>OZ016542.1:7500000-10000000 GCA_963966675.1 Lasioglossum calceatum
ACATATTACAGGTCAGTCCATAAGAGAAGTCGTTTTTTAAACTATTTTAAAACGTTGGAAGACGGGAAAAGTCATAGAAAACGATGGCTACCACTTTGCCGGTTAAAAATAAACGCAAGTACATCCTCGTCGAAACAATGTATTAGAAAACAACATTAATGATGACCTAAAACTTCTGTAAATATTTCGCTCGTTGCTTATTTCTACTACATATATATCCTTCCACCATTACTTCACCATAACGATAAGCTTCAACTTAAATACCGACATAAGTATACACGGGTCCCGACATCAGTGTGAAGGGCATGTACCAGCGTGGCGAACAGACGTACCTGCTCAGGTTACGCGAGATAATCGCGATATTTGCGAGACACGATTATCAATCAGCCTCGCAGACTCTGCTTTCCCGTATCGGAGAGGCCCGCGACGCCTAAACGCTTTCTAGAAATACAAACGCGTGGATACCGATAACAGCAGATAATTGCCTGTCTTCCTGATACGACATTGTACATGGACGCGACGATCGTTTCCTTGGAAATCGTCGCTCGAGCGAGTCTACTCGGAAAAAGGAGAAATCGCGAACACTAAAATCGAACGACCATGCCCGTCGCGATCTGATCACTGTATTTATGCGACAGGATTATCGAGCGGGTCGTATCTATTATCGTTGGCGCCTCCTTATTCCCCGCCCTTTGCGAAATGGTAAAAAGTGAGGATTGTCGCGAAACCTCTTCATTTGGACGGGCTCTTGCCACGCAATAAGCAGTTATCAGGAGAACGCAGATTGAGGGGACAATGCGCTAATTCAGCACCTTCTGCGTTTGTTTTTGCCCGTAAACATACACCATGTCCTTACGCTGGATAACAAGACGGTGGCAATGTAATTGGGTTTGATAAGATCAAACAGAATAATCGATGTATCGCTTCATTTCAGCTAGTAACTAGCAGTCATCACTAGACTGCGGATCTTTATGCAACATAAAAATTGTCCAAGTTGATTGTAAGAAACCGAAATTAAATGAAAATGTATGTTCTCCTTTAATCATCTTAAAAGAAGATCTCAAGAAATTAGCTTTCGTTTCTCTAATGTGGAAATATTTATTTGCGTGGTATCCTGGCTATCCTTAACAGACAAAATAAACTTTCCTGATTTCGTTATCTTTAGGAAAGACAGATCTCACTCTAGGAGTGGTGGGATTTTGATAGCTATTCGCAAAAACCTTATATATATAGTGAAATAACTAGAATTAAGACACCTGATGAGTCTGTTGAATTGTGGGGTAAGGTTGGGAACATGCTGCATAATAGCTGATCCTAATATTAACGCTTGCGTATACAGGATGTCCCAAAATTACCTTAGTTTAATGAAATGGGAGGTTCCCGAGATCATTTGAAGCGACATTTTCCTTTGCAAAAATGTTATCCGCGGCTTTGTTTAGGAGTTATTAACGAAAAACAAGGACCAATCAGAGCGCGACCTAGACGCGAGTTGGCACAGTCGGCCCGGCGCGCCAACTGTTTATTGGCGATAGTGCCAACTCGCGTCTAGGTCGCGCTCTGATTGGTCCGTGTTTTTCGTTAATAACTCCTAAACAAAGCCGCGGATAACATTTTTGCAAAGGAAAATGTCGCTTGAAATGATCTCGGGAACCTCCCATTTCATTAAACTAAGGTAATTTTGGGACACCCTGTATATGATAGCTTTTCTAAATACATGTAACTTGCGTGTCTAAAGGTCTTAGTTTTTCCTTTTTGTTACTAACGATTTATCGCTATTCCATTATATATACTTTGTAATACTATGTACTATGCATTATGTTGAAATAAATCTCATAGGAGATTTCCTAATTAAAAAAAAAAAATCATCTTAAAAAATCGAAAATAATCGAACGATTAAACGAACTTACCTAAATGAAGTTCTATTGTAATTGTATGAAGCGCCTCCTCCTGAAGATCAGTCCCACTCAAATAACTCTCATAATTAACTTGGTAGTTAACCCATACAGATACAACAGTTTTGTCTTTAAAATAATGGATTGAGGAGCGAGGAGCATTTGTAAACACTGTGGCGACATTGGCATAAAGTAGGGGTACTACGAAGTGCTTGAAGGAGGAGGATTTTTCGTTTTGTGTTTGACCTATTAATTGTTGTCATAGATGCATAAAATCCGCAGTTCAGTCATCACAGACAAGTAGGCTTCACAGAGAATCCGAAATCTCGGGATTCCCGACATTCGGGTCGGGCTCCCGAAACGTATTATACTTCCGGGAGCCCGGTATTTCTCGCCCGAGAACTTATGTAGTAATAAAGAAACGATCACGTTGATAACTGCTTCATATTAGGAACGTTTTATATGTACCACCCTGTGTAGGTACAAGGTGTATGTGCATAGGTACAAGAATTCCATGAAATTAACCACCGTTTCCCTAAAAAAAATAATTTACAAAAGTTATCGATCCCGTACAAAATGATGAACATTTAAGCTTGAAATCTTCGTACAAAAATGTAAATTACAAAGCAAGTTCTTCAGTGTATGTTCTCTCCCTTTGTCTCTGGTTCCGAGACGAGGGTACCGGAGCATCATTAATCAGTAGACTGCGGATCTTCATAAAATTGTTGGAAAATATAAAAAATTGAACATGTCAATACATGATTTCTCCTCTATTAACATTATTAAGAAAATAAATAACATTCAATTTAATTTCTATTTCTTGCAATCGATGCAGACAATTTTTATTTTGCATAAAGATCCACAGTCTATTAATCAGTGAAGACGAATCTTCTGCCTCGTCTCCAAGGTCTGACCGTGTCTTCCGATCTACTTCGCAGAGGGAGAAGTATATTAACGTACCCAATACTCCGGAGCAGGGAACGAGTAGCTACCGTTAGATGATTCAGGGAACGGCCGCCCGGTTACGATCGAAGCGGTACCCGCGGGGCAGCAACGCGATAATCACGATACTTCGACGACCATTATCAGTAGGACATCCACGATTTCCTCGAGCATTGCCGCCTCGTGTTTCGATTTATCTGTCAGCAGAATACCGGTTCGCGGGACGTATAAAACAGTCGATTATTTCGCGGGTAATCGCGTGTACGGCTTGCCAACCCGGTTCCGTGTCCCGGTACCTGTCTTCGGTTACTATGCCGGTCCCGGAGACTGGAAAAATGTTTTAAAATACAGTTTTTGCTGTTCGGGCTTTCGGGTGCGAGCCATTTCCTTTTGAAACCACGTTCGCAAGGTTTCGCAAGCGTTGCAGCTCTATTAACCATCACCCGATATCAGTGGCGACGATCGGGCCACCTGTACTGCTTGCGAAAACGTTCACCCCTCAGGGATGACAATTTTCAGTTTCTTTCTGTAGAATCGATGTTATGGAGTTAGATAGATCTTATAGCATGTTGATTAATCGGATTTTTCTACATCTTTCATAGCTGTCGTCGAATTCTACAATAAAAGTCAAGGCGAACTTACACTTCTCCACTGTGAGTCGTAAGTCGTAAGTAATAACTGACGATAGAGCGCTCGACAAGACACCGAAACACATTATGGAGACTTTGTAATTCAGCCATCTTTTGAAGATACCCTCTGGAACGTAGTCCACAACTGAGTACAGTACAAGTGAGTACCAAAACATCTATGGGAGGCGTGTGATTAGCCACTTCTTTGGGTTATTTCTCCACTGTGAGTGTACAGTTTACATTATGAAATAAAGAAACAATACAATATATGCATTTTATATTGCACATTCTACATATAAGCCGTTGTTTTTGAAAGTGGTAGAAGTCCAATTTTGTAGAAAATTACTGGTAGTTTTAGTCAGATATAGATATGAGGAATTAATTAATAAATTGACTTACAGCACTTTTGAAAGCAACGGCTCACACGTAGAAAATGAGCAATATAAAATTCATATATCGTATTGCATGTATTGCAATGTATATGTTGTATTAAGTCCATATTTGGAGAAAATTAGATACTGGTAGTTTTAGTCAGATATATGTAGATATAAAAAATTAATAAATGGACTTACACCACTTTCGGAAACAATGTCTCATGTAAGCAAACTAAACCTGTATTGAGGTTTCAAATGCAATATTAACAATGCATTGAACATGTCGCCGCAACAATATTATTGTGGTATTGTCTCTTTAACCCAGCCAGATAACAATGGCTTAAAAAATGTTCGGCTTCGAATATCGTTTCGAATATCGTGCCCTGTGAATCCGTTCTCTCAGTAGTTCTTTCTATCCGGCTTCGTTAAATTCGTTATTTCGTAATACGCACGCGCCTTTCCCGCGGCGCCGAGCCGAGCTACGCAGCGCGAACGCACGTGCGTCGATGCTGCAACGCGCACGACGACCATACGAACAAGAGGGGCCCGATCCGGCCCGGCCTGGCCTGGGCCCGGGCCCGACTTGTCCCGAGCCTCTACGCAACGCCGCGCGCCTCGCGGATAATCAGCAACAGGATACGAATACCTTGAAACTGGAAAAAACCCACCGATAGCTATCTCGCGACTAAATTGAGGCAATTTTCTGCAGACCGGGCGCCCAGACGCTTTATCGGGATTAATATTTCAGGCAACGCTGTTTTCCCCCTTTTTTCCCGCCTGTTTCAACCTGCCTTGTAGTTACACCGAGATTGCCACCTGAACAGCAGGGATTAACTGCTGTGATTCGAGGGTGTTCGATGATTCCTCGAAGCAAATCCATCGTAATTGTTTCGTCGGCTGCGTGACTTGACTGCTGGCGAAAATGTTGATTGAAAATGGTCGAGACAGTTCAAATTTCACCTCTGTCGAACGTGTTTCGAGTGGTATCTGAAACTATGTGAATTCTTGTTAAATTCTAGTTAGAATAGTGTTCTGATTTTTATGCAAATGTAACTTTCTGAAACTATTAAGAAGACATTAGGGTGAACCGGTCAGTGAATGACCGAAGTGCTGAATTTAGGGATTTCGGATTAATATTTCAATGCATTTATTTAAGACAAGAAAACAACTTAACAAAATAATTGCTTATTCTTATCGTATGTAAAAGAAATTAATTATAAATTTTTGGGTCTTAGGAAATTACCTATAACTTATTGTATATTTGATAAAAACTGTCCTCAATAATGTTTGTTTAATAAGCTAGATTGCAAGTATGAAGTACTAAAAGTACAACTGCACACCATCTGTAAATATTTAATAATTTACAAATTTATAATTTAGATTTCTCAATTATTGGTTAATTTATCCTATTTCTTATTTCATAAACTTTCACATGCTGAGAATAAAACACTAGCATTCTGAATATCGAACCATTACAAAAACAAGAAACCATTACACATGTGTAAATCTTCGTATGACTAGCAATAGACAATGGTAAATATGAGCGTATACACAGTGTTTACAAAACCGGCCATCTTTTCAAAAAACATTATACCAATAAAATCATATACACACTTTAAAAACAGAAGCCAAATGGAGATACCAAATGATTTTTCTCTAGTAATAATTAGACTGCGTATTTTATGCATTTATGACAAAAATGACTAGATAAAATACAAAACGGTGAAGACGTTTAATGAATTTAAAAATCGTACCGTTCTATTTCCAGCTGATTAAAATTATTGGAAAAAGACATATATGTTCCTATGTCTTACCATGAATGCAGACCATTTTTATTTTGCATAGAAATCCGCAGTCTAGTAATAATATTCTCCGTGATTCCAGTGATTGCGACTAATACAATCTCGAACTTCCATCTTAACGTTAAGTATAACAAGACCGTTTTTCCTAACTGTTCCTAGTGCCGTAAAGCTTCGTCCGATTCCTGGACGCTCGTTTCCGTCATTCTCCGGGATTCTTTATATTATTACCCATGGTAAATGGGTCTCTATCGCGATCACCGTGGTCAAGCATAGACGAAGCATCGGTGCATCGTTGCATCGGGTGCATCGAGTCACGTTGCAAACGTTAGCTGGCCGACCGGAGTTATTATCGCGGCGTTAACTCGTCCATTCGTGGCGAGCTAGTCGTGTTATGCGAAATTAATTCGCGTAAAATGGGGTGACGAGCATCTGGAACGTCCTATAAAATAGTTTCGAATTGCAGTGACGAGTCGGTTGCTCTCATGATTTATTGCACCGCCTCCAACGGGACGTTCCGGAATACATTGGAATAATTCAATTACCCGTGACTCGGAGCGTCAATTTCGTACACGCGTCGAAATTAGATCGATCGAGTACTCTTGTACTTATTACCGGGATCGTGTTGGTTTAATCGTTTCGCGTTTATCGCGGGAATCTCGACTGCGCGCGGTGTGACCGCCTTTAATTAAATTTCGTGATTATCCTATTAAAAGCTCGTTCGTTCGAGCCGTGTTCGAATTTAATCGTGTCGCGATTAACCCTGCGTGGAAAAGTATGATCTCCCGGGAGCCTCTCGGCGGCGGCGCGGCGTTTCGATAGAAGACGTATAAGAGACGTATGCTGAATTTCGGAAAGCGGTAAGTGCGACAGGTGCGGTCAATCAATACGGTGAAAGGGATTGGTGGTCGTTGCGGCGGCTCCGCAAAAACGTTCGTACGCGTTAATCCGAGCCGCAGCCTGGATAATAGGCACTACCGGTAAGAAAGACGCGTACGATCTCCTCGTTGGCTATTAATTAACCGCTCGAGAAAATCTGTCGGCCGTCACGCACGTACGCGCTTTACGACGAATCCTAATTCGTTTCTTCACGCGACAGCCGCTGGTGACACGACCGCTGCAACCACTCGTCCACTTCGATTCTGCCATTTTCTGGGCCCAGGGCCGAATTAAGCCCCGTAGCAGAAGTAGCAAATGCTACGGGCCCCGCGCTTTTGGGGGCCCCGCTCCATACAAAAAGGGGCCCTGCACACGGGCATTTTATCGGAGAGGCGCCGAAACCTTAACGATATTTTTGCTACAAAAGAAAAAAGGTCATTCATACAAGCGGCCCTGATACAAAGCCTAGGGCCTCGCGATAAAATTTGCTACAGGCCCGCGCTGGCTTAATCCGGCACTGTCTGGGCCCGCGCTAGCTCGTCCAGCACCTTGACAATCGGTTCGAATTGCAGTCACTCGCAATCAGTGATGGGTGATGGGATTCGGGGCGCTTTTTTCGCGCATGCGCGACGATTCTAGCCTCTATCAAGTACGAAGATCGGCTAAAATGGGGTACCTTAATCACCCCAATAATTTCGCAAAATTTGTTATGACTTGATTTTGAAATATGACTGTATAACATGTGTGTGTTGTATTAAAATTTAATATGTATGCACATATAACACATAATATATGAACTTTTGAACTCTTCCGGTACTTTCCTAGCAGTACTAATTTCCCCACTACATTCCCCACAAACTTCAGACGTAGATACGTTCCTGCCGAAACTCGTGCATGTGTGAAAAATCGCCCCGAATCCCATCACTGCTCGCAATTGGGTACTTGTACCTACTGCTGCGGGTGTACGTTTTACTGCGGTATTTTTTCCCAACGAGATTAAATGTTTTGATAAATTAAGATAAATGTTTTGCCTGGAATATATTTGTACAATTCAATGAGAATGTATTCTCGTATATTTTCATAATCTCAGGATTTGAAAAAACATTCTTCAAGTAAATTCTTTATATTGTTTTAAATTGCATAGGGGAAGTGAGAATTGAATACTTCGATACAATAAAAATATAAAAAGAAACTTCTCTTGCCTTTTTAATAAACAAATTAAGCTCAGCATTACGCACGTTAAAGTGAAGTAGGAGCTCATAACTGCGGCAAAAGTATCTCTAGGAATGTCCCGAATTCTGTGGTGTGAATTGTTAAAAGCCCAAACTTTTAAGATATTTTTTAAGCTTCGAAGTATCTTTTTAAAAATGAACTGATTAAAGAACCATAGAGCAATTTATCTTGCTCGTTTATTTTTGGTAGCTGTTTCATTCTTTATTTCGAATTGGAGTTGTTAGGCCAACCATCTGAATACTCCGTGGGCGGTTATCCCATCATAAATCACACTCACTAAGTCTTAATCAATCCTTGGAAGATGGATACTGTAATGTAGTAGAAAGAGAGTGCATCTAACTACAATATTATATATAAATATAATACAATAACACAATTCAACTAAAATTAGAAAATTCAAAGCGTAATCTATTTTAGCCGAATTTGCTCCGGTCTTCCAGGAATACAAATATTAACTTATAGGGGATGTTTTCACCCCGAGGAACAAGAAAGTGCAGTGGTTGGAGAAATTATCAGAACCACAGTGTGTGCAGAATATTTCACAAAAAGAATATTTGGTGTAGCTGGACTCTCGCTTAAAAATTTATTGTTTCTCCATAAACACGTGAATTTATGAAAGTGGTTCTACTAATTTGGCCGGCCACTGTATCAGAAACGACTGTTCCATTGATATTCTCCAGAAACTTTGAACGTTTCAGGAAACCCGGAACGTTCGGGTTACCGAACTTTCCTCGTGAGATGCTTGTAGTCTCACCGGGCTGTTCTGGCTGCAAGGAATTCCGGTGCCGGGCATTCTCTCTGCCGATATGTATTACAGAAACCATACAATGGGACTCGTCTGAAATTCGCGTATACAGCGAGCGTCCGCTTGACTGGGTACAGGATAAACCTCGGTCCGAGGTCCGTCGCGTCGTTCGCACGTGACGGTGGGTGGGCCTTGCGCGAAATCCAGCCTCCGTTGGACACCTTCCGACCGTTAGAATACATTAATAAAAACGAGCGTATTATACGGAGTTACGTCACGGCACGGTTTCGAAAGTTTCCTTAGAAAACGGTCTCGGATCCCGCGGGGACCGCGTTTCGAGCACCTGCCGACTTTATCCGGCGTACTTGGATTTGTCATCAAGGTCTCGCGACGTTGAACGCGACTGGGGATCGTGCTAGAAAAAGAGAGTAAAAGGAGCTATAGATACAGAGAGAAAAAGAGAGAGGGAGAGAACAGTCGGTGGGGGGGGGGCAAGAGAGGCGGTAAGTAATAGGGACAAGGAAGATAGAGTAAGAGACAGAATGTGAAAGAAATGGGATGCGAGGGAAAAGGTGACACCCGAAGGAGGATTAGTTTATACGCAGACTCCACGGAGATCCCACGGTGCTTAGTATCTCATGGTGAACCATAAATAATCGACGGATGGCCGGTTTCGTGGCGTACGCTACCCGAAATCCTGCCCTCGCAGCTTCGAGAACTGGTATGGGGCGCTGCGCGAGATAGCACCGGCGTTCGCAATTAAAAAACGATTTAAATGCTAATGGTCATGAGTAATTAACGCGAGTCACACGCGAACGCATCTCCCGCCCACCCCCTCCTCTCGTTCTTCTACCCCACCTGGCGGTCCGTCGATTATTATTTCACCGGCCGGGACGGGGTTGAAACCGGCGTCGAACGGGATATCGATTTCACGAGGCACCCGTCGAAACCGTCGATGGATTCGTAATGAATCACTCCGCGGGTACGAAATCCGCCGCGTGGATCCTTCGGATCGTTAATAAAAGTCGTCGAGTTAATGCACCGCCGGTTTCTTCGTTGTTTATTACTGCCGTTTCAGCGGGTTGTAATGTGTTCATCAAATTATTATTCATACAATAGCCCCTCTCGAGATTTTATTAGGGTAACGTCGCAGCGGACCACGATGAAAACTTGACGGCCTTATGCTCCTCGCAGATTGCTGTTCTTGGGAACGCGCAGACCAAAATTGATTATTTATTTATTCAGTCACTTAAACTATACAGCACCGAAAGCGGCTGGTACGTAATTCTTTTGTAAAAGTAACGATGAAATACGACTGCTCTTTTAATGTAACTAATAGTTTATAAATAACGAGTTTACCAGAATAGCGTTTCTCCTCGGAGCGTGGCAGAACAGACTCATTCACTGCCCAGCAATTGTGTACGCGGTGCGTCTAAAGAAGTTTTCACTGCAATAATTTTAATAGTTATTGTGAAATATAAAATTTCCAATCATCCATTTTAAAACAGATTGAAAAAATAAATTTTTATGATTCCTTTTCTTACGATTATTATAATTTTTAAGACATTACAAACGAGACCGGTTGCTCATAATGTTAAAAATAAAACGAAACAGTATTTCTTAAAGAACAATGTTCCAATCAGAGGTTATAAGTATCGTGAATTACAAACGAATCGAAGGACTACGAAAGTGTCGATCAGTTGTGCAAGGTCCTAAACAGAGTAGCTCATGTCCAGGTGATAAATGGTTACAAGAATTATCCTGTACATGTTTCTGAAAAAATAAAACAGTCGTCCCAGCTAATGTTCCTGTAGATGCTTGATTAATTATAAAAATGTCGGTCTCTTTAGATACTAATTATATTTTTGGTTGATAAAAGATTCGAGGTCAACATTCGGATTTCGTTCGAGTCTTTCCGGGTCCTTTTCATTTCCATGGCGTGAAGGTCTGGACAGTGACGATGACGCGAGCAATCTATTACTTCTAAACTCCATAAAGCCGCATTCCACGGGAACTTACTTACACTGGAGTCGTTTCACGTCGACGGAGCTAATTGAAACATCCCGTAAAGATAACGAGCGAAGTCGCAGAGGCGAAAGAACGCGCCATTAAGCGGTCCTACGGCCGCCTTTCACCGAGCTGACACTCCTCACCGATTAGTTGGGGGCCCTATCCGAAAACGTTTCGTCGCGAGCCACGGGCTCGACGCAATATCTCGTCGGTGGGTGGAGGAAATCACCGGAAAAATGAATTCGGGGGACCGTTGCGTTGGATCGCCGAGATCCGAGGACGGTGTTCTCTGCTCGGGGCCCTCTAAGTGGTCCCACGATTCCATTTGTGCGGGGCCGTGAGTTATCGCGGGATATCGCGGCGACACGTAGTCCCCGGCACCCGTGCGTGTAAAAATCGTAATAACAGTTATCGCCGCGTGTCAATCGGCGCCGATTGAGTATTCATTAATTAAATAATACGAGCCGGTGCGGCGCGATAAGTGGTCCAGAGTGGGCCCACGCTTATCCAACGACGAAAATATACGACCGTGAGTCCGACGCGCTGGGCCCGCGCGACTTCCTTGCTTCGCGGCCCAACAAGACCGAACACGAGGCACCTTCTACCTGGCGATCACAGCCCCCGGACAAAATACCTTATCGAGCACGCAATCACGCGGATAATCCACGATAAACCCGAAATGGGCCCGTGCTCTGCTCTCCTCCCTGCATGCTCTCTTTAAACGAATCTTCTTCAACGCGTTGGGAAGTTTTACTTGTTGATTAACCCGCGGACTATGGATGTCAGTGACAACGCGACGCACAGTGGTCCGACTGGCCGATCTAGCAGTTTGTTTAAGTTTCACAGTCTAACAATGTAGGTCATTGGATTCGTCTTGATATCAGCTAAAATATTATGAAGTCAAAAATATATATTGATCTTTAAAAATTCAAGGTGACTTTGATCTTTTATAGAATAAATTTTAATAGAATTGTATTGAAATTTGTAGACCGTTAAATGTTGATTAACTTTTCTTTAAAACATTTTTTTGTCTCATTATCGGAACTGTCTGAAAAATCATGTTCATACAATGTTAATTTTTAAATGTCTGTCATATACTGGGTGTCCCGTAACTGGTGGTACAACCGAGCAGGGGGTGATTCTACATGAAAAACTGAGTCGAAAGTATAGAATAAAATTTTTTGATACAAGGCTTTGTTTTCGAGAAAAATGACTTACATGGCTTACTTGCGGCTCAACGGACTTATTCTGAGTTACCTCAACCTTTTTTCGCAAAGGTTTTCGGGGTTTTTATACATTGAATAAATCGAAGGTCGAGGTTACAATGTTAGAATTACCTTTGAGGAATTCGTTTAATTCGTGAGGCAGTGGAATCCGTTGAGCCGCAAGTAAGCCAAGTGCACGCGCACTACACAAATTTTCAAACTCATTTTTCTCGAAAACAAAGCCTTGTGTGCGTGTATCAAAAAAATTTATTCTATATTTTCGACTCAGTTTTTCATGTAGAATCATTCCCTGCTCGGTTGTACCACCAGTTACGGGACACCCTGTATAATACCTTACAACTTCATTGAAATCTTACAACTAACATTCTTACAGCTTTATAATCGATGTTGAGAACTATTCACTGTTTTATTTATCAATTTGTTTAAACACATTTTTGGTGGTACTTCTGCCGGACACGTTCGTCTTTCTAATCTAATTCAGCAGCTGTTCATTTAGTTAATTCCTCAGAAACTGAGTACTAGTTGAATACCGATTTCTTATAATATTGTGTCAAAATAGACCCTAACTCCGCTGTCGGAGAGTTAAGGAAGGCTATTAATCCCTATGAATCAATTTTTCGACATTCTTTTAATGTCCTGTCACTCAACGAACGATTATAATTGTAAAAGGTTCAAAAGGTACAACACGGTACATTCGGTAAAAGTAATGAAGGAAGTCATATATTTCTTGAGTTGTAGCATTCTCTTATGCAGCTTACTCGGACAGAGTTACCTGAAATTATCACCTGTTTCGTTGCCGTTAACACCACCTGATTGATATACACTTCAAAAGACTGGATAAGATAAAACATCGTCGATGGTGGCGTTGCAACCTTTTTTTCAAGAGCGGATGCATTAGTCATCTATAACATGGAATAAACGCGTGGAAAGCGGTGGAGGTTACTTTCGAGACTGTAATATACCTTGGCGTTTATAAATAAACAACAAATAAAGTAAGCTATGACTACGAATAAAGAATCTTCAACGAAATAAACTTTGCCAGGATACAAAATTTTATAAAATAATCAGTGTAAACAGTTCGTTGAAAATAATGCTATTGCAAATAAAATACTAATTGATCGTTATAGCAGTATAATAATTAGACTGCGGATTATATGCATTTATGGCAAAAATGGGTGAGTGTAATTTCAAACAATAAAAAGATTATCAGTATTCAATACATTTCTCATAACATAATAAAACCACTGAAGAGAGAAATAAATTCGATTAATACGTACAATTTTTACTTTGCATAAAGATCCGCAGCTGACAATAATATAATATAATATAATATATCGTTACCAGACTGCGGATCTTTATGCATTTATAGCAGAATTGTTTAGATGAAATTCAAAATTGTTGATACATTTTCAAAATTGAAGATGTCAATATATATATAATTTCTCCTCCGTTAAAATCATTAACGGAAGAAATAACAATCAGTTTGGTTTCTATTTCTCACAATCGATGCAGACAATTTTTATTTAGCACGAAGGTCCGCAGTGTAATCGTTACATTTAAAATCTCAGTCATCAAACAGGAATCCAGTAGAAAGATTTGAAAGTCTCCATTCCAAAAATATGCAGTGACTCACAGTAATTGGAGTGTCAAAAATCTGAAAAAATTCATCGTCTTTTTAAACGTGTTGAGGCATTACTGCGAGTCACGGTGCATATATAATACAATGTACAATTTCCTGTGCAAAAGCGTGCATTCACGGTATATAAAGAATTTGTCGTCAACGTCGGGCCGTGCTTAGCGAGTAAAATTTACAGAATGATTTTTCCACCGGTCGGCGCAACAGGTAGTTATTAAATTATGCCGGTCACGCTCTTGTTAAAATGTATATAGTTTGATGAAAACGGTGAATGGGTTACTCGATTCCAGCCTATCGGTTAATTGACGCCGCCGAGAGAATACGATTCGTCCCGCTGATCTCCCATCTGCCACTCGCCGGGATGCCTTCGATAGTCTGTTCCGGCGTTCACTGACTCGACGCTTTTTCATCCTTGTGAAATCTCGCCTCGTTTACGGGACGAGATGCTTGGCATCTTTGTCGTTAAACAAGAGGCCCGTTAACCCGCGTGTCGCCGCTCGCGAACCGAAAAATCTCTGCCGTGACATTTAGAACACTTCAGAGAAGAATTGTCTCTTTCGATCAAGATCTCTGGGACACCTTCAGAGGCGATTGTACAACGGTCAACCCTTCCTAACAGGTCCACACACCTGTCCCGACGCGTCTGGCTCTCTGCCTTGAGTTGTTGCGAGGGTACATTTTCGAGTGAGCTCTCGAGTTGCGATTAAAAACGAGGTAGAAGTACCACTGGAAGAAGTAGAATAACTGGTTCCAAGGGTGGCTCAAGCTAATATCAGGTTGCTACATAAATCCTGTCTATCTGTTTTCCATTGGATAAAGAGAAAGAATTCCATTCAGCCTGCAGCGGAACTGTTCTCACTAATACCACTCGGCAAGTATAATATTAAGCCAATAAGTATAGACCGCGATTCTAATGGATGTTTATCAAGGATCTTATATGTCGGAGCAACTTAATATGCTGTACGGTATCGCTGGAAATAAAAAGGAGCACATATATCCTCGAGGTGATGTCTGAAGCGGCTTGCTCCTTTTTCGGAAAGATTCACTTCGCTCTCGCTACTGTTTTAATCATTCTAATGGTAGTCCCGACGGTATGCATTCAGTTTTACGCGATCATAACTGTTGTATTTTTGAAATAGACTCGCCACCAAGAATTGACATTTTGGGACTATACTCAACCATTGTTACCCACAAGCAGAAAATCTTCACTCCATTTTTAGAGATCGTTCTACGAGGATAGGAACAAACGTAATTCCTCCGATCAAAAATGGAGATATCCTGATATTTTATGAAGATGGGTCCGCCATAAATACAGAAAGAATCGCACATCAACTATCAAGGAAAAATGTTATATCTGAAGACTCTGCAGCACATTCGCCTCCTGCCCCCAGGATACTCGCAAGCGATTCATCGATTGTTGGCCGTCACGGACGACTTTTCCCTTCGAAACTAATAAGCGGCCTCGTCGATTAGAGGACTGGTCTGATCGAAGGCACACAGGTGGTCGTCGTATATCCGCCGCTGCTGATGGCCGATCCATGTAGAACAACGTCGAGGCGAGCGCCTTTGCCCTTCGACCTTGCCGAGGGTTTCGGTCATGGCCGCGTTTCCGACCGTTTCTTAAATACCTTTCTCTCTCTCGTTTTGTTCATTCCACGAGTGCCACGAGCGGCGGGCATCGTTCAGTTCGACGAACGATTCGGTTACGTCGATACTCGACCCCCAACCGCGGCTGTCGGAGAGCCCTGCGTCGATTAAGACGTGACCGATGAACGGAAGGCTTATTGAGAGAGCTCTTCGAGGCAATTCCGTGAGCTCGCGGGGGTTGTGGGCGAGACGCGTGGGCGTATGCAGATCGCTGGTCCCTCTATTTCTCTTGCTTCCCCCTCCACTTCTTTTCTCTTGCCCCCTTTTCCATTTACTCTTTTGCTTCTCTGATCTCTTGTGTCCCCTTGCTGTCTTGCCCCCTTGCTTTCCTGTTCCATGCTCTGTTGCTCCTTTATCTCTTGTGCCCCCTTGGTTTCTTGCTCTTTTGCTGTCTTGCTCTTTTGGTCTCTTCCTCCTCTGCTCTCTTCTTCCCCCTTAGAGTCTTGCACCTTTGCTATCATTTAGCCCTTGCTCTTTTTTGTCCCCTTGCTTTCTTGCTCCCTTACACCTTTTCTCTTTTGTTCTATTGTGCCTTTGCTCTGTTGCTCGTTAGCTCTTTTCCTCCCCCTTGGTAACTTGGTCCTTTGCTATCTTTTACCCCCATGCTGTCTTGTCCTCTTTCTTTCTTGCTCCCTTGCTTTGTTGCTATCTTTTCCTTTGCTCTGTTACTCCTTTGCTCTCTCCTACGCCCCTTGGTCTCTTGCTCTTTGCCATCTTTTACCCCCTTGCTCTCTTGTCCTCTTGCTTTCTTGCTACCTTTTTTCCCTGCCCTGTTACTCCTTTGCTCTCTTCTTCCTCCTTGGACTCTTGATCCTTTGCCATCCCTTACCCCCTTGCTGTGTTGCTTCCTTTTTCCTTTGCTCGCTTGCTCTTTTGCTCTGTCGCCGCTTTGCTCCCTTGCTCTCTTCCCATTTTGTTGTTGCCGTCCCGCTCGAGGATACGATCTACGAGGTAGCCACGGTCGAGAGGTGATGCTGTCTTCGAAAATGAATTTATTCCACCGTTCCTCTTTCCTGATACTCTGTTCACCGATGCATGACGTTCACCGGTGAGCATCGAACCGGCGAACTTCCTTAGACCAGCTGTATCGATTAACTCCGTGGAAAATCGTTCCAGGCTCCACGTGCAGTTCGCGGGTAATTAAGGAATCAATTTACACGCTATCAAGATTTCGTCACGCCACGCGTCCTATCAATCTCGCGGGACCGCTGATACTTTCGAGCCTGGTCGCGCAGAACTGTCCCCTGACGATACGCTCTTGGATGATCACATTTTGCTACTTGATCTTCTTAATCCCTTCTACGCTTTCTTTCAAAGGTACTAGATCATCTTTGATAAAATTTATACTTGAATGGCTTCGAGGCCAATAAATCAATCAGTGTAAGACTCCGGCATGATTAAGCCGAGATGATTCAGTAATTTAGGACTTGGTTGTACCGATATACCGGTGTATATGAACAGTTAGCATGAATATAATGATTAGACTGCGGATCTTTATGCAAATTAAAAAATTCCAAGATACAGAGGCTAAATAAAAATTTTTTCTTGTTTTAATTATTTCATTAAACTCATACTGACACGTTGATGTTCTCAAATTTTTTAAATATGCCCACTGCTTTAAATTGTACGTACCAATTTTTGTTATAATTACTTAAATTCCGCAGTCTGTTAATAATAAAGAGAATCTGATAATAATAAACATCATCGTGATGCTACACTCGATGATAACCACAAAGATCGTGCGAACAAGAACCATATAACTGATAATAAAACTCGATCACCAATTTCTAAAGATACAGTGGTCTGAAAACATTTCGTTTCCGGCTGCTGGTCAAGAATGTGCATCGACCACGATCCGAATAAAAGCGTTTGACCCCGACTGTCAAGATGAAAGTTAATTCCGCGGAACAAACGCGCACATTCCGGAAGAGAAGAGTTTTCTGGCCGGTGCTGTTCGAGATCGTTCCTCGTGCCGAGGAAGAGCGTTACCAAAGTTCGTCCACCCATTTCAGCGTGAACCCGTGTAACTCAGCCGGGCATTTATCACACGTGGAAATGTCGCCGTGTCGTCGCGTCAGTACGAGCGTGAGAAAAGGTCGAATTTCTAACAGATTTTCATGGGGACAGTAATCGTCGTTGACGGTCGCGGATGAAGGGGGGGGGGGGGGGCACGAGTGTTCTCAGAATCTGATACGACGATCCGGAATGGGATCATGAATCCGGTTGGTCGTTGAACTTACTCACGGCCCTTTGCACTCCCATAACGAGGATTTTAACACCCTCGCCGCGCCGGTCCTGGTCGGCCCCTTTGCTCCACGCCGAAGGGTATCACTTCCACGGAGCGTATTCCGACGCGGGCCTCATCATCGGCCTGTTCTTAATTCTTCAGATAAGAAAAATCAGGTGTTATGGCTGGTCCCGAGGCTGGGGCCACTACGCTTCTTGAAACCCGGCGTACGAAGATCATCGCGGGATAAGAGACGGTTGTTGTTCCCCGAGGTACCCGAGAAGATCTTGAAGTTTCTCGGCCGTGATGTGATTCATGGTTCTAGGTCATGGTGCTCTTCGTGGTACTCGATCCACCGCCTTCGAGCGTGGGCCTCAAACGTCTCCCGCTAGGACGTTGTACCCGGGCTTCCAAGAAGTCTTCCACTCGCTCCCCTCGGATCCTGATACCTCCGTGCTGCTCCAGGCCCCAAGATATTTTATGAAATTATTTATGACATGCGCCAAATTATTTTCCAATGGTCCCCTGCGCCCTGATGTTTCCATCGGGACCTCCGGTATACATGTCTCTCTTGTTAGCTGATGCAAGATGAAGCTGTCCAGAGAGTCAATATCTTTGTTTTCCTCGCGGGTTACTTGCCGAGTACCAGTGATATGTGCGAAACGATTGTTCAATGAGCGTGTGTCTATATTACACGTGGCCAGTGTTCAGCGGACCCGCAAGGTGCAAATTATCAAGGTGTAAATGGACCGTTGTCTCGAGCACGCGCTGCTACGAGTACAATCAGCCCGTGGAATTTCGTAGCTTATGCAATTTGCGATTAGTAGAAAAGTTCATCTTCTCTCAGTTTCTCCGGATTTGTAATGCAGTAAATTTATTTAATTGAAACGTGAAAAGCCAACTTACATTTGCGATTCATTTCTTTTCACCCTTATATGTTCTTCAGAAATGAATACAACCCTTCAATAACACTGTGTTTGAATTACACGAAAATTCGTATAACACAGACAGAAATTGCACTGGTTCTTGAATTCAACAATTTCAGGAAGTATTATTTGCATTTGACTAAAATTTTGTATAAGATGAATGAATTTGTTAAAGCACTGAATCAATTAATTACCTTATTCGAAGATTTTGATCGTAACTACTAACTACACTACGGATTTGTAATGCAGTAAATTTGTTTAATTGAAACGTGAAAGGCCAACTTACATTTGCGATTCATTTCTTTTCACCCTTATATGTTCTTCAGAAATGAATACAACCCTTCAATAACACTGTGTTTGAATTACACGAAAATTCGTATAACACAGACAGAAATTGCACTGGTTCTTGAATTCAACAATTTCAGGAAGTATTATTTGCATTTGACTACAATTTTGTATGAGATGAATGAATTTGTTAAAGCACTGAATCAATTAATTACCTTATTCGAAGATTTTGATCGTAACTACTAACTACACTACGGATTTGCATCTAGGTAAAATTGTGAAAGCCTTAGGCCGTAGAAGAATTTGAAGACACTGTCGCATTATTAAACATAATTGAAAGAGCAAATGAATTGTCATTAGCCTGTGTCCATTTTGCATGCATGATGTGTAGTCTATCTTTAAACATGTAGAACGAACACAACCGATGAAATTTGACTAGGAAGAAAATAATGAATATCAAGAAGTCGGTGAATTTTCGAAAAGTGAATTAGCGAGTTGAGTAACCTCGGCGAGTATTTTTTCAGCTTTCCCACATAAAGTGGCGGTGGTACTCGTTGAGCAAGCTCGACAATTTGTTTGCGAGGGGACGTTTACGAGAGCAACGTTTCCGCGAATCTTCGCCGGGCAGTGCAGCGTCTCCGAAGATTCTCCAACCACATGCCAGCTATAGATAAGAGTTACCATAATATCCGTGTAACACGTTGCCACGTGTAAATGCGCACTCGTAACCAGTCGCTGTTACCTGGTCACGCTTCGTTAATGAGACGTCTGCCTACGTGCATTTCCGAGGCCTGTTCCCGCGTCGTGGAAGCCCTATCTGTCGCCTTTCATCTGACCCGCTGCAGCCTCACCGGGAATTAAACAATTACGACATAACCGGACGTAAGAATCTCAGGAAAGTTGGCCCTGGAGGTCTCTCTCTCCATCTCTCTAGAGTTTATTTCTCGAAATCGTATCGCGCTGCACGCTCGTCGACGCGCTCGTCAGAATTTCTTTAGAAATTTATCACCGAGTCGACGGAGTCTCGATTTCTCTCGCGTTCTACTCCCCTGCAATGGATCGGGTCGACCTAGTGGCGGGATTGTGGAGTCTGGGTCTATTTGGACCCAGATAAAAATTTTCGGAGCTCTGCGTTCTACAGGAAAGATATTTTTGTCGAATTTCTTTTAATTAATCGCTCTCTGTTGCATTACGAATTAACAGAGCTTCCTCAAAACTTTGGAAATTCTGATTACTAGACTGTGGATTTTATGCGTTTTTGACAAGGACAGGTTCATGTAATTTCACATAATAGTATGGTATTACTAGACAGCGGATCTTTATTGCAAAATAAAAATTGTCTACCTAAATTGCAACAAACTTGGGTGGAATAGAAATTTATTTTCTTGCTTGGTATGTTTAATATGTTGAGAATAATATAACAGTATTTTCAAATTCTTCTATTGTTATTACTGTTTGAAATTGCATCTACTAATTTTGTTATAAATGCACCAAATCCGCTGTCTAATTATTACTGTTAACTCTCAAATGGCGGATCTTTCTTACAACTATACTGTCGATGTTGCTGAAGATCGTTCACAGCTTTTTTTATTAATATTTAAAACATATTTCTTGAAGATCCATTGGTTTTTCAATGGATCATTCATTTAATTCAATGCCAAAGAATATATCGAGAAAGATTGACCATGAAATTTTCAATTACAGGTGTAAGCATTTCTCACAATGTCTGCATTCTTCTTACAAACGAAATTTAAATTTCACCTTCACCTTTGGAGTTCAAGGTCATTCGAAGGTCATGTCATAATGCATATTTGAAGTATTGGATATTTATGAGCCACATTCCAATTACACATAAACAATGTTTTACTCTGTCAAAATTAGAGAAGATATTCTGGGGGTCACACTTGAGTGAGACACCCTGTACATCCAACAAGATCTAGTAAATAAAATCTTCCAGCTAAAGTTTTTATCAATAAATTCTGCACAAATGATCGTCTTTCACGATTTCCTTTTCAACCTCGGTCGAATTTGAAAGAAGAGCATGCATTCAACCATTGTACGAGCAGAATACGAGTGCTAATTAAATAGAAAATCTGTTCTACTCTTCGTTTCGCGATAAGAACTACAGTAAGAGAACGATCGTCGATCGAGTATTATCATTCCCCTTTACAAGTTCCCTTTCATTATCATTACTGTTAGTTTTTGCCAGAACGAACGTATAAAGGGTCGAAATTAGCCCGGAGTCGTTCGGGCGAGGCTCGAACCATCTACGATTGCTCCGGTCGCGTTTTATGCAATCGGTGCTGACTCGAAGATGAATACTTGCTCCGGATCTGATTGCACAGGACTTATGATAATTGCAATTCTTTTTTGTCGCTTCATCCTTGATACGGTTGTATTGGGATAATTCGTTCGCGCGAAAGGCAATAGGTGTCTGCAAAAAGGCAGCCACTGCAGCGGAAATAAGGAGGACTCATCCCCCAGTGCGGGCCGGATATTTCTATCGCTTTTGCGGTAATTACAACATGATTGCATGGCTCGATCGCGGGATCGCCAGAGTCAACCAGCAGGCCTTAATTACCGTGTCACGGGGAACTGTCAACCTGTTGCTTTCCACTGCCGGCAACGAATGCCACCGTACAAAGGGTCCGTTCACGGTAACGCACTATTCCGTCGGGAGTTCGTTCTTGATGGAATTAACATTCTTTCGTTAATAGTCCGTCTCATTATCGACAGCCGATTACGATGCCCCATCGCGATCTTTCCGGCGAAAAAGATTAGACACGCGTGCGTCCATGAAAGCCGCGATTCAAGCCAGCTAGAATGCTATTCGACTCTTGAAGTTCTCTCTTTTAACGAACCTCCTCCGATCATCGTGTGTGTGACGTAACGTAATTGTTGCACAAGACTGTGAATTAGCTCAATACCTTGTCTGTATACGCTTACGTTCGACGTGATATATTCAGCAAGGATACAGTTATATAAAACCTGCTTGCCACTCTTAAGCTATACTTACGAGGGGAGGACACGGCTGACTAGTCAGTGATTTCGATAGGCTCTCGCGTGGCGAATCTACAACAAACGCAACTAACTTGTTTCCAGCCGTCCTTTTTCTCTCTCAAATGGACCGTAACAATCGAATTTTAATGTAGTTCTATATTATTTTTCTGTCGACCAATTTATCGGCAAAGAAAATTATACTGATATTTCTGTACTACGTATCGATAGCGTACTTCGGTGTCGAGTGCTTAAAGTGAGTGGTAAGTGTGGGCTTGTGACACGACTATACTCATTCAGATTTTACGCGAATTTTATTATAATGCGTGCTTGAATGAAGCAATACACTCGACCGATTTATGTTGACGCATTTTTGTCAAAATTGCTGTCAATGTCTGTTCCAAATAGTTGTTCATACTTTCATTTGGTCGATTACGTTTTATTTATACAGGGTGTCCCAAAATTCCCTCAACAGCCGGAAATGGGAGGTTCCTGAGATCATTTGAAGCAACGTTTTCCTTTGCAGAAATGTTATCCGCGGCTTTGTTTAGGAGTTATTAACGAAAAACACGGACCAATCAGAGCGCGATCTAGACGCGAGTTGGCACAGTCTAGTCGGCGCGCCAACTGTCTATTGGCTGGCTGTGCCAAGTCGCGTCTAGGTCGCGCTCTGATTGGTCCGTGTTTTTCGTTAATAACTCCTAAACAAAGCCGCGGATAACATTTTTGCCAAGGAAAATGTTGCTTCAAATAACGTCAGGAACCTCCCATTTCCGGCTGTTGAAGGAATTTTGGGACACACTGTATAGTCTCATATGAGGCACAAATGAGAAGTACAACGAATGCTATCTAGAACAGAAAATGACAGAGTTAATTCCAAGTTATATTTTTTTATTTATTTATTTAATGTTGCTTCAACCTCAAAGGTCATTAGCAACACGGTACATTTTCTTACAATGTTCTACACATATTTGTATCCTTGATGTAATGGGCAAGACCGGCGATATACTCCTCAGAACTTAACAGAATGGTTAAGGATCCAGACAACTTAGCATTTTTCCTTTCATTCTCATATTTTTTGCATTCTATTATTAGATGATTCATGTTAACTGGTACTTTACATATATCACAGATCGTGTTTTCATTTTTATTTAACAAAACTGAATGGGTTATTTCTGAGTGCCCAATTCTGATTCTCGAAATTGAAGTTTGAATTTGACGATCTACTGGACTTGGAAATTTTTTCCACTCAAGATCCTCTCCTTCATTATATTTTTGTATGAATTCCTTTTAATTTTGTCAAATACCTGTTTCCTAAAAATTTCATTTAGGTAGTCTTTAAGATCGTTTAGTCTGGTATAATGGATGATTTGTTTCATTTTTGGTATAGAGCATAATATTCTTTTGGCACACATGAATGTGATACGTTTTATCTAGTAAAATGTTTCACAATTGAAAATAAACAATAGAACAAGTGGTGGTAGTGAACGCGTTAAAAATTCGTCACGTGACTAATCTCTTTCCCCTCAATTCCCCTCTGAACGTACTCGATCACCAAGAATACTCGTATCAGCCTCAAGACCTGAAATAACCAGGAAGAAGAATCCATTCAATTTCCTGATCCCCATCCGCCTCCTCTCGATCGTGCGAGCGATTGGCAAAGAGGTCCCCGGTCCAAAAGGAGAATTTCACAAAATAAAAAAGAGAAAAAAAAAGGAGGAAGCACCTCGGAAGGACCGTGGCCGGTTGTCGTGTGTCGGAAGGGCGGTGTTCTCCTTAGGGCTGTGGCCCGTGTCCTCGGTGTAGGGTGCTGTAGATGCGCTCGTGACGCAACCGGAGATACGCGGTCCCGGTAAAAGGTGGTACTTGCTCACCGCGTACGAGCGGTGCTGCGCTGTCGTCGGCGAGGATATACGAGCGATCGGTTGCTGATGAATCGCTCGAAACTCGGGGACGCCCTGGGACGGTCCCGGTATCGGCGCTGGTGTAAACGGAACCGTAAATCCTCGGGACGATAAATGACAATTGCGGCTGACACGATCGGCTGCCGTCCGGCGTGTCGGGTGACCGCTTGCGCACGGGGTTGCTAGTCGCAGAGCTCTCTCGCAGAGGTAGCCGAACGCGTGGGCGGACGCGAGATAACGCGTCGCATTACGTGGGACGTTAATAAATTATTATTGCGCCCCGCGAGATCCCCTGCCGCGGAATGATATCTCCATTGTCCTTCGACGAATTAATAGCCGCCTGCGAGCACCGTGCGCCGCTTCTCTCCGAGGGAAGGGTCCTCTCGTGGAATATTGCTCCGATAGATAGCGCCAACTCGCGTCGATGCTTCGGACAAGATACTTTATTGCCGCGAAAACTTGCCGGAGCCCAGAATGCCGCTTGTCGAAGCGTCAGCGTCCGGTACGGTGGCTTAAGTTCAAATACGTGTCAATGTCTCATGCTTCATCTGCGAAAAGCAGGCACAAAATTTCTCAGAGGAGCCACGGAGAACCTCTAAGACCTAACTCTTAACGCTATCGTAATAGGCATTATAGATTCTGAAGGAACATCGTCACCGTATCTCTCTGTTCCAATCATTCTCTGGATTCGGACTATTGCGAAATAGTAGCACAAAGTAAGGACATCATCTGGCGAGACATAGGACGTAGCCACCAACTTACCAATAGCAGAAGTATTTAGCAGCGTCACTATCCGTACCGTAAGATCGTGATAGGATCCCTACTCTCAGCACGAATCGCGACGTCACTATCTGGGTTAGACCACACTAGTACACAGCTTCGTGACGTCTCTCAGATTCTGATTATACTATTTATCCCAGAAATTTCTCGATCTCGTAACGCTGCATACAAGTTTCTCTGTGCCTTCTTCTCGTAGATTCTAGAGTACAATGTCTAAATCTGAATGTTACGGGTTAGTCACAAAATAGGCATGTGGGTGGCGACTTCGTTGTCCAATTAGAATTTTCTGTACTTTGAGTGTCTCTCGTAAGGTGAGGACACCGCCCATGACGCAACAGGGGGTAGAAGACATCCTGCACCATGGCGACTGACGATGAAGGGTGGTACCCTTAGGTGGAGGACCCAAGTGTCCTCTATTGTCTCTGGAAGGTAGCGAAACTATTGTTGGGATAAACGGTGGTCGTTGCGGTTCAACGGAAACATTTTAAGTGCACCGTTGCCTCCCCCAGTCCGTGGCTAGATCCTACAGGACAAAATTCCAATTCTTTTGGCTTTTCACTCTCTCATGAGCATCCCTATGTCAACCGATAGCTGGATGACCTAGTTCATGCGCCACCACCAGGATTGCCATATTTTTCTCTCGCCAGGCCCCTTACCCTTCCGCCTCTCGCCACGCCACACACCGTAGCTTGTCTTTGCACTCTTCCCACTAACACTGGCGACAGTGGCGACACGCTGGCGTACGGTCCAGGGCTACCATATTTTTCTCTCGCCAGGCCCCTTACCCTTCCGCCTCTCGCCATGCCGTGCACCGTACCTCGTCTTTGCACTCTTCCCACTAACGCTGGCGGGAGCCTCCCACTCTTCTCACTAGTTGCTGACGCGACCGTACGCAAGCGTGTCGCCGCTGTCGCCAGCGTTAGTGGGAAGAGTGCAAAGACGAGGTACGGTGCACGGCACGGCGAGAGGCGGAAGGGTAAGGGGCCTGGCGAGAGAAAAATATGGTAGCCCTGGTACGGTCGCGTCAGCGACTAGCGGGAAGAGTGCAAAGACAAGCTACGGTGCGTGGCGAGACGAGAGGCGGAAGGGTAAGGGGCCTGGCGAGAGAAAAATATGGCAATCCTGGCCACCACCCGACAACGGTTCTATTAATTCCCAGACATACCCATTCAAAATTTCGAATAGACCTTGTCATAAATCCTTCAAAGGCTAAGAATCGCCTCGACATCATCAACCCTCGGTTTTTCTTAAAACACGTTAGCGCTAACATGTCAAGCCGGGGTTCGGTACCTCGGTGACTCCAACGCTCTGTTGCTCGTGGAATCTCGTGGCCGCTCCTCTAGCCGGGATCGAGGAGATCGAGAGGGACGATGATCGACCACGGGCCCCTGTCGTCCATGGGAGATTTGCGAGCGGCTACGGTGACGCGATGTCGCGCGATAAGTCGACGTTCCCGTTCGATCTCTCGAACGCGGCGATCCGGGTACCGTTCGTATAAATTGTCGCCGTTCAGCGGCTGAGCGTTTTACAAGGCGTTTATGGGGGTATCAGTGTCGATGTCGTTATACTATCGCGACAACCGCCACACTGCCACAGCCTGAAGATCGAAGAGGATCTTGTCGAAGAGAGCGGCGCTCTCTGATCAATTTCTCCACGGTCGACGTCTTCATTGTCGTCGGTTTTAATCGGCCGACAACAGGTCGATCGCAAAGTGGGAAAGCCGGCGACGATTATCTGTTATCTAATGAGAAACGGGTTTACCGGCTTCTTGTGCGCCGGAGACAGTCAGCCCGATGGCATTCCTATCGCCCGAACAACCATGAAACATATTTCATCGTACGGCGGAGGGGACTGCAGTGTTCATCTCGGGCGATCCATCATCGTAACAATTAGCCAGAGCCGCGTTTCTTTATCGACTTTGACGTGGGAGGCGTAGGTGGAGAGACTATCTTCGCTGCTCGAGGATGATTCAACCGCGCGATTGTGCTCACCCTCGCACGACTGTCTTGGCAACTGTGTTGTGGACAGTCGGGGCCAAATTTTAATTTCGTTGGCTTGTACTTTGTCTCAAGGTTTTGGTCAAATTTTAGTCTTTCTGATTTTGGATTCTTTATTCGTTTTATTATCGTTGCTGTCGTTCGATTTTCGGACCAAATGAGAAATGTGCTCTAATTTGATCTAGTGGAAAGTGGTATACATAAAGTTAAAGTTAAGAGACACTGCAATTTATACTGTTGTACGTTCTGTCTCAAAGGAAAGAAACGCTATGTACTAACTTGATTTCTTGGAAAGTTACATACGTAAAATTGAAGCTGAAAGACACGTCGATTAGTAAGGTTTCTATGCACTAATTCAATCCGTTGCATTAACTCTTATGCGTCCCTCATGATACATGAAAGATCTTGGGGTGAATTTAATAGATTTTGATCGTTTAAGATTCACAGCTCTTTTCACATTCAACAGCAATGGCGATTTTATTCAATTGTTTCTTAAATAAAAATTGAAAGTTTTTACTGTTTTGTTTTACCCACTCGTATTTATCGTCGAAAGCTTCCGTCCGGTAATTAATTGGTAACAGCATCCGTGTTGTTATGCGGGGTAATAGTTATTGTTCACAGTGAAAGCATGGGTTGATGGGCACGGAGGCTGCAAGTGTCCCGATTTGGTAGCAAGAGCTATGGTTTATGACTCATTGTCTCTTTCGTTTTCGATCAATTGTCCTCTTGCGCAATCGAGAAGCACGCTAAGCTTTCACTGATTATCCACGCGTCCTTTCTTGAGGTGACGCGTATGACGAATCTACGAGGAGACAGTGTTTACAGGAACTATGCACACTCCCTAAACAATTAAACATACGGGGTATTTTCTTGAGAAAGGTCAGAAGAAAAGAGTATTGTAAATTTTCTCGCTGTCACTTTTTTCAAGGTCATCGAAGTTATTTTAAACGAGACTACATATTTTCATTAGAGCAGTCTCTTATAGCTCATAAAAAAACAAATTCAATGATGTGCGATATGTTGACCTTCATGTGACCTCCAACAAGAAAATCATGTTTGTATGGGGAGAAGGTGAAGGTAAGACTTATTATGTTTCAATAGAAAATCAGGTTAGGTGAAATACGTTACAGGTTAGGTGTGTTACGTCGATAAATCTGTTTCTGTCGTTTTTATGTTGTCTCTCGGTTCTCTCGCACGACTCCTTCATCGCTGAATAGCATCCGGCGGGGAAGCTCGACGAATGATGATGACGTCCGTCTGGCAGCGTGACAACAATTAACGACTGTATCGCTAATATTGTCCGCAATGCATCACTCGTTGATTAGTATCTCGTACGGAGAGTTCTCCCTCACCATTCACTCGAGTATAACATGGGCGACGATCGTCTGCAATGTTCTCTGAACCGAAAGAGACTTAATCATTAACATTAGACTGCCAGTTTTGCACGCTCTTGATGAAAATGGGTAGATATCAAACTGTAAAGATAGAAAAATTTAAAAATATTGTTACATCCTCCTCAAGTCAGTAAAATTATTGAAATACGTTTTTATGCAATTCCTGTTTATTACAATTAATTTATAAAATTTTCTGCGGATTTTATGCATTTATGGTAAAATTAATAGAAGCTAATTTAAGCGCGTTATTACATTATTTCTGACTTATTAGAATTATCAAAAGAAGTAATATATTTTTATTTAATTTCTGTTCTGTATTATTGACTCTGCAAGTTTTGTTTTTGCATAAAGATGCGCAGTCAATTCACGACACTTTCCCAATGAGTTAATTATTCTTGTAATGCAAAATATTATAAGTAATGTAAAATATTATGCAGATAAAAATGTTCTGCATCATTCGTGGGAAGTATGAGTTAAATAAAAATTAATTTCATCCCTTTTATATTGCACCTAGCTAATTTCTTTATGCAAAATAAAAATGTTCTACTTGAATTGCAACAAACTGGCGTGAAATAGAATTTTGTTTAATACGTTCAATAATGTTTTTACTTATTTAAATTACAGCTTCTCATTTTTGTCATAAATGCACAAAATCTGTCACTGTCTACTCATTATATCCTTTTTTAAAAATCAGTAATCCTGCTAATAATTCCTTCATCGTAAATTACACTATCTAGCTTTGTATTTCCGGGTCGACTCTATTGCAATATCTTTACCACAATTTTTTGTGCAAAGGTATATTTTTAATACAATTTCGCTGGCACCGTTCGCTTGAGATACTTCGTCGTTATCTATGATACGTTCTGTGCCTGATGGTATATACTGTTATATGTATAGTGGTACATAATCTAAGGATCAGCCGAGGATGCTATCTCTAACACAAAATAAGAAAGAATAGCTAGGAAAGATGCCAGGAAAGAAGAATAATAAAAGAGAAAGAAAGATTCGAACCGTCCTGGGAAGTAATGGCTGTTGCATGCATACGGCCACACAACACAGTTACATATGAATTGGAGTGAAATGGTTTGATGGCTCGACGTCCGACTATTTTTGTCTAGATTAGCATCGCGATGGAACATGTCGCCTGAATACGGTATCGAAGCGGACCAATGGAATCCTGTCGCTGGAAATGGGCGTACCACATTGTCGCAGCCGACCATTAAGCTAATGAGTAGCTATAACGTCAGCAGTAGTCTCGATTTCGCAATTAGCGCCGTTCTTTATACCGAACGGCTGAAATTATCGAGGCTCGGTTAATTTATGGGTAATCCGATAGCGCCTTAGGTGTTAATAAAATTGTTGACCGACCGCGACAAAGTTAACTGAAACCGCGGTTTTGCGGGAATAAAGTTGAACAAGTCCGACGGGTTATCCCGCCATAATAATTTTAAGCACGAACGTTTAGGTATTAAATATCCTCGTCTTCGAGGCGACGTTCACCTAATAGGCTTATTAATTGCGGTGGGTACATTCTAATATTTTAATATCTGGTTATGGTTATCTAATCACTTCTCGAACTGTTGCTTTTACTATGGGGCGCATTTTGCGCAGATAATTTATCTATTTGCAATGTTTCTATAAAAACTTGAACGTTATGTACGGGTTTGTAGGAAAATTCACGCTTTTTAAATTTATGAATAAATTTTTATTCGGTGAAAAATTTGTTCCTCTTCCAATTGATCAGCAAAATGCATTTCTCACCCCAGTTTTCGGTAATTGTCATGTTAGAAATTCGATCGTATGGTTGTCACAGGCGCGCCTCAGCTGCCGCGGGGCGGTGTGTAATTAATAATTAATAATTATTCGTACAAACGGTGCGCCATCCGTGTCGAAGTATCCCGGCGTTCGACCGATCGATCCTCACGCAAAGTGGCGCGTATTTCATATCCGCGGACTGATTTATGGTTTCTTAACAAGTGTCCATACATTAAGCCGCACATATTTTCAAATTAGCGGGATTACGGGCCGCATGACTTAGCACCCTTATTCGTTCCCGTTCAAGGACACGCGTAATTACGCGCACTACATCAAAATCGGGCTCGCGTTTCGCCGAGTTCCGCGAATTTCTCTGTGTCCGGTAATAAATTCGTTCGACGTCCGAGACAGAGATCATTCTTGCGGTCTCATCTCTTTCGGCTCACCTGCGGGCGACGCAACATGGTAGCACCTGCCGAACCGAATCTGCTGGCTACGCGAACAAAATAGCGGTATTGAAACGTTGTTCCTCAAGCTAATTAGGGAACCAGCCCGAACGACCGATTTCGATTATAATAAACTTTAGCACGGGATGCCAGCGTATGTACTTCCCTGTCCGATGATATATGGAAATTATTAGGTGTGGTTACCCAGTCATTTTAATGACATAAGTGATTAAAGTTACATACTTTCGATATATGTACGCATACTGTAAACACGAGGTAGCGTTATCGAACCGACGTTGCCGCGACGATGGTACGTAACTTAAATTACCTTGTGCCACGAAAATTATCGTGCAACTACTATCACGCGGTGGAGGAGCCACCCGTTCGGGCGTTAGTCTATCCCGCGGTTGATTTTCCAGGTCTCAGATTGAGAGGTGGAAAACAATCTGTTTCAGGTGTTTTACAGACAAGGCAGCCGGGCTGGGTCCGGCCGTGCTGGACCCAGTCCTCCCGTGATAATCTGTGTTTTCACCGGCCTCGTTATGTACGCTAATCTAAACGGTTCTTTCTCCGGGCGCCAGACATCGAGAGATGTCACACAAAATCACGCTAACGAATGAAGCCGGTGAACTCACGATCGCGAAAGGTAGAATAGCTCAGAATGGTCGCAGGGTTCTACGCAGGATCGGACAGGACGTTCCCCACGGCGGGAATGGACCTCATAAATAATCTCAACTCAATTTTGCCAAGAAAATATAATTGAATACCAGTGTGACTCGACTAATAAAACTGTACACGCTGTCGGGTGCAGGCCCGGCAGCGGAGAAGGTGAACAAAGAATATTAACAGAGTATAAACGGCAGATTAACGGCAGATAACAGTAACAGTATAAATCGGCGGAAAACTACGTGTTCGGCGGAAGGCCGACACGTGCGCGGATTCGCTGTATCTCAAAATGGCCGCGTCGGAGTCGGTAGCTCGCCGGGTGATCGGGCGTCATCACAGCGATAAAACAAAATACCGATTCCCGATCTAATACGCGCTTCTCGGAACAATGAGAATAACCCGCGCCAGCAGCCGTCCGAGATTTAGGCCGGCGCGGGGTCACGATGACTTTGACTAAATAATGTTACTTGACTGTGCGCGGCAGCTTCCAATACGACGCGCGAACACGTGGTTAATTTTCGGAACTCGCGCTGGTCGCTCTCACTGAGGAACTCGCCCAAAAGGAACGCAAACAGGCAGCCGTATAACGGCTTACACGAAACACGCGGTCGTCCTCAAGACGAACCGCGAGCAACCGAGAATAATTCACTAAATCGCTGCTCGAGCCACAAACGAAAGATCACGAATCAATACGATATAATATCGAAGCAGAAAACCTGGTTAGCACTTACCACCGGCACCGCTGAAACTTGGTAGTTAAGCTACGGCAGCGTACAAAGGATCTTACTCATTACGACGCACACGCGTTTACAGAGTTCGTGAGTAACGCGACTATTTCGCACGCGAGCCTACGCAGCAGTGCCCAGGATTTTCGGTGGCTCGAGGATGCGGAAGTGAGGCGTCCCCCACTCTTTCGGTCTTATGCCTGCCAATTACTATCGCCCGCGTTGTCGCTAATAGTTAGGGCCGGCTCTCGACAGGAGGGCCCCGGACCTTGCCGATTTCCCGGTTTCCTTAACGATGGCCCCTCGGCCACCGGGAATGTCGTGAGACATTCCAGGACTGTTCGAGCAGCTCCTGCATGGAACCATTCATGTTGCAGGGCAAGGCGTCGACGGGACGAATCTTCGATATCAGTTTTGGTTCCCAAGTCCCACGTCGGCGCCTCCAGGTTGATTAGCCTGAGCTCGAGGTCCTTTTGTTCTCCTCTGCAGAGGTATTGATGGTCCGGCGTTACGAGGCAGGCTTTGCGGCGACAGCATTGGTCTTTCCTTCTTTTGGCAGCGAGTAAGTAGCCGGGCTCCCTGAGCCCGCGCTACGGTCCTGTAATATTTCGCCGTGCCAATGGGCACGACGTTCCAAGATTCTTACAGTCATAGATCTTATAATACGAGACGTCCCAGCGAGAGCGCTTACTGCTGTTCTATTCGTAATTATTCTACTAAAGGGTGGTCCGGTCCTTCCGATTTTAACCTTAGGGTTTACTTTCTATATTACAAAGGGACGTGGTTAATTTGCCACGTCACACTACGCACACCTAATATTTTACATACATGATCAGCAATCTGTACGCTTCTAGTCCGCGAGAACACATTTATGATCGAACTCGGGCAATTGGAGTCTTTCCTTTCCAAGTTAAACATCCTTTTATGGGTAATTTGTAACTACTTTTTGCTTGCGCGTTTACTAGCTGAACGTATTCATCGTCACTGTAATTGATATCGGTATCGTTACTTTCACGAGCTGTTACGAAGCCTCGATCGATAGAATGTTTAGACAGAAGCTTCAGATAGAATCGTCGACGTTTTTACTTTTATTAATGCAGTCTTTAAAATGAGTAGTTTTTCAATGTTCCACAAGTCGTTTCACTGTCTTAAAACATAGCCCCAGCTCTTCAAAAGTTTAGAAGCTTGTGTTACGCTATAACTCCTTAACGCTAATATTGAAGAAATTATTAACATTTCATCCCAATTTATGTACCTAATCTCACCGAAATGCATACAAGAAACTACGTAATTAATTCAAAGTACATCTTCCAAAGTAAGATCTCTCAGAACCACGAATAAAGTTATGGAAGGCGATAATTGTGAGTTGATAAAATTGAAGCTAAAAAACATGTCGATTAGTAAGGTTTCTATGCACTAATTCAATGCGTCCCTCATGATACCTGAAAGATCTTAGAGTGAATAATTCATTAATTCACCTATTTCTTCATACTATTACTTCAACCACAAATCCTGAAGTACATAATCCAATTGTTTCTTCCAGTAAAAGAGAATAAAGAATAAGGAATTAATAAATTCTGCTTACTGGAAGCTTCTGTCACAAGAAAACGAAAGCAAATATATGAAAAAACATTGTTCACCATATCACAATCCAATCTCCCTCAGGTAACATAACTATATCTCTCTTCTAACATAAAATCTCTCAATTTACAATGTTACGGAAATCGATTCTCGATCGTTGCCGTATCGTTTGGTTTCACTGTGCAACGGTGGTTTGGCCAGTGTTCCGAGAGAACCGCAGAGAACCGCAAACCTGTCGGCGATCGGTAGCCGGACATGGACGCACGGTGCAGAAGGTGCAAGCACGCGAAAATCCCACTTCCATCGTCGTCGGCTAGCCGCGCCAGGGGAAAGCTTCCGGCCTGTCCACCACGAGGAAACGCCACCTGGCGCTCGTGTGTCTCTCGACGATTTTGTCCTTCGCCTCTCGGACGCTCGTGTTCTGTCCGTGGAGATAACTGATCGCCACGAGAATGGTGTGTGCCCGATGTTTGCGTGGGAGCACGAAACCTGCCACGGGGGGAAAAAAGAAAGAACGTCTCTGTCAGCCGAGGATCAGATATTTCGTACGCGCGTCTGTGTTTCAAGTGTCGGATTAAGGTGACGCTCCTTTTTCCTTGCCCGTGTTCCTGATTACTAGATTGATAACGATTATTCAACCCTTTGCGCGCGACCGGCGCCGTACGGACCTCGAATGATGTCTCAGGGACACCAGAATTTATTTCAGTTTGACAAACTGTTCAATTTTCGATTGGTGTATATACAATATAATACATAGTTTTCTTAATTTTTGTCTTTTTAGACAAAAGAGATTTCATCTTTTTTTTTGTATTGTTATTTCTTTAACGGCATAAATAATGTTGCATTGTTTTTGTATTTTTTCCGCCTGGCTTTGAAAAGAGTCTTCAGCGGCACCTTGTTCTAGATAAATTAAAGGTTAGTATGTAGCCAACCAAAATGAATAGATTGTTTAAGAACGTTTGTATTTAACGTATTTGTGTCAATTCTCATTTTAAGAGTATAGATTAATATGTAAGTGAGCAAAGAATGGACATCAGAGAAATTTTGTAATATTTTTAGAGGAACATTAAAAATCTGAATAATCTATAAAACGACGCATGCCACCGACTCTCATTGCTCAGTGCGTCTAATGCCTCGTACACGCCGAAATACGCACCGTTTGTCGAAATGTTCGTCGAACTGTCATAACTCATAACATCTCAAGTCATTTAATCTCGAATCTGAATCTTCAATGCTTCGTACAGACCTGAACATTTCACTTTGAAACTTGAATTCACTCAATAAACTGCCAACATTTTCTGTATTTCTTAGTGTAGTATACGCCGTTGCAGCTCCCATAGTTGTTTGCAAGAAATTCTGGAAATAGCAGAAATCCGTTTCGCTTGCCGTTCGGCGCGCCGAAATGTTCGTCGAAATGTTTGCCGAAATGCGCGCGTTCGTCGCGCGATTCAAGTCTGAACGAGGCATAATGTTAATCTTATTAATACGAGAGACGAATAACGCAGCAGAATTCGCCGACGACCTAATAGAAAGACCGAAAGAATGCGAACCACGTCCCCCGAATAGTCGTCGCAGCGGAATCAAGGATGCCACTCGTCCGTAATGCCCGCCGCGAAAGTCATAATTGAAACAGCTGTCCCCCGTCGGAGATACATAATGCTAATTAAACAACAGATAATTTGTCCATTAGGATTCGCGCGGCCGGTGACGCGCTACCGAAACGACAGTCCCCCGGCGTCTATAAATACCGTTTTCGTTAGCGGTTTCCATGAATCAGCGTCGCAGACCGCGGCGATCTCATTGAAACCGCTCGAAAACGGCTGAATGAGTTTCGCGGAAGCGTGTAATGGAAGCGTAACCACCTTCACGGTGGCGTTTTCCGTCGTCGTCGTGACAGGGTGCTGATCCGTCTGTTCGTCGCGGTATCAGTACTATATGCCTATTTCATTATATCAAATATTATCGGACACTTGCTTCAGATATGTCATTGATGAAACAATCATTTCTATAAGAGAATTTTCAAACACTGAACCTACCGACCATTTAAAGTGACTAGTATTTATGTGCTCCGTTATCAAAATGGTACGATTCAATTTCTTTAGATTTTATGCAATTTCCGTTATAAAGTATACTCGAATAAAGAAGCGTGTACAATCATTTCCATTGGAAGCATCTTTATAGCTTTAATAATTGTGAAATAAAACAATTCTGAAACTAGTGATTTGAATGGCAGTGGTAGGTTTAGTGTTAAAAGAACACCACGTGTACATCAAGAATCAAAAGAAATACGGATTTAGTTAATACAGTAATCGCTCCTTCGTTGTCCTGAATCGTGGGCACGATCGTTGTCCAGTGCCTACCCACTCCACTGCCTGTCAACGAGAGGATTAGGCCTGCGTGGATCTGGTCGCTATATGTGTCCCAGGACTGTCTAGACCCGCGCAGAACGGAGAACAATAGGAAGAAAGGAATATGGCAAGGAAATAAGGAGTTTTTTAAAGCCAGACAGTTGACTGCGAATGCTTTTTTTGTCATTTAACTAGCCGTTTCACTAAAGACGCAGTCGTAAATCAAAAATAGTGTCCGGGCACGGTAGTTGTCCGCTCAAACCCCCGGCCTTTGGACAACGAAGGAGCTTTTACTGTAGATTAATTTTAACTTCGGCTCCTTATATTTGAGTTTATTTAAATACAAAGAAATGAAACAGAGGAAAGTGAATTATTTACAATTAGATGAGTCAGATAATAGCATTAGTGACCTTTTTGTTATATGATAATTCTACTAAATTCATTTCTTAAAACAGTCCTTTATTCATTAAAAATGTGTGCATTTAAAACTTGTTTTCATAGCGTGAAACATCCCCTACCAGTAGAAATAGTATTGTAATAAGGGTAGTTTCTCATTTCAACAAAAAAAAATGGTACAAGCATCGTAATCCATGATCCCAGAGAACTCTAAAAATTGTCTCGTTCGTAAGTAAGTTTGTAAATGTGTAATTAAGAGATTTATGAATTCAGTCCGGATTTCTACGATTTTGGATCACTATGCGCCTCCGTCGCGGAACAGTAGCCGACGTTGTTCGGTTAATGGGCTGCGCGTTTCTCCGTCTGTTTCCACAGCCAGCTGATTATGACACGTCTGTCCTGTCTGCGAGCAAGAGAGAAAGACCGGAATACCCCATACCACGTGCTACAGCTACCGTGACGCCATTTGCCCGGCTAATGACTCGCGGACACTTAGCGACAGACTCCTGGCCGCATCTTCGTTATGTTTGGCGCTATCGAGATGACTGTTCGTGAGTGGCTGGACTGGTGATGGATCTCCAGTGGATAGTGTTACTCCTTACTTCATCCTATCAGTGGCATTGTACACAGGGTGTCCCAAAATTCCTTCAACAGCCGGAAATGGGAGGTTCCTGAGATCATTTGAAACAACATTTTCCTTTGCAAAAATGTTATCCGCGGCTTTGTTTAGGAGTTATTAACGAAAAACGCGGACCAATCAGAGCGCGACCTAGACGCGAGTTGGCACAGTCGGCCAATAGACAGTTGGCGGTCCGTGTTTTTCATTAATAACTCCTAAACAAAGCCGCGGATAACATTTTTGCAAAGGAAAATGTTGTTTCAAATGATCTCAGGAACCTCCAATTTCCGGCTGTTGAAGGAATTTTGGGACACCCTGTATAGTTAGAGGGTAGCAATCCGAGATCAATGCCTGGGATTCTTCATATTGTGTTCGCGTTGATCAGGAAGCTACTCAATATTGGCATGTTCTAGTATATTAGAGAACATATGTTAATAACAATTCATTGGACAACTCAACAATAGTAATAAATAATAATTATATTCTTTCTTCTTCTCATTGACTAGTTGAGGCGTGTTGGATATTCATTTTTTCACTACATCAATCTAAATGTTTATATTAGTCTAATATAATAGAAGAGAAAGAAGAAAGTCTTACAAACCGCCTATACCTATGGAAAAATTTTCATTCATACTGTTACAATTGCATATATTCAGGGTGCGCCATCATTTTATGTCGGTATGTGAATATTGAATAATTTAAAAAAAAACAACCGACTTCCATATATGAGGTATTTTTATTTAATTTGGTCTTTTACAATTTATTTGGGGTAGTTTTTGAATACAACATCAATCAAGTGACCGCCTTTATTGGCCAAAGCAAAATGTGCCCTTTTTCCTGCGTTTTCCATCACTTTTTCGAGCATCTCGGGCGGTATAGCGATGATTGTGGCACGAATGTTTGCCTTGAGCTCGTCAATGGTCTGAGGCTTGCTGGCGTACACTTTGCTTTTCAAATAACCCCACAAAAAGAATTCCGGAGGGGTCAAATCTGGAGATCTGGGTGGCCAGTCAATGTCACCATTTTTTGACACGACACGTCCAGGGAAATTTCGTTGCAGAAACTGCATTGTTTGATTTGCAGTGTGTCATGGCGCACCGACTTGCTGAAACCAGTAACCGTCCAGATTAAAATAGTATTGAATTGACGTTTCAAAACATGTTTACTCAAGTCAATCGGTTGTTAAATGTTAAAGTTATTCAATCTTTACATACCGACATAAAAGATGACAACAGTTTAACCCTTATTTATCCAGCCAAAATGTACAGACAATTTAAGACCATCAGTGTCTAACATTTTTCGCACACTCGGAGCAGTATTGTGATATTTATAGAGGAACGTTAAAAGATTGTTGAAAGAAATGCAGTGAATGGGTACCCGGGTACTCCGTTGGCTACACGAGGGTTACTAATACTAAAATAAATGATGACAAAGCTCATGAAAATGATAAGCGTCTGCATAGTTTGCAGTGGGGGTGCACGCGAGTAGCGAGGGTGTCAAGGGGTGCAATGAATATAATTTTAGTTTGAAGTTCGCACCCCAGTGTACGTTAAAAATTTTGTTCTTTTTGTCACAGCAAGTATGTGGTTTTTAATTTGTTGTTTTTCCGTTGGATTTACATGGCTGTGCTACTTTTGTTTTTCAAATTACGTTATATTATACATACATTATCTTTCACGCGCAAAAAATGTCTCTTTGAGAATGATCCACATAGGGATCGAAACGTCGAGATGCATTTTTAAATAACTGCACATTTGCTGTGGTTCGAAACGATCGAACCTTGCGCCGAAATCACAAATTTATTATATATTATTATTATTATTATTATTTTTATGTACGGACCGAGGTCCTTTTATACATGGGTTTACAGACGTTTTGTATAACTTATAAAAGAAATAGAAAATAACAAAAATATACAGAAAGAACATAGAGAAAAAAAAAAAGAAAAAAAAAGAAATTTTCTTAACCTAAAAATTTTTTTACATTCGATGGACAAGCGCAGAACTAAACAAATACAGGTACGATATTAGCGAATAATCTCGCGTAATTTTGTTTTGAATGCCTGTAACGTGCCATTAAAAAAATCAATGTTATTGTAAAGTGTGTTTGATCTCGAAATAATCCGATTTATAGGATTCATTACTCCATATGAGGATTTGGATTGCGTTGTTTGAAATCCTGCTCTCATTCTCAAAACACGCTCAGGTACATAAAGATTAATTTGCCTAAGGAAATTAAATTTCGATCGAGAGAAGAATTCACCTTTTTTAGTGTACGTTATGCCAGGGGTAACAGAAGCCACTGTTACTGGTATCGTACACCCAATGCGACGCAGCCCGAGCGTGCATAATGCGTTAGTGCTAAATTTACGTTCTGGTGACGCGCATCTAGACGTACGTGGGAGGAGTCCGCCTCGTCTTCTCCCTGTTCTCCTCGCGATCTTTCCGTCTCTGTCTCTCGAACGTGCCGCTCCCCCCCTTAGCGTCTCGTCAGTTTCCCGATCTTGTCATCTCGGGCCGCTTGCGCAAGCTGCCGACGCTGTTGCCACTTGACTGGCGATTTGTTACTCGCAACCATACGCGATGAATAATTGGCGACGTCACGCCGCCTAGGTGTAAGACGACGTTTCCACGTTTCGTCTCAGCGACGGAACGGAATCGTTTCCTGCACGCGGACGGGGCGTCCCACGTCCGAGAAAGTCCTCCTCGTCGTTTTGCTCGTCCGCCGTTGATTAATAGAGCCGAGATCTTCGAATCTTATCGCGGTGCTGTTTCCTCGTTTTTCCGGGCACGCGCGCGCGCGCACACCAGGCGATTCCAGTGAAATATTGTTTGATCGGCGCGTTCACGTTCAGTCGCGTTAACGTCATCGTCCACAACCTCGGGACGATATTCTTACCGGTTCCTAAGCGATTACTAATGTCATTAAACCCGACTGGGCGGCAGATAAGCAACCGCGGTTTCCGAGTCGTCTTATTTATTGCCGATTATCTACTGCGGATTTCTAACTACCGGCAGAACGCGTTCAACGTGGACCGTATTTTCCCGTTCGCGAATGAAGTTGTCACCTGTTCAACGGTTCAGGCCGATCACCCTCAGGCCACCTGCGGAAAGTCTTTTAATTGCCGCTATCGCCTGTGCGAGATCTGTTGCGCCGGACCGAGAGAGCCAGCCGGAAAAATCCTCGAACCAGAATCGGTCCGTTTGTGGATCGGCTTTTCCTTCCTCTTCGTTCCGCGGATCGACGACGCGGTATTCCGACGGGGATCGAGGATCGAGCAACGCGAGATAAATCTCGGATCGTGGCGCTTGTGTCGAGCCGGAGATTAATGCTCCCGAGTAGTACATGGCGCGCTGACGAGCCTGCGATTCCAATGTTGCGATTCTTTTGAAAAATTCATACGTAAGCTTGCTTCGGATCGGTTGTGGAAATGAGTACAGTAGAACCGCGTTTATACGAACCAATTAATGCTAAACATATATGGTATACGAGCTCTTAACTGATCCTCTACTATACAAACTACAGTTCCTATTTGTTGGTAAGACATTGAATCGCTCTCCTAAAGATTTTCACACCTGTTACACGTCATTCTACTCGTTTTAATATGCTGAATAGGTATATGACTTTTGGTTTTGGCGGAAACACGAGACAGACTGCTTTGGAAGTTCCCAAAGAATATTTTACTTTGCACGAAGACCCGTAGTCTATGGTAAAAGTATTTTATTTTAATATTATTCCTAATTTATCAGGTGTCAAAATAATAATAAAACTTTCCCCTACACTATTTAAAGCAGTATAAAGAATGTACAATCATGTGAACAGCAGTCCTTTGGTGATCGAGATAGAAGAAAAATGGTCATATTTTTACCTTTTATGAAGAATGTTATTTCGAATCCTGAGATTACAAAAATATGAGAATGATTGACAATTTCGTTTGTGCCTCGCCAACAAGAATCTAATTGAATTGTGCAAATTTATTTAGGGCAAAATATTTATTTTTATATGTTGGAACATCTGCAAAAATTACGTCGAGTGTTGAAGGATACTAAGAGTGTCCCGGTATATTTTAACGGTCCTCGGGTCTTTGTCACCGGCTCAGGTCAGAAGTGGAAGGCCTGCAATCTTCAAATTCAAAGAGGCCCTGAGTAATAAATTAAGGGTCCTCCCACATCTGTTTTTCACGTGGACCCAACAGGGGTTTTTCTTTCCCCTAGAACTTTCTCCTTAGCTTTAGTTCAGTTCAGTATCGGCTTGCTAACCGTACAGACGTCTTTTGACTAGTTTTCCTTCGGTCGAATAAAGGACAGATACTTTGAATTCTTGTGCATTATTTATCGAATTACAAATACCCATTTCCATTATTATATATTTTAATCTGCTTGGAAGAAACTACCGCAGTAAAACGTACCCGCAGTTATAGGTGCCAGTTACCCTACTTGTTATTAACCAGCAAGAAAGTGATTTCTTCAGCGATTCCATGCACGATTTCAATCGGAAAGTTTTTGTTAGTAGCGACCACGAATTATCTGGAAACATTCGGCCGTCACTTAGGATGGAGCAGGGGAGCACCTGGATTCGGCCGCTCTCACCTGGAGGAACGGGGGGACACGGAAGTTGTTATCGTCGCAGCTCGTAAAAACGAGTCGAAGTGTAAGTTAAAGGGACGGATGATTACGGGGTGGCGGAATGATTAACGCGTCGCAATTCGATACGAGGGCCGAGTGACACGGCGTAAAATCCGATACGAGTGCGAGCGCCGTGCCACTTGCCGGTCGGAGCAAAACGAATCGGAGAGCGGGTCTCGCCGGGCAGAGGAGAACAAGAGGCAGAACAGAGAGAGAGAGAGAGAGAGAGAGAGAGAGAGAGAGAGAGAGAGAGAGAGAGAGAGAGAGAGAGAGAGAGATTGCAGAGAGGAAGAGAGAGGAAAGGGTGAAAATAATAGAGCGGCCCATTGAAAATAATCGTAAATCAACACTAAATAACGAGCACAAGGTCGCCTTTCTCAGTTTTTAGCTACCGCTGCCCGGCCAGAAATCTTAATTAGTCCTTTGTGTCCCCTCGACAACACTGGCTCGCGATGCGTTTGATTAATACGCGTTTCAGCGTGACTCCCTTTGTGAGGGACGTTAACACGCTTAAGAAAACACAATCTACACGGGGCCGCGGTCGGCGATGTCTGTTTTGAGTGTCGCATGCGTTCGTGGGCTTTCAGACGGCATTGAAATCGTTTAGCGCTACGAAAACTTGCGTTCTACTGACAATGGGTCGCTCGTCAGAACTTCTTAGCTACCCGTCGGATTATTACAAATATTTCGACAGAAGACTAGCTGAAGGATTCGATTATTTAGTGGCATCGCTGTCTGGAGGAAATGATAAACAATTTAGTATGTTTTCCACGACTTCAACCAAGCGTAATTTTTTCAGAATTTCTTCTACACGCCATTTATTAGAGTAATCTTTTTAACTTCACAAAAAAATTGAGTCCTTTAACTGGATTTTAAAAAACCCTTTTGAAGTGTCCGTGTCTATTAAAAAACATTATACATTTTGATGTGTTATTTTCTAATCTTATTCTGGGAAGAGTCTTACTCTAATAATCTTTTTCTGACACCGTTTCTTTCTTAGTACAATTTCTAATTTAATGTTTACTATTCTTATGTAAAGAAATGTCTTCATTAATTTCAAGGAAGGAAAAGCAAAGGGACTTATTTCTTTCCGTGGCAATTTTGAGAAATTGAGAATAATATGACGGTGTATACTTAAATTCTTCTGATGTGTTCAAGGTTTTGCGTTTCTTCTATTCGTTGTTGCTATAAATGCGTAAAATCCACTATCTAGTCATAACATATTTAAAGGGAAATTTATTCATAACATTTTATTAATACGTTTTACGACAAAAGTGTGAAGAATTAAAAAATTAATACGTCAACCAGAGCCAATGTTTTAAATCCACACGTTTTTACAAATATATAAATTTCAATATTAATTAACTAGACAGCGGATCGGTATGCAAAATAACAATTTTCTACCAGAATTGCAACAAACTGGAGTGAAATAGAAGTTTATATTCTCATTTGGTACGTTTAAAAGGTTTGAAATAGTACAATAGTATTTCCAAATTTTTCTAATGTTTTTAATATTTTAAATTACACCCATTCATTTTTGTCACAAAAGCATACAATCCGTTGTTTAATAATGACACGTCAACTGGCTAAAGCTTAGCGAGTTCGATGTGCGAAGAGGGCAGCCAGAGAAATCGGACGACGCGACGGGTACGTAGAAATAGCAGTCGAAGCTGGATATGAAGTCGAATAAAATTGCAGTCTCGTTATTTTTTAGCGGACGGTGCTGCCCTGTCGCGCGCGCAAAATATCAGGGGGGCATCGATCTCTCGCGAATCTAATTTACCCGGTTCCCGGCCAAGTCCAACGTATTTTCATCTGTTATATTCCATCCGCTCACTCCGCGCAACCAGTACTGCGGTCCCACAATAGTAACACGAAGACAAATGTTAGCGATAAAGTCACGGGAATTGATGTGCGATGTAAGTACAATTGCCACCTCCCCGGTTTAGCGATAATTCGTCGTATGCTTGGGACGTTATAGTCATTTCACGCGTTCGAAACCCGCCGCTGCTCGATCTGCGGCAGTCGTACTGTCTCTGACTGCGAGCTTCTATTTTCATTTGTTAATTGCTGATTAATAGAGAACAATCGGGCAAAACACCAAACTAAAATGTACCTGAACTTCTCTTGTACAGAAAAATATCATCCAACATTTTAGAGGGAACTATCCTAACCAGACTAAAGGAAATAATCGGTGGTAAACAATTAACTGCAGGCTGTCATATTGGCTTCACAGACAAGCCTGCTATAGTACAGCAAATATGTACAATTTATTTATTATTATTGTTCTTCCTATTACAATACATTGTGATCTTATCTGTTCTTGCACATCATTTTGGTTTTATGGTTCATATAATACTGAATAAATTCATAAGTGCCTTAGAAAATAAGAAATACTGATTATTCCTAAAGGCTAAAAAGATATTTGATAATATGACAAACGAACAGAGAATCATGTCGAAAAAATGCTATACAAATTTGTTAATTCGTCAGGTATAAGCGTCAGGTATAAACAATACTATAAAAGCAGTTCCCAGTCCTTAATTGTATTTATAATGTGAGTATAATAAAATTCTGATTAAATTAATTCCAGATTTAAATTGGTTAAATCCTATTTGAATAGAACGCTCTATCACAAAACAACGCATTCATATTCAGACATAAAATGCATGAATGAAACAGACATAATCACTACGTTTGCGCAAACACAAAGCATAGGATGCTGCTGCTGAAAGAGGACTTTAAGCTGTCTCCTCATCATTGCATCGACCTGGCAAATTGGACAAACAGCAAAGAAAACACAGAGGTTAAAAATGAACAAAATTTAGAGGAATATTAAACGAGATTCTAATGTTTCAGAAATGGAACGAGGAAGGCGGAGCCAAGCAGCGTGGGAGGGAGAGATCGAGAGGAATCGGCGGGAAAGGGCGGACAGATTCGAAGCTAGACAAAGCTTCGCTTTCACCCGTCCATTTCTCCGGAGGCCTCATTTACTTTTTCGAGTTCTGATTGGCGGCAGGCCGTGCGTCCGATGACGCGATTGCAGTTGCAGTTGTCGGCGCATGTTCGGGCTGTCAATAGACCGCAGATAATCTGTCGGCGTGCAACTCTCTCCGCGAGATCAAGCATCGGACCGAGGCATCGGTTTTCTGGGAAAACGGGTGTCCGAGGTGGGAAACCGTTTCGCGGCGGGTTTTGAACGGTATACTGAGCGCCTCATTAAACCAGATTCGGAAAAGAATAATCGCCGCTGGCACTTGGACACGCGCCCCGTGCCAAGGTAATTAAATAGGCGCCACGAGACTCCCGACACGTATTTAACGATAATCGGCACTTTCACCGATAATCCGACGTGGCGTATTAAACGCTTGTTATCTACGTTCTAAACGGTACTCGAGTGGATTCCGCGCTTATCGACAGCATTTCGCGAGCGCAAAGCGAAAAAATTCAACGGGGCATAGGAGGAAAAGGGATTAGATTAGACAACGGTATCTTTATAAACATTTTTCTAATTTTCTGGAAATCGTGAAATTGAAAAACACGTTCAAGGTTAGTGAGTTTAGTCTGCGTGACGCTGAATCGTCTTGGTGGTCGTGTTCGCAAAAGAGTTCGTAGGAATAGTCTGTTTTAAAGTTGAGTTTCAAGATAATTAGTATGTTTGAAAATATTCTTTTGAGGTATCTTATACTGTATTTAAATAAGTTGATTTATCCGAAATGTACGTATGTATAACTTAAATGAAATAAGTAAAGGAAATAGACGAATAAACTAGAGTAGATACAATACATGAAATTAAGAAGATACGATAACTAATGTAAATAAATTAAGTAAGACAAATAAAATAAAATTGAATAAATAAAATACAGTACCGAATATTCGAACACTGGTTCATGAAACCCCGTTGTAATGGTCGTTTAGATTTAGATACTTCATTTGATGTGTCTGACCATGACCTGCTGATTCTACTTCTTGTAAATTCTAAGGCACGAGAAAATGAAGTCTTATTTAAACAAATTTTGTTGTATACGCTTTACTTTTTGTAAAATTATTCCCTCTTCGATTCTATCACCAGATTAGAACTTAAGATTAAATTATTAGTTATTATTAATAGTTTATATTATATATAATTAGATTAAGAAATTAGAGGTTTGTACATTAATGTAAAGTTGGTGGCACAGCTTTTATTTAATGCTGAATAAAACAGTAGAAAAAAATCGTACATCCAATTGTATGGAGTCGTTGTAAAGAGGAAGTTTCAATCTTGAAACCTGTAACAGATTCAGTCACGAAATAAAATTTTCCAACGTTTTTGAATAGCCACGTCTTGTACAGCTGTCATAAAAAAATGTACTGTGAACGATAAGAGAAGAGGCTTCAAGCTTTAAAAGGATTAATTTAATAAAAATTCTAAGATGAGTTGTTGTAAAGAGGAAGCGTTCATCTTGTAACCTGTAACAGATTGAGTCACGAAAAAAAATTTCCAACGTTTTTGGAGGCGTTTCAATGCTGTTTCTGGTAGCATTTCCCATAAAAAATTGAATAGCCACGTCTCGTACAGCTTCATCAAAAAATGAACTGTGAACGATAAGAGAAGAGGCTTCAAGCTTTAATAGGATTAATTAAAAAAATTCTAACATGTTTATAATTCCAATACTTCCAGAAGAAGAAACCAGGTAGAAATCATTTTGTCCTATCTGATAGTACCACTGTTAACCTTTCGAAAATTGGAAATGTTGAAATACTTTCTGAAGCCACTATACGATGTTCCAGAGCAATTTTTCTTCGCCATGCCCTTGTCTTGTGCTCGGAAAGGAGAATCGGTTGAAAAATCGGCAAACATGCGGATCCGTGTTGCGGGCTCGCGAGATATGCGCGGTTAGGATCGATGGTCGATCGAGATCCATGGACGAGCATCCAACCGCGCGCTCGATGAGCCATGAGCCATGAGCTCGTGGTTACACCGAGCAGCGAGCATCAGTTATAGAATCGCAGAGAACAGAAGCACGTTGCACGCATCCGTGTGGATCGCGCTCACCGATCTCGCGCCTACTTGGGATAATTGCGTCGAAGACGGGGTGATTAACTGACCAGTGTGACTGCATGGATTGTGGGTCGGCGATCTATTTCGATCTGGCCACCATCTTCCCTCGCAAGGGAGATCTACGGGCCACGTCACATTGTTCCATCAGGTTTCCGGTAAAACTGCCGCACAGGGGTCCGAAATCACAAAAACCTCCACTGAATTCTTAAATATCTGAATTACATATGTATTTTATTTCTACTCACACAAACAGAACAATTATTCAGAGTCTTTGGAATCATAGATTGCGATTCTGCTACCATCTTTTTGTTAGAATGAAAACTACCCTTGAAAACTATCCTTTTAGAGGCTGTTCACGCTATAAAAATAAGGCCTTGCCAGTTGATTTACAATGCAATTTGAAGCAAATAATCTAATATAAACATGACCTTAAATTTTAATTTGTTACCCTCCTATTATAAACCTAAAGTTAAGTTAATTTCCAAAAATTTTATTCAGTTTTAAAGTATGTTCTTTCCATTATCGGATTCAGTGTACGTGCAAATATAGACTATTACCATCTGATTTGAAAAGGCTGGAATTAAACATGGATTTACTTACGCTAATTCTGGACTTTGGGAAGTCGTGTTCTTGAAAGAATCCTTAAATATCTGTAAAGTGGAAAATCTCATCAGAAGTAATGGAGGAATATATTAACGTTATATTACATAATAGTGATGTAATTCGTTATACATATTTCTGCACTATATTATTAGCCGGGATGAGTTTTGTATGATGTTGTAGTATTATAGGGGAGTAATATTATTTATAAAATTTTTATAGAGAATTCAATAATATTTTAAAATAGCATTAAGTTAGTATGAGAATTAATTTTATGGAAAATTTAATAGTAATATTAAATTATTATGAAATTTTATATGATTCAATATAAAGTAGAACTATACTAAAGAGTAGAACGTGGTAGGTCGTTCTAATGACTGCGACATATTTCGAGTCGCAATGGTCATATTTTGTCTCTGAACGATGATATTTCGATTTCAACATCTGCATTCTATGTTTTCAACTATACAGTGGAAAACGAAAGTATTCGAGCGATGCTATACGTACAAAAATTGTACAAATAGTGAATGTACAATTCTAGTTACACACATACAATATGAGAAAACTGGAAAACATATTCTAACTATTTTTCATTATACAAATATGGACAATACATTACGCAGTTCGTATATTTTTTAAAGTTGTACATGCACGCGATCTAGCTTCTTGAGTTCCATAATTTGTAATGTTTTGACGCCATGTGAGAAGTACATTCATGTAAAAAAATAATTTTCGTCTAAATCATAGGCTTAATAGATATTATAAGATCATGTTACTTGATATCATTATTTGATACAGGACTTAAATAAAATTTTTCAAAGGACTATTAAATAGGCGTCTTGAATCTAAATTAAATTACCTGAAGTGCAATGATGATTAGTTCGATTAAAATTGGCAAATTGATTAAAATGCCACGTTGAACAAGACAAAGTTAATTATTGGAAATATAATATTATATTTGATTCCTGCGGATAATTCGACCGGTGTCAATCTCAGGACGAAATTTGTTCCGAGTACAAGATAAGTATAATGCGAGTGATCACGCATCGTTTGTTTATAGCCCAATAACACCGTGCTCGTGCACGATTGCACACCTGTTGTTACGAAAGCTAGCGATTGGGCAGCGCGATTGCATTCGATCAACATTGCGCTCAGTCACGTGACGATTCCGCTGGATCCAACGATAAAAGTTTATTGTTTTCGTGCCGGGCGGTCTTTTTGCGAAACATGCATTGGTACTGTAATTAACATGTCCGCTAAGAATCGATCCCAAAATCAAGTTACTTTATTCGCATCGTTATTGAAAAGTAATCATTCGGTGTGGATTTTCTTTACTTTAATTTAGTACACATTTCATGAGAGATACGCGTTGAATAAAATATTGTAAATTTGAATGAAATTAATGATTGTATCCTTTATCTCAGTCGTGCTCAAAGTTTATGGAATTTACAGAGAAACGTGAATTTTGTAAGAGGTTGATGTAAATCAGCGGTCCGCCATGTTGAAATGCTGTCATTGAAATTTGAAATGATTTCTCCATTACACGCAGGAATTCAACAGGCATACGACGCTGTGAAAAATATTTCGCCTTCTTAAAATGCGGTATGCGCGTGCATTTTGTAAAAGGTAAATAGTACCGCGCGTGTCAATTAGCATTTTAATATTCCGCTTCTAATGTAGATTGATACACATGAGCGGAAATTTTCTATCGCCATTTTTTCCAGACTTTATTGCTGCTTTGGTATATCGCTGCTCTGTCATTCTATACAATTTGCATCTTATTTCGAATTCTCATGGACGCAGCGTATTTTTCATGTAATTTATATACCGTCCTCGTACGAGCGTCGACAGTATTAATTATGAATCTCAAAGAATTCTATCACAATTCGTGTCTACATCAGAAGAGCGGAACGTTTACTAATGAAGGAATATCGAACAAAAATGCGAGATTACTCTCCTCTCCTCGAACATCTATTTATATTTAAAATAGCCATTGATTGATATAACTAACACCTGCTGCTTTGAATATTCAAACCTAAATTCATAGGAATTGGAAAATTGTGAAGATGGTGGAGATAGCATGTCAGAGAACATGGTTTCACTTTCGTAAAAGCCACACTTTGTTAGGCAATAGTGGCGACACTTTTATTCATTACATTACACGTTTCTGCAAATGTACGCCCGACATCTACGTGATAAAAATTGTCTACATTTCTTGCAAGACACAGGAGCTATGCAGACATTTACATCTTTTTTCAACAGCTTTCATGAGCTGACAGTAATACAGTAACTTCTAGATTCTTTGAATATGTTTATTGATTTGTATCTAATCTAAGGGGACTTCCATTAAAAGTATTTTTTATTATGTGAAGATTAGAGTTGTCATTCTTCGACACGTGGTTAGTAAAATTGTATAATTTATTGTACAAAAAACAGCGTTTTTTATAATTTAAAATAACACTTCTTTATAAAAGAACCTATACTTGCTTTTGTGAAAAATGCATAAAGTACAGACAAAAACACTCCCATGAAAAAATAATAGTATACATATTACCTCCTCCTATACATATATAATTGTCTCCCTTATTCATATTTTTGGAAGATAAAGTACAAAGACACAATCATAACAATAGCATTTCATGTGTTTGGTTTCCTTCATTATCTGCAACCTGTACAATATTACAAGACTAATGATCGTATCCTCGTATACCACCCTTGAAAAGTACGAAAGGAAATTCGCATTACTTACGGTACACCCATAATTTCTGCTGATGATCGTTTACCGCAGCCGCAAGGTAAACGCGTGCCCTAAAGGAAAAGCCGCGGATTGCAAGGCCCGCGGGCATCGGAATATTCAACGAAAATCGGTGTAAAGAAAATGTTTTCCTTCTCCCTTTCAGCACCTGGTGCAGCAGCTATAGCGCGTGCAGTAGCAGACGTAAGAGTATCAATTTTCATACCTCTCCGCGTATGACCGGAGGGGTTCGCAGCGCGCGGCGTGGCGTTCGAACGGACCGCGCCGGTGTTCAGTATAATCGTAACCCCGGTAATCGGTTAATTGGTTAACGAATACTCGGTAATCCGGTTCCCGAGACCGCCGACGTCCATTGTCGAGCTCGGTAGCTCGTAATCTCGCCGAATTATCGAGCAAGATCGGCGCACGCGATAGTCGTGGCCGGTCTTTTTTCTTCCTCTCGTTGGCCGCGCGTGGCAAAGGTCGCGGCTGAACACGGCTCTCCCGGCTTCCCAGCGGCGAACTGAACAAGCAAACCAAACGAAAAGGGGCGCGTGGCACGCGACTGTTTCGCGCACTATTATTTGCCCGTAATTTATACACCGGCCCGGGATATACAGTGAGTTATCTCTCGGGAGCAGCCGAACCGACGAACAACCGAGGCCAGCGAGAGCACGGCATCAAGCGACCCGCGATCATTGCGAAACGAGAATGTGGTTCTCGCGCGTGCATTACCACGATCTCCGCTCTTTCTTATTAAGTGGAAGTTCTCGTGTAATTGGTCCTAAAACATCAATTTCTTATTTCGTGTTGTGTTTTGTAAAAGTCCGGACCCCTAAACGTGCTGTCTCAAAATTTTATACTGAAATTCATTGAAATAACAGTCGTGTCGATTATAGGAGAACTTTTTAAATTGGCGTGCAAGATAACTCAATAACTAATTGACTAGTCACGCTCAACCAATGCTTACTTTGTTCCTTGCACAGTTCTCTAGGGATTACGCTACGGATTTTTAATTAACTTTTCATTCGTAATATTGTTTCGATTCATATGAACCCAATCTTTCAATTGTGAAAAGTTAAAGTTTATATCAGAAGTGTGAAACTGGTCAGATTTTTGGCAGAATCTACCTTTAAAACATTTTTTTACCATTTAGCATCTAATGATTAATGTAAGTGCTACGTGCAAGCCAATAATAGTTGCACTGCTGAAGAGAATAACAATTGCATGCAACTTGGTGTAAAAGAGATAAAAAGATGAATACAACATTTTTTTTCTAGTTTTTGGATGTGTCGTGGTACAACATTATATTGGTACAGTTTAAACATACTTATGGCAGTGGAAATATCGCAAATCCTTCGAAAATCGAAAAGTTCGTATCCATTTCGTTTTCGATGGATGCGCGCAATGATTCTTCAAGGAAATAAAAGGCGTGGTTAAATCAGACGAGACTTAGAAAATAATTAAAGATGATTGCGTTGTTTGTACATGCTCGTGTTATTTAATATTATACATTGCGAAAGGAACTTCTGGAACAAGCTAACTATGCGCCGCAGTAATCAGCTAATAGTTCAATGTAACGGTAAAATTGTTATTCCGTCGAGCTTACAATAGACGACTAAAGAGGCCCGATATCAACCCATTCAGCAAATTATTTATACTCCGAGGAATTTGCACCTAGATGGAGCATTTCGACTAGCACGGGGCGTGCTTTCGTTCACCGTAGGCACGCGCGAACGTGAGATCGGAGGAGCTGACCTCCATCCCCTAACAAAAGCGAAGTCGACACCTCTGACGATCGCGCTCCCTTTTTCTCGTTCCTTGATAGGATAAGAAGAAGGAGAAGAAGAAGACGACGACGACGACGACGAAGAAGAAAAAGAGGAGGAGTAGACAGTGGAGGGGTTCAGTCACCGTAAATCCTTTCTGCTCGCGGCGCAGGCCTGGTTCGACGCCTATCAGAGCCACCGGCCGGTTGGGACGTCTATTTTCCTCCGATCGTCAAGGAACCGTGCTATTTTCGATTTGTTCGAGGCGCGCGGGGCTCTATTCAACGAGCAGAGGTGCCGTGTCGCGCAAACCGGGCAGGCTTCTTCCTGCTCTGGCCTCTTCCATGTCCCCTGACGCGAGAGAGGAGGCTAATGCATTCTCGACTGAATGGAGAGCGTGGAAGCGATTTTCCTCGGCTGCTCAATAGCGTCCGCTCGTTTTGCTCGTGGTCCCGTTGGCGCATCTCGCGGTACGCTGCTCCGAGGAGAACGACGAAGAACCCGAAGCCATCGGGGGAGGGTATGGGAGGGTCAGGAGAGGGCTAAGAGGAAAGAGGGCGGCCGGCGACGACGTAACATACGCGTTGCTCTCCCTACGCCGCCAACTCGAATAATTCACATTGTCCGTCGGGAATGGTGGGCAGTCCAGGCTTTTCTTTTGCCAATTATTTCGGGACACGTTGGTGCGAGGAAAGAAAGAGCCGCGGGGCAGAATAGATCGCGCGATTTTCTGCGGACTAATTTAGCTGGGCGCGTTCAGCCCGCCACCGTTCAGGCTCGCTCTTGCTCGTCCTCTCTTTTTCTCTTTCGTCGTCTGTCCGTGCGACTGTCTCTATCTCGAACCAGTGCGACCGTTCTTGGTCCCCCCCTCTCCTTCTCTGTCTCCTAGCTCTTTTTCGTTTTTTCTTTCCCGTGTTTTCTTTGCTCCTGTCGTGCGGCGTCCACCTATTCCTTTTTTCCGTGGTGCTGCACGCGCTGACGGATCGTCCTGCTCCTTTTCTCTCTTTCTCTCTTTCTCTTGCTCCGACGGTGGAAGCCAGCTCGATTATTCCCCTCATTAACGCCATCCATATCGGTATTTCTCCTTTCTCATCCGACCACACCCTTGCCAACCGGAGCGATATGTTTGGTCCTCGTGTTCCGGGGAGCATCGTCCCGTTCGGACCCGGCAACACGCGCCGGGAGAAAGCGCCGCGCGCGGTTTCGCATCCGCGATCGGTATCGGGCAATAAACGATAAAAGGGTCGATATGATGTATGGCTGTTTGCGCTCGTGGTCTTTTAATTACGACCGGCCCCGCTCGATCCCTCCGTCCCCGACCGTGGCTAACTTTAGAGGAGTCAATTTATCCAAGGCCTAGACCGGCGAGACCGCGAACCACGGAAATTTCTATCGAACTCGATGAATCTACCGGATAACGGCAGATTAATGACACCCGGATCGCTCCGGGCCCGATGCACGCCGCTCTCTTCAAGCCTTCCTTTTTCACATTTCTATATTTCCAATCTGCCCCGGTGCTCCATACTTGCCTCGGACCGACTGAGGTACTCATTTCCTCGGATCCAGGCTTTCATCGCGGACCCGAGAGCCTCGCCCACGAGGCAACCCGCGATCGGCCATTTCGATTCGATGATTTGATCCCGCGGGATGAGTAACTGCTTCCCCTGTACCATGCCTGCGAGACTTATTTATAACGATCATTTTCTTGTTACGCCAATCGCCGTTTTCGCCTCTACCACGCTCCCGACGATTTGCTCGCCACGCGCCGTTTGTCATCCCGCGGATCCTCCATTGCGATGGCCCAAAGACTAAACGTTCGCAGAAACTGTTGAAAGCTGCTGTTGATCGTGGATGTCGGATGTTCGGCGAAACTGAAAATGCTATGGGCTCTTTGAAGACTTTGTCTGATGTCAACTCGCTGATCTCAGGATTGTTGACTGCATTAACTGCTGGTGGCCGACAGAAATGATGATTTATTTCACATGCTGACTGCCAAACGATTGCTTTGAAAAGATCCACACTGTTCAAAGTACATTTCCTCGATGCAACCGAAATTTGGAAAGTTATTGCCGCTTCAAGTGTCACGTCTACCAGAAATATTTCAATATTTATGCAAAATCAGAAATGTTTGCGTTATTTGCAAGGCACAGGTGCCTAATAAAAAATTGTTTCATCATTTAAGCATCTTGGTGAAGTGAAACTAATGCACTGATGTCCTTAAATCTTTCTAACACGACTAGTGCTTTAATTAAAAATCCGCAGTCTAGTAATTATTGCATGTATTCAAGTCCAACTAGAAGCTATACTCCTAAATAACAGAGTATTATTCGTCGCATTGCCACGTAGGCTTTGACGTCACACGCTAGCTAGTATGCGTGACCGCCTCAGCCAATGTTTCGCCAGCGCCGAAAATACGTGTGACTGGGGGCGTATCCATTCCAGTCCGACCTATTAGACCCGCATTCCTTCGAAGCGAAATCTTTCCAGCGCACAACAATGAATAAGAGGAAGTTCTTGATCGATTCGCCAGCAAGGAACTTCGCTTTGGATAATTTTCTGCACTGTCCAATCGGATCATCGAGATCTGTCCACTCCATATTCCACAGAATAAGTATTTCTTACCGATCCACAGTGCTTCGAGGATCACCGGAAGACTGGGCTCTCCGGTCGCCGTTGCCGGCGAGGATCGGCCGCAATTTTCGATCTGCTTTCGGCCGGGCGAATTAATGCTCGCGGTGTTCCAGGGATCGCGCACGCCATTCATAACGCGAATGTTATTAGTGCAGATCGCAGTCAGATATACCGCCTGGTCGGTCGTGTGGTTAAAATAAAGATGATGAATGCCTGGCCGTCCCTCGCCGCGGCGCTGGATGTAGATTAATATCGACCCTCGCTCACTCGCTGCACCGCGAGTCCTTCCTTCCACTAATATCTCCTGGCTGTACGTACCTTGTCCGCATAATACCGAGTATCCTGCAACCTATCGGCGACGTTCGCTCCCGCTAGATTAGCTCTCGTGTCCTGACAGTGCTCCACGGTGCCGGGAGTAAACTGGTCGAGGACGTAGCAAGGTGCACTGGTATCCAACCTTGGTCCTTTTTGCAACATCACAGTCGATCGTGCCGATCGAATAATCCCGGCGCGGCGCAGGCTGCTGCGTTGCCGAGCATTGTCGCTTCAGAATTCGATGCTGAAAAATCCCCTTGGGGAAACTGGTCTGGGATGTGTCTCTCGTTAGAGCAACTTTCTCGCAGCTCTGACCACGGCGCGGCGGTACAGGCTCGTCGGAGCGGTAATAGCGCGTTACGGAAGCGGAATTAGAATAATTTTCCGATTGTCCGAGAGCCACGAACTTTCCAGTCGTTTCATTATCTAGTTCTCCGATGCAGGACGCCATGGCTGGCGCCACGTTCAACGCTGCTGCACACGCGAAATTATTGTGGGTTCCGTTTACGGTTGTCGCGAGGTCCCCTCCTCTTGAAACAGTTGGATCGGCAGCAGTTTCGCGCGATAGATGCCGATGATATGGCCGCGGAAACGCGACTGGACGTCCAGGATCGGTTCGCCAATCGAGGATTGGCCGGTTACGATCAGCCGAACTGTGGAAAGGTGTCGCATACCTGCGGCGAATTTGCATAGTCGCGGCAAACCGTCCGGCAATTTTAGTTCGAGTCCGGATCAGGACGCCTGATCGACGGCGCAAACTATCCACGGGTTCTTGAATCACGCCGCGATCTCTCTTTCTCCCTCCGGTTCTCCCGTTCGAGAACGGTTCGATGCATCTGACGAAGTTGCTCGCGTCTCCCGACGGCTGCCTGCATTACTATATTACTAGCCTGGTGCACCGGCTGCATGTGCAACCACATATACGACCCGGTCTAGCGCGCGACATCATTTTAACATACGCGGCTCGTTAGAACATTAAGGACGACAGCCCTGCGTACCTTGCGTTTCTGTCCTTCGCTCGCTTCTTTGGAGACCAGTGATTCTCATCTGCCCTCGAGGAAAACTACCGAGCCTTAAAAGTAACTGGTACATGTTTCCTTATAGAAATTACAAGATTGATTTTATTTAGAGTTAGTGCGGCTTCTATTGTAACGCGTGCACTACTAATGATATATACACAATCGTTTCTTATGATATCAGTTGTAAAATAAAAAACCTGGACCCGGTCATTTTGACCGGTGTTGGTAGGTTTAGTGTTAAAATTTATTAACTCCTCGATAAACAGTAAAGAAGATTGGTGAATTAATGTGCGCCCGTTCTTAACAGTTCTCTCGATTGTTGTCATTCGGCAGTGATAAGCTTAGCTAGTTGGCTGGCATGCGATTATCTTGAAACATGTCAGAAAATGCACAGTCAAAGATTATCACGAAGATTACTTGTTGAATTCTTTTAGAGTGTACAAGTCCAGTGAAGTCCGACTCAAGCAACTGTCACTCAAGAAACACCTGTTGTGCCTAAAAAATGTAAGAAAACATGCAAGAAATAATATTAATATACAGTTTCAAGTTTTATTGTTGTCGAAAGAATATAATCATGCACAAATTTCGAAATTTTATTCAAAACAATGAGTAATAAAATGAGAAGTAAACTGACGAATTAAACTCTATTAACCTCGAGTGAAAATGCACTTCTTTTTCATCCACGTTGATGTAAGAAATTTTTCTTCATTTTCGTAAACTCTTCATATTAAATGAAAGTAGTAAACCAAAATGAATGAACAAGAATCGGAGAACATTTTCTACAACCACTTCTCGGGAACGTACGAGGGTTAAGCCTTGCATTTTACAGATCCCCGGCAGTTTTTACACGCCATTTGCATAAGGTTTCGCAGGCTAATCGCGAAACACGAAATCGGATAAGCAAATAAGACGTTCGAGGAGGCTAGAAAAACCCGGGGCAGTTAGAGATGCATAAGAAATGAGCGTAGAGGACCTGGGATAGAGTGGACTTTCGCTACGGCTAATCCGCGATGAACTACACTTATGGATACATTTATCGAAGTAAGTGCGACGGCATGGATGTTAATTCGATGCGAGACACGATCGTGGCCCCATCCTGATCTTCTTTAAATCATAATTATTCCCCTAGTATACAGGGAGCATCGGGGACTCGTTAACCGCTCTCAGGCATCAACGAGCCGAGTATCCTTCAGTTTCGCATTTTTCATCCGTGGCGATGGGAACGATGTTTAACGAGGAGGGGGCGTGCTGCTCATTTGTCAGGCCAGAAAAAAGGTGGATAACGTGGAACCAGGTTCTTCCACGATTAAACTGGCTGTTCATCCAATCGCGAAACGAGTACTCGCGCGCTTGCGTAGGCAGGCAGTCACGAGCCTCTCGAAGGACGAACGATAATGTCCTGGCGACACTCGAGATGCGTTCCAGATCCTGTTCGCGTTATCCTGCCGGGAATGGATGGACCTCTTTTTTTCACGCTCGACAGCAAAACGCGTCCGTGGCACGTTGTACACTTGACTAACTCGGCCTATCGTCCCTGGCACCGGATTATAATTCATAACAGTGATTCGCCGATTAGATTCCTGCACCGTAATGGTCCCAACATTGTGCACCGGAGAATCGATAACTGACGCATCGAGATCAACGTCAACAGTCGATAAGTTTCCGTTCCGCGATACCGCCGGTGACGAGTCACTCGTTTCTACGCGTCTCTAATTGCCCACCCTTAATTGGAACTAATTTGTAGATCGCTTTACGCACACGTGCTAGTTTCTCTCATTTTACGAGAATTGTAATTTCATGCGCGGCGAAACTGTTTCACCATTATCTGGTTTATAGGCCGATGTTGCCTGCATTATATGTTGTAGGCAATGGCGTCGTCGTGTTCGTCCTGTGGGCCCATCATTCCTCATCATTATAATTTAATGATGTTTCATAGAATCATGCTTTCCTTCCACTCGTTCAGTGCTTTTAGGATTGCACATTCCAAGTTTCTTTTTAATCAAACGTAGTAAAATTAATAACAACCTTTTTCCATAGGTCGTTTCGTAGGCATTTTATCGTAATTTCTTATCTCATTATGGTTATTTTTCACGTCACTTTTGGCGCAGCTGTCGGACGAATTCGTGGCACCCCGTAAGTTGTGTTAATACAATCACTATAACACTTTCCTTAATTAAAATACATATCTCGAAGTAAGTTGACCCATTTGTTTCTTTTATGCATTTATTTTAAGACTGTGGAGAATGTCAAAATTCGTATATGCGTAATCCTGCTTTAGTTTCTTAACTGTTGACGAACCCAAGCGATGCATTTCGTCCGAACGATTGATATATCTAAGTGCTGAAGCATTTATTGTAACATATCTCACGAGAAATTAAACCATCTATAACATTTCATGCATTTATTTTAAAGCAGAACTGTGAAGAATGTAAAAATTCGTGAGTCGCATTTCTCCTGAAGCGTGATCGCACAGACCCCGAATGCTTCTTATCAAACGCTCGCCGCGATTCAACTTCCAAAAAGGTACTTCCCGTTGTCCCGTAAACTCGTCGGATCGTTGACTCCCGTCGGTTTCCGTCGATCAAGCCCTCGCGCACGGCGATTTCCCTGTTTTTTCTCCCCTCCCGTTGCAATTAGAGTCGTTCGATCGTTAAGCTGTTACGACGCCGGTAATAACGCGTCGCAGGGATTAGCTTCAGCAGACGTCTGACGAACGCTAACTACCGAACGAGCATGGTTTAGCGGGATTCCGGCAAAAAGACGCGGCGAAGCAGAAAGGTAGAGGCAGGCGTCTAGGCAGCGAGACTATCCCTAAATCATTCCACACGGAATCGGCCCCCGGACTCTGGAACATTACAGAAGAATGCAGGTTTTCATTGGCGAAAATTTGCGAGCCCCGCTAGTCCAGTGGCCCCGGTTAATACGCGGGACATTCTCAGACGGCGTCGCCGCGAATTAATATAGCCTCGACGCCTCGGTGCATCGGGGATTATAATTGCCTGAGAATAATGAGAATATCCACCGGGAATTATACACACGAGGGACGCCTACCGAGTGCTCTAATGCAGTTCCTAATAAATTGCAACCGTGTTTGCGGTACAAATGGCGCGTCCGTCCATCTCGCCGCTTTCGTTCCCGTGCCCTTACTTCGGCTTCGTTTTCCCAGTAAATCCACGAATGCAGCGGTCCGGAGAACTTTTTGAATTAAACGCGATTAAGTGAACGTAATCGACGATTTGTAAGTGTGCTGGTATTAGGTTGGCAACTAAATTCGCGAGCTTTTGTTTCGTAATTCTTTTATTGTATCATTATAACCTCATTCAGTGACCATTCCTTTTGAACTGTTGTTCCTTTTCAACCATTGGACCGTTCTGAATTTTTCAATTAATTTGATATAAAATACTAGTGCTTAAAAATGACTTTGTTTGAGAAAATGTGGAGGTCGCGAACTTAGTTGCCAACCTAGTAGAAGCAGGATTTCCGTGGGGTAAAAGTATCAACTAGTAGTAACTAATTAAGGACGTTCATGGAATTTTTATTGATTCTACGTGTTTGTTTGATTATAATTTTGTGAATGAACATTCCTAACGTACAATTCATTTAAATATTGTATACCTTAGTGTTCATCGAGTATTTATTTCAATAATATCATTCTCGAATAGCATAATAACAGCTTAACTTCTCTACATGAAGCTACTGGGATTTTATATTTGAAATATTATTCGCTACAGTATAATACGAGTGTACTAGCTAGGATTGTATGCATTTATGACAAAAATGGGTGAGTGCAATTTAAATCTGTAGACAGATGAAAAGAATTTAAGAATATAACTACAATAGTCACTGCTTATTAAAATCAATAAAGCAGGAAAGAAATGTTGATTTTGGTTCTGTTTCTTGCAGTCGATGCAAACTATTTTCATTTTGCATAAACTTCCGCAGTCTAGTAATAACATGTAAGCTAGCCCTCTCACAATTATGAGATTTATAAGATTATAGTTCTAAAATACTCCTTTCTCCGAAATGAAACGTTTCCCGTGTCATGAAGCGATTTAATTTCACTTAGAATTTCACTTAGCGTGCAACAGTTATTTACTGCAGAATAGTACCGCGTCTAAGAACGTCGTCGAGCAATATCGTCGCACACCGTCGATCGATAGTAGAGAATTGAGCTAACAATGGCGGTGGAATAGTTTTCCCGCCGCTCTCTTATTTCCAAGAAGTTCTCTCCGACCCTGCACTGTACTTAGGGTTTCAGCCTTACGCAACCGTCCCCGTTTAACCTCCTTCATCGGTGACAAGGGACGAAGGCGTTCTAGCCATCGGGCCTTGTAGCGTTGGACGTTGAGCGATGCCACCGAGACGAGCGATTGTGTTCGCAGATATTTTACTAAGTCGGGAATCGGGCTAAAATTAGGCAAACGGAAAGCCGCGCGAAAGATCGCGATGGTGTCGGGGAGTCTTTTGGCTCGTTAATTGTTCCCCGGCTGGGTCCGTGCGAGATGGGATCACGGGGATCGTTTAGTTTTTCAACGGCCCATCCCACAATCTCCGGGGTTGAATGAATTTCATTCCGTGCTGGATACCATTCAACGTCGAATCCTCTCTTTCTCGCGCGGCTTTCTTTCTCCTTGTCCGATCAAACAGCATTCCTGATATTCCTGGATACGGCTGTTCGGGGGTTAACGGTAGATTAAGGCTTGATAGATCAGCCGCTCTAAGGGATTAACCCTTTGAATCGGTATGCCGGTGGTTGTTTTCGCGACTAAAGATAGAACCGCGTGCGCGCTAATCACTTTAATTCACGGAAACGCTCCGGATCGTCCGGGCTCCAAACTCGCGCGATCTTCGATTTCTCCGAGGATCGACTTGGCCTTTCGGGTATTTTCATCGCGAAATAGATCTACGTATGTGGCAACACGATTTTCAGATTAAAGAAGTAGGCTTGAGATTCCAGGAAGGTGTACTTAAAAGTTGTGCGAAGGAATGATAACAATCTTGATATAAGTACGCAATCGCGTGGATGGATATTTAAAAAATTAGCGTTTAAGAGTAAAAATAAGAGATCGCAATTCTCAGTGGTAACAATAACTGTAGAGGAATTTAGCAACAGATTTTGGTTCGGAATTGTTCAAACCCCGGGGATCAACAGTCTTAATCATTGATGATCGTCACCGAACTGACTGCTTTCAGTCAGCCGGTCGAATGCATGTTAATAAAATCGCCAGTCGGCCATTTCTCTCGAGCAACCACCCCACCGATTCCAAATCCACCCCGTGTCCCCGCTCGGCAAGACTTGCCCCCGATCCAGTTCAAATTCGATTGGTCGAAAGCGCAGCACCGTCGAAAGTCTCGCGTTCTCGTAATTACGGGTTCGGTGGGATCGTTTTGAGTGGCTGTGGTCGCGTTTTATCGGCCGTGAGCCGTGAGCCGGGTCGTGGAAAGGCGGTAATGAAGCTAATGGCGGAGCTGTGTGGTGGTCCGCCGATAGCGAAGGCCCGATTATATCGATCTCGATCAGCACGGTCGACGCTGTTAGGCGTCGCTGGCCGGTGGCCGGTGGACGCGGAGTGCCCGCGGGAGCGGGGCATCGGAGCGGGGGCAACGGAGCGGAGCAAAACGGAGCGATGGTGGGGCGGTTCGCGCTTGCGGTGGGGGGCGCGGAGGGGCTCGGAGTGGGGAGATGTTATGCCACAGCGTTACAACGAGGCGGACCATTAACTATTAAGCGTGCAGATATGCATATGAGACGATTGCAGTGCGTGGGCTCGCTCCAATCGGCGGCCACGATGCTGTATATTGCCGAGATAATATCCCGATCTGATTGGACGGTTATAAACGGGATATCGCCGCTCGCGCGGTTTTAACGCCGTAACGCGGCGTGCAGCCGATAATTTTTCGAGGGTGCAGCGCCACCCGATATACGATATGGGATTTCGCGAGAGAGCGACGCGCTCGCCGTGTTCACGTCGACGCAAAACGAGCAACCGCGCACGAGGAAGCGTACATTGTGCCCCGGGAGCCGATTTTTTCGTACGACGACCATCGTCGTTCCGTATCTACCCGTGCACCCGCAACCCACCGCTCGTTAGCCGGCGCAATTAATAGCGGCGACTCAATACGCGCATTAGGAGATAATGTATTTGTTGTTTGTGCACGGGCCGTATGAACCATTACAGTAAATTGGGCTGACAAGAGATAAGTGGCGAAAGAAGGACTTCGGTGTGCTCTCGAACTGCTCGAGATGTGGAAGATAGGGTGATAAGGATATGTAGATTACTTCGAGGTAGATAGCCAGGATGGTGATCCTTTTATGGGACCTCGAGAGTTTATGGGAGCGACCGGGCCCGCGGATTTAACGAGCTTCTCGGGTCGCCTTAATATGTCCATAATGCGAAAAGTATAGAAATAGGATTAAGGTGGAGTCGATTGTACCAAAAGGATTGAGGATTTGCTAAACAGGTGTACGTAGAATCTGTAATGCAGTTTCCTTTGCGTTAATCGTTTTGCGTACAGTCGCCACATTTGCATTTGAATTTAACTAGATTATTCACTGCCGATTATCGATTGTTATTTACAACGCATCAAGTGAAACTCGTGAAAGAAAATTATAAAGACACATTGATACTAGACCTACTGAACCAGATAAAATGGATGGTGTTACATTTTCTACTTCATAATTGTTGAAATTATAATCGTGCCCGTGAGATATTATTGACCATATTTATCACAATAATTATAATAAATTAAAATCTCAATGAACACGGTCTTAGTTTTTTACAAGCTGTTGCAGACCAATCAGTTTCTCTGCTCGGTAACTGTTTCTCCCCACAGTAAGCGAGCAGTAAAAACGACTGAAGTAAGTACGATGAATAGACTGTCGATTTAATGCATTTGATTTAATTCAATTTAAGGATATCTGTAGACCATTTCCAACTTATTAAAACGATTCGATGCAGAAGACTTAGCTAGCTCCTGTTTCCGCAGGAAGAATCCGCAGTGTAACGATAAACATTATAAAACGCAACACAATAAGGTAACCAACCCTTTCACCTTTTGTCATAACCACCCATTCTATATGACAAAGCAACGCACTGCGCGAATTGCTACCGGTGTGCCTAACTTCCGTCGATTATTCCATCGAAACTAGGACAGATCATCGAAAGAAGCTTCAGAGAAGGCCGCTGGGTGTATCCACGTGGAATATTGATGAGCCGGAAATCGGTGCTAGGACGTAACGATCACCTGCAACCGCCGCGGCGCACCATGCAGCGCGATCGATTCCCTGGCAAGTATCCGAGTGTGCCGGCGATGCTCTTCAACAGATACGTTGAAGGACCTGTTGCCCATTGAATCCGAGCGGGGAATCAAGACGTTTCCTCTCGAGCTTTCATCGCGTGGAAGGGTTAGGGCGCATCTGCTCGGTACCTGCTCGGTCGATTTTCGAAAGGGTCGAGTTGCGGCCTGTTCGGCAGTGTGTACGCATATGCTACGGGATCGAAAAGGGGAAAAGCAGCGGGAGATGAAAAAGGTCGTTGATTCGTTTGGTGGATGAACACGGTGGGTTCCTCGGGTGTACGCACGGTTCATTTCGTATGGTAATGAGATTCAAACAGAAAAGACGAGGACGCGAGACGACTTCGATCGCCGCGGCGAGAACGTGACTGTCCATCAATCTCTCTCTCTCTCTCTCTCTGTGGCCGTTGTTTTTCGTGGCTTGGCAGGATACCCGGTTTTACCGGCAATTAGGATCGACTGTCCCGAGGTGTCCAAGAACGATCGGAAACGTTCACCGCGGAACGGACACCCGACTAGGCGAACCTTTCGCGAGCGACGAAACATCATTCCGCCACGTCGAACACCATTTCGATTACGTTTGCGCAAGATTTCGCAAAGGCAACACCGGTCTGTCACCGTCTCTTGGCCCGATCTCGCCTATCGGCCGTTTACCAACGTGGATTAAAAATAAATCCGCTATCCGTAGCTATCGATGCCAGCCCGTTTCCAACCATTGCCGCGCCGCGCCGGCCAGCGACAAGCAAGAACTCGTTCGACTGGATGCATTTTACGATTGATCATTATCTCATCTTGGAATCACTGTGCTATTAAACCAATTTCCATATCCGAGAGACAATGTTGCAAGACATATGCGCTCCCGATCAAAATTAAATCGGAATCCTGGACCGTTCCCTAAGTCCGACCCGACAGTATCTTATCCTTTACCGCGCGACTTGACTTTCGAACACGACTAGCCTTTATCTCCAGTCCCTCGTTTCTCTTCTTCTTCTTCTTCTACTGCCTCTTCCTGCTCCTCCTTCCTTCTCGTTAGCGACCCGATCACTACGATTGTTGGAGGTTCGCATCGATAGCGACTCTTCCTAATTCGTTTCACCAAACCCGTGAACAAGCCCCAGGTTGTTTCATGCTAATAGTTCATTCTGAAAAGTGTTCTCTTCAGAAAACTGAACAGCTATATAAACAAAGTAGGAACATTTAGCTTTTCTATCATCTTCCTACCTTCTACGTTGCCACTTCAAGTTCTTACTTACCCCTACTTCTCCTTATTAATGTGCCAATACTGTAACTTTGAGTCGCAATATGGTGCACGTTTTTCAGTACATAGCGTGGCGTGATCGCGTTATAATTAATCCAAGCGTAATTTTAGTATTTTTCTAGTCTATCTTGTCCCAGCTCCAAGAACACCCTTCCTAATTCCACCTCAGCTGTTCGCGGCTACCGATCATCGACGAGGACGGTTTATTTCAGGCCGGTGGCCGCTAATGACGTCGTAATTATGTCGGGGATTCTGTTGTACGGTAGTGCGGGATCATCGTGCCACCGTGGTCAGGCCCGCCGGTTGTTTCTTTTTCGGATGTTAATTATATTAGGAGCGGACGGTGATGCGTGTAGGCTATTAGTATCGTTTACGGAGATTATTAGTTTTGGAATACCGGCACGCGGTTCCCGCTTCATCTTCCTGTCAGTGCGCGGAGTGGAAACTGCACCCTCGATGCCGACCTTTCGTCAAAATTTCGCGGACCTCGATTAATTGCCACTATTGGCGACCGTGTTGCAGTTCGTCGCGGGTAATTTGTAGCCAATCGAGTATCGTAGCTCTGACTGATAATGCGTACGTAGAACTAGATAGTAAGCTAACTTATCTCACTGTAGTAATAATCATGAAATGTTTATTACTTGTTTCGACGTTTGCAATATTTCCTGTCTCAACGTAACGCAAGAGGCGTAGTTTTTTTCATTGTCAATTTATTCATGGTTTAAATTTGCTGCCTTTAGCAGCTGGAAGTCCAAGGCTGATCGTGTTATGGACTGCAGATAGCTGAAGTGAGACAGTTATGGAAACAAGTAAGGGTTTAGGGTAGGTATCCCTATTTCACGTGTATTTCACGTACACTTACTTCAGTAGCTTTCATTTTAAGTACCCGTGTACTATTTCACTTTAGAAGTTGTTTGGGAACCCGGGACGAATATGTGAGGAATGGAGTGGACTGTATGGGAAATTAAATGGATCGGGTACAAACACCGAAGGGAGTCCGGATAGGGAAATCGTGAGGGAAAAACCGTGAGCGGGAACGGTCGAAAGAAAGAAGCGGTAGAGAAACGTTGTACGTTGACGAAAACACTGTGATTTATTAACGTGTAAATCGCGTAAACGATAAAGGGCGCGTGATCGAGTCGATAGAGATATTGATCCCGATTAGCAGAACAATTATAGCGATAGTTATAATCACTGGGCGTGAAATACAGCGTGTCAATCAGTGGGTGGTTAGAACGAATCTCTCGGTTGTTGGAACGTGTCTGATCGTCGAGGTAATGCGAGCGATTTACGGGGGTCCTCGGTGAGCACGTGATCACGCATCACGAGCGCGATACCGGGAATCGCCAAAAACACGGCCTTCGCGTACAGCAGATTCTCAGGAGCGTAAATCCTGGGTACGTGTACCGCGGGGGGCTACTGAGGGCCGTATCGCTCGAACTCGACATCTTAAAAACTAAGTTGAATCTAAGATCAATCCTAAACAGAAATGATGTCTAAATTTATTGTTGTACCAACAACCGTGGGATTTGTGAACCCGTAGTCTCGATGCGTAAATTAATATCAGTTTTCTAAAAATTATACAAATTAAAATGAGGATGCATTAATGCACGTCTATTTAATTACACGATCTCTAGTTTAGAGTCGCTGGAAGAAGAAACTTCCGAGATCCATCTCTTGTCTCTCTACTCTAAACCATACCAAACTTACATTGAACATGTATTTTTGTATTCATGATGTATCCTTCAATCGTCTAAAAAGTCTGAAATAATGAAGAATATCCTTAAATTTTTCTAATGTCTTTCCAATTTCCATGTGACCTACTGATTTGTGTCATAAATGCATAAAATCCGCAGTCTAGTCATCATGTTTCAGCATGTTGCAGCAGTGTCACGCGTGCAGTCTATTAGATACCGTCGTATACGCTATTGGCTTGGAAGATCACATCGAAAATTTCAATATTAAGGCAGTGTTCTATGACATTGAATAAAATTTCAGTGAAAGTGCATATATTTGTGGGCCTCTTTAAATGAATTTATAACTATGTTCATTGCCTTGTTCATTGAAAACAGCCAAACCAATTTTCAAGCGAAATTAAAATTCGGTAACTGGGTATCCGTTAACGTTGGTGTCCGTTAGTTTCGGACAGAGAATAATCGATACGTGATCGCTTATAGCGAGTAAGGGGTCGCGTTCTCATGCGCGCCACCAGTAATACAAGACAAGTCGAAGGTCAACGAGTGTATTCGCGAATTCATTCGATTTCGATAATACAGCTTGCTGCATTGGCGCGTCAAAGAGAATTGATGTGGTACATTAGCGAACACGAATGTTCGTTTAGCGGAAAAGTCCAGATGAACGTGGCCTACCAATCATCGAACGTTTGACACGAATGCTGGAAGCCATGTGTCCACCGTCATTCCGGCGAACAGGTACGGGAGTTTAACGTCTGGTTCGATCGTTGAACGTTCCCCTTCGAGGCAAACGGTGACACATACGCGTTCCCCCCGGTGTCCTTGCAGAAACATCATTCGAGGAAGAGAGCCCGTCGAGGGCAGAGGGCCCAAACGGCTCCCGGCCCGAGCTTAGGGAATATAATATGAGGATGGGCTGAAAGGAAGGAAGGAAGGCACGGGACAAGATCCTTTTATACGTCGAATCCGAGCTGGAACCGTTGGCGAATGCCTTCGGTACACGTGCGCGCGCGCTCGCGGCGCGATTCAAAGCGTCTCAGCTGTTTCTTTCTCCTCTCCGTCATCTTCTTTTTACAGTGGCCTGTCTCGGACTTCCGATTTTGGCACGCGTCCCTCGGAAGCTTGAAATCCGTTGACGGGAACGGTGGGTAGAGGACGCACGCGTGGTCCCAGTCGATTTTTTAACGAGAAATCCTTGGCGCGATTCTTCTGCGTCGGTACGTTGAAATGGAGCGGTTCGAGGGGATCGTGACCGAATCAGATTCAACCGAGGGTTATTCTTCGGGTCTTTTGGTAGGCGACCGGTGCCCCGAAATCCTTTCAAGTGTGCATCCGTGTTTGCATAAGTCTGTAGATCGGCGCGATGTCGCGGGAATTATACTTAGCACGTTCGCTTCGATACAAGCATGTGTGGCATCTGTCACTTTCGCTTGCGCGAACCGTGTTTGAATTCGCGTCGCATGCGGGCAGATATCATCGTTAGCTCTTTGAAATGCATCTGGCGATAATCGGTTTCGATTGAAGGCGAATGGATTGAGAGGAATGAAAATAAACGAGTGAATATAATTCACGAGAATTGGGTTGCTTTAATATTAATGGTTAAATTAATTAATATTAATTGGTTAAGCGTCTTGCGTGATTTCACTCTGCCTTGAAGCACAATAATTTATTAGTTATATTTCTTAAGTTTTAATCAATTTCTAATTAAGATCAAAATTGTATTAGAGTCCTTCATGATGTTTTATTCAGTTTCAAGACAATTATTTTAGTTATGCTACTGGACGTCGCTGAAGAAACGAACAATACGTCAAGTCAAACGTCAAGTATCTTGATCAGTATGAATGTGGCCACGGTCTGCACCAACATAAATTATAAATCTTAATTATTTACAAAATATTGACATGCATCTGCCGATAATCACAGTTTCGATTGAAGACGAATGGATCGAAAGGAATGAAAATAATTCACGAGAATTATTCTTTATTCTTCATTTTCCCTATTTACTTTGTAGATGCTGACCAACTTACGATCTCTAAACAATGCAAAAGTTATGGAATCTGGCTCGACGTAGGGTGCGAATGATTAAAGTCTATTAACCCTTTGCAGTCCAAGGTATTTCTACTCGAAAAATAAACATTTCTTCCGACCCAGAATAATTCCATGATGTATTTTGATATTATATTGATATAAAATTGATATAACATCTCAACATATTTAATGATCTAAACAATATTTTGTATAATGGTATAGCAATTTTTAGTGGTGACTCTGAGTCTCGAGTGCTGAAGGTTAAGAATATAAATAAAATTTCTATTAGATAAAGAATTCTAAAAATTGAATGGAAATGCTCGGTGCAAGGGTGCACAAATTACATTTGTTGAGGGTCCAAGCTACCAGCAGACTAGGATTGACGGTTTCAGGGCACTTGTACCTCTTCATGGTGCAAGTATGACGTTTATTCTCACGCAAAACGTGCAGCAGGAGGAGCACCAGCCCTTAATGGCCTATTTAAAGGGCACGGTCTCGCAAACAGAGAGAGTGAGAGAGGGAGAGAGAGAGAATTCGGCCAGGTTCCCGGTCTTTTTGTGCGTTCCTAGCAGGTACGTAGAGCGTACGTTACGCAACAGCCCCCGTAACGTACACGCGTCTCCTACCTGGATCCCCTTTAGGGGGAAAGAAGGTAAGAAGATAAAAAAGGGGGGGAGATAGGAGGCAGGGGGATGGCACGCGCCAACCTAAGAGGGAAGGAGGTGGCCCCGATCATCTGCAGCTGCGCTTTCGGTTTTGCTCTTGGCTGGCAAGCGGCCTTTTGCTTGGCTCCCAGCCGATCTTGACCCGATCGTATCGAGTCGGCCCGCTGTCATCCGAAAACGAATGACAACCGTTCGAATTCTACCCGGAGGCCTCCGGTTCTGTGTCTTCAGAAAGGCGACAAGTTGACTTTTCCCGAAATGATTTATGTATGTATACATTTCGCCGGGGGAAGACGGGATTTTCTGTCGCGACTCGCAGCAACCGATAGATGAAGACTTTTGTGAAATGGCCGCAATACTTCATGCGTGAACCGCCGCGAAATAAAAGGCAACACTTTTATGGATGTGTAATCTGATCGTGTCTTGGAAATTGATTGCGGAACGTGCCGCCGAGAGTAGAAGGTATTTACGTAAAGGAAGCATTAGTTTTATTGCTTTTGTCCGTTCAATTGATTCCTGAGGTTGTGCGAATAAATCACTCGACGAAAGCTTAAACGCGCGTGTTCGCGTTTCTGGCTGACATATAAATTGCGAAGTTTAATGGTTTGACGGATATTTTTAGCGGTCTTATCAAATGTTTTCGTGGATGCTAGAATGTTGATGTTCGGTTTGCTATTTGCAGCATGCGCGGTCGTTCACGACGTGGAGATGTGAAGATAATTTTATGAAAGTACTATGGTACCCATTATTTATTATGTGCTACTGTTAGTGACGCTATCTTGGAAATTGTGATCTCAACCCTTATATCAATGCCTCTACACTCACTTCCAACTTGTCTCCAAAATTTCTTGTGTGTTTTTATTGTAGAAACAAGTGGATTATTTGGATAATCACTGTAACCGTAAAATAAATCGTAATGCAAGCTATGTATACAATATACATATAGAGTGTCCCAAAACTCCTTCAAGTCCGGGAAATGGGAGGTTCCTTAGGTCATTTAAAGCGACATTTTCCTTTGCAAAAATTACCGCCGCGGCCGTGTTTAGAAGTTATTAACGAAAAACACGGACCAATGAGAGCGCGACTTGGCACCGATTGGTGAGATTGGTCTGTGTTTTTCGCTAATAACTCCTAAACAAAGCTGTTGCGGCCATTTTTGCAAAGGAAAATGTCGCTTCAAATGACCCAAGGAACCTCCCATTTCCCGGACTTGAAGGAGTTTTGGGACACCCTGTATTTGTTCCCTTACGGAATACAGATCCTCTCCGTCTTCAGCAAATATTTTTTTTAACTTCCCTTGTATCCTTCTCCCATGTTTCTGCTTCGTCTCCACATCTATATCTATCACAAGGCAATGATATATCTATTACAAAAGTATGGTAGAAAAAATCACGAATGAAATGTGTTAGAAATGACGACACAAAAATAAAGAAATTTATGACGGTTGAAAGCGTGTGAATTTACACATAGGTATGTAGAGTGCGAGGGTTGGCATTGTGCCTCCGCATTGTCGAATGTTGTAGCCGGGGACTGATGTCGCGTACGAATGAACCACCGACGACGGTGAATACCTCTCGTTACAGAAGGAAAACCGCCCGGAGCATTTGTTGCGATCGATTCCCGGATTGAATCGGAGAAATTAATCTTCCCCGTGCACCTGGTTAAAATACTTCCTACGGCGCACAATGGCTTTTGTTGGAAACGGTGTAACGCGCTCGACCACCCTCGCAAGGTTTCCGTGTTTGGACACGGTCACTTTTCACTTGATGAACGACCGTGGGTAGCTGGTCAAGCGGTCAGCGTACTATGTCGTCGTTTGTCCTCTCATTGTGCTAACTACACGAAAACACGAGACGCGGGGAACGAGCGTACACCCTCGTAAAGCCTCCGTGGAAGGCCGCCTTAATGTCCGCACACCCTAGGCGCTTATATCACCGGGGAACTGTGCGTCGTCGTCGGCGACTACCAGCTGGCACCATAACACCGCCATCATACCACTCGGATTTTTCCCGGCATTGTCCTCGCAAACACCTTGCGCGGAGAACGTCCGTTCGACACATGCCACTGCACGACGGATGCGAGCACTTAGGCTTCTCCAGAGTCTGCGTCTCTAACGACCCGCCAGATTCGTTTCCAGCCAGCTATGAAACCATCTTCCCACACTTCCCGGTGATTTATCACGAGCGATACGTGCAACCCGTAAACCGTGATTCATCGTTGTGCGCCGTGGATATTCGATGGATTTGTTCGCGGGACGCCTCGATGGAAATTTCGGTGGCTTTATTGGAACCGGACGTCATGGGAAGCGAGAGACAATCGAATGAAAGCGGAGGATTGCTATGGAAGTCATTGAATAAAAATCTCACAGGTGGGAAATGATTTTTGGACCATAGAATGCCTTTGTTTGTTTGAGATCTCTCGAATCTATATATGCTGGATAGTAATGAATAGCCGTATCCCCATGGATCATTGTCAAACAAGCGATTTGTTATTGGCATTACAAAAATTCTGAGTACACTGTTTTCCCACATTTAGGTGGACCACCCTGTATACATACATAGTATAAAAAATCCTGAGATAATACTTCACCTATTCATTCATAAAATCAACAGATTGAGTGTCTACAGAAATACTTTGCAACAGAAACGGAAAAAATGAAATACTTTGCTGTAGGTATTCGGAAATAGAAAATGGACGAATTGTCACGCTGACGAATACATAAGCATTCATTTTTAAATATATCTTGGACATTTTTTAATTATTTAATTTCTATACATTATTTTAGAAGTTCAGATCCACATTTTTTAACAAAGCTGCATATATACAGTAAGGTTTGTAAATATTGTTTACATTTACTTAATTGATTAATCAATACAGCAGGGTTTATAAACTGTAGAATGTTGGATGTCAATAGGGGGACATTGTATTAATTTCCTTAACTTATTGAGATTAGCTAAAGCTTCCGGAAAATATTTGTTTGGATATGTGTACTGCCTGCGATGTAGCCATACGTAATTAAAATTGGTTTTTGTAATATGAGCGATATAAAACACTGATATCCACAATTTCAGGAAGCAGGATGAATTAATCATAATTTATTCAACTATTATATTCCTCAATCTCTCCATCGCAGTACTTTCAGATATTTCATGCTTCTGGAACTTGAAAATGCTAATGCACAGTCTTTTTATACTATTAAAAATGAGAACGAAATATTGAAGCACTTTCCATCGTATTAACTTTTAATTAGACTCGCGCAACTTCGTGTTCAACCTTCATGGATGCTGCACTTTATTCGTAATAGGGTTATATATTATAAAGCTACAATGTTATATGTAGACATGCAATGAATATAAATATAACTTCTCTTGTTGCTAATTATTAACGATACAATATTTCTGGTCGGTGGAGTTCAGAAGAAAATTAACGATGGGTTAAAAAGTATATACACCAAAGTAATGGGTATTAGAGCATTTATCAGAAGCATTTAATATGAAATAAGATTAAAATCATGATATTGAAGGTCTTGAATAAACATTCTGTACGATGTGTCAAGACTTAATTGCCCATGCTTACTTAAACAAGGATTAATCCGTGAGCAGTGGAGCCATAATTAAAACTCTTTTTTAAGATAACACAATTTTGTTTACTTTTATCGTGGGTCTATATGTATATTCGCTTTACTCGCGTTATTATCTAGTGAGATAGTGTATTCATATTTCAATTTTAAATAGGATTAATAAAGACATAATAAGAAATGAGAACTGTAGCGTTTAAGTAGAGTGACATAAAATTAGTAAGTGAACAAAGTTTTAGTGATTTTATTAGTTTATTTACATCATGATATAGATCAAGTATTTACTCAAGATATTTACTCAAGTATTTTGAGTAAAAATATTTGTCAATTTTCACAGTACTATTCAGGTATGAACGAATTTGAACTTTATGAAATAACAAGATAAGAAGATATCATTTCTGTTGTAAATATAATAGAGTATGAATATTTATGGAACTTAACAATTTAAGCTATTTAATTCTGAAAAAGGAGAAAGCTAATATTTTATTTCTAGTGCTAATATTAGCGATAACAAATATTTCTCAAGGATACAAAGAAAGAGAAAAAGTCTGCCATGATATATTTTAATTTAATATAACGATACTAAACATTTTGATACTAAAGTGAACTAAAACTGCTATTAAATAATTAACCTGAAACGTTATATTTTTTTCACATTAGCCAGAAAATGCTATGTATTTTTTATAGTTATTTTTAATTGTATTTGTTAATGGTAAATATGTCATTTCAACTATTGTAATTTTCTATAAGAATTTCCGTTCTAAACGATGTACATCACTTTTACAAAGGATTCACATTCAACGATTTTAATAATCCATTTAATTCGATGGTTTTAACAGTCCAAAAATTTACAAAATTCGAGTAATAAATCTTCAGCTGGAGAAAACGTGTACACTCTGAAGGTCCTAACAGTGACAACACATTTCAGAACTATTTTCAGCTAATGGTAACCATACAAAACCAACTAAATAACTTTCGCAAGATCGTTGACACGATCCGCGAATTAATAGAGTCATTCCACCAGTGGATTCTCCGTTTCGAGCACCGTACGCAGTTCCACGTGTTCGCCTGGTGAGTACCGTTCACCGAATTCGCATCAGACGAATAAATATTCTTCGAGATCGTCGTTGGGACGATGGCTGCACCGCCGGCATGAAGAAAGACCTGTCGTCGACGTCAGAGAAGAAGAAGAAGAAGAAGAAGAAGGAATACCCGGCTGGTTAATATTCGAGGAATGAGGTCCGATCGGCGTGTCTTGCTTAGTGACTTATGGAAATGCTCGCGGCCTTATCCCGGTCAACTACAATGATAGGAATGCATCCGCGATTCCAGGATTTACGGCTTGGCTCTCGCGCATCGCGTTCCGCCTTTGCGACTCGTTTCAAGTTGACCGACAAATGCGCTGCTCCCCCCGCATCGTCTCGAACATTAATCGATATCACGCTCCCGTCGTTTAATGGTTCACCTCTTTTCTCTCTCCTATCCTCGTCCTTTTTTTCTCGCTACCCTGTCTCCGGTGGCGGCGACGCAATCGAGCGTGATCCACGCGATCCACGTGGCCGTCACGAAGACCGCGGCGCATAAATTTTTCCGATCCGTTACGATCACTGTTATTTATTATTACGCGCTCGTTACACCTTTTACTGATCATTATATAATCCCAGCATTTAAACCTACACTTTTGGAACATTATGGTTGCGTTAATGGTCACTTAGAATCGCACGCGTACGCGCACGCCTCGTGTAAAAGCTCCCGAGAAACGGTTAACCATTAATCCCAGCCGGTATTTACGTTTCCACTCGCGATCCCCGGTGAAAATATCGAAGATATCTCTCGCGGGATGCAGTATATCAAATAGTATGTCGTTAATTTATTCTACGATGACTTTCATGAGTTGCGCCGGGGTAACGATCGCGAAGCCACGCCGTGTAATCCGCCGGTTTTTGCGGTTTCCGTCGTGCGTTCGCGAAACGGCCGAATGTCTCTTTATCTCTTAACGATGATACGCTGTTCCGCCGACGATACGCGGCTCCGACTTTCAATATTGTGGATTCGTGACGTTTTACGATCCCTTAATTAATAGTGCGGACGGCCACGTTTAATAGCATTCTCCTCTAATTTTAACGGCAAGTACAACGCACACTCGTCTATTTATGCGACATTCAATTATTTGTATATTAATTAGTATATTAATAACGTTCCTCAAAAAAGTTTTCAGACCCTCGTGTCTAAGGCAGGGCCCGCTAGATAGCCTTACTCATGAGTCCTCTAGCGGGTCTAGGACACCACCTTTCCTTTTTTCCCTAATAGAATACTTTCTATAGCAAACGTGGTCTTATGACGTTAAAACAGATTCATATCCGAATCGAACGTTCTGAGGTGTCCACAAAATAGCTATATAGTGTGTAGTATATGATCGAACCGTGCGCCGAGAACAATATTCCAACCTTAGTGTAAACTTATTTCGATCGAGAAAAATCCTCCTTTATTCAATTACACGTTTGGGATTTCGTTGAGAATAGACAGTGGCACAATAATTACTTATTTTAGCGCGAGTGTACGTTTTTGAATGTTTCATGAATATCAATGTATAACAGCCGCTTTGCGGAAGAGTGATATCGTCAATAAAAATCAAGACTAGTCAGAACGATTAGCATAAAAAGGAAGCAGCGTTCCACATGAAACGCTTTTGAACGAACGATCATCCGTAAAAAATTCCGCGGTATCAGTACATAAATTATATCGGGGCAGGTGGAATGGGATTAATAGAGTCGCGGAGACCATATTTATCGTAATTTATATCGTATTTATGTCGGTAAATATAATATAGCCGCCGTGCGTTATCTTCCCCTAAATTATTACTCGGCGATAGCAATATCTATCGATGTTCTTCTTATTTTTAATGAACGGGCGCGCATTCGCGGCGAATTGAAGCCGCGACAGCAGCATCAACGCCGGCATGGAACTGTGTAGATCCGTCGAGGCCAATCGATACACGTTAATTAAAATAGCGTGCTGTTAGTCGGGCCTTATCGCGATTTTATTGCTGCACGGAATTCATTGAGGCGCTCGTCCGCCACCAGTCAATGGTAATTACCCTTACCGTTTCTGCCAACGTTGATCGCCGGTGATTCTCGTTAATGTCCACCGGGCTCGTAGAAATAAACCCGCGCGCGGACCGTCGTCGCTTGGCCGATCCTCCGTGTGCTTACGCGCGCGAAACATCCTCTCGAGCCATCGACATTCCGTTATGCCACCTCTATGATGGGTTTTGTTTCCCATCGTTGACGGAAAATCGGCACAGCAACCACGCACTCTGTTATTTCAGCGTCGCCACTCACGCGTGCAGCATTCGGAGAAAACAAACGTGCAATCTACCACGTGCCGTATAGGTGACAATTACGCGAAGCTGCTTTGCCTACTCGTTTGGTTTCTGCCATTTTTGCTTCGATTTTTCTCGGGACATGTATGTATCAATTTTCAAGAAACCTTTGGGGGAAGGATTTTATTTTATTAGATCTAGTGTTGCATGACACAGGTTGGAGAATATTAACTGCTTGCGATTAGACTGCGGGTCTTATTCTACGAGAAATCTTTTAGTCGATGACAGAATTTTTTCTTCTACACCACTTTTGATTTAAATAGAAATTTCCATGAAGATCCGCAGTCTACTTATGATTGAGACTGTGAATTTTATGTATTTATAACACAGATGAGTGGGAATAATTTTAAATAGTAAAATGATTTGAAAAAGTTATTGAAAAATTCGTATTTGATTCCTGTCTCTTGCAAAGGATGCAGTCAGTTTTTATTTTGCAGAATCTACTTATGATTTATTTTACAGCTAGTAGTCATTAGACTGTCGTTTATAATGTCCTACAAAGAGAAGAAAATTGCTGTCTACTTTGTGCTTATACAATATTTTCTCTAATAATTAAATATCGATAACAGAATAATAGAATTTCATTTTGGGTTAACAGAATTTAATGGCACGCATATTTAATAGATTGTTTTCAACATTTTTGCTATGTGTCGCACTCAATATTATAAAGAAAGCGTTATTATAAGGGCTAGAGTATCGATTGTTTAAACAGAGCAATAATTAATAAGTCCAATTCGAGGGGGGACTAATAGTTTTCTTCTTCGTTTTCTCCAAGTCACTTTCTTATTATATCGTCCTCTTTGTTTAGTATATTTTGTAGCGAAAATAACACTGTCACTTATTCAGTAGTCTCTGAAAGTGTTTGAAGACTTTCCCTCTTCCCATAAAATGCAAAATATATGGTTATTCTAATCAGACTTTTATGTACACGTGGGTATATGTGTATTGTATAATGAAAATGGTGTAATAATTGACCCCACAGAGACAGCATTCTTTCCTGAATAACACAATTTATTATGATGCAGCGTCGGTTAAGTGTCTTGCCCGGTTTCACTATGTCTTAAAACACAATAATTTATTACTCACATTTCTTGTTCAGCACCAGCGTGCCATAACATTCTGCATTATATAATAAAGATGAAAATTGTTTTAGATTACTTCATGATGTTTTATTAAGCTTCGAGACAATTATTTTACTTATGCTACTAGGCGTGTGTATTGCATGAGATGTTAGCTGAGTACGGGGTATTCTGAAGAAATGAACGATACAAGCAGAATTTCCTAATCACCTGCCTTATAGTATCGAGTCAAACGTCAAGTATCTTAATACCTATGAATACGGTCCGCACCAAAGTAAATTAATAATCTTGATTATAATTCTTTAAATATTTCTCGGTCTTCAGCAGGTTAAAAAAATAAAATAAATCCAACGGATTTAAAAAATTTTAGCAGATACATTCTTCAAACATCTACAAAGTAAATAAATTCATAAACGTCTTCGATTTCCTCTTCTCGGAACACAATATTTAATTCTTAAGAGCTACATTTTAAAAATGACATCAAAAGTGCTTGGAATGCTAAGTATTAATATCTTTGATTGAACTGATCATTTCAAAATCAAAAATGTAAAAATGTTCTACACTGAGATTGTGACTTAGACTGCGGATTACACGCAGTTATGACAAGAATTAGCAGATCAAATACAAATCATTAAAAACAGAAGAGTTTGTGAATACTGCTTTGTTCTCTTCAATTTATTAAAATTATTAAGAAAACAAAGAAGGCCATATTTTAATCTTGAATGTATACGTGTATGTACACGTCATCAAGAACACTTATATTTACAGAAAATGCGAAAAAAATTAATTTTTTCAATATGTAAAACCAGAATACCCTTTTGACCCTCCAACGGGGCAGTCCGGGTCTACTTTGACCCAGAGTATCACACTCGTCATTCAATTACTCAGTTTGTGGCGAATGAAATCTGGCTAACGTGTCTGCAAGAGAGAAGCATCTCCAGAAATATATTCTAAAAACTTGGTAAATAAGCAGTGAATAATTCTAAACATCCTCAACTATACAGTTAAAGAATGTTCCGCCGCCCGAGGATTAATAGAGTAATTTCCCACGGGAAAAATCCAAAATTCCACGAAGACCAAAGAATATCTACAGGGTATTCCAGCGAGGCAGTAACGAACGCGTCAGGTTGCTGTGCCCGGAAGATCGATCTTACCGGGATGATGTTGCGTCGGTGAAAGTACGGCAACAGTATCTCATTAATTTCAAGATAACGTAGCGGATCGAGTTGAAAGAGGTGGCGGCCTGTTTTTTCCCCGAAAATTTATATTCGAGCGCGGATCCTCCCTTACTGCCTCTTAATTTCAAAACGGAGCGGCTCGGTCGGGCAGCTGGTTTCATAATGCTTGCACCGGTGTTAATTAAATATCCAGTCCGCATGCTGCTGATCCGTCACGGTGTACAGGCGGAATGAAACTGGCCGTGCGCCGTAGCGGCGCGGCGTCGAGCGCAGCCATGCGCTTTCAGCGTCCGGATCTTTGTTGCAAAAATCGGCTAAATACACGCTTGGCACACGCTAATCTCGCGGCGTAGAGCGGCACCGTTCAGCGATCAGGCGGCGGCTACTTAATAAACATCTATCGCATGTAAATCAGGGTTCCTTCGAGCGAGCACGCGCCACCGTGAGCATTATAGAACACGCGTCAAGTTTCTATAAATCAGTTCGCGGTTCGCTTCCCCCGTGAAACGGTGCGTTCGTGGATCGGGCGAGCCACTTCGCTGCCGTATAATGGAACGATTTATATCGATCGTCCGCGGGACGGTTTTATTCCGTGCGATGGGTTAATTGCGCCTTAAAGCCGATACGGGACGCCATAAAGTAAGATTTTTCCGGCCGATAGCGGGAATACGAGACGCTGAAAGGGCGTAAGGTGCAGCCACTTTATGTCCCAACGATACTACGCGGTTCCCTCTGCCCTACTCGGAACGGCCCCAATCATGTCCGGGAACAATTTGACGGCAGGTGCTCCAAATTGAAAACCTCCCGGTTGCACCTTCGCCTACTCCGCCTCTGAAACGCATCGCGGTGCATCGCATTGCATCGGTTCGACGCGTCCATTAGGCGGCTCTCCCGGGCCACCTACGTACGAAACCGAGGCAGTTTTTTGCATTAGCATTTCGTGCCCGGCGAATTCTCCGCGGGTCGATCGATCGATCTTATCGAGAGGCGAGCGAAGTAACAGTCGGTTCGGTGACTGAAAGAACCGGATTGCTTAATTTGTCCATAAATTACTTTTTACGAGTGTAGAATATCTCGTACGCTCTCTCGCCCCGGTAAAAATGTGCGAAATGTTTTATTAGCCTGAAAATAGAAAAAAAAGCCCACGATAAATCAGTAAAAGTCACCCGGCCGGGAAATAATGTCCAAAACGATTTGTTAATTGGCGACTATTGAAACCGCGGGTTGGAGAGCTGCTACTATTTTACATACCCAGGAATGAAGCATTCTGTGGGCTTGCGTTTGAATAAATATTAAACGTAAATATTAAGTGTACAGGAACCATCGGGATATTGTAGAACGACTTTCAGTGGAGCTGTAAATCTGAGCTTAGGGGGAGTGGGGATTTTCGATTAAGTAGTGCGGATTAATATAAGTCGGACAACCGTGATTGTTCTCTTGTAAAATCGGAGATATACTGTTCAAATATATTTCGATACCGCTACATCTGTTCATTCTACTTCTGTGCTGTAAACCTGAAGTGATAGTAGTGGCTTGTAGTCACAGAAACCTCTGTAGTAAGAAAACAACTTTTACAGATCGGAAAGTACAAACACTTACGGTCTCAACAAATTTCTCAATCCGAGAACCCCTTCCACAGGTGGCTGAAGCACCCGTCGCGCCTTGATCGCTCCCCAAACACCCTTAATTAGGATTATGCAAATGGTCGGACAACCATCGATAATGCGTAACGTAGCCTAATCCTGTCGAACCTTGATTGTGGTGTCAGTCTTCTTCAGCGGCAATAGCGTTCACGCCTAACTCCACGAATTATCGATGCTACACATCGTCGTTTTGCACGTGGGTTAATTGACTTCGGGCTAGCAGAAGCTGCACGCGCGACATATTTAAAAAGGAGCTACCCGGCATTAGCAGCTTTTAATGTGGGCCGCGGTACCGCGAGAGATACGAGTCTCGCACCAGGTGGCGGTTGTTAAAAGCGGTGGTGGTTAAAAGCGAAGTGCGGCGCGGACCGGGTCGGGCCGGTCCGCTTATGTCTTCCTCTGGTAATCTGCTGGTACCTCCTGCCGGTCGAGACCTCGTCAAGTTATGACGCGGTGCACCTGCCACGAGGAGAAACGATCATGGCGTCCGACTGAACGAGACTCTAGTCGGCCGAGCCATGATCACGATAGATCACCGATAATTTATTCATTAAGCGGCTCTTCTGGTCGAGAGCGTCATTTTGTAAGTGTTACTTGGATATTTTTGTAGAGAAATCGAACCACTGTTTTCTATTAAGATGGCATACGTATTTTCTATTATCATTTTTTGAAGTCCCTACTGTTAAAATTGTAGGAGTTCCTTCTTGGTTGACACGATTCCAACCGTTCCATTTATCTGAAGGAAGAAACAAACAAGTATCAATTTAATTAGTATGATCGCAGTTGGCGTGAATCCAAAGAAGTAAAATGTCTCATTGTTTTACAAAATGGAAGCGGTCACATCTGGCATAATCATAAAATAGAAATATGTTCGTTGAAGTTTTCGATTCTCTCAAAAGTTTCATAACTTTATTATCGCAAGACATCTGTAACTGTGATATTCTGACGAAATTAAACCAATCTTTTGCAGACTTATTTCTCAAAGACGTGTTTGAAGGTTTCAGATCGATATTTGTTGAAGGTTTTGGTTCTCTCAAAAGTTTCATAACTTTGTTATTATTAGACATCTGTAACTTCGTTATTATGGCGAAATTAAACAAACGGTTTGCAGACTTATTGTCAAAGACATCTTTGAAGGTTTCAGATCGATATTTGTTGAAGGTTTTGGTTCTCTCAAAAGTTTCATAACTTTATTATCGTTAGACATCTGTAACTTCGATATTCTGACGAAATTAAACCAACCTTTTGCAGACTTATTTCTCAAAGACATGTTTGAAGATCGATATATGTTGAAGTTTTTGGTTCTCTCAAAAGTTTCATAACTTTGTTATTATTACACATCTGTAACTTCGTTATTGTGGCGAAATGATACAAAACCTTTTGCAGACATATTCTCAAAGACCCCTGTAATGGGCCTTTAGCTCGAAGAATCCTTGACATCACCGTGCGCTTGGTCCTGTTTATTTGTTTACGTTTTGCGATTTTTCTTAAGGGAGTAATTACAATCGGGAGACTATCGGTGAACACGCGTCATTCCGCGCGAGTAAACGTCGGGACGAGTATTCGACCGTGTGTTTCTATGGGGAGAGAAAGGAGCGGGACGATCGGGAAGCGGATCGCGATTCAAAGTCGGATCGTTAGGCTGTCGGACAACTGCTGTGGCAATTGTGCTATCTGTGGCATCGATAGGCTCCTTCTGTCTGGCCCTGACGTGCGAGATGATCGCTGTCCGGGGCTCGGATAGCTTGATACGCTGCTCATTCCGCAGGAACCTATGGAAATAAATCGAGGTTCAATCTACCGTAAGGTTGCGATCGAATTGAAAATGGTGCGCTCCGTTCGTTGCTATGCCGAACTATACTGCGCGTCGTTCCGGTAGAATTTACGGTGTAGATTTTAGACAATCGTGTTGGTTTATTACGTTACTATTTGTGTACAAGACCGTATTTTTGTCTTCAGAAGCTTCCAGCTTTGAGAAATTTAACTGATGTTTGATTTGCACAGTTATGTTATCCACATCATCCTTTTTTCTTTGACGGTAGAACGCCGAATGAAAGTAATTGGTGTTCTCTCGCACAAATCCAGTATTTATCAGAGAATGTAAACAACAAACTGATAGAATAAATTATAAATAGACTGCGGATTCATGTAATTATGATATAAATGGCTACGCGAAATTTAAATCAGTGGTCACATTAAAAAGATTTACGGACATCAGTGTATCAGTTTCAGTTTAATAAGATAATTAACAGAAGAAATAATTTTCCGCAGTCTAGTTATAAGGTTACCGTGTGAGTTGTAAAACAGTAATTAATCCAACTGGGCTGAATTTCGTATTAGCGAATAAAGGTGCATTCAAGCAATGAATTTGTTTCTCGACATTTATTCTTTTCCAATAAAACGCCAATTAAACGAAATCGGCTTCCCTTTTACACACCGAACGTTTATAGGTGTGATCAATAAACTGATGGAATAAGTTGTAAGGTTATCGTATTAGTTCTGCAGCAGCAATTAATCGCGACCAGAAACACGAAAACGTGGAGCAACGGTGTGCTTAAGTAATGAACATGTTCGACATTCGCATTATCGACATTATCATTTATTTCATTCTTCGACCGTACAGCGCCAATTAAAGGGAGAACCAGGTTTCCCTCTTGCAAATCCACTGATTACGAGAGCAAACAATGACCTGATAGAATAAGTTGCGAGGTTACCACGCGAGTTCTGAAACAGTAATTAATCGCAACCAGTCCGCGTTTCACGGCAACAGGAAAACGAAGAGCAAAGGTGTGCTTAAGTAATGAATTCGTTGTTCGACGGAGCGTAACGAGAATAATCGATGGAACGAAAGCAGGAGCCGTTCGAATTTCGCTCGGGTCCGCGCTAACGAATATTAATCCCGCGAACAAATCACTGGTAGCTTTCCCTTCTGCTTGAATTTCTGGCTAACGGTAGAAATCGATTATCCAATTACCCCGGAGTCTCCGTTTATGTTCCGGCACGGGCGTCTATGCAGATGGTTCATCGCCGAAGGCTGCACACGCACCGCGCAACAGTACAGTGCAGCGGTGGTGCACTTGCGCTCTGCAACTGCACTGTTGCGCCGTACGCGAGCACAGCCTCTCGTGTAAGTCACCGTGTAATTTATCACCACGCCCAGCGAGATCTTAATACGAATCACTTATCGGTTGCCGCGGATACGTACGCGCACCGACGAATATATACGTCCGTCGACTAATAACCGAGCGAAGTAATTAAGGCGAAGCCAACGAGAGTGCCGGGAGGAAGCAGATAACTCTGTTCTCTTTTTTCACCCGCGATCTCCCCGAAGAGACTCTCCTCCTTACACGTCGACCGATTTCTCGATCCCCGACTGTCCTTCTTTCTCGCAATCTTCGTCGCACGATCCACGGCACACACCTTTCTCGATCTTCTATTCGATCTTCCTTAATAAATGATCCTTTCTTCGTTCTAGATCGCTCTATTAAGCCATTCGAATGGTATTCGGATTTTTGCGTCTAGCCTCGTCGATGGATTGAATGGTAACCGATCAATAGGATGACAGACAGTGGAAATTATTTTCTTTAGAAAGAATCGCAAAAACTGTACAGAGTTCTATCTAGTTTCAGTTGCTCTTGTCTGCTGACTCGGAAACAGATATTTAATTCTCCACACGTTCGTTCGTCTTCTTGTGCGTTCTATTTTTGGATTAATTCAGTTTCTACTGCTTCATTTTGTATCGTTCATCTCTACATCTGTGCAATTCACGTTCCGCTTGGTCCCAATATCACTAATTCATGACCGTTCACAATGAATCTTCATTTTTTAAATATTTTTCTCGTCTGTGACCTTGAATGACCTCGACTTCTTCATCATAATCATTGAAGTCGTTTTAAAAATCAGTGTACATACACGTACACACAACTAGAGCTCTTTTAGACAAATGGAATAAAAAAATTTCCATCATTGATTGAAATAGTAAAATATATTTTATTCAGGGTAACTGCACCAGTGAATAAACGGGCACCAGTAAATGAACGCTTTTGTATATTTCAACAAATTTTAAGCCTAACACTAAGAATGTAGTGATCATTAACTGGTATTTTTTGTATTTTTTATTTATCGTTTAATAAAGAAAAATAATAATAATTTCATTTTATTTGTGTTCATTTATTTTTGACAAATGAAGTATAGGGATAGGGAGCCATTTGGCATATATGAGATTCCTTTAAAAAATCATCGAAGTGCTACTTTAAATTCCTAAAGACTTAAAGGACTGGCCTTTTTGTTTCAATTATTTCTCTATGTATTTGAAAGCGTGTGAGATTTAATCGGACGACCGATCTTTGGTAATTCACCTTGTACGCTTATCTGATGCAACACCGAGTGATCCGTCTTCGAGATGTTAACTATCTCGCAAAGATGGTAAGTGCAGGAACGCACAAAATTGATATTCCAGGTTCTTCCCAGTGGCAAGCTTCTCCCCATTCATCAGGCCGACCAGTTTCCGTGAATTTATTCGACGCGGAGAATATTCGATCATACAGATAAAGGCGCGGAGGAACGATTTAGAAAATGGCTGATCACGCGGTAGTTAACGCGAGCAGCTACCATGTTGCAACTGAGTACCCGGTTCCCTCGTCACGATCGACTAACACGGTGTTTCTAAATCACAGATCCGCGCGCGAGAAATCCCCGTCGTGGAAATTACCGTGATGTTAATTGAACGTCTGTACTATCCGTGGGCACTAATAAAGCCGAACCGTTTGATACATTTGATCGTGTTTGCTTCTGCATGTTCGTGGTTCCGGAAGCGCGGCACGATTTCTGTTCTAACGACCTTGCAGTTATCGTGCCTTTGCTTTCCTGCGGAAAAACTTTCTAAATTTTTACATTCCTCTGTTTTTATCATGGTTCGGCCAGGTTCTATCATTAATTCACACGTTTGACGACTCAATACGCACCTGTCCGTTTCTATCATTCTCCACTTAATTTTCGCGTTGACCTCTCCCGGTTCTCGTAGTTCTTGAACCTTCTTCCGGTTCCATAATAACATACAGTTATGATATAATTGATTTTCACAATTACATTTCACAGAAGGTTTTTCCTTGTCTTATAATATTGAATCAGAGTCGTTGTGTAGAGTTATTTATTTCTCATGAATTAAAATTTTCACGTTGACTTTCCCAGTTCTCGTAATTATCGAGGACCTTCTTCCGGTTCCATAATAACATACGGTTACAATATAATCGATTTTAACAATTCATTTCGAAAATGGTTTCAACTCTTTGTCTTATAATATTAAATCAGACTCCTCATGTAGATTTATTTATTTCTCATAAATTGAAATTTTCGCGTTGACTTTTCCCGGTTCTCGTAGTTCTCCAGAACCTTCTTCCGGTTCCATAATAACATACAGTTATGATATAATTGATTTTGACAATTAGATTTCACAGAAAGTTTTTCCTTGTCTTATAATATTGAATCAGAGTCGTTGTGTAGAATTATTTATTTCTCATGAATTAAAATTTTCACGTTGATTTTCCCAGTTCTCGTAATTATCGAGGACCTTCTTCCGGTTCCATAATAGCATACAGTTATGATATAATCGATTTTAACAATTACATTTAGAAAATGGTTGTCTTATTACTTCTTGTCTTATAATATTAAATTCGATTCCTCATGTAGATTTATTTATTTCTCATAAATTGAATTTTTCGCGTTGGCTTTTCCCGGTTCTCGTAGTTCTTGAGGACCTTCTTCCGGTTCCATAATAACATACGGTTGCAATATAATCAATTTTAACAATTACATTTCGGAAAAGGTTTTAACCCCTTGTCTTGTAATATTGAATCAGACTCCTTGTGTAGATTTATTTATCTCTCCTAAATTGAAATTTTCGCGTTGACTTTTCCCGGTTCCTGTACACCTCGAGGACCTTCTTCCGGTTCCTAATAAAATACAGGTATGATATAATTGATTTTAACAATTATATTTCCAAAAAAGTTTTAACCCCTTCTCGTATAATATTGAATCAGACTCGCAGTGGAGATTTATTTATTTAATCTTGTTATTTTTATAATACGATGCACGATCAGTCACTTTTGATGGTCGGTAGGTTTCCTGTTAAATATTATATATTTTTTTGACTAAACGGGGTCCTGCTGCCCATGCCCAGATCCGCCGTTGATTAAACACCGTCTGAATATTCCCGTGAGTCACTACGTGTCGCTAAACCTGACCGGTAGGCGAGCAGTTTTGCAACGAAGTTTCCGCAACAGCTCCAAGAAGTTTACTTCCAAGCACGAGGAACGCTCCCCGAGGTTGTAGCTTGTGAGTCGCGTGTTCTAGAACACCCCGGCAACTTTTCTCGGGCGTCCTACGGGAGAAAGGACACGATAAGGCGTCGATTGAATGGCGCATTATCGCTTTTGTCACGGAAAACCTGTAGAATGCGTGCCGCCGACGAAAAGTTTTTACGGCAGGGTCATAAGGTACCTAGTCGGTGAGAGAGCCGAGAGAGCTCCAGCGGGCGTTCGTTTGAGGCCGCGTAGCCAATATCCTGCCTGCCAATAACCGTTTTCCAGGCTCTTTGTCCGCGGCGATAGGTGTATAGGGCTGCGTACACGGAACCCGTTTACACGACGTGTTTACAACGTGGAAGTGATTCCCGAGTGATTTTACACGCTGCGAGAAATTCGCGCGGGCGACGCCCGGAACGAATTTACGAGTCTCCCATTCTTTGCGAGCCCGACCGAGCCGGCCATTATTTCCCGGCACAAGCAGATTTCCTTCGATCACGACCGAAACACCGCGGCGAAAACTAGTCGCGTGGTAATAAAAAGGTGACACATAGTACATTTTCGTTTTCATGCTCGCTTAAACCTCGCGAGCTCCTCCATCGAATCGCGAAAGTACTCGTTTCAAGTGGCGACTGACTCAGCCTGGTCATTTTCCAAAGGAAATCTTATAAAGTGGTTATTGGCTGGAACATGTATTACATACCGTGATCAACCGATTGGGAAGTAATTCTACACGCTAATATGAGTCGAAAAGAAAGAATATAATTTTTTTGTTTGATGCCCCGTTTTCGAGAAAAACGAGTTTGACGATCCGTGGCACTCGCGTGCTATAGGATATGCAAGAAGTAGAATCGGTAGGTCATGATCAGACGCTTCAGCCCTTTCCTATGTAATGCACGCATATTCTCTCATTTTTCTAACTCGATTTAATCGATAACGAAGCGTCAAATGAAAAAGCTTTATTCTTTCTTTTCGACTCACTTTTGTGAAACACAATTAAGTGTCCGTGGTATTGCGGGACACCCTGTATGGTTTCTTATACTTTCTAATTCGAGTCAATTAGTATAAAAGTACATCGTTTCGTGACAATAAATTGTCCGATACTTAATTATTATAAAATCTAAGGATGGACCTACAAAATTGTAGATATTTATTGAATAAATAAATTTTATTCTCATGTGTATGGTCCTACGGGTGAAAGTCTCTTCATTCACTATTTTTTAATACTGTAAAATGATCGATCTCTTTCTCTTGGTGTTACGATACATATTTCTTTAAAATATTACGACATAAATGTAACATAATTTTTTTACTTGAAGTGTAGAGCAAAGAGAGGTGAATTATTATATTATACAATTTGTGAGGAGCGTATGAGGGTTAAATGAACTATCATGAGATGCTAGAAATATGAAAACACTCGTATCAATTTTCGGAGTAAGAACATAAATTTATCGAAAATTATATTTATGTCGCTTTGTAAGTATAATATGTAATGCAATTTTTCTTCAAGATGATATCTTCACGTCACTTTAAAACTACATTGTGGTTTGAACTAAAAATAAGAGTTTCCGGGCTGCATAGTTCCCCTCGTAAGTAGAATAAGACGTAGTCAGACACGCGAGCGCGTTCGCCATCGGCTAGAGATCCTTATTTCGCGTAGGTACATATACACTTGCATTAAATATATTATACATTATTACAAGTCATCCGGGAATTAATACATCCTGGATTTAATTTTTGTAATTGTTTAATGGTTTTATAAATGACGAGATTGTTGGTATGAAAATGAATTGGAACATCATTTTTATTAACAATATTTATTCAATGAATTGTTTGTCCTGAAACAAATGGACTATTATATCTACATTTTCTGGTGCATTACAATATTATCGATATAATTATCCCCAAGGGAAGTCGACTTTTATTAGAATAATTATTTTGAAACCAACAAGCTCAAAATTTGTGAAACCCTAGACAGTATTAATGTTTAAGAAATTACATAAATTAAACTGAGGATATATTAATTCACTACTGGTCAAATGGCTGGTCTCGAGATTTTTTTATCTTATAATATAGAGATTATAAAAACGCATTCATAGAAAATGTCTACAACAATTTCGTTGCTCAAGCTCATACAATGATAAAAATTGTACAAAATCGAATGCGAGATAATCTTATCAATTTTATAGAGCTTCTAATGCTCAATACGTTCATCAAATCATGTACACACGTGTTTTTAATACACCTTCAAACGCATGATCTCAACTATCGACTTGATCGGTTACCCGTAGACCAATCCGACGAAACAAAACGGAAATCCCTTTGCGAAGACCTGGTCGGACGTAAAACTGGCTCAACTGGGTCGTTTCCATTCTAAAGCAAACTAATTTTACGGCAGCGCAATTTATCGTGGCTATCGATAGCATCGTCGGTATCGTAACGCCTACCACGCGTTGTAAATCGCTTGCAAATTGCGCGATCGTTGCGTAATGGCCCGTCGTAACGCAAACAAAAGGTGTATCGTGTAATTATCTTTTATTATTGGATAGATAGGTGCGTGCAACCCGGGTCCGTTCCTAGGCGAGCAAAAGCTATTGCAGCAACTTTCTTATCGTCGTTCTTATTATTTGTATCATTGTTCTCGTCGACGATGCCGATACAAAAGTACCACGAGAGCGGGCACCGATAATCGCGTCGGAGACAATAAGACCGCGGGAAGCCTGGATGCAACGCTGGAACGTCTTAATGCGCTTCCATTGTTGTCTGCTCTCCGTGTTCTCTGGGCGCAAGCTGCACACCTATCGACGGAAACGCGATGATTTTCCATGCTTCGCTACCTGTCCGAGGTAGTCATGGATCACTGGCTTAAGTGGAAGACAGCAAAAATCGGGAACACCCGTTTCTACTCGAATCGTCGACTGCTATTGTTTTCTCGGCTTTTTCGTCCGGAAATCGACAGTTTCCTGATTCTTCTACTGATCCGTTCGAGCTACAGCCCTGTTTCTTCAACATTTTGTACTGATCCATATAAGAAACCATCTGCGAATATTTATGCAATTGTCACCGTTCCGTGGATGCATTTTTAGCCCTTTGTGGGCGAAAGAATTTGCACTCCTTCGTTCCAAAACTTCGGTTGGAAGTAGGATGGTTGTTCAAGTATACAGGCATTAACCTACCAGGCACAACACATATAAAACTGAAACGTCTTCTACAAGAGGAGATTGAATTTATTTAAACTTTTTACGGGTTTCAAGAAGCTACGGGTTAAAGAAGTCAGTCTTCATAGTCAGAAAGGGTTAAACAAGTCAATTTTCATAGTACCATACGAGGCTACAGTGTAAAAAGAAAGAAAAGAGGAACAAAGCATAGCAACGACGAGATGCTGTCTACGTGTCGAAGCTCTTCAAATTCAGATCATCCCCTGGAGCTAAAGGGATAGCAGCAGAGCCAAGAGGTATTCGGAGCAATCAAGATTTCATATTCTTATCGCACCCCGCACGGACCGAAGTGGAGGCCTGGAGATATGCATGCGGTACGAAAACGGTCGATATTTCATAGCGTGTAACCCGCGTGGTATTAATATTCTCGTATAAACTCGAGCGAGGAGAGAAAGAAAGGTTCAAGCAGGGAGAGAGAGGAAGAGAGAGAGAGAGAGAGATCGTGGTGCGCAGGGGCAAACGATAACGCAGCCGCGGCGCACACGATCGCATGGTTTTAATAGGTGGCTGAGAGCGCGAGTATAGAGGCACCCATACGGGACCACACACCGGTAGCGTTCAATTTATATTTTGGGCGGAGTTACGTTATTTATCGCTGCCGGCCTTCGTGCCTTCGACTGCCATTCCGCGGGCCGCCTTCGATGTAAATGGGACGAACCGCCCTCTCCTCGATGCCTTAAAACGCGTCGATGCGAGCCGAGATCCCTCTTCGCTCTTCATCCTCGTTCTTTCGCCTCTGTACACCTCTCTGCTGCAGCCTCCTACTCTCCGGACCCAACTTGACCTTTCCACGCATGGTAACGAGACGCACGATCGCGAGGACACGCGTATCTAAGACATTTCACTGTGAACTGGTGCAGACTATTCTGGAACAACCAGATCTTTTCCTCTCTGTTGTCTCTGAATCTCATACAATTTAGCTTTATTTAAAGTTCCAGTATTACTTGTCTGATCATAGACCATCCTCATTCTTTTTGTCTGATCATAGACGATCCTCATTCTACTTGTCTGATCATATTAAACGATCCTCATTCTTCTTGTCTGATCATAGACGAACCTCATTCTACCTGTCTGATTATATTAGACGATCCCCATTCAACTTGTCTGATCATAGACGATCTTCATTCTTCTTGTCTGATCATAGACAATCCTCATTCTTTTTGTCTGATCATAGACGATCCTCATTCTACTTGTCTGATTATATCAGACGATCCTCATTCTTCTTATCTGATCATAGACGATCCTCATTTTTCTTGTTTGATCATGGACGATCCTTATTCAACTTGTCCCATCATAGACAATCCTCATTCTTTTTGTCTGATCATAGACGATCCTCATTCTACTTGTCTGATCATAGACGATACTCATTCTTCTTGTCTGATCATAGACAATCCTCATTCTTTTTGTCTGATCATAGACGATCCTCATTCTACTTGTCTGATTATATCAGACGATCCTCATTCTTCTTATCTGATCATAGACGATCCTCATTTTTCTTGTTTGATCATGGACGATCCTTATTCAACTTGTCCCATCATAGACAATCCTCATTCTTTTTGTCTGATCATAGACGACCCTCATTCTACTTGTCTGATTATATTAGACGGTCCTCATTCTTCTTGTCTGATCACAGACGATTCTCATTCAGCTTGTCTGATCATATTAGACGATCCTCATTCTTCGTGTCTGATCATAGACGAACCTCATTCTTCTTGTCTGATAATAGACGATCCTCATTCTTCTTGTCTGATCATAGACAATCCTCATTCTTTTTGTCTGATAATAGACGATCCTCATTCTTCTTGTCTGATCATAGACAATCCTCATTCTTTATGTCTGATCATAGACGATCCTCATTCTACTTGTCTGATTATATCAGACGATCCTCATTCTTCTTATCTGATCATAGACGGTCCTCATTTTTCTTGTTTGATCATGCACGATTCTCATTCGTCTTGTCTGATCACAGACGATTCTCATTCTTCTTGTCTGATCATATACCATTCCATTTCTGATTGAAAGAACATGATCCCACTAGCTCACGATAGACAGCATCAGTTCGCATTACAACGAAGATGTCGAACACGTAAACTTTCGATTCAGATTCACGTATCAATCGGTTTTTGCGAAAGCTGCGAAACGCGGTCTCTGCCCACACCCGGGTTCGTTCGATGTCTTAATTAGGTGGCGGCTTCATGCATCTTCCTCCTGATGGCTGATGAGTGAACGGTGTAACGAGGGTACCAGCGGTTTTTTGCCTCCCGCGGGAACCAGCCATTTCAGCGTCCCGGAGTAATTAGCTAGAAGAGAAATGGTTACTATCAACATTCAAATTAGATCTCCTGTACGCTCCGTCGTTAGGCCCTTTCTCCGTAACTTCGTCTTTTTTGCTCGAACTGTTTCAGGATTACTCCTTGACCGCCGCGCCGGATGCTAGCTCCGGTCGGAACCGCTTTGGTTTTATTGTTTAATGCAGATTTACGGATATTGCGAAATTGACGGGCACGCCTCTGCCTTCGAAAGTTCAGGTTCATTTAGGATTATCCGATCGTTTCGGTATTACTAGCGGGAGATTGTGGCCTGCCGGGCTTATCAGATTCTTTTCTGTTTCTTGCTGGCGCTACTTTGTTGTATTTTTGAGTGGTAATATAAGTAAAGTTCATTTTCATCTAAATTTGTTCAAATGTCATTAGTAGATATCGTTAAGCAAGATAGAAAATCATTTACGTTAATTGTGTGAAGCAAGGGTTAAAATGTATTTCTTCTTTTAGTGATTTTAATAAATTGCAACGAATGCAATCTTCATACTTTAGTGTGTGTCAGCTAGTCATGTTTCTCATAAATGCACAAAGTCCGGTGTCTGCAAATTTCTGAAATACGAGGGAACGTAAATATTCATGGATATAATGATGTTATCATTTTACATTTACCCCGAGCAATCTTGTATCTAATGATAGAAATTTTTCCCCTATTTTAGTTTCTATAAAATTAATTATGAGAACGGAAATCCGCAGTCGAATTATCACTAAAACACAATTATGAAACAGAAGTACTCAGATATAAGTGCAAGATAACGGAAATAGTAATTTCTATTTATGTAAACCCGCATTTTAATTCATAATCCACTGAAAGCAGTCATCGTAACTGATTCTTCGCACGTAGTATACGTTTTAATAGAAGCATTTACAGAAACAAAAATCAGGTAAAATTTATTTCTTCCCTGTTTCAATTAACACCTTAGGGGCATAAAGGTGTCAAGCGTGAAGTTCAAGAGGAAATACGGATTCATAAAATTTTATTTACGACTTTCCTATCTCGAGCCTTATCTGAGACAGTTCGAGCTGTCAGAGCTGTCGCGAAAGTGTTACTAAAAAGTTAAATGAAACTGTTCACTGGTTCTTTACAATTTAATTTATGGGTTTCTAACAATTATTTTGTTCTGTAGGTTCGCAGTACATACCTGATTAGATTGCAGATTGTCATTCAAAGTGGAATTTGTCTGCATCAATTGCAAGACGCAAGAACCAAATAGAAATTGATCTCTTCCATTAATAATTTAATTAACGCGAAAGAAATGTATCGTGTAAATATATTAAATTTTTTCAACTTTGTTTGAAATTACATCTATCCATTTTTGCAATGAATGCATAAAAGCCGCAATCATGACTATAAACACAATCATTTTTAAAAGCTTATTATTGCTTACTTAATATTATAATATAATAAATTACTTACTTATATTTTCTCGTCGAAGGTATATCGCGCATCGTCGAATTTGCTTTGTTATGAGCTATAAGGCTGCTTTTTCCAATCATAAAAAATAATGTATAGTAAATTTAAACGAAAGACTGTGAATTTTCGCGTAAAATAAAAATGGTCTGCATTAACTGCAAAGGTACAGCAGTTACACAGAAATTTAATTCTTCCTATAACAATTTCAATGAAGTAATAATAACACAACAATATTGAAAAATTCTCTAATTTCCACTGCTTTGCATTTTATTCTCCCATTTTTGCCACGAATGCGTAACATTCATCGTCTAGTCACGAGAGTCGCGCAAAGTCGAAAAAGTTGGGAGTATCTGGTGGGCCGTGGGTCCCGCGCTCGTTGCCGCCGTGATTTGTGATAATGATCGCGTATTTTATTCGAGGATCATTTGTCCGGTGCCAAGTTCGGCCGGCCGCGCCGATGATGACGTGCAAAGTGGGCATTAAGGTGCTCGCGGTTGCGTTAATCACGCGAGTTTCGCACTTTCGTGGGATGTCTCCTCGCCGAGGTGCTTTCTTTTTCTGACAATGGAAAACTGCTTTTGCGCGAGGCCGACGCGGCGTGGGTGACTTGCACGAACACCTCCGGTGAAAGTGGATCCTCCTCGATCGTTATAACGTTCGATTTATCGCCGCTGGAAGTGAAGGGCCACCGCGTAAAAGTCTCCTCCGACGAAACTGTATAGCCATCGGTATCGCCCCTATCAGGAGTTACTTTCATCACGGAACGATTCTCTTTCCTGCTTCCTTCACTATGATTAAAATGGATGAGGTTCTGGTACACGCGTTATCCGTTTCCGTAAAATTCTTGAGATTAGCTTAACGGGGTTTCTCGGTAATGAAACGGTAATTACCGGACCTCGTTCCTCGTAAATGAAAATAATAAGAGCATTATTCTTACCGACGCGATTGGACGTTCGATACCCCTTTATAGAATACTGTGCTTTCGCAAAGCGGGAACAACGGACACACCGGTTGTTTGCTTTCTACTTTGCAAGTGTAAGTATAGGCCAACCTGTGCTCTGTGTTTCAGGCATGAAGACACGATTGAAGATTGTTCCGCAGGAGAATGACTTCGATTCGTCGGTGAAAGCGACCGAATAGAGGCGATCTAACGCCACTGGCTAGCCTGCTGCTCGATCTCTCGATCAATGACTTCGTGAAGCGTTACTCCCGAAGATCCTCCCGTTCATCGAAACTATTTAAACGTAAGATGAAAACTTGCTACCGCATCATATAATTCAATTACACGTGGATGGTTGTTCGAGTATACTGGCATTAACACCAAACGTACCAAGCACGACACATATAAAACTGAAACGTCTTATAGAAGAGGAGATTGAATTTATTTATACTTTTTACGGGTTTCAATACAATATGTTCCTAAATGAAGAAGTCAATTATAATTTCAACAATTGTGAAATAGAAAATTTGTCGGCCATTTGACCGTGCTAGGTTTAGTGTTAAGTACAGTAAGTAGATTCCCATATAACGAGATCAAAAAACGTTATTTTACGAGACTACCACAGAAGACAAATATACAGACTTTGTAAACAATTTTTTGATCATATTATACTGAAGTTTGCTGTGATCTGTCACAGGTTTATATCCGTGTTTTCATAGTACCATAAGAGGGTAGACTGTAAAAAGAAAGAAAAGAGGAACAAAAATAAGGAAAGCGACCGAATAGAGGCGATCTAACGCCATTGGCTCGATCTCTCGATCAATGACTTCGTGAAACATTACTCCCGAAGATCCTCTCGTTCCTCGCTACTATTATTTAAATGTAAGATTGCTGCCGTGCGCGAAATGCGTGAGTTAACCGCGAATTGGCACATTAGTTAAACGAGGAGGACGGTTAAATTGATGGGTGCGCGTGTTAGGATATCACCGGCGAATCGTAATTCTCGCTAGAACAGCGCAGCGAGTCGCTATGAAATACTCCTTCATTTTCCACCCCCTTCCGCGAAGATACTATCGCAGTGGTTTCCGCGACTTATAGCGGCGCAATTAGAGATAATCAGCGAGATGTATGTAGATTACTGTGCAAATCGTGCGACAAGCGGGCTTCATCATCCCCAGGATTACCATTCAATCTTTATGTAGTCCGTTAAAGCGAAATTAATCTACGAACACTGTAATTAGACCTGAAAGCCACGCCAATAAAGCGCGAATTGCTTCGTTGTTTTGTTAGCTCGTACGCAGAAATGTTATTATTGTATGTCGTGCTTTCTTTTGTTTCAACGGGGATGAATTATTAGTTCAAGTAATCGTTATAGGCTCATGTCTCACCTATTTGCTTTTATGGAAACTTCGAATTTGTAGGAAATTGCATGCTGTTTCTATCGGCGTCATTTCATTTTCACAGATAATAGCAGGTTAGACAATTTAAAATTGCATATTAAATCGAATTTATTCTTTGAGAAGAAATAGGGTACAAATGATCATGATTGACATTTGTTACTCCTCATACAAAATCTACCAAAAAAATCTAGCAAGTGTTTCTTTAAACTAACGTTTGTATTAGGTCTATATCACATTCAAATATATGAGTAAACTGCGGATTTGATGTACTTACAACGTAAATAAATAGATGCAATTTAATCCATGTACTACTTTCATCTGAGCAAAATTATTAAATAATGCAAGAACATTTTATTCGGCTCCTGTTTCTTGCAATCGATGCCGATTAATGTTTATTTTGCTACTAATTAATCCGGTATCTGTAGCATCAAGGTAGCTCGAACAATATTTCTAGGCACGAGGATGCATTGAATAGATTTATAAAATTCGTTGCGAAAAGAAATATTTAAAACTCTAACTGTATGAAGCAGCCGGATAAACGAACACTATTTTAAAGAACTTAAATTATATTGTATATTTAATACACGAATGACTTTTAACAATTGCAATAAATTTCAAATTCCTCGTGTGAATCTCATTATAGATACAGGGTGTCACAAATAAGAAAAAAATGTTTATTTAAATTTATGAGTATTTAAGTTCTTAAAAATAGTGTTCGTATAAGATTTTAGAAATGCAAAAGAATAGTTTATATGGTTGATACTTAATCTCCAGTCTGTTTCTACGTAAAAGATTGTTTACCGTCAATGTGTCATCCATCTTTTATTTATCATTTCCGCGAAGAGGATGCGTTCGGCTTGTCAGACGTATCATCGAGTGATGTTAATACCGCAGTAGTGCGAAGTGCAAATCGCGTTCAGCGATACCAGATCGCCAAACAAGAAGCTGGGAAATAATCGGTTCGGGGAACTCGCGCGCTCTGTTGCCCGCAACTTTTTTTCGCTGGAAAAATGCAAGTAGCTCGTGCCTGACGCCGCGTTAAGTGAATTCTTCGTTCTGGAAACACGCGTGTTGCACACAGGTGCGTACCTGTAAATGACGTGCGCGGCTCGGAAAGAACTAGCGAAGAAAAAAAGGGGGGACCAGTTGACACGGAGAGAGAGAGAGGGAGAGAGAGGGAGAAAGAGAGAGAGAGAGGAAGGAAAAGATGATGATGAAGAAGGAGGAGAAAGAGGAGGAGGAAGATGAGGAAGAAAAAGACGAAGACGGGGAACAGCGGGCGCTGCCACTCAACGGTCCATAAACCGTATGAAATATTAATAATGGCGCCGCTCGCCGGTGGACTTGCCGAGCTCTCTGGGACTTTGCGAAAGAGGGACACGTCCCACGGGACGATCGGTTCGTTAACCCAAGTCAATGGCTAGCGATCGACGTTGATCTTCGGCTGAATTTCCTACAATGTTTCCCCTTTTACCGAAGCTTACGCCTCCGTCGTAACGAATCTCAACGAAACCCACCTACCAGCAAAGATCAAAGGTTCATAGGAAAACCTAACGCGCATTCTCGGGTCGGTACTCAAGCCTTTCAAACCCTCGGCGAAAACGTTCAACCTCCTTGGATCGCGCTGCTTCATACCTAAGATCGACAGATGCTCCCTGGCGATCGGCTCACGCAATGGACAATAGAACGCATTGCGCTCTGTTACGGATACCATTCCGGAATTCTATGGTTTCATCAGAGTCCGTCTGACGTATAAGTAAGACGTATAACACCTGCTGCAACGTGCCTTTTGTCCATCCCCCATTGTTTCTGAACCGTTTACTATCGTTCAAGAAACTGTTTTCCTTTCATGAAAGTTTAAAATCGTCGAATGCTAATCGGGTCTGCAAGATGGATTGCATTAATGTGAAGTTTGAAGTACATGGGATCCTTAAGCCTTCGTGGGCAAGGAAGTTAAACCCTGCATCAAAGTCTTCAGCTCTGAGGAAAAGTAAAAATATACAGGGTGTCCCACGTAACCAACGCCACTTCCGGTAACTAGATAAAAAAATGTTCGGAACAAAATTAATTAGTTCCCAATCGATTACAAAATGCAATAGACAAGATTCAAAAAGAAACTTGTTCTTGAACAATGAAGGTCACCTTCAATTTTTAAAATGGCACTGCGTGCTTTTCGATACCGTATATTACTGCTTATGTCAAGACGAGTTATCAGGTGAATTGTGCTATGAAATATTATAACGATATATTTTGTCGTGACTGTTAATGCATGGAAATTAGCAAGACACACGATTTTCCTGTAAACGAACGGTGAATGTATTTTATTTAAGCTTTGTATCAACTCGCACAGGTTATATTACGCCGGAGTTCTTTACGCCCAGGATAAATTTATACTGTAGAATATGGTCTCCGATATTACAAGGGACTTCCTGGCTAATGAATTCGGCTCGGTGGAAATAGGAGGGCCCATTACGCTGATAATTAACATTGCGATCAAGTGGGTTCCATAGGTGGCTGATCTACTCTATCGCTGTTCCCTCTATGCCGGAGGAATAGGTACCTTAAAGGGGTATTTACGCTCGAATTGTCGTAATTATTTCGTAAGGACGACCGTAAAGACTGCTTCGTTATTGCATGTCTGCTGCTGGCCCTCTCTTTCTTCCAGCCGTTCGCTCCTTTCTGCTTCCTCATCATCATCATCATCGTCCTCTTCTCCTTTTTCTCCACCTTCTCCTGCACTTTCTCTTTTTCTCTCCAGGGGAACTAGTCGCCCGTGCGCGCCCTACGCTCTTTCTCTGTTTCTCCTCTATCTCTTTCTCGAGCAGGTGAATATTATGCATAATGAATCGTTCACCGTTGCGCGCGCGCGCGCGCGCATTCTCTTACCTGGAAACTCGAGGCGTGGTTTAGCCCCAGTGAAAAAGGAAGCGCGCTCGATGGTCAGATCGCGATCGACACAGTGGATCCCTCGATCCCGCACGAAGATACTCGTTATTGATGCTTCGGCCGCCGTTTCCCGTCAAATAATTCGTCCATTTGGTCGCGGTGCGCTCGGCTTAATCCCCGTTAATTTGTTATTTCCTTGCAAGAATGTAATTCAGATCAGCGGTTCTTAGATCACGTTGATTAACCTGTAATTGGGGAGGACCATTCGCGGGAACCAAGCACGCTGAAGACATTCGACGCGAGAGAGAAAGAAAGAGGAAGAGAGAGGAACAGGGGAAGGGAGAGCGCATTGATTATTCTCGTTTTATTCGCGACCGGTGGGGTGAGATAATTGCAGGGTGTTGTTAATTCGACCTCGACCGAAAAGTGAGTGGCACGTGTATTTTTATTGCCGATGGCGATTAACACGTTATGAAACCGTAAGTAGCAAGTTTATTGGTTCAACTTTTACCGAGCCTCAAAGTTCACCTGGGCCAACATAGACACGACTGTCTCAGCCAATCAACGACGGAAGAATCGATCATTGGCTGAGGGGTGCTCAAGAGGTGTGAAGTCTAAAGAGCAACATGGTGCCGTAATGTCGACAGAATAATCAGGATCGTTTATATTTAGTTTTCTTTAGTATCTTCGCAATCAAGCGCAGTTTCGTTCCAAATAGACGTAGTCAAGACTCGTAAGTATTAATTACAGAGGACAATCAAAGAATTAATTACAGAGGACAAAAGCCAGGTACCCATTTCATTCTTGGTTTAATCGTTTTAACCAATCGATTCTTCTAACTCTTGACGCGCTAACCGGCACGTTAGTCATGTGTGAAAAACACAAATCTCTGTTCATCTTGACAAATTCACTTTTATTTTAATACAGTTAGGTATATGCGTTTCGATTAAATTAATCAAATTCTTTGGGATGGAGATTCAGCAGTCAACATGTTAAGTTACTCTAACAGCAAATGAATTTAATCGCGAAATAAATCGCGAGGCGAGGGATCGATGTGCAGATCGCAATGGTCTTATCGCTCACGACAAAAAAGAATCTCGCACAAGCTGCACAGTTAAAAGAAGCATGGTCACATTCCGGCTGTTGTCATCGAATCATTTGACAGATTAGGCAACTGGTGATATAATCGAAAGTGTATTCAATCGCGACATAAATCGCGAAGCAAGGGATTGACGCGATACAAAATTCCACTGCTCTTGTCGTCTCGAGGAAAAAGAATCCCGCGAACCGTAAAACTAAAAGAAGGGAGTCCAAAGCTTACCACCGAAACGTTCATTCGAAAGTGAATTTGACTGCAAAAACGAAATGCAAAATGGGAGATCGGTGCGCAGATCGGTGCGCAGATCGGAATGCTCCCATTGCTCGCCGCAACAAAGAATCGCACAAGCTGCATACATGTAATTAAAAGCAGCATTGTGGTATTCCGGCTGTTGCCATCGGGTCGTTCATTAGATTCGGCAACTGGCCGCGTAATAAAAAAGGCAATTTAATCGCGAAGTGAGCAATCGATGTCGCTCGTGCCACGCGCGGTTCAAAATTCCTCTGCTCCTATCGCTGGTCAGCAAAAAGGATCGCACTAACCGGACAATTATAAGAAAGATAGTAAATCCATCGACTGCCATAGCCTTATTTATCAGATTCAGTAGCTGGCCGGAAATGAATTTAACCGCAAAATAAATCATAAAGCGAGGGATCGACGACTCTCACCATCGCTGGTCAGCAAAAAGAATCGCACAAACCGGACAATTGAAACAAAAATAGAAAATCCATCTATTATCATCGCATTATATTATATATTAGATTCAGCAACTGGAAATGAATTTGAAAAATTCGCTTCCGAAGGATGGAGAGTCCGGGTGTTGTCATCGGATCATTCATTAGATTCGGTAACCGGCCGCGTAAGGATTAACGTTACTACCGCGATTCGGTGTGATTTTATGCAGTAATTTCAGGGAAGTAACGGCGTCGTTATCGCGGCTTAACACCGTCGCCGGCGCTCGATGGGGCCGCGCATTTCACTAAATCTCGCTGGAAGAGAGGCGTCGACTATTCCGCGGCTAACAGTCCATATTTAGGTGCGTCGAGGGAGTAGGTGCGGCGGGGGATATCGGGTAGCGGGCACGTCATCAGACCGCGAGAAGAGAGAAGAACAACCCTCTTATCGTTCCACGAGATCTCTTATCAACGAACGAAACAACGCGATCCGCGACAGAACGGTCCGATAGCGGAACAGACTTTACGCGATCGAGCACGACGATAAAACGGTGTTGTCGGTACGCGGAAATACGACGGCCAGTTGGTTTACGAAACGATCGATCGGTACGAACGCATAAGATCGTTTAACGAGGGAATGAACAGGACGCGACCGGCCTTCCCCTTTAGTTACGAACCGGGATAGGTGTATTAAGGCGACATCAACGCGCGGCACGGTGGACCGGGCGCGAGCGAACTGTTGAAAATCGCAAGAACACGGTTGCGAACTGAGGAACATCTCTGTACCCTTTGTGGGTATATTAACTGTACAACTAATGTTTAGCCTCTTTTTTTAGACCCCCAATCACGTTATTTTAACACATTACTAGACTGCGAGTTCTGTGAAAATAGCAGAAAAGTTAGAAAATTCTATTATATTGTATTTAACCTATTAACACATTACCGATCGGTGATTATTGCATAATTTTGGAAAATAGGTGGTCCATGGCTAAACACTTTTTAATGGAACCTTGAATAGCAACAGCAATTTTCATTGTGAGCTAACAAGTCACTCTCAATAACGTCATCTAATAGTTCCATTTAAGATTGCAATGTAAACGAAAATTTCTATGCATTCTTCTGAAAATCCTATTAATAGGCTGCCGGTCGGTAAAGTGTTAAGAAGAAAAATTAAATTTTAATACACTGCGGTTCTTTGTAAATCCGCAGTGTAGACATTACTTATGGGAAGCCTATTATAATAATATGATTTTTCCATTATTTTGAAATAATCTCGAAAGAGACGATTGGATTACATCGCTGAGGCTAGCTTGCAAATATAGTGTTCCTGCGATTGTTGTGAGAGAATCGGGGGTATCGAGTCTCAGGAAACGCAATGGTACTACGTTTTTTTAATAACTTTTCCGAGTGTAAACGACAATTCTAGGTAAACAACGGTGATAGGCAGGAAATTGTTGTATTGTACTAATGCTATTCCATATCTGAGAATGATACATGGAGTATCATAAAACCCCAATTTGAACACCTTAATACCTTAATTTGGGGGTACCTCCTAGTATTGGGGATAAAGAAGTCACATCATCCGCATACTCGAAAGTCACATCAATCGCGGGAACACTGTATTCATAGTTGCGACCCTCTCTCCGCCAGTACTGGACTAGTCACGTGACGGAAGTGTGGGGGAATGGCGCCGTAGAAGGATGAGAAGAGGAGTGAGTAGAAGTTGAGTGAGGAGACAAGTCTTACTTTGGAGAAGTACTTTATGCAGTGCTTATTCGTGTAATACATAGTCATATCCGCAAATTGGTTTCTTTTCGCCGGTGTTACATCTCATTTGTGGTTCTTCTAAAAAACCATCAAAACGAATTTGTTTACCTGTTACTATTTGAACAATCGAGGTTCACTCTGCACTTTTTTCCGCGAAATGAGACGTCCATTAAGGCAGATCCATCGGATAGCAACATAATCGTCGAAAAATTTTGCAGTAGAAGGACGCCCGTAGTGCACTAAATTGCTAGATTAAGTGCCCATCGGTTCTTCTTTCTAGCCAGAGACTTTAACGATCCTCGATACCCGTAATAAACTATGTAACGCGGTTTAATGGTTCTCCTAGCGAAACAGCACCGTCGGAGATTCCGCCGTGAATGGCGTTCCAGATGATGTAGAGGATAAGCAAACGGTCGTATTATTTGTTAATTGAATATGTCACGAACGCCTATGAATATTCAAAGAAAGGCTTCGCGGACGGGTTTTTTGCGCGGTGATTTTCCTCGGCGATCTTGCAGTAGCCGAGGAGGACAGGATGGAAATACGGGGACGATTATCGCTTATGCTGTCCTTATTACCAAGTCTAAGCCAAATGTATAATATGTTTATACCGAATAAAGGCGTTACTGTCCACTCTCCTTTCTCTCGATCTATCTCTCTCCCTCTTGTCTTCGTCGACGATTTTTCTTCGTGCCTTCCTTCTCCTCGCGTTTCCATAAACAACCGTTTACGAGCACGAGTCGGAAGCCACGCGGCTCTGCTTAAGGTACGCGCGCCGATTTTATCGGGAGCCAACTTCCTCGTGGCTATATTTTATATAGTTCTCCGCATCTAGCGACGTGAATTCCAAACGAATCGACCGCTGTTTATGAATCTTTCGAGGGACAGTTGTGTCTTCTTTCTTTGAGGGATATAACACTTTCCCGGCGACTGGTCCCGAGATACTATCGGCCCGGAGCCGGTAGCTTTTACTATCAAGTAGCAGCCACTATCAAACAGGTAGGTGTCCTTCCCTGTGGGAACGAGCACTGTATCCGACGAGCAAACTGTGACTCTTTGTACGTTTATAACTTACATAAATTCTCAGGAATCAATGCGAAATCGATATAGCTAAATAAACTTATTCGCGTGTGTCATAAATTCCGACAATGAAGGTCCCACAATGGAGGCTCGCAATCTGCTCGATTTTGTGAACGATCGATTGATTCGAGTTTAGATCGAATACAGTGATTTCTTGTTTTCAGGATGAATTTCTGTAGGCGAATTTTAAGATTGTTCAATCATGTAAAATCTTATTTTCAGTGGTAATAGTGTTGTAGTTCTGACCTAAGTAAAGATCACGCTAAATTCTGTGGAATTGTAGATTCTAGCATTTTTTAACATTCTCGAAAGCAAATAATTGCATGAAGATCCGCAGTCTAGTAATGATTTAACTGTGACAATTAAATAACAAATGCATATCGAATCTTCACTTCTTCAGGAGCAGTATTATGAAGACAGAGAGAATTAAACTGAAAATTATAGACTGTCTTGATATTTAGGTGAAGAAGAAGAAACATTTGTGGCACTGTTAATCAAACTATCATTTAGCGATAAAGGAATACAAATTTTCAAATAGTCGAACTTCTTTAGTCTCGTCTATTAATTCCTTTTTTATTTGGAGGAATGAATTTAACGTTGAAAATCATACGTTTCAAAATACACCTATGAAAAATGTGCCCCTGAAAATGCACTATGCCAACAGAACTTCATAGAAACCTTTTAAGAGATACATTTAATCTTTTATATTTGTTTCGGATCATTGTAATAGTTCTTCAATTCGTAATAGTTCAATACTTCAATTCCAAAATAATAATAAATATTTCAAGTCATATTTGAACACATTGAAAGTTTGGTCCAAGCCAGTGATGACTGTTTGCTTTGAGATTACGGTATTCAGTAAGGAACAATAGAGATTTACGTAGCGAATTTCTCGCTTTTTACGCAAGAACTTTATTCTATCAAAGTGCGGTTCCGCCAGTTGCTGAATTCTCGTCAGCGTCTTTGTTGTTTTGCCAGCGTCTTCAGCGAGGATTTACGTTCTCCTGTCGAGCGTAAATAATAATCAACTTCCACCTCCTAAACACGGCGAGGAGAATACTAAACTCCATCGCCGATAGTTTTCTCTCGCTACCTTCGTCTGGCGTTATGCTCAATCACAACTGGTTGCTTCGTTTCGATAACGAGCGCTACCGATGCGATGCGCGCTTCTCTGCTCCAACTACCTTCGTACTCCCCAATTTCCGTTTTTATATTACTTCTTCCCCTGCGGACGGCCATTACGAACCAGATTCCCGAAAATTGATTATCGGCGCGTTCATTATAATCAAGCGGGAAGAAGTTGTCCACTGAAAAAACCTCTCAGCGAAAGATTTTAAAATCACATTCAGTGCTCTGCGTGTGCGACCCACCGAAAGCAGAGTATCTTTGCATTTTCTTTTGAATAAATCACTTGTGCAGAATACGTTTGATAAATATAAGTAACAAAATGCAAGTATGTTTCTTTTTCATTGAGAATGAAATATGTGTTACAATTATCTGCGTTTATTTTCAAATAGAGTGCATAGTACAGAAGGCTTTTGCATGAATAATTAATATTATAGTAGCTAATTATGTTATAAGAATGAAGGAGAATTTTTATATTTTAACTCTCCGAACATGCATCGATGCATCGCCAAATTGTATACCGAAACACATTGTTCCAAGTAGAAAAACTGAAAATGTTCGAACAATTTTGTCTGACTTTTCCTATACATTTGTTTTATGGTAATGTAAATAGAGTGGTGCAATACGAAGGGCTTGAAATTTAAATAATTTTTAAAGTTATTTTTTCGAATATTAAGATTGAAATTAAATTATTATAAAAATTCTTCTGAAACAAATTTTAACAATTATAAATCGGGAATAAATTGTGCCAATATTCCATGGAATCATAACTATCTCATCACTAGACTACGTATTCAAAAATAAGTGCGAACAATTTCTTCTTAACTCGAAAATTAAACATTTCTTCCGACCTAGAATAATTCCATTGTATGTGATCTTGTTCATTTTATAGATATGCAATTGATACAATACCTCATGCAATACTGAAATGTGTAGTAATTGATTAGATACCAACATATTCAACAATGTAATGTATATTAGTTCCAGCTAATTAAAATTATTAAAGGATCAATGAACTTTTTCTTCCGACGAAGATCCGCAGACTGCTCATCACTTCCTGGATCGTGGATGAATCACCAACAAAATCCGAAGATGTCAAGGGTCACAATGCTGGCTCAGAACATTCGTTCCGCGTTTATGTAACAAACGGCCATAAAACTGCATTAGCTCGTATCTGCGCCGTTGTTCGCTAGTTGCGCGGCGATTTAATTGAATGGGCCCGGCGGATCGCGACTAATCTCACCGGCGTAAAATCGTTTTACAACTTTGTTAGTCTGCGCAGGTGAAAGACGATCGGCAACTGGTGAAAATCATCGCGGGACCGGCAACGATAGAACGCGCGTCCGAGATTTATTTAAAGTCGCGACCGCGGCGAACACGCGGCGATTAGCCTGGTCAATTTCGCGAGCCGATCTGCGGTTGAAATTTCATTCTGCTCGAACTAATTGCCGATGTTAATACTGTGTTCTTGCCGCGGTTACGGCCACGTAACCGTGGGATTAGTAAACGTAATGAGCTCCCGGTCTTGCCATTAGAGATTCGGTATCTGCTTGAAGGATTGATACGGCAATTTACGGCGCCGCCGCCTTTTATTGCATCGCGAGCCTATCCCGGTTTCCCCGTAATTGCAATTCCCAGCAACGGCCGATCCAGTGGACGCGCGTGTTTATGAACGCCATCAAACGTTTCGTCGAAACCTGAGAAAATTCTGACCGAGAAGACACTGTTTTGATGTCCGTTGCGCAACCACCGAAACCAAACGACGAGACTCGATTCTCGCGTGACGCTGTTAACTCTCGGATGGCGGACCATTTTCTGCATGGTTGATATTCCTCGAGAACGTTCGTAGCGTTGCTTGGTAGTTTGTTGAAATCTATTTTTCGAGTTGCTTGCCAATTCCAATTATTTACCAGAAACAGAGCAACAAAGGGGCGATTTTTCTCTGGGTCAAAGTGGACCCAAGCTTCGTTGTGCAAGGGCTACTGTGAACCGGGGATAAGCACTTCGATTTATTTACAGGGACACTGTTAATTTTGAGAGTGTTGCAATATCGGCAGAGCTTCTGTTCAACAAAATTTGTATTTTTATTATGGTAGAATTTATTATTAATTTTTCATGGTGAAAAAATTATGCTTGTTCACCCAGGTAGGTATAATCTCGCACTATAATATGTTGTTATTAAGCTATAGTATGCTGTTGTATATAAAAGCACAAGGAAACTATTAATATTGGGATGGCAAATAACTTCGTTCGGTTTTTTACAGTGTATTAAATCACAAAAACCGAACGAACTTATTTGCCAACCCAATATTTACGTTATCTAATAATTATAAGACACATCTACTTAACTTTTCACCAAAAATTAGTAACATCTATAGCAGTAAACAGGTAGTGATATCAATAGCTGAGGCAGTGAAGCATCAGCCTGCGTCCTTTATTAAATATCTGAGAAGGATAACTTCAACTTTGTCACACACGAGTAGCCATGTTTAAGTTTGCTGCCTCGTCTCGTTGAACAGACTATAGACTCCAGTACAACGCGATCAAATAATTATTTCAAAAAGATTATACAGGGTGTCCCAAAATTACCTTAGTTTAATGAAATGGCAGATTCCCGAGGTCATTTCAAGCGACATTTTCCTTTGCAAAAATGTTATCCGCGGCTTTGTTTAGGAGTTATTAACGAAAAACACGGACCAATGAGAGCGCGATCTAGGCGCGAGTTGGCACAGTCGGCCCGGCGCGCCAACTGTTTATTGGCCGACTGTGCCAACTCGCGTCTAGGTCGCGCTCTGATTGGTCCGTGTTTTTCGTTAATAACTCCTAAACAAAGCCGCGGATAACATTTTTGCAAAGGAAAATGTCGCTTGAAATGATCTCGGGAACCTCCCATTTCATTAAACTAAGGTAATTTTGGGACACCCTGTATATGTACCAGGTGTACCAGACAGTAAGTGTTCAGTCTCTTTAATCCCTTGCCTTACAATATCGTGTCTGACTCGTGACGAAGATTCTGAACAGATTCTGATAAAAATGTATATTATTAATTTCTTTTACACTGAAATAAAATTCTATTTCGGTTATCTTAATGTACAACTATTGGAAAACGTATAGGCATACGATAGATATAAATTTTCTCCTGTTTTTAGGAAATTATGATCTACAAAAAAGTTCTAATCACGCAAAACGTAAAATAAATCGTAGGGCTAGGGGTTAAACAAGGCTTTGTATAATCACTGTACATTTAATGCGACATAAAAATAAATACAATTTTATGATCAGCTTTTTGATCGCGTTATACGAAGGTCAAGTCTGAACACTGCAGATAGCAATTCTCTGGAAGAATATTTGCACGAACATTCGGAATCCAGTGATACGTATGTATGCACGGGACAGAATGAGAGAGATAGAGAAGAAGAATAAAAGGATAAAATTAACGATTAACATTTTAGAGGAAGTGGACATTGGAGTAATCTTATACCCATCATAACTCGTGCGTTCCGATCATACCGAGCACCGTTCGTGCTCGCGGCTAGGTTATCGCGCTGAGGTTAGCCTACGATTGACCTTCATCGTCTATCATGATGCTGGATGGCGTGTAGGAGGTAGTAATCTTCGTGGTGCCTTTACCACCAGCAGCGATTCGTAAATGTGGCTCTCTTTGCTACCAGTCGAGCATTTAATGGTCTGGAAGGTGGGTAATTTTTCGTGATGAAAAGTAGAAACGCTTTTACAATTTATTTATTTTAACAAACGTTATTTTGTCTGGTGGACTCTGATTATTTATAAGTAACGTATTTAGAGGAAAAATTATCTTCCCACCATGAGGGACCTCATAGAGTCACCTTTAAACTATGTTAAAGAGAAAATATGTACATTCAATTTTCCAAAATTGTTTTTTCATGACATGCAGTAAACGAATTCTTACATCTTAAAAAAATCCAAGTCGTTTGGTCCACTTTTTGGAAAGTTATTCTCTTTTAAATAGTGCTAATATTAATTTGAGTCACTGTACTTAGATTATTGAATATGTTCCCAAATGAGTGTGGGACCAGAACTTCTCATATAATAATAACTGGAGATTAGGGAAGTGGTGGGTTCCGTGAGTGTGCTCAGGAATTTATTATTATTTATTTTTAGGCACCTATGACAAAATGAGTAGATGTAATTTAAAACAGCAAGAACATCAGAAGAATTTTAAAATAGTGTTATATTACTTTTAACCTTTGAAACATATTGAGAAAGAAAATAAATTCCTATTTAACTCCAGTTTGTTGCAAATTAGGTGGAAAATTTTCATTTTGCGTAAAGATCCGCTGTCTACTAAACAGATATAACTCGCCATTCACCCTCTTCCTAAAATTCTACACGAGTGATATAATCAAGCCGAAATGTATGGTGTGTGTGGTTGCAGGTGAAAGAAAATGTAAGAGTTGATTCTTCGGGATAATATCTAACCAACATCTAAAATAGAGAAATCGCGACTTCATCTTTGTTTTCAAGTTATTAACGAAACATCTCCCTGACCTAGTACCTACCTAGAGGAAGTAGAAACGGTAGTTCATAAACAGACGCACCAGCAAATGCCTATGTCATTTTATGTGCCATAAAACGGCGATAAAAAATCAAGTTTGCAGAAGTTGTTGTGAAAGAGAGATTGTGGCCATTAAACTCATGGCAATTTTAGTCTCCAAAAAAATGTAATGCAGAGATTTCTTTGAAAAAACCCATGTAAGTACTTGGGAAGCGGAGGCTCCACGCTTTACAATGAGTAAATAATGCTTGTTACAAAATTATAACTTCACTTGGGATTTTATGATAAAAATGAGCAGGAAAATTTAATAAAGTAAAAAAATTAAAATAGTTTAACAAATTACTCATTCCAAAAGAACATGATCAACGATTTTTCAACGATCGTTTCTTTTAAATTAATTGTTCTAACTTCTGGAAAAGTTCCTAGTCGTTTATTCTACTTTCAATACTAGGTTTACCCGTCAAAATGGCGCGTTTAATATTTCTGAATTACGATTATTGAAATTGTATAGATGCATCCAAGTATTTAACAACTTTATTTCTTCAAGTGTGTATTTAAAAAAATGTGAATAGACACTTTTCTATTATGTTTATAAAGTAATTCAAAATAGTCACTTTTAGTACTCTGTAAACCTAATTTCAAAAAAGGAATTTTTGTAATGGCGGGTTCAATATTTTTTATTTGCGATGATTGAGATTGTAAAGGTGCATCCAAGAGAAATTATTCAACAACATTATTTCTCCGAGTATGTATTACAAAACAATTTGAATAGACACGTTTTTACTATTTTGCTAAAATAATGTAAAATCGTCGCTCTTAGTGCTCCGTAAATCTAATGTTGAGAGTGGAATTTTCTTTGGAAGAGTATAGGAACGCTCACGTGAGCGACTGTAGTAGGCAGCCGAAGCCAGGACGCGTTACGTGCCTCCCGATAATTACTCGAGCAGCTGCGGGCAAGTAGTGTCACTGGGAAAACGAATGAACCAATTACAATGTCGCAGCAATTATAACGTTTCCGTGTTACGAATGTCTTCGAGGGAATCGATTATCGCGGCTCTGGTCCCGTGTCCGATAAATGATTGGCGCTCGCGGTAGGACGAGGACGCCGCGGCAGCCGTAGCGCCGGGAACGTTATTATTGAAACACCGATTCACTTATGAAGACGTAATCGCCGCAGGATTCCCTCCCTGCGCTACGGCCGCGCCGCTCGGCAAGTGATAAAGCTCCGAATACACCGGCGCATTAAGTTAACGGATGCTTTTTCCCGGCCATTAAAACGACGGCAATTAAACGGCATCTATCAACATCGCGGCGCGCGACGCGACGCGACGCGGCCACGACGGGGGAACTTATGATAGCCCGGCGAGCGTAAACTTCCTAGCGACGCGTCCTGTCTTGTTTTACGCGTTTCCCCAGTGTCGCTTCGCTTCGACGTTGTAATTATCCGTATCCTTTCTGGCTTCCACTTTGCGGCTTGTAACGAGGCAAAATTTAACACTCGTTCGATCGTGGTTTTTGCTTTCCTCCTGTATCCTCCTCCTCCTCCTCACGTATCCTCCTTCCTTCCCTTCGTCTTCTCCTTCTTCTTTTTCTTCTCGCTGACTCCGATTAAAAGTCGGGGACACGCGGCAGAGAACATCGAATCGGACCGGACCGGCAAGTTTCGTCCCGTGCGCATCGGCTTCGAAAATAAACCCGGCGACGAATAACTCTTGGGCCGCGTGTGTCTCGACTGTACGCACAATCCGGTATCAGGTGCGTACGCAGTGCGTCATCTCGATAGCATCTCGCCAGTCGCGAGTATACGCATCTCGATTCGATACGGACGCTGAACATTCCGCCCACTTTCTGCCGTGGAGCACGGAGCACGCCGCCGCTGAGGGACGCGTCACACAGTGGTCGGCTCTTCTAAAAAGTATGGCAAAAATCGGTATTGCTCAACATCTTGCGAACGAGTCGCCTTTATTTCAGTCGTATACATTATGTTAACCATTTAAGGACGACACCGGATTGTCGGTTTTCTTCTGTACGGTTGTAGGATGGTACGGACATTACGTTAATCTGTCGACGGTTTGGACTTTTTGGTATTTTTCGTTGCTATGCTCGAGTTTTAGAATGTATCGTTACATATGTATAGTGTAGAATTGCATCGCACTTAACAATTTGTTGATGGAAGGGTTCAACTGCATATCGTACGCTCGTTGCCAAACTATAGCTGGTTGTAACAAATATTTCAAATAAAACTTACTCTCTTTCGGGGAAGCCAAGCTAAATTTCGAACGGCACTAAATGACCTTGAATGACCTTTGAAGAGGAAAGTGTTAGAGGTCAAGGAATCCGTTTTGGAGTTAACTACGCACTCTCTTAAAAGAAAACACGCAGTTCCGTATAAAAAAAAATAGAAGTCACCTTGAAATCTCGGAGGAACGCCCACTTAATTTTATATTTTTTACACCGAGCTATAGTTTGGGAAATAATTGAAAAACTTCAAATGGTACACCCTGTATAAAGAGTAGGCCACGAACTAATTTTTATACCGAATGCATTCTCCTATTTTCGTCACATTTCCGAGAAAAATCGGTCACTATGCGTCGCAGAAACTCGTGGGGCGTTCATCGAATTTCGTCTCCCGTTCTGTCCACTCGAGATCTATCCAGCCGATTGCGACGCGCCGGTTTAAAACGCCTCAGCCGCTGACGATCCGATACCCGGCTGTAATGAGACCCATTACAAGGACACAGATGGACACGACGATACTCGATTTCGTAATTAAGTCGCGGCCAGCCGCGCGCACGCGTTTGATTAGAGGAAAATATTCGATCGCTCGGTCGGAATGGGACCGGTCGCCTTTGCGCTTTAATGCACTGCCACCGGAAAAATTCTGCTAACTGCGGCGAAGCGGCCAATAGACGCCTTTTGCGGATAGGAGATCCGTGTTGAGAGCCTGAGAGAGCATTATCCCGATTCTCCGCGTTAGGAAGTCTGGTTTTCGGTGAAGCTTCGTCTCGTTTTTTTTTCTAACATTCTTTCTCTCTTCGCCTCGATTCTTCTACGCGAACTGTTCTGTTCGAAATGGTCACAAAATGTTCATTCTAGTATGGACTTCAATTTTAAAGAGGCTTTGTTATTTTTAACTTTTACAACTCTTTAAGGAAATAACTATAGGTCTTGCAAAAGTTTTGATCTACTTTTCCTGCTATTTTGTACCCAACGGTTGGTGTGTCCGGCCTTGACTCACAATTTCTACTTCGTTCATACTTTTGTTCATCTTTTCATGAAGTTTGAGACTCGTATTATATTTTAGTATAATCTGATACACTCTGTATAATATATTCGATTATATTATAATAGTTCTAGTATATTTTACTATATTTAAATATATTCTGGTATATTGTAGTATATTCTGTTGTAGTATATCAGAGTATATTGTAGCAATTATAATACATTTAATTTCAGAAACTTGACAAATGTGTTTGAAATTTGTGTTTTATTTGTCGAGTTTCATACTTAATGACCTTATCGTATATAATGCTATATTCTAGTATATCACATTATATGGCAGTACATTATGGTATATTCTAGTATATCACATTAGTTTGTCGAAATTGAAGTCTTAATTACTTCCGACCTTCTGGGATTATTAAGGAAAGAAAAACATGGCTTCTATTTCTTGCAATTGATGGAGACAATTTTTATTTTGCATAAACATCTACATTCTACCAATGATAAAATATCCGATCTAGATTAAAATACAAAAGCAACTAAAAAAATATGTAATCTAATAAAACCTGAACATAAAATAGATTCGCAAGGGAGGAACGAATTTTCGGATCACCATCGCGTTCCAAAGAAATTCGCCGGCAAAATAGCATCGACTTCGGACCGGAGAGACCGTCCATCACCGGAGCTGTCGTTAGATTTGTTTATTGAAGCAATCGGCACTTAACGATCATTTATCCGGGCGTAGTGGGCCGTTGGCGCGAGTAATCAAGTTGCTTCTGACAGTGGGTTTGCTGTTTTCCATCTTATCTCGTATTCCATTACGCGGACAAGCTCGAGGACGACGGGTGGAAAGCGGCTTTAATGGTAGCTATCAGATCCAAAACCAATAACCTACGCAGGATAAGCCGTCCGGGGATGGATGGTGTGGGCAGATAATCACGCGAACCACATACGTCCTTACTCCGGCCGCGTGGCTCATTCTGGTACAGGGTGTTAGAAAACTAATGATCACTAGTACTTCTAGGGGTGAATCGGTAGATGCAAAACCTCCTTGTTACTATTGAAACAATATGCTCCTAATGTCTGTTTCAGTGGTCCAAAGAAATGATAATCACAAGCTGACACATTGGACAGTAAAGGATGTTCAAGAATAGTTCAATGTAGTTTTTTATTTTTTCTTGTATCCAAACGGCTCCCAAATGACTTAAATAGTTTCTTGTGACGCTGTCTCGATGCGTTTTGATAGTGTTGCCGTATATTAACAAATTATTTATACCAAAATTTGTATTCTCAGTTACGTCTCATCCTTAAATTGTTGACGTGATCTATGCAAGATTTTAATGCATTTTGCACCGTCTATTCGCTCATTCATCTGCCCAGCTATCGAGAAAACTAATCCTCGTATTAGTTTGCGACACACGGTTCCTTTCAAACTTGTTCTCTCCTTATTGAGTAGAAAATGTACAACAATTTTCTTTGTAATTGTAACACGTCGACTGCCCCGCCTTCATATGTGGATGACACAATCCTTCGAGTATTTTTACAGATTAATTTTGTTGATAATACAGTCGCCAGAACTTATCTTCATTGAGTACGATCCAAAATAGTTCAAGAAGTAGTCTAACTGTGCGGTTACGATTACAGCGATTAAATTAGTTTGATTCTGTGGCATTTTCTAGGGCCGACTGGTCGACGACGTGTTAAATAATTAAATGCCGAGCGATCCAGAAGTGTAAACTCATTCATAGATGCGGCGACCATTAGTTTTCTTACACCCTGTACCTTTGGACGCGTGCACCAACGGCTCGGTTGCATCGGATGCACACCGAGGTTGCATCCTCGGCTCTGTGTGCATCCCGTTGCCTGTATTCGCGGCCCGATCCCGCATCAAACTCGAGCTCAAACCCGACCTCGGTCCGAGGCTCGAACCCGATGCCGATCTTTCCCAGCTGCCGTGCCGATCAAAACTTTCGATATCGATGGTATATAATGACGCGCTCGTAACTATTGGATACTGCGGCGAACCGCAGCCCTGGGTTATACGGCTGGTAAACCTAAAAGGTAAGAATAAACTCTCCTCCACGCAGCGCACGCACTTGCATGGAAATTGCCACCGCGACGACCAGCAGCAATCGACGCACCGGGATCGGACGACCCTTCTACGTCCTTCCACGCGGTCTGATCGAATTCCGAGCGATTTTCAGAGACTCGAGAATTCGTAATTACGGGCTAAGGGATGGGGATAATGCGCCGGGTATTTTTAGAGACGGTTTCTAGATGGGTTCCGCGAGAAGGACATCTTTCATGACGGTTATCGAAAATTTCACTGATTGCATTGTTCCTACGCTTTTCCACTATCACAGAAATGCTCGATTCTTATCGAAGATTGTCGACCTTTGAACTTCTTCGGGTACATCATTTTTTTGTTCTCCCTGTGCGAATTTTATAGGGAAAATGCTCTACTCTCATGTCTTCTAACAATGGAAGCTATCCAATCCGTAAATTAAAAACATTATAAAACTGCACACAATTTACACAGTTACACATAGACACAATAGTACCATGATACTTTCGTTTCAAGTTATTTTAATACCACTTGTTGTTCTTGAGATATTTCCCGGAAAAGAAAATATTGAAATTTTTTCAAGGGCTGAATCCACCCCTTTAGTGCGAGAAGTAACATGACGAAAATAGGATTGTATTAGGAATAACTTATTTATTAACAATTACTCAATTACTCACAATTCATTGTCACAATTACTTAATTGCAACTTTTATATTGAATTGAAATCTTCCAACCACCATATCGGCGATTCATTAATTACTTGCAAGACGAAGAAAGTGCATAGAAGGTGATGTTCATTATTTTGAAGTGTAGAATGCATTCTAATGTATTCTAATCTGTTTTAATCCAAATGTCCAAGTTCTTCAAGCATTGCAAAGTCTGCCCCGAGAAACTTTTGTTCCTGCTACATTATGTAATTGTACCGAGAACAATTTCTCTTTTCACACATGAAATACTTTCTGTCACACTTTCGTCATATTCATTTTTTCAAACTATCGCATCGCTCCAAAAACCCGCTGATCTACCGTCCATCAAAAGAGAAAATATTTTAATACATGACGAATGTGGTTGAGTTATGGGTGTGAATCGAACTGTATCGTGAAATGCATTAAGTGATCCAGTAATAATTAAGACAATCTCCTGAGAACGAGTTACTGCTTTTTCCCTACACTTACAAAGTAGAGTACCATTAATTGCTTCCAAGTTATCATATTCTATTTGCTCATTTCAGCAACCGCTGCTTCAAAGACCAATAAATCCAAATGATCTTTTACACAAGAACGGCAGAGAATGTTTCGAAGCCATTAATCGCTAAACATTCATTAAAATCGTTTTTCTTCGAGAACCTATAATCCATCAAATTATATAATGCAGAAATTAATAAGGTATATTGACAAAGTAGCCTTACTTTTTCTCCACTTCGAAAAAAATGATCTAGTTAATGGATCAATGTATCCAATCGCCGTTAGCAGAAGTTCTGCGGTGAACGATCGAATCATGCTTTTCAGTTACACGCGTAAGACTCATTTACGCTCGAACAATCGCGCGCAAAGACTGTTTAATAGAAAATTTCCGCGGTAATTTTTTGCGAAAGTACTTTATGCCCGCGTTATTGAATTGTTTTAATTACCGGACATTTCTTTAGTTACCGACCGTCATAAATTGGTTTGTGCGTCTCCTCCGTAACCGCAATTCTTTTCTTTTTCGTCTTTTTCGTTTCACGCAGCTCAATTCAGCCCCGTTTTTGTTCCGTTCTTCACGGTTTGTTTAACAGGACACAGACTCGCTACCGCAAACATTCTACGTTACGTACGTGGATTAATTTTTTCATCGCGGATATCTCTTATCTTACGTTCAGGAATTCGAAGGTTTCAGACTTTTACAAAGCTGACGCGGTTAACAACGAATGCCATTGAATTGGTTTTTCCTCGGTGCGAAGTGTTAAAAAATTGTTTCGCTGTAGCCACTGTCACAGGAGTGACAATCTTGAAATCGGTATACTTTACAACAGTAGAGTATACAGAGTGATACTTATTTAATTCTAGATAACTAAACTATGATGCGTGGAAATAACGACGCCAATTAGGAACACGAATATGATTGGACGCATTTTATCTACAGTGACTCGGATTAATATTCGGACGCTCTAAAAGAGACGATAACTTGTTTAATATTGTACTATACGATGTGAACTTTTTCGGGAAGCTAGAGTAATTAGTTTACTACAGGATGTGAAAAGAAATTTTTTCTGAAATCTGTGTGAATTAAGCATATTCTGAAAATTTCGTCAAAATCGGTCGACGTTGCAATGAGCTACAAACGTTTAAAGATGGTAAAAATTGCAGATTTTAACTGCAATATATCTAAGGATTCTCACATCTTTCAATGCCTGTCGTTTTCTCCCGCATCAACCGATTTTTATGAAACTTTCACAGTGCATATAATTCACACAGACCTACGAAACGTATTTTTTAAATTTTCTATATAAGCCCACATAAAAAAGTTGTAAAATGCAACTTTTAGTATTTTTTCTACAATTCTGATCAATTGCAATTTTTGAAAAAATTTCGTTTCACATCCTGTAGTAAACTAATTGTTCTAGTTTCTCAAAAAAGTTCGAATTGTATAGTACAATATTTAAAAAGTTATCATCTCTTTTAGAGCGTCCGAATATTAATTCGTTTCACTGTAGTAACAAAAATACTTCCCCTTCTAGAGAAATATAAAATTTGTATTTGGTATTTGTAGGTCTTGATAAAATATACATTGTTAAATCAGAATTATGTGTGTATTTACGTAAGGTACTGGCAAATGTCCATTGTTATAACACGCCTTGTCTTGGATGCCTTGACAACAACGATAAATTATAAATTATTACATGAACATTTGAAAATATTTGGTAAGTTCGCAAACAAATTTTCTATGGCCTTTAAATGTACTGTTAGATGTGTTCGCCTTACTAGTTGAGTAATACAATGAACATGAATATAAACGATTATAGATTGAATGTAATATTAATTAAAACATTTGATGGGTTATCTGATGTCACAAGATTCTGGTAAGTTTGTCTGAAAATATAAAAAGGAGTTTTCATTATTTGGAGTTCAACACCTTTTTTACGGAATCAAGTTGCTTCAGAAATATATGCCAACGGAAACATTAACGTTTGTAATAAGCTCTCTTAAGACAGGTTTCGCTCGCCAATTAGTAGAAATTTACAATTTCGGTCTACAATCTACAACAACAGAACAGACTGTATCTGTTATTTCCATTATTATTTTTTGCAGTAATGTATCAGTTTATCAATTATACATGAAACTGCGTTTCTGAAAGGAAGAGTTAGAGTAATCATCTTGCAAGATCATGCCAGTGTCATAGCTAACTAGATCGTTGAACTCGTTTTGCCATCCGAATCATCGGAAATAGTAGCAATAAAAGCTGCGCAGAAAAGGCTTCGGGAAAACGGCTGTTGCCTCCGTATACTTTAAGATACAATATTTAGCTCAATTTTTCAGCAAATGCTACTTAAATATCATAGAATAAAATGTATATAATGATTTTTTAAAGAACATACTTTTATATAACAAAAAAAATGGTTGAATTGAATAAAATCTCTGTAAATTCAAAGCAGAACATCAATATACCATCTCTAAGCCCTGTCCTCTATTGCACTTCATGCAGAAAAATTTTATTTTGCATAAAGATAATTTCCATGAAGATACAGAAAAACAGAAAAAAGTTAACTACTGGAAAAATCGACCTGTCTACAGGAAAAACTCAGAAAAGGGGCTTGGCAGCCAACGTGTGAAGGGTTAGAAATGGGAATTAGCATAAAATTCCTCAGTCTACTCGTAATTGAAACAAAGCTATTGTGAAGTTTTCATTCTGATGACTGATGTCGGGGGATAAGTAATAATAAAGAAGAAGAAACAATAAAACTCGCAATCTGTGTCAGGGTGAACGAAGGCTCGTCCAGCATCACCTGCACAGGCTGCACGGGCATCACCGGAGTGCACATTATCGTCGCGACGGGCCGCAGAAGAACGTCTCTGCCCACGCAGTAAACGTCTAACCGACCGCGCGTGTAAGCCGCTAATTAATACGTGAAAGTCACATAACCCGTGGGCAGAGGAGTGAAAGAGCGAGGGAGATCCATCGGATAAACCGTCACGATTAAGACACGCTGTATCGTCCGATGGTTTCCCAGAAAAATTCACGGTGTCGGACAAAGAACGAAAAGACGAGAGAGGAGAAAGAAAAAGGAGGAGGAGGAGGAGGAGGAAGAAGAAGGAGGCAAGAAGAATACGGTCCAGCGATGCTCGTAGAAACATCCACGGTGAACAAACGATCCTGGGGATTGGACGTAGATTAGATCTGGCATCGAATTATGGAGAGGATCCACGAACGAACGCGGGCTTCCGGGCTGGTGGATACGACCGGGTATTCTTTCCCTCGGCGACTCACCAATTACTGGCCTTTGACATTAATTTGTCGACCGGCTGACCAACGGTGGCTACACGGTGTGCCGTTCGGTCAACCAGGAAATGGAGATGTCCGCGGCCACCGGCTAAATATGCTTATACGCGGCGACGCACTTTGTCACGGTCAGCCAACGACATTTTTCTCGGTGACGAACGCACCGCGCCGCGCCGCGTAAAAGTGCCGCGGAGAGATTTCCTCGCGCGACCGTACGTGAATTATCCTACAGAGATAGACTGAATGAGAGGGAGAGAGAGAGAGAGACTTAACAGTGACGAGTTCAACGGTAATCCTCGGTGATGGACGATCGAGACACGCTTTCCTTGCAACGAGGCCAACTTTTACCCAAGAAACTCGGATTTCGTCTCGCGCGTGCCGTGTCTACGTTCGCGATACATGCTCGCCGATCGCAATTTTAGTACGTATGTAAGGTTAAAGGCTCGTTTGAAGGGCTCGGAAGCTGATATATTAGGTGAAGTAAAAAGTTCTGAGCGGATTCGCTTTATTTCGACGATGAAAAACGCTCAGAACGTTTTACTTCGCCTAATATGTAAGTCCAATTTTGTTAAATCAATGTATTTGGGTCACAGCAGATTAGTTTTCTTTGTTTTTTACTTAAACCTATCCTCAAGGATATACAGGGTGTCCCAAAATTCCTTCAACAGCCGGAAATGGGAGGTTCCTGCGATCATTTGAAGCAACATTTTCCTTTGCAAAAATGTTAACCGCGGCTTTGTTTAGGAGTTATTAACGAAAAACACGGACCAATCAGAGCGCGACCTAGACGCGACTTGGCACACTCGGCCAATAGACAGTTGGCGCGCCGGGCGGACAGTGCCAACTCGCGTCTAGGTCGCGCTTTGATTGGTCTGTATTTTTCGTTAATAACTCCTAAACAAAGCCGCGGATAACATTTTTGCAAAGGAAAATGTTACTTCAAATGATCTCAGGAACCTCCCATTTCCGGCTGTTGAAGGAATTTCGGACACCCTGTATTTACTTTACACTGGGGCTTTTCAAAAATTCAATCAGATTTTTTTTTCTTGATATGTTTAATAGATTGACAATAATATAACGGTATCTTTAAATTCTTCTAATGTTTTCACTGTTTCGAATTATATTTACTCACTTTTGTCATAAATGCATGAAATCTAGTTATCTTTTTGTTAGAATTTTGTTCGTTTAGTTACCACTGAATAGACACCCTTCTAATCTGTCAATACCATTGTTGTTACTGAACTGTAATTATCAACTGTGGATCTTTTTGCAAAATAAAAAATGTTTGCATTGATTGCAGGACACAGGAGCCAAATAAAAATTGTATTCTTCTTTTAATTATCCTATTAAGCTGAAACTACTACGTTGATATCCTTAAATGGATTTTACATGTCCACTGCTTGAAATTATATGTATCCATTTTTGTCATAAATGCATAAAATCCACAGTCTGGTAAATAGCAATAACCGTTCAATTCTCGTATAAGTTTCTCCTGTCCTTTGTTGAACTACCTGTACACGAAGTAACATTATAACTCATGCGAAGTATCGCCGTCATGTTTCGTATCATAATCGTATCATATCGTGTACATTGATACTCTATAAGTTTAAGTATAACGATAAGGAATTGTAACGAGAAATATAACAAGAAGTTCACATGTGAAGTACAAACGGGACAGCGACCAGCAAAAAGCAACGTTATCAGCGAGGTGAAACGAGAACAAGGGTGCTGCGTAGTTAAAGTCGCGTGTCAACATTCTGAAATTAACGCGGCCGCATATTTTTCGTCACCTCCCTCGATAATCGAAGCAGCTCGCGAAAACAGAATATTATTTTCGTTAATTCTGCGAAACAAGCGATCGGAATGATTTCTCGGAAGCGTGTCGCCGACGACGACGACGACGGAGACGTGAACGCCCGGAGAAAAAATTAAGAGGGCTGTATTATCGATACGCGTAATTTGCAAGGAGGACGGCTAATTATGCAACGCTGATAACGCCGATTCATTTTTTCCTGTGTGCGTCTCTGTTCAGACCCTGTCCCGATCTTGCTCGCGTCGCGTCGTTCCCTCCGCGCCGATGATGAAGCAGCTGCTACCAGCTCGAAAACGAGAGCACTCGTGCACGCACCGGACGTCGGGCACACACGGCTTGATCGATCGGTTCGTGGATCGATGGATCGTACAAGGGGAACAATATTTGCCAGTGCATACGATAAGGCATTAACGCAGAGACGAGAGATCGAGATCTCTCTCTCTCTCTCTCTCTCTCTCTCTCTCTCTCTCTCTCTTTTTCGCTCGGCGTAATTAATTACATCGTCCGAAAAGAAAATGGATTGCCGCTCCCAGCAATAACAGAGGTTAATGCGGCAACAATTATTGATGATGCCGCAATAAATGCTGCTTGTCGAAGCGGTAATTTATCCAAGATTAATAATTGATCGCGGATTGATTTTAATCTAAATGTTCGTCTAAACGGACCACTTAATATCCGATGTTCGATGCCCAGCCACGGAGACATCGAAGAAGATCGGCACCTGGCTTTGTTACCTGCTCGATTATCGCGGAAATGGAACTAGGGATCGATTAACTTACTCTCGAAGATTACATCAGACACGGTAACTACGAAAGTGGGCAGCGAACTTTGGATTGATTCCTCGTTTGGCATACCTTGTGTGGCAGACTCGTGGCACAGATAACCAGGCTTCAACGAATATGAACATCATTTAACACGAAAGCGAAGTGATTGAAGTCAGTGAAACCAAAATTTGAAAGACAAAATTTATTATGCTGATTACCTCTTGAATCCTTCTGTATCTTCCAACTTGAATGTAGTGACACGAGCGATATTAATTTATAGAACTTGGTTGTGAAGAATAGTGTCGCCTCAATCTCTTCATTTTATTATGACCAAACATAATAATTGTACACTTCCAACGAACACGATCTAATTTTTTTATTGGATTACAGTGGTCCACAGAAGCGTTCGTACCACTTTTTGGAATACTACATATTTATTAGTGTCGGTATTTGTTAACATAATGTCGATAATAAAATAATACTAGTTTTACATCTGTGCTTAAAAATACTTTGGAAATTATAATACATTTTATTATAATTATAGGGAAACCGAAAAAATTACCGGTATTTCCATTCGCGGTTATTGAATATACAGTTAGGAGTATAACTGATCACTAGACTGCGGATTTCATGCATTTATGACAAAAATAGACACGTACAATTTAAAGCATTGGAAGAATTAAGAAAATTTAAGGACATCAGTGTATTCATTTCAGCTTAATGGTATAATTAAAAGAATATTTGGCTCCCGTGTCCTGCAGTCAATGCAAACATTTTATTTTGCATCAAGATCCGCAGTCTACTGATCACACACACACTTTAGATCAGAATAACTTTTTCACGAATTGACCAAACGACTTCAATTTCTCTGTGAAGCTAGAAGAATTGCAATTTTTCATGATGTTCGGTCTATAACTGCCATTTTTACCACTTTTGATCGTTTATAATTCGTAAACCAATTAACCAATTTCAATGAAATTTTCAGAACGTATACAATTTACACGAGTTTACAAAACACATATTTTAAATTGTCATTACTGGCCCAGCTAAAAAAGTTGTAAAAATCAATTTTTACTACTGTTTTTCACAATTCCGACCATTGCAATTTTTCAACATATTTATTATACGTCATTTACTAAACTACTTCTTCTAGCCTTACAGAGAAATTGAAGTCGTTTGGTCCATTCATAACAAAGCCACTCTTAATTAAAGTGTGTGTGATCAGTAGACTGCGGATTTTATGGATTTATGACAAAAATGGGTAGGTACAGTTTAAAACAGTGGAGGTATTAAAAAGATTTAAGGCCACCAGTGTATTAGTTTCACCTTAACAAGATAATCGAAAGAAGAATAAAATTTTGATTTGGCTCCTGTGTCCTGCAATCAATGCAAACATTTTTTATTTTGCACAAAGATCCGCAGTCTAGTGATCAGTTATGCTCCTAACTGTAGAACGCAGAGACAGAATTGGTTGTAGCCTAGCGTATCAAGCAAGACGGAGGGACACGAGGAAAACCAGCAGAAGCAAAGTCGAGCAGGCAACCGTCCGATTACACCTTGGTCAGTGCAAAATGCCAGGCCGATGCACTGTGCAGCAAAAAACGGTGATCACGTTGCAGCTGGCCCCCTCTTGGTTGCAAGGACGCGCGCGGGTCCGAGAGCGCGTCGGCATCGGCATCGGCGAGATCATAATGATAATCGTGGCTGGACGACGGTGTTTGGGTGCGTGAATTCGATAAATATATATTTATGGCGCGGTGTCACAGGTGTAAAACTCGAAGCCGACGATGCGGTGGGGAACGCGCGTGCGACAAGACAACGCGCGTTAACCTCGCGAGCGTGTTCGCGCTGGCTCGCGCGACCAGCCGCATTTTGTCTCCCCGGCCACGATAATGATCAGCGAACGGGAATCGTCGAAAGTAAGACGTCTCGAGACATCGATAAAGGACCGTTCGACTCTCGCTCCGTTCCGCGATACAGCAACCGAACCGCTTCGATCCGTAATGATATGCGAGGGACGGCCATATGTCGGCGCGGCGCGGCGCGCGGCGGTGCACATTCGTGTGCGCCACGGTTCTGGCATATGTCGGGGCATCGTTCTTCGTCATCTAAACGCAACAGTCACGCACGGATCTCGGCCCGCCACTTTGTCGATTCAGTAATTTAATTGGCCCTTCCAGATACGTGCATTTGCACGTGAACGAGCCCGGCCAAGGGCCGCTCCGATCCTCCCGACCGATACCGAGATGGGAACAACGTCCGATTCGAGATTAAGTGGTTCGTTTTCTGAATATCATTCCGTGAATATATTAGCAATAACTAATACGCTTTACTTCGGCTCGACACTGACGAATGGTTTTGTTGCAACGCGCTTATCTTGATTTTTCGCCGGCGTTATTCAGTGAAATCGGACCCTTGCAACTGTACTGGGACAACTCGAAGGTGCTCGCACTTTCAAGTGTAGCAAATAGTTTTTGTTGCATTAGTAACGTGACATTAATTTACGGTGATATTTGAATAGTTATTGAAATGCATTATGCGATTTATGGGAAAAAGAAAATCTAGTTATTAAATCTGTTACATGAGAACCTCCTAAAAATTTTTGATATATTGATTCTTACTTTATGTCTTACATATACTTTCATAAAGATCTGTAGTATTGGTGATAAATATTCAAGAGCTTCGTGAGCATTCGTGACTAGACTATGGATGCAGAATTATAAGCTTTCCAAGAGAATTTTAGTGAAAATGTATTTCTTCTTTAGATAATTTTAATAAATAACATGATTAAATGTGCCCATAATTATGAATATGGTCTAGGTCAAAATTTAAAAAAATTGACTTTACCAGTTATTTCACGTCATTATTTTAAACTAAATCAATTCAATGTAATTTTCACGAAATTGTCAAAATGAACTGTTAGATAGATATCATTTTCCTTTAAATATCTCGAAACAAGAAATATATGACTTCAAATTATATCACAATGATTTCATTTAACAACGATCAAACCCTTGAAATATTTTGTTGAACCATACTAATATTGAGTTACACCACTTTTACATTAAACGGCTCAAATGTATCTGTCGGCGTAACCGTTTACAGAAAAGTATCGAGAAAAAATGTTATGAAGCGTAAAATTATAGCACCGCGAGCCATCGAGCCACAGTGATATTGTCAGTAATATCCCTCCACATCGCAGACCGATAAAAGATCGGCGAATCTTCGCGCCATATGGTATCGGTGCCGGCCGGCCATAAAATGTATCCGCCGGTGTAATCCTTTACAGAAAAGTGCCGCGAAGAAATGTTATGACGAGTGAAATTATAGCACCGCGAGGCGGCCCGGCGAACGTTCGAATCCTCGAGCGGTCCAGACGTAGAATTTCGTCGGAGTCTCTCTGCCAAATGTTTACAAGTAAAGCGTGAAAGACCGGAGGACGGGCCCGAGTTGTGTGTTGCATGGCTCGCGTGCGCATGATTGCACCCTCGAGCTGCCGAGTCAGGTGGCTGTCTGCCCAGACCTTGAGGAGTCAGTATTCAAACGCTGAAGTTGAAACGTTACTCCGAGTCCCTGACATAGTAGACTGCCCCGGAGCTATGTTCCTCTGGCTTTGGAAATCGCGTTCCGTTCTGCAAAACTGCCCGTAGGATTCACCGGACGATTGTCTTTTTTCCGCAGTGGACGGCCACGATTGTTCGGCCGATTATTCCCCTAAAAAGCCACGCAATTTCGTTATTAAAGAACGTTCGTCTCTCTTCGTCCCTGAAGCCTCGCCTAGAGCCACTCGGCGCATCAGGATCACTGTTTACGCGTGCCCGGCGATAGCTAAATTTAAGAAACAATTATATAAACGAGTCCTTCGACGCTGATTCCGATTTTTACTCTCTCCATGTTCGCGTCGAACGTTGCTCGTCGCGGAAATGTAACAATTTTTGAGTAACAAGTACACTAAGTCTTTTTATTCTTCTGTTTGTGAAATGCATCAAATCCGCAGTCTGATCTTAACAAATCAGAATTACAAACATTAATTAACAATAATTATTTATTTATTGATGCCATAAACCTAGTATGGTTTATGTAGCATACATAGAAATAACACTTTACAAAAAATTAGAGAAGTATATAACGTAATATGTAATATGTATAAAGTGGAATTATGTAATATAACGGTAAGCGCTAAATCCTAATCTTACATTTTTTGAGAAAGTTAAAAATAAACATTAACGCTTTAATGTCTCGTACGCTTAGAAAACAATTAATATTGTAGGGAGGGTAGTGTTTACGATTGAGGAGCAGTTCAAACAGGTGATCTCGTTCTGAATAATATTCTCGACATTGCCAGATAATATGATTGAGGTCCTGAGCCTCCGCTCCGCATTCACAGGAACCATCCGAAATGAAAATTACAAACATTAAGAGAGAAGTTATAATATTTTGATATCTGACCTTGTGTAACCTTGAGAGTCACAACTGTATGTCTTAAGAAATCGAGTCAAACAGTAATATACTACTTAGATCCTTGAAATCGTTATCCAGAATATGTTAGATTAAGAATATCGCATAGAGTTCCTCAAGCACAGAGCGAAATATTTTCTGAATCGGTGACTTGTAGCCGTCTGTGGTATGGTACAGGACGGATACAAACGGGACACCCAGTACACGGGATTCGAAATAATATAAGTCACCCCCGAAACATTCGTTCGTCGGCTCGATTAACTCGGGAGACGTTCATCCGGGAAGATTAAACCGCGCCACCCTCTGCAGGGTCCGCATGAAAAACGACCCGCAACGCCCACCTCGTGCACGAAAGTTCGTCCGCGAACTGCGTGGCCTGCACGTGGCCGTTCGTTAAGGTTCTCCCGTAGAAGGTCGCGGACACGTATGTATGTATGCAACAGCGTAGAATCCGGGCGAAGGACACAGCGAGTCCTCTCGTCGGAGGGTCCCACGATGATGGATGCGCGTTAGCGCGGGAGTGCGCGAAGACAAAGATCCTACGGATTCCCTCCCGGCGTGCGCAACGCGCATTAGTTCGTGTCGCTCCCGCTGTGCGCAAATTAGACCTGCGAGTGTAGCGATGTACTGGTGCACCGGAGTGAAAACGAACAAGAAAGAGAGGGAGAGGATGGGACCTGAGGAAGGGGGAGGGAAAAAGGAAAGACAACGAGGAAGAAAAGAGGAAGGCGAGGAAGAAGCGGCAGCAACAACGGTTGGTAGTGGTAGTGAAGTAGTTTCAGTAGGTACAGAAAGAAGATGAAGAAGCGGAGAGGGAGAGGAGGAGGAAGAAGGGGGCGCGAGCGAGGCCGCGATGAACGACCGCAATCAACGCAACACCGCCCCGCGAAAATTGCCTGGAATACACCCGGAATATATTATCCACACGGGTGTTCCTGCAGGCGGCGTCCACCTCTGGGTCAAGAGGTCGCGGGCTCCGGAACGGACACGGCCCGGAGGAAGAGAAGCGTGCCCGTGAAAGGCCGGCCCGCGATGGATCATGAAGTGCTGGCCGCGGGTTTTACGGTCGCCACGACCACCCCGAATTATCCGCTTTCTCTTTGGAAAATATCCTCTTTTGCGATGTGGCACGACGAACAGTCCATCTTGGTCTATAACGTCCCCTTAGAGCCACATTCACGATGTCCCCTTCCTCCATTTTTGAAGCCACTACCTTCGTTCAACGATCCTCCCACTTGCGGAAGCACTGTGGAAGTTCATCTTTCAGACTTGTCAACGGCTACCTCATCCTCTTTCGTTTATCTCTTCAAGAATGACGCCCGATCAATGGTTTCCTTCTCTCTCTGTGTGTGAGTATGAAATACATTAATATAGTTAGTAGGTAGGTACGTAAACAATCAAATTCCGTCCAAGTTTAAGATTTTACTGAAAATATGAAAGCTGTTGAAAATTGTGAGTGTGAGTATTTCATAGCTACCTTGAAATTCTGAAAACCAGTGATGCATAAAAATGTATCACTCCGAATCCTAATATGTAATCTTTAAATCTTTCTGCTTCCAGAAGAGCCTCCAATTTGCAAAAATTTCCAATCCAATTTGGGATTTCTTAATTTGTGGATCATGATCGAAAATTGATCATTTGAAATTTTTGGCAAATCTCTTTTGAGAAGTCACGTTTACCATGTTGAATGGTTTAAACAATCGCTTGTCATTGCAGGTTGAAGATCAGCAGGATTGCTTATATCAAAGGTGCTCATATGTAGTAGGTTTCTCCAAATGACAAATACCCATTCTTGACAATAGTGTAGGTATGCTGATTTACAAACCTGTACATATATCCTGCACCAGCAGCGGTGAATTGTTTTAAGGGACAGGCAATTATTAATCGTAGGCAGCCCGCAGGTTTAACTCTGTCTTCCGGGGGCGGCCCCAGCTCGTAAACGTGTTGCTTATCTGTGATTGAATTTCGAATTAACTGCTCGTAAAGTAGCCCGCGGAGAACATTATGGGGTACTGGGGGCATTAAAGATGCCAGAATTCGAATGCATCGAGGAATTATGTGATTTCGCTTGTGTCGCCTGCTGGCGAGATTTGCTCTCAAGTTGGATGGAGGCTGAGACACTGGGTTTCTTGTTTTCCAAATGTAATCAGTGTAGTCGCTGCTCCTCTAAAGCTATGAGAGCTTGAAGATGATCGAAAACTTACTTTCCGATTATCCAATCAATCTATCAAAATAAGTAGTGTATGTTATGATGTTCTAGTATATGCACATCTATTTGCATTATGTATTCCTCAAAACTTGTTTCGATTAGAATCAAACCTTTGACCCATCACATTGGAGACTGTGAATAATGAATAAATTTATGAAGAAAAGGCTACAAATTCGTTTGCACGCAATACAATCAATCCGGATTAAATTAGAGCACAACTATATTGCTTTAAAATGATACCAAATATTTCTGAGTGCACTAGTCAGTGCAGTTCACCACATCTTACACACATACAGGGTGTCCCAAAACTCCTTCAAGTCCGGGAAAGGGGAGGTTCCTTAGGTCATTTGAAGCGACATTTTCCTTTGCAAAAATGGCCGCAGCGGCTGTGTTTAGGAGTTATTAGCGAAAAACACAGACCAATCTCACCAATCAGCAGTGTCGCCAGATGAGTTCCAAGCGGGGAGCTCACACATTCCCCTCTTTTTCCCCTTCCACTACCCCATTCCAGCACCATGCGCACACTCCAACGTCCCTCACTAAGACCATGGACCGTGCCGTAGACTGGACTGGTCATCAGAGAGGGGGTACTTGTATTCCCCTCGATTTTCTCGACCTGGCGACACTGCCAATCAGAGCGCGACCTAGACGCGAGCTGGCACTGTCGGCCCGGCGCGCGAACTGTCTATTGGCCGATTGTGCCAAACCGCGCTCTCATTGGTCCGTGTTTTTCGTTAATAACTCCTAAACAAAGCCGCGGCGGTAATTTTTGCAAAGGAAAATGTCGCTTCAAATGACCTAAGGAACCTCCCATTTCCCGGACTTGAAGGAGTTTTGGGACACCCTGTATAACAAAATATCGTTAATTCCGCAGAGATGGAAAGGATCGAATTAATCTGGATTAGGTCTCGGTCCGAATCAAATTAATTCTGGGGAATTCTCGGTTATTACGTATTAATCTAAAAGCAATCGGCGCTGGCAAGCAGTATCCGATATTGATTCGTACGACGCCGCTACGAGGACAGAGAGATTGCCATAATTCATCAGGGGTATGCTGGCAGGATCAGAGCTGGCTCTCGGAAAGCAGAAGACCCGACTGTCGAGATATGTTGGCTCATTATCGTGACGTATGGCTGCCGCTGGTAACGCGGAATAATCTGCGCATTGGAAGTAGCTGCTGCCTCGGTGTGTTCCCTAGGGGCGTTTTCCGTTCAGTTCCGACGAAATCGTTTACAGGCTTCGTAATTTCAGCCGTTCAATGGGCCCGGACGCGATCCACATCGGCTAATGGCACTCGGCGTGGAAATCAGACTTTGATTTGCCTGATTTAAAAGGACTCCACCGGCTGCTGGATAACTTTATTTAGCCCAGGCGTACGTCGTCCGGCCTCACGTCTGCCCGCCAACGTTGCTGCCTGATTGCGATTAAGCGGCTATTATCTGCAATGCATACCGCGCTTTTTCTGGGCACAGATCATTGCGGCCTATGAAGAGTAAATATAGCACTGGCAGGATGTAATGACGTCGTAGAAATCGCGGCGCCAGGATCCAAGATCCAAGACGCTGGATAACGTAAACTTAATTACGTTCTGTCGATTAATGCCGAGCCCTCCACCGTTTTTGTCTGTTCTAACGTCGATAGTTTAGCTACAAGCTTTACATTATGACGTAGATCATTTATAGTCTGTTAATTTGTTCGTAATGTAAGCTAGAGACATTGTTTCGTCATCACTTCTCACTGAAAATTGATGCATCCCTTGTTGTTAGGTGATAACAAACGTTTGAATTTGATACGTTTAATTGAATATATCAATACGACACACCTGAATTAAAATGTAACAGGAAAATGAATGAAATGTTAGAGTACTCCATAAAGGGTATAAAGACCTGGGCGCGAATATAATCGAACTCATTTTATCTGACGATAAAAATATTTGATCTTGTGAAAAACGATAATGTCGAACACAGTCATAAATGACTAAAAGGATCAGGGCCAGGTTCCTTGACTCATTGCTCTCAGATTTTCAAAACGTAGCCAGTAACTATCAAGTAAATGTGCAAGCTTTCAGTGCGCAACATTCCAACGAAATACCAATTTAATTGTGAAACATTGACACGTTAAAACTTAGTCAATCCGTCGCTAATGTCCCGAGCCTTTGGACCTTTATGCGCGGTATAATGAGCGGTTCGGGACTGAGCAAGCCGAGTTGCGAAAGAGCACAAGTCCCGAAAACAGGGCCTGTTGAATATAAAATGCGCCGTCTAAGATCCGAAGATAAAGATCCATAATAGTTTCCCGGAATTCCGGCGGAGGACCGGTATTTTGCGAGCGACGCGGGCGAATTACGACGACGAGGTCGTCGTCAGGGCTGACACGACGGTAGATGAATGGCGCAAAAACAAAAAAGTGAACGATGAGGAGAGGGGGAGCCTCAGCTGGCGGAACTAATGATGATTTTTGCGATGAAACTCACGAATTCACGGTCCACGGGGGGCAGGGGTCTGGCCTTAACACCTGCGCCTTAACCTTACCGATTTATTAGGGCCGGTTCACAGGAGGAACCCGTTCTCGCGAACGCGTTTAATCCACCCGCGTGCTTTATGCGCGAAAGCTCGAAGCTTCGTGGAAAAGCGGTGCCCGTTTAATGCCGACGCGGCTCTATAAAGCAGCGGGCGTGCCGCAATTTTGCCGATCTAATGAAGCAATTGAATGCGGATGTGAGGCGGCGCGGCGCGGCGGTGCATCGACTAACGGAGGGACTGGCTGGCTCCTTGAAAATTCCTAAGCTACGGACGAAGATAAGATTATGGCTTCAATGGACTTAACGGGTTCACCGTAAACTCTATGTTCGGAAAAATTTTTGCGACGTTAATGCACGCCTTTTACGGAATTACGTGAAACTTCTTTCTTCGGGGTTATTAAGTTTCTGCAGATTTGAGTCGACGATCGATATTTCAACGGGAAATCCTAAGCTGTGTTGTCAGACTGCGGATCTTTACTGTATGTATTAACTGTGAGGCACGGAAACCAAATAGAAATGTCTTTCTTTCTTTAATAATGTTGAGAAGTTGAAAATTATATATCTGCATCCTTGAGTTTTTGGAATCTTTGCACTCTTTTAAATTTCTCCTGCTCATTTTTAATGCCATCGTGAAAGGCTTGAGATTCTTCTTTCCGCTAAAATAATAAATAGGCTCCTGATATTCACGCATTTCTGATGTGTATGAATTGGTAACATACAGAGAAATGTTAATAGTAATGACAATTAATACCATTCTTATATTGTTTTATCTTAAAGGAATTTTACAACACATCAAAGAAATTCTTTACTTATAAACACCTTATAAAATAGCAATATGCATAAAAATCGGCAGCCTAATTATAATTACCAACCACTAAATGATCAGGTAAGTAAGCAGAGTAATGGTAGAATCCAATTTCATCCGAAGAAACTGTTAACGAAGTATAATATTAGGTCGTCCCACAAGTAATTTCGTCTCTTATTTTAATTTTTCGAACCAGAACAATTTTCGAGAATTCCATAGAAAAGTTAGTTGAAAGAGGGTAAGAGGTAGAAAGTGATGCTCAATATTTCGACGATTAAAAATAAATGAATGTATGTACATTAACTTTCAACTTCTGAAAAATTGACAAAAAAGCGACACTGGATGACCTCATAATTTATATACTCCTTGCCAGCTATACGCATAGGATTCGATCCCGGATGCGTGGGCGTTGGTGAAGTTGTCACTCGGCTTGCCTCCTTGGTAACGTGCGCCGGGTTAATGGGACATACCTGATATTTACAGGTGCGAGCCTATTTCGAGACCGCCCAAGGGTTCGTAGAATGCTCGTCGTGTTTGGGAATGGGAACGGAAGCAAATGTTACCCTCCACTCTTAGATGCTTTGTCGTCCTCGTAGCAAATAGGAAGGTATCTATTGAAACTAATATCGATTCATGAGTACAATTCTAAAATGTATAATAATTTTATTATGCACCTTGCGAGCAACCCTTCCATCCCTAGCTCTCAGGACCCTTTAATATTCTCATTTTTCATTTCTCGGCACCTGAGTTTTATAGTCTAGATAAGATCTGTGTCATGAATACTCCCACACTTTTATTGCTAGCCTAGTTTTTCGCTTTATATCGAAGAGACCTTGACCCTAGGAAACTTTAGCTGCTAAGCCACCCTCAAGACTCGGTTGTTAAGGCTCTTATTGGTCACTCCACACCTGGGCACCACCAAGACTAACGATGTACCCCAAAGATCGGCTCCTCTCTCGGTAAATGCATAGTTTAATAATGTATAGAATACTTGGTATAAACAGTGCAGTAGAACTTTGAAATGAAGTTTCGAGATGACTGAATATGTATTGCACTTCTCACAACTCCAGAATCATATAACTTCACAGTTTGTCAGGCTTTTAGCCTTACCTGTAATACAAGCAGAATGATTAATAACTGAATTCTGCAGCCTTACACTAACCTATGCTTTCAGCGTCGAAAAGTGACAACGAATAAAATCTTGTTATCTGAAACTGAGAGTAGAGATCATTTTTTGTATAATTATTATGTTCACGAATTAGTAACATTTCTGTTGCCTTACCAAACGACAATTTTCTTCATATTATGTATATATTTAATATTCCATCCGTTATTGTATATTCCAATAACGCATTCTTCAATCTTGCCTCTTGTCATTAAATTATATTAAATTATAGAACAAGGACATTCTATATTTATCATATAGAATTCATACACTAAAAGTTGCAAATTTAAGCATTCAAATACTGTTACGAATCACTGTATTATTTAGCGTAGGTGTAAATAGTATACACACTGAATATGTTCATTCATATTCCCTTTTGTTATTTTATACTAAGAAGATTAATTCATCATAGAGAATTCAATCGTAGAGAAACATTCGAACTATTTAGCGTAGTTGTAAATAGTAAATAGCATAAACTGCATGTTACTGTTTTATGAAATGACTTTCTGTGTTCAAATAACCTTTGAAAATCTATGGCCCATGACTGTAGATTTCTGTAATCAATCGTGAAGCAACAAGTTACTCTCACTGAGCAAATCAGTTTCGTTTGGGATTATTAATCTGAATGGGGATCTTAATGCATTTATGGCTTCTGAAAATATTTAAAAAATATGAATACAACAATATCGAATGAATTTAGTACGATTTTTATGTATTTCAGATCTACAAAGGCTACTCCCACTCGGAATAAAATATGATTCGACCCCGCTGTCTTCAAATACGTCTACAAAAATTGCATCAACATCCTACTGATCACTTTGGCATCCAAGCGATCCCCAACAGCGGTGATTGCGATGGGAATAAATATGTAACGCCGTGAACGGGACACTCCGTTGACAAATTGTCGTGGCCCGCAGTTTCGTGGCGCTCATTACCCCGCGTAATAAGCATTCGTTGTCGGGGAAATAACGGAATTAGCGATCTCGTCGGGCCCATTCCACGGCGCGCGGTTTAATTGACGGGCTGGCCTGTCGAATAGCTCGCGGTGCGGTGGAGTAAATCGACATGCATCGACGGAATTCATAAAGCTCCGGGGCCCCGGTGGAATTTGATTAATCGATCTCGGGTCACAGGTTCGATACGCTGTTGAGAATCCCGCGATCGGTTTTCGTTTCACCTGTAGTATGCATATGAGCCTGTTCGCGTCGGTCGGCGCCAAAACGAGGAAAAAATCAATCTCTCCGCAGCCGCGTGCATATGCGTCGCGCTGTCGATCGTGTATATAAATCGTCGTATTAATTGTAAGGGAATAGACTGACACGCGCGCAGCCTATGAGAGTTTCGATGCGCGACGTTGCGCAATAAACGTGTTCTTTATTCTCAGCCAGGGTCGAAGGTAATCGATTTGCTTTTTTTTCGAGCTGCGAGAACGTTGTTAACGTCGTTACACACCTGCGGAACGACGACGTGCGAAGGCCTCTATCAGCAACAAGTGCAGAATCTTCGCGATCTTCGATCTCGGATCGTTCACCGACGTCTCCTCCGTGCAGACAGCACTGATTTCGCGAACGTAATCTGTCGATACCTCGCCGACGACACTTGGAAAAATACTCTCGAAGCATTCTACTTTCCGTTCGATCGACAATAATTATTAATAGCCAGGGACGACTGAGAAAACGCGATTGCCACACTGGTAAAAGATCCCCGATAGCTCTGCACCCTTTTAAAATCTTATCTTATTAAACAAGTGACACGTCATAATCGTATTAATCTTTTAGCGATACGCGCAATTTATTTCACTAGATGAAATCACACTTTTTAGTGTCGGAACGATTAAACTGTGCTTCGGACGTTTGAATGACATCGCGTGCATTAATTATCGAGTGGCAGGATGTTAAACGGAAACATGAAAGAGGTGGGTCATTTCCGTGATTGAGTTAATTATCTATGCATTGGAAACGAGTTTCGTCTGAAAAATCAATTTTCAGTTGTTCTCTCTTTTAAGAGAATAGGATCAATCGATGAGCCAATTATTCTAGTGTAATGCAGGTAGCAATTGCTACTCGCCAGATGAGTATGAAGCCTGTTGGTTTAGCGTAACTTGTAGAATTTATCTGCTGATATTACCCGCTCGTTTCATTGGTCTCCGAACATTTTAATGTCCCTCGACTGAGATACGCACCATTTTGTACGCCGTATCTCAGGATAAACGTATATACAGCCACTCTAATATCTGTCCGACCTGTCTACGCGGATTTCCCGACGTATTTACGACTATCGGATAGACCAGCTGGAACGATCTCTTATTCCGCGCACGAGACACGTCAGGTACAATGTTCTCCCGATTAAAATTAAAGAGTTCTCCATGCACCGAATATATATTCACCGCGTCATTTACATGTAGGACGAAAGCGAGGATCCCGACTGAAAACGTTCCTGGAATTTCTCGACTCCATGCGTAATCTACATAGATCCGCCGGAACACCGCGAGACTCGAAAAAATTGCAGTATACACTCGTTCATAAAAGTCTACGTGCACCTGCTGAATTTCACGTATTTAGAAAAAAGGAGAACGATTTAAATTAATTGATGATCACAGAATATTCAAAACCTTTGTTTCTATGTTTCAGTTACCCTAAAGGCAGGCGTGTGCAGACTATGAAATGTGGATCATGGAACTGTATTAGACAAAGATTGGCTGATTTATTTTTCGAAATTCATTAGATTAGAACTAATGTGGAAGTAGAATAGTACAAATTTCAATATAATTGGTAAAATAAGTAACATGAAATGTTAGAAAATAGCAGTAAAGATTTCTTGAGTTAATAAATGCTTTCACTATTATCAAAGACAGGTGCAATAAATTGTACTAGATTTCTAGCTATCGTTCGTGGCACATTTATTTTTATTAATTGTACATATTAAGCTAGATACTGCTCTGATAAATCTATACGACTATGTTTCTATGAAGTTTATTAAATTTGTAAGATAAGTGGATACGCTCAGACGATCTTTTATCTTGAAGAGCACGAATATATGAAAGCTTTTACCAGAAACGATTAGCTTCGGAAGTACCATAGAAGAAAGTAAGAATAAGCAAATATGAGTAGAAAGTTTGCGCGAGAAATAGAATACATAAACTGAGAGCAATTTAGAGAAGATAAAACACGAAAATGAACGATGGACGGATGAAATTGAAATCTTTGGACTATATAACCGTATAACCCATCGATTCAAATCAATTTAATTGACGCAAGAATACAGTCAATGAATGGAAATCCTCTCTCGTATCTCAGAATTTCGAGTAATCCTTCAGACACATATTCTAAGAAATGTTCAACCAGATATGTATGCAGAATAGTTCTAGGAAGCAACGTTCGTAAGTGTACAAAGTTTGATAAAACATTTATGAGATATGCAAGAAACTGTGCAATCGGTGTACAGTGAGAAAAAATTAGAGACCGATTGCGCAGACATACTAGTTTTCTAGAAGAAGAAAATGTGTTCCGCCTGTTTTCTCCCGGCTTTCACCTTGCGAAGATTCATTCGTTAAGTTTATGGGTACGAAATAACTCTTGCTGCGACACGTGCCGTCCTTAACAATATTTATTGCGTTTACGATTCACTCTTTGAATATACAAAATAGTCTTTCATTGTTACATAAAATTCCATAGAATATGTTCCTAGATCCTTCCTAGGCGAAATGAAACATCTGCTTCTTGAAAGTTATGCTCTGCAAAAGATTACAGTATGATTACGTTATACTGCATTTATGGAAAAAGCAAATAGGCGAAATATATAACACTGCATTACTTCAGCAATTCTAATGCAGTGGATTCTAAAACTGCCATAATTCAGAGCGCAGAGAATAAAAGCAATTACTACAAAAAGGGGAGAGGGCTAGGCTCTTTAGTGCAGCCATCATCTGAGCAACCAAGTCTCCATCGTCTTTCATGGCAACGGAACTAAAACTTGATACATATTCGCGAATGTGTTAAAAAAGGGGGCTAGGATTTTTAGTCTAGCCATCATCCGATCAACCATCGCCTTTCATCACAATCGTACCACAATTCGATATTCTTGAACATGCTAGAATTCACTCCATCACTTCTACAATCTTAGTGCAATGGTACCTGAAACTGGCATACTTCAGGGCACAGAGGATCGAAGCAATTATTGCAAAAAAGGGGGCTAGACTTTTTAGTCTAGCCATCATCTGATCAACCATCGCCTTTCATCACAATCGTATCGCAATTCGATATTCTTGAACACGCCAGAATTCACTCCATCACTTCTACAATCTTAGTGCAGTGGAACCTGAAACTGGCGTACTTCAGGGCACAGAGGATCGAAGCAATTATTGTAAAAAAGAAACTAGGCTCTCCGGTCCAGCCATCATCCGGTCAACCATCGCCTTTCATCACAATCGTATCACAATTTGATATTCTTGAACACGCCAGAATTCACTCCATCACTTCTACAATCTTAGTGCAGTGGAACCTGAAACTGGCATACTTCAGGGCACAGAGGATCGAAGAAATTATTACAAAAAAGGGGGGCTAGACTTTTTAGTCTAGCCATCATCTGATCAACCATCGCCTTTCATCACAATCGTATCACAATTCGATATCCTTGAACATGCTAGAATTCACTCCATCACTTCAACAATCTTAGTGCAATGGAACCTGAAGCTAGCATACTTCAGGGCACAGAGGATCGAAGCAATTATCGAAAAAAGGAGCTAGGCTCTCCGGTCAACCATCGCCTTTCATCAAAATCGTATCACAATTCGATATCCTTGAACATGCTAGAATTCACTCCATCACTTCAACAATCTTAGTGCAATGGTACCTGAAACTGGCATACTTCAGGGCACAGAGGATCGAAGCAATTATTGCAAAAAAGGAGCTAGGCTCTCCGGTCCAGCCATCATCCGGTCACGACCAATTCTTAGTCGGTTTGCGTCACAATCGAGGCATGACTCGGTGTTCGTGAACGGGCATCGAGAAATATTTATAGAGTGGCAGCGAAGTGACACGTTAATGACGTTCGCGTGCATGCAAACGACCGGGCCCGTAATTGCGACGGCGGAGTGCGTTCAACGAAGTGACGGACACGGGTAACTCGCGCGCGGACAGAGGTGTAGCGAACGTCTTCTGCGGTGGAAGAGGGCGAGCCTGGTAAAGCGGTCGGCTTGGTGAGCTTCGTGTAACAGCGTCGGGAGCGGCCGGTCGTTTATCACCTTCGCTGCACGCGAAATATAAGCGTGTTTTCTATTAATTCCTTCCGTTCGCGGCGCACCGTGTACAACGATGCAACCGGGTCACGCGAGCGCGCGTGATGACCAACGGAACGGAAGTTACGGCCGAGTTTGCCGCCGAGGACCGTGTCACGGTCCAGGACTCTCAGGCATCCGAATTCGTGAATCTCGGTATTGTGATGCCTGAAAATATGCGACTAATTCGGGCCGGAAGTGTCGTTTATATCGTATACACGTAGTCCAGGACTTCCAGATATCCAAAGTCGATTATTCCGTCACATCCTAGAATTATCTTTTTAAGATTAGTTATTATTAGTAATCGAATTAACAAAAGCATGCTAGTTTCTAGTTTTAAAAAAATGTTTTCAGTTTTTTTCTTCTTGCGTTATCAATTAAGTTAGACATTTGTAAATAGCGTCTAGTAATAAGAGAGTATAAACTAGCGATTAGGTGCGTTTTAGACTTACAATTAGTATTTAGCCGGTTAGGATTTGCTTTTATCTTTTTATCTTGTGTGAATGGTCTGTTTTTTGCAGTTTTTTCTTCCTCTATGGTTTTCCTTTGTGGGCAGCGGCGCAGGCCACACATTTCGTTACATGTGCTATATATATTGGGTCATTCCAAATTCGGGGGACGATCATACCTTTAGACTATAACTAAGATTTGTAATCGATTGTTGCTATTTTTTTTTCTTTCGTCTTTTTCTTGTCATTGGTTTTTAGTGATTACTAACTGTGAGAAATTTAAAAAAAAATAGGTATCCAAAGTCGATACTCTTCGGTATAGTAATATCTCGAGACATGTAACAAATTCGGGTCGGTATGTAACTTGTACGATTTCCTCCGATCGATTGCAATGTTCTCACAATTTCTATTTCACATCATGTAGTAAAGAAATTATCCTAAATTCTCAAAGAATCCTACATCTTGAAAAAGATATCGATTTAAAAAGTGTCCGAACATTACCGTGAGCGACTGTAAGTACAAATTACGTATTTCTCGGTATTCTACTCACCTATCATCATCGAGCCACAATCATTACCCCGGTCGAAGCAATTCAAATACTCGATACCGCGAACACATATCTGTTGTCTCATCCGGCTATCCGAAATAATTACATCGAGCAGGATGCTAAGAGCTTTGCGCAATAACTTAAAAAACGAGGTCTTTCCTCAAAACGTTGGACCGATGGCCATCGAAGAGAGGGAGGAGCGAGGGGGAGCGAAAGTTACGTTAATTATGCGGCAGCACCGGTGCGTTAAATGAGCGAGTGCGCGAAACATAAGGGGTATAATCATTCATCGTTGCGGTTCGATTAATTGAAGCGGCCGAATGTCGTTCAGGAAGTTTCGGCTGGTCATTAAGCAGAGGTTTTTTATCGGTCGCCAAGGCGTTCGGCGTAATTTCCCTTAATACGCCGTTACGGCGTTTTATAACTATGTTGCCGTGTTACAAGTGAAACAGCTCGATTAATTCGCGGACGTGCCACGGGAACGCGCCGCGCCGTTTCGGGAGGATTTTCTGCGCCATTAGCGTGAAGGGGTCGATCGCTAATTAGCACCGGTAGCCGGTCGGGCGTACGACGTCGGAAACGAGAGCAGGGATCGGTAGCAGATGTTCCACGGCGGGAGCAGGTGGACCCGGCTATCGTTCTCCCCCGACGAGGATCGGCGGACACTCGTGGCGACTCTGACCTAATCGCCATCGCGCCCCTAATGACGTCCAACCCCTTTCGAAACGCGGCGACAGCGCCTTCGAAATTCGCTTAATTGGCGATACGATTGTTATTTATCGGGCTGTACCGATGCTGCCCTACGTGCCAGGACTCTCAATACCCAGCGCATTAATATTCGTCGCTCGATTCACTCTCGCTTCTCTCTCTCTCTCTCTCTCTCTCTCTCTCTCTCTCTCTCTCTCTGTCGACGAAAATCTTTATCAGGGGAAGTGTGTCGCCCGCGATACTCCACCGCCATCGGACACTGACGATGATGACGGTATATGTAGTATGCGATTCGCGCTCGGCCGCGATCATCCTCTCGCTGCTTCCCGTCACACGACAACCTTGTATCGCGTGACCGGCTCGCTGGTATACCAACAAACGCGCCGTACTATTAGTTATCCTGAAGACGAGTCCTGCCGGTTCAAATAGATCTAGCACGTGTTAGTTGCACTCCGGTTTCCAGCCGATTTTCCGATCAGCCGTTTGCGTTTATGTGCCTGTAATTAGCTCGTGTGCTTGGAATTTTATAAACTGTGTTTTATAGAAGACTTCCGAGAACTGATCGTTTATCGGTGTACGTACATCTGAGCTGTGTAAAATGGTATCCAACATTAAACGTATCGAGCACGAACCGTGACTGATAACGTACTGCGCTATAAATATTGAAAGATTCGATCTCTTTAGATTTCGTACGAGTTTTATTATCACGTGTGCTTCAATAAAATTCAATTATTTTTCGTGGAAGCATCTTTACGATTTCAATAAGTGTAATATACGAAATTTTAATAGACAAGTAGAAAACGTTGTTCAGTAGATAATTGATCTTGAAATCTGTCTTATACAGGTACATTATGTTTTAGTATGACTTTGAGACATTTTTATGGTTAATGTACACATTTATTTACATTTTATATATTTATAATGTTTATTGCTGCCGCTGTTAGGTTTTCATGTAAATAATGCATGTTAATTCAAGTTATTAAGATTATAAAAGAAGTCAAGGAACTTCTATACGACTTCTTGCAATTGATGCAGACAACTTATATCCTGCATGACGATCCGCCGTTTGCTTACGAACATGTTTAAACAATTTCGAAACTGTGGACACCAACATACAGAGACGTAATACCCAGAGAATTCGATTCCCAAAGTTTGCATTGTAAACACAATGCATCGTTGCACATTACACAAGGCATTAGACACTACGGAACTGTTCATTGCATCGTGCACTACATTCTAGAGGCTCTTATAAATGGACAAACAACCTAATCATTAAGCTAAGTACCTATCCCCGACAGCTTCTCCCGAACAGAGCATAACTCGTTCCAAAGAGAAGTCATCGAAGAAAAATCGAAGCACGGTTCCCTGGCGGAGTGCACACGCGCCAACAAAAGATGTTGCACGGGAATGTGAACCATGAAATTTATACCCAGAATAACAGTAAAACTTCCGACGGTCAGAGCCATAAACTCCGGAATACCAACTAGATCTCTAAAGGCTAGCTTCCACTGCGCGTGCACCGGGCGCCATAAGAAAAAAGCAATCGTCTAGAACACAGGCCGTAGGGACAGTCTAAGTAACGATTCAGGCTCACGCGATTAATAATTAAAGCTAGAGAACGAAAAGGCGAATAATCCCCGTATGAAATTCCAGTCCGAAGTGCTAGACCGTACACGCGCGCACTCGAAACTCGCGGTGTATTATCGGCAATTAAACAACGGGCCCTTATCTGCAGGAGCGATTAACGCTCCCTCTTTCATTACCAGCTGCAGAGGTTCTCTCACTTTAAGGAGATCGCGCGAGAGATAGCGGTTTTACGGATCGGCCGCGAACCGGTGATAAATACGGACGCGATTAAAGAAAGTATAAATCGCGGGGCGAGGCTGGGGCAAGGTGTGCACGGGGGAGAGGGCTGCCGCTTATATTTCATTGTCGAGCGGCCCCCATAAAGCCAGGGAGGAGCATATAGCGCCACAGAAACTCGCAACTCGCGTCGGAATCTCGTTATCAGGTTGTTGCCGATCGCGAGCGAGCGGAGCCTCGCTGATACGGGTCCAGGTTTTCTGCGAGAAACGAAGATTCAGGGACAAGCGCCGCGTCGGTGACGGTGCCGAGGGGAAAGGGGGGCCGGAGAGGGTACAGCAGACGGCGGTTTAAGGTAGATCAAAGGGCGCCGGCAATAATTATAGAAATATGCGCGTTGATGCGTGCCGCTTTGTCGGGTAATCCCCGAAAGGGGGTTGCGATCCTCCTTCTGCTGTTGGCCGTGGCGTTCGCCGCGGTCTCCTCCGCCGAGAGCTGGATGTTATCTGTCCTCCACGCTTCTCCGTCTCCGGTAATACAGTTATTTATTCGCCACCCGGTATCGCGGCGTAATCTATAAACACGATGTGTTCCTCTTTTATGTACACTCCTGGACAAAAAGATAGCGCGCATGCGCTTTCATCATGTCCTCGGGGATACATGTGGAATTCTTCAAATGTGTTGAACGGTACAAAAACTTTATCCAATAGTGATATATAGGCTTGAGGCTTTCGCGGGACCCGGTATCACACAGTTAAATGAGAACCAAGTGGCCAGCTCAGTTTTTGACCTGTCAGTAATTAACCGGAACTGAGCAGCTCTAGTATATTAGAGCAACATCGCAAAGCAAACATCAGTAGCGGTGTGTATTCAACCCCTGACGAAGCTGGCTGCAATGCTGATGGAGCGTTGGGGAAATAATACCTCCATGTCCCAGCTTACACCCGAAAGCTTTAACAGTAAGAACTGCAATAGTAATACAGTAGACAGTAGAACCTCGGTCGTTGCAACCTCGACTATTGCACGGAATCCTCGCTCGTAGCATACTAGTGTAGGTATTAGATGTTAGATACGTTGGTGTTGGTGCCGATCGATCGTCGGCGACCAGCTGGGACGATCTGGCGAACGTTTCACTGATCGTCGTTACGTGCCGACGATCGATTTGTTGTTAACGACCGACGTTCGTTTGTAATTAAATTAAACATGTGTTTTGAATAAATACTCCTTCACTAGCAACTCCCACCACGAGTTGTTGGAAGTTCTGGATCTCGTGGGGAGGGGAGGGGGGTATTGTCTATCGCAGTATGTGAGGAAAGAAAATACAGTATTATCTCCGTAACTGTCGCAGAGGTCTTTACAGTAACTGTCCAAATTCTATCCCCACCACTGGGCCTGGTCAAGTAGTAAACACGCTCGAAGGCCGAGAGGTTGGATACCGGTGAGACTCGCATTAATACAAACGAAGAAACTTTTGCCATCGTCTCGTTTATCTGATTAAAATGACACCAAACACGATATAATTACGATTATAATTACTCCTACAATGAGCCATTGAAGTTTCGGCCGTGAAAGGGGACGGCATGCGGCGGGCGGAAAAGAAAGAGAACTTTCGTTCTCAATTGCTATCCTTCTGTACGTTCGGCACATTACATTACAAAGAATGTGACACCTCTGCTGGAACTGTCGCTCGGCAGACTCGACGCTGCGACAGTTATAGAGATACTATTGTAATGCTATTAGGTCGTTGCATATGAAATGACCGATTTCCGAATGCAAATAAGAAGCGTTTTAATCAAGAAATATTATTATAATCTACAGTCCTAAGTATCTTCCGTTGCTATTTACATGTCCAACTTTACTTTTAAAAGAATATTATTTCAATATCAGTCGACGTGACTGTCGTGCATTCTTTTTATATGAATGAGAAAGTGAACGTATTAAATTAACAAAATATTTAAATGAACGTACGATTAGTCAACGATACAGAAAGTTTGAGATATAGATGCTAATCTAATCAATGAAGAAGGTGAACAAAAAATTCAATATTTACCATAGAGTAATCAAGAAACTCTATATGACAACTACAATGATGGTTGTTTAAATGACTCTAATGAATCGGACATTTCATTTGGAACGACCTAATAGAATGAATACAAAAGAACGCCACCCTACTGAAATTAAACCATGGATAACTTTGCATATGTACGAACGCAGCGGAGAGTCCAACAGAATGTACCTTCTGCCTTTCTTGCAAAAGTCGCCCTTTCCGGCTTGTCGCGGAACAACGCGAATCCGCCTCGGATCGCATCGCGATTCGCAGGCGTGTGTACGCCTGCTGCCCGCAGGAACTCCCTCGATATCTCGACTCGTAATTGGCGGGCTTTTTCTTTTTGCGGACCCGGCCGATCCGAATGGGGCAGACGTCGTTAAAAGGGATTCCACCGCGCTTCGATCTAATTGCGAGCTAGCTGCTCGCTCGTCTTACCCGAGTCGTTGCTTGTCGAATTAAAAGCGGATCTTTTCGGACCTTCGCCGTGCGACCAGACGCCGACTCTCGTTCCGCGCAGATGATAGAGCCACCGAATGGATACCAATGACCCATTTCAGATTTCTCGTTTAATTCGGAGAGAATCTTAATTTCGGGGCTTGGGGACTGTTGTGGTATCCGGTTCGGGGATTGAAACGGTTATGGAGAACGTTTCTGCCGAGTAACTGTTACGGAGAACTGACATTTCCAAGTATTGGGTAGTGTAATAAGTAGACTGCGGAACTTTATGCAATATGAGAATTTGCTGCGCCTATTCAATTCCAATTTTTATGTTATATCATTATTCTCCAATGCTTCTTGTATATTTAACCCTCAACGTACGAATTGTATTTTTGTAAAATATATAAAATATTGAAACTAGACTCTGCGGATCTTTATGCAAAATAAAAATTTTCTACACTGCATTCTACATTGCAAGAAATAGAAACTAAATTGAATGTCACTTCTTCCCGTAATGATCTTTGTTTGCGCGTGGGCGTTGAGGAAGGCGGATAACTAGTACTATCCTGACAAGGATATGCAGCGGGATTAATGAATAAATTGCCGGATCACTGGTCACGTTAATGGTCTTTATTGAATGCCGAGTCACGGTACTTACGTCGGAAATTATTGTTCAGCGGTAATTAAACGCACGATATTTGTTGCCGAATTCGGGAATTTAGCCTCCTAACGATTCGCAGTACGCGATAGGCGCGATTCTTTGTACTGTTGTACGTTAGAAGTATAGTGCGTAAATTGATGCCGCGTGTTACAATACGTGTTGCTAGGTCGGTATATCGAGTAAGAATGCTCCTTCGTGGCGATACGAAGGAGCTGTTGTTGTCAAGTTTGGCGGTCGACTCGGAATTTTCGTAATTGGATTGTATAGCGCTCCCGCGACGCCGAAACGTAAACGATGGTCGCGAAATCACAAATCGCGGGACTTTGAATCCTGAACATACCGCCCGCCTCGGATGTATGCATCCGATTACAATAAGTGGGGTTACAACGAAAGAGTATGAGCCGAGCCGCACGCATGACCATCGGTCATCGAAGATCGTCGCGAGATTCTTAAGATTTGCGGAAGTTATCGGAACTTACAATCTAGATCGCTTTTTAGAAGTACATATATACACGTGGGACCGCCCGCCGTGACACATGGTTGGTTTAAACCAGTAATGCAGTTGCGCGCTGCATTTTCGGTTTCGATGTAGCGGTGGAGGCGCACTCCATCGGCCAAGCGCGGCCGAGCGAACTTAAGCGATATAGGGCCAGCGTTGTACAAGTCCCGAGCGCATGTCCCCATGAGCGCGAGATGAACCGCCCGCCGTGGAAAAGAGTAAATAGAAATTGTGGTGATGGAAGCTGTACGTTAGAAATAACGATTTACAGAATGCGATAGGCGCGAAGAAACTGTTGTACGTTAGACGTAACGATTCACAGGAATGCGATAGGCGCGAGTAGTATCCTGCTGTACGTTAGACGTAACGATTCACAGGATGCGATAGGCTCGAGTAGACTGTTGTACGTTAGACGTAACGATTCACAGGAATGCGATAGGCGCGTGTAGTATCCTGCTGTACGTTAGACGTAACGATTCACAGAACTCGAATGTTGTGCATGCGTGACAGGCACGTTGAGATGAGTTGCAGTAACTCATGAGAGTGAGCAAGGGCTCGAAAGTCGTGCATGCTCGTCGGCATGCACGTTGAGATGAGTGGTAAGAACTCAGGAGAGTGAGCGAGAGCTCGAAAGCCGTGCATGCGCGGCGGCATGCACGTTGAAATGAGTTGTAAGAACTCAAGAGAATGAGCAAGGGCTCGAAAGCCGTGCATGCGCGGCGGCATGCACGTTGAAATGAGTGGTAAGAACTCAGGAGAGTGAGCGAGAGCTCGAAAGCCGTGCATGCGCGTCGGCATGCACGTTGAACTGAGTTGTCCGGAGGAGCGCTGTGGTCATGACCGGAGGACCTAGTGCTCGCGTAAGAGTTTTGAGCATTTTTCCAACTGCGGCGCGTTTCGTTGTAACCGCTGTTCTTGTCGTAAGAACATGGTCTTCGCCGCGGAAAGTGAAGGTCCAATATCGATTGGAGGTCCTTCAATAAAAGGCAAACGAACGATATATTGTTCATTCGGAGCCCGAGTGCGCGTGCGTTGAAAGTGTTCCTCGCACTTTTGTTCCGCGGGAGAGAGTCGCGTGACGAACGGTAATTCCTCGACTTCCCAAAATCGTCGAAGTTCAGCATCAAGGTTTGATGAAGCGTTGCAGTGGAAGCTCGCGACGGAATTAGGGAGATTGGACGTGGACGACGAAACGGGACCGGAAATGATCCAGCCTAACGTGGTGTTTTGAGCTGTAGGCTCATTCACCTTGCCCTTTCGCAACCCATCCAAAAGAATCAATACGTACTGATCAGCACCGATAATGAGTTCTATCGGAGCCGAGTCGAAGGGATTATCGTCCGCCAATTCAAGATCGCGAATATGAGAGAGCTTCCCAGCGGTTTTTATGCGAGGCGGTACATAGTTTGACAACGAGCCTAAGACGTACGCTGTCATGGAGTATACGGACTCCGTTTTGCACGACGCGACTGTAAACGTTGTCGATGAGCGACAAGCGACCGCATTATTCCCGATTCCCGTTAGGCTAACAGAAACGCGAGAGCGCGGGAGTCGGAGGCGTTGTGTTAAATTTTCGGAAATTATGGAAATCACCGAGCCCTGATCGATTAACGCGCGAATTTTCGCCGCCCGCCCTGACGGTGAACGCAATTCGACCCAGGCAGTTGCGAGCAACACTTGTTGTGTAGCAGTGGTTCGCGGAACCGAGTAAGACGCGAGCTGTGACGTAGACTGGCTGTCGTCATCATCGGTCGGTGACGCAGCGTTGTGCGAGGACGCGGTACCGGTTGATGACGCCGTTGAATCGTGTTCCGTTGATGCCAATCCCGACGTGGACGGCTTGATCGTGTGTAACGCGCGTATTCGCGATTGTAGAAATTCATCGAGCTCGCTAAATGTCGGACATTCTGTACGATTGCCGAGTTCAAGCTCCCAAGCCTTGCGGGACTCATCATCGAGTTTTTTAGTAACGAGGAAGACTAGTACGTCATCCCACGTGTCCACGGGACGTTCGAGATTAATCAAAGCCTTCCTCGCCTTATTGGCTTTGTCGCGAAGACTTCGCAACTGATCGGCCGACTCAGACCGAACTTGTGGCAGATCGTACAGAATCTCTAAATGAGTTGACACTAACAGTCGTTTGTTGTCGTAATTCGCGACCAGAATATTCCACGCGACGGTATAACCCGCGTCGGTTATCGCGATGTTTTCGACTAGATCGCTCGCTTCGCCCTTCAAACACGCTAACAAATATTGAAAACGCGAAACGTCTGACAGACCTTTGCGATCGGTGACCATGGCGCGGAACCGATCACGGAAAGTTTCCCATTCATCGTAGGCTCCAGAGAACGCCGGAAGATTGAGGGTCGGTAGTCGATTGGTGACGTCATGAGGTTGCGAGACAGTTCCTTCTGAGGGAGACGTTGATTCGGACGAGCTGTCTGTTGCCAGCCGGGAAAGAGTTTCCGCTAGGTAGTCCGATGTCTCCAGGAATATCTCGTGCACCTCCATGAAGCGATCCTTCGTGAAGTAGCCGCAACTGGAACGCTCTGCATCCGTTGCTGCAGCGGTGATCTGCTTATGCAGATCTTGGCATTCGGCGAAAGACTCGTTCAACCGGGTGATCCGATTTTGAACGGTGGCGACCGTTAATTTCGCTTTGCCGAGCTTCTTAAAGTTCTCAAGGGTACGCTCGACAATACGAGTTGCGTCGATTTGTTGAAGTATCAGCGTCTTGAGGTCACCCATTGTTATGAACTCGCGACCGACGTGTGTTGTGTCCTTCAACGTTTGAATACTCTAACGGATGGCTCAACCGTTTTCACAGACCGAAATTGTTAATTTTCACTTCACTCACTGCAATCCGGCTCGAAGGACCAAATGTTTGCGCGTGGGCGTTGAGGAAGGCGGATAACTAGTACTATCCTGACAAGGATATGCAGCGGGATTAATGAATAAATTGCCGGATCACTGGTCACGTTAATGGTCTTTATTGAATGCCGAGTCACGGTACTTACGTCGGAAATTATTGTTCAGCGGTAATTAAACGCACGATATTTGTTGCCGAATTCGGGAATTTAGCCTCCTAACGATTCGCAGTACGCGATAGGCGCGATTCTTTGTACTGTTGTACGTTAGAAGTATAGTGCGTAAATTGATGCCGCGTGTTACAATACGTGTTGCTAGGTCGGTATATCGAGTAAGAATGCTCCTTCGTGGCGATACGAAGGAGCTGTTGTTGTCAAGTTTGGCGGTCGACTCGGAATTTTCGTAATTGGATTGTATAGCGCTCCCGCGACGCCGAAACGTAAACGATGGTCGCGAAATCACAAATCGCGGGACTTTGAATCCTGAACAATCTTAATGGAGGAGAAATTATACATTGACATTTTCATTTTTAAAAATTTTTCAACGACTCCGATTTTCACATACTCAATTTTGCTATAAATGCGTAAAGATCCGCAGTCTAATTATAACCATACCAACCTCCGCAAGGGTTTTTAATTTTTTTCCAAAAATCATTTTAACAAATTCCACACACATAGAAACCTTAAAATTCTAAACGGTCCAGCAAGATCTCCGGATGTTAACATTATTCAAAATATCTGGGGAACATTGCAAGCACGGTATAATATATACAAGAGCCTACAATTTTTAACACTTCACGAATTAAAACAACGCATTGAACATGAATGGTGCCAATCAAGGCAGAAAGCAATTAAAAACTTAAACAAATGTCTGCCCAAATGAATAATTTCCGTGGCAAAAATGAAGGAGTATCTACAAAATATTGAGTATTAAACAAACTAGTAACTAGAACCTTTTCCTCTTGAAAACTTATCTAGATAAATTCAAGAGTACGAACAATTTAGTTTTTCTACAAATAAGTGCTAAATAAAAATTCACTAATCACCAAGGAGTCCAGCCTTCTTGTCCCCGACTGTGGCACAACAATACGTTCTGCGTGTAGAATAGTGTGAACAGAAAAACCGACGACGATGGCCTGTAGCCATAGGAACGAGGTAGCTACCAATTCTGATCCAAAGAGCGGCACGCCGACGCGTCGCGTCGAAGTCCTCGGACGATTCGTAAAGGGTTAAAAGTGTTTCATTGTTTCGAGCGAAGGCAGGAGGGTCGAGCAGGTTGGTCCTCCTCCCGGTCGCGTCCACCTTGTCGGCCGGACAATGAGCTGGTGTGCATTCGGGGCGCACAGGTGCGTATTCGGGCCGGAGGGGCGTTAAGGTCCGTTTTCTCCTAATTGGCAACATTTTTCTTGTTCTCCGCCGGGCGTACTCCCCGTCAGACAATTGCATCAGGCATCGCGACACGCATTGAAAGAATTCGTAGCCAATTGCCATTCCAGCCGGACCAAACGAACGAACGAACGAAAGGCCGAACGGAAAAAACGAACGGGTAGATTGCTCTAAGATAATTTCGCGCGGCGATTGAGCAACCGGACCAGCAGCCGTCGCATATTTCTCCGGCTGTCGAGTATTAAACGAAACGCCTTAAATCTTAGCTTACCCATTGAGAATTGAGCCGACAGGCCGCAACCGGCAACCCAGAAACCGGGATCGCGCGACAAGCTTCTTGATTATTAACTTATTCCGGGGAACGTAACATGACACGACGCGGTACCGGTCTAATGATAGTAATGGCACCCACAACTAGCCATTCAGTTTCCGTAGGTTTCGAGCGGACGTTTATTCCTGGTTTGTGCGCTGATTCGGTCGACGTTCGATACTATACGGTGACACTGTCCAACAAATTTCAACTTTTTTTACGTTCCCAATATCCTGTTGGGTCCTTCCTATAGAGTTTTATGCGCTGATTCCGAATCTGTCCTTAATTTTTCTCCTATACGCACAGTTTACGAGGAACACGGCTTTGAAAAAAAAACATATTTTTCAACTTTAAACAAATATTGTGATGCTATTATAAAAGATATTGAATTGTTCTTTACACAGCAAAAGATTCTGTAGACTTTCCCGAATACGTCTGCTCTATCGCGTGGTATAGTTCGATTTTCCGCTGGACCCTTATTTTTTGAGATAAATTGAAAAATATCCTCAGAAATTGGTGCAAAAGTGGTGTCTCTCCGTCTTTAATGATTGTTTAAACATGTTTAAATAATGCATTAATATTATATATCACTGTATTCGAGAAAGTCTACAGAATCTTTTTCTGTAAAGAACAATTCAATATCTTTTATAATAACATCACAATATTTGTTTAAAGTTGAAATAGGTATATGTTTTTTTTTCAAAGCCATGTTCCTCAAAAACTGTGCGTATAGGAGAAAAATTAAGGTCAGATTCGGAATCAGCGCAAAAAACTACGTATATGACGGATAATGATGCCTATACTGTTGCTAAATATCCATTTGCAATTTCTAAGCATCAATACTTCCTAAAGATAACAAGAATTCAGCGTACCTAAATTTTCATTTAGAAATTGGTTAACCCTTTAACTGCGGCTACTTTATGTAGTATATACATTCTAACTTTAAATTATATTACTGAAGCGATATTCTATTTTAAAAGATTTTTTTATTGTATTTATTTTATTTCTATCTTAGTGGTATATAAGCCCCAGCCGCTATTTGATATTGGCAAAAATTAACATGTTTATATATCACACCCACCTCTGGCTATAATTTTAGTATGTGGTTTATAAACCGCACCCGTAGTTGAAGGGTTAAAGAAAAGGGAAACAAAGAAAAAAGCACATAGAACTTAAAATTGAAAGTAAAAAGAACAAAAGTAAAAAAACTATTATATAAAAATATAAAAAAATTATTAATCGTAAGAGGAATTTGAACACGTAACCTCTACATTATAAAATTAAATGTCAATTATCTTCATTAATAATGAGTACTGTCAGAAACGCTCGGACAGGGATCAGCTTATTTTTGCTCTCTAGATTCGGCAGAAAAAGATTCATTAAAATCGACAACCCCACCGCTGTGACTTCGGCCACAATAAATTCCGAAAGTCACACACGAAGCTCCCGCGTCAGATCGGAATACCCTTGAAACCATGAAGTGAGGGTTCAACGCAAACGATGGCAGGCCTTGTGTCTCATTGTAGCGAATATCTTACTCGCGATCGAACGGCGGCCGCAGCCCGCTTCGAACGCAGATTAAGATTCCCGAGATGATCGTTATTATGCGCGTTGAATACCGGGAAGCACTCGGATCGCGCCGCATTCTTGCTCGGTGACCCCGAAACGTAAATTAACATTATCTGCCGGTGAGACATCCGTGGACTCGATTCGAACGTGGCCGGGGCAAAACGATGGAAGCGAGCGAAACTGGTAAAGTTATTCGACCGATAGGATCCGTTGATCTGCGATCGGCGATCGGCGAAACCGGCGAGTTCATTAAGCGGTCTATCTCGCCGTAGCCCCATGCGATCCACGAGGAACCGATGCTCGATAAGTTATGATAATACGATGGCTCGTTACATTACAACTCCCCGGATGATTTCAGCGGATAGATTTTATCGGCAGCAACAGAAACGTTGCGGTTCGCAGGAACGCTCTTTTTATTCCGTACGCGAAAATGGGATCCATGTAGACTCGCCTTTTTCTTCGTTGTAGCGATTATAGGTCATTGTTATTACGGCGAACGATCAGCGTTAACCGAAGTTTCCTTAAACGATTACGCGTAACAAACGACCGGCGCGTGCGTATCGCGCAGCGATAATCGGAGCGTGTGCTCAAGCAAATTCGCGCTCGCAGCGTCCAATTAATGGAATCAGAAATTTTACTTTTATTTTAGAACGTTAAGACCGCGTCCAACATGCTACCGAAGTATTCGAACTTTTATTCAACTAAATTTTGTAACAGTATTTTATCAAAACGCTCGGTCGGTCGCCTGGACGGGTCGAAGCGCGCGAGATCGGAGATAAGTATGATATGCGATCGAGTAAAATTTAATGCGATTGCGAATGCGGCATCGGCTGTGGAAGAGAGACGCGCAGAAAACATCTTCATTCGGATGTTTTAAAACGTGTCGTGGTCCCGAGGGGGAGAAGTATTAATTCTCTGGCGGTGTAACATAAACCGTTAGGATTAAAGGACGCGCGCGCATCACAGGAGGGGAATTAAAATCGTAATCGCACTCGCTCGCAGGCATTAAGAGTGTTAAATAACGATTGTCTACGCATTTAATTGCCACAGGCTCGAGACCGCCGAGGTATGGGAGGGAACGGGTAATAAGAGAGGGAATTATAGTACCGCGGCGTGCACGAGGCAGAATGAGGGATAATATTTTGATGCGCGGCGAAAAGGAACGGATAAGTCATGCGCACGCTCGGCGAAGGGAGATTGGTCACGGTGACATTCACAGTGATCAAGAAGTAACATACTTCGTTGCGTACACACGGGTTGAATCCGCCGCACGTGCAAAAGCGAACGGAAACGTAAAATCGCAGTCGAACGGACAAGTCTTAATTTACTACTATGCTATCCAGTGTTCCCGCGCGATATTATTGATTAGGCAATCAGATATGCAACATGATCCACGGCGTAACACCTGACGAGGGCATTAATAGTTCCTATCGGTTGAAATGAACAGTTATCTTTTTGAAATAATTCTGCTGGAACTTCCACGCTTTGTTCGGGCAGATGTGTACTCTTCTCAAATTGAGAATCTCAATAAACCTTTCCAAATTTGAACTAACTAGGACACGTCACAGCGATGGGGTCGTCGATTTTCATTAAGCTTTTACTCGTGAATCTAGAGCAAAAATAAGCAGACCAATGGCCGAGCGTTTTTGACAATACTCATCATTTATTAACTCGTTCGCTACCACGGTCTCATGGGAAAAACGTCCACCACAGCCCACGATTTTTTTCGGGATTATCGGAACACCAATTGGAATAGACTTTACGTATTTATATTTAGAACATTCTAGAAAAGTGAAATAAACATTCTTTTAAACTGGCACACATATGCGTGACTGGGCTATAACAATTCTGTTCGAAACACAACGCATTTCAACATGTCTTCAAAAATTGACCAAAAACTTCTGTCACACGACGGGCTCTGATAACAAACCTAATATTTTTATATATTATTGCTTCATTTCTTAATCATAGATTTCAGTATTCTTGGTACGCGACGAAATTGATATCTGACAGATCCATTCGTTCCAACTTGAACCAAGTTTGCTTTTCAAATGATATCAGAACATGCATAAAATGTTTATACTAGCGAAAATGTATATGTTTCAAACAGAGAGTGTACGAACCTTACACCCTACCAATAAATAGCACCAATAAATATATTTATTCAGAGGTTACTCATGTTATTGAGAGATCACAATGAAATCTCGGAGGCACGTTTACCTAGAGAAGATTTAATGTGTTTTACAACGAGCTATAGTTTGGGAAATAATTCCGTCGTAAACTTCAAATCGGACACCCTGTACATGAGGTGTAGCATTAATTGGTTCGTATAAACGAGGCTCTACTGTACCGATAGGAGCAGGTACATGGTAAATCGAGCCGCATAATGGAGAGTTCGAGGAGCGCGCGGCACGATCAAGCGCGACGTTTGATTGAAAACCACGGATGAAAGAGGAGAGGAGAGAGAAGAGCGGGTAAGCTCGATAAATAAATGGGAAAACGTAACAAGGTGGCCGGTTTCGACGTTCCTGGGCGGCTCGTCGAAATTCAAGCGATCGCGCCGTGTCCCGCATTTGTCACGAGGATCGTCCAGGCTTGCGTCGCTGAGATTAATATTCCTGCGTTTTCTTCCCCTCGCCTCCTGTCGCCCTTTCTCTCTCTCTCTCTCTCTCTCTCTCTCTCTCTCTCTCTCTCTCTCTCTCTCTCTCTCTCTTACTCTCCCTTCCTCTCATTCCCTCGCGGCACGTCTCTCCTCTCGCCTTCGCTCTTTCGTTGCACCCCGTAGGCGCCAAATATAATTGTTGTCCGGCGCGGCGTCGGCCGACAAGCAAAACTGGGTCATCGGGTGCGCGCGAATTCACACAGGAGGAAAGTTTTATGATAATCGCCGACCGTAAACTGTCCCGTCACGGATGCAAATTAATTTTATCGTGGTTACCTCCATCTCCTGCATCCCCACTCCCACGCGAGCCATCTGATCCGAATTTCAGCGGTCCGCGAAAGATACAGCGACCCCACAGTGTATTCGAATATTAAATTTGCAATTTTGAAAGATTGTTCACATCTAAACTATTATCGTTTTGGGAACAAGAAACGAATAACAATAATCCAGATTTTACGCTTGAAGCCTCTGCCTCCTACGTACTTCATCATTTCTTTCCAAGATGTTCTTGCGTTATATATAGGATGGTTGAACTGATTGCAAACATTGCAAAATTCGAGAATGTGCTCCCTAAAATCACCGTTTAATTACTCAATTGAATTAAACCGAATGAATAGCTGTTGCATTGAGGACATTAGAAAGACTAAAGCGTCTACAAGAAATATCTTTAAAAAAGTTAATAATTAAAACTGTGAACGGTCCCAAAGCATCGTCAGTTACATGTTGTTGCAATGTTGTTAGACAACACGAGTAAATACAAACAACGCTATTACGTCTTTGTTAATGTTTTATCAACTCCCGAGCCCATACTTATTTAATCACACTATTTGCTTAGAAAATTGTTTTAAACTCGTGCACAGTATTTGGAAACGAAATGAATTTTTGGTACAACCTAATAAATTTTGTGTCGTCAGAGAAAGTGCAAATCTAATCCTGCAAAGCACTCTAACAACATGTGCCTTCGCCTGACCAGCAAAATAATTTTCAGTCTGTACACACCCACTTTCTGTGCTTCTCGTTAACTAAATAATAGAACAGCCGAAGCACATGTGCAGTATCTAGCCAGTTAGCAGGTGTGAATGCGCGAGAATTGCGTGTGGGATCCTTACGAACACAAACCGATCCTTTCTGTCCATCAGTAGCATTTTAAAGAGCTGACTAATGTACAAACAACTTTGAACAGCGTGGCTCCAGATGTTTAAGTAGTTTTCAGTTAGCCCGAGAACAGTCGTCGAAAATGCTGAGCTCCGTCGTAATTATCGAATCAAGTAAACGGTCGTGGCTCAGTCGGCTACCCTAACAGTATCCTGAGGCGAACGTCTTTTTCGAGAGATTTTGCATAATTCTACACACCTTATCTTGCAAGCAACTACACGAAACTCTCGTGTTCACCGAAGAAGTCGAAGAAGTCGGGCCCGGGGCGAGGCTACCATCCGATTGCCTGCGTTAATCCCTTCGCGCGCCTCGTAATTACCGGTTAGATCATTCGTTAAAGTTGTCGCGCCTTCGGGATAGCCGTTACTGCTCGCCGGGATCCTTCATTTGCCGCTGAAGTTCCTCTGCGGGACACGCTGCTTAACCGCGGGATCGCTTAGCGTCGAAATTGTGAATCGTAGAAACGGATTTCGCTCCGAGGACCCCGTGTCCCTGCTTTATTACAGGTCAGATCCGTTTTCTGGTTAGTGGCGTGTAATCACCGGTAATTCGAAAACATGGGAATGAAATTGACGTTTAGCCGGCTGCGAGTTTCTTAATCGCGCCGGGCATTACGCTTTCGCTGTCGGTTGCGGTTTCGCGGCAGCCTGCGCATCTTCGCTGTGATCTGCGAAAGAGGTAAGTGGGTTAAATGTGTTCAGTATTAGCTGACACAGGCAGAAAGGGTTTGGATAGGCGGGAGATGTTTTTGAACGTCCTATTTTACTAATTGTGGGGGAATTAAAACAACTATTTCGTTTGCTGCTTGATAACTACTTGATAAGAAATAATAATAATACATAGTATTACTAATTTTATTATTAATACATTTATGTTCGGTGATATTAATTTTGTAACAATCATTTTTAACCCCGAAGCAGTCCACTTGTTAAGGGGGTGCTACAATATTGATTCTTCAAAAAATCTCTTCCCTTTTTTCTCTTGTCTGTAACAAGTTACAGTAACAAATTACTAGTAAATATATGTTCGTAAATTAATTGTAAAAAGTATCAGTCTGTTCATTAAACCATGCAGAAGCAGTTCAACTGAGAAGAACCATCGATTTTAATAAAATCATAAGTTCGAGAGATACGATATTCCGAAAATGTCGGAAAATCTTGAAAGGAGTGGTTCCTTAGGTCATTTGAAGTACCTTTTTCCTTAGTGAAAATTTTCGCATCGGTGTTGTCATATAATAGGTTATATACAGGGTGTCCCAAAATTCTTTCAACAGCCGGAAATGGGAGGTTCCTGACGTTATTTGAAGCAACATTTTCCTTTGCAAAAATGTTATCCCCGGCTTTGTTTACGAGTTATTAACGAAAAACACGGACCAATCAGAGCGCGAACTAGACGTGAGTTGGCACAGTCAGCCAATAGACAGTTGGCGCGCCGGCTAGACTGTGCCAACTCGCGTCTAGATCGTGCTCTGATTGGTCCGTGTTTTTCGTTAATAACTCCTAAGCAAAGCCGCGGATAACATTTTTGCAAAGGAAAATGTTGCTCCAAATGATCTCAGGAACCTCCCATTTCCGGCTGTTGAAGGAATTTTGAGACACCCTGTATAATAGTCATATAATATTCCTATAATAATAGTAATTATTATAATAATTATTATATAGATAATATAATAAGGAATTATATAATACGTTGTATATATTATGTAATCCGCGTAGCCGCGCTTTAATTGGTCCGTGTTTTATGTTACAAATGTTAGTTTTATCGCAAGCGTGCATTTATGAAGGCTTTACCTTGATCTTAATCGTAACCCAAACACGAATACATACTTCCCACGAAAATTTCAGCAATTGCGGAATGGAAAATAGGAGAGTGGGGGCACTTCCGATTGTTTTCGTAAAATGTGTTGCCGCGTTAACTTAAAATATTTATAGAGAGCCTTAATAGCTTGAGCAAGCGGGTTCCAGAGACCCTGAACCAGGCAATAAACGTTCACCGTTACCAGCGGACGACACATGAACAGCAGTCGCAGTTATTTCCTCTGTACATTCCGAGGCTCCGCAATTCTGTCCACCCTTCTATAGTATCTTGAAACTAGCTTCAAACCTTCTTTGCACCAATCGTTTAAAATACCCGCCATCAATCTTCGGATTCGCGAGCAGCGTTTAAAATATTTTAGAATTTTCTTGAAGTCTGAGTTCGTAAGTGCTTCTTGATCTCTCAACTCTTGGGCGATGGTGATGAGGATTATTTTGATACAGGATTTGCAAAACATTACTTCACTGCATAGATTTTTGGAAGAATATTCGAACTTGAAACCGAAAGAGAAACTTTTTGCCTAACGATAGGAAGCATTGCTTATATCATCTAGCTGACACAATGCTTAAGCAGACTCATAAAATTTTGGGTAATTTGGTGATTTTTAAAACAAGTTATAATGTATCTACATATATGAAACAGTAGGAGTGGGAATGGTTAGAAAAATAAATAAATATTAATGAATGAAGATTTAAATGGATCTAGAGTTGGTTATTAACCCTTTCTGCAGGGCGTGTCTGAATTATGCATTTATGGTCGAAACACTTTCATTAGTATTTTAAATTACATGAATTGCAAAGCTAATAAATTTTCCAATAATAATAGCAATTACAATCCTTAATACTTACATTATCCCCAGCATAATCCAATATAATTGACTAATTTACTTTAAGATTAAACATTTTGACGGAGAACAACGTGTGAATCTCGTGATGGATGTTTTAAACTTGACAAAGAATTTCTTCTATTCATTGCACATAATCGAAAGCAAAGTTATTTTTATCAACAATACACTTCCATAGTAAATACGCGCTGATAGTGAACGAAAACTTCCCGTTCTTTCAAAAACGATTAATAATCAAATAAAAGACGACAGCTAGAGAAAACGGATTACAAAGATGAAGTAAATAATTTTGCAGCGTCAAGAATGAAATGGTTGTATGAATGAAGTGTTGCCACGATGAATGAAGTCCGACCGTGACGTGTAGCGTAATTTTAAGCAAATCGTCGAGCAGAAAGTCCGCGAAATGTTGCACATTCGCGAGTGAACGAGTCCGCCAGGCGAAGTCGAGTAGTTTCGTTCGCGATGTACGCGCTGGCAAGACGTATAACGGATGACGTCCTAAATAATGCAGCCTGCCGGATTTGCGAGTGAAAATCGTGCGTCTTCATCGCGGAGTCCTCGTTTGCTCGGTCGCGGGAGCATCCGCAGAACGGAGTCACGCGTGTAGCGTTGATACGTGCGGGGATTACGTTCTGTAAACCGCACTAAATCACGCCGGCTGCGTCGCGTCGACGTATATATTCGCGCTCGTTCCTCGTGTCGGACCCCTCGAACCGTCCACCGCGAAAATTGTTGCTCGAAAATTCAGATTCACGAGATCGATCCACGTCCTTACGGAATTTATTTCGATCGCGACGTTACAGCTAGTTTTTCATTCGAATTTCACTGGTGCTGTAATTATACTATGGATCTTTATGCATTATTGGTATGTATACAAATTTAGAATGCCAGAGAACTGCAAAGACACCTCTACTCTGTTGTTGTCATAAGGAATTTTCTCACTGGTTAGTAATTTCTATGCAAATTAAAAATTGTTTGTATCAACTTCAAGATGCAGGATTCTTTTAATAATTTTATAAAGTCCAAAACAATATATATACAGTAGCATTTTCAAATTCTTTAAATGGTTTTACTGTGTTGCATTTGACCTACTTATAACTACTCATATTATCATGAATGGATCGAACCCGCAGTCTAGTAATTATCACTGCTTTTTTGCCTTCATCTATTACAAATAGAATGTGATATATTAGGGTTGTCTTTAATAATATTCGACGAATCGTGTGCAGAAAAATTGATATTTATTTTCAAAAAAAGCTAGATACTCTTTCTCTCTCTCTCTCTTCTCTCTGTTTCTTATAAAGTCACTAAAAATTTCAGAACGTTCGTAACGTATCTAAAAGAAACACACAATTGTATAAAACTTTTTAACATGAAACATTTATTTCTGTACTTAAAACAGCCGGGGAATTATTTTATCTGAACAGCTAAATTGATAGTGTTCATTTGATTAGAAAGAAATAATTTCTACATCATGACAATTAATGGTTACTATGTAAATGTATTAGTTTTACGATGAGCAGACTATAGATTTTCTGTATTTATGAGAAAAATGGGTACGTACAATATAAAGCAGTGGACATGTTAAAAATATTTAAGGACATCAGTGTATTAGTATCAGCTTAATAAGATCATTAAAAAAAGGAAGAAGTTCCTATTTGGCTCCTGTGTCTTGCAATATATGCAAATAATTTTTATTTTGCATGAAGATCCGCAGTCTAATGACAAATTAATTTTAAAAAGTAAGAGTTTGAGACGCGCGTTTCGATATAGAATAAAGAGTATAAAGTAAACCTAGAGAACATTTCTCGCCATTTAACCTCAATTACTTGACTACAATTCGTGTAGATTTACCAATTTCATATTGAAAATATCCGAATATCCATACATTTCACGTTTTATATAGACATGTACCCTGTAAAAGCAAAATGCACTGAAACGACCCAATATCCCCGGTATATGGGATAATAGCATCTTATCCTTATTAACACTCCGCAAACCGTGTTTTTATTGCGGGATGGGAGATTTAGCGGACGTAAAATCAAAAAGTGCAATGGGTAATTCCAGCGGAGCGAGTTAACGAGGGATGACTCGTTCACGCGTCATTGGATTCGAAGCCTTTTTCTTGTCGTTAAGATCAAATATGTCTCAACAGCGCTGAAATAGTAGGATTCTGTCGATCAATGACGACCGTGTGCGTGCTGGACGCGTGGTTATTACCAGGTAATGGCACCCTGTCAGCGTTGTCATCCGGTTTCGGCTGAAAACCCGATCCCTTGTAATCATTCGAAAATGCAATCTTGCACGCCGATGTGCCGACCGAGGACGCGGTCGGACGCCTCGTGTTTCTTGCCGGGGCAGATTTATGCTATTTCACCGCTTGAAAATGTAAATCGATGCGTTGTTGCAAATGTCCAACGGTGCACGCCCTGCGCTTGTTCTTTCCCTCTGAAACGTCCCCGATACCCGCGCGATATTGCAACAGGAAGTAATAATAGGTTGCGCACCCCGGCCTGCTCGTATAAGTGCACGTACATGGGTGTACGCGTATCGACGGATGCAAATTTTCCCGACGAGTATGTTGCTGACGTTCTACCCGGAAATTCGACCCCTTGTTCCATTTCAAATTGTTGCTCTCGATCGTAATAATCGGTGTCACTGAATGATTTACGCCGGCGAAACGCTTCTCGCCGAGAAACTTTATGGAACTACCAATGACACCGGAGAGTTCGATGCTCGCATGCCACCAAACTTTATGCGCGTTTAATAAATTATATACATTCAATAAAATATAACGATTTTGCATACGTCGTGGATTCGTCATGCATACGTCATGGTTCTTTACGCTCTCAAAATCAGATCAACTTTCGTGCACTGTTCGGGAAAGGACATTTATAGTTCCAGAATTAAATTAAGGGGCCAATGCGAGAAGGAGCTGTGCCACGAACTGTTAAAAATGAGGTTTTTGATCAATCTGACAGCTCGTGGTGTCTAGCAATTATTTTACATTCTACAGATGTAGCTTACATAACAAGACTGTAGCACCAACATTAACATTTCTATTGAAATACAACTATAGTTTTATGTCGCAACTGACTTCAATCGGTAGGATACCTACGAATCTAACTAGAAAGGAACTAGAATCTTACTAGATTTTGGGTCGAAAACTAGTAAGATTTTAGTTCCTTTCTTGTTACAATCTAGATTACTAGATGTTGGGTCGAAAAAATGGGTTTGCGACCCACGGCTATTTGTCCTTATTTGAGCAGATTTGGGCTGGGTGTGGGCTCATTCTAAAGAGGAAGCTTAAATGCAGCGTGCTCAACTCATTATTTAACGAGATTATGTTTATATCTAATATTATGAGTGTCCAAAGTAGAGGAAAAATCGAGAAAAAATACCCGCAGATTCCAATGTATTTTTCTGCCACTAAAGACTTTTTTGACTGCTGTAATAACCAGAGCGCGCCGCATTGAACTTTCCTCTTTAGAATGAGCCCACACCCAGCCCAAAATCTGCTGAAATAAGGACAAAAAGCCGTGGATTCGAAACCCATTTTTTCGACCCAAAATCTAGTAAGATTTTAGTTCCTTCTAGTTAGATTCGTAGGTATCCTACCGCCTTAACTAACTGTTGGTGTAAAATTAACTGATCTATGCCAACAAGAAGAATTACAATTGAGAGCAGCTGTCTGCTGCCATTTAGTGTTACATTACTAATTTTGAAGAGAAACGAAGAATAGAAGTAGAGTTAAAATGAGTCCAGACTTATATTTGCATTATTTGTTTTTATGAAATGACCACAATTTAAACATCGTCGTGTGTTGTTATAAACATGGCTACACATGAATTAAATAACGCTTGTGAAGCAATTAAATAATCAAAATGTAACTACGTAAAACTGTAATAGAACCCCTTTATTCGATGTTTCACAATGAGTAATTGGACAAACTAATTCGAATTTTCGAATGTTGACTTCAGAATAATATCCTTGATCAAACAATCATCCAAAAGAACAATATTTTAGATTTTGAAGCTTTGAAGTGTTGTTAATACATAGGAATAAAGTGAGAATTTTAAATTTTACAAATTTTTGCCAGTTTTTCGCGTTCTCCGACCAGTGTGCGGCGTTTAAGCCACCCTGGTCGTGCAACAAGCAGTAGGAATGTCGTCGGACGTTTGTAAAAATGCAACGGTATCTGTTCAACAGGCGTCGAACAGCGTGTCGGCTTGTATCGGCGCGGCGTGCCCACATGTCGCGGCCATTCGAATCAGCGCGCTGCGGTTCGAGGGAGTCCGCGCGCGGTCCGTTGTTGCGGGCCAAGAAAACGTTACTTCCGCGATAAATTATTTCGCCCTGTTGACAGTGCTATCGCAAGTTTGCGTGCGCCAACAAAGTCTCCCTGACGAGTGTACAAATCGATTGCAACAAGAGAGACGACGACGACGAGGCGACGGGGACGACGACGATGGCGACGGAACGCGCGGAGGTCGTCAAACCTGCGGAGGTTACGTAAAACCTTTTCTCGCATCCTGGTACCTACGCAGAGACGAGATATATGACCGGCACCGCGTCGATAGTATACGTCGCCGTAGCAATCGATCACTGGCCACTAAAATGTGGAACGTTTGCCTGTCTAACGTTTTCCGCTAACCCTGATAAGCTCTCGCTGCGCTGCCATGCCGGGGATCTGGGCTTGCGGTGGCCATCGTTCACCTTGGATCCGATCCAATACTGGATTCAATGGCCGATAATCGACGTGCTTGAAATTCGTCTAGAACGTTGATTGCGTGATAGCTGAATATTTCACGCTGAGGAGCAGCCGACCTGGCAGCTGGAGAACCGAAGAAAGGACGCGAATGAAGGATATGGATTTCGGTGTAGATTGCCGCTCGACTATGGCGATGCCGGATCCGTGTTGCGTTCTAAATCAAACGTTCCAGGGCAGTCGTGTTTTATTGTGCACCGGGAACCTTGAATAATCGTGGCGCACATAGTTGATCGACTCGGAGAACTTCAGGGTTGAAGTCGTGCGCGGAATAAGTTCTTCACCGTTTGGAAATTAATTTCTACGGACATACGCGGCTAATGGCTATGTTTGTGACAGTAATAGGTGGGGGAAGTAGTCCAGATACTGGTCACATTATGCTCCTTTGAAATATATACAATTGTACGTATCTTTTTGATCTTCTCTTTGCATTAAATCTCATTTTAATTACATTGTTTTTATTTTCTTTATTTTGTCGGCGATTTTAGTTTAATTGAATTCTTTGTTTCTATTAATTTTTACTCGTGTTTTCATCGGCTAAATCTTTTGCAATTCTTTAATCTTTTAACTGGGGATGACGATTTCATTCACCATTTGAGTTCGCCATCACTAGACGAAATGGACAGAAGCAATATAAAACAGTGCAAACGTTACATATATAAATAAATACAAATTATCGAGAGAAGAAACACAGTTGCATTTAACTTCTGTATCTCACAATTAACCTAGATAATTTATATTTTGCATGAACATTCGCAGTCTAGCTATCACCTACTATTAATCTTCTTCTTAATTTAACAAACAGTACATTCAGTACAAACATCGCGAAGACCTCTTTTAATTTAACTGTTAGCTACAGATGGGAGGTGTGTTCAGTTTTAAAAAACTTCCAAGTGACGCACCGTGGCAGTCGGAACGTTCAAAACCAGCAGAGAACCATATTGAGCAACAGCAACAGCGCGTTCTCCATCACGCAAACTCGTCACCCACCTACATCTGCAAATTCGATTTCCTCGCGGTGGTCGTGGTCGTCTACGGCCACGTTCATTATCCCGGGGGTATCGTAAAAACGTTCAGGACAATATGATGTAGGCGTTTGTCATCAGTCGCGGAGATTTTACAATTCAAACAGGTCTTCCGTGTTCGTATCGATAGGAGAGCCGAGAGGGCGTCGGTAGAACGTTGCGGAGGAAGAGGAAGAAGAAGACGACGATGCAGAGCAGGAAGACGAAGAAGAAGAAGAAGAAGAAGAAGAGGAAGAAGAAGAAAAGCGCGTCGATTACACGGCGCGTTTCCCGCGAGCGGATAATTCCGCTTATTACAACAGAACGGTTCAATAGGGCGAGTTGGCGCGCATTACTCACTGGCACGTCGCGTACTATATCGTCCGTGGTAAATGTATCGTGAACGTTATTACCGGATAGCGAGGAAAGAATGGGCGATGGAAAAAGGTGGGCTCTCGGAGGAGGATAAGGGTTTAATTATCCACGCAAAGCGGGGTTTCCGCTTCGGGACCACGAGCGGTGGAGGAGCGAAGGGGTCGATTAGGTGTACCATAGTTGGGTCCACCTGCGTCCGTACGCCTCGTACGTATCGTGAGCGCGATAAATCTCGAGGAGTCAGGTGGACGATGGTCATCAGCTAGTCTCCGCGTGTAAGAGAGGACTGCGAGCATCGTGCCGGGGTCTTAAGCCTGTTCTCATGACGCCGGACGGCCTAGCAACGACCCACGACCCTGCTGGCCACAACTTACCACATCGTACACCCGCAATGCTTCCTACGATACCACCACGGCATTCCTGACCCGCCGGACCAGCTCGGAATACGCAATTCCGACGAGATACCCGCACGGCGAACACCACCGGAACAACACGCCGCACCGGGCTGCTGGGAACAGGAGTAGAACAAATTGTTGCTAGATGGTGGAACTCGCGGGTTGCTTGACCCTCGGATGGCACACTGCTACTTCTGCACGCGATTTTCGTGCTAGGGACGCGCAACTTGTTTTGTAACAATTTTCTAAAATGTTATTGAGAAAGGCTCGTCAAGAACACATTTTAACGTGATAAACATACGCTATGATAATCGTACAACTAGGAAGGAAACGGTTAAGCCGCATCCGTCCCTCATTCACGTAACTTAACGTGTCCCTCGCGTGTCTAAATTAAACGATAAACCTCTAATTTTGCTAATTCGATTCAGAATAAAGTAAGAAATATTTCCACAACATGGTACTATTATGTGTGTCAGATTGGCACATCAGTGTTGTTACAATTTTTGCCGCACAATTCAAATTGTTTTCACGGTGGATTTCCACTTGATCTCATGTGCAGTCTGGTACTGTAATATTGGGGTACTTTTAGAAAGACGATAACTTTTTAAACATTGAACCATATGGCTTGGATTTTTTCGAGAAGTTAGAACAGTTACTTTTCTTCATGACGTGAAGAACGAATTTTGAAGAAATTGAACACAAGATACTAGAAGTTGTTGTTTACGACTTTTTGATAGTACAGTTTTCTCCTAAGTAGCTTGTATAATTAAGAATTGTTGCTGGTTGTATCATTTGTTAAATTAAAAAAAAGCAATTTTGCTAGTTTGATTAAACTTTCAACGTTTCGATCCTAATATGGATGCTTTTCGAGAAAGAGGAAAAAACTGCATCTGTAAATTTTAATAGAAGTTTCAGTATTGATGTACTGAAATGGAATTAAGTACAAAATAAATTAAATATAATTTGGAATTAAATAAAAAAATAGATTTGAACAACTTGTTTTCGTTTTCGTTAAGGGTTTCCTCTGGTTATAGAAGCCAGTGAATAACAGAGTATGCAAATTTTCATGCACGGTTTCAACCGTTTGCTGAAATCAGATTCGCCGGACGTCATGTTCTGATCAAAACAGAAGGCACAGAATACGCGGTACAAAGGTCCTCCTTTGGCGTGGTATCTTGCTGCGATCTTGTCACATTCTGCGATCATAATGATCGCGAGGATCTTAAGGCGGTGATCGCGAGACATCGAAAGCCGAGCTGGATCCCGTGGCGCGAGATACCATCTCGACGAGCGGCCACACAATACCAAACATATTAATTAATATGCATCGCCACAAGGGTCGCATAAAAGGGGAGTGACTCGGAACGGTATCCTATTTTTCAGCGGTGCAGTGTTGATGCACACTACAAATAAAGGGGCGGTGAGAACGAGTCATAAACGGGCATCCTGAACTTCTCGCCACGGGGGGTGAAAAATGCAACAGAATCAAAACAATTTCCAAGTTACTTTTTAACATTAAACTTTGCTATCCCTGTCAGATTTACTTACAGACGTTTACAATATGATGATATCAGGTTCTCCCAAAAGTTTGTTTCAGTAATTTCGTCATTTCCTCGAATACAATCGAATACAAAATAGACTTCCGATTTTATGCATTTATAATAAAATCGGGTTGGTGCAATTTAAAACAGTTGAAGAATAAACATATAGTATTTTCAACGAGTGGAAATTCATCAAGAAAGAATTAGACGTGTAGAAAATTGTTATTTTGCATAATTATCCGCAGGCAAATTATAAAATTTTAGGCTTATATTCTTAAAATGTCCTTTCTTAATTTCATGCAAAAAGGAAATCGATTTTTTGAACCTATTGCAATCAAAAACATTTTCATAGATCCCATTCTCATTCAACTTTCACACGTGCTCCACAAATATGATTACATAATTTCGTTATTTGCTCGAATAAGAATATAAAATTTCCCGAGCCTATGCTTGAAATAATGTACTTTCAATACATGTAAAAATGAAAATGATTATGTATCGCACACTTATGGGTTGCATTCGAAACCCCCTTCAATGATTCCGCAGAGAGTCTGACGTTGAAGTGATGCAGTCAGACGGAGAAGTCTGACGTTGACGTTTACGAAGCAACACGTGCCCCGCGAATATAAGTACGTCTCTGAATATTATTGTACACTTCGGCCAAGTGACTCTCCTGAAACCGCCCCGAGTACAGGGTGCGAACGTTTACGCGTCAGCTCATTACGGGTTTTTACTGCGGCCGTTTCCTCGAACCATTAGCTCGTTACTCGGTCGCAGCTCGCGGTTCCGGCAAGTCGCTCGGCGTTTCGTCGCTAGTAAAACCCTTTCAGCGTGCTCCGGCGAGGCAGTAAAGCCGTGGAAGAAGCCGCGGGACAAAAAAGATTGATAAGCGAACAGCCAATCTCCGTCGTAGCTACACATTGTATCCTATCGGGACGGTCCTTTTACGGGAAACCCGATAATTCATAACCGAACGGTCTGGTTTCTCGATGGTTTCCACGTCCCGGTTAATTCCCCGTTTCGCCGGCTAACGAGACGCGATTAGCGTTCGCACGGTCCACGGGGCTGCCCCCTCTGTTTGCTCATAATATCGCGTTTAATGCACGAACGGGGGGAGGGGGAAAAAACGGGGAAACCGCTCTTCCAGGTTCGAAAAGGGATTTTACGATGGCGATTCGGTATCCGCGGCCATTCGTCCGTGTTTATCACGCGTGTCCCCGCGGTTTCCTTTTATTTCGGCCGGCTTTCTGAATCATTCTCGCATCTCTTAATGAACGAACGGAAAGGGAGGACGTTGAATTAAAGAGTCCACAGGCCGGACCTCTTCGCCGCTGGCGACGTAATGCGTCGGGGATCGTTCGCTCGCATGTAATGCCGCGTCATTAGTCGCCCTGCGAGAAGAAACGAACCATCACGCTTATCATACCCCTCTATTTCTCGTCCCTTGGCCTCGCCTGGTAGCGTGATACCGTCGCGGATTAGCGACTTTTACGACGTTTTAACGCTGATGCGACCGGCCGACGCGGACGAGTATAAACACCAAGGAAATTTGAAAAATTCAGCGTGACCGCGGATCACGCGGGAACACCACTCTCCTGATTGTTTCCTTGAGAATTGTGCCGCAGCTGATAGGACAGCTGGACGCAGCCCCCGGATCATTTAGGTGTCGTTATAGGCCATCGCGTATACGCTTGCAACCGCCACGTTGAGAGACAAGGTGCATTAGAATAGTTAAGGGACGTTGTGTGTGGAACGAAGTAGGTGTTAGTTTGGCACATGGGGGTTGGGCAAGGGATTGTCTAATGTGCGAATAATGGACTCACCAAACGGCGTGACGTTAGATATCATCTTCGTTTAGTTGAGTGGTCGGTCTTTTACTAGATCAGTGTCTCATGATTGATAATTTTAAATCATGAGAAATTTTAACCACTGGACGAGGCACGCTGTTGAATATTTAAGGCATGGATCCACTCAAATTGTTACGTAACAATTTTGTTTCACATACTTTTGAACCTACTGTTCTGAGACGAACCTTAGTTGCCTTATTGGACTTTAATTATTAGAATTCAAACAAGACGTTTATAATTAGACAGCGGATCTTGATAGAAAATAAAGATTTTCTACTTGAATTGCAACAAACTGGAATGAAATAGAAATTAGCAGGATGAAAATAATATAGCAGTATTTTAAAGTTCGTCTAATGTTTTCACTGTTTCAAATTACTCATTTTTGCCACAGATGCATCAAATCCGCTATCCATTTAAAGGCAATAGATTGTAAGGAACTAGATCTATTATTTTTAACTGATCGAAATTATGAATCCTTGGCGTACGAGGATTCTTCGAAATACTGAGAATATTTTCCTCAGAGGACTAGATTTTGTATCAAAGTTATAACTAATAGGAGGTGACCTTGATATCTCTAAAAGAAATCACATAAAAACAAAAATATTGTTGGTATCATGTGAGCCCTGCTGAATCATTCAACTTTGTCCTTCAGACATTTGGCGTATCTTTAAAAACAAAGATATTTGAGGTGGCAACGTTAGGTGACTCACTCTGTATAGATCAAGCAACAAAGTGTTGAATTTTATTTCTCCCACATTCATGTTGGAGAATATTTCTCAAGAATTAGAACTGTGATTATTTAATGTTTAGTATGAATAACTGTGAATATTTTCACCGCGGCTGGATCTAATAAATTAATACGAAACAAAACGATCGATTCGGCTCGTAAAATACGATTCGTAAAAACTGCTATCTGGTTGACAACAGCTGCTGAGACACGGTTCTTGACCAGCGCAGTGTCGTTCGAAACGGAGTTTACGTTTTCTTAGAAAGGACTACGGCAAATGGACCAACGGATGGCATAAATGTCCGTTCGAACGAGTCCGTTCTGTCGATAACTGACGCAGTTAAATCGTAAACGCTGTTTAATTTTGCATCGGTGCCCGCGAGACCAATAACCATAGGAAATTGCGCAATCGTAATTTCATACGCTGTTTAACGAGCATCGATTGAAAGTCGGCGCGGATCGTTGCACAATCGATTAGTTTTCTCTGCCCGGCGAATATCGCGGGCTCCAACCTCCTTTTTAATGGCAAACGATATCGGGATTTTTCACCGAACTCGCTCCCAAGCTATTTTCACACTCCGTTGAGCCAACTATTCTTTAACCTACCGGGAAGATTTCCAGGCTTTATCTTGCTGTTCATTTCATAGGAATGAGGTGGTTCTCAATTAGCCTTTCATTCCAGTTCGATTCTCTTTATCGCGCAGTAATCCTTTATCGACACTTCGTAACTGAATCGATTCAGATTCTGCAGCCGATCGGTCTCGCATAAAACTCCATACGGTAAATCGTTTAATCAGAATCGATTGCACTAGAAATCTTTATCGATTCGTAAATAATCGAACAGTGTGATTGATTGGGCATTATAGACATTTTTAAGGACGCTTTTGTTATCAAATGATCATGGTCGCAGCGTATTGTCTGTTTTCCATTTGTGCGTCAGAACCGCGCACCTGTCGACCCGCACACGTCACGGAAGGTAATTATGATCGATCGGCATGATTTCCGATGCGTTGCATTCGTCGCGTCTCATAAGTCAGCCGGTAGTAGGTGCAGAGCTACGATTGTCCGCGAAGTTTGCGAGATCATATCGATAATCGGATCGACATTCGCCGGTTACGGTTTTTCCCCGTTTAACCGGCAGATTGTTATCGATTGCCGCACGAGCCACGCTTCGATTTCTCGTACTTCACTATAATTAAACGAGCTCGCATGATAATGCCAGATAATGACAGACCGTGCCGCGAAAGTGTATTACAGATTGTCGGCTAACGATAATCGATTTTTCTATCGCCGATCGTAATCGGGAAATCGCTGCAACGGATACGACCGTACACTCCGCGTGTCGTTTCCTTTCATGGATCGTGCGTCCCTTTTCCCCGTATGGGAATATAAGCCTGTTCGTGGGCTATCCCATATTTATAGCCGCGGCTAACGTACAAACATTATGGTAATATTTGTCCAATATTTGTACGGCGTGCGTGGGCGTACGGTGTCGCCCACGCGCGTGCCAGCGTGCGTGTTTGCTCGAAAAAGGCGACGCGAGGCAACGGCGCAACACGTCGCTGAAGATGTCCCCACCATCGACGGCTTTCTTTCAGCCACGGGAAAAGGAAAATATTATTTTGACGTAGTGACATGTGTAACATTGTCACTCGGGCTTTGCCTATGTGTGCGCTCCCGAGTAGAAGGAATTCCGAGGCGACACTCGAGCGACGTTGTAGCGAAACAATGTGAGAAGGAGGTCGTGGAGTGCGTTCCTGACAGTCATCTGTGTATATTTCGTCGGAGATATCACGTATCGTTTTGCCGAATATTATTTAGTTATCGAAATCGTGAGAATATTGTAGCTCGTGTCTCCTCGTATTCACACATTTCTAAAAACAATGCAGGCGAAACATATGTTTTGAAACTTTGACCAACGTGTTCGTGATAGTTTTCTTATTGAAATGACACCAAACACGAAGTAATTTGGATGATATTCGCATTTGAGAATATAAATCGAAGATAAAAGACGTTTCCACGTTTCTATCATGATAGCAAACAAAAGATTGGCACATTTTATAACAATAGGGAATGCGTTCTGCAATTCTTTAATGTACTCAAACGACGGAATGAATTCATTGCTGCACCTAATATCTTTGCAGAGTTACTATTATTTATAGTACGAATGATATTCGCTTATCGACGCAGTACAACTATTTTATCTGAAAAAATTAAACGAACCCTATTTATAAGATTGCATGACATTTAGCCTGCAACGTTCCGCATTCAGACTGTAATTACTGTTTCATTCGGCGAAAATCCAGTGGAGAAAGCAACGATTACGCCGACAGTGTTGATAGCCCGATAATGCCCATTGTCGTTAGCCACATTGTTCCCATGGCCATGCGCAAGGCACGGCTGCGTGGACCCCGTCCCTTGTTCATTGAAATCGACGATCGAGTGCATTTCGTCGCGTTTTCACTCGCACGTGCGAACGTGTGGGTGGCGCGTGATATAAACGTCTCGACCGGGTCGCGTCATGAACGATTTTCTTGATCCGGTACGAATCGCCCCCGCCATTACGAAATATATATACTTGCCACGCGTTACGCGAAGTTAGCCAATTGGTCTGACCACTTGACCGACCGTGCTCGATCACTTTCATATACCACCAACATTTGTCAACGCGTCTTAATCCCTTCGCGGTTTCTATTAACACTAGACAGCGGATGTTTATGCATTTTCCAATTTTTGTCGACAAATTTTAAGAAGGTGGAATGAAATAGAATCATATTTTTAGTGGAAACAGCCTTTGTAGATCCGAAACAAATGAAAATTGTACAAAATTCTATGGAATTTGTATTCTAGCCTTTTTCGAACATTTTCGTAAGCCATAAATGCATAAAGATCCGCAGTATAGTGATCACGTGTGATCGACGCCATATTTCTTGAGCAACCTTGAAAATCAATTTTTACTTCAAACAAATTATTTTATTTTTTCCCGAATCATTTTTTGGAATAAAATAAGCTAGAATATGTTAGAATATAGAATAATATGTATATTATTATTTAAACATACTAAAACATACTAGAATATGCAAGAATATAGCAGATGGACTACTAGAACACACTATATAAAGAATATACTAGAATTTAGTATGTAGAACATACTACAACGTACTACAATACAATAGAACATACTAAAATTTTATATTTATATTGAAACTTTTGTTTCTCATTGTATGTACACAAAAAATATTAAATAAATGAAGTGCCATTGTTATAATATAATCGATTTATAATTATAATATAATCAAGTTGCAGTGCAACAATGAAGTGAAACAATTTTTGCGTCCATATCAAAAAATTAATATTTACAATACTTATATTAGTAAATGCTTTTGGATGAAATTTGCAAAGAGTTCTTCACGTGCTTCATTAACTGATGCCAATTTAGAAAACCAGCTAACAAAAGATGTGCAACGTTGAACATAAATATAGATTTACAAAAATTACGTGAAAGAAAGGATAAACAAATATCTCATTAATAAAAACTCGAGAGTTAATTATATTGAATCATAGTATAACAATAAAGTTTTATTCATTTTGTATTTGTATTACATTTTTTAAAAGCATGTTTACCTAAAGTGCGGCCCGCAATAACGTTACGCGTCATGAAAGTGGCCCGTGAAATCATTTGGGTTGGCCAGGCCTGTGTTAGAACATAGTATAATATACTAGAACATTTTAGAACATACTAGAATATACTATATTACTATTCCCGTATTATTAAATAAGTGGTCTTGACGTTGTGCAACTTTTATGGACATTTATGTGGCACACGACTCTCGACTTCGAGATTTTAATTTGGTGTGATTTGTGTGGTCATTAGTGTGGCAGTCGGCGTGTTAATCGTCGCTTCGAGATTCATATAAGGTCAAAAGTTCAGCGACGGTATCAGAACTGCGCATGCATTTACCTTTATATAGAAATTTAAGACGACGTCGCTCCTAATTCGATTAGGCCACTTATCGACACCGTTGCGATGGTAAAAATATCGACGTTTATTGAATTTGACTAGGGACCGATCGGTTGCTTTTAACCTAGATAGAACTACACCGATTAATTATTAATGACTATGTGGCGTGCCGATGTATGCCATTTATTTTCGGCAACCCCTGAATTTTAATGCGCCCCGTTCGAGTGTTCTTTACTCCAGCGACACAGCAGCCGTACCTAGCTGTCTGACATCCGGAAATCTCGTTCTTGGGTAACGTCAATTAACGTACGCGGATAATTTCCGCTGGACATATTGCGCACGGAAATTCTCATTGACAGGTGTACCACGCGTCCCGTTTTTCTCCCATGCGTGATCGACAGACATGAACGCCCGCTCACCAGCCGACTACCATCTTTAGAACCGGCGAACCATGATCTTTCAGCTGTAGAAGATCCGCCGATACAAACGTCGATGCAAACATCCTGTTATCTCGGAGAAAATCATGCAGAATGTCCGCGGCTCTTTTCTGGCGTCTTCTTCGATAAACTTCCTCGGCGTTTCCATAGTGGAGAGTACATTTAGATGTACAGAGATAGAATGGATGATGAAATGGTTGGACTCACAGTAGGAAAAATATATTTATTGCCGTGTGACGAGTTTCTAATGTCCTTACTGTTTTCAGCTACACCTACTCATTTTTCTCGTAATTACATAAAATCCGCAGTCTAGTCGTTATGATTATGCAATGCAAAGATGTCCGTCATTTTATGCATTGATTTGATATTATATCGTTGTTATATTTATTTGAGAAACTCTACCGCATGTTTCCAAAACCTCACAGAAATTTATCTCTAACTTTATTTAGAACAATGACATTAGATGGATTTAGGAATGAATTTATATTATTTCAGAATTATTATAAAAGGAAATACGTCTTCGTGCAACTTCTGTCCTCTAGAATTGAGTTAGATAATGTTTACTTTGCATAAAAATCCTTGGTTGGTCATTAATTTCACATTCTTTTGGCATTTGATATGAACGAATAGCGTTTCCTCGATAATGATGTAGAGCTCATGGTAGTCCTTCGAGTACTTGAATTGAACCTCGACTGTCACAGAGCTTCTTGAAAATCCCAATTACCAGGTTCATCGACCCAGCGTGCTATGGAGGTCCTCTAAAGTTAGCTACAGGTTTCCAGCATCCTCGATCGTTATTCCCCTGGCGAAGATCGTTGCTGTACCCGCTATATTTAGTATGTAGACCGTGTGTGCAGGTGACAATCATTCGTAGATAACGTATCAGATGTACGCGCGTCACGGATGAGTTAAGAATCGGGAACGACAGCGTAGACGAGGAGAAAACGGTTAGTTAATCGACGGCGCTAAAGGCGCCAAGTAATTTTCTATTCGCATGGTCGTCCTTTCGACTTAATCACAGGCTGACGAGTTCAGCCGAAGGGGACCGCTTTGATCACCGTCCTCATTAGCGAAATCCGGAACGCCACTTCCGTCGACTAATTTACACGAAAAACCGGAACGTTTGACATAATTTCAGCATCTGTTCTCGCATCGAACCGGCTGGATCCCCTTGACGAATGATTTTTACGTTCGAAACCGCCAGCAATGGTGGAAGAGGACGAACAATCAGCAGAGTGATCAGGATGCGAGAAGAGAATGCTGCGAAGAGTAACCACGAAGGTAACTATGAGTGATCTTAGTCCAGTCGCCAGGTACTTTTACCTGGAAAGTATTCCGAACTCAATGAAATCTTGACACGTCATTTAAGAGTACTCTGGGGTGTCGAATCCGAGTTTTCAACCTCGAGGACCCTGTGCTAATTTGGGGAGGGGGTAAAAGCCACGATTTCTGTTACCTTTTTTTGGTTTTTCGCATATTACTCAAAAACTATGGGTCCTGAGAACTTTCTTCTTTCATTTTTGGAAAGAGCATTAAATTTCCTTCACAGTTTACTGGTCAATCGGTATTTTTTGACCCAATAGGCACCGACGGAACAGGCGTTCGAAATTAGGAAATGTTTCTCAAATTGACATTTTGAGCCACGCATTGTTACATTTAAGAGGAAATTGTAAGTTTGAAATTCAGTGAAATTTGGAGAGAATTTAATGCTCTTTCCAAAAATGAAAGAAGAAAGATCTTAGGACCCATAGTTTTTGAGTAATAGGCGAAAAATCAAAACAAGGTAATAAAAATCGTGGTTTTTACCCCCTCCCCAAGTTAGCACAGGTTCCTCGAGGTCGAAAACTCAGATTCGACATTCCAGAGTACCCCTAAATGACGTGTCAAAATTTCATTGAGTTCGGAATACTTTCCAGGTAAACGCCTTTTTTCGACCTGCCGACTGGACTATCTGGTCTGCTGTGCTAGCACGTAACAAGACGTGCGATCTTGTGTGGCGAAAACGGCGCCTGGAAAAACAATTAATCGATCGTGGTACCTAACCAGGGCATAAATTAGTTCTGCCATCAGTCGGCTACTTTGAACTACTTTGAAGACGAACAAACGCGGTCGCAATCTTCTATCTGTCATGGTGAGCGTCTCCGTCGACAACGAAGCAAATCATACGTTAATTGCCACAAATCACGGGTCACGGAACCTAACAATAGGCTGCCCGATAGTATTTATTGGAGCCTCGAGCAGCGGGTGGTGTTAGGAATCCGAGCGATGCGCTAACGTCGTGTTGAGATCTCCGAACGAACTTGAAGAGACAAGGAGGAGCTGAGGAGATTTCAGACGATGCAGCTATTGTTCATTGTGGAACATTTGCTGCGTTGCGGTGAAAAATAATTACCCAAATTCGTTCCAATCGATGACACAGAGATTACAAAAAGTATTTGAAATTTACGATTTTCTGTTATCATTTCGGAAACGTGAAATTTGCGAAACTGAACCTAGACACATTTCAAAGATTGTAACCTTCAATTTTGCAATATATCGTTCTTTTTCTTCCAACATAAAAATTTTACGTATTGGAACGCCTCTAGAAACAAATCTTTTTCTCAATTGGACTTTCGACCGGAGCTTCTCCTTTGCAATCCCCTAAATTGATGTACGACTTTTGTTGGTTGTTTTGTGGACTTTTATCCACTTGCATAAATTATCGAGTTTGCATTGAAATGTTTTTAGATGAATCTATAGTTCCACTACAGTCTCATCAGTTTTATTAAGTATTTATGAAGTATTAAATTGCGGATATTCCGTGGCTCTAATAATTTGATTAACTACTGTAAGTATATATTTTCTTTCATTTCTAAAATTAAAATTATAATTATATAATACAAAAATCAATGCATAATACGACGGAAATCTTTGCATTGCATAATCATAATGACTAGACTGCGGATTTTATGCATTTATCAGAGAAATGAGTAGGTATAACTGAAAACAGTAGACACATCAAAACAATTAAAAAATATTGTTGTATCAGTTCCAGCTTATTAAAGATATTACAAAAGAAAATGACTTTCTATTTACTTCTGTTTGTTGCAATTCAGGTAGAAAATTTTTATTTTGCATAAAGACTCGCAGTCTAATAATGACGATTGACTAGAAAGGAGAACACATAGAACACTCACTTCACACAACATATATCATATATATCACTGATAATGTAATTACTATTAATTTGCTATTCTTCGATACTGTTTTTTTAAAAACTTGGTTATAAAATGACTATGGCAGATTCGTTTTTCCAAAGACAAGTGAAGTAGTACGAGCAAATAGTTGTAAAATGGCATGATGTTTAATTATAGGCAGATTTCTCGTTTTTCTAATTGGTAATTCCCGAAAGACCTCGGTAACCACGAAACGCTTAATTAATTTTCGGCTGGGACGGTACCAACGGGCGTATTGCATAAGGAAGCAAGTACACATAAATCCTTTGAGGGTTCGCCATTCTCGATCGCATGACGATCAATGATTATTCAAATCTTCCCGTCCCATCGGCATCGACTCCCGATGTTATCCATGCCTTTCGGATTCGGTTACGAGTATCGGGCCGTCGAAAGCCCGCGGCGAATTTCGGACACGGTAAAATATGCCCGACCGGCATCCAATCCAATTAATCACCGTTAATTACGAGCGCGGGGGCAGCGCCGATGAACGAGAACGATTAATGAGTAATTGATTTCGATCACGCCACTCGCCGACCGAAAACGAACGCGCTGCGGACAAAGAAATGCTCCGCTGCAGATCATACCGTTCTACTTTACTAATTCCACTCAAAACGAACTATCCTAATGGAAAACGCGTTAAAATCTGCATTCGACCCGGAATTCGTGCAATTAATCCTTTCCTGTCCCATTTTTAAGGCTGAGTTGTATTTTATTACAATTACAGAATCATACGTTGCATTCGATAAAACATTTCAACAGTGAAGGTGAGAAAGGAAACAAATAAGGAACGTGTCAACCCTTCTCTCTGACTCAAAAAATTATCTCACAATTTATTACAAGACATCAGCTTCTTAGATATACAGGGTGGCCCACATAACTCTGAACAGCTCAATATCTCGAAAACTATGCCATCGATTTTGAAGTTCTTAGTCTTAAATTGCATGGAACTGAAAGGCCTTTCTGACTATATAAACGTGAAGTGGCCTCCATTCCCCTTTAACGGGGGAGGGGAGGTACCTTTGTAATTTTAAATGGAACCCCCTATAAAATGTTACATATTTAGATTCTACAGGAAAAAACAAGTCAATTTTGTCTGAAACATTTTTTTGTCAGATACTTCCATGATGAGATATAACAGTTTGAAGTTTCGAGTTGTAGGTACTTGAAGCGCTCGGAAATAGCAAAAAAATAAAAAAAATAAAATTTGGGGGTTCCATTTAAAATTACAAAGGTACCTCCCCTCGCCCGTTAAAGGGGAAGGGAGGCCACTTCACGTTTATGTAGTCAGAAAGGCCCTTCAGTTCCATGCAATTTAAGACTAAGAACTTCAAAATCGATGGCATAGTTTTCGAGATATTGAGCTGTTCAGAGTTATGTGGGCCACCCTGTATACTTTCTAGATTGTGATAACGTCTGTAACATTATAACATGTCAGTCGCACAAAAAGAAACTTGTATTCGGTCGACGTCCGTGGAAGGTTAATTTTACAATAAAATGGTCGATGACATAAATGAATTAGAAAATTGCAAAATGAAAGTCGGAAAACACACGGCCTGAAAGATCTAATCAATCTAAAATATGTATAAAAACTCCGCGTCAAGGCTTATTAATCGTATCAAATTTCTCACCAGTCAAATTTTGCAGCTGATACCGCCACGCGATCGCGAGCGATTAATTATCATCATTTGTCTCGCGCGCCAATAAAAGACGCAAAGTTATTCGCGCGGAGGAAGCTGCTCTCGTGTAAAGGCGATCATCGGCGGCATTAAAAAAGGCATCGGCCGCGAATAATCGTAATTATGTTCTCAAATATCAACGAGCAGGATATATTACGTTGGAGGCAGCGGACGCATTAATATCGAAGATTTCGCGGCTCGCAAAGATAGGCCCATAATTTATCGTCACTTTGCCGGCCGCATTATCGAAGCGTCCGCCATTAAAACAAAGCGTGACTCATTTTTTACCGTCCCGGAGGTAGAATCCTGTTTCGCGATAAGGATCGCGGCAGCACTATCGCTTTCTAATTATTATTTTAATCCGGACAACAGATTTTTTGGCTCGCGAAGACGCGATTTAAACTGGCTTCTCAACTTGCCCTTCGAAACAACGATACACATCTTTTTTGATCAAAATAAAATTGTAATTAAATGTTTACATCTTTTAAATACAGTACTAATGAAAAGTGGTCGATGAAAACAAGTGTATAAATTAATTTAAATTGCTCAGTTAGGCGATATCACTGTTTCAAGAAGCCAATGATTGCTCGTTTTCTTAATCTCAATTTAGAATCATTAGATTTTAACCGTTTTAACTTGATTACCCATGTTTCTTACGTGGAATCATCCCGTTTACAAAACTTTCAAATCGCTTTTCTACAGAACGGTTCATTTGTGACTTATTGTTCCGATTCAGAGCATTAATTTGAAGTTGCGAAATATGTGAGAAAACCTTATATGTATTCATTGTTATACATAATCCTAAATTATAAAATTCTAATGTAAAGTATACTTACAAATTTTTCAGAATCTTCGGTTCCTCTGATCAGATCTACAGCACACTATTATTTACTCACGCGAATGCTTGTTTGTTTTATGAATTTCTGTTCACAATGAGCAGATGGTGTTGACATAAAAGCAACTTTAACAATAATTTTCTTCGTTATAAATAATTTTGCGGCAATTTTTTTTTACAAATTACCACCGATCCAGAGTACCACAGATGATCATTACTTTTTATACACTCTGTACATTGAACACAAATAACGTCTCTTCTGTTTGAGACTAGTTTGATTTTTATTGTCTCTTACCCTTTATCTGAGAACGATTTGAGATTTGGTAAGTGATATTAGCTGTGCCTACCCTATAGACAGACTAATACCCCGGGTCAAGCTACTCTCTTACTCTTCTTCTTCTACCTGGCCCTCGATTAACGACCCTTTCTCTCACCTGACTCGCAGTAATTCAAATTCGGAGGAAGTCGGAGGCCCGTGCGCGTACGTGGCCTCGCGTTGCGTGTCGGTTCGTGGGCCTCGAAACTATTAATTCCACGATTGTCGTTTCTTTATTTGCTACCCGCTCGCTGATGGGGCGCACGGTTTCATCTTCGGGGCTGGGCCTCCATTCTCGTCGAAGCGTGAAAACGAACGGCATCCTTGTGAAATCGCCGCTAATCCCTGGCATCCTAATTTTATTGCATCGAACGTTGCTTACGCGCTATAGTACCACCACCTCGAAGTGATCTAATTTAATCGCCGGTGGTCCGTGAACACTCAATGTCGGAAGTCTTCAGACTGTAATTTGCTGTTTGTGAACGGACGGATCTTTTTACGCTCGCCGCGCGTAATCATCTTCTTGCAAAACGCACGGTTTGTTGGAGGTTAATGGCAGTTTATTTTGCTTTCGGTTCATTGAAATCGCGGATGAAGAGGATACATTTGATCGTGATTCATGGCTTGTGAATTTGCCGAAGTATTGTATGAACTCGCAGAAACGTTATGCAATCTATTCGAGAAAATTTGGGTAAAATGTGTTTTAATGTAGAATGAAACAGGAATGAAGAGAAAAGGAGTGCGATACTACTATAAAAGCGTCAGCTAGATCACTTTATTATACATAGGGTGTCCCAAAACTGTTGTACTTGACGGAGGTGATTCGAAGTAACTTTTTTCTTTGTCAAAATGTTTTCCGTGGTTCCGTCAAGGTGTTACTAACGAAAAACACGGCCCAATCAGAGCGTGACTACTCGCGCTGAGCCTGGCATTGGCATTGGTCGAGTCGGAATCTGTCCTCTGTAGCTGCGCTCGGATTGGTCCGTCTTTCTCGTCAATAACTCGGAAACGAAGCTGCGGCGAACATTTTGGCAAAGGAAAGATTTACTTCGAATCACCTCCGGAATCGCTCCCTTCAAGGAAGTACAACATTTTTGGGACAAATTAAGAGATGATTAATAAGACCTTGTGATCTACTACATAGAAAGAAAATCTTCAACTGCTCCAGCAGTTCTGTTGACACTGAATTGATGCTTAACAGTGAATACAATAGCGTGCGAGACTGGAGTCCCATGAGACATGAACGAAAAATTATCCCAAGACGATGTGACTCATGCGAAATGCCGTTGTTACTTCAAAATGCTCATTGAAATGAGAAGTTCCATTTTCAGGCAAGATTTCTGCGGTAACTTCGCCAGCCGGGATCTACAAAATCACGAATAAAACCACGACGCACCGCATATCATTATATTCTGCATAAATGATGCTCCGAGACGATCACCGGACAAGATTCGCCGGAAGATTCTGGCAAATGAGGAGTAACGTTTGCAAAATGTAGATAACAGAGTAGAGAAATTTACAACATTAGGGAAGTGTTCTGTCATCGTTGTCGACCAGAGGTATACGCTGATGGGTGAAGTCTCCGATCGATCATCCGCCGGTTTATCTAGCGATAACGAGACGCGTGGCCGCGTATAGACTCCAGCCTAGCTAATTGGACGCTTAATTAGACACGTGGGCAGGCCGATGGTGGGGACGGGAGTTGTTGCAGGTGGTTTGTTTATGACGTATTAAAGCGTGCCCCGTTTAGCGGTCTGGTTCCCTCGACTCGCACGATTTACCCGAAGGTTTTTGTTACGAGCCGTATATCAACCGGCCGGAATACGACGCCCGTGAGCGTTGCATAGGCACACGAGAGCCTCGGCGCGGCGTGTGTATGTACGTGTCGTAATTCAATGACATAATTTTTGCAATCGGCAGAAAAGAGGCGACGCCGTAGCCTGGCTTCCGGTACGTTCGAACCGGTAACTATCCGCACGGAACCACCGGGTTACCGGTCTTGTATTTATATAAAGTATAAACCAACAGCGGTAAAGTAACGGGACGGGGTGCAGGGAAAGATGCAGGGAACGCGATGCAACCGGCGCGAGGGAAGAAACCTCTGCCGAGTTCTTCGAGTACCCACAATGGGTCCATGCACCATACAGACGGCTCTATTCACCACCAAACAATGTAATCACAACTCAGCGCTTTCCGCGCCGTCTGCGACGCTCGCCTTATCGATCGATGAATCGATCGTTGATCGACGGATCCCGGTTCGGATTTAACGTCTCATGGTCCGTGAATCTTTGCGTTAATTAATTAACCGCTTGTCCCGGCGTTCGATTGCCGACCCGAATCGCCGGGGCCAAGTACGCCCCCTACTCGCATTCAGTTTTGCGATCTCGGTTTTGCAACGCGCGTGGGAATCGGTTGTGAAGGGTCACGGGAAGTTGAGCGAACTGTTTCTCTTGTGGGTGGACAATTACCACTCTATGATACACTAAAGGTCACTGTTTTATATCGCTTTACGTGAGTACGGTATTCTGAAGTCTCTAGCTGTGATACACCCATCACGATAGTGGTCTGTGTTGCTATACTTTTAATTTGTTACTATTTAATGACAGTAACTTAACGATATTTAACTCCTTCTATGCGGCGAACCCTGTACAATCACGTCTCAGAATGCGTAAAATATTGTTTAATGTTAACAGCAAATATTACCAACAGCGTGTCATACATTTTTAACCCTTCAGTGGTCGAGACAAAAGTATCCATTATTTCATTCGTCTGAAAACTCGGAGCTTTTCTAGCGTAATTCTATTGTTGCTGTATTGCATGAAACTACTCTTAGTAAAATATGGATTCATTGAGGAAGTTCAAGATCATTCAAGCAACAGTCCTAATCCATCTACTGAAGGGTTAACATTAAACCAACCACCACCGGTCAAATGACCGGTTCCAGATTTTCTATTTTTTCATGGTAAACGATTAAACAAATATACAGGGTGTCCCAAAACTCCTTCAAATCCGGGAAATGGGAGGTTCCTTAGGTCATTTGAAGTGACATTTTCCTTTGCAAAAATGGCCGCAGCGGCTTTGTTTAGGAGTTATTAATGAAAAACACGGACCAATCAGAGCGCGACCTAGACGCGAGCTGGCACTGTCGGCCCGGCGCGCCAACCGTATTGGCTGACTGTGCCAAGTCGCGCTCTCATTGGTCCGTGTTTTTCGTTAATAACTCCTAAACAAAGCCCCGGCGGTAATTTTTGCAAAGGAAAATGTCGTTTCAAATGACCTAAGGAACCTCCCATTTCCCGGACTTGAAGGAGTTTTGGGACACCCCGTATTTAATAGCGCAGATACTATAATATGAACCGCACAAAGTTCAAATGTATTTAATCTTGTTATTGATTAGTGTTAAGCTTACACACATGATCACGAGTCCGTCCGCTGTAGCCACGCTCTGATTGGTCCTTGTTTTTCGTTAATAACTTCTTAACAAAGCCGCGGAGAACATTTTGGTAAAGGAAAAAATTACTTGAAATTACCTCAGGAATCACCTCTTTCAATTACAACATTTTTTGGACACTCTGTAGATAGTAGTACATAATATCTTGAATTAATATGATGAAACTATACTTTCGGTGATCTCGAACTTCATTTAATTGGAACGCCAAGGGGTTAAGCAATGTTTCTAAATTCATCTTGTGGAATGAGGCGGTTCGGAGGACTCGAGCAATTAAAATTGGTGGTGCAAGACCGGTGGAAAAGAGAGCGGTCAGCGCTATCGACGCCGAGATCGGCAGTAGGGCGAGTCCATCGTTAATTAACGATGCAAATGCGATTCTCCTCGCGAGGAAGAGGACGAAGGATAGAGGGAAACGGGCCGGTGCACCTCGAGGACGCCTACACCTAGGTGTGCAAAAAACGGCAACCGTGCGTATCCGTTGAGTCGCGCCTCGCAGGTGTAACTCTCCTTCCGGCCAATCGTCGCGCGACTCGATCGCGTCCCGTAATTTTATCTCCGGCGACGCGAAAACCGAGTTCATTAAGGAGCCAGATAAATAATTATCGATACCGCTTCCGGTCTGCGCACGCACGACATCCGGGGGTGGTGCCAGCTGCCGTTACGCGGTCAGCCGAATGTTTCCCGCTTCTGTTTCCTCGGTTCCGTTGCTTGCGAAACGATACGCTCACTGTGTTTAACACTCTTTTATTACTATGTCGGTCATACGTGTCACATGACTTTTCTAGGGAACTTCAGAATTCTTATTACAGTCCATTCGGTAAATTTTGGTAGAGTCTAGGAGATATAAGATGATCAAAATATTAGGTATTACAAATTCGATCGTAGCCCGTTCTTTTGAATTTTGTGGATTATTTATCGACAACCAAAAACATTCTTTCTACGTATTTCCTCCATTTCACAATTAACGAATCTCCAATGGTGGATGAAGGATTTTAATTTAAAATTACTAGATACGAATTAATTTGACATTTGTACATTGTATTTGATTATTTGATTTGTACTTCATTATTGTAATTAATTTGTATCTGATGTGACATTTGTACTTGATGAATTTGTATGTTATGATTCACGGGAAGCTTGAATCTTCAAATCAATGGTGGATTCAGTCATGGAAAAGATTTTCCAATGTCTTCACAGACGTTTTAATGTGTAACGTTTTCGAAACAGTCTTGGACAAAATAGGATTGTGGAAATAGATGTCTCGAGTTCTGAAATGAGTCTAGGTCTATCGTTGTTCTATTTGTTTAAATAATCACGATTTCTCGAGAATCGGAGAAGTGTGAGAGTACTTTCTGGCTGCACTGTACGTGAATGTACGTGAAGGGTTTACCATATGAATAGATGCGAGTTCCTTTCACGAAATCGAACGTTACATGGGTTGCGTTCGTTTCTCTGTAACGGTCGGGAAAGTTCACGCGGACACGAAAATAATCCTAATGTTGGGCTTACATGGTCAACATAATCTCGGCGACCATTATCGGCGAACACACTATTAACGGGCCAGCGCGTTGGTAGCCCTTGCCCAGCCGAGTGAACCGTGTACCAATCTAGACTCATAAAACTGGCCGTGTGTCCGGTAATAACGTGCGAACGCGCTATCCATCAGCCGGGACAAAACAGTTAAGCGGTTGTACGGGTCTGCGGAGCAACGCCGTAATGAACGCCGGCCCCGCGAAATGCCGGTGAAAAAGGCTCCGGAACACGCGCTAAATCTTCTTCCACGCGTTGCTGCTGCGAGATTGGAACTCGCCAGTCCCCGGATCCTTGTTCGAACCGTGTAGAAATTCTTTGGCGAACAGGGCGGGGATGGAATCGAGTCGAGAGCCACTCCTGCTTTCGCGAAGTTCGCAGGATCCGTGGCAAAAGTGCACTTCAGTTCGATGAAAGCGTTTATTACCTTCGCATCGGAGCTGGTGAGTCCACAGTCTCCTTTAACCTTCGTGTATTTTCATATACTACACTTGCAGAATTGTTTTCAAATTATCTAGCAATTCTTGAAGCAAGTGAAAGAAGTGCTACAGTTCTGCAGACTTTGTAGACAATTTTATACTTCGTGATGAGCGGATCTTTATGAGAATTCTCATTTTCACACGTTATTTAATAAAAATCGAAATTAGAAACAAATTTCCTTAGTCGACTAAACCGTTCCTGGTTGTAAAAATAACATATGCTATTAGTTTGTGTTACGTGTATACGTATCGCTGGGTTTTATAAATTCACACATGCTAGAATTCACTCGTACAATCAGTTTTTAAAAGATTTTCTGACTCTGTGAACGAACGAAATATAGCACTGACGCTGCATAAAATCTCTAGACTAGGTTGAGCAGTTCGACATTCCGTCGGAAGCAATCCAAATGCCTATTATCTACACCTCGTTTCTAGCTACCGATTGATCGATCAACGAGTTCGACGAAAGAAGGGTCCGACAGGGATCTGGCAATCATCGATAGGACCGGTCGAGTAATTCAACCGGAAGTGTCGCACTCGTTAGCTAGCGTTTCTTGTTGCGAAACAAAGCGGGAAGGGTCGGGGCTTAATCTCGGCATCTGGAACGTAATTAAGTACGGTCACCTTTATAGGTGGCAGCGGCGCTACGAGATCTCTGCGCTAGTTACCGGGGCTACGAGAAAGGCAGCGGGCTAACGGCGGGACCACGGGCAGAGTAATCGGATGCTGAGATCGCCACCTGCTGATTTCGTATCATCGGCGTAGCCTAATTCGAGCACCCGGTAGTTTACAGTCGGTTATCAACCGCGCGGATCGCTCGAATTAAAGTTTCTCGCATGTGGTCCCCGGTCTATTAGCCGTTGAAGGTGGTGACTAATTAAATTCCTCGGGCTGGACCGGATTAGGTACATTCACACGGGACGGAGAGACCTTCCTGCCTCTGTTTTGTCGTACACGCGGCCGCCACGTGTACACGACAACGTCGTTTGCACCGTTGCGCTGCCTCGTTTCGCGTCCATCTCGAAAGATTCGCGTCGAGAATCTTGTCTCTGAAAAGGTCTAATAAAATTCAATTAAAACGGCTTCCTCCTTTTCTTCATTCTGCTTGCGCACTGTATAATCGACGTCCACGATGAATACCATTCGAACATGGCGCAGTCTGTCAGGTTTCAATGATCCAGCTGTTTTTTTTCGCGTTTTTCGCTGGCGGCAAAAATATGTAGCATGGACGCTGGATAATTTTCTTTTTATGCAATGCTCCAATATTTTCGCGGTCATTCGCAATTATACATTTCTTATTGACCAACGCACAGAATGCACGTGTATGCATGTATGGTAATACTGGTGTACAGTCAAGTCGGTAATTAGATAATAAAACTTGTACATCATACTTGAAAAATTATTTCAAGTGTTACATAAAGGGTACGTCACTTGTCGTTGCATAAAATACGTGCATGTACGTACTGTTTATATTCAACAACATTTTACTTGAATGTGTGCAAGACACCTGAGACGCCATTGCACATCAAGGGGTTAAATCGATCATTCACATGCGCCAATGTAATAGAAAAGCTTGACCACCAGAGTGTGAAATGCTTATAAGCGAGTCGAAATTTGAAAAATCAAAGTCCATCAAATGTTTGAAGTGCCTTCACTTGGAAAAGTTCCAGCCATTCCGTGCCAGCTCTAAAAGCCTACAGCTCCACATTAGACGCTTTTTCTTTAACAATAACGTCCGCACGGCTCAAGACGATAACATCAGGCGAGCCACCCCGTGCACGTACACGGTTTGCATCTATTTCAGGTGGACTGTAACTGCGTCGGTGAATAGTAGTGGCCAAATAAAGCGCAATCAAAGTGTCTTTCACTCGGCAGCAATTGGTCGCGGTCCACGCATACTCGAGCTTCCACGTATCCAGGCTTACGTAGCGTATAGGGACTAACGTCTAACCTAACCCCTCGCGGCCTCCGGTGCGTACAACATAAATCTACCTTAATGATATCGCACGTAATGCCAGGGTGACGCTATCTCTCGGGTTGGTACACGTGAGAACACGGCTGACACCTCGATCCACCGTTTCGTAGCCGCGGTCGTAAGAGCAATCGTGCGCGAAAGATCGTATCGCCGAGATTTTCTGCCGGCTCTTCCTGCCCCGGCTCTTCTCTCGTCGTTTAGGAGGATTCACGTCGCGATGACTGGCCAGGCCATCCCGTGGGACTTTGCTCTCCTCTCCACCGAACCCACGAAACCTCTTCCTACCCACCGTTTCGTGTTTCTCCTCGTCTCAAAAGCCAGAAACGATTCCAACCGCGATTCGTCTTCAGATAGGTCAACCCTCCGCGCCATTCGTGGTTTTTGCCCAGCTCGCTGCAACACTTCTCCCATTTTTGCGCTCTTACTTCACACTGCGAGCTTCGAGATCGACCGATACCTCCACGCTTTCTTCGCCCTCTTTTTCGCCGTTGCTTGCGCGTTTTATTGAGCTTGTAATGTTCTAACACGTTACACGAAGACACTCGCACTTTGCTCGAAGATTCAGTGGAGGGAACTGATAACTCAAATTGCGTTCGCTGGATTGCGAATGTTGTTACTAAGGACTCTGCGTTCACTTTTCTCCTCAGTGTTTCCGGCCACAATGAATACAACCATGAAACGACTCCAACCACGATGCATTATCGCCTTTTAATCCACGATAGAGTAAAACCGAACGCGTTAGGTGGATTATTGTGTGTGTGATTTACCTGGAAACGTGTAAATATCTCGAAGATTATGAATGACATTAATGTTGTAGTGTTTTGAGGGGCAAAGATGTTCGAATGGTATAATAGAACAATTAATTAGCTACAATGTCCGATCAAATCTTCGCTGATTTGTACAATAAACCGCTTTAGGTTGAACTGTTTAGATATGAAACGGAGATTCTATTGTATCTTGAGTTAAATACTTAAATATGGTTCTAATTGTGTCGTGTCTGGCCTCATTTTAACCAGAAAAATGTCACATGAATGTTGGCGAAAGTTTCATTAAAAAATTAATTTAAGAATAAATTTGTACCGAATAAATTGTAACTGGCGAAGATACGAATTTCATCGACGTCTTCGGGCAAATTAGTCCGACCGGGACGTCGGAATCCGAACGGAAACCGAAAAAAGTCGCTCCGTTAGGAGACGTAACAACCTGGAAACGAAAAGTTTAATTAAACGGGTAATTAAATAGCGGATATGAGCGCGGAGATTTGAGCGGCGCGGCGTGCACGCAAAAGTTGCATAGTCGCGGCAGGTGGAACACGAGGGGGCAGGGAGCCTAAAAAGTGCGGACACCATCTTCTCGGAGCCGCGTTCCCGCGAACTAATTGTGAGATCAGAGCCGAGGAGAAGGACCGGAGACCGAGGGACACGAAACGATAACGGGGCTTTCAGCGTGGAACTCGTAAATTTGTCGGTGGCGTGTGTTGCCGGTGCGGATTTTTAGCCGGCCACCCTCCTGCAAATTGTCCCCCTTTCAATTTGTCCGTTCCCCTCTTATCGGCGTTTCGCGTTCGCTCGCGAGCCGCTCGTTAAATAGTAAATAACGCCGCTAACGGGAAGAAAAGTTCGCCTCCCTCTCACATTATCTTATCGAGCGCTGCTCGACCCTTGACTTATGCGTCGAGAAACTATCCCGTCTTGCGGGATATACTCCGCGGAGTTTGTTGCGCTCTGGGCGGAATTACTTCACTCTATCTTGATCTCTTCATCGAAATGCTGAAAAACTACATGCTACCGCAATCTCAAACCTCTCGACTGCGTGTCGCCAAGACATAACAATTTTTTATGATGATTATACTCTCGCTGTTTGTTACTTAACTGTCCGCGGTCCAAATTGTTCTCCGTCTTATTTCAATCATTTCTGATGTGAACGCTGTTATAATTTCGTGACAAAAAGTTCGACTTTTTACGAAGAGGTTTCTAGCGCATACCTTCCGAAAATTATTTAGATGCAGACAATCTTTCTGACATTAACAAATTTTTTGAGACCTAACATCACCATACATTTAAAGACTGACCTCTTTTCTTTACAACGATGCCTTATTGTGCTTTGAATGAAAAGTTGCACGCACTAAAAATGTGATTAATCCTTTTCATATTTTATCCTTTCCCAACAAAATTTATTTTCTTTGTTAATATTTTAAAATTCTTCTAATGTTCGTTTTGTTTTAAATTACACCTACTCATTTTCGTAATAAATGCATGAAATCACATTCAGAATTCCCTACCGATATGTCTAGCAATGTTTTATGCGTGTTACCGTGTATAACGAAGAGGCGCGTGTTTCTTTTCAATAAAAGTAGGCGCGCAATAAAAATATGATTTATCACCTGGAGTCCACAAGCAGCATGAGACTTAACGAATTCAGAATCGACTGATTCGAGTACGCCGGTCACGAACACCGCGAAGACACCTGTTGGTTGAGAGAGCGGTGCGTGGGCGTGAGCGCGGCCCATGATCGCGTTTCTCAAGGTTGTAATATCGAGTTATCGGGCCCCCATAAGTCCGGCCCGGCTCATTAACAGCCAGGATGCCCCCCATTGTTGGGTTGCCCTGGATCCTACGAAATAATAAGCCGTGTTACGGACAGCACACGCAGGAGAACGGTCATAATGCGTGGCCGCTTACTCGTTATCGCTCACAATGGGTCGCACGCTGAGACCCGAAACTACCGGCCGACGGACCTAAATTAAAGCCGCTACGTGCTTCCTTCGTTATGTGTTGCCCGTGGCCACGAAAGGCACCGCTTGTATGAAGCACCGATCATGTCTCGCTGCTGCTCTATAATACACAGACCGCCGTGTCGTATAAATGACAGAAATTTAGATGCCACGACGGAAAATTAATTCTAGAAAGGCTACGCCTGCAATTTGCGCGACGTATCCGCCGTACGCAGCTATTTACTTCCAATATTGGTGTAATAAAGATGCGATATCTTTGCTGAAGTAACGACGATTCACCAGCATCGATTCTGAAGTGATAGGTAATTTTTGACATACGAAGGAATACCGTCGGTCCTCAGGGATTTACACAGAAACGTGTTCAGACTAGTACGAGTAAATGCGCTCAATTTTTTATGTAGAAAATGAAATAGATCGTGTAGAATGAAAATATTCTAAGTCGAAAGAAATCAAAATGATTTCGAGTCGAAGTCTTCAGTTAATTTCTCCGAGGAGTACCGATAGCCGAAGCCACTTCCGATTCTGTGATTCTTCGGCTGCCATTCTGCGCGTCGTGGAAGAGGGAGAACGCGTCGCTCACTGGTAGGATTCTTCAAGATCGCCATTCGTTACCGCGAGAGACAAATCGGCGTAGATCGAGATAGCCCCGGATGGACACCGCGGTCCTTTTCATCGGGGCTATCCTCGGAGCTGGACCTCCGATGAAGTTTGGGACCGGATGGAGACGGTTCTCCGTCGCTCGAAGAGAAAACTCTTTTAATGCTGACCGTTAGAATCGCATTAATATCGGCTGATGAATCCCCCCGGTAGTGTCACGACGACCTCCGAGAGAGTCCTGCCGAATAATAGGGAGCAGTTAGATCGCAGTATTGTGACGCGTACGCAGGACCCTGCGGGACGTCCGAGCGGTACCGAGAATCGGCAGGCTCTCTCGCAGTGGGGACCGGTAAATACCACTAATCACTTCTCGATCCTTTCTAACCTACCTTGACCCCACCACCGGAAGAGTTATGGCCGTTGGTTTTATTCGGGCTACCTCAGTCTCGGGACCCTGACCCCCGTTCGCGCCTGAGACCCATACCGATGCAACCTGCTCGTACACACTTGTGAAAACTTGCCCCGAAAAAATCGGCGACCGAGAGAAACCTTCGACGAGGATACCCAGGATCTGCCACGATCGCTTTTCTTCCCTGCAAACGGCGCTAAAATGCCGATAGTATTAACCCTTCGTGCACAAGATTTTTTTCAATATTGGAAGTACTTTCCTCAGAATGTTAAATCCTGTACCAAAGTCTTCAGTTCCAGGAAAGAATGAAAATATATACTGATCTTTTGTTACAATAATTATTACTAATCTTGTTTTGTTACCGACAGTACTTTCATCTCGTAAATTGTCTAAAATTGACGCCTTTGAATAGGACCTTTAAATCGCATTCTTATGAACGAAACTATTTTTCTAATAATGCTACAGGAAATACTAGAATGCGACAGATAAATGAATTATAAGAGAGGCACTATTCAGAAACAAATCAGACGATTCTAGTTTCTTTGTAATTATACTTTATGGAATGTAAATAGGCATCAATTGGATAAAACAGAAATTTGAATAAATGTAAATGCTTTGGAAAAAGGTAACGTCAATGTGTTCCATGAAATTAGAATATAAAAGTACATGCTTTTAGTCAACTGCGAATCTTCATGTATAGCTTACGAAGATTCACAATGAAACAAAGTACTGTTTGCTCATGTGACAGCATCATAAAGGTAATGCTGCATAAAAATATTCATAAAAATATATATTCATTCAATAATTGGTTGTCCGATTTAAATTGAACAGCTGTTTCAATCGTCAATTTAGACAAGTGGTTCTAACAATATGTTACCGGACGGAATAAAATTATACCCAGCCTCGCATTTCCAAAATCCTATATAAGTATCCACATCCTTTCCCTCTCTGCGATTAAAGTCAGGAGAAGCGGTACAAAATAAATTTATTAAAAACATAGACGAGCACAAACGACGAGGGTAAATGATTAAGAAAATACACGTGATTGGCTGGCTAAAATTTTGGAAGAGGTGGCGAAAGGAAGGGTCCAGGGCCACGGCCCTTGCCATTCGTTTGGTTCGTCGAGCGTCATGGGGAATGTCGATCGGCGCCGACAACGCGCTGAGAGATTGTCGCCGCTAACGATGCCGGGGTTCGAGGCATAAACCAAGCTGTTCGGCCGCATTAATCTTGATCACGAGTCGCCTGTCGATCGTCGATCGGGGCATCTTGATCGCTGTTCAGAGATGATCGACTACGGGTTCCGCTGCGGTCTCTGCTCTTGCTGCGGCGCTCCGTGTCGCTTTCCTTATCGCGCGGGTCGTCCTCGACGTTCTGTGCCTCCAGCGGGCTGTCCTTCAGCATCTGCAGATCCCTGGTCCTTTTGATGCACCTGCAATTGGTGCAACCAGCCCGTCTGCCCCTTACACTCCTCCGCCTGCTTCGCCTCCTGCGACTTCTTCGTCTACGACCCCTGCGACTTCGTCTGCGTCGCCTGCTGTGACGGCGACCCCTTCGTCTTCTGCTTCGACGACGTCTGCTTCTCCGACGTCTACCTCTCTCAGATGGCAAGTTCGACGGTGCGAGCTGCGATATGTCAGTCTCTGTGTTCAGGTAGTAGTGGCCATTGTTCTTCTTCAGGATTCCGTAGTCCAGGCCGCGCTTCAATGCTGCTTGCATCTGTGGAAGCAGATTGTATCAGTAACTAATATTGTTTACGCTAAAATGAATTTCTTCTAGAGTTTTCTGTACTGTTTCTTCATCTGCGATGAGATCTTTTAGCAAAATTTTCTGTAATTTGTTTCGTACATTCGAATTTTGTCGTTCGAAGGAGAAGTGAATTTTATATGATCTTTATTTAATGAATTATTCATTTTTATACAAATTCATCTTTCAATCAACTCAAATCAACTCATTTAAATCTATTTGATGAAAGTAAATTGTAACCGTTCTCAAATGTAATAAAAATGATCGCTGGATGAAAATTTCGAAGCAACAAATGACGTATCGAATGAAATATTTAAAAATACGCACCTGTCTCTGTATGGTCGATTCCGGAGCACTATACTGTGACATGATGTAGCTCATAATTTCCTTGGACGTGGACCCGTGAACCTCCCGCAGATTCTTGATCGCGTTGACAACCCGGGCCGACATTTTCGGTACCTGTTTCCCCATTTTCTATCTATTTCTTCCGTAATCTCCAATAATCAATCACCGAATTATTGCTAATTATTTCGTTTCGATCGACTCTGACCCTCGGCGATTCCCAAGACACATAGATCGAAACCTTGTTAATGATCTACTCAGAAAATTATCATTTCCACTCACACCAAATTTTGAAAATATTTGACACATTCGACGGCGTTAAAGCAACGCTAATCACGACGAAATTTTAAAATTGTTTACCGAAAGCATCGTAATGCGATGCGGCCGAAATTACGCGTGACTCGTAGACGATTTTGATTACAAATGACTGGATTGTTTTGTGGTTTCTATGCGTTGCTTTTGTCATCGATACTATTCGATCGCGCTCGGTTGTACGGTGCCTGAAGCTTCGTTTACAATCCTGAACATCAATTTCTATGAATACATCGTGAACTGCAAATATCTCAAGATAATGCACGATGATAGTAAAACGAAAATGATTTGAACGATTATATTGATGTTGACGTTGTCCATTGATCACTTTTAAATATTCAGTAGAGTTGTAAAATTAAATACAACATTTTACAATATCACTATAAAGTAAATTACGAAATATTCAACAATAATCTAAATAATATTTCAAATATTTTTTTGGAATATTTTCTAGTGCAATAAATATATTTAGTGTAATATTTTTTTCTGTTCGTCGTAGTCCAGTAATTACTTTTAAATGTTCAGTGAAATATTTATAATGACGACTATAAATAATATTTTTAATATTTTCTTGGAATATATTCTAGTGCAATAAATATATTCAGTGCAATACGTCTTTGTTCTTGTAGTCGGTTCTTCATTTAAAACGAAACTGATGCATTTTAAACGGCGAAGAAGCTTTCTCTAGTGGCCATTAAACACTTAAATATTCAGTGAATCATTTATAATGACGACTATAAATAATATTTTTAATATTTTCTTGGAATATATTCTAGTGCAGTAAATATATTCAGTGCAATACGTCTTTATTCTTGTAGTCGGTTCTTCATTTAAAACGAAACTGATGCATTTTAAACGGCGAAGAAGCTTTCTCTAGTGGCCATTAAACACTTAAATATTCAGTGAAATATTTATAATGACGACTATAAATAATATTTTAAATATTTTCTAGTACAATAAATAAATATAGTGCAGTTTTTCTGTTCTCGTTGTCGGTTCTTCACTTAAAACGAAACTGATACATTTTAAACGGCGAAGAAGCTTTTTATAGTGGCCATAAAATTGTACAACGAACGTTTATGGACTATCTGCAGGTAACTGTCACATTAGGCTGTCCGCGAGGCAATTTTGTCAAGTGTGTACAACGTTTAAAGGGTTGCTCCGATGACAATCCGGAACCGACATCGCGTTTTCACCCGAGTGTGTCTTACGCTTCGATGGAATCGAAGATAGTCTCGTCTCGGACGATGGCTTATCGCTGCTCGAACGATTTTTCGAAAGACCTGTAATGCCGTTCGAGTTGGCTTTTCGATGTAACCGGGCTGTTGCACCGAATCGCACGGGTGAAATAGTGAGGAAGAAACCACGGAATCGTAAAGATACCAGCTTAAGTATCCATAGGTAGTTTCTCGCTCTTTCACCGTTAATTCCACCGTTGACGTTTGTCACCACGCGATACGACATTTCTGCTCATTTCCGGTCCAGCTATCGGCGTGATTGCATTTTATCAAACCATTAAATGATTCTACACGATATATACGCGTGTCCATTGCCGGCGATGATGGGTAGATAATTTAAATCCGTCGTCTTTTACGTGTGAAAACATGGTTGGGAAGTGTTCGGAAGAGTGTGCTCGTCTCGTGAGGATTTCTTCCGCAGATGTCTTCCGAGATAATCGGATCGTTATCTCGCGCTAGAAGGATACCTCGATCATCGTTTTCGTAGCTAACAGATACTGAAATATGGAGTAACTTTTACGGAGAATGATCTAATTCGAACCAGGACATGATCGCGAGATGTTGCGACTAAATGAAGCATATTACACTGTAGACGGCGCCAGTCGTTGAAAAATAGTGGGAAAAAAATAAAACTACAGGATGTTCCAGATCGAAGCTACAGATTATAGCTTGCGGTTGACACGTTAAACATTTATTTTTCTAGTAACACTTGCATTATGTCCAGCTGTCCGCTGCAATCATGTCGCTTTTGTGAAACTGTGTGCGAAGTAAAAAGACACTTCACGACTTTATCAATCTGTAACTGCAATTTACGTGGCGCAGATGATGCTTCGTAAAATTCATGTGAATGTTCATATTGTATAAAGAACGAAAAGTTAAACGCTGTATTGAAATACCACTAGGACGTAATGAAAATTTATGGATGGAACGTTTCTTTCATTAACACCTGGATGACAGGATCCGAGCTCGTTTCGACTCAGCATTTCAAAGACATTATGTGGCTACCCGACGTCTAGTAATTATTTTAAATTGAAGTCAAATTGTTCTTTTTCAATTGTTACTTTGTTAACACCTTGTTTGCGGGCGGTTTTATCAGCAATCCACCCCGTAAAGCGGGCAATTTTTCCAGATTCGTTCTTGCAGTCGCGAAACGATTAATAATATAATTATGACTTACATGTTTCACAACGGCTGGCGCCCAATTTTCACTGTACAACGCGTTTTAAGCGTCTCCCGCAAACAATGCGTTAACAAAGGACAAGAAATATTTCCAATCAGAGCAGTTACTTCGTCCTAAACAAAAGCGTCCCTCTCATTCCTCGTCCCCCATTCATTCCATATTTGCAACAAAATACTGTGGCACCGTCAAAACACGGTGTTCAGTTCACAAATTAGCACACCTCGGAGCGTAACCAACCCGGTAATTGAGCGCTATTTGTACAAACGCGACAAGAAGGTTCAATTAAGGAATCCGCAAGGTCCTGTAGCCGAACTCAATAATTTCCTGTGGGGACTCGCTCTTAAAATCCCTCGGGGCCGTAGCCAGCAGGTAGCCGATTAATAATACGTTCCGAAAGCATGGTGACGACGGCAAAGTGGCAAGTGGGAACGACCTTAAAGATCGCAGCCGCGAGACGATACTTGTTAAATTCGTCGATCCCTAGTGTTAACGAAGCCTGTTTCGCAGCCGGCTCGGTGCCACGCGAAATTTACCGATTAATTCTCCCCCCTCCTTTTTTTCCCTGGACCTGTGCTCATTAGTTGACCTTAATGGTGTCGGGCGGCGTTTAAAAAAGCTCGCGACTCCGAGTCCTCTTGTGGAACGCGTGTGCATGCACGCGGGTAAACGGGGGCCATCTTGCCACCTCGTCCGGTAATTGGATAGTCGGGGATGCCGCGGTTTACAAGAATAACGCGGCAATTTAGCCGGCCACTTAGCCTCCTCTACCTGACCAGAACCGATTCACCGATTCGTTAATCAGCACCAGGTGTCGCGGCGAGGCGCTGCGCGGGATGCATTCGCGTTGCAGTCGCGTTGCAGCGCGACGTGCCGGCCTGAATGTACACCTGCATGTAGATGCTTGCGTCTATACGCCAATGATTATTTATCAACGTCGCGCTTAGACCGGGAAACGACTGGACGTCGCGTTTAAGCTCTTTTATTGTCGTCACTCGGTGCGCGCTCGCACACGCTAAGGTAATCGTGCGCCACGCTGCCTGCCTGACTGCCTGACTACCTTGCCTGGCTGACTGCCTGACTGCCTTCCTGCGCCTACCTTTCGTCCCCTTTCCGCCGATTTACTGCCGCTGTCCGCCTCGATACCCAGACCGTCCTTCTCTCTTTCGAGAGCTTCTTTTCAGCGATCGCCGCGGAACGGTAATTCACGCGAACGAATATTTACGGCCGTCTCGCCGAACGGAAATTTATACCGTCTCCCACCCAGACGATACATCATCCGAACGCCGCTCATTCCGACGCTCCTATTCCGACGAATAGAAACCAGCCTTTATTGATAGCGCCGGACCAAACCACTAGCCTCCACCGACACACGTCCCGCGAAACCGATAATACACCGGTGGTGTTGATTTGAGATATTGCTTCATTGGACACCCTGTATCCAGGTTTCCGCAAAAAATTGTTGGCTGTTTTATTGTACACGATGTGCCAATTGTTTTCGGGACTCTGGAGCAGTGTTACCATATTTTTCTCTCGCCAGGCCCCTTACCCTTCCGCCTCTCGCCACGCCACGCACCGTATCTCATCTTTGCACTCTTCCCACTAACGCCGGCGACAGTGGCGACACGCTGGTGTACAGTCGCGTCAGCAACTAGTGGGAAGAGTGGGAGGCTCACGCGACCGTACGTCAGCGTTAGTGGGAAAAGTGCAAAGACGAGGTACGGTGCGTGTGGCGTGGCGAGAGGCGGAAGGGTAAGGGGCCTGGCGAGAGAAAAATATGGTAACACTGCTCCGGACTCCTACGCATCCACGAATTTAGGTACTTTGGATTTGGATGTACCTCCGGGTGATTTATTCAGATTGAAAGGTGTAGAGATTGTTTGGATCTGCATTTCACCAAAGGAAGAAGGATCGGTTTCTACTTTTGTGAATTGACTGGATGATCCACCCACAACGAAACAGTGAAACGGTCTTCCATTAAGAGGTGCCATTTTAAATACCGCGCTATTTTTTATTTGCGAAGATTCGAGTTGTCACTCTCCGACACGTGGTTAGTAAAAGTGTGGAAAATGGTTAATTGTAAGAAAGAGAGCGTTGTTTTATAATTTAGAATAACGTTCCTTAATAGAAGACCTGTATAAACCTGTTCAAACTAATGAACATTTTCTTTTCTGATTCTCGAGAAATTGTCGATATTTAACCTCTTGCAATTTCGTAAAAGAAATTCTTTATCTTCTATGAAATTTTTGCATAATGCAGTGAGTGGAAAATTGAACCCAAAAATGAGTGAACCTAAAAATGCTATATTGAAACCTCTATAAACACTTTAAATATTTTTATTCGTGAATGGGTCTCCCACAGATTTGAAAACTGATATCTCACCTTTACAACGACTCCTCAGAAATTGAAGTACGATTTTTTTTACTGTTTTATGGATAGGAAATGAGAAACAAGTTTGATCTTATGAAGCTCTCGTGGTGTGCGCTATGTTACTGTAAAGTTAGCTGTACGCTTCTCATTCAAACTTTAACAAAACGACTAAAAAAGGTCGTACGAGAATATATCTTCAGTTTTCTACCTGTCACGCCATCCAAAATTATCTTCGGAAAACTAGAACCATGGTATGTAAAAGTAGAATCAAATCAGGCCAGATTTATTATTCTACTATCTTTTTTTCGTCGTCAGTTAAATGTCGACGATTTCTCGAGAATAGAAAATTCGGTGTTAAAACAATTTTTGGGTACACTGTATGTGCATACATAAATATCTGTGGCAGCAGAGCTTGGAAATGCCTTTTATTTTAAGAACTGGTGAGTTCAATTCAATCATGCAGTATAGATAGTTGAAGTATAAATGTCCCACTTTTAATCTTTCACATCCATCGGGGATTAGTCCATTAGTGATAAGTACATAAGTAATGAATTGAATACTCTATTTTCACGCACCATTATTCTTTTTCTTCTATGAAATTTTGCATAATGCAGCGAGTGGGAAATTAAACTCCCACAGATTTGAAAATTGAAATCTCCCCTTTACAACGATTCCTCAGAAATTGAAGTAAGATTTTTTAATTGTTTTATAGATAAAAAATGGGAAACAAGTTTGATCTTATGAAGCTCTCCTAGGGAGTTAGGAGGCTTGTGAATACACTGCGGATTTTATGCAGTTATGACTAGACTGCGGATATTTATGCAATTATGGCTTTTGAAAATTTTTTAAAAATACTAGACAAAAAATTCAGACTAATAAGGCTTCTACCACGGAAAATAAGATTCTATTTTATTCCACCTTCTTAAAATTCAACTACAAAATTTGAAAATTGATTAACAGCCGCAGTCTAATGATGAGATAGAGGTACGGGCTCTAAGAGTGTCATTAAGAATTCAAAATCCAAATTCTGAAGTCAAGAACTCTTGCTGAAAATTTGAAATCACTGCCGTCGTTCTCGAACTGTTGTGAACCGGAATGGAAGAACCCTAACTCGAGCCTGTTGTCTCAGGATCGCCAGTTTCCAGGAGACCGACGCGACGAGCCAGCTGACATCCGACGTAACAAATGTCGCGCGTCACGATAATTACCAACCGGAATTCGCCTCGATGGAAACTCTGGTGACGGGGTATAGCGCAATGCACCGGCTATAGTGCACCGGAGCCTGCAGAGAATTTCTTGGTTCTGGACACTGTGTGCGGGAGACATCACCTCACATCCTGCGCCGCAGGATGTCCGATTGGATGGGCACTGGTCAACCGACCATGTCGATCGAAGGCGAAGACATTTTTACACCTATGCTACTTCTTGGGAAACTCGGCTGCGTCTGACATTGGATGAATCGCATTATGTTTGACCGTGAATCACAAAGGAAGAACCAGGGAGTTAGTAAACTGCGGATTTATTCACAAAATAAAAATGTTCTTCATTGATTGTGGGAAACAGGAGTAAAATGAAAATTGATATCATACATTAAATATTTTGTTGTGTTAAAAACAAGATTACAACATTCTTAAATTTTTCTTTTATCTTTCATTGTTTTATATTTCACCCAGCCAATTTCTTCATAAATGCATAAAAACCCGCAGTCTAGTTGTGACAGCGATGGGTAGGTGCAATTTAAAGCAGTAAACAGAATAAAAATGGTTAAGGATATCTCTCCAGATGGAGGACCATTCTTGTAATTAGACTGTGGATGTTTATGCACAATAAAAATTGTTTTGAAGGTTTCTATTCTGAATAACATTTCCCTTTATCTATCCATGCCAACAGAAGTTAAATAAAACTGTATTACCTATATCCAATTAAACTGTCTTCTTAATCATTTTAATCAGTCAAATATGACAGCATCATATTCAGTTCTATTAATGTCTTCGTAGTTTTCTATTTGACCAACCCATTTTTGCTATTAATGTATAAAATCTGCAGCCTATTTATAATTATGTACTTGACAACGTTTAGGGCTGTTCACGTCTTTGTTTATCAATTTCTTAAAATATGCCATTAAAAGATGCTATTCATTAAAATGTGAAATTGGGAATGTTACAAAATTTATTGATGGGAACGAAAATGAGTGAAGTATTACGTTAACATGTTTATGCATTTTCAATTTGAAAATAAATAAAATCAATATCTCCTTATGTGTTTCTAAAATCCTCTGCTGTTCGAGGGTTAGCTTATATATTTCTTTGGACACATTTTCGAATACATTCTCATCATCGTCATAAAATACCGTAAAATATCCACTTTTAGTGCTCGATAGATTCAGTGTCAGGAACCGTAACAACCGTTCCGTTCCGTAGCAGAGCATCGGAATCAAAGATGGCGATTCCAGTGGGAAGTTGCAGCTTTGGTGCAGCATGATCGCGGCGGTTCTCCATTCGGGGCGCATATCGATGTCCGAGCAAGTGTTTTTCTTGTTACTTTCCCGCGGCGGTATCGTCGTCGCAAACGACAGGACGTCCGCGTATCGAAGAATTCAGCCGTGGGGGCTTAGAGGCCTCTATTAAAGCGTTCCCGCGGCGGAAAGAGGCGACACGCGAGAGACGGCTGCCAGCCAATCAACGGCATTGTACCTGTGCCGCGCGATGATTGCAATTGGCTGATTAACAACCTTCCCGGCAAGCCACGGCTACCTCTCCTCGGCCAGCGCGAGTCGCATAATCGGCCGAACTCCGCATTTTGCATACTCGATTGCCGTTGAGCTCTGTCTGTTCCCCTAGTACCCCCGGTCTCCATGATCCGCTCACAGTTTTTGCTACGGTGTCGATCGCCATTTTGGATAAATTAGCACAACTCGCGGGTCGTTAAGTTTCCGTGGTCGCGACAGAAATTCCCGATCGCGACACGCCTTATAAATATTCGTGGCGCAATTAATAATTAATATTCCCGGTGAATGAGCGGAGATAAATCGCCGAGGTTTCGTATTCATTAGCCTGGGCTAGGCTGCCATGCCGGCCGGGGACACGAGCGGTTTTTCAAGAAGGCGCTTGTCGATGGAAATTATTCGCGTGGCCGGCAGTCAAAGGAATTGATTGCCCGTTGATTTGCAAGGCTGCTTTTTCCACCAGCCACTCGGCACCGGTCGTTTTCACCTTGCGGAACGTTGTCGACGAATCGGAGCTCGGTTTTTCAAGAAACCCCGGCGAACCTCTTCGACGCACGTGTCCCAGCATCTCTGCGCGCAACTGCGATGATAGGAACTGCAACGCGTCGCTCGTTCTAATTACATGGTAAACATCCTCCGCGCATTTTATCGTATTAATTAGGATCAGAGACGTGCGGATGTTAGCACTGCTGGCACGACCAACAGCGGAGTTTCGAGAAATGATTAATACCGCGAGATACGGCCAGTGCAAATGAAGATAATCGAATGGAAAATATTCTAGCGGTACAACGCTCGGGGAAGAAATGGTGTATGTGTTTATTCCACCTGTTCTTACTTAATCATTTATGCCGCTCACGGACCCGGATCGAATTAGCACTTTCTACCGGGATTAACATGATCTTTTTGCTTGCTGTGAGATTAGGTGACAGTTTATGTTAATTACACGCTCCGATCGAAGAGTTAATGCTATTCGGGAAAGAATGGTCTGTACTGCTGTAACTGCTGGACAGTTGCAAGAGCGGTATAACGGATAGTTGTACACATTGCCGCGAAGTGACATAATTTCGGGTCTTACGATTTCGAGTCGTTGAAATATCGAGAACTGGTCATTTTATCTGACACTTCGATGCGATGCTCTTACATCGTAGATGTTTCTATTAAATCATTCGAAATTAAAAGATATCTAATTGTAAGTGAAAATATATTATGCGTACACATTGTTGAAGTTTGCAACTTCGGTCTTTTGATCATACAATTTTTATGCGCCCATCTTTATATGGATATTGAGGAAAAGTCACGGACATCAAGAAGTATATTAGAACCTCGATTACACGAATTAATCAGAAAATATGAGAAGAAGAGAAGAACGAAGAGAATACGTTTATATAACTCCACTTCTTCTCTTCTTCAAGTTCACGCCAACTTTCGTTATTCAAAGCTATATTACCTAGCTGCACTTTAAAGAGCTTGTAAAATCACCGCATAATTGTGTAACGGTTGTAAGCCAATGAACTAGCTGTCAAAGGACTTGGAAAAACATGAAAATGATGTGCGTCAGCTAAATACACAGGGACCTTTGAAATATACTAAATATGTAAATACATTTCATGTTGAAAAAATAAAAGTCACAAAAAAGTTTGAGATCAATGACAGAGTGCTGAGATACAAATGGCAGAATGGCATGATTCTTTACGCGAGAAATGTGTGAAATTGACACGTAAGACGGATAGGGATTAAATAGAGATGAATAGCAGAAGCGCGATCATCGACTTTCCCTGGAAATGTCCTCTCCAGCGTCGTGTTCTCCGCGATCGAGAATCAGCCCGGGCCCTTTTCTCTTCAGGGGAAACAGTTTCGGCGCGTTAAACCTGTTCCGCGGTTCCTCGAATCTCCCGTGTCCTTTGATCACGGGAGCCTTTGAGGCTCCAACGGTACACACGGGGGCCGGTGCATCTTGCACGCGAGCAAAGATACATCTCGGCGGCTCTCTCTCTCTCTTTCCCGTTCTCCATCGGATCTGACGGATTTTCGGTGCACGGGGTTCCGCGGCAAAGGGTGAATTAATGCCGATGAGAGCGGGCGCAGTTAATAAACCGGACTTATTAAACGATTACATTAACGCAACCGTCGCCGGAGATTAATGCACTCGGCTCCGGAACGTCTCACTTGTTCCCAAGGCAGCCGGGTATATATACGAAGAAAGGCAGAAGCCGACAAGAAATATGATCTACACGGTGTGGGCACCGTATCGCGGTAGCCCCGAGATAATTACGGCCACGACCGGCGATAATTTTTGCGTATCGAAGGGCCGAAGGTCTGGCAACGCGAAAGTGGGCCGATAAACGATCGCGTTAATGCACCGCCCTCCCCCTTTAATTGGCGGGAAATCCATTAGAAAGGCACCGGCCGGACGTAATTACTCGGAAGGACAGTCTTTTCTAACCGGGGAGAGCCACAGTGTTGCACCGTTTGCGTGCGACGTATCTGTCGATGTTGCGCGACTCTTGTTCCCAGCTTGTAATTACGCTCTTGGCGAGTGTTTCTTGCGAACGGTCGCCGTGCGGCGTGTCATTAAATAATTTGTTCGGGCTTGGCCGCGATATTAGGCCCTCTCACGCGTATAATTAATTTTAGCGGGCCGAGCAGCGCCCGAGATTTTTTTACGCCGGAAACTGGTTGCGCCCCGACTAAAAGGCTCCGAGACCATCCGAATATGGTACGCTCGCCTGTGGAATACGAACGTTCGATCCGCTTTCCTCTTTCGTTTTCGAAAATACGTGTAACGCCTTAGTCTTTATTTCTCAATTTTACTTTCACTGTGATTCTCGCATTTTGCGTCTATTGCGGTGCGGAGAAACTGATCGGAATCTTCAGCACCGAAGAAGCTGTAGTCCAATAATGCTCGTCCCGTCCTCAATTTACGCGAAGTATCTGTTCCTTCATGTTACGAGGAACTGTATAAATTTTAGAAATACGTATTTATTTTAAATAGCTTGACAAAAGAAATAATGTGTCCTAATTGTGTAATTGTCTACTAAAGAAATGTATGTAAATTAATAATAGTACACTAAAAAAGAAATTACTGAAAAACTACCAGATGGTCGACCGTACCATAAAGTTATTCTTAGGGTTCTTGCATTAACAGACAAAATTCGCGAGAATTTAAAAGGAATTTCTGGATCTACGAATGTTTTCCCGTAGGAATTTTTAAACGTTTGACGACTCGAATTAGAAAAGGAAATTTTTATTTCACTTCTTTGCTTTGTGGAATTGATAGAAACAAGCAAAGATATTTTGACCATTTGAAAATTCGTCATATTCAAACAATACTGCAGACATTAAAAAATTGTTTGATTCAATTTCTGACGATCTAATTGACTTTTTAATGTAATTAAAACAGCTGTTACACTAGTAACAATAGAAAGGCCAAGACGAGAAGTACCTCCACAAATATGTTTAAAAAATTTATAAATAACATTGTGAATGGTCCTAAACACCATTAATTAAAATGAATTCAGAATAGAACATACATATCTTAGGTGTACAAATGAATTCAACATTTAATCTGCAGTAACTTTATTTTAGATCCGCCAAATTGCAGATTCAGTAATTATTTATAAGATGGCGTACCTACAAAAAAGTAACGGAGATTATTCTTCACAGTAGGATCATTACTTTAGTGCCACTCGTATCAGGATTAACCTCTTGTATTGTTTCGTACAATGAATAGAATTTCTTCATCCTTAACAGCTAGGAGGCTGTTACTTCCTAGTAGAAGAAGAGAATTGATATTTATCGTACGTATGCGTTCACTTGAATGCTTAAATATTCAGAACAGACGGATTAAATGAACCTCGTTTCTACACTTGATATCCTTCTTTTTCTAAATTTTGCCTAACTCTGGTGGCTCACAAATGGCTCACAAATGTCCCACAAATGGCCCAATGAATTACGCTAGAGAAGATTTTGCATGTACCCTGCACGTTCCCCAGGCTACAATCTCACTAAACACCGCAATTCAATTTTCATCGCGCGTAAATCGGCAGTGGCCCCGGAAAGTATCCTTTCATCACCGATCCGCGAACGTCGTGCTTTTCGTGGACGAGTTGAAATGCCGCGAAAATTTCTGCGGAAGCGGGGGCGACCTCGGTGGAAAGGAAGCGCTCGGTGTCGAGAATTTAATAAGACGGACAGTGGAAAAGGAATATCGCGAGATGCGAGGAGTACATGCGAGCAGGTGGACGAGAAGAGGCGAGAACACGAAACTACTCGGCCAGAGGCAGGGTCGACCGCTTTCTTGGCCCACCCGCACCTACCACTCGTCTCGATGTCACGTGTTTATAAATAGTGCATCAACGTAATGCCCGGCGGCTGTAACCACGCCGAAAGATTTACGAACATTGCGGCCACTATCCGCGGGCCGAGACGCGGCGAACGCGGAAAGGAATTCCGCGATATAATAACGAGGGTGTCTCATCTCGTGCCTAGTTAGGCATTACCGATGACCGTCCGAGATTTCGCGGATGACTTCTTCGCTTTGCGTGGGCCGAATTATGCGACAGCCTCAATTAGGAGCTCACCAATGGGATGCGTGTTAACTAGTGTTTTCAAAAATTATTTTTTTCTTGATTTTTAGAGTTGTCGCAGAAATTTGTAGAACAGTAGATTTATATCATAATGTACAGTGAACAGAGCTGGGCAAAAATTTTATTTAAACACAGATTTCGAATAGTGTTCGGAAAAACCCACTACATTCGAAATTTTTGCCCAACTCTGACAGTGAATCAATCTAAAGCTCTAGTTATTCTAAATTCTGAAGTTCAACCCAGAACTGGGCATTTTGAATCAATTTTTCCAATACAGCCTTATAAACAGTCCTAACCGTATCGAGAAAAAAAATGTATCGGATATAAATACAATATATTGTTTTAAAAGATTACAAGACTGAATTTATTTAGATCTTCCACAATTTTTATTATAATACGTGCTCGAATAATGAAATTTATTGAATAATTTCTAATGGAACCATCTTTATAATTTCAATAATTAAAAAATAAACAATGTCAAAGCGGCAATTTGACTGGTCGCGGTCATGCTACTTATTCGCCGGACTAGGATTAATCAATTTGTACTGGAACAAATAAAGAACAAAAATTGCTAGTATAAAAAAAAACAATTTTGATCTTTTGAACCAGCAAAAATTAAATTTCGTAAATATTGAGTCGCTGTTAGTGCAGAATAGACTCGAGATTTTATGTATTTATGACAAGAACTAGTAGATGCAATGTAGAACAGTGAAAAGATTAAAAGACTTTATGAATACTAAAATTATTAGTGAAAAATATATATTTAGTTTAGTCTTGCAATTGATATACAAACTTTTTATTAATTCCTACAAAAGTGCAAGTTTTTCAGTTAAACTGAATATATTAATATAAATATTACAATACGTAAAAGGAAAAGTACCATGCTTTTTATATAGGACATAATGCAACATAGATATAAATATTTAATCGCCTTCGTTCGTTTTGCATTTTCGAACGAAACGCTATGGAGATCGAGTGCAGTCGAATTTAATTTGTGATATTCGCGCGAGTGTTGCACGCGGCCTCGTACAGAGAAGAGGTCGCAGACATCAATCATCAATAAACTGAAATTTCTGAAGGGAGAAGCGAGGCGACTCGCGCGATACTCGAGACGGGATAATTCAGGCCACGCGTCTCGCGGGCGGACAAGTAAAATGCGTTACGGAAATCGCGGCTTACGGCTGAAAGCCCGCGCATTTACACGCGTGACAATGAATAATTTTGTCACGTGTCACAATTATGGGTCGCGCAACGCTGGCGAACAATCCATTTTTCATACTAATCCGCGGCCCGCGATTCCCGGAACCGGTGCAGAAGAGTATCGTTTGCCGCGGACCACAAAGTCGAATTGTTACACGGCAAATCAGTCCCTTCAGAAATTAGAGCAAAACAATTTTGTTGATCGTTTGGACAGATGTAGCTGAAAATTTATTCAATGGATAGTCAGATTTAGATACATTGAAAGTACCAAGACCAAACCGACTGAAGTTCATATGAGTATTATTACAATTATAAAGTTAAATTGTTATGCACAATAGAAACCAGGCAAACATGGTTGTACAAATTATGAAATTGTATTAATTGAAATTTGACTTTCTTAGCACTGTGCATAGGTATAATTGAATCGGTTAGAAATCTGGAATGAGTTATTTTAATCCTTCTGGCAGTTTCAGTGTTAAGTAAAAGATAAGGGTTAGTCTTTCAATAACCACTTTTATCTTCGATTTCTTGTTTTATAGACGACCAAAACAATTCCTATATTCAGCCATATTTTATACAGGGTGGGGTGTTATAAACCAGTCTCCTGAATAACTCGCTTGCTTTTGAAGATAGAAGAAAATGCAATTTATTTTCTATTGCAGTTCACCTCGAGTGACCATGAATGACCTCCATAATAAGTCATTGTATTCATTCAGAAACACCATCAGAATATAAATAAAATGTGTTATTCAGGTGACTTGTTTATAACGCCCCACCCTGTGTATTTAGGAGCTGAAGTCTTAGAAGCTAATTTATTATTTCTTCTTTTTAACAAACGCAGACGCTCTCAACATCAAATCTTGAACCGCTCATTTAACAAGTCGATTAACTCCACAGAATGGAGAAGAAAGAAAATCGATACAATTGTATACATTCATAATTAGCAGTTCTTCCCATCTTTGTTATTTAACACTAGGTTGTACGGGACACCTCAGAATGGCGGGTTCTAATATTGTAAAGATGCTTCCCTGAGGAATTATTTACTTTATTCCTTTGGGTACATATTAGTAGAAAAACGGTCAAAAATTTGGATAGACACATTCTTGTGACGTTTACAAAATAATGTGAAATATTTATTTCTATAGCTCCGTAAACCTAGTGTTAAAAATAAAAATATTCGTGTCGCTCAAGTATCTTGGTCGCAAAATGTAATGAAACTTCAGTTAACCGATTTGGCTTGAAAACGGCTCAGGACAATGCACGATGGGCAGATGAATGTTAAAAAAGTCCATTCCGTTTCGAATGGTGTACTTTTTCGACAGACTGTAAGGCTTATGCACCATGTTCACTATTATTGTCAGCGCGACGTGCACTTACGCGGGCCAAACGGTTGTTGGTGCCGGTGGCTCGCTAACAAATGACACTCGAAATTTTCCAAGTTTCTAACGGTATACGCGCTTTGTCAACGTAGCGACAGATATTTCACGGATCCTGAGTATATACGCCGGATGCGTGTGCCAGCTATTTCTGCGATCCGCGACAGCCGTGTCTGATGCGCTCCCGCGCTCGCCACCGATGTCATGCCATTCTGTAACGCGAGCAAAGCGTTCTCGCGACTCCCGGTGCAAATTCTTATCACAGGTTCTGCAACGCGATCCATCCCCTCCTACGGGCCTTGTTTGCCGCGGCCACCGACGATTGATCGTCGGGTTTCAATCTTGGCCCGGTAATCGAATCAACGGACCTGGATGCTCGGCCAAATTAGTCAACGTAATGAAACATCGGGACACGGCCGACAAGGGAATGCGCCGCGCTGAGTTTCTAGTGATGTCGGCCCAAGAATTTCGAACGAAGATCGGAATCGAAAGGAAAATGAGTGGTGAATCTCGAACGGCGATGTCCGGGTCGGTCGTGACCCAGAATGATAGCCTAACTCGAGACTAGGGCGCGTTAATCTCATGGGCCAGCACCATCACTTTAGGAGTTGCAAAATAGAAGAAATTTAACTATTTCTTTTATATGTATGTATTGACTCTCCCAAAGTCATTTCTGTTGAAAGTCTTAAAGAGTAAGAGAAATTGGACAAATTTCATGATATACGAAATTATGTTTTTCTAAAACAGCAATATGTACATCTTTTATATGATGCTTAAGTAGCATTAGCTTTTTTTAAATTTAGCTAATTATCTAATACATATTTCTTTAAGTTTACATTAAACTAGACAGAACGAGCATGTTGTTGTCATGGCAGATTTTGGAAAAATCAATTTTCTAAAAAGTTACAACTATGAGAACTGTCTTTGAGATATCTTGGGAATTGGAGGGACGATAACAAAATTTCTTTAAACGGTGTATTTTGGATTACAGAATTTAGTCGTGTAAAATAATTACTAGACTGCGGATTTTATGCATTTATGACAAAAATGGGTACTTACAATTGTTTAAAGCAGTGGACGTATTAAAAAGATTTAAGCACACCAGTGTATCAGTCTCAGCTTAATAAAATAATTTTAAAAAGTATGATGTTTCTATTTGGCTCCTGTGTCTTGCAATATTAGCAAACAATTTTTATTTTGCATAAAGACCCGCAGTATAATAATTAATTACAGGCATTTGGTCAAACAGTTCCCTTTCATAATTCTTCTCAGTTATTATTAGAACATTAAATAAAATAGAAATTGAATAGAAAATGTGTCAGTATCTTGTGATATTTGGTACGAAACTGAATTTTTAATTATAGAAAAAATTGTTATAAAGGGTCGTAAGCAAGCAAGAGTGTAGTATCTGATTGTAACTCGAGGAATGCCGTTGTTCTTAGACATAAAAGAAAATAACGATCGCAATCCCCTCGCTTAAACATTCATAACGAATGAATTCGCGACTGAAATGCTCAACGTGACACGGCAACTCGTATCTCGGGCTCAATGGATTAAACTTTCGCGTTTACCGGGACGGTTTGATGTTCTAAGTCAACTTGCTTGATTAATGAACCTGTTTGAATTTGTTGATGAGGTATTTCATTCATCTTGTATCACTTCTTGAAAATCTCTCCTCGTGACAGAATTAAAAAGATCACGCACGCTGTTATCTGAGTAACAACTACCTTGCAATGCTACGAAAAATCAATACTACCATGTTTTTATTCTCTAAAAACTTACTTGAGAAATTTTAACACGATATGACACAGCTGCTTTTTCTTCAACTTTTATTTTAGCATGAAATTTCTTTCGTTATTTATGAAAATCTTCAATTAATTTCTCAGTTTCTTAGCGATTAAATTAAATGAACAGAGAAAGTATACATTAGGTCGTCGCATATGAAATATCCGATTTTTAACAGTGACGTTAATTAACCGCAACTATTTCTTATTGATCAAAGAATCACACGTTTCTTGATTGTATTATGGTAGAAATTGATTTTTTTGTCACTCACAGTCACAGGCTTCATTTACAAGATTGTCATCTCTATTTTGTAGTTCGTTTTACTATCAACGAATGTTGATTAGTAGACTTCTTACTTGAATTGTTTCAATAAGCTGAGAAAAATTTTTGTCATAAATGCATAAAATCTGCAGTCTATTGATTAGTCACCACATTTCCACCAAATATCGTATAATGCTATCGTTAATATATTGTTTTTCCACACATACAAAAAGAGCTCGCGATAATCGCACTGATTCACGTAGAAATCAAATCTATTTAAAAGGAAATTGATATGTGTAAATTAAAATTGAAGAAGCTTCGTACCTCAAAGTGACGTACAAGGAAATCGGACATTTCATATGCAACAACCTAACACATAAGGAGTACCTCCAAAAATATGTTCAAAACATTGATAAACAAAGCAGTAAATAATTCTAAATATCAGTAATTATACAGTGTTACAAGAGTGATCCACTGCCGGCGCGGCGCGGCGGTTTAATCAAGTAATCATTTTATGAAGTGACAATTGCATTCTTTTTATAATTCAGAGATCCTTTGACATTGTGGAGTAGTGCGTCAATCATATGACTTATTGGTAACAGAATATACGAGCGAAGGTTGAAATGGCCCTCGCGTGTTCTCCGGTGCAGAAGAATCATATTTTTCGCCTAAATTTCCCAGATTTCGTGAAACACGATTAATAATCCGGCCCGTTAGCGTCGCGTGTTTACATGCTCGGTTTCGGATGGTCTGGGCGACAGCTTACGGCGGACACGCGTGAACACTTAAATTTGATGTACGGCAGACGCAACAATCGGCCGCCGCGACCGGCTCGTAGACGAAACAATCGTGGACAATGAGGAGTTCCTCGCCTCCCCCGTCTTCTTCTCTCATCCGTTTGAGAAATGCCCGCGAGAAATGGATACCGACGCAAGCCGGGGATTCCGTTCTCTCGACGATTATGTATGCGAGCATTTGTTAGCTTAATGGAATCCTCGCGCGCGCGCGTATTACAATACGCCGCGGAAATAATGGAACTCGCTTGTTGAAACGCGAACGGTACAAAGCGTTCCGGTTGTCCCGGCCATCAAATTGCACGCGACTCCGACGATTCTTCGTCGGTCACGGCACGAGACCGAATCCATTCTCGAACCTGTCCCGGACACTCCTCCGAGTCGCGGTGAATTCGCTGACACCCGCCGCTTCCGGGTGCCTCCTACGAAAGAACCCGTCGACCAGTTTAGAAACCATCGCCACCGCCTCTACAACACCGGCCGCTATAACCAGAGTAACTGCTCAAATTTTCACCGACCGAACACTTACCAATAGTTCCCAAAAGGGCACAGCTCTATTGAAACCTCCACACATTTATTTTTATTGCGGATTTTGAAAGCCTCTTTCTTCATGAACATTAAAAACAATTTCTGCAAGTAGCTATACGGCTATAGGAATCATCGTTTCAAACTTGAAGAGAGGAATTTCCTTTTTCTGGTGAAAAATCTCAATGGTTTTTGTCAATATTAACATCTTTTATCTCAATAACCGGTTTGTTGCAAGTTTTATTACGATACAAGGATGTTACAGTTTTTACAACAACGAATAAAATCGGGAGGATTAAATAATCCATTAAAATTCGAATCACAAAATACTACATAATAACTATACTCCGTATTTGATGCTTTTATGACAAAAATGGATAGGTATTTAAAACAGAGAAATATTAAAATAATTGAAGAATATCGACGTACTATTTTCAATATTTTTGAATTATTAAGAAAAGAATCAAGTGTCTATTTAACTCTTGTCTTCTGCAATTAATCCTTTAACTACGGCTGTCGTCAATAGACGACGCGACGCGACGGTACGAAACTTTCGTGAGATACGGCCGTCGTCAATAAGTGATTTGATGAATTATGCCGGGAAGGGGGTTTGCTTATTGACTTTTGATTACTTTATAAATAAGACAACAAGCTTAGAGGGACTAATTTTCTTAGCAAATGTATTTTTTATATAACATATAAGTGTAATTATATTATTTATTATTTATTAATAAACAATATTTATTAAAGGGGGGAGGTAATTACCCCGTCTATGTACATAAATCATTATATATAGATAATATATGAATGTATCAGCATTTGTACAACTTTTCTTTTTGTTTCGTTTTGCGTTTAGTCAGACACATTTGTGAATATATATCAGTAGCTAAAGGGTTAATGCAGAGAGCTTTTACTGTTCATGAAGATCCGCAATAACTAGTACTTTGAGTGCTGCCAAAGACGGAATTATTTCGATATTACCCAAGTATGAATTTTCGCGTTAATACATTCAGTGTAGTGTGATATTTGAATGTACAAATACAAGAATATTGAAGGGTTCGAATCAATTAATGATTTCATGCAAGTCACACATATTATTATGTGAGTTGGCAGTCAGAACGTTGATTCCGTCCGAGAAGATAGAGCGTGGAGGACGTACAGAGACAGCCGGCAACAAAATCGAATTGTTTCCCATTAAGAGACAAAGCGTATCCCGAACTAGCGAGTGACTGGTCGGTCAATTACACGGGCGATCGATTAAGTGGGCCAGATGATTCGACGCGGAAGATACAATTGGCCGCGATACTCGTCCGCGTCGGTGTCGAGTCGTTTCTAAAGCGAACGCGACGATCTCTCCTTACCGTGGCCAGTAAATCAGCCGATTCCGAGGCTCACAGAGGAGAGTTTATAAATGTATCTCCCACGCCCTCCACTGTCTGGCCGGATTTCTCTCTTTGCTCAGCTTGGTTGCTCCTCGGCTTCCCCTTAGCGATGGGACTGATCCAATTCTTTCTCACGGTTTTCCAGTTATTCGGTAATCAAGTACTTATATGGAAGAACATCTCAGCGTACTTGGTGTCGGCAGCTGATATTCATTGTTGACAGTTTATTTTTATTTGACTTTCATTATAAAAAAAAACCAAATCCGGTGTCTATTCATCAGTAATGTAAAACGACTGTCACCTCCATATTTCATATGCAAAACTTCTTGATATTGTAAATAAGATTGAGGATAATCGAGGTTCTACTAAATCGTCAATTAAACGAATAAATATTATAAAAAATGTATCGTGTTTGTTGTTGTACACATGTTGCACACCTAGTAACTTCAGGACGCCATCGAGGGGTGTATCTTAGCGATGGGAATAATCCAACTCTTTCTCATGCTTTTCAATTAATTCGACAATCAAAATGTTTAATTACTTCACGAGTGTTTCGTACAAACTATGAGAATTGCTAACATATTTAGTACCTTGAGTCGCTATTAGTAACCGATACTAATCGAGTCGGATCATGCCCATCACTACGTTCCCTCGCTCTCGACTTTCTTCGCCTCGACACGCCGTTGTATTACGTGCGAACGTTTCGGAAGGTTAAATTAATTTGCTTCTTTCCCTCACTTGTTTCCTCCGTTGTCGTCGACGACACCAGGACGGCCAGACACGTCGGCGTCGTCTCCGACTCGCCTAAACTCCGCGAAAAAATGTCTTTTCGGCCAGGGCAAGAGTTACGGCGCGATAATGCGCCCCGGGAATTTCGCTCGTGGCGCACCGGGAACGATGGAGATTTATCGTTTTAATGCGACTCGCCCACTCCGACCGCGAAAATAGTTGACGAGCATGTTGACGACACCGAATGAATTTATCGTTCTTTGTACAAGTCTATTCTACCACTTGTACTGGCCTGCCAAGTGACCGCGAAATTCTCCACGCGTGCTTAACCCCTACTGCCCTGATGGAATATAGGGTAATTGACAAAAATTTGCCGAAAATAGAGACGTGCTTCCTCTCCAACGACATCGACGTCAAAACACGCCAAAGTTAAATGTTTCTATACGTTGATTGGGCATTAATAATTTTTCAAATCGAGCTTCCATTCGTGTTTTTGAATACGATAGTGCTTGGTGTTTTTGAGGCATGTATCGCTGAGAGCTCACAAGATGATCCCTGGCAGGAATGCGGTGACGTAGGCAAGAATGCGCGCCCGATTGGTTAGCTTGGAAGGAGCGCGCCTTCCATTGGCCGAAGCTGTCACACAAAACAATAGACCCCTCTTGCCTCTGTGCCCCCTCGGGGATCATCTTGTCAGCACTCAACAGTATGTTCCAATAGATTTTTTCATTCGTTGTCTGCATTCATCATAAGTAGACGGCAGACCTGTATCCAAAACGAAAGTTGTCTGTGTTAATTACGAGAAAGGTTTGTTACATGAAAATTGACTTTTTCTCTTAATAATTTTAATAGATTGTAGATAATGTGCCAATAACATTAAATTCATCTGATGTTTCTTCTGTTTCGTGTTTCACCTACTCATTTCACACGAAGCGTTTTCTGACGAACTTTATAAGACAGTTTTTTCTTCTTCTCACGTTTAGATTAAACCCTATGAGTTTGCTCGTTTAAGTTCGGGACACCCTGTTATTACAAAAATAATATAAAGATGTCCTTAAATTCTACTAATGTCCCTAAGTTCGCATTCAGTTTGTTATAAAATCCGTAGTATAATCATTACGCAGTCAAACGAAACGAGGTATATACATTCTGTCATTTCGTGGCTGGTGGCATTATTTTGTTAGCGCGGGACGTCGGCGATTTTCGCTGAAAAAATCTCGAGAAGATTGACAGCATTTCCGACAATCTAATCAATCAAAATTGAAGTGCGATGAGAGAAAACTCTGGTACAAATTCCAACCGGAGATCCTAGAATCTACTCGCGATTGACACTTTGACCGACCTGTCAACCGTATATGGGTGACACTGCCACTTCACCGGTCACCGTATAAGGACGACAGCCTTTTTTCGCCGATTGTGAATGACGTTAATGAGTACCTACAGCGAGACCCGGTGACGGCAGTAAAATATTATGAACGCAATAAACGAGATTTATTAAAATTAAAGTAATTCGAAATGAAAGGTACTTTGCTGGCAACCGGCCGTTCTAAGCAAGGTTATGGTTTGCGTGGGACGTGCTCTCGAAGAGAGTTCATTAATCTCTTTATTTATGTTTGTGATCGTTGCGAGAGATATCGACCGAAAGAACCTTTATTGGGAAATGTATGTACGACCACTCTTTCTGGGATATTAACAGAAATAATATCAACACATCGTTATATGTTGATGTATGCTTGAAGAGACGACAATGTGGAATAACAGGCCCATTGAAATAAAAGCACTTTCGTGAGGACAGTACCCAGTTGACTCATTTGTGCTGCCATAAGTGTTGTAAACTATGACATTCAAGAATGAATTGAAGTATTCAAGTATTACGTGTGGTTGTAAAAATTAAACAGCTAGAAATAGATCATCAGGGTTAGAGCAAGGATGTTGTGGTGTCTTACATTATTCATTTGTGTAATAGCAATACAGTAACAACTTTTACAAACATTTTGTATAGAAAGAGTAGTACATAGTAGTAAAAAATAAAAGTCCGACTTTTATTTTTTCACAGTAAAATTGATTAAACATTTCGTTTAACTAACACTTATACATTAAATTAGAGGCCTCAATAGGTATCTCAGAATTTTTGCAGACTTTTCTTCTGCTTGGTATAATAAAAGTTTATTACCATAGGAAATCCTTAACTACGAATTACAAGCTTTTATGAAACTCCGAAATTATGACTACTAAATATTTAATACATTAATGAGATGTCGCTTGTTCAGTAACACTAAACGCGCCAACCAACACGCAAACAGCAATAAAATCGCACATAATCTCGCAAACGTCATTACACAGAAGCTGCTCATCATCTGGTGGTTCGGTAGGAATAACATCGTACAAACACTAAAAATCGTCAATAACATCCGCAACAAACAGCTCGAAGTAATACACGCTGGGTACATGGGAGTTCGCGGGACAGCATAAACGCGCGAGAAAACGAAGGAGCACATTTCTCCAACGTGCCTGTCAACACGGTACAATTTCTTCCACACGAGGAAGAGGCCATTCCGATGGCGGGAATTGTAAACCGGAGCCTAGAACGTGTTATCGTTTTAATCCGCGGCACATCGTCGTGGAATTAAAAGCCGGCGGAGTAACGGCGGCGTGCGAGGTCCGCTAATAAAATGATAATTGGAAGTATTAAGAGGGTATAATTAGCGGCCGTGTAGTTAGGCTCTCGTTCGCACCGCGCCGCCGGAGATTCACGTGTCGGTGGATGACAACCGGCTCGCTCTTTCTCTCTCGGGTCCGCGGACGCGTTCGCGGTCATTTAATGACACTTATGACAGCCGACCGCTGTTCCGAGGGCCCACGCCGGATCGTCCCGGGCTTACCGAGGATTAACGAAACGTAGAATGCTCGCGCGATTAACTGCCGTCTCTATTAAATAATTGCGGAACACGTATTTGTCGGCTGTCCGAATCGAACGCTCCCCAACGAGTCACTGTCTTGATAGACGTCATATTCTTCGGATAAGTATAGTTCAGAGGATACGGTTTAATAATAGTTTATCCCTTCGTTACATCTCACCCCACTCAGCAACAATAGTTCACAATATTCGTGGTAATTATATGTCGTCATAGATATTATCGTCATCTTTTTCTTGTTCTTCCTTGAAGAATGTAACGGTGGTAGTGCAAGTTATTAATTACAGACGCAATACGGAAATGTTCTATTCTTGAAAATGGTCTAAATTGAGACCGAAACGTTGAATTAAATTTCATGTGATATTTTTGCAAATTTGCTTGTGTTCCAATTGATCGAGCCAGTGCGTCGATAACATTAATTGTAGTTTAAACAATTGTCGATCAAGATTTAGAGAACTGTTGCAAGTTATTAATGTTATAATATTTATGTTTTTCTGTTAATGCACTATTCCTAATTAAATTATTATGTATAGTTTATATGACGAATATATAACGGGTTTGGAACGTTTTAGTACGGTTTCGGAAACAGCAGTGTTTTTATCGACTGTACTCTTAAACAATGTGCTACATAAATTTTCCCTCGCACTACGATTTCTTTTATGGTTACAAAGGTTACAATTCCTTTGTCACTCATTGTTTCCTAGAAAAAAAAAGAAAATTTTGATATTCTCCAATGATTACACATCGACAACAACAAAATCAAATCTTATTTCAGTTTGGTAGAAATTAATGCGTACGTATTCGTTTCATTTTGTTTGAAAAACAAGGGGATAACAATTCTGAACTACAACAAGTGCCTATCACCGACTGCACAAAAGACTGCAGCTTCGTCACGATGCTCTCGGATAATACTCGCCATCTTCAAATTCCGATTTATCCCAGGGATGTAGCAGACGAGCGACAAGTCGGAACGCGGGGCAGCGCGATTTCATTAGATCCACGCGGAAATTGAAATTAATTAATACAGCTAAGCGGTCCCGAAACGAGATCCGGCGATCGTCATCGAGCAGAACGCTCATTCATCGCGTCCGCGTGGTACAACCGACTTCCTCTGCGGTTTGTTCATTCACCGGACAAGCATTTTCGCAAGAATGCCTGGATACTGGTTGTAGTATCGCGGGGCCGCGCGCCAGAAATACGGGGACCGTGCTGTTCCATCGTTCTGCTCGGCGAAAACGATCGTTTGTCTCGCGGTCGTATTTCGCGGACGCATAACCGTCTTGTCGTCTAACCGGGGAGCAGAAATTTCTTCCGCTACTTGGCTTTAATTGCTGCACCGGCACGCAACGGAACGGATAGGATAGGTCCGCGGCTGGATACTTATACGGATCACGCAACAAGGAGCGACGCTGTTGGCGACGCTCGCGTGAAAATAGACGCCCGATGCCTCGTAGTCGCCACGCCGCGGGCCACGCCACGCTATGCCACACCAGAGAGCCCCGATCCCCAACGGTTGACTGTTATGAGCAGCTATAATAACAGCCGCGGCTAGCCGCGACGAGGAAACCCTCATTAATGGAACACCCGCGAGACTATGAATCGCCATGGTGAACCTAGTGAACGAGCGACCGTCTGCTGACGGTCTCTTGAACGCGGATGAATGTAACCCTCCCGCTCCATCTTTCTCTCTCTCTCTCTCTCTTTCTCTCGCTCTTTCTTCACTGCCGGAAGACTCGTCGCGCTCCTGTTGCAACTCCGATGACAATAATAGACAGGACCGGTGGTCTACGACCGCCGTTCCGACAACCGAACACCGGATCTGGCCGGGCTTCTTTAACCCTCCTACCTATTCCGTTTGAAACTACGTTGAAGGTCCTCGTGGCCATTTTTGACTAGGTATCCACAACTCTGATCGAAATGTACCAGGAACCAAATTCGGTGATTCAGTTCTCTTCCAAGTCGATAGTGTCCACTTCAATGTAGTCCCTTTCTGACTGTGTCCACGTGCTCCAGCGGTGCTTACGTTGGTTAAAATGGTCCTGGAAATTTTCTTGTAGAACGCTGTTCAACGTTGTCCATTTTTTTTTCAAGTTCAAAATCATCCCCTTTTCTGGTTGCATCACAAGATCTAAAACACTTTTTACTATTGGAATGGAGGATTGCTTGAGGAGGTATAGTGCTTTTAAACTGTCGATGTAAAGACTGTAAGATAGCTGTTCGGTGTAACATATTGTCGCATTCAAATGAACTTTTTAATCCTAATTATTTGTGCGTATACAATTTCACAACAATTTCAGGTTTGTGCGGATTTAATATAAACTGATATAACTATTTGAAGATTTTGGTAAACTCTTATCATCTTGAAGCAAAACTGATATTTATTTACCAAATCGATAAAAATGATTATTACATACATATATTAATTCTTAAAATTTGTTTAATCTAATTAAAAGTTTTGTGTTAATCTTCTTCTTCCGTTTAGCAAAATGATCTTATTTCCTTCTAAGCAAAGTGTCAGTTAATTTAGAGTATATATTCATTTTCAAAATACTAATGAAGACAGGAACTTCTCGAATCTATTACTTATAAAATGTTTTATTGTCTTCAAGTTGCTGAATATTAAGATAAAAAAATGGTACTAATAGTCAAAACAAGAATAAATATCGAAATATAAATATAAATGGTTTTTGTGATGCAAATTATACGGCACACTATCATTCAACTGTATTTTAACAGTGCACGTCACCATCCATTGTTCGCTTCGAAACCTGCAATTGATAGCTCAATGAAGATGTTAAGATGATACAATTAACGTCTTCAAAAGAAGTTTATTTAAATTTATACAGTACGTCGCAAAAAGCGTTCATGAAATTTATGGCGCTCTTAATGGTCGTAAACGTCAGTGGCCATTCAACGGGTTACGTTCTGGAAACCTGAGAGCTTAAAAAATGGCAGCAATTTCGGGGCAGTATTGAGCATTTAGCATCATCTAAAATTATAACGTTTCGCTGTACAACACTGCAACAGAAGGTAACCCCACCCTACAACTTCAGAAAGTATTGTCCAAATGTGGAACACGTTTTGTAACACACGAAATAAATCTAGTTTCTGTGTATGACGCGGGTATCTGGGTTCTCCAAAACGCGAAGAATATTACTTTTCGTCGATTAATTGATTATGCGCCAAATTTGATTCATCCAGCTTCCAAAAATTTTGCAATGAGAATATGAAAATATATATTTTTAAATTAGTTTTTCCTTTTTAATGCTTGGACATATTTTCGTAATTTACTCCAAACTGGAAAGATCCTCAATTAAAGACTGAAACAAAAAAAGGCTGTACATGTCAAAATGAAAATTTCGAGGAAAATCCACGTAAAACTTGTAAGAATGCAATTTGGTATAGAACTTTTGAAAACAATATATGACTTTAAAAAAGAGGAAAAAATAGTTAAGTGAGGGAACGAAATACATATTAGAACATCAGAAAAAATGGTAAGAATGAAATTCTGCGGTTGTCGTTTTCTTGGAAAAGAAACAACGAACAAATTGTCGGGGAACCTTCAGCCTTATTTCATTGCATTGACATTTGAGCTTACATATTTTTTTACAGAAAAGACAATTTTTGAAAAAATGGCACTTACAGCCTTTTTTAATTCCAGTCTTCAATTATTATCAGTGCTACATAAGTGCCTTGAAACACAAATAAATAAAAATGATGCAAATTCCAAAGAGAAATATCGGCCAGAAAAAATCTAAATTGTATTCTTGTTGCTGTAACAATCCTTTCGATTAATTGGGGTTCGCTCGGAAATAGGTGAACCGACGAATCGAAGGGAACAGCTCGTTAGAGATTCTCTGTTCTCGTGCGATTTCGTCCATGTTTCCGCGGACTGCTGATGATTTACGCGTATTCTTTACCGCGGCCGGGATGAGAAACGGTCGGGCCACATCGTTAGTTACTTTTGTCCGTAAACATCGGTATATAAAATTCGGACCGCGGCGCGGCGCGGCGGGCCGTTCTCTGTGCGGCGACACGTAGAGAACGGAACGGTATCGTTTCGTTCGTTTTCAGCGGTTTGATTTATGGCCGTCTTACGTGCACTCGTAAACGTTATATTGGTTTCCACAGTAGCGACGCTCCCCGCGCAACACGGAGAACCAATTAACTTCGCATCAGCCGCGATAAAAAGCGACGTGGCCCGCTAGGGGAAAAGGGCCGATGCTTATACAGGGTGTCCGATTACGTTTCGCAGGTATTTCGACGGCTAAGTACATAGAGCGAGAATCGAGAGTGACGAGTTGTAGTTTTCAAATTATTTATAGGAGCCTTATAATCTCGAACGTGATTTCTATAAAAAATTTTTATTTCAAATTAAATTCACGCACACTATCAAGAAGTTGCAAAAATGATTATTCTCGACCTCAGACTGAAAATGATTCGACACATGTCTTTATCCACGCACATGTAATAAAAATCGCAGAAAAGTGAAATCATTCGATCGTGCCATTTTTATAAGGCCACGCGAAAAACTTTTCAAGTCCGGTAGATTTAGTATCAGATGAGCTGCGCAACATTGGATTGGAAATGATTACGCACATTACAATGAAAATCGCACTGAACTGAACTAGCTTACATGTATATCGTGTCGTTTTTATAAGAAAGCCATTTTTAGAGCTTGATAAGTTTAGTGTTGCGGATTGCAAATGATTATTAGACTGCAAATCTGTATGCAAAATAAAAAATTTTCGCTTTGATTGCAGGACACAGGAGTCACGTAAAAATTGTATTCTTCTTTTAATAATCCTATTAAGCTAAGACTAACAGATCGATGTCCTTAAATAGTTTTTACATGTCCACTGCTTTAAACTGTACATGCTCATTTTTGTCATAAATGCATAAAATCCGCAGTCTAGTGATTATAAACACACGCTTCTTTATACAAGCACCTGTCATAATAAAAATGGTATGAAATAAAAATACAAATCCTGCCGTGTGTTAAACGAGAGCCACGAACATCGGAAGCAGGAACAGTCCCCAGTTTTCCGGCCTGTGATCGTCGAGATGGTCGTATCGCTGGATCATATACAGAAGCGATCGCTAAAAGTTATTTCATCGACTCATTTCGCGAACACTTAGACGCTCGCGATTCGAGGCGAGGGCGTGCTGACGTGGGACGCCATGACGCTGAGTGCGTTCCAAAAATACGACCGCACTTTGGCACAGCACACTGCGCCCGGTGAGTTTAGCGGTTGTTTACATCGATAAAAAAGCTGTTGCGAGTGCCATTCCGGGCCATTAGTGACCTTCCACGCTACCCTCGCCACGGTGGAAGTGTCTCTCGACGAATGGAAAACGCGGGACCTCGACCCTTTTGCAATTCCTTTCGCGTTGATTGGTAACGAGTTATCGAATTAAAGGTTTTATACTTCGTTTAATGCCGTACTCCGGAACGGTCATTTCTGTTCGAAACAGTTCTTTACTGACTGTGCGGTATTTATACCGCGGATTTTACGCACCTACAGCGTCCCTAATTGTTTAACATTCGGTATCGTAAACGATTTCTGAAAGGATTTTCATGGAGGTAAACTGTTGTTCAACAAAAATTGATATATTTGTATTTTTCCTGAAGTATTCTTTATTAAAGTTGGTGCCAGTTCCTATTATATTCTCGAAAGTAGAAAAGACTGCCATTAAACAGCCATGGTCCGTGTCTAATTGAGCTTTCTACTTTCAAGAGTATCTAATATTATTACTTCTACAATGAATTCTTTGGGAAAGTGTTAGATTACATATTCAAATAAATATCTGGAATGAATAGAACTTGTGAAACGCATCAGAGAAATGGCACAACCAATCAGATTTAATGTAGAAATCCAAGGCATACTGACCCATTGGCTGCCGAGTATAATTACTCATAATATCATATCATAAAACGTAATTACATCGCGGATCTCTATGCAAATTTAGATCTCCCGAGGCTCCTTTTTACCAACATAAACTCTGCAGTATAGTAATTACACGTTACGTCACGGTACACGTGTAACCACCTCAAATTCAGAAATTATGTTCTAATACTCCCAACACATCAACAATATTTTCGGAAAAGAGGTGAACCTTCAGCTCAATACAGTATTTTTATATTATATCTTATTTAATACACTACTTCTAATTTATTCATGTTGAACCTGACAGAATTTCTTGAATGGCCATTTGTCTAGGCATTTAACGTTTTTTTATGTCTTCTTGTATAATTCTAGTGCCATTTTTCTTGGATGGTACGATCAATTTCTAATTTCACTCATTCGGTTTATGTTTTGTACTTTATGTTATTTTGTTGTCGTTTAAGGTTTTTCGTTTCATTTCAATTGTACCATTTTTCTTAAATGACACTACGCACGCTACGTATGCAGCAACGAAACAAATTTTTAATGTTGCTTTGACGTTTACACGGCTTATTAAACGAGGTTCTCAGAACTGGATAAAAACATGCTCGGCTCGAGGAAAATATTTGGAGTAAGAGAGCGACTTGTGCGAACGTAACGTCGTTTAATTGACGACTCTTTCGCAACCGTGTTTCGTGGAACCGTGAATATGTACGACTCGCCGTTTCCATTCATTAGCGGCGTTCACGCGGGAAGATTAGATGACGCGTGGAGCATAATAACAATAACATATTTCAGGCAGTCCGGTGGCCGGCGTGCCAAGGGAAGATATTTGTTTGCGCGCTTATGCGCACCGCGGAGTGACGTTTAGTGGGTGTTTTCGGTTTCCGTTTGTCTTGAAACGAGGTGTTAATTCGCGCGCGCGAAAACTATGTGCCGTCGACGCTGCTGAATTATTATCGTCGGTCCTGTCGCCGCCTCTAATAATCCTAAAGAGCAAGCCATGATTCCGCTGCCATTTTTTGCCCATTTTGTCCACGGATCGTGGATTACGCGGACTTAGTCTTCTTCAAATGTTTAATGACAACGAAGTATTCTGTACCTTATTACGAACTGGTAACTGCAATCAATTAAGATAATTTTAGATCTAGCCATTCAAGAATCAATTTTTAATTTTGTCTGCTTCGTTTATGTTTTGTACTTTATATGTCATTTAGTTACTATTTCACAAAAATGACTTCGGAATGTTACAATGTTAAAATATTTTTCTAATGATGCACACACCTTGCGGTTAATAACAACAATAACGATTATAGATAGAGTACTCTGTAACTTATCATTAATTTGTAAACTGGAATTAATTCAACTAATCATAGGTAGAGCAAAATAGAATATGGAAATCTTTTGAATTTACTGTCCTCAATAAATAGATTTTAGATATTAGATGAAATATAGATTTTAAAAACCATGTATTTCGCAAAAATTTAGCTAGTAAACTTACCTAATATGTTCGCCTAGTGCAAATCGAATATCAATCCAAATGAAGTAACAAGCAGAATGAGGTCTTCATGCAAAATAAAATTCTGTTGGTTTTAATTCGGATAAAGTGAAGTAACAATTCATGATATCATACCCTAATATTGAACTGTGACCAATACTAAATGTACATATTTTGTTGTAACAGAGTGTACGACTCGAAATCTCCATAGGTGCGACTTTAAGATTAATGTTCTGGAAATGAAATTATATCGAGATTAATTGCGTCCAGATAGGTATGACAGATGATCGGTCGCGACCTTTGAAGAATTAAGTATTCCTGCAGCAGCTATCCTGTATTCAAGCAATTATCGCTGGCATTTAAGTCATCAATGCTGGGATCGACGATCACCGCGCGTCATTATAAACTCATTAAACGTGTCGATTTCGTGCCGCGGTTTAATTGCGGTCAACGAATGTACATTGGATTCACGTCCATCGTTGACCATCGTCGACGCGGCTTCGCCTGGACTTCTTTAACAATCGTCGGGGCCGAGAATCGTTTTCGAAGCAGTTCTTTATAGCCGGTTAAAAGGACAAAGTGTGCCATTTCGTACACCTCCCCGCTTTTATAACGTTCCAAGCTCGCCGGCCAATTTGTGGCCGGACACAGTAATCGAGTTAAAACGCCGTTTGCCGTAAAACAGCGCGTTTCTAGTTTTTGTGCCGGGTTGGCAAATCTTCTTTTAAGTGTTACCCATAATTCATCCATAGTCAGATGACCGGGTAGAAAAACGCCGGGGCTGGAACACTGTTCCATTTAGGGATGCTGCTTATTTATGGGCCCGCCGCGCCGCACAGGAATACCGACTTGGAGACAAGTCGACTTCGATAGAATCTATGAATTCATTATGAGCGGCTGGTTCGCACGAAATTAGCGAACGTCAAGCCAATCTTAAATTTAACGGTCTGTCACTCGCCTGACAAAGTTACGTTTGGGTCACACACGGAAATACACAAAGAATTTTCAATAAATCGATTTTCGTGTTGATTCAATCACTGTATTATTTCTGCATCGGTTTTATATTATTTTCTGTACCTCTGCAGAAAAATCATAATATTGCTATTTAAAAGTGAACAACTTAGAAGAACTTTATTTATAAATACAATATTCTAAAAGTATTGTTGCAGAATAAGGTTGAAATACTGTCTTCAGCATTTCAACGAAGTGCTTCTCTCAAAACGCTGTTTGCAAACATCGTTACTGGAATATGTACTTTAAATAATATTTATCTAATGTCTACTGCTTCAAGGATTCTCTTTATCTACACTACTATCCACCGAAAAAGTAGAAAATATTTATTCACATTTTTCTTAATGTGCACGATATTACAAAATTATATACAATCAGTTTGAAAAGTCTCCGTTTAAGATAGAACGACTTCTAAAATTGAACCAGACAACTTGAGATTTCTTTTAGTAATTAGAAGGTTTAATTTAATAGGAATTTTGAGGAAATCATTTTCACGTGTCGTCGCAATCCTCTAGAATTCCAACTAATTATAATTTTCTAAAAGGAAACGTTTCCTTATCACCTGATATAAGCCTCTAAGATCTGCGAAAGCTGAACTCGTTTGAGTTTACTTTGAAAACGTAACTCTGTTTCAAAGAGTGCGCGAGGACTGATTCAAGCCACCGCACAGTGTCACGAAATGCCTATTTTTTGGACAAAATTCAATAACTTTTGTTCTGTTTATGATAGAGACATGAAACAAAGTGGGTTTTTTCATTTATATTGAAAGCAATCTCAACATGATACTATTATAAATATAGTAATTTATTTAAACATTGTAAAACGATATTTATAAACAAAATTTTGTTTTATTGCTGGTTTTCAGTAGATGAATTCTCACTTCAGTTCTTCCGAAACTGAAACTTCGTTTTAAACTCCTATAACATTCGCCTCCTCGACACACATACACTCTTTGTCTGCTATGCCTGCCGCAACTGACTAAAAGTAGGACTATTCGCTCTGGTCTAAACATTCTTTAATCATAATTCGCTTTTATAAACAAATGAGTAGTAATACTTAATCAAAGCTTACGAGTACATACAAAGCATACGAGGTGCAGTTGCATTACTCGTCTTCATAATCTGAATCTTGCTGACCAGTTCTTGCTACATATTTTGTTAAATAACTCTGTTTTTCGCAAGATTTCGCAATTAAAATTTACATAATATCAAAATATACTACCTTACTAATACAACGCAAAAAAATCGCCGAGACGTTTTGAAACCTTTTTTTTTATCCTCTACTAAAGATTAGGGGAACCAATAAAATTTAATGGTTTCATTTCAGGTTAATTATTAAATAGTGCATAAGTATTACAAAATTTTTGAAGATAAATTATAATTAGCCAACCCTTACCCATCATTTTCTAAAAAGATTATTTCTTACAAATGTCTTTTGTTCATAATACAACGTAAACAAGTTGCGCTATGAACTGATGTACTATTTCATCTTCCAAATTTTCGTTTACAGATTCGCTTGTAATTAGTTTCCTACTGGATTTTTTTATTTTTTTTTTTCAATAAATGATTTATTTGGACATTTTGACATAGTATGAACATAGTTTTCAATCGACATGAAGCAGTGACTTTTCCGATTTTTGTCAATGGCTCGTGACACTGTGCGCCGCGCCGTATATGGAACCGTTTATGACGCGTCGGGTTCTAAAATTTCATCTTTAGGACTCCTCGCGGGCTGTTCCATTCCACCAGCCGTTATCGCGACCGGGTCCCGATAAATCTTCGGCGTTCACAATTGGCCGAGGCTCGTTAATTACGTCTCCGTCCACGCGGATCAATTTTTCCGCCGCGGCGGTGTTTGACGCTCGATATGGTCGCGGAACGAGAGCGAGACGTCTCGCGCGGCTGAACACATCTGCCATGTGGGTGTTGCCAGTAAATCTTGTGTGTGCGATATGTCGCATGCCTGTGTCACACGTTCCCCGTTCACAATGGGACTGACAGTACGCCGGCAGGCGTGGGTTCGTTCGCGTGTGTTACAAGACCGTGGCAAGACGAGCTTAATGCGGCCAACGACAGGCACACCCTAAAATCGAGAAATGCGACTCTCGCGACGGGGTATCGCGCGTTGACAAAGTACGAACTGCAGAATGCCACCTCGGTGATGTGGAAAAGAACCACGGACAAATGTTCCGCGACGTTGCTTTCTCGTTTTCGTGGCTCGTGTAACACGTCCGGCCGAATATTAATATATTTTTCCGTCTTCTTCTATTTCGGACGGCCCGGCCGCCGCGCCGTGTACTAATTTACACGCCGCGGCCCGACTTAATTAACTCCGCCGGTGATCTGACAGATACATGCTAACGACTTTTTATAAGTATGAAGCGCAATCATATTCAATATATTCGAAACTATACAACGCCGCAGGCATTGCGTATACATTGCCATTTTATTAAATGTTGTTACTTCTTACAAGGTGAGGTCACAGTGGTGGGATCGTCGATTTGAATGAAACTTTCTGGTGAATTTAAAGCAAAAATAAGCTGACCCGTGTGTCGAGTGTTTTAGACAATACTCATTATTTATAAAGGTAAATAACGTTTAATTTTATGACACCCAGAAAATATCTTGATATACTTCTTTTCTTAATCATATCGCGACAGCTACGGTAGCAAAGGTGGTAGAGGTTACATGTTCAAATCCCTCTTACGACTCTGGTGGAAATGATGACCCGAACAAAATCACAAATATTGTCGGATACTTTTTATTTAAAAACAAACAACGGTATACACGAAATAAAATAGTTTTACTTGGTATTGAATGAATTGAAACATTCGATGTAATTCAAATATTCCGACCGCCATTTCTAGGAAAGATTAGTTCCACGTGACTAGAATCTATAGAAGACTAGACTCAAATGCAAGTAATCGTAAACGTGTCAGCAGTTCGCTGTAAAAAAAGGTCGAATTGGGTTTTCCTAATCTTAAGCAACAAATGTTGGACCATATGTAAATAGCCCCAGACAGAGCACAAAGAAGGCATTTCTTTATTAAATAATAGATTTAATTTTCAGGGGGCGTGTTGAAATATGTCAAAATGAATCTATTGTTTTACTCAAGGAACGATCGATTTAATATTTGTATATTTAAGTTTATTTATAAACCCGTTGTTTATTTGTTCGATGTATCGTTCAATGCTTTCTAACCTGAATGATACTCACTTGACGTGTGATATTTAAATCAAATAGACGTGTTTTCTGTGTGCTCATAGTTGTGTTAATAAAACTCCATTAAGTTAATTTTGTTTGATTAATTACTTAACTGTACGCGAACGGATACTTCACACCATAAAGCGCACAGCGTAGCAGGGTCCCATCTGTCATCGCGTATTTGCCACATTTCACGCGGGAGGATAGTCAGAAAATATAATAACAACGATGACTGATTCGGAAACAAGGGTAGCGAGCGCGTTGCCCAGAAAATGAAGACGTCAAAGCGCGAGACGAAGACTGTTTTCCTCGAGTCGTAAAGGAACCGGGGCCAAAAAGCTGCTCAGCAAGGCACAATGGCGTTGCGAAGAGAGTCGAGAGTACGAACAAAGGGACGTTGCAGTATTAACGTTGGAAATTAATCGCGAAATCTATGTCGGTTCTCGAGTAATCCGTTCGGTTGAATGGCGATATTAATGTGCCGGGTGGATGTGGTGAAACGTCGTCTGAGAACGGGGCTCTGCTGGCTTAACGAGCATTAAAAATACGGAAACGTTCTTTTTCTCGGCCCCCTGAAAGTCGATCTTTGTCTCTCCTCGTCGCACGGTGTCTCTATCCTAAGACCTCGGGAATCCGCCCCGGCGTGAAAGTCAGACTAAACACTTTATCCCCGGGCTGGCCTGGTGGCAAAAAGACACAGTGTCACTCGCATTTTCGTGGATGCGTGCGAACAATATCGCGGCGGGGAATAAAACGGAAGAGCGAGACGGCTTGGGCGGGGAGGAGAAACGGGCCAACGAAACGGAGACGGGAGTCGTCTGGGTCCTTAAAGGCTCCGGAGACAACAGATGTTCCCCTTTTTTCGGACGGTCTGCGCATGCCAAGCGAAAAAATTCTTCCTCTCACGACGCTGTCAAAATCGAACGAGGAGGTCTTATTTATTGGGGCCCCGTCGACTCGCGCGCGCGCAAGCGAGCGAGCGCGAGCGCACAATCTCTTTTGCTCTCTTTTCGCACGTTCGGGCTCCTTCCAACCCGGCAACGGGATATCGATATTATCCTCTCGTTTGCGTGTTATAAAATTCTCCTTTAATGAACTCGTCCCCGCGAACTTATTTTTAGTACGTTCCCCGGGCCACCGAGTTCTCGTTATGTGTCCCTCATTTCCCGGAGAGAGACGCCTGTGCGCACCTCGTCGTGTGTTCATTTGCCACAGCTTCTTAAGCGTTTTCTTCTTCTTCGTCTTCTTCTTTCCTCTCCTCCGCGTTCTTTATTACGTAAGATTATAATTACGAGCGTTTACAAATTTCATTTTATAGTAATGAGAATGGTATTAATCATCGTGAACCGGCCGAATGCTACGCCGAAATAAATTGGATCGCCGAATTAATTTTTTACTGCAGGCTTTAATTTAATCCGGCGCACGGAGACTTTGTTACCGATCGTCCAGTCGCGTTTGCACGGAAACTGCAAGCGTGTGGAGAGAGCTGTTAGGTCGTAAGTTTCCGTAAAACGACTATCGTTGGCAGCAGAAATGTCATGATTAAGCTGCGGTTCGTTGTTGAAAATAAAAATTGTTTGTATTAGCTGTAGAACATGGAAACCAGAGAGGAGTTTATTTCTCCCTTTAGTACTCTTATTAAATTTTAGGAAACGTGTTGGAATTCTTAATTTTTTTCAGTTTTTCGCTCATCTTCCCAAAACCCAATGTCTAGTCATGATTTTTATCTCGAAAGCAGGACTATAATCACAAAAAAAGCATTATAATTACGAGAAACTTCAGTCATATTAGTTTAATGTCTCATATGTTAAAAATACCTTTCATACATTACCTATCATGAAAATCATTTCAAAATAATTCTTCAATTTCGGAGAATGTCAAAAAATCGTGGTTTACTATTAAACAACGGCGAGCAATCAACAGAATTAATCTTTAATATTCACCAAAATTTAGGAAAGCACATCTATAAAAGGATTTGACAGGATTTCTGTTCAGAGTCCTTGCGAATAAATGAATTTGTTCCATCAGTTCCACATTGGACATATTTGATGTACAAATTAACTCAGGGCTCTTTCTTCCATTTCTTGTTCATGTACAAACAACCAAGATACAGTCCAGCCTCAAAACTAGTGACCATCAATTTCTATGCACTTGCTGCACATTATGGTTGACTGGTGGATTCAGTAACTTTTAATTTAAAACAGAGTTACAATCGACTAATTGTAACGACTACGAATTAATTTCTACACTTTTCCATTCTACGATTTCGATAAGTGTAGATTGATCGATCGTGTTACTTGAATCATAGTTTGGATTTCATTGTGTAACGAAGGTTACCTTCGAGTTCTTTTCGCGAGCGATTCGGAGATCGACTGGACGCGAGCTTGGCTCGCTGCTCGCGGTCTAAGTTTGCCACAAAGCCGGACAACTCTGATATATTAGTTTCGTGCGTGGTTACATAACCGCGAAGAGTTGTCCGCCATCGCATACCCCACGTCAGGCCCGTCGCCGTAGATGAAAAGTCGTTGTAGTCATCTTCGTTGCGGAGTCATCCTTGCCGCGCGTGTGCCCGCGTTCTGTCGTCATCGCGTCTCACGCGGACGACATCACGAGCCATCGTTGCTAACCGCGTTGTTTCCCGATCTTTAGGAAACTTTACGTATTCATACATGAGCTCTTAAACCCTGTACAAACTTACAGACATTGTCTGCAGACAAATTTTCGTGTTAAAGTCACGTGAAGGTCAACATTGCATAACGAATTGAATTTGTTTCTTTAAAATCGATAAGACTAGTCTAATGAAAATATGTACTCCCATTTAAAAACAAACTTCAGTGCCCTTGAAATCTCGAAAAGGTTGAAACCTACATAGTATCATTTTATTATATTCAAAATATTAGGTGAAGTAAAAAGTTCTGAGCGTTTTTCGCTTTATTTCGTAAGCGTAAAACGCTCAGAACTTTTTACTTCACGTAATAGCTTCCTAACTATAATTGTCATTAGACTCCGTTTTTACATAGTCTGACTAGACTGCGGATCTTTATGTAAAATAAAAATGTTGAATTGCAGCAAACTGAAATGAAATATAAAGTCATTTTCTTTTGTAAAATCTTTAATAGGCTGGGACTGATACAACAATATTTTTAAATTGTTCTGACGTCCTTACTGTTTTCAGTTGCACCTACTCTTTTTTCTCATAAATGCATAGAATCCGCACTAGTCATCACAAAAATGAATAGTTTCTCGAAATTGATGCAAACAATATTTATTTTTCCATAAACATCCGCGGTCTAATCATCACAATCCATATACGGTTAATGGAGAATACCGTGACTACCAATTTCGCAAACACAATCCACTCACAAGAGCAATATTTCCATTACATCCAGCAGCCGTATAACATTCATTCAATACCAGATGCGCACCTGTCGACAAGCAACTGGTTCGGGGCGTTCGCCATCAAGCTTTTATGGGATTCCAATTGGCATATTCGCCGATCCGAAGCCGCGCTTATTCGCTGACTAGCCGTTCGGATTTCCGAGAAATCGGCTTGGAGAATCGGGCGTAGAAATCGTCAGAGATTTTTATCGCGAGCGGATAAAAGAAGAGTGTGGCTGCGGCGACGGGGTTCCACGGCGAAGGGCTCGCATAGTAGGACGATCTGCGGGTTATAGTTTCCATGTAAATTGGTGGCCAAGAAGGAGGAGTAGTAGGAGGAGGAGGAGGATGCAGAAGAAGCAGAAGAAGAAGAAGAAGAAGGAGAAGATGGCCCGCGTCTGGCCTGCAGCGGTCTTTTACGCCGTGAAACGATCATCGGCGTATGGTCGCTCGTAAAATTGTCAATGATGATGATTACGGTCCAATTACCAGTTCGCGTATCGCCGCACCAAAGAAAAAACGGCTAGGTGGGGACTGGAGTAACGGGAGAGAAAAATAACTTTTCTCGCGCATCCCCCGCGGCTGGCCCCACCGCTAAACGATAATCGTCGCAATTTAGTAATCGAAAATTCCAAATAAATTTACTTCCCGTTACCAATTAACGACGCGACGCATATTACTTGCAGATTGTTACATTGTCCTCGATACATAATGCCCGAGATATCACCGGGCTGCCTTGGTCGAGCCTGAAATCGCTCGATGAGTCTTCGGAGCCATCAGATGGCTCTCTACTTTGTGGTTGTGGTCAAACCCAAATTGCAAGGCGTATAACCGCAGATATCTTCCTGCTGCAACACCGTTTCACTCGAATATAGTTTGACAATTGGAGAAATCTCCACCTAAACCACTACACGATTTGGACACTGACTAAAATTCCAAGTTTTAGAGGCACTGAGACTCTTCATAATTTTGGACATCTATTATTAATATGATATTTAACCTAGTCTCTACTTGCTGCAAAAACTGAGCTAGATGTCTTAAACTAGAAAGACGTTTCAACATTTTAGGATGATACTTGGCAAAAGTTTGCCAAAAATTAAAAAGGTTCAATATCCGCAGTTTCTGAACATTTGGACAACTCATTTTAAACAAGAACTGTTGGTGTCGAAATCTATAATGTGTTCATGCAAGACAAAGTTGTCCCAATCTCGTGGAGGCGTTTGACTATACGCGACAGAAAGAAATCCTGATTTCCTATTCAACTCTGAAGCCTAATTCGGAGTGGAGCCGGACTACTCGATTCTCCTCCGAGCAAACAGAACCATGTAATCACAGCGTCGGTATCGAGAGCGCCCGGCCGTGAGTGGTTGCCCTGTGGGCTCCATTGTTTGCTGCTCTATTTTCCGTTCGCGCGATCTCGTTGCCGGTCGCCTGTAAGGATATTGGAGTCCTGGCGATGCGTATCGGATCTCGAGCAGAAATGGATTGCTCTTAACAGAGAAAGAGAGAAAGAGAGAGACTGAGTGGTGGTGTTCGTTCGATAAGCGAGCCTGTTCGTAAATAAAACGTAGCCAATAGGTGGCCGTGGATGATCCGGAACATGGGATCGATGAGTAGAGGCGGCTCGTTGTCTTCTTCCGTTGTTCAGTATCTGCCTGAGTGATCTACAACTGTCTACGAGGTCCCCGGCGTGTTCCTTTGTCCGTTCTTATGGTGGGTGGCCGGCCAAGATGAATGAACAATAGTACACGTGTACTAATCATGCCAAACTGTCATGTCGCTTGCAGAGGAACAACGGTGCGCGAGCTCTCGCGCTCTACTCACTAGCTAGCCAGCTACCTCCTACTATAGTTACACTGGGGAACACGTGGCGCGCGAGCTGCGACCGCGTTGTTTCGCCGGTTGATCTAATCTGGCGAGGACGATGATGGATCGCGCTTTTTCACGAGGATAATGGACTCGTTCCGAAGTGCCGGCCACGCACCGGTACTCCACGTTAACCATCGCTACAGCGACGCCACTCTGGAACCGTTTCCGCGGGAAAAAACGCGACAGTGATACGATCCCGCGGCAGATACCGGTGATAATAGAAAACGCGGCGTGTGGTCCGGGCTAGTCTATCTGGTCGGACTCTGTTCTAGCAGCTTTTTTCTGCGGCGAGTTCGAGATACTGTACTCGAGTCTATGAGATCTAGGTGGACAATGGTCAGTTGACAGATTGCTGGCTGGGTACAATGATATTAATCCTGTTTTATTAGACGTTATTCCCCCATTTTCGGCGACGAGCTTCCTCCACGGCCCGGTCACGTGACTAATCCGGTAATGACAGAGAGGGAGTAACTGTATTCCCCTCAATTTCTCCTGTCCGGTGATACTGGGTCCAGTACTGTATTTGTATCGGGCCCAATAAAGTTGATCTCTAAGAAGTAGGCTAGAATCTACCTTGTTTAATTAGTACAAGTATCCGCATTTCGTTCCGGAAACCGTTCGCGCAAGTCGTCTCCTCTTCGAGATCCCAGTGCTCGGCGCGGTATCTATGACACAGTTAGCACTCCCCATAAATCACGAACCAGCAAAAAGAGGATCTGGCGTCGCGCGGAGCAAGTACAGCGGCCGGGAGACGAAAAATCAGCGGATAGAGGCACGGATCGCGATCGGCTCGGCTCTCGCGATAAGGTCGCAAGAATGTATCAGGACGGGACGCAGCGCAGGGTGTCGCAGACGGGGCAGATTGAATCAGAAGGTGGAGCAAACGATGCGGAGGGACGTCGAGTCGCGTTCCGTTGTTTCGGTCTGAAATAGCACGACAGTTTGGCATGACGGTTACACGTGTACTATTGTTCGTTCAATCCGTGGCCACCCACCTTAGACGTGTGGTACACGCACCGGAGGAAGCAGAAAGATCGAGTAGATCCGAGAGAAAGCCAGGCAGATATGAAATAAACGGAGACAAGGCGATCCCTCTGCGCACTCCGAGATCCACGGCACGGAGAGCCGCGTGTATTATCGTCGCTATTATTACGCCTTCGCCACCCCCGACACCGTCTTGACGGACAGTACGACAGACAGGTTTCTGCCTCCTATCCTTTCCCTTTCTCTCCATCTCTTTTACTCTTGGCTTCGTCTCGCTAGCTGCCCGCCACTTTTCCCTTTCGTTTTTCCCAAGTCTAAGTCGACTTTTTCTCCTTACCCGGAGATGGAAACTCTGCTCGCGTTCTCGTGACACTCCGCGATTATTAATAAGGCCCTGCCTCTAGACGGCGAGCCGTGCATTTTATTTATGTGTCCGCTTCACAGTGGTCAATTTTCTAAAATTTCTTGTTAATTTCAATGTTAATAATGGTGACTTTGAAATCTATTGTAGTCCCGAGTTGTTCATTAGAATTTAAAAAAGCAGTTTTAATATATTCATGAGTCGCCATTTGTATTATTTTTCACATTCAAACTACAATGGAACCTGCTGGTGATTATCAAAGAATTTTGCAGATGTAACATAAGTAAATTAGATTTTGTTGGAACACTTTCCATTAAAAATATTTAGTATAAGAACAATAACAACACGTACTCAAAGTAATTTAATTAATAATACTCATATAATTATTAAAAGATTTACGGTAAAAATTAATCTCTGAATCTGTGATTTTATGTATTTATGACATAAATGAATAGGCGTGATTTAGAATAGTAAAAACACTAGAAGAATTTCAAAATACTGTTGAATCATTTTCAATCTATTATATATACGAAGAAAGAAAATAAATTTCAACTTCATCAGTTTGCTGCAATTCGGGTAGAAAAAGTTCTCATTTTGCATAAAGATCCGCTAAAGAAATTTTGTTACGAAGTTTTTTAGAAACGAGAAAATTCACGCATCTTGTTGTCAGTCATTAAAAATTCCATTCAGAGTTTAATTTGACATGAAGAGCGGTGCGCGGTATATTTAGAGCGGTTTCGAAGGAAGTGTTCCAAAGTTATTTGGCAATGGCATAAATGACAACCGCGTGGATGTCGAGAGAGAGAGAGAGAGATGGAGTGGATATAAATGACGTATTATTTCGTCACGCATGCATTGTTGAATCTGCACGTGAAATATAATTTGAAGGGATCGCTCGGTGTGACGCTCGCCCGGCGAACACAGAGACGCCTCTTTTGTCCGAGGCTATTCGTCGACGAGGGCGTCGAGATGCTGGCGGACAGTTACAGGAAACATAGTTGTCATGAGATGTGCTCTTTTGTGAAATACAAAGTGATATTAATCGCCGCGTGTTTGACGAACAATTCTATTCCGGGCGCTGGTCTTCCTGGTTGGCCGCCTGTCCCTCGGCTTGGAAAGATATATCGGGTTCATTTTCCGAATTTATTGCTGACCAGCTTCGTCGCGATACAACAAGGCCGTGGATGGATCTGAACGATCCTCTATATCGCGAATATTTTCGCTATTTCCAAAATTCATTTCTTTTAATGATCTGCATCAATTTTAAGAAATAGCAGCTGAATAGAAAATTCTCCCCTTCTTTAACAATTTTAATAAGTTGGCGATAATACTTTTAATATTTTTAAACTACACCTACTCACACATTTTTGTTAGAAATGCACCAAATTCGCAGTCTAATTATTAGGTACACCGTTATTATGTCGCATCTAGTGGTCTCAAATAAGACACACAATTATGAACGTTTCAACCACTCCTTTATTATACAAGTGACAATAATATATGTATTCTAGAGTTTATCATTACTATAAACTATATAATCATTACTACATAAACGTTTATTACTATGAGACAGCCATACTTTTTTAAATACATTAACCCTTCGTGATTTCACGACACTATATATAATTCGTGAAGTTGCGAACATGAAATTTAATATGCACATAATAGAGAACAAATATTATGCATTTTCCCCATTATTTAAGAATCTACTTCTCTAAGGAAAATATTCTGAATACTTTAAAATACCCTCGTCCATAAAGTGATACAGGAATCTCAACTTCGGATGTTTCTAGTCCCTTTTATTTACTTAAAAAAACTTGAAATTGTGTGTTCTCATCTGCTTGACCAACACGCGATGTGTACAATCCATAAAGCAAAAATCCACTGGCACATGTTACAACGTAAAGAACGAATGTTCCACCCTCGTAACTACGGTTGCGCATTCGCTACCACTCGAGGAACTTCCTGAACATTTCTCCAGCCTGCGAACTTTCATTTTTCCCAGCCACGCACTATTCTTCTTGCTGTTCTTCTTCAGGCTAGCGCAACACTCCTCGGGGAATCGCTTTAGTCGCATTCCTCTGGCAAGAGACGTTAAGCGTAATTCCGCGAGGCCTCTGCCTCTGACGCCTGCTACGAGCGAACGGCAGCGTCGATGACGGCGTTATTGCCACCCTGCACGCCGCAGCTTAACGCGATCGCTGACTGAGACCAGCCGTTATCTGAGAATAGGCTTGGGGCGGAGAGGCCGCGGTAAAATTGGTTGGAAATTATGTGTACCCGCATTCGCGTATTCGTTTTTCGAGCCCCGCGCCATGGTTGGCGCCGCCGCTGCCGCATAAGTACTTTATCGTTCCTCGTTTAAGCCGGTATTTCGCGTGTATTGTTTCCTAGAGGAGCCCATTCGCAACGAATTTTGCCCTCTTTTTCTTGCGGATCTCTCAACAGCTTCTTCCGGAGAGCGATTAGTTGTAATTGTCGATGTTAATCGGTATCATTCGCGGTACAGCTGTATATTAACACCTTGTGATTTGTGTCTCAAAATTCCTTCAACATCCGGAAATGGGAGATTCCTGAGATCATTTGAAGCAACATTTTCCTTTGCAAAAATAGCGTCCGCGGCTTTGTTGATAACTCGTTAAGAGTTTAAGGGTCCGCGAATACGGCGTTACTATTTTTCGATCGAACGTGCCGTACTGCTTAAATTCGCACTACACGGTTCACGAACCGAGTGTAGTATTTTAGTACACGTTCAAAGCCGCGATCTCTAGTAATTATGCCCTGCTTTGTTGCCAGTAACTTCTTAGCAGATTCAGAAAGACAATGGCAGCTGTATATTTGCTATTAAAATAGAGTAGGCATGTACATAATGACTATAGGAACTTGGATACTGGTACAGGGATTTAGATGTTAGGTTAACCATCGGTACTATGTAGCAAAATTTGAGACCATTTTGAACCATTGTTATATTAGAAACGCTCCATGTACATTTTAATTGTCTAAGAACCAGTTCAACCCAATTTGTGGGTTTACCCACAACTCTGCTTGTTTACATGGATTGTGATCTACACAGAAGGCATATTTATATACATAATATACGTACATGGTATAATGCATATTGATTGATTACACTTGCTTATATTTTTCACAACTATTTTCAAATACCAGCTTGTAAGATTCGTGTAATAATTTTACAAAAGAATGAATACAAAATACGTTTTTAAACACAAATTTGAGTCGCACGCCGACCCTGAACAGTTTTGAAAAACCTCTAATAAAAATGTCCCTTCGATTTTACCTTCTTCAGAGAACCGCATACAAGTTTCTAAAAAACAAACTGATACAAACTGTGGCAACCCCCGCTGGTTCGCGGTGCCTCACTCGCGGACCGCGTCCAATCGTAACCGTCAACCCCCTATTTCCCAGTTTGCTCTGTCGCAAAAAGGGAAAAGGAGAAAGCTGAATAATCAATCAAAAGAATCATTCCAGAAGAATGAGTTCGACTCGGTAGTCCTTCGAGGGGATCGCAGGAACGCGTTGGACGGGGGCCAAAGGGGGGTCGAGGGGCCCGCGACGGTGTGGGACGTCCGCTTGAAATAGTAGCTTTGGAATTATGTATCAGCGGTGCTTGTGACTGTGGTTGGCGTTAGTGATGGGAGTGATCCAATTCTTTCTCATGATTTTCAAGTTATTCGGTAATCAAATACACCCCTGCTCGAAAGTCATAGGACACGCTTTAACGCTAGGTTTACGGAGGTCTAGAAATAACTATATCACATTATTTTATAAACATAACAAGAATGTGCGTATCCAAGTTTCTGGCCATTTTCCCAATAGCATATACCCCAAGAAATAAATTTGGTAAATAATTCCTCAGGGAAGCATCATTACAATCTTAATAACCGCAAATTAAGGATATTAGAACCTAGTGTTAAAAACGAATAACTTTTCTAGAATTGCACCAAGGGACCTGCATTTTTTTGAGCAAATAGATGCAATCATTCATAAAATGACGTGCGAAAAATATTTTTAAAAAATCGCAAATGGTAACACTTACATGAAAGAATAACAAAAAGTCCTTATTAACACATTTCTATTTGAGCCGGTAATGAAAATTGTAAAATATGTGTCGTGAATTCTATAAAAAATATGTTAGAATTTGTGAATTTTTACCACTTGCAACCGCTTCTAGCTCGTGTGTACATTGTACATTAATCGATTTCGATGAAATGTTCAGTATATGTATAACTATTGTAACATAGATTGTAACATTGATACAAGCCATTTTAAATTTTCATTAAGGGCTCAAATATGTACGTAAAAAAGTTTTAAAAAGTGGCTTTTTCATTTCTTCACGTAATTCTTATCAATTGCAGTTTTTTTAACAATCTTCTTGCACGTCAGTCAGTAAATAAATGCTTCTAATTTTTCAAAACAATGCAAGTCGTTTGGTCCAATTTTAATTGTATTCATGGTATCGTACATTGTTATTAGGAATCGGTACTAATTAAGAAGGATCATGCCCATCGCTAGTCGGCGTACAGCGCGGATGGTAGACAGCCAGGAAGATTGTAACGTTTCGCGCGTCGCGACGCGACGGCTGCTGCGAAGGCTGCGACAAGCGTCGGCCAGGACGTCGTCGTTCCGCGCGATCGGACAGAGAAAGAGCGTCCAAAGACAAATGGGGAACGAGAGCCAGCCGGATCGCGTGGGTGGCTGTCGGTCTGCTGGCTGAAACGCGGATCGAAATATTGTGGCGACTTGTGCGAACGGGTGGTTCGTAAAACCAACAGAGAAACGATATACCAGTTCTGGTGTGGTTAACACACTGTCGTCTGGCCGAGAAAAATCGTATGTAGCAATTAGCTGTGATATTAATGGCCGAGTTGACTGTTCTGATTAGCAGGCTGTGGAGTATGGTAGAGTGACACGAATATAATAAAAACACTGAGAATTCGACGTTATCCTTGAAGGGTTAGAACCAAGGACATAAATAATTAACCCTCGCACTGTAGAGACTGCGTAGACTCGTATTGTTTATTATTTCTCTATCGCGATCAGTGTGGGTAAAATTTTGAAGAAATTATTTATTTGTTTAGAACGACGTTCTTAACGGGGTAAACTCGTTCTTCCAGGATTGAAAGCATTCTCATTTCTTGATAATGCAAAGATGGGGGTTTTCAGTAGCCAAAAGCGCTAGATGAAAGATCAATCTAGGCCGCGATCGCCCTCAAAAGTCCTATTTTTACGTTTACGAAGCATTATTTGCATAATTATGATTATAAAAAATAATAAATGTTTGGTGTCATAAAAGCATAAATTGATTGTAGATATTTAGAATTTAATTAAAGTTGAATTTCTATAACTTCCTTTAAACAACAGAATGATCTACGTTTCTGCCAATGCAATGGTTGATTACAAGTTTGTCGGGGCTCGCGATCAGACACGGTCTTACTTATGACTTTCACAATATTCATACAGTTAAAAAAATGGCGTAGATTAAACATCAACTGATAACAAGATTCAAGCGAGATCTTCATTGAACACAGTAGTCGTATGATCTGATTAAAAGGTGATGGTGCAATTTATCTGATTCAACCACCCTTGATAATATACGCACGTATGGAGATAGGGTAACAGCCTCAGGTGGTCCCGTGGATTGTTAGATACATCATCTAGAGCACCTAGAGATTCTTCTGATATCTCATGCGTTTTCATTATTACCAGCGTCAGGTTATTTACTTGAACCTCTTTAATAAAATATAACGTTAAATGAGTAAAACATTTATATTAATATGCTGTTTAAGAAAGTTCAGAACAGTGCATCTTTTCCTAGGTCCTGGGGTTAGATGCTCTCCTAATTGGGAATAGATGCACTCCTTTCATTTATAGCCTCTTCTCCCTACTTCATATTCTTTCTTTTTCTCTACAACACATATTACATAAAGTCGAATACACAGTACATGTTTCATTCTGAACAACACATCGAACTACTGTAGATGTGATTGAATAGTAATCTTCCAAACATTCGATACAATAATTATCAGAATCTTCATGACTGTTTATGAACTTCTCCATTGGTTCTATGCTCGAGTCTTCTTCATTAATTTCTGCCTTAGTCGAAAGTTTTACATTTCACTTTCTTGGCCACACCCTTAATTCTCTTATTCTTTAGTAGCAATCCAGTATTGTGTTTTTTATTTTTCTGTAATGTTTTTTCTTCTTTTTTTACTTTTATTTTATTCAATGATTTCCTTTTGCTTATATTTCCTGGACTAGTTAATACCTCAGCAATATTTCTCTACAGACCAATAAATATGAATCGAGTGTATGATGCTAACAAATAGTGTGTCAAAGAATAAGTCTCAGTTTCAATTTATCGTATTATAATTAATTAAAAAAAGAACTATTAACTGCTAACAAAAACGACTACTTAGTACACTTACATAAATTACTTCTGCGTCTAGAACCAGCACAAAAAATGTTGTCATAACATGATGAAAAATCGTGAAGGAGAAACCACTGTCACTATTTAAATCGAGATTAAGATATAAATGATCATACATGACGTGTTCTTCGAAATGAGGTTATTTGCAAAGGTTAAAACGATGCAAATGACAACCAAAAACACTTGAGAATCGTCCAGTATTGCTACAATAAAAATTGGCGCATCTCATTCAATGATGAAATGACCCTACGGAAATATTATTGTGTACGAACATTAACACTAAACCTACCAACACCGGTCAAAATGACCGGTTCCAGGTTTTTTATTTGACAATTAGAGAAAATAATAAAACTGATTTCATAAGAAACGATTGTAGTGCACGTATTACAATAGAAGCCGCACAAAGTCTGAATAAAATTAATCTTGTCATTTTTATAAGGGAACATGTACCTGTTACTTTTAAGGCTCGGTAGGTTTAGTGTTAATGTGATTCACACACACACACACACACACACACTGCATAATGCTGAAATCCTAAACAACGGCACGGTAGGTCACTTCACAAAGCAGGTTCGCCGAGGTTTTCCGCGGCTTTCGCACGTGGGTTCCGCGAATTGTCGCTGGTGATGGTCGAACACCATGAATCGGAGAATCGCGAGAGGGACTCTTAGGAACGAAGAGGGAACGCGCTTGTCGGAGAGCCAGACGTCGCCGGCAATAACTTGTTACACCCAACCACTTGTTGCACGCCTCTCAAAATTCTTCACGCCTCGCCGAGCAATTTTACCGTAAATTGCCTCTTCGGTAAAAAAAATCTCTCGCTGGCGTATTTCGCATTGGCGCCGCTCTCGGACCGGGCTCTCGTCCAGGAAACTGGTCGCTCGCTTGTAAAATTGCGACCGGGGAACGACCAAAAAGGAAGCCAATAGACGCTCGCGAAGCAACAAATTGAGAGGTTTTACTACGAGGCCGGCACACGCAATCGTTCCGTCGCTGTTTGTTTATCAGCCGACATCGGCAGAGTTTCCTAGCGAAGCCAGCACGAGGATTCCGGCCGAGGCTTTTTTTTCTCCTCGCTTCCCGACACCCGGAAATCGCGAGTTAGCCGAGGATCTCTGCAGCGTGTGCTGGCACTCGAAGTCAGGGGATTCGCTTATTATGAACGAAGTTCCGGTGTAATCGATTCTGTGATCGTGAAGGGAGTAATTGCTTGGGGGACGCACGCGGCGAAGCGCGAGACGAAATTCTTTGGCGCGATCGTTTCATTGGGAAATTCTGGTCGATTCGGAATGCATTTGAACACTACATTTCCGGTTCGCGAGAAATTGTCAATATGTGAACTGAATATTTCGTTAAAAACAATATTCAATCAGTGAATTTTAAGATTTCAAAGAATTCAAATATTCGTCAGGATTTCAAGAACGTTCTTCTCGCAAGAGTTAATTAAAGAAAAATTATTTTCGATGTACTCCGCAATTAGTATTAATAAAATACCACAAAATTCTTTGCACCGCGGTGAAAGACTACAATAGAGTGTCTTCTCGAAGAAACATCTCGCAGAAATCAAATTCGTACGAGCAAATAGAGCGTTTAAACACCGATATCTTCCGACTCGTTATATTGATGCGGCGAGGTTCGGTAAAAAAGCGACGTTTCCATTAAAATTTACTAGCGAGGTGATCTACGAGCCAGGAATATTAATTTCAGTACCTCGGCGCGCTGCCTTGATAAATTAGCTTCGCAAATGACCATGAATGTACGTACCGACGTTCGCGTTTACCGTGTCGGCGGAAAAAAAGGACCGCGGACGATGAGATTGTCATGAGGAAGCGCGGATACTTGTAGCGCACTCGCGCGAACGCGTCACGCGATTAGTCTTCTTTTTTAAAACCGTCCCTGAATACCGTTTTATCGGTCGAATTATCTGTCCTCGTTAACGCGAGAACAAACTATGGCAGGCTTTAACGTTAATTAAAACGATCCAATTCGCCTAACACGATGTCCCATCTTCCTCCCTACTTTATTTATTAATTAACTTCTTTCCGAACCCATTCGCCGGGACTGTCAGCTTTACCAGGGACCATTAAAATGCGACAAGATATAAATCTCACGGCTAATGCATCGTAAAATCGTTGCTACGCGAAGACTTTATTGATTACTCCGCATTTTTCCTTGTTTAATAATATGTATCAGGTAGCAAAGCGGCGTTTTAAGCATGTTACACGTAGCGCCTAATAAATCGGTGCCGCGGTGCCTAGTAATAAATAAATATATTGTATTTAGAGCGAAGAGTGTTTCGCCGACGTCGATTTCCAACCAGTTTTCCGAATACACTTTTATCCGGCCAGGTTTAGTATATTAATCACCGCGCGTTTCGCAAACATATAATTAGATTGCTTACTTATTAAAAGTAGTTTGTACGGCGCGTATTGATATTTAGTAAGTTCGAAATTATCATGAGACCAGAACGAAACTCGAACGAAACTCAACAGGAAAAATATGGCTGGACATTCGCGGTTTCATAGATTTCGAGTTAATATGCAAAAATAAGGGAAAACGATAACTGGTTATAATAATAAAAGACTACGCGTTACCTGCTGCCCGGAATGTAGAACGCTGTTTAATGCTTTGATTGGAATTCAGTGGTGTATACAGGCGAATGAGCCGCCGGAAAAAATTTCTTCGAAGTCTTGTTTTACATTCTGTGTCACCTTTCGGTATCATTTAAAGGTTTATATTAACATTCTTACCGTCATACCAGATCTTGATAAGGTTCTGCTTTTGCGTTCGACAGGTGAAATAACGTTTCTAGGAATTGCAAGCGACTCAATCGAATTTCTTGATCGGAAATATATTTAATTTCTCATCTTGATTTAATCGAGATTCTTGATGTGGATGTAATCTCTTCGTGTGATCTCGTCTACATTGGACATTACACAGATTATGTTGTATTTATAGGATTTGTACGTTTAATGAAGTTTTTTTCTTACAAGTGTATATTTAATATTCTGTTAGATTTGTATTATAAATTTAGTAAGCTATATACTTATCTGTAAAAGTTACTCCAGCTAAATTTTACAAACATTATTCAATTTTCTTTTATTGAAAAGCACTTGCATCTTCCTTTTATTGCTACTTGCGCGCCAGAGTGATTATAACATTGTGAATTTGTATGAAAAATAAAAATTGCTTCCACTCATTGCAAGATACAGCTGCTACAAAAATATTTATTGCTTTTCTTCAAAATTTTAATCAGTCTGACACAATGCAAATTTTTTAAAGTACTAATCATTTTGATCATAAATTTATGAAGTAGTGATCATACAGTTCAGATAAATATAAAATCCGTTTGCCTGTGGCAACATAAAAAAGGAAATTCTAATCCAGAGCATTAATCTAATTTCTTGCTGAAAAATATGATCAATATTACGTTTCAACAATACCCTACTCTACAGTCGTTAGTTTGAACAACATTTTAGGAAATCCCAAGGAGTGTGGTTCCATTTTGTGAGACGCTGAAAGGACTAATAAGCTCTTAGTAGAAAAAGACGCTCACAAACGGCCAAGTACGAGTATATTATCTGTTCTCGCAGACATCTGGGACATCGAAGACAGCTTCATGTCAATCTTCTAGTTGTAGTACCGCCCCGTGTCGACGAAATTCTGATTTGTACGGATCATTTCTGAGCGACTGCTTTGAAAGGTGATCGGTCGCACGTGAATCTACTCAAGGTTGAAGGACAAGAAGTACATCAAAGAATGTATTATTAGGCTGTGACACGAACTCGCGAAAATAGAGACACCCCCGCGAGTTTCTCTCGCACTTCGCCGGAGCTGTGAACGATTTCTTGATGAGCACGTGGACAGAATGCGTATAAATAACATTTTGTTCCTTCTTCGCGTTTACTTCTCCGGAATCTTCGAAACGCCAAAGAAATTTCAAGTACATACATTTTATTTACAATTATTCGGCATAAATAATATTTTCATACACTGACTGTCTCCGTGGTGCTCATAAAAGTCACGCGATATTAGGACAATTTTTATATAGTGATAGAAGAATAGTAAAGATTAGATTTATTATAGCAATCATTTTCGGGAGCCTCTTGTACCTTGTAGATACTATCACAGCTCGGTTTACTTCATGCATCGTAATAAAAATTTATTTACAAGTTTGATATTAGATTTCGAACAATTTTTACATGGTAATAGAAGAATAGCAAAGTTTAGACTTATACAGCAATTATTTTCGAGAGCTTCATGTACCTTGTAGATCCTAAATCCTAGCAAAGCTTGATTTACTTAATTTTTAAGTTTAATACAAAAAATAATATCAAGCATATACGACTGATGTAGCAGTTGAATTTTTATTGAAATTGATAAGGACTTTGGGGCACCGTTAAGGACTCAGAATAATATTTCACCCATTTTTGCTTTACACATTAAATCAACAAAATATATTTTATTTATTTTGCCATATTTTAAAGAAATATGTCTCACAACACAGACAGAAAGGGATTAATCATTTTCAGTAAAAATACCAAATCTGTATATTTTCATCCTGTGGAACGTATCAAGATTAATCTCTTGTATTGTTTCCTAGAATGATCAGAATTTCTTCATCCTTAACAGACTCCTAGTAGAAAAAGACAATTGATATTTATCGTACGTGTACATTCACTCGAATGCTTAAATATTCACATCAGACGAATATTTACCTTTAGAAGAAACCTTCATCACGTATCTGCCACCGTGCGGGAAGGGATTAATGATATTCTAATAAGTGCTGCAGAAAAGTACATGAATTTTATAACAGGTCAGTGTCAGCGTTTAATCAGAAAACAGATAAAATAACGTTTAGCGTCAGAGTTTATTAAAATTTCCCGTTGAACAGCGTTTCACTGATTATACGACACCGTACATGCGTCGAATCGAACGACATCTGGATACATTGTGAATAAATAATCGCGAGTGCATATAAATAGTACTGGGGACTCGATACCTGTTAATCGAGGACGAATGAGGTACAATATTTGATTCGACAGTTTGTAATCTACGAGCATACTTCCTCGCGAGCTGCGATCTACGACTGTTAGATCCTTGCGCGTCGATAGCGCTGTGTTGCTTTACGGTCGAGCAGTGTCCACCGGTTGACGGAGGATCGATCGATCGGCTGAATCGATGCGATCTTCGTTGGTCCGGCGATGTCTTACTCGGTCCCTTCTCACCACCCACCGGACTAATGAACTTGTACGACACGGCAACCTCTCGGGTTCTTGGCAAAAATCGTTTTCACGCATGCAAACGAGCATCTCGTCATTAATTAGCATCAACGTCGCCGGGTCCGGTGTCCGTACCACAGCCGTGTAATGGCTCTGGTATGTCGGCTTGATGTATAATGACAAACCTATCCTTGGCGGTGGATCATTCCTCGATCAGATTTTCTCGGCGATTGTTCGTTCTGTCACAGAAACTGATTCCGGAGCAGACATTCAGTAGTAAATGCACGGCTTTATTAGATCGGCCAGTAATCATTGTAATTACCTTATCGCGATACCCGAAGGCAATTATAGTCGTCAACAGTGGGTACGAATTACTTTGATTGGATCTCGTAATTTTCGGAGTCTTTGCGCTCTTATTCGCTGCGTCGCGTCGCGTCGCGCCGACACACCGCGTTATCTAAGAGGTTGATGGAGTTGATTAGATTTTGATTGATCACGCCGGGTCACGGGTTGACACCGAGCGGGATAACGATCCCAAGAGGTGATGAAGAAACCTGCAAAATTTCAGTTAATGGCCGGGTACTGTCGAGGAAGCGAGATTTATCAACCGCTGAAGTGTTGTATCCTTTGTGCCAGGAAGTTTCAAATAACCCGCGATCGGGTGCACGACTTGTAATCGTCAGTCTTGCGTAACGTAATGGAAATTGCTGGTGAACGGGCCGATGTTGTTAATTAATAGAACGATCGATGCATCCATCAATGGTTGAACGGCTAACGCACGAAATTGTAATTGAAAATCCCTCAAATAAGAACTTGTATTGTCATTACGTTACATTTTTGCATTTTCTAAAAGGAATTGTGCGTTTGAGAGTTAACATCGTCTTGTGTTCAAATTTGTAACTACATATAAAAGGATCTACAATGTAAATTTTAAACAATATGAATTTTAACAAACTCTATTGCCTTAAACAGAAGTCAGTTACCTAATGGATCCAATAGAACAGAGTTCTAGGTCCTAGAAGAATTCTAGATCCAATAGAAGATTCTAGATCAAAGAATGTCATTGAGGAAATGATTCAATGAACAAATTCAAAAGATTAGAAAGAATAGAAGATTAGAAAGAATTGTTGACAAATTTTAAGAAAGTGGAATGAAATAAAATCATATTTTTAATGGAAACAGCCTTTATACATACAAAACAAATGATAATTGAACAAGATTCTATCGAATTTTATATAATTTTATATTCTAGCATTTTTTAAACATTTTCGTGAGCCACAAATGCATAAAGATCCGCAGTCTAGTTATCCCCAATTAAACAATTTTAAATTTAAATTCTGTACCAAACAGCTGAGAAGTTAGATGATGATTTAAGGTATAATATAAGGTCTTTAGACTACCATAACGCTTGTATCAGGTTTACAAAATCTGTGTCGAAAGTTTTAGGTTTCTGTACTGTATACTGTATGATGTCTTTTGAATATGTATCAGAACTAGGACTTTCACCCTAATACAGTTTTTAGGGAAAGATTGTGAGATTAGGAAGACGAATAATGAGATAGGAAATTATGTATGAAATCTTTTCGGTGCTGTGTGTTGCATTTAGCGTTTTGGGTTGTCCCAACATCCTCCACGTATTTTGTCTCCGGTAGCTATCATATCAGCATATCCCGATACAGTCCACGCTCCGTGTCGTGAAGATTTCCTACCGCCTGTGTCAAATCTCAAGAGTCAGTGCTTGTATCGAGTCTCCGAGGTCTATTACAGCTCTTTACCAGGTTTCTTGAATATTGTATCATCTGTATCATATCTCCGGAGTCTACTACGATCTACAATCTACACAGAATCTCACAACACACGTTTAGCAGCGGTGATATCCGACACAATTTCTGTTGTGCAGATTACCATGAAATTTGAGCACGTTCTACAAACGTTCGTTCTATTTGTTCGAAAGCGGAATTCAACGGATTGATCAACTGGCATATCTGATTGCGAGACTCCGCATTTATCCGCGTCGGATGCCGGTGCTTGATGGCTATCTCGTGAAAAAGCGAATGCGCCGCGCGGCCGACGAAACTAATAATGTCTCGCGCTGCCAATAAGTTTATCGAGAGAGTTTTCGGCGCGGCTGAAAAATCAGGAATCTTGATTGACGGCGGTATGCGGCACGGTGATTACCGTAAACCCACAAATAAACTTCCGTAAACGTATTCCGCCGTAACGAAACGCGCTGCCATTCGCGAATCAACGGCCTGGCCGTCCCCCTTTCTCCGTCTTTCTCTTCCTGTGACAGTCAATCGCGACTGGCATCGCGACTTGGCAACGTGACGGGACAGCCCGACAATGGCGAAAAAAGTGCGCTGGCGTGTCGAAACGAACGGGGGAAGGGATCCGCGAACGGCGCAGATATATCAATCCGAGTTAGTATGAATCTCGCCGACAGGTTTAAGGCTCGCGGCCCAAACAAGTCTCGGACAGGTGCGATTCTTATGAAAGAACCGTGACGTACACGCACGGGGCCCGGCTCCGAGCGCGGACCTGTGTGCGCACCTGAACAAGCATTATCCTCGAGCGCAGCCGATCACGGTGCCGAGCACGTTGAATTAGGTGGAAAGGCAAACAGCAAACCACGGGTACGTGGGACCGGTGACATTTCGCGGGGACCATTAATAAACCGAACACTTAATCGGGCCTTTCCTCTTCCGCGGCCTCGAGGAACTCTATTGCTGATCCTGAGAGCGCCAGGTGTGGGAACTAGGAAGATCCGATGGGATTTAGTTAACCCTATCAGATGATAAAAGATAACAATTACTCAGATTTGTTCCGACAACTGGACAAAATGCGTACATCTCACGCTAGTCCGTGGGCTACGACAGAATCATTGACTGAATGTTCCATACAGATAGCGCAAACTTTTCAGATAAAGATGTATCAGACATCTGGCTCCCCTTTTACGTCGCATGAATTCATGTAAATCATTTTTACAAGGATTTCTGACACGTATTTCTTTGTACGAGATTTTTCAAGTACGGTTTATTGATCTTTGTACAGTTTTTTGAAGCATGTGTTATTTATTCCCACGAGGATTTTAACGCGCTTCCTACCGGGCAACAAGTGGACTAAGTGCATAGCAATTTTTAAAAATTATATTAAAATAAAAAATCAAAAGAGGGCACAGTAAAATTTGAAAAAGGATTCCGCTGTTTAATTGAATAATTTTGAAAATATGTGTTATTGCGGATTATCTAATACTTTAAATGCAATAGGATATTGTTTGTCATTACATCTTATAATTAACTGGGTGCTTCTTTCTCTTGCACTGTAGTGTCGGTTTAGAAATCCTTTTAGTACCCAATTTTTTATAATTGTTTCTTTAAACCTAGGCAAACTACATCAGCTTGGTGTATTGCTGGAACTTTTCACTTGTATTCAAGTTTATCAATCGACACTAAAAGAGTTACATATAAACAGCTGTTTCTAGTTATATACACATTAAAATATGTAAAAAAGATTAATATAACAGTATAATGCGAAATTAACGAACTATACTTAAATTTTATAATCGCATTAATATATAGTCTTCAAAACAAGAATATTTGGAAGTACTTAAATATTTATCATAGTTCAAGTCTGATTGAGTCGAACAGTTCATAAAAATGAAGTGATTGCACCTTTTTTGCAGTGTTTAATTTTAAACAATTATTTAGTGAGTTTATTTATTCACCCAGTCTAGTTGCGCACTTTTAGAAAAGTACGGTTTGCAAAAATTTCTTTAAAAACAAAGACATTAACTGCGAGATCGAGTTCGACAGCATCGACGTCGACTGACGTCGACATTGACATTAAGAAGCATTCCCGTCATTAAAACTAATAAGTGTATAAAACATGTTAACCAGTTCAAAAACGCGTAACTTTATGTCTCTTATCGCGAACTCTTTAGCGCCGATTGACGCACACCGGTGCATACGACAGCACATCAAAGTTGCAAGTTACAATTACCGCGATGTTAATTGCAGTGAGGAGCACAGGAAATGGCTAAATTACAGACCTGCATAAAGTATGCCACCGTGGTCACAAAACTAAGGGAATTATTATTCTGTAATGTGAAAACTTCATTTTAAATTTGTGCAATTTCTTCCAATTTGCGAAGTGTTCAACCAATAATCACTCACGTCAAAAGATACCAGCATCTTATTTATGGAGTTGTTGAGTACGTATAATTAGTAATTGTGACGCGTTATTCGACGATAACCACTGTTGTAAATTTCGTCTGCTTTAATATGTTTTTTAATTAACATCGTAAGTACACTACATCAGAAAATTAAACGAATACTCAGTTACAATAGAAAGCTTATACAGATGTATACCTTTGAACCATGTGTAAAAAAAATCTGAAATTGTTCTGCATACACTCATTTTAATTCTCCACTTTTATGCATGTGAACTCAGTTTTGTCAGTCTCTTTTTCCAAATTCATATTTCAATAATATTCTCTGAAAATTTCAGAGGAAAATTCGAAATACTTTCGAAGTTATAGCTGATTGAACGTAAGTAGATTGTATATGTGAAAATTCGTTTGTCAAAACTTTAAACAAGCTTTGTTAAAAACCATATAACCGATCTCGGTCTAAAACTTTAATATGTTCTTCTACACAATAATAGCTCCAGTATAGACTAGAATAAATAAGATTAGATCATTTTTTCCTCAATTTTTAACGTTCTTTTAACGAAGAAAATGCTATTTTTGAGACCACCAATTTTGAAGGTCCATCATTTTGTGAATTGTTGCTCGAATAAAATAATTGTAGTCTATACTGGGGCCAAAGTCACATTTTTTCTAAGAATAATTCTTTTTTTCAAACGTTTCAGTAAGCTGCAATCGTGCACGCCAACAGATCAAAATGTCTAAAATGACTTCCATGGGGCTGCAAAAGACCCCTATAAAAAATCATTTACAAAGTTATATGAAAATTGTTTCTTGTATTTAAAGACTTAAGATATATGTCAAGAAAATTACGGACTCGAAAAATGCTTTTTCATTACTTTATCAGTCCCATAAAAATTATTAAAATTTTCGACCGAGAAAATGTAATGTCCCCTTAAGTGGGTTGCGAAGGAGGTATTCAATAAAACATCGCAACCGCTCAGACTTAGTGAAACAAATGACGGCGAACGTGTTAATGGATGACTTCTGATCCCTATTGTTATTCAGACAACGGCTTGGAACGTCTGCTCGGATCGAGAGAAGGGTGGGGATGGACGGTTCCGATCGCGCCGCGATGACGTACGATAAAAAATCTCATTTTCGTTGCACCTTGCGTGCGGTGGGCCACGCCTGCTAAATTACGTTTTTCCCAAATTGCCCCCAGTCACGCCCACTCGTACGTTCTTGACATCGAGAGGGGTTGACGGTCATTAAAGCATACACGGTTCCCTCGCTGGCAGCGATCATTCGTTCGACTTTTAATCCCTCGAAAAAACCGATCCGTTTGTGGAACTGGCTGGCAAATTGTTTTGTTTGACTCCTGCCGCGCGTTGCAACTTTGTGCGCCGGTGGTTAACGGCTCGCCACGATATTTATGTGACATTATTCCGTTTCATTAATACCGGCACAGAGATCCTGCGCGCAACTTTGTACCTTTCCTCGTTTCCTATGAATCAATTAACAATGTCCTCATGGTGTTGCGTCGCGCTCAATTAACTTTCAATTTAAATGCGAAATATTTATTACACCGGCGAGCTAATATATTCATTTTTAATTTCGTTCCATTTGTTTCGCGGCATCGCCTCTTGAATATGCATAAATCGTGGTACTCATTACAAAACCGATAAACAATTACGAACACAGAAAAATAATCGCGCGTGGCTAAATTAAACGGTCACATTAATCTGGTTTTTATCGAATCGGTAATTAGTTGATAATAGTTTTAATGGTAATCGGTTCGACCTTCAAGATCAAATCTATATGTTACGTCATGATTACAAGTGGGGATAGAACTTTACTGCATCTTGCTCAGACGATGACAGTAAATTATGGAACATTGTTTTTTGTACACGGTAAAAAGATTATTATAAGACATTATTTAGTACACGACACCGATTCTAATCTTTGTAATCGCTGGACGGTGCAAGATGTGCAAGATGTTTCAATCGGACTACGTTTTTAAATCACTTTAAAGAAACAATAAATAGAACAAGTTGTTAATCAATTGTCGTATCATTTGCGTTTACAACAATAGATGAATTTTAGAGTTTCATTATGTGTAAAACAGCGCCTGTTAAATGTTTACAATATTTAACCATAACATGTATCTCGATTATCGCGCTCGTATTTACCGTGTGCGATAATACAGCTGCCACAGATTGTGTTCTCGTAGCAACGAAGAGGGTGAATTCTGTAACGTTGTTGGGAATAATAGTCGAATTAGTAAGGTCATGCCAATGTCTATTCTTAACGTCCATTACACTCGCGGCTTGAAATCCGCCAGTAAATCTGTTATCGCGGCTAAAAGCCTACCGGTCGGGCGTCGCGAAGTGAATTATAACGAGAATATGGAATCTGTCGCGCATCATTGCTGAAATCCCGTCGATCCTTCTGTTCGACTGGCGTGGCCGATTTAGAGTCGAAAACTGAGACCGAATCTAAACTGTAAAGCACAGAAGAATGAGGTGCGGCACAAGGTTAAAAAGAATGACACCAGAACGCTTTAACTTGATGATACCTAATTAAATAGTGCCAGATATAGTGCTAATATCGGTCTATTAAAGGGAGCTAAAATAATTTTCCCAAGTTAACCACCAGTGCCGGATTAAGCCAGCGCGGGGCCTGTAGCAAATTTTATCGCGAGGCCTTAGGCTTTGTATCAGGGCCGCTTGTATGAATGACCTTTTCTCTTTTGTAGCAAAAATATCGTTAAGGTTTCGGCGCCTCTCCGATAAAATGCCCGTGTGCAGGGCCCCTTTTTGTATGGAGCGGGGCCCCCAAAAGCGCGGGGCCCGTAGCGTTTGCTACTTCTGCTACGGGACTTAATCCGGCCCTGTTAACCACGTTGATATAAAATAGGAATACAACGTATTATAAACTTAATTTATCATATTTAAATTTTATAGGCTCACAGGTTCCATTTATTGAGAGATATTCTCAATAGGAGCCTCCAAAAGTGAATTATTCTGTGAAGTATTTTCTATTAAAGCCTGTTGTTGATTTAATACATTCTGAGATTTTCTTACTTGGGGTGGCTAAATTTATAACAAAACTATAAAGAAGGGGGAAGAGAAAAACGTTTTGGAAGCCAATACGAAAGATGACTTAATTTCTCCTCAATCATTTGAATATAGTTGTTTGTCGGAAATGTTTTGATTTAATGAGAAAAATCGTTCGTCACAAGCAGCGGTGGACCGTTAATGTTAGGGTCCTGAGCTAACACTGTTTGGGCGCGTACTCAATTAGCCCAAATTAGCTCAAGTACGAATAATGTTTGTACGATTTATTTTTTCTTAGGTTGTTAATTTAAATTGTTTCTATTTTCTCAACTGCCTAGACCCGCCGCCGTTCATAGGATACATCAGTGTAAACCACTGTACAACGTTATTGTACAAGTTACAAGAACACGCGTCGACAAAATGTGAAACAAATATTCAGTACGTGGCAGCGATATGCTTCTTTTTTACCTGAGAACAAAATGAAGTGACAGAAATCCTTTTCCCGCAAGCACCATGATTTATCGACTGGCGCGGACAGTTTTCTAGAAAGTAGAATTAAGAATGCGGTAACGTAGACAAGTTGTCCAGAATCTGGACACCAGAACACTGCGACAGCGTGATTAGTCGCGACAGGCAACCTCGTTTCGGGCTGAAAGTTAAAAAGACGCAACGGGGGCAAGCTGGAACGCGACGAACGCGAGAGAGCCATCTGACATTTGGTCATTGTTCACTTCGTTAAATGCATTAGCACGGCTATTAGTCACAATTACCAGCCGAGCTGTCGCTCGTTCGCGGAGACACGCCGCGGATTTTCGGCTTCCCCTTTCTATTGTCATTATGAATGGCGTCCAACGAGCGGATGACTAATTGCTAGATGCTCCCTGACCAGAAAATTCAGTATCTTTATCAGAATTTAATTGCATTGGTTGCACAAAATTTCCATCGTATCTTCATTTTTTTAATAAGTAGCTTTTAATGTTCTAATGGTGAGTCTAAAGTTTTGATTGGTACGAGTCTTTATGCATTTATGAAGAAATTGGTTGGACGAACTATGAACCAGTTAAAGAGTAATAAAATTTAAGAATACCGTAATGTTATTTTTAATATAACAAAGTCATTAAGGGATGAAATCAATGTCTATTTTATTTCTGCTTCTCACAATAAATGCAGAACATTGTTATTTCGCATAACGATCCGCAGTCTAGTGATTAGTATTGATTAGACTTCGATGCAAAATAAAAATTGTCTGCATTGAGTAAGCGGTTACATACACATTTGTTGGTTTTCTTACTCGTTTTAACGTGTTGAAAATAATGTGACAGTAGTTTTGAATGCATTCAAAGTTTTCTGTCATAAATGCATAAAATCCGCTATCGACGATGATCCTTTTAACTGTGTGACTTTTCCAATTATAAGCACCTACGATGACGCAACGAGAGGCAAGTAAAAATAACGAAAATTCCAAGACAGTCAACGTAAATACGATAAACTTTGCACCATCATTTCACGCCATTAAGTGAAAGACTTATTCGTTGAATTCAGAAGAAAAGTTTCGGAAAGCCGCTAGTAGACTCGAATGACGAATTAACTCGCCATCCCTTGTTAAGAGGTTGATCTAAAAGTGGGAACTGATGAGACTTTCTTAGTTTCTACCGAACAATCTTCAATAGAAAGTCTCGTTTGATCGTCAACGTTGGCAGTTTCTTTCGGGAAACTCTGGATTTTTCAAAGCACCCTGCACACATTCTATAAACCATGATGTTAGGTATGGATTTATGATCTCCCGTGGCCGCGGCACGTTGAAGACGTTTACGTGTAAGTATCTATCCATGGGGAAAAGTTCATCGCGGGTTAATCCTGAAATACGGCGACCTAGCATAGCGCAGTGTACAGAAAATGTTAAGCCGCGTTAAACGATCGATCCTTGCTAAGCGCTCATACGTTATGATCCCCCATTCCGGAGAATTGTGCTATGGCTAATTTATTGTGGCACGAAGAAGAAGTAGCAGGATGAAAATAATAGATAGACGAAGAAGGTGTATACATACATTCGTGCATATAGAGAAAGAGAAGGAGATAGAGGGAGAGAGAGAGATTCAATGCGTTTAAATCAGCTTCCCCTAGGCGAAAGTTCAACGCGAAGGGACAGCAGGCCGCAGCTCCCTTTCTCTTCTCCTCTGTTTCTACTCGGCACGGCAATCAGTCAAGGCTTTTAAAAAATCTTATCGACCGACCCATTCCCGAGAAGACCGGCTCCGCAATCTCCTTCGCTCACGAACGATTCCTGGCTCGCTCCGGATGAATGGAAATCGCGTGAATGACCGAGGAACGCCCTGGGTGATCGGTTGGAAGCAGAATGAGCGGCGAGCCGACGTGCGTGATCGAGGATGATCGACTGACTCTCCGTGAATCTCTCGATCTTCTCGGTGGGCGCGCGCGCCGCCGCGCCGCGCCGAGGTGAAATCGACGCTCGAATAATCCTGCGGGACGCACACGAGTGCATCTCTTACGAGAAATCGGCACACAATATTATGGAAAGTAGCGTTTCGTAGTTGAATTGTTGGTGATTTGCACACATAAGTAGAAACAAAAGAACAACATTCGTCATTCGTGGCTTCGTGTTCAAAAACATCAGTTTCAAAAACTGTCTATCATTGCTGTTATTTTATTTCCGCGATAACACAAACAGTGAAGGACCTCCCACTTTCCACGAACCATTTTCCACTACGAATAATAATAGTCATGTAAATCAAAATGGTAATATGTGATGATCTATCCTGTATACGTATTTACATTCTTGAAATTTCCGTCTTGAAATGAATGGATTAAACGTGGTTCAATTTATCTTCAGACATGCTATAAAAGTCATGGTTATTATTACTCTACGGATTTTATGGATTCGTGTCAAAAACGGGTGTGCTTGAAAACAATTTAAAAATGCCAGTATATTACATATTTTAGATTTATTAGGATAAACCAAGAATGGATCTTCTATGTAGCTCTTGCATCTTTATTTTCTATATAAATCTGCAATTTAGTAATTATTTTAAAACAACTGATCTATGTAAAGTCTTGCGAACGCGTTAAAAAATTGCACAACTTTTTCGATGCCTGGTTACAACAGGTCCGTGATCAAAATTCTGGATCGAGTTCGCGTTTTCGGGACCGTTGCGGGCCCTCGCAGCCGGGAAAGACCGGCAGCGAGGGTTTCGAAAAGGAGAAAAGAATAGCCAAGTGGAAAGTGGCAGGCCACCGTTATTGGTCGGCCGAAAACGCGCCGCCTCCAGGCGCAAAATGCAAACGACGCTTTAAAACGGGATATTTGCGCTTCGCGCTCGCCAACCAGATACTCACCAACACACGAGCTTGTGGCATCGGATGTGCACGCGGACCCTCGCATCGCGGCTTTTACTGTTTCCTCAGTGCCCTCCCGCTGCATTAGGCCCACGCATCTGGGCTCTGGATCGCCGCTGTAAAAAACCCTGCTGGAACCAGCCTACCGCCGGACATGCGACCTGTAATCAGACCCGGGACCAAGCCGAGGAAACAAAGCGAGCGCACCCGTTCGGACACACACCGGTTGATTAGGATTTACATTTAATCGGGCCCGACGACGCCCCACCCCTGAGGCCTCGCGGCCCCGTAAAATTGATAAAGGATAGCCTTCGTTCTGCGAGCACGAACAGCCGCGTAACCGCGTTAAGGGAGTACATAATAGTGTTGCTCGCCGAGGAACACTGCCAGTTGTTGATCTTCCGCTGACTGGTGTTTCTTATTAGGCATACGCATCTGGAGCCCCGCGGAAAAAGTGCGCGATGAAAGGGGCCTGCTGGGAGTACGCGATCATTCCTCGATGATACGTTCAACTCTTCTTGTTGCGCGAGGTTTCGGTGACGTTTGTTATTTTATTTTGACTTTGCTGGCTTTTAATCCGAGGTTCTTCGACCCCATTCACACTTTTATTTCTTTACTATCTTCGGATGACGGAGTAACGCATTATTTCTAAAATCAGTATTCTGACTAGGATTTTGACAAAAGTGAATACGTGGAACATAAAATACTGGAAACATAAAAGGGATCGAAGAGTATCGATATGTCACCAATTTTTATTTCGTTCCAGTACCTTGTAATTGCGTAAAGACCCGCGTTCTAGTCATGAGTAGACTGCAGATTATTATATGCATTAACTACAAAAATTGCATGTAATACAAAATTACGAAAATATTACAAGAATTCAAGCATGCGCTCATATTATTCTCGACGTACTTTTATTAAAACAAGAAATACATTTTCAACTCGTGTTGCATACCATCGACTTGGAGAATTCGTCCTGTAGCAGGTGCACTTTACAAATTAAGAAATGTTTGAGCAGTCTAGTCAAAGGCCAAAGTAAAACTGCAATAATCGCAGCAGACACACGCCTCGGTGAAAAAGCCCTAGGGTGTTCGTCGACCCGGGGTTCGCTGACGTAACCAATTCAAGTGTCGCCGTGCAGATTCGAGGTGCAGAAGCCTTGGGGGAGGGCTTCTCGAGGGAGAGGAAACAACGTAGGCGAAGAAGAAGGAAGGAGAGGGTTGCTCCACATATAAAAGAGCCGTAGCCTGAGGCGCGACTGGGCTACCGACGTTTCTCTCTGGTGTACCGCGTATAACATTCGAAGAGGAGCAACAGCAGCAGAAGCAGCAGCAGAGCAACCGCAGCAGGAGCAGAAGAAGAAGAAGAAGAAACCGAAGAAGAAGAAGAAGTGGAAGGACGAAGCAAGGAGGAGTGCAGAGAGGGGAACGTCCATCTCATCCATCCTCCTACCGTCCCCTCATTCTTGCTTCTCCTAATGATAGCGTGCACGTTGCCCCCTTCGATGCACCGCGGACTGCACCAGCAACAGCAACAACAACAACAACAACAACAACGCCAGCACCATCGCTCCGACGAGTATATACACCGAGAATCGACGGTGAAGGCGAACCTAACTACCAGAGCACGCCTCCGCCTCCGTGCACTAAAACATTACCACGCCGCCAGCGTCGGCTGCCGTTCCTGCTACCTTGTAGGGTATCATCCGAGGCACGTATAGGGCCCTAAGTGCTATTCCAGGGCCCCGAACCAGAGCCACCCCTTCCTCGTTTCTCTTCTTCCAGCCGGAGATTCCTCTCCTTCCTATCGTGCCCGAGAGGAAGAGACGGGTAATCGAGCGAGACCCGTGATTACCCATTGAGGGTGGAATTCATTATAGCGAAATCCAGCTTGATACGCTGCTCTCCGCGTCCTCTACCCCCCTCGTTCTTTCTTCTTACAGTTTTCTCCGCGCGGCCCGGCCGCGTTTTGTTGTCCTCTTTGTTTCTTCACTCTTGTTTCCCTTTTTTTTTATTTTCGTTTTCTTTTGCTGTCTTTTTTCTCGTCGTAATCTCGATGCGACCGGGCTCCCTTCGCGTGCGCCTCTCTGTATCGCGTTTTCCGCAGTCTAGAGGCGAAAAATTAATTCGGTGGAACTGCGAAGGCCATTTCGTGGCACTGCGACTCGCTATGTTCCAGTCAGCTTGGAACTGTGATCTAACTTGGGTTGTCAGATTTTTAGTAGAAATTGGGAATTAAAACATTAACTATGTGGTCATCGTGAGGACCATTTAATGGCACTGCTACTCGCCATGTTTCAGTATACAGGGTGTCCCAAAATTCCTTCAACAGCCGGAAATGGGAGGTTCCTGACGTCATTTGAAGCGACATTTTCCTTAGCAGAAATGTTATCCGCGGCTTTGTTTAGGAGTTATTAACGAAAAACAGGGACCAATCGGAGCGCGACCTAGACGCGAGTTGGTACAGTCGGCCAATAGACAGTTTGCTCGCCGAGCGGACTGTGCCAACTCGCGTCTAGGTCGCGCTCCGATTGGTCCCTGTTTTTCATTAATAACTCCTAAACAAAGCCGCGAATAACATTTTTGCTGAGGAAAATGTTGCTTCAAATGATCTCAGGAACCTCCATTTCCGGCTGTTGAAGGAATTTTGGGACACCCTGTATACCTTCTTGCAATATGGTCTTCAAATAGTCTCAGGTCATTTATTTCACATGTCCCATCGTAGTATCGTAAGTATACGTTTCTATGATCAAATAAGCTAATACAAATTCTGTCGATGTTTCTCATAATTAGACTGCGGGTCTTTATGCAAAATAAAAAATGTTTGCATTGATTGCAAGACGCAGGAGTGAAATAAAAATTTCTTTCTTCTTTTAATTATCTGATTAAGCTGGAACCGATACACTGATGTCTTTAAATCTTTTTAATATGTCCACTGCTTTAAATTGTGCTTACCTGTTTTTGTTATAAATGCATAAAATCCGCAGTCTACTCATAATATATCTCACAATTGTCGATATCAATGTGCTTCTAATGTAATACAAAATTCTGTTCCGATCGTAACAACGTCGTTAATTTAATGCGGTTGTAGTATAACGAATCGAATTACTGTTTATAGAAATGAAGAACAAGCTCGAAATGTTAATGTTGGAACGAGACGTGACGTACTCTTCGAGTTCATGCGACCTCTACAACGAGATTACGGAATTCCTTCTTAACAATGTATCCATTGCTTGTTTCTGTGCTGACCTGCGCTCGCTCGTGACAGAACCTATCGCGAAACATTTGCTCTGATCGAAATCCAATTTCGTGGAATAGTATATAGCGACGACGGTTCTCTTGTTCGAGAATGCGGTATTTCTTCCGGCATACATGGAATCTACATCTTGGTACATAATGCGATACTTGGAAATTATAACTGTTCTTGTCTAAAGAAATTGAAGATATATTTTATATATGTTAGGCCTATTGATCACAATCTTTCAAGTTTTAAGCTTTTACCTAGTTTCAACATTTCTGTGGCTCACATTATATTTTTATGATGTCATTTTTGACCACCGGAAAGACTACAAAATATTTTTAATTTAAACTCTTTCGCTATTTTATTATAAAGGCATAGAAAGCAAAACAGAATTTTAATTCTACTGAAACTTCCAATTTATTTGTATAATTTGGATCTTTAACGCTAAACCTACCGAGCCTTAAAAGTAACTGGTACATTTTCCCTTATAAAAATAACAAGATTGATTCGATTTCGTATGAACCATTTCGTATGAAATCACTTTTATAATTTCAATAATTGTAAAACGAAAAATCTGGAACCGGTAATTTTACCGGTGGTGGTAGGTTCAGTGTTAAAAACTGTAAATCGACTGGTGACCGACAAGTAAAACATAGATATGGGCTACAATTCAACAAACTTACTATTACCATAATATCAATACTAGCTAAGAACTGAAAATATTGAATGGAGGTAGAAAACTCACTGTTTATAATGAGTTGTTGCACCAATTGCAAGAAGCTACGTAGACATTCACACCTGTTTCTAAACGATTTTAATGAAATCAAGATCATATAACAATGTTTTTGAATTTTCTTAAAGTTTCCATTGTTTGAATTTGAGTGATCCATTTTTGTAGTGAATGTATAAGATTCACAGTCGAATAATAAGCATAAGCAGAACATTTTCAGATTTTTCAACTCGATGTCTCTTTAATCTTGCAGGGCAGTATATTTATCACCCTTGATTTAATAACAAAAAACAGTCTTTCAAAGAACTGCTGTCAGGAAAGGGAAGGTAGAGAACCCACCGTTTAAAATTCGCACACACTGACACTTAAAGATTTTTTTACAGGAAGTTACAAGAGTTGGGGGGCCGACAATGTCTCGGGTTTCACTTCGTATTCCTTCAACGTTGCGAATCGGTATAAAAATCTCGAGCAAAGTAGATCGAGAGCAGCCATCCGCAGAGTCGCGAGTCGTGCTCCTGATTCGAAAGAACAATCGTCTCGAATCGCAAAAACCGTCTCGCGGCAAAAACCGCGAGTCCAATCGCGAGGTCCGAAATAGATGAATCGAATTTCCGAATCAAAGCGAGACACATCGAAAACCGCGGGGAATAGAGAGTCAATTAGGGTGCCGGCTGGAGGGCCGAGAGGTCGGGAACGGGGCGAGGGGTTTCGGTTTCGCAGTGGCGGGATCAAAATTCAATTTGACGGAAAGGAAACGGTCTGTGTTCCGACGCGGGCCGCTCCTTGCCACCGTCGTTCTGCTGCCTCGTCCCGGTTTTTGCTCGTCGGTTCTCCGGACGGGGTTTTTACTGCGAGAAGGCAGAACGCCGCTCGTTTCCCGGCCGGTCGTCTGCGCGAATACTGTGTGTTAGTGATGGGAGTGATCCAATTCTTTCGCATGATTTTTCAGTAATTCGGTAATCGTCCTTGTAAGAATCTCAGCGTATTGGAAAGTGAAGTAGGGGAGAGACCGGGGCTAGTTTTTTTTTTATTGAAGCTCTTTAGAGCCTTAAATAGGTCCATTTCATTTCACAATGTGGTATTAGAATTTTACAGGTTGGTATTACAATGTTACGACTAACTTTTAACATATTTAATTTTTACCAATGAACCATCAGTATTTTGCTGACTTTTGTTGTGCACCAAAAGTTGGCACATTGACTTGGGTATACAGATTTAATTTTGAAAATCGCTTTGATTGAACCTAGTTGTAGTTTTAATCTTTGATTAGTGAGAGCAGTAAGTCAACAAACCCCGGTTGTGGGGTTAGTTGACATATCTGATGGGGTGAGTTGACTTAACAGTTACTTTTAAGTGTTTAAGAAACAATAATAGTATAAACAATACTTTAATTTTTATTTGTTCATACATATCTACTGTAGTGAATCAGATGATGATTTGTAGGCAAAATTAAGTCGACTTCAGCTTACAAATCATCATTTGAGTCACAGTTAATACACACATCCGATGCATTCTTCATGAGCCCATCTGATGCAAAGTGTGCACTGCACTCAGTTTTCACCACAAACGCTATCAGTGTAAGATTCATTGCAGATCGAGCATTCTGTATCATCTTCTGATACTGAGGACAAGGATCTTTCTTGAATGACGTAAATCCTACGCTAAGTCATTGTAGACATTGTTATCGTTGTAACACGTGCATGACCTCGATGCACCGGATAAAATAAAATACCTCAAATTATAGTCAATATATCATATTTCCATAAACTAATTATGAAGAAATATCAAGCAGTACTTAATGGACAAAAATTGATAAATAGTCGAAACAAAAATATTTACTATTAAATTAATTTACTTAGTTTTTATTCTTATTGGTATAACACGCAAGTTTTGGTCACGACACCGCATTACATGGTGAGCTAGTCATTCTTATGTTTCAATATCGCGGAAAGCAGCATCATCTACTTTATAGTATTACAATTAGAATGGATTAATCAACTAACCTCATTAGTCAACTAGCCCCGGTCTCCCATACTTGGTATCGGTAGCTGATACCGATACTTGTCGACAAGAATCTCTTTGCTGCCAACGTCCCCAGATCGAAGGATTTCCGGGAAAAATACTATAGTCATAAACCTGAGTAACGTCTCGAAGCTGTAGTGTAGTCTAACCTAGATAGTGACTTCGTGCTGAGGGTGGGTGCCCTATCATGATCCTACAATACGTGTCGCGACGTCACGAGGTCCCTTTGAGGTACTTTTTTCGAACACGCTGTTCGATACTTATGTATTCATTAGTAGGTAAATTCTTCTCTCGATCGAAAATTAAATATATAATAAATTTTATGATTTCGGCGCAAGGTTCGATCGTTTTAAACAACAGCAAATGTGCAGTTAGATAAAAATGCATCTCGACGTTTCGATCCTTATGTGGATCACTCTCAAACAGACATTTTTTAAGAATGATCCACATAAGGATCGAAACGTCGAGATGCATTTTTAACTAACTGCACATTTGCTGTTGTTTAAAACGATCGAACCTTGCGCCGAAATCATAAAATTTATTATGTATTCATTAGTGCCTTAACTGCAATCATACTTTGGTATTGGGAATCGATACTGATTGAGAAGTATCATGCCCATCACTACCGCGTGTGCCCCCACATATGAACGACATGAACGTGTCTGTGCGTGAGAATGTGTGCTTGTGTAAGTGACAACGATAATCAGCGAGTTTAAGTGGGGTTTAATTTCCTTTGGCGCGGGCGGCGGAGAAAGGTAAAGAAGGTGCTTCGGACGAAAGGGAGCAGGAAGGAGCGTGGAGCGGTGCCACAACGGGCACGGGGCGAGGGAAAATGCGTGTATACACCTGCCAAGAGACATGCAGCCTCGTACACGGCATAGGCGGACCTTAAAGACGCGGGAGCAGGAGAGGAGACAGGAAACCGAGTGAGAGAAATCGGGTGGGGTGACCGGCGAGGAGAGAGGATGGCTAAATGTGAGCTGCGCCTCCGACAGGGACACAAGAACCTCCTGAGCACGCCCGCGCCACCTGTAATTGGGTCCAATCATCGTGGTTCTCATGTTGAATGATGCTGCTCGGCCTCGGCCACGAGATGCGATGATCCTTGCTGCTCCTTGTTTCGCGAAAATCAAATATTTACCAGATCCCTGGGATTTCTAATGTATTAGGTCGGCAAGAAAGTAATTTCGGTACTTCAAAGTGAAATAAAACCGAATTTTTTTATTCACACAATGAACTTTTGCTAATGACGATCACCTGAAATCGCACTTGGGTCAGTTTTTGGCTGATAAGGACCAGAAGTTTTATGAGCGCGGAATTGTCAAGCTACCGGAAAGATGGCGAAAGATCGCCGAACAAAAAATAATTGGGTTTTATTGCAGCTTGAAATACCGAAATTACTTTCTTGCCAATACATGAATGGAATAGTTGCACATTCCGGCAACAAGATGGATGTTCTTGGGGATAGACTCATTTCAATATAAATTCGAATAACCATTAAACAAACAGGAGAGTCCGGTCGCCTTTCTAAGTCGAATAATCACTGAAAAATTGTGTTCAACCAGAGAATATGTGGAGTTGCCTACGTGCACCGTTCTCCGATCTAGTGTTACGTTACAATATCGAATGATTAAGTCTTTATTTACATCAGTTATTTGATAGTAATCAGAATGAGATATAGATATTTATTACTGAAGTGCGGATCTTTATGCAAAATAAAAACTTTTTCTACCTGAATTGCAACAAGCTGGGGTGAAATAAATATTGAATTTCTTGTTGTGAGGAATTAGACCTACTCATTTTTATCGTAAATGCATAAAATCCGCAGTCTATTTATTACACACATGTTCATTTCCACTTTAAGAATTTCAGTGTGCCACACTAGTCTAGTTAATCTAATAACGATCTTGAAATGTATTAAACGATTTTTCAGTCCGTAAATCTACATAGGAATAATATACTTTATTGATATTATGAATTCTCTTCAATATTCTTCTGTGAATCCTTTCTATCCTGATCCTGATGGTCTCGAAACTTATGTACCCGTTGAGTCTGTGCTCTTTCTACTTTCTGTTAGATCAAGATTGCAAGCTGCTACAGTATGCTTTTCAAAATACATTCATTGTATTATTTTATTCCAGTCTAATTGTTCCTAGCGCACAGTATGCGGATTACACAATCTATGGAGAATGGGGATCAACATACATTCTGACTGCCAGTATACCTCAGGTCTCTCCTTACGAATAACAAATTATAACAGTACAGGTCTTCGCATATGTTACGAATGGTTATGCCTTAATCTTTCAGTTTAATCGCTTGTAGTTATGATAAAAATCGTATACGTAGCATAATTTGTCGCACTTTAAAAACAGGGTTGGTTGTGTTTTAACTTTCTCGTCTAATTGCATGCATGTTATTTTTAGCGTTTTCGGAGTTGTGAAAGAAATTGTTTGATACGTAGGATAATCGTTTGAGTGATTGTAGTCTTTAAACATTGGTGATTTACCGCGATCCTCGGTTCCCCTAACTTCGCGACACCTCGGTCTGTCAAGCACGAATGAGAGTTGCTGGTTGACTGCGCATACAGGAGCCACGTCGCGTCTCCGAAGGCAGCTGCCTTGACTCCTTCGCCTTGCCTACACGGACTGCATCTATCCTACGATTGCAGTCAGCAATGGATTAGAACACTGGTCAGACTTGTCCAAGGTTGTGTATTCATCTTGTAGTCGATTAGACTCTGTCCACAGGGTGTGCTTCTTTCCTGAAAAACAACTTTACTTTTCTAGTGAATTATCTGCGAACTGTGGATTTTTATGAGAAATAATGACTGCATGCATTAAGTGCAAGATGAGGGAGCTATTTAGCTCACTTGGATGTTTCAAGCTACTTGGACGATCTTAATCCTTAGCACTCGAGTGATGACTCTGCGGCACCACTAAAAATTGCTGTGCCATTATTCAAAATATTGTTTATATTAATAACTGTGTTGGTATCTAACCAATTACTAAACATTTAAGTATTGTATAAGGTGTTATATCAATTGCATATCCATGAAATGAAAAAAATCATATAGAAGGGAACTATTCTAGGTCGGAAAATAGTTAATAATTATAGTGATTTAAAAATAACGAAACATCATTTTTAAGTTGCAACATAATTCATGTTTGTGATGCTTTCATAAAATCCACAGTCTAGTTAACTGTTATTTTCTAAGCGAACATAATAGTAACACTCCGCCATGCTGCGCGTGTCAACGTGTATAATAAATAGAGTCTGTAATGATTGTACAGTCTAGTAACCAAGCAATTTAAAAACGATGACCTAGAATACACTCAGAATCGAAATGGCTGATCACTTAATGGTAGGTAGCAGTTAATATAACATCGAAAAAATCAGTATTTAATGTTGGTCTATCAAAGAGACTAGAGTTCCAAGAATTTGATCTGTGACACTCGTTGTATGATATTAACGTGTACTGAAACAGAATCTGAAATTTCCAAGTAACAATTTCTATAATTGAAACAGCCACATAATCAGAAACACAATAATCGTTTGATAACGCCGACAGCATCGAGGCTCTTTCCTGCACTCAGGAAGAGTGGATATGAAAATGAATTCCAGATATTTCAGCGCGGCGCGCCGGTATCGTAACCATTCAGTGCACTGAAATATTCATGATGATCAGACAAGGCTTGTGTACACCATGTGAATATTTTGAATCGTAAACTAGGGTTTGATCACTCGATATGCAAAGTTCCTCGGATAACTCTGGAAATATGTGTATACGTGCCCGACTACTTTATACTTGCTTTTAATTATACCATACGACCATACCTACGTTTTTCTCACGTCGCGTCGTTCGGCTTACTCAATCTCGCTCTTTCTCTCTCGCACACACCCTATTTTTCCGTCTGGGTTCGCGTTACGATACATTCGCGAACGATAAAAATTCTTCGAGTGTCGTAAATATTGCGCTGTCAAGTGTAGCGTCCCTCATTAACTCTCATTTTTCCGTTATTCAAACAAATGCTTCCCTGACCATTGAAAATCATCCTAGCCAACGACCGTATCGCATTCCTCCCTTCTTTCTCGACCTTCCTCGCTCGCCGGCGACTCTTTTTCTCAATCCCTGTCCCACCAAAGGGCTCGAACCGCGGTAACGTCGATCATTCGAGCCTCCAGCTCCGCCGTTCCATAAATTCGCGATCTAAACCGCGGACGATCGTCATCGGCATGTAACGGCCCGAGCGAGAACGAGAGGAAGTCGACGATCGGAAAAATCCACATACCGTCGGTCCTCCTCCCGCTCGGCGAAGATTATCTCAATTATGAACGCGTAAAAGAAGCAAACTCATGCCGACGTGCTCGGTCATCATCGTCGTGAGAGCGCAATCGCAATGCCTCCCTATATCCGCGCGCGTATGTATAAACTGCTCTCGTCCACCTTTTGCTTTTCCTCATCCTACCATCCCCCTTCCACCACCTCTCCCCGGCCGTTTTTTCTTCCCCCCTTCCAACCTAGCGGGTACATATACGCCTCCACCTGCCACTCGCCGATGAACCGCCTATAAAACCTTGCGAGGGAACAACTTTTATATCCGCGCGCGGGCCTCTTCCCTTCTGAGGAGGAGACCTCTGTCTCTGTCCTCTTCATTGCATTTCTTTAACTTCGTTATTTTCTTTAATTTAGCCCTAACCCGAACTTACTCGATGTTTAGTTACTAGTTTAGTTACCAAGACCTAGATCTCTGTACTCGACGCTATTTTGCAGCAGGTGATGGAGTTCTTAGAGCTACTTATGTTATAATAACTAACTTTTTACGTTTGAAACTTTAACCAAAGTCATCAGAAGCGTTTCAAATATTATTAACTTGATCTCAAAAATGTGGAAGAAACAAACAAACTACCATTGAAATAACAAGTATACAGGGTGTCCCAAAATTCCTTCAACAGCCGGAAATGGGAGGTTCCTGAGATCATTCGAAGCAACATTGTCGTTTGCAGAAATGTTATCCGCGGCTTTATTTAGGAGTTATTAACGAAAAACACGGACAAATCACCGGCGCGCCAACTGTCTATTGGCCGACTGTGCCAATACGCGTCTCGATCGCGCTCTGATTTGTCCGTGTTTTTCGTTAATAACTCCTAAATAAAGCCGCGGATAACATTTCTGCAAACGAAAATGTTGCTTCGAATGATCTCAGGAACCTCCCATTTCCGGCTGTTGAAGGAATTTTAGGACACCCTGTATACCTACAGTAAGACAGTCTATGTGGAGATAATTAGAAGTTTTCACACTGGCACAATTGGTAAAAGAAAGTTATCGAAACATGCTGGTATCCAGATATAGTTAATATTTATTTATTGGTTTTAATTGAATTATTCCGTAACTTGTAACCTTCGTGACTTGATTTTTCTCCGTTGTCAATGCACTGTGCATCGTCCCTAATAGATCGCTTACGTTCGAAATAAAAGAAAACTTTCGGAATGAAAAACAGTTTAAACGCCGACTTGCGAAGGTACCAAAAATGGCACCCAGTGGTTGCTTTGACGGCGCAAGCCCCGAACCACCGCCGACACATTTTTATTCCGGCACGGTGTCAGAGAGACATCGAAGACACGGGTTACAAACGAGACCCACAAATCGTTGGAGCGCAAAAAATCGCACGGTAACCGTTAAAGGCCGATAAGGAGCAATCCGGAGGTGGCGAGGCCTGGCCCGGGGATTATTTCTCTGGTTACTCGGCGCGGCGAAATACTTTCGATGCTTCGTGAGCCCTTTTCGGTCCCGCGCTACCGGCTCCGATATCAGCGGGCGTAATCGGTTGGCATTCTCCTTGGTCGCCGTGGCAAAGAAACCGGGTACGAGGCCTGGAACTTATGGCGGCGCCGTGCAATGACATCAGTAAGCCGGAACGGGTCCGTACGTCATCGTTGCGTTAGCGAGATTCCATAGATGAGCCGTTGATACGGCGGTTATTAATGCAACGAGGATCGCCCCTTCTGATGGCGCTGGCTCCACGGACGAGGGAAAAGGAAGACGGGAGCTGGACTGTACGTCCGACAACTTCTTCGGCCGGCTTCTCGAGGTGCCAATAAAAGTTTCGCAATCGCCGGCCAGGATCACCAGTTGCGGTTACTTCTTATTCCGGCGCGGGGGCGAGCTTATCTGCCGGCGACGCCACCCTTCGCACTGCCTACCTGCTGCTGTCGTCTTTTCAAGCTTTTTATTCCCTTCCGTTAACCCGGCTATCTGATTTTCACGATACCCAGCTACACGGAAGCTTCGGTGTCGGGTGCTTCGCTGAAAATTCGGTTTTGAGTGGGGGTTCAAATCAACAGATCTTTATCGTCTTTTTTAAAATTCTGGCCTGACCTCTACGCTCCATTTATCCTATTTTCGTTCGGATAACATTGGAGTCTACCAACTCTTATCTCTATAATAGGAGCTGATGTTCATATGAATGTTTTGAGTTCAGATAAGCGCTACATGCAGCAGTCAGTTCGCATAATAGGAGCTCAGTAAATGACCCACTGTCCCACCAGAACCTATGATCCTTACTACGCTAGCGTTAAGAGTAGGGTCTCGCAGATCCGTCGTTGAACCACTCTCATTTCGTATGCTACCTTCTCGTGAACTGACAATAGATCGCGGAGCACCGGTTCAAAAAGACTACTTCGGACGACCTTTATCATTGCGGAAGTCCCCTCAAACTCCCCACCGTACGCGGGGCCCAGTTGCTCTATTACTTTCACTGGGGGCTGCCATAAGCGGCTTTCGATGCGATGGCTTGGCGCGACCCAAACGCGCGACTGCGAATTCGACGACACGATGTGCATCTTATATTACTGTAAAGTTAGCAGTAACAGACGAATTGTGCAGGTGAGGACATCAAACTTTAAAATCCGACTTTCTTTACGATATTATAACAGTTCAAATATACCAATATCTATCGCGGAGCAATTGCAACGAGAGCGAGCGGGCCTCGATCAGCTAGAGGGGCCCAGAATGTCCTCGCTACGGCACCCTGTTGCTCTATTACCTTCAGCGAACGCTGCAATAAGCGGCTATCGATGGCGCAACCCGAACGCACGACTACAAATTCGACGACACGAGATCGTGGCCGCTTTCCGAGATACAGATTCGATAAGGGGGGCAAACGGAGGAGCCGCGAAACGTTAGCCCGAGCGAAGCTCGTCGGGAACGGCAGAGGATGCTAAGGGAAGGCAGTAGAGGATGGTGAAACGCCGAGGAAAGGGAGGAACTCGCGAAGGAACAGCAGGGCCAAGAGAAAGAGGATAGAGAGGAAGGGACTTACGCTGATAAACACGTGTAGCTTTTAGCGAGGCATCCCGAAGATCGTATCTCCGGTAAAATATGCCCTCCGAGGACAATATTAACTGCTTCGTGCTTCTGCAGCCTATCTCTGCCCCCTCGCGACACCGACAACCATCCGCCCCGTTGCGGCGCACACGCGCTGCAACGTGGACGACGCGCGAAGCCTCCGGGATTCTTCGGCCACCGGTGAATTATCGGCCGTCCGAATCCTTCGCGGCAACGTGCCGGTAATTAAGCGGCTTTAATTATTATTATTCGCTGCACGCGGGTGGCGGGCCCCCGTCCGCTTTATGACCCCGCATGCCTTTGACCTTCCCGGACGACGACAGTATTTTTGAACAGAGTTCAGACGCGGAGACTTGGCCGGGGAACACCGGCGAGAGTTCGCGAAACGTTTCTGCCGCGTGCGTGGTTTTATCAGATCTAAGACAAGTTATGCTATTGGAGTTCATACATTTAATTAACGAATTTTGGTTATGATGGTTTACTTGAAAAGAAGAAGAGTGCGTCTAGCCAAATCTTTATAATAAATATATACCTAAAGAAATAAATTTGTTGAAGAATTCCTCATGTATGCATCTTTACAATCTCGATATCCGCGAGATAAAAACATTAGAATTCGTCATTTCGGCTTAGTAAACCTAGTTTTCAAAATGACCAAAATTGTTAAAGTGAAAACTTCTTTAGACGCACCGCGTACACAATTGCTGGACAGTGAATGAGCCTGATCCGTCACGCTCCGAGGTGAAATGCTGTTCGGGTAAACTCGGAGGAGCCGAACGCTTGCCCGCAGGTGAAAAAGATTGAAGAACGCTGGTTTAAAGGGTTTTTAGACAAACGAACGAGTGATAACGACCCGGCGATTCGATTACCGACGGCATGCGCCCGGTTGCGACCATAAGAGATTAATGGGAGAGATATCTAGCTACAAATGATCGAGGACTCCGAACGGCTGATTCAATATCGCCAGCCAGCTTAGGTGTCCCGTATCGTTTAGTGGCGTAACAGGCTATCGATCGAAGCTGCACGACACTGTTTGGTAGAGAGTTGTGTCGGCTTTGTGATATTTATTGCATAACTGGCGCGCAATTTAGTATGGATAACCTCCATATTACACGGCAGTTACGGTCTTAACCCCGTTCGGGTCTTTGGTTTGATTGTGTGTTTGAAATGGTGTTGAGAATTAAGGTATGGCGGTGGGTTGTGGTGTGAGCAGACTTACGATGTTATCAGTCATCGTATTATAAGTCAGTGGCTTAAGATTATTCTTTGATTGTTTAAGTATATTGTTTGCGCGCACCGCGTACACAATTGCTGGGCAGTGAATGAGTCTGATCCGTCACGCTCCGAAGTGAAACGCTATTCGGGTAAACTAGGAAGAGCCGAGTTTAGCCGAACGAGCGAGAAACAGAAAGGTGTGTGCTATCGCCATAAAAGTTTTCGCTTTGGTCGTGCGGCCTTATGCGCACAGTATTGGTCTGATTTTTATAATGCTTGCGTCTTGCAATGTACCAATTAATTTAAACATAAATTTCAATTGTATTAGATTGTTGTACAAACGTATTTGCGTTGAAACTTCTAAACTTCCGCACTCTAAATATGATATATTTGCCACTTGTTCTCGTTTAATCGATTCCGAGTGATTGCCCACATCCGCAATTACAGACTCGCATGAACGGCAATACAAAAAACAGTTCCCTAGAGCGGATAGAACCGTTGTTTCGACTCGATACTATCGAATCACTGTAACTAATGTTACCTACACCAGCCGATAATAGCCACGATTTAAGTTCCTTTCAAATCCTACGTGTCGCTAACTTTTTACGCGGCTCGAGAGCTAGTTCTTGACGCTAACGTATCATTAAAAAGACTATAATGTTCTACTTTATTAGCAGCTTTTTTTCACGCGAGCATACACAAGTCAAGAGTTAACTACAATGTGTGATGAATAATGAACCATTGTGAACGGAAGTAAATCATTTACTCATTCTAGAAACAAACTGACAGTTGCGCCAAACCGATGCGATGGTTGAAAGAAGACAATATTCTCTCCTGTCATATGATTGAAAATTAAGAAATGCTGTCAATATTACTATTAAATTATTTTCATTTAAATAAGCCTATACCTAAACTATAGATTTGTAAGAAAGCTTATGCTCTTGATAAAGAATGCCCATTTAATCACATACATATTTATAATATATTCTAGTACATTCTAGTATATTCTTGCATATTTTGTATACTTAGATTAATTATTTTTACACGGTCGTTGCATGAAAGTTACATCAAAGCTGTGGTTGAAAGAAGACCATAGAATTCTTCTTTGTTTAAAGATTGAAAATCAATGTAAACTGTAGAGGTTGACAAAAAATTATTTTAATTTAAACAATTTAATATTCCACCTTCATCATTCAATCCCTGCATTGCGAATCTCTGTACAATCTTGAGTTTTCACCGATTTACAAAGAAATTAATATGCACATCGTGTTTAATATCATTATGATTATTATTGTACGGTCGTATCTTTTTAAATGCGTGTGCACGTGCAATTACCTTATTACATTGTTACCAGTTTCGGCAGAATACCTCTCTCCAAATGATACACATAACAGGAGGATCATTATTCGAGCAATGATGCCCTCAGCGATGCGATACGTATCGATCCAACCCTTTCGAGTCAGCCATGCGAGGATCGAATTACCGGTAGCCGAACTTTACATATTTTATTCCCGTCGATCCGGAGGTACGCCTTCATAACAGTGTTCGTTGTGTTGGATGGTATTAATTGTTCATAATCTGCTTACCTAATTTCACGGACGAGATTGCACGTTGCGCGGCTGCGTAACCGGAGGAACCTGAAATTTCAGATCACGGCGAGGGCTGCACCACGCGCTCGCATTTTTGCGTGTTCAGGAACAGCTTGCATTGATGATACGGTGCGACTATGATTTTATACGAAGGAAATATTCAGATGCGACGGACGTGATAGGAGTAAGCGCATCTTGAACGAAAATCGTTCCTCGCGAGTATCCAGATTACCGCGGTCGCATTCCTTCTGCGTCTTGCGATCACGAACATAACAAGATCGATTTATTAATATATTAAATTAATATTATACATACAGTACTCTAAATTGTAGCGTAAGATGTTCTCGATATCTCGAATAGTTATCGAATTATAAATAGACAGCGGATTTTATGGATCTATGACAAAAGCGGGTACATAGCTGTTATATTTGAAACAGTAAAAACGTTAGAAGACTTTATAAAAATACTATTATTTAGAAAATTAATTTCTATTTCGCTCCAGTTTGCTGCAATTCAGGTAGAAAATTCTTATTTTGCATAGAGATCCGCTGTCTAGTTATAAATCATTGAAGTCGGGTTTTCAAACTATAATACAAACAATTTTTCGATGCAATCAGCTACCTTATCTACGAATGACTGAATTTTTAAAAAAATTCTACGCTACGTGTTAGATCATACATTTTAGCTTGAGAATAAAAAAATGTCTCAATTTTTATCAGCAATGGCGATCATCTGTTGATACATCAATTAAACACATTTTTTAATATTTTCTTGCGAAGGAATTGGAGGATTTGGTTAAGAGTTACGTTAATATCACTGTGAAAAAAATTCCCGAAAACCTAGCAGATTGTTAGATAGTCAAAACAGCATTGGTACATCATGAAATTCCGTCACAGGTGGCTCTAAGCGTGTAAACCGATCAGTGTAAATCGATCCTAAGTCTGACACGTAGCCGATCGATTCCGTCGAATCCGATTTTCTAAATCGAGACCAAAAGAGACGCGAAGAACCGCGGTTACACGTCTGTTAAACGATCGGAGATCGTCGATCTCCTGCGATATCCTGCGGTGCATCTTCAAGCGGATCAATTGGTGCGGCAAAAGAGACAAAAGGGACGCGCGAATCTTACCGAAGAAACCAGATTGGTCATCCGGCGCTAAATACCCGGGAGAAAAGCGGCTCGGTTTCAACGAGCAATCCGATGTAGAAATACGACGCACGAAGAAGAGGAGACACCGGGGATATGGGACACCTGCGAAGTCAATTACCATCAACGGAAACGACATTAAGAGGTGAGATTAACAGTCCGAACCCCTCGGACTCGGGAGAAAATGCAACGGACCCGGTTTCACGGTGAAATTATTTAATAACGCGTGCCCGAGCGTGGCCGCTGCTGTCTTGATCGTTAAAGCCTTTTTACGAATGAATTATCGCCATAAACGATGCGCGTGAAGCATCGTCCGTGGAAAAAAGGAGACCAACAATCGGTCGCGCGTGCACGACGAAACGCGAGTCCCGCTTTAATGGCCCTCATTACTTGTGCTCTAGCGTTCCGCCGCTATAAAACCGTGAGAGAGCGTGAACGACGGAAAATAATAATCGTAAGGTCAGCGGAACAGCCGGGTAAATGACAGCTTGGACCATCGAAGGGAAGGATGATTCGGCAGAGGAATGTCCCGCGGGAACGAGAACAAGGAAACGCCAGCAGGCGCCGAAATAAAACCGAGGATCGCGCTCGGTAGAGGAACCCAGGACCTGCAACGCCTCTCACCGATCTCTGCCTCTTTTTCTCTCGCATTTGCATATTCACCGACTCGCCGTGTTACAACAATAAAATGCCGGTAAACACGTGTTTCGCGGTACGTTACGGCCGGACTTTCGACAGTGGGCAACGTCGGCCCTGCTCTTCGGACACACGTCCCTGCCGTTCCTCGCGTTTTCACGATCCCGATACACGCTACCGCGACCGTAATCGCAAATTATTCGATCCCCGTCCTGTGTTTCGACCGATTCCCTTCTGCCTTCTTATTTTCGCCGAGACTTACTCCTATTGCGGGAGAACGTTGCGAGCTCGAACACTTTTAACTCGCGAGGTCCTCGGCGAGCTGTTATCCTTGTTGTGTGCGTGTTTCTGAAAACACAAAACAGGATTTTTTGTCAAATAAGAGTTGTATGTAGCTGTCTGTATTCCTTCCGAGAGGATGTTTACGCACTCGCACCAGCCCATTTCAGATGTTATTTTGTATGCCTTTCTGGAAACGGCAAACGGGATTGCATAATTCATGCACTTAACCCTCATCCGTCCCTCGTGTCAATTTGACACAATTTTCCCGAAATAAGTTGTACTGTTCTGTTATTTGTAGGTAAATTCGTTCGAAACTTGGTGACTTTTATTTTTTTAATGCGAAACATATAACTGCAAAAACCTAAAATGTAAATGTTAACTCCTCAATTTCAAGGAAAAAAACATCAAAAAGTAACTGTTTTACTTGTTATTTTATCGATTTTTTGTATCACTGTGCCAATTTGACACCGAGGGACAGATTCAGTTCGTGAAATGAGGGACGGATGAGGGTTAAGATACATTGAGTTATATTATTCGTTACGGACCTTGTTGAGATGCATATTAACCCTTTGCAGTCGGAGCTACTTTAACTCGAAGATTAAGCATTTCTTCTAGTTTAGAATAATACCTCACATACTTAGATACCAACATACTTTATTATGTATACAATATTATGAATATTGGTACTCTCCGAGTCACCACTCAAGTGCTAAGGGTTATTACAGGACAGTGAATTTTATGTAATTATGACAAAAATGAATAGGTATAATTTGAAATAGTAAAAGCACTAGAAAAATTTAAAAATACTGTCATATTATTTTTAAGAGAAGGTCCGCTGTCTAATTACTAATTACTTGTTTGATTGGTACACGTGTTTCTGAAAATACAAAACAAGATTATGTGTAGACTGTTGATTTTACGCATTTTGTATAAAAATAAGTACATAATACACAATATAAATACATCTTTATTTATGTATCTTCTGTGGCAGATGTTAAAGTTGATAATGTTAAGCTGCAATTGCTTAACATTATTAGTTCGACTTTGACGTCCTCCTGTGACACGATTTACTTAATTTAGTAAAAATTGAGATTTCCAACGTGGTGTCATTAAACGAATGTTACACCTATCTGGAACTAAATTGATGATGTACGATACACCGATGCTTCCAGGATTACCAGAATCCGTGTCATGGATATTTATCTAATAACATCGTGATAACAGTAATCATACGTTCTTTATTGTATAACTGTATAAAGTAGATGGCCTAGAAATATTCGCGTCCTAATGTTTCCATATGTGCCTTAATGGGTTATCTGATACCAGTAGTTACCAACTAAGTATCCTTTGAATCTTTTACAATCCGAGTAACACGTTACAAGTGCACAGCAGTTAGATAACCTACATACCACAGTGTAATAACATTTATGTATCAATTTTCTGGAAGCTAATAGATTTCAAACCGAGATCAGATTCAGCTAGAAGCACGTGTGATCGGATGAAGATTACCCTGCAATCTTTTACATAGTACAAACAGAAAAATGGATAATTACAAGCCTTTCCCCCTTTTAGTATGTTTCAAGGAAATTTTTCACATAATATCGACTATTTTTTATTATTTATCTACGGCCTTATAGTAAGAGCCACATGATACCTATACTTAATCACACCGTCACATGTTTTTCCTGGTTGTAATACGTTCCTTACTTACATGAGAGATGGGATAACAAATTCTTTAAATTTTTTCATTCCTTTCGTTGAAAACTATTGTTTTGCTGTTGCAAATAACTTATCAATAGACTGCGGATTTTATGCATTTATGACAAAAATGGGCACGTAAAATTTAAAGAAAGGTTTAAGGACGTCTGTGTATTAATTTCAGCTCAATAAGACGATTAAAAGAAGAATGAAATTTCTACTTGGCTCCTGTGTCTTGCAATCAATGCAAACATTTTTTATTTTGCATGAAGATCCGCAGTCTATTTATCAAGTATTTGATATGTATATGATACGCAAGATTAGAGTATTAATATAAGAAAATATAAATTGCAATACAAGGTGTCTAAAATTCCAGAAAATTCATATTCAATTATTCGATTATTGGTTTCACTGGGATAATAATAACTCCTTTGTGTATTACAATACACATATAAACATATATATAAAAATTCGTGATGGTGTTAGAGCATATAGATTACCGACCAAAAATTGTATGGAATTACAATTTGATATTTCTCCATGCTTCTTATAGAAGTTGCTAAAGATCTTACACAGAGTGTATAAACTGTACAAGAGCTTTATGGATATAAGAAAATGCTGAAATCAGTTCATAAATATTATTCAACCAGTTAATATTTAATATAATAACAATGGATTTTTATAAAAATCAACAAGTGATTCCAAACTTTTAGCCGGTGGTGTATATAAACATTACAATTAGTTTTCTGTTTATGCTTTGTCATTTTTTTCTTAGGGCTTCGCTTATTCAAGTCTACATGGACACATTGTGTTTCGTTAATAGTTCCTTAACAAAGCCGCGGAGAACATTTTTTTCGGACACCCTGTATGACTGACGTAGCAATCAAAGTGTTAGGGATCAAGAATGAGAGACCCAATATATCCTTGCGTAAGGAGGACAGGGTCTCGGCGAGCAAGGTACAACACACATATGTATCACGAGCTCGGTATCAGAGGTCGTGTGACTAATTATCAGCGTTATCAGTATCGTTTCGTTGGGGGATAAGCATTCCGGTGACACGTCGAACGATCGCATAACCAACAGGGATCCGGCGTGGCCCCGGTGCATAGGTGTTCGGTCCGCGTGGGCGAGCCGGCGATTGTCTGGCCTGTGCTCCTTTTTTGCGCCTAGATAGCTCGCGGCAAAAATCAGAATAGCTCGGGCCGCTCGCTCGCGGCATGAGCTCCCCTCGTCTGGTTCTCCTCGCGTCGGTTTCGAGCCTACACGAAAGGGTAGGCAGCGGCGAGCGTGCACCGCGGAGGCGCGTGTAACACGCGCGCACGCTCGGTGCAGCGCGGCGTACGCGTCGCTTTAATCCGGCGTTGATTTACTTGCTGATTTACGTACTGCGTCACTGGCCAAATACCACCGTGCTCACGAGCAACGAGTTAATGCGACGACCCTTTTGTCGCTCGCAGACAGTCACGGCGAAATAGCGATGGCGATATTTCTGTGGTTGTAAGGAAGAACGCCACATGTCACATACTTTCACTTTCGAGAGATCGATGTTTAATGGTTCGATCGCTAATTCTTTGACAGAGGACATCGGTTAACACTGAGCCTACCACCACCGGTTAGAATGACCGGTTCCAGATTTTATACTCTAGAATTATTGAAATAATGAAAATTATTTCATGAGAAACGATTGCATTGATATCTTTAGTAGAACATGTATTGCAATATGAGTCACACAAAGTCTAAATAAGATCAATCTTTTAATTTTTATACGGGAACATGTACCAGTTACTTTTAAGACTCGGTTGGTTTAGTGTTATATTGCATCATTTTGTTGAGCCTGTCGAATTTGTTTTCATGAATTAATGCATAAACTCAAATTTTTTGAAATTGTAACATGTGACGTTTTTCCCCCCGACCACAGATCACAGATACATTATCATATGTGAAATAAAATATCGGTATTACATGCATTACGTACACTACTGTGCAAAAGAAAGAAGCACCCGGCCATATTTAATAGAAAGGGGTAAAAAATCAAGTAAAACCACAGTAAATTTTGAGAAACGATTCCGCTGTTTAATTATATAGTTCTGAGAATATGTGTTATTGCGGATTATCTAATACGTTAAATACAATAAATCAATCATTGTACAATACATAAAGATAATTTTGTCATTATATCTTGTAATTATACTGGGTGCTTCTTTCTTTTGCACGGTAGTGTACATGTACAATTAAATTAGAATTGAAATCCGGAAATAAAAATGAAGTAAAAATCAGGTTTAATCTTTTATGTACAACTATCTTAATTATTACAGCAATAATAAATATTTAATAATTGTATATAATCGCAATCCCAATTTTCGATTGAAAAAGATCCCAAAACTAATAATTATTGGAAATGGTCCCTACTTAGCTGATTTCTGGATTCATTCAGAATTTTGCCCGCTTTGGAAAGGAGCCGTTCAGCTGATACTGACGTGGAAATTACGGCTAAATAGTTTTAAGCCAGTTTGCTAAACGACGAATAACTGGAGTGATTCCAAAATTTAATTGGACAATCTGTCATCTTAAGTGGAGGTTGATTTAAATGATATTTCAAATCTTCTGTCTAAAATATCCAAAAGCAGTTATGAAAGCTGGCTGGAAGCAGTTCACCACACACTCATACACGAATTTACCAACTCGATGACGAAAATCAAATTCCAACACATTTAAAAATATACATGATTATCGTGCAAAATTTCAAACTGCAAAAATGCATATGAGAAGGTGAACATGATGCGCATTTATTAAATTTAAATGCCGAGAAGAATATCCGGATAGAGTCTAACCAAATAAAAATCAGTTCGTTTTGCAACGGGGTCTATGCAAAATAATTGTAATCATCGGAAAACTCTTCCTTCTGAAGATAAAAAGTAAGAAGTCCTTGCAAAATATTTTCTTCATTTCTGACCTTTGTACAACCACGAAAGTCATTGTGTACGATTAAACAAAAATGTAGCATCACATTTAAAAAAGGTTACCTTCATTTTTAAAAAGAAAGTGCAAACACAACAAAATTACATACGCCGTTACGTTGCTTCCAGAAACCATTACCTTCTCCGCCTTCATTTCTTTTCTAATATTTCCTATTTGCAAGAAAAACGCTGGATACTAATAGCGTGAACATCCTGTATATCGAAGGGTGAAACATCACCTGGACAGTTTAATTCATTCCAAGGACATTTTCAGGTTATCCTCTGTAGGCGGTCCGAGGTGATCGGTCCTTCAGAAAACGGAACCTGAAGCGTCCGTCGTCGGGCCGATGTGTTGGTATTATCTGGGATCGCGAAAGATCAGGCGAACTTCCGTAGTTTATGCCCCGTAATTATTATTATCGCGTACCACGGTAATAACACGATGCAGCCGCGGTGTGTACTTTTAAGCAGCCCCGAAACCGTTTCCCCAAAGAAGAAAGAGACGAGGTAAATCGTCCGGCGACGGTATCCGTCGTTTTATATACGGCGTCGGCCCGTTTATCGTCGCGGTATCTGCTCCCCGGGAAAGGAAACGCGTTTCGCGGGCAAAACGACGATGCTATCTGAAACACGCACCGCCCCGTTATGGAAATCGGGCGCGTCAGCGAAATTCGCCGCACGTCGATCGATCTCTCGATCGCGAGATCGCGGGCTCGCTCGCGCCCACAGGAGCGTAGGAGTCTCGTTCCGGAGCTCGGAGACCGGTTTCAAAATGTCGTCGATCGGCCAGGCCGTTTTCCACGACGTCGATTGTGTCGTGCCCGTTCCATCGGGCGCATAAACGCGCCGCATAAGTCGCGCGGCCACGCGAAATTCTCGATCGCGTGCAACAATACACGCGCGAACGCTGCAACGAGCCGCCGCGCCGCGCGCCGAGGAATTCGCGAGGAAACGCGCCGCGCCCCAGGCCCCGGCGAAAGGATTAACGAGACTTGTACTGTTCGTGTTACCGGATTTTTCGTTGCCGTGTACACTCAACTTCGTGAAATTTTTCGCATTGCAACTTGCTCCGAAATCGGCAATTTGTTAGTGACGTGCACACGTACGCGCTCGCCTGAATTAATTCAGTCTTCTAATTGTTCTCTTGGAGATTGTGTTCGCGTTACTGAATTCTCTTTTAGCGCGTGCACAGCTCGATGAAATTTTTAGCATCGTAAACTTACTCTTAATCGGCATTTTTACGTTGCAATTCGTACATTAAGGTGGTTCAGTGACCTTGTTTGTTTATGTAATTATCATTCACCGGAGTGCCTCTGTTCAATCATTGGTCGTTTGTCCCATTTCTAATACAGTCTATAACCATCAAATATTGTTAGAATTATATGTATTTCTAATAAGCTTGCATCTATCCAAATTATTAGATATTCTTTTTAAAATATTATACAGGGTGTCCCAAAATTCCTTCAACAGCCGGAAATGGGAGGTTCCTGAGATCATTTGAAGCAACATTTTCCTTTGCAAAAATGTTATCCGCGGCTTTGTTTAGAAGTTATTAACGAAAAACACGGACCAATCAGAGCGCGACCTAGACGCGAGTTGGCACTGTCGGCCCGGCGCGTCAACTGTCTATTGGCCGACTGTGCCAACTCACGTCTAGGTCGCGCTCTGATTGGTCCGTGTTTTTCGTTAATAACTCCTAAACAAAGCCGCGGTTAACATTTTTGCAAAGGAAAATGTTGCTTCAAATGATCTCAGGAACCTCCCATTTCCGGCTGTTGAAGGAATTTTGGGACACCCTGTATACCCAAAGAAATAAATTCGTTGAATAATTCATGGATGCATCTTTACAATCTCAATAATCGCAAATTAAAAATATTATTCAGCATGTCACCCTAGTACGTTCTAATCGAACACCTTGAAATTAGATTGCAGAGGGATTAAACACACAAAAAGATTACTTGGGACGACCTTATCGTCTCAAAGTGAAATTTATAAATTGTCAACGGACTGGCAAATTTAACACAATATTTATTTGCGGAACTTCCGCAAAATCGTCTCATCGGACGGTAAGAAATCTCTGTGTCTCGCATCTGCAAATCAGAGATCATCGAGACGAGTGTCCGTTCAACGACGAAACGAGATTTCGTCGACGGACAAGCGGGTCCACGGAAGGATCGATTACCGGATGATCGAGAGGGTGGTCCGATTCGGGGGTCTCGATCGGGCCAAGGATTTGTGGACATCGGGACGGGACGGTAAAAACGCGCGACGTCCGAGAAATCCGTGGTTGCAGGCGGGTCGAAAGGAGCCGCCGCGTCGTGGCGTCCATTTGTACGTCGGATTAAGACGTTTGGATTTCGTTCGGAACGAGCGAATGAAAGAAGGAGGAAGCGTCAGAGGAGCTGCGGAGGAACGAGCCGGAGAGACGTAGCGAGGAGAGGAGAGGACGAGAGAGGCGCGAGTCATCGTAATATCGTACGGCGACCGGCCGACTGCCAGATTAGTATCAGAACCGAAAAGCTTGATGGGAATTAAAACGACGGCGCCCATGTCAGGGTTGCAATGCATGGAACTGATTTTGTATCGCGGCAGAGCCAGAGGAAGGAGAAGCCGGGGATGATGATCACTTTTTGCTCTCGGATCTTCGATCTGTGAGAACTCCGTTGCGACGCGCTCGGATCTATCGATCCGGTTCAAAACATGAACCAAGAGAAGGATTTAGCTGGGTAAAATAATTAGCGAGAAACGTCCTGTGACAAATTTCAACCACCTACCTTGCTCAGACCGGTAGTTGCAGGGAAACATCGCATTTGGTCACGAATAGCGATGACTGGACCTAACAGTTTCTTATGTTCAAGTGTTAATTTAAAACTAAACAGCTAAATAACATAAACAAGAACTAATAAATGTATCAAATTCGCAGTCTATAAATAAGTCATTCAAAAATCTTTGTCGAAACGCTCACAGCTCTTCGTCGTCGCGACTCCGATCGAAAAGGTTTTAATCACTTTCTAAACAAACACTTGCTAAGTCCACATAATGAAACGACAGAGTACACTCTAATAAGCATAACCATCACTGTCCGAAAAATTGACACGTAAGATATTAAGAAAAAACCAAATCATACACCATTAACTCCCATCTCAAGCGAACAATGCAGTCTCGCAGGTGATCGTTCGGTACAAACCCCAATCAAAATCAGACAGAAATGAATCTGAACTCACCGCCCATTGAAATCGAGAGTCGACAATGTATGAATGCATTCCACAGTAGCTCCGACCGCGAATCACTTCGTTCGGATGCACACCGAGAGCCGTTCGCCGGTGGATTTTCATGCGTCCCACATCTCTTACCTTCGGCCGCTATCGTCCGATGATACGCGTGGGAAGGTAAAGGTTGACGATAAGCCGGACTTCGCACGACTCAATCGGCTCCCAGTGGGTGCTGGCCATACAGGAGGGGCTATTGTGCGTCATTCGATAATCCACAGCTGAATGAAAGGGCCGATAGATGCGTAATCCCTGTGCAAGCAAAAGGGTCGCAAACAAGAGTCCGGTATCGTTTCTTTTTTTCTGCAACTCTGCGAATTCGCCCCTGCAGTTCTGGGCCCAGCCAGGTCTTTTCCTCCCCTATGTCTTCTTCCAGGTATCCTGCGTGCCCTCCCGCGAGGAACGTAGGGGAAACGTGTCTATAAAGAGATAACAGTTTATATTGTTCACTTTAACCCTTTCCTCTCGGAGACGATTACATAAATTAGCATCAACATTTACTCAAGCCTATGTATCAAATAAGTACAATCTAAAACTAGTCGGCATAGTAGAAATTTAAATAAGTACAATTTTTATCAAATGACTTTTGGCTATTGTTGCTGTTCAGAGGAAAATAACTTGCGTTTAAAATTTTCGATATATGATTAATTCCGTTAAAAATGTGGCTCCCTCATAGCGCCTACAGCCTCGCCGTTTAGATATCGGAGAAATTCGCGTCTCTCCCGACATTCTCGCTATTGCAGATTGATCGGCAGATAGGAACACCGACGTGTAGGACCCCCCTTTAAGGATTCCACTCGTTCGTCTTCGTCTTTGGCGGGACGTTCGCTCGATTAGCGGTCGCCAGACCCGGTGATAACCGCCGGATAATGGACACGGTGACTGTTTAAGGACGCAACAGAGCCGGCCCGTGAAAGCGAGAAATTCCCAAATCGAGAAATGCCAACGACGACTGTCTAAGTGACTAACGAGCGTATCTCGATGACCTTTCGCCGGAAAAGTTCAGCCGGAGAAGAATACATACGTCGATTGTACTTCGGCCCCGATTGCGCCCGGAAAAATCGGCGCCGCGAATGGATTCGGTGGAACGAGTTTGAAAGTGGCGACTGAAAACATCGAGGAATTGTTGCGACTATACTGGCGGATCTGCTGGGACACAGTTATATCTTCGGCGAGCGAAGCAATTTGTTGAGGTGATAGTCATTAAAAAAAAAATCTATTTGATCCTACTGCGAACAAGTGTTTGATCATGACAATATTTGACAAATATTTAAACTGTCTGTCAAAATCAGCCTATTCTAGAAGCTAGTTCAAATGCTTAGCTACTTGTATTAGGTCAAATCAAATCAGCATTGATCTGAAAGAAGTCGGTTCAAAAATATAAAATAATTGGTTGTCTATTTTACAATTATCCAAAATTACAGTGACTCCCACAAATATTCGGACACTCTTAAAAAGGCGATAACTTTTTTAATATTGTACTATACGATTCGAACTTTTTTGAGAAGCTAGAGCAATTAGTTTACTAGAGGATGTGAACAAAAATTTTTCCAAAAATTGCAATTTATCCGAATTGTAGAAAAATACTAAAAGTTGCATTTTACAACTTTTTTATGCGGGCATATATTGAAAATTTAAAAAATACTTTTTGTAGGTTTTTGTGAATTAAACATATTCTGAAAATTTCGTCAAAATCGGTCGACGGTGAAATGAGCTACAAACGTTTAAAGATGGTCAAAATTGCAGATCTTCACTATTTTCGGCCTATAACTGTAGATTCTTACATCTTTCAATGCCTGTCGATTTTTCCCGCATCAACCGATTTCGATGAAACTTTCACAGTGCATATAATTGACACACATCTACAAAACGTATTTTTTATTATAAATTTTCAATATAGGCTCACAATAAAAAGTTGTAAAACGCAACTTTTAGTATTTTGTATACAATTCCGACCAATTGCAATTTTCAAAAAAATTTCTTTTCACATCCTGTAGTAAACTAATTGCTCTAGTCTCCCAAAAAAGTTCGAATCGTATAGTCCAATTTTAAAAAAGTTATCGGCTGTTTAAGAGTGTCCGAATATTTGTGGGAGCCACTGTATAAAAAGCTTCCATAGAAAAAGCTAGAATAAATTTCGCTATTTAAACACGTATTCCAATGAAAACCATACCTTTACACATTAATCTTGTCACTTTTATAAGGCTGTGCACACTAGTCACACATTCAGCTAATGGTTGTGGTACCTAAGATTGTAAGAAATAGATTTTTTCGTTCGCACAGCGTGTTTAATCCTCTGCAACAGAAGTAATTTCCAATTCAATACCTTTCGTCTAAAACGTTTCTCCACAAAAAATGACGTAAAACCATCTAGTTACATATTCCATCCAATCCATCGCTCGCGACGCTGAAAGCTGAAACCACTTGAGATCAAATCAGAATCTCCCATTTGATCGAGAATAAAAAAAGGAAAGTGTCAGATTGCATTTATCAGCTGGTCTCGTCCCTGTTAAACGATCTCACGCAATAATCAGCTTGTTCGGCGAGTGGTCAAGCGTTTTCCATAATGAAACGCTTTCACGCGGCCGCGCGTACTCGCCGCGAAAAAAGCCATAAAAAAAACGTGCAACTTTAAGTAGTCGGTTGCTCTTTAAATCGGCGATTCGTTAATTACAAACTCTCGCGTGGACCGAGAACAAAAAGGAAAAAAGAAGGAAGGACCCTTGTGCTGGCGGGGTGTCAATCACCGGAACCCCTCGGGACCATCTCTCTGTTCCTCGGTGGAGACGAGAAACGAAACGGAACGGAACGGCTCGAATTCGCTTTACGAGCGTAATTTCGCGGGCATTACGGGGCCTCGGTGGAATGGGCCAGCCCACACTTCCGTTATATTTTTCTCTCGGTGTACGCGACTGGAACGACGTGGTGGCTCCGAGGTGACTAAAACTTTTCACCTCCGCCTTAAACGGGATAATTAACCGTCTCCGGCGGGCTAACGGTAAAAACATAATATTTCAACGGCGGCGGCCTGTAGGTACAACACGGAACGGTACACAATGTATCCGATGCCCGGGGCCCGCTAGGTAACCCGCCCCTGCGTGCTCGCGCATTACGCACCTTGTAATTTCGTTCAATTAAAAGCGGCCGATCGCGCGGCGAAATACCAAAGCTGATCCGTCCTAGACCCCTGGATAGACTGCGCCGCGTTCCTATTAGTAGTGATGGGCATGATCCTATTCAATTAGTATCGATTCCTAATAGCAAAGTACGACTGAACAGGGTGGAGCAAAGTCACGAAGCGATATGAAAACTTCGTCATTCCTTTAAGTTCTCTTTTCCTGCGAAACCTCCACAGAAATTTCAACGTCAAAATGAGCTAGTTTCATTTTGAAAATATTTGCGAGTGATACTGACTCGAAGAGCTTACCGTCGTTATTTCAATGTGTGAAATCCATCTTCTAAACCTCTTAAGAAGAAGGTGTACATCAATAAATCGCGCACCCTTGATTACCAATATCAGCTCGAGACAATACTAGAATATACTTTTCAACGCGCCCTGTTTTCTTCCATAATAAGTATTTGATTAACGAATTACTTGAAAACCATGAGAAAGAATTGGATCACTCCCATCGCTACCTATTAGCGCCGATAATTGCTGTGAAGGGCGAGGCGGGAAAAATTTATCGCCACAGCTAGCTTAGCTTAGGCTAGCTGGCAGAGGCGTGAACGAGACGAGGCTACGAACTGCTTCGGGAACGATGTTGTATCTTGTATGGACGCGCCGGGTAATCACGAGTCGTTTAACCTTAATGCCGTTGGCGTTCCAACGGACTCTGTTGCCGCGGAAATTAAGCATACGAGGTCGAGAAGACCACGGGTTATTGGAAATTACTCGCTAGCGAAGACTAACATCTGCGGACGAGGCGGCTTCTTGGTTGGCGGATGCTGCAGTCGAGTTGCGTTTGAAGGCGTTGCTCTTGCGAGGCAGCTCCACTTTCGGATAGCTTGAGTAAATCAGTGGAGAGTAATTAGAAATCAAGTACCGTTTCAAACGTGCTGTTAACTTGTCGTATACAGGGTGTTCCATTTGAAGATTCGCACGCAATTATTTCGCAAACTGCACCTCGTAGTAAACTACATTTCAAATACAACCAACTCTGTTTCGTGGGAGACATCTTTTGATGGTCCCAAATTTTCTCTAGGTGGACGTGCTTCCGAGTCTTACAGGTGACTGTATGTTTTTATTTAGGTAACCAAATCAAGGTCATTTAGTGCCGGCAAGCTTTCTAATCACCGTAAGGTGGCTACCCCGAAACAGAGTAAGTTTAATTGAAATATTTTTTACAAGGTGCTATAGTTTCAGAAATAATTGCGTGTGAATCGTCAAATGGGATACCCTGTATATACATTAGACAAATATGATATAGTCATAAATGATTTTCATTGACTGTTTAATCTAGATCTCATCCACATCTACCTCAAATCGAATAACTCAGAATAAAATACCAAAACAGGTACAACACGATACACGATTCAAGATAAAACCGCAAAAGTTGCATTGGGTCCTGCAGTGTCTCCTAAAGTGCATCGCCACGTGCCGAGAGCGATTTATTTACAGTTGATAAGCGGGGCGATATTCCGGCGATAGCGGTGCAAGCGATGGGTCTGATTCCAAAGGTACGAATACCGTGGATACGGATATTGTTGTTTTATACCGTTAATTAAATTCAGTAGTCAAAGCAGCTGGCCAATAATGTCGGCCCCGGGACATAATTCCGGCAGTACGATCAATTCCGGTGAGCAATCCATGCTCCCGATGATCACCACAAAGTTGCTGCGAAAATGATCATGCTGGTCTATACTCGCGGCGGTGCACCTGCGTTCATTATGCGCTGGCTACCTCTCGAAACGCGAGTGCGATAAGAATATCCAATTTAAACGATCGTCTCATAATTCCGTATCGGCCGGATCGGTAACTGGAGAATTTAATTTCCAGTTAGCCAGCCCGCAACTGGAGCCACCAAAAACAAATTATCCAATCAACGAACGTTTCTATTCGCGGATCGAGCTAACAGGTTACACCGTCGGCACAGGGTCCTCGACTTTCTGCTGGGCAAATCGCGATCCAGCTTCTATCTGCACCGTGAACGTCCGAATTCGATTATGGTCATGATCTAAATATGGATTCGGGACATCAACTAAGTGCCATTGCGATCTGCTGGACCATACTTGCCGTGCCATTTTCTTCACTACTGCACTGATTAGAACGTTTTTATCCCCAAAAATGTCGCAGAAGGAAATTGAAAATTCATATATTTTTGGTATGACATTTAAAAAGAAAGGCATAACATTCACATTTGTTAGACGTGCAAAACATTTTTACTTTGTATAAGAATCCACAGCCTAGTACATATCATAATTAGACTGCGGATCTTTATGCAAAATAAAAACGTTCTGTATTGATTGTGGGAAGCAGAAGTAAAACAAAAATTGATTTTATCCCCTAATGACTTTGTCACATTAAAAACAATATTACAATGTTCATACATTTTTTTAATCTTTTACTGTCTTATATTTCACTCAACCAATTTTTTCATAAATGCATAAACATCCGCGGTTTAATAATAAATTGAGTTATGTACGAAAGAAATTTTGGATAAAAACGTTCATATGAGAAAAGCGGCAATTGTCTATTGTTGCAGGAACTCGAAAGACAAAAATGGACGAAGCACGCGGGAGAATTTGAATGTTGCGCCGCGGCGGTGTACGGTAAGTGCACGTAGCTCTCATTAATAACGCGATTATTAGGCGCGGCGCCAGCCCCGTTACGCTATTCGGATCCTAACCTAATTGGCATGGACAATCGGCCACGCCATGAGTCGTTTCGTGCACCGATGAATTTATCTTCTTTCTTGTGGGCCGCGATGCGACCATAATTCTCCACCGGATTCAACGCAGCTCCTTAGACGAATACATTTTTCCTCGTCTGGATAGGCGCCGCTATGTTACGCCCACGCATGGTCACGAACCTCGTATTGTACTGCTGTGACCATTCTCCAAATGGTCCTGATTAGAACTCTCTCCTCAAAGGTACCGTAATGTCAGCTACGCTTCACAGAAAATAATGTGTTTACTGTTTTGTGTTATTCATACCAATTTCTTACACCTACCTTATTTCTTTCTGATATCATCTTCACTTACATAACCAAATCGTGTAATAATAAAATAATCGAACTTCAAATACAAAATGCAAAATTAATCTTTAAATAATTTACTCAGATTACGAAGTATCATACTAGGACCTTGCTAAAATTCTGTATAAATTTTCTCAGATACCTTGAAGTATATAATTTAAGAGTAAATAATCCACATATTCTGAAGAAGTTAAAGAAATATATTTGCAATTATCGTACAAAGTACGCTAGAAAAAGTTAGTGTACAGAAATTTTGTTGGGGTCATGAGAAACCCTAGTATACCAGTTGAGGGTGAATTCTCCAGAAGAGGCAACAATTTCCAAAAAAGAAAACAAAAGCTCCGCCACAATTGCAAGATCAGTGGATCAGCTTTGCCCCAAACCCAAATCAAGCCTCCATATTTCTTGATTAACAATGTGTAAACCACAAAGGTAATCAAACACCAGACCACCGAGCCTCGTTCTGATTTACGACAACCGCGCTGCGCGAGGTATCTTTTGTTTGCCGTTCCGTCTCTGTTCGAAACTCCCCGAAACAGCGCAGCGTTCAGAATAGCAGAAGAACAAAGCTCGGACACTGTATCACACGACGGTGACGTATTTACGGCGTTGTATCGTTCGCGTCGCGATCTTCTTTTCCGAAAATCTCGGTGCGTCGAGGGAGGAAGAGAAAGAGGAAGAGGACGGGGCGCGTGAGGAGGATGAGGAAGAGGAGGAGGACACCTGGACGTTGCACCGCACCGCGCGGCCCGACTAACGTGATTTCGCCGTGGATTTATATTCTTCCGAAGTCCGGGAACCTCGTTGATCATCGCGGCGTTCCTTTTGCGGCTCGTTTCTCATTGTATCGGGCCAAAAGTTGCCCGGCAAAAAATCGTCACCTGGTCAGAACGAAAGAGGGTCAGGGGAGAGGAGGGGCGGGAGGATCCGTTGGCCGGTTGTATCGGCGTGCACGGAATGCCGGAAAAGGGATCCATGGATCATTGTTTTTGCGGCGGGACGCGAGACGGAGACAGAATCGGAGGGCATAAATCCCTCGAGCGACTTTCATTGAACGTAATTGGATCGCGGCCAATCGGCGTGGTCGTCGACGGCGTCGTCGTCGTCGTCGTCGTGGTCGTCGAAAGTTTCCTTCTCTCTTCGTCAAAATTGAACGGCGGCCAGGGGACCGTGATCGAGCGACGATTACCGGCGACAGAAAGAAACCCGGGCCCGAAAACGAGCCCGCTGCTGTTTCTGCGAGAGAGCATCCTCTATTCCTGCGATCCGATCTCGACGGAGTAACGAGCTTCCGGTCGATCGCCGCTCGCATCCACAAAGTTATAATTACGAGCTGTGGTACGGTTTCCCTAGAAACGGCTGCCGTGAACATCGGCGAGCCGGTTATCGGCGGCTGTCTTGTTAGGTCCGTATACATTTCCGATAATACCGATTCCGATTAAACCGTTGGAATTAACGATTCCGCCGCCGGACAGATAACCGCGCGGAAAAACCGGGCAACGCGCGTCTGCTCGCTCGGCCGCACTTCTCACGGTCGTAAAATTTGTAGCTAGTCGTTAACGTTTTGTTCGCAACACGAACAACCGCGGCTAACTTAATTCCCGATGACGACGACGTACCGAACGAGCATTATGGCGCCTCTAATAGAACGGCCGTTTCGGAAACGAGATTATCTATCTTCATCCGAGGAACGTTGCGATCCTTTTCTTCTCGGTCCGCGGACACATTAACGTCGCTCTTTCTCATCGGTAATGTTGACGCGCTTCGAAAGTTGATATTTCAGCACCGGTTTGCTCTAATAAGAAGGATTTCTGCGCAGCTCGCGTACCTCACGTTCGGCCACTAATTAAACCTCCTATCGGGCCGCGGCTCGGATGGAAGAGGGCGTTCCGGACAAATGTGACTCGTTCGATAAGGAATCTCTCTCCCCGTTGAAAAACAATTTATCAGGAGTTTAATTAGAAGAAAGTATTTATCGTGAGTTATGAAACTTCGGAGTTTAATACGTTTTCGCTGCATAGTACATTCGAAAAACGAACGAAACGCGGATGGTATATTGACCGTACACTTGCTGCTTAGTTCATTAAATCGCCCCAGAAAAATTACTTAATGAGCGCGGTTCGCAAAATATGACGACCGGTTGACAACTGCGATTATAGCTTCCACGGGTATCTATGTAATTCAGCTGTCTAATCTATGAACGGACTTAGAAACTGGCACAATCAGGGAAGACAAATGCTGCGCCGCGGATAATTTAGGCGATGCTTTACCTATTTCTGCGACATTTTTAAATAATTCTCTATCGACTTATTTGTGCCTTCTCTTAATTCAACTCGTGCCTTGAACCGACGTAACGGTACAAAACCGATGGGATGAACAGACGTGCCTTATTTTCAATTATTTGTATTAAAAGTAAAAGATGAAAGCGTATCTGTTGTTTCTTTCCGTAGGTTCCTGATTGTTACGTTTAAGTTTTACTTATTCACCTATTCGCAAAACAAAGTTATTCATATTTATCTTTACAGTTTCACCTAAGTCCCTTTGTCTTGTTAGCCGCGCTTTGGTTGGTCCGTGTTTTTCGTTGATTATTCAGGAAGAAGTTACCTCAAATAATCTCTGGAATCACCGCTTTTAAGGAAGTGCACCATTTTTGGGACATTCTGTACATCAATAGCAATTACAAGTCAGACTCGTAATCTTAAAGAAAATCTGTTATGTATAAAAATTACTCTTTTCTTTTCGGTATAAAGTGCTGTTCCTTTGCAGTCAAAACTTAAGCATTAAAACAAACTAAGCAATTGCCATGTACTTTGAAAGAATTACACTGTCCAACACCAAATTTGTTCCCAATATACTGTTGGGCTCTTCTTATAGAGTTTTTTGCGCTGATTCCGAATCTGACCTTAATTTTTTTCCTATACGCACAGTTTTTGAGGAACATGGCTTTAAAAAAAAAACATATTTTTCAACTTTAAACAAATATTATGATGTTATGTATTATAAAAGATATTGGATTGTTCTTTACAGCAAAAGATTCTGTAGACTTTCCCGAATCCAGTGATATATAATAGTAATGCATTATGATTGTTTAAACATGTTTAAACAACGTTTAAAGACGGAGAGACACCACTTTTGCACCAATTTTTGAGGATATTTTTCAATTTATCTCAAAAAATAAGGGTCTAGCGGAAAATCGAACTATACCACGCGATAGAGCAGACTTTTATCTAGAGAAACCCCCCTTGGAGTTTTTGCGAAATCGACGTTTTTACCGAACCAGAAAGCAAAATATCTTCGAAGATATTTTGCTTTCTGGTTCGGTAAAAACGTCGATTTCGCAAAAACTCCAAGGGGGGTTTCTCTAGATAAAAGTCTGCTCTATCGCGTGGTATAGTTCGATTTTCCGCTAGACCCTTATTTTTTGAGATAAATTGAAAAATATCCTCAAAAATTGGTGCAAAAGTGGTGTCTCTCCGTCTTTAAACGTTGTTTAAACATGTTTAAACAATCATAATGCATTACTATTATATATCACTGGATTCGGGAAAGTCTACAGAATCTTTTGCTGTAAAGAACAATCCAATATCTTTTATAATAACATCATAATATTTGTTTAAAGTTGAAAAATATGTTTTTTTTTTAAAGCCATGTTCCTCAAAAACTGTGCGTATAGGAAAAAAATTAAGGTCAGATTCGGAATCAGCGCAAAAAACTCTATAAGAAGGGCCCAACAGTATATTGGGAACATAAAAAAAGTTGAAATTTGTTGGACAGTGTTATTAGAATGAATTAGATGATTTTAACGACGGCCTTTAGCTTTCAATATGCAACGAAAGTACCCACATTAATCACTTTAAACAGCACTGTACTGGTTCATTGTTTTACCTCAGACAGCTTTACGTAACAATTATACTTTTCCCTTGACACAGTGCACCACTCTTTGTTTCGTGTCTGTTTCTGCTAACACCCCTCATAATATTTTCAATATTTTCTATTGTTATGTAAAACAGGGTTTCTCAAGCTCGCTAATTTCCGCCATTTGTCACCGATAGCGGCGTCGAATGAATTGCGAAAACGCTTAATTAGTTAGATGAATGTGCTCAGTCATAAATCTCGATCCGTCGATCGGTAGAGGTTCATTCTCCGGTTCGCGGGCATTATAAACATATTAGGGTTCCGTTGTTGCTATTGAAATGGTGCCGGGTGTTTCCAGTCACGTATCCCTCGTCTAATAATCGCCTGATCGTGCTAGGTGCCCGTGTACAACACGCCCTTACGGTGCAGTAACGCGAGTGCAGCCTCGATTTGCATACAATCGCGCGTCGCATGGCTTCGACGTATCGTTTCGCGCGTTTCCAAGAGTTCTTTTCCGCACGCGTTATACGGTGCACCTCGGTACGTCCCACGAATGAGATATAGCAACCATAGGCCGCTCGATCTAGTGATGGGCATGATTCTTCTCAATTAGTATCGTTTTCTAATAGCAAAATATGATTGCGCTTAAGGTACGGTGGCGGCTCAAGTCAAGTGGAGGCCCCAAGCGATAAAAATTTTGGGGCCCTCAAACTCAAGTTAGAAATAGAAGTTGCAAGAAAACTCTCATAAACTTAATTATTATCAGAAAAGAAAAGTAATGAAAAAATTCATACCGTTACATATTGAGTTTTATTAAAAAATTTATTTTATTTAGAAATCGGGGTCCTATGTTATCCCGGGGCCCCACGCGGCCGCTTAGTCCGCTTACCGTTAGATCCGCCACTGTTAAGGTATGCACAAATCATACGCGTAATAAGTAGACTGTGTAATGTGTACTTTCTAGCTGTATTGCAACAAATTGGGGTGAAGTAAATATTTAATTTCTTGCGGAATATGTTTAATAGGTTGACAATGATATAGTAGTACATTTAAATTTTTCCCATTTTTATCATAAATGCATAAAATCCGCAGTCTAGTAATAAGTAGTCTAATAATTCTGAACGTATATTCTGTATCGAATATGTCAGGATAATTTTGAAGTTCCTCACATTCTCATTCCCATACCTCAAATACTGTGTCAAAGTACTTTAGACTTAGAAATTTTATTGAAGAACCATATTCCCTAAACAATGTTACCGTTCTACGACTGCGAATCATTTTTAAAGAAATCACTCAAAAAATACATTTTTACTAATCACGTACAGAGTTCTCTTCATTTAAGTCCCCCACTTGCTTCTTCAGCACACAATTTCGTTTCACTGAGGAAGTAGATATATTCGAGACTCCGAAAAATATGCTGAAAATAGCTTCCGTCTGCAAAGGGTCGATATCAAGTACTCTACTTTTCCATGAGTATTTGATTACCGAATTATTTGTAAATCATGAGAAAGAATTGCATCACTTCCATCACTAGGTCGACCTGTCATTTATTTTTGCACAGCCGTTGGAAACGTTATCCGGCCGATTGTGCCCGATCTCTGATCGCGAATACTATTATTATTTATTGGTAGACAATAACCGCGATGGTAATTCGATCGCGCACTAAATCAATCGTTTTACGCTCCCTTTCGATCCACGAGTCAGCGCCTCGGGTTCAGGCACGATGTGACATTTAGTGGATAATTTAGAACACACCGCAGACCCGAGGGAATCAATCAAGAGGGTGGCGAGCCTCTCTCGATGACTCGTAAACTGCTCGCTCGAACGTATATAAATGGCCGTTTCAAACGCGCTAGTACTCATGTTTCTATTAACTAAATTGTCCCTGTATCGCGATAATGGCTCCGCGTCATTGAATCGAAATGAATCCTTACGAGTGTCGCGTTGATTAATGGCCCGCGATACATCAATGAATTCGCCGTAACCTAAACCATTAACTGCGATCCGCGTGGGCTCCACTTTTCATTGAAGTCGCAGAGGATTTTCCAACTGCTTTTACTTTTCAAACCTTTTCTTAAAAGACTTAATAGATTTTGTCGATTTGACAACTGACAAATGAACTTAGGCCACTTTCAAAATAAAAAGTACCATTCTATTAACCAGCTAATTTCCTGTTTATAAAATCTTTGTGATTTTAAATATATTAGTTAGAATTTGCTTCAGAATGAAAAGATAACGTAGAAATGTAAATATTAAAATTGCTAGCTTGATTTTTCTCGAAAATGGACTTAGGCCACTTTCAAAATAAACGGACCATATGTACTCGACATAGAACAAAAAATATTATATTTTGTATCTTCTTCATTACTAGTATGCTCGTTATACACAGCTAAAAGATTGAAGGGTGTCCAAGTTTTCGGCAAAAACATCCTGTTTTGCGGTTAATATTGTTGGCATCGTTACAATAAATGGCCGCGCGGACGTCGTGGAATGTGTATCAAATCGGCGGGGCCGATTCGAATTTATAACCGAAAGTTAGCGTTTAATATTCGCCGGATGATCAGGATCAGGCGGATTCTTTGCTAGAGACGGGGTGGTACGTGGTTTCTTTACGAAAAAGGCAGAAAATAAGTTCGTGGTGCGTGACGCCTCGGGACCGCTACGTGAAGAAACGGTTATGCGGCAATAAATCTGCCCTCCGACACTGATTGCATCCATAAATCGATCGACTTATTAAATCAATTAAATCGATTTATTAATTTTGACGCAAAAATCGCGCTGTCCCTCGTCCCCCGCGCTCCTCGTTCCCTCTTTTTCCCACTTTCGTCATTTTTCACCGTTTGCCCGCTTACTCCCCCAGATCCGCTCACTGTCTTTCTTTCCGTGGGCTGATTGATTTATCGGGTGCAATCAATTTCGCGCCGAAAGTTTTGCATGAATAAGTAATTTTTCGCCTTGCGTGGTCCCTCATCTTTGGCACTCGGCCCGGTCGATTCGCATTCGTCGAACGCGTTATCGACTGCTCCCGAACGAGCATGGAATCGCGAAATTCTCATTTCTCAGTGAAGCGCAATCTTTTTGGTTCCATTTCGATCAAATCGCGAAATTTCCTTCTCCGGAGAAAGCTGAATTTTTAATTTGATGGAATTAATTTTAATTAGGTTTCGAAATTCCGAGCCTCCAATAAGACTGTTAACTGTAGAATGCAGCCTACTGCAATGTACTACGATACACTAGAATGTACCAGGGTATAGTATAATATACTAGAATACACTGCAATATACTAAAATGTAGTGTAATATAGTAGAATAGTAGAATAATATAGTAGAATAAACTAAAATATACTAGAATTTATAAGAATATAGTATACTACAGTAGAATATACTGTACTATACTAGAATATAATATACAAAAATATACTGTAGTGTACTAGAATATACTATATAATATACTATAATATACTTTAATGTAGTAAAATGTATTAGAATATACTAGAATATACTGTGATATACCAGGATATAGTATAATATTATATACTGGAATGTGCTCTGATATACCAGAATTACCTATGATATACCTATAATGTACTATAACACAATATGTATAATATACAAGAATATGAGAAACGTCGGTTCTAGTTAATACGATTGATCTTTTCGAAAGTAAGCGTGAAGCAAATGAAGCATATAAACAATTCACATTTTTAGTGAACGTGCGCCTGAGGTGGCAGCACTCGTTTCAAGTAGATCGGGCAATTTCCCCGTAACATTTGATTACATTTTTGTAACTATTTCTGGACAGGTACTTTCCGCAGATAAGTAATGGAAACGAGAAATCTCGTGACCGGTCTTTAAAGCGTCAGGACACATTCGTTTCATATTTTGCTATCAGTCGTAGTTCACTTGAAACGTTGCATAAATATAATCTCTATTTACTGGAATTTTTCCATCCGCACGGAATTTTAATGAATTTTAAGATACGCGAAACTTGATTTGCCGTATCCATAATATGCGTATAAAATCATACCTGTCGAACCATTCAACAACAGTATCGAAGCAATTAATTTGGCTGTGGAACGTATGAATTGCGGAGATTAGAAATTTACATATGAATTCGAATTCTTTGATCGATAAGAACTTATTCCAACAGCCACGTCCTATTGCCTCGTGTTCGTTATTAATTAATAGTGTACCATTTTATCATTAAAGACTGCTGTTTACCTATCGGAAACCTGTTAATAGGCTTCTCAACGAGTGTGCTGTATCGAGATTTAATAATTTTCTTTTATGTATTGAATTATATTTCCAGGATATGATTTAATAATTTATAGATTAAATTGTAATTATCGATGAGACGTTTATTATCCCTTTTAGTACCGAACAACAATTTATCGTACACCATTATATACAATATTTGACTACAATTTTAATAATCGTTCCCTCAAACTTTATTGAACTGTGCCATTATTATTAAACTTTTTCAGTTGGTATTGGAAGGATTATGAATGATTTATTTGAAAAGACTCTCTTCTCATTAAATGATTTTCTGTTTGTAAAATGTTAAGTGGTCCTTTATATCTTGGACTACCTTTATCTTTACTATAGATTTTTTTATTAGTCCCACAACTTGGAAAATATATTTTTCAACCACGTGATGAATAATGTTGTCTGCAACGCTTCCAAATGCACGTTTGTAATTCTCAAACAATAATACTTCATACAAAAATGATAAGAATTCAGTGTAGCTACAGTAGCTAGACTTTCATGTAAAAATTGATTGTTTTAAATGCAAGATCGTCAATTTAAGAGAACTACTAGGGAATAAAATTAATTTTTATTTAACTCCTGCTTCCCACCATTGCTGCTCAACATTTTTATTTTGCATAAAGATCCGCAGTATGATTGTTACTAAGGTTACTATAGGGTTATACGTAAAACGGTACTTTGTACATCGTCCTTTCAAAATCTGAAGGTGATGATCGATTTCCCTGAGTTTCTCTGCTAAAGTTCACCTGTTCATCATCCATGACGGTGTTCGCAAATTTCACCACCGAGTTTCACAACAGACCATAAAGTACAATCACCAGCATCGACCATTCGGCCGTCGATCAAGCGTTTCTCGAAAGTGTCAAAACCTTATGACTTCTAGATCGACAGTTTCTAAGTCCGTTCAGCCGTCACCGATCGTTTCGATGATCTTATCGATCTCCGTTTCCCGGGGGCTGTTTGTACACATTACATCTGTTGGGATCTTCGCATGGTATCGATCCCTTATCGCCACGCGATAACGAGAACGCCTAGCGCCGCGTGTTGCCGCCAGTTTTCGAAGGACGGCTGGCTATCGTGTCGATGTCTATCTGAATGGCAGCCGGCTGCTCTGTCTTCGCGTGCTCCAATTTGTTTTCTGGCACACACCACGGTGGACCTCCCGTCGTCATTGACTACTTAAGTCGCATTCAGAACTCTTAAATCGCGGCCCTGTGTCGATGCCAAGGCATCTCGGGCCTCGATATCTGTATGGTGGTGCGATTTCAAAATGGCAGCCGCGGTCACCGTCTGCCATTCCACGATGCGCTTCTCAAAACACCTGTGGTATCATTCGGGGATTCAATATTTATCTGTAGAAACAATATTTATCTGTAGGGGAAAGGTGAGATGAAACAGGATATGCTGAACAGGATATCCCAATTATCTGAAAGATCAAGATTGTCCTAGCTACATTACATTTAAAGTTGCAGTGGGTGATAACAGCCCTTGCATAGATTGAAGAGTATACCTAAATTTTGTCATTTTTATGAAGTATTAAATTGCGAATATACGTTTAACAACATTAGAGGCTACATTATCCGTCATATGGATAATAGACAGTTGATTCCATGCATCTATTTCAAGAACGAGTTGGTGCAATTTAAAACAGTAAGGAAATTAAAAGCATCTGAGGACGTCGATTGAAGTGAAAAGACATTTTAATATGTCCTCTGCTATTTGATATTGATCTAAACAATTTTTATTTCGCACCGAGATCGACAGTGTAGCAATAAATATACAGGGTGTTCCAGCTATCTTGACCACCTTGAATAGCTTTGTTGTTTTTAAAGATACGTAAAATGTCTGAAGGACAAAGTTGAATGGTAAAACGGGGCTCATACGATAGCAAAAAATTTTTGTTTTTATATAATTTTTTTTAGAGATATGTCACCTTCATTTTTTTTTAATGGAATGAGGTATTTTTTAATACATCAATCGATGCAGCTGGACATTCGTTATAAAAAAGTACTAACCTAGTAAGTAAGTAAGTAATACATAAGTAAGTAAACGCTAACGTCTTAGTACGACCGCAATGGTATTTTAAAGTTATTTAAATTGAAATATCTCCTGAACTGCTAACTTTTCGACATACATAGGTTAGTACTTTTTTATAACAAATGTCCAGCTGCATCGATTGATGTATTAAAAAATACCTCATTCCATTTAAAAAAATGAAATTGACTTTTATATCTCTCACAAAAATCACATAAAAACAAAAATATTTTTGGTATCATGTGAACCCTACTGAACCATTCAACTTTGTCCTTCGGACATTTAACGTATCTTTAAAAACAACAAAGATATTCAAGGTGATCAAGTTAGCTGAGACACCCTGTATTTTCCGGACTTTGATAATTGGATTACTCATTGCAAGAGTATATCTTCTTCGACGTCCATAATTAAATATGATATTTATTTCATCATCACAATTGATGTCAGCGACTATCTTTACGTGGACCACACTGTACAATAACGATATTACATGTCGCAATAATTGCAGCTACCTTCATCAGGGAAGCCACACACCGATGCTGTGTGTAGCTTTATTTCGCGGGGGAGTGGGGTTGCAAAGCGAAAGTCTGAAGAGCCAGGTGACGCGTAGGAGGAGGAAGATCAAAGGAAGAAGATAACCAGAAGAGATCCATCCAGAAATTTCCGCATTGCATTCCCATGGGATTCGTCCTCGTTACACGAGACCCCGTCTCTTCCCGTCGGCTTCGCGCGATTCTCGACGGGGTGAAACCCGCGATTCATAAAGGACTCTCGCGTTCTCATACAGCGGAGAGTCCAGAGGCACTCGTTCAATTACGCTTGGCTCTCGTTATTACGCTCGTTTGGATCGCGGTGAATACGCTCGCGGATGCAGCGAGGCAACAAAGATCCGAGATAACGGCGGCCTACGCACGGTGGATTTGGATAGTGACCTCGGGTTGCTCGCGGGTCCACCGCGAACCAGCGGAAAGTGTTCTTCTTATTATCTCGGAACTCTAGATATGTTCTCGGCTTCTCGGTTCAACCTCGCGGTCTCCTTCTGCTGCTCGCTCTCTCCCTTTCCATTTCTGGTTCCGACAGCCACTTCAGGGTGTCAGGAATGCTTGACTCGAGGCATGGCATCCCGCGGAGTTGGCAGGGCCGACGATTTAAGGTGCGTGCACAGAGTGACCGCTATTTTCGAGACTGCCCACTTTCTCTGGCCCCCCTCCGGTTCTCCGGAATATGAGAATGCTCAGGTTCGGACCGTGATTCGTCCAAGTATTACCTGGGATCGATAACTCAAGATCATTTGATCTTCGTACATGTGCCGGTAATTATGAAAGTAATAAGTGAGTAAGTAATTAATAATTATATAATGACGTGCAATATTATATGTTACACAGGGTGTCCCAAAACTCCTTCAAGTCCGGGAAACGGGAGGTTCCTCAGGTCATTTGAAGCGACATTTTCCTTTGCAAAAATGACCGCAGCGGCTTTCTTTAGGAGTTATTAGCGAAAAACACAGACCAATCTCACCAATCAGAGCGCGACCTAGACGCGAGCTGGCACTGTCGGCCTGGCGCGCCAACTGTCTATTGGCCGACTGTGCCAAGTTGCGCTCTCATTGGTCCGTGTTTTCCGTTAATAACTCCTAAACAAAGCCGCGGCGGTAATTTTTGCCAAGGAAAATGTCGCTTCAAATGACCTAAGTAACCTCCCATTTCCCGGACTTGAAGGAGTTTTGGGACACTCTGTATATTATTACAGCAACCCATTCAGTAGCTACTCGAGTGTCCAACACCCAGAATCCCGCGTTCCAGCTGTCCGATAATTATCTGGTAGATAGACCATCGAACCACGCCGCCGGATTCCCTATAAATAGTAAAAACTCGCGTCGCCGAGATCGCCAGTGGCAAAAATAATAGCCAGACGACAGACGGAGTCTTGTTGCACGATATTTTAAGTGATATCAGGTTATTAATACACCGCGCTAGGTGTCCCGCGCCTAAATATATATTATTGGCGTGGGCCCAAGTGATCCCTGGCTGGTTTTATCGCGAGCGGATACGGGACGTCAGGGGGTGGAACGTTCGGGAGAGGAGAGAGGGTGGGGCAGGGGGATAATGTTTTACCCGATAATTAGAAACTGTAGATCTCGGTAGGCGGAGCCGGACCAGCCGATAAGTTTTAATTGGGACTGAACCGGTGTACATAATACGTCTCTTGCCGTGGCCGCGTACTCTCAACATTCCTCACGGACGGCCGCGAACCAGCCAGATATCTTAACAAATCGGTTCGAGTTCCCTTCGAGTTCGTTCGATTCTTTTCTTTTTTTTCCCTCCCCGTCTGTTTCTCTCCCCCAACGTTCGTCTCTGCCTTCTTTCCTCGTTCGACCGAGGTTCGTTCTCGATCTCCGCTGGATCCGAGTGATCTCTCGTTTCTACGGGATACTCATTAGTGCTGCCAGGCTGCCCCGACCCGAGACAGCCACCGAAGATCGGAGATCCTCGATCATTAAGACAATGTTTATTAGCGGGCTTTGCATAAAGATATTTATTGCCCGGCGTCTCGGCGTGCATCAACCGTTCCTGTCCACCCCGAAGACCAACTTCCATGGGAACCCGCGCGAATCCCTTGATTCCGGGTGACGATGCTGATGTCCTACCCTCCGGCGGACCATCGGTCGCCTGTAATCGTTGCTGTGTCTAATTAGCTACCACCAAATTGATTGCGGAACGGTGCTTTCGGTATGCAAACCAAGTACCGGAATGAAGTACGCGAAATTAGCTTCTTAATAATGTGCGGATCAGGGCCAAACATTACCGATGATGTATCGCCGAGTTAGGACTATGTCGTTAGGATTGGGACTCCAATTTGTTCGTTCTGAACCCGATGGTCTTTTTCAGAGAAATGTTTTTTGTGTCCTTTTCGGTACTAACGTAACCCCCAACTAATCGGCAGGGTGTCTCTAGCATCGCGTGAATGTGTTTAGTGTGATATTAAAACAGTTTGATCACGTAAAACGATGTTCAAATGTTACCATTTAAAAAAAGATGTCAAAATACATCCCAAACCATTCGATCAATTAAGGATTAACAACACGTTCACTGTCACTTAAAAACGGTTGTCATAGACGTAGTGGCACTGAGTATTATTTATTCGTTCTGGAAAGAACTACATTATGGCATAAGGTGCAAACTTTTGTCGCAAAGCATACAGAATTCACACGGCAGGCAACGTGTTAGTGTTAATAACAAGTTAACGATTTCGATTTAATTGAAGAAATTCTTTTCTATGATTTAAATTTGTATTTTATGCAGTGTCTCTTACAGCATTTTCGTGTGTTGTATTTGGAGCATGGTGGTCGATTTTCCGGTGATTGTGAGTGGCGTCCCTTAGCACGTCATTCCCGCTAAAACGCGTTTAAAAGCACCGTCTCGATCGTCGATCTCGATCGAGGATTCCACCACGCGAGCCAGCTACGAGAGAGGGAACTCTTTGCGGCGGAATTCCGATCTCGAACACTCCTACCATCAGATATTAAACATCGAGAGCCGATGGCTGTCACTGTCGGCGGCCTGAGAAAAATCGGTCCGTGTATCGTTGATCGCCGCTACCGTGGATGGGAGCAGATAATTCTGCTCCTTTCGTAATCGAAGGGGGTGGGAGGATGGGGGGCAAGTGTTTCATCCGGCATGGTGCACCTATGCGTCCATCATAACGGACACTTAACATCGGGGGCCCCTTTTCATCCCTCTCGCCGGGGTTCGGCGTTTGCGCGGGCCGATCTGTCGATTTTTCTTTCTTATCCGGCCGGTTGGTTGATTTACATGTGAATACCGGGCGTTAACAGACTCTCCACCGGTCGCTAACTATTCCCCATCTCCTCTGCCTACTATCGAGACCTGTCACAGGGAGCCTCTTCGTTCGATCGTCTTTCGCTAGACCATTAACCTTCGTCTACTTGAAAGGATCCTTTCTCTCTCTCTCTCTTTTCCTCCCCTCTCGTGGTTCTCTCTAGTGATGGGAGTGATCTAATTCTTTCTCGTGATTTTCAAGTAATTCGGTAATCAAGTATTAGGTACTTGAATAAGCTCCTGCCGCCGTTTACAGTAGAACCTCGCTCTTTGTACGAAACGAGATCGAACATGCGTGCAACCAAAGAAGTAACCAATCACGCGATCTGTTTTTCCACTTTCTCACTCCGCATTGGCTGTACGTAGTCACCACAATCCCCAACAAGTTGTTAGAACCTCTATCGATTCGCGATGCTCTAGTATACTGATAGATGTCGGTGACCTTCTATATACTTCTAAGATAAGAATTTCTTCGCGACACCATTTGCAGGAGGTGCTGCTGCATCATCTCATGTTAAAGAAAAGTGCAGCTGAAAGTCATCATTTTCTTGTAGAAGTTTAAGGTGGCAAGGCGTTATGCGAAAGAAGTTGTAGAGATTGGTTTCAATGATTTAAAAATTATCATTTCGACGTGAAAGAATCAAAAAAGTTCCAAGACGAAGAATTGGAAGCATTACTCTACGATGATCCATGTCAGACAGTTAAAGAATAGTCAGTAACAACAATTAGCCAATTTAAGTCGACCATTGAAAGAAAAGCGAAGTGCTTTCTAACAATGCTGGACTACGCATTGCAAATCTAGTTAGGATAACATTGGAGCTGTTTGAGGTGGGATGTGCTACCCGCCATATTCACCAGATATTGCCTCATCAGATTACCATTTATCGGATCAATTCAGCATGGCCTTTCCCAGTACTTCAATTCTTATGAGGATGCATAAAATTGATTTGATGGTTAGATTATTTCAGACTAACCGAATTTATTCTACCGCAGAAGAAGAAAATACTTTGGGATGCAAAATACTTTGGCATGGAAAATAAAATATTCCCTATTTTTGTATTGAAACACAGGACCCTTATTTGCCAAAATCAACAACGTGCCTGATAATTGAGAAGAATCATGCCCATCACTAGTTCTCTTTCCTACTGGCGAACGCGCAATCGCAATCGGTTCGGACGTTGATGAACATAACCGAGTTAATTGAATCCCATTAATCGGCAACATGTCCCTCTCGAAATTAAACGTTCGCCAGCCCGACACAAAGGACCCTCTGTCGTCTGAATGCCAGAACGAGAAAAAGGGGGAGGAAGTTTCCCCTTGTCTCGCGGACTGGAGAATTTCTAATACCGATAAAAGCATTCTTTATGCAAATATCCTTAATACAAGTCTGAGTGATCGAGCACCCTAGTTAGCTTTGATTTCTGCTGCGGGCTGAACCGCTTGACAGCACTAATGAGTCGTCGAGATCGCGGACCCGGTAAGTCGAGTTTGAAGGGACCGAGATAAAGAAGAAAGGGGGACGGTGAAAAGAACCGAGAACTCTCGGATCCGCGGACAACGAACTATTTTTGTTTCTCATGCGTGACCCCTTGTGACCAGGATTAAGAGGTTCTCGCGTTAGGCGAGTTCTCGCGGAGCCGATCCTCTAATTTTTCGGCCACCATTGTTGTAAATCGATTGTTCCATACTTATCGTGAGACCACTTTCGATAATTAATTGCACGATGCAGGAGCTACACAGACATTTATTTCTATTCTTAATAATTTTAATCGATTGAAAATTATTCAACAATATTTTTAAATTCGTTAAATGTTTTCACCATTTCATTTTTGCCATAAATGCATAAAATCTGCAGTCTGACTATTACTATTCTTAACATCTTTTAATCTTTGTGCTGCGTATTAAATTTTACCATCTCATTTCTGTTATGAATACATGAAATCCCAGGCTACTTACGTCAATAATAACAGAAGTAATAGCTGTAAGTACAAACAAACTGAGATTTTAAACCTTCTATATAATATAAATAATATTACTATTATAATATAATAAATTTAGCCATAAATAACTTGGCGGTAGTAGGCTGCAGATCTTCATGCAATTGTAGCATATATGAGAATTATTATGAATAATTGCATAATTATTCCATGTTCACCGCAAGGAATCTTCCAGTGGGTGCAAGAAACTTTTACCTTGTCCAAACAGTATCAAATTAATTAGAAAAAATGCAAATTTGCATAAAGTTCCGCAGTCTAGAGTTGACATTCTAAAATAAACACGTAATCACATTCGAAGTAATTCGCAGTGCATAATTCGAAGCGAAATAAATTTTATTTCAACAAGTTCATCAGCGTGAAGAAGTGCTAGAAGCACGCGATCGCGCCATAACGAGGAAAACACGTTTTCCAATTGGCTTTCCGGTTTTATTTGAATTTATTTCTTCTTCCCGGGGTCGAACTGAGAACGCCAGCCATCGGATCGCGAGCGTTCGGAACAGTGCCAATTTCATATTTTCTCTCATTAACTCGGCGCCATTATTGGTAGCTCGTGCAGAAACGAACCTTGAAAGATGAGAGGCTATAATTACAGGTGTAATACGTCGCTCGTTACCAAGGATTTATTCGTCTTTCTCGGTCGCGCAGAGGCGCGATTTTGATTCCTATACTAATATTTCAAACGCCACTTTCCACACGGGAGGCGTATAATTAATGAACTTCTAATGTTTGTTCAAAGGTTGTGCTGCTCGAGCTGTTACACGAACGGGGGACCAGAACGGAATCAATCACCGGGAACTTTCTCCAGCGCTTTTCTTCCCGTCGAATGATGGAAATCGTTTAACCGCACGTTCCGAATCGTTTAAAGGGCTCAGACGGACAATGGTGAGAAGAGACGAACGCAAAATTCTCGAGTCACGCGGACGACGATCGCGACGCTCGTTGTCCGCCAATTACCAGAAGTTGCTTTTCATTTCACCGTTTCACCTATACCGAGGCCAAGCATTTTGCTCGTACTTCGAGAGTCACGGTACGAGTCTAAGAGAAATTGCGGGTCTAGAAAACGAAGAGAACGCCCGAGCCAAAGGTGGAGAAGACTCTGCCATCATCTTGCTCGGCTCCACCTTCCTCGTTCGCGTTCCTTTTCGTTTCTGGTTTTCCTCTTTTAGCGAAACGATCCGCTCACACACTACTGCGAAACGATTCGATCAAATCGGGAATCGAAATAGTTGATTCGATTGGTCCTATTTAAAACATGGACCATGGAACACTTCTGAAAAACAGTTTGATAAGTTCCGATGGAAATAGTTTCAATTTTAATGGAATTGACGAAGTTTAAAAATATAAATAACATTGAAAATATCAAGTTGACTGTAAGCATTATTTAATATTATCCTAGTACTATTCGTTAAATAGTAATCAATAGTTTCTCTGGCATTTAAGAACTCTTTCAATTTTTCTATAACAGCAACAGTATTTCGTTTATGAATATTAAGAGATCTTAAGCAAAATATAAATTTTCTGCATCATTTGCGAGGAACAAGAGCTTGTTTAATGATTGTAGAAAGTCGAAAGCAGTGTAAATTCACTTATTGTTTTAAAATCCGCAGTCTATCGATTACTATTTAACATAATACACAGTTGAAAGCTTGTTTGTGTGTGTGTCTCATGAAACCTTTTTTAACAAACCTTTCAATATAACGTTTCTTTCCATAAATATTCCACAGGACATGCAACTGTTTATTTTAATCCGTAGATGAAATAGTATTGATAATTTAAGCAATTTATTTAATGAAAAGAGTACTTGATTCACTCAACGTATCATTATAATAATTAATTTTTAAGTCTGAACGAAGAATTTATCAGTATATAATATGCAAATTATGTGCTGTTAGTTTAACAGTTAATACTATTAATTTAATAATTCATATAATTACCAAGAAATAATCTATAATACACATCACACTGACACAGACTTTAAAGATAATTGTTGGTTCAAGCTGCATATCGTTATCACTAAACGAAATAATTATAGCATATAATACAGGATTTAAATATTATTCGAATCAATGGAGCAGAGAATCAATAAGGAAAGAAATAATAATGAAGGATACGATACGATCAATAATTTAATCATTTCTGAAAGTATAAGATTGTATGAGCTCCTGCACAGTCTATTTATTACAAACACGTCAGAAATCACTTCAATCATATTTTCAATTTCAGTATAACACTTAATGCTTCATTTACATCTGTGTTTCAATGTTCGTAGGTTTAATCACACGAACTATTCCCGTTTGAGGTGTAGTTGACAGAAATGCCAGCGTTTACGAGTGGGAACGCCTCCCTGTATGGAAAACCGACAAGTAAAGTTGTCTATGATTATAGTAAGTAAATTACACGCCTAATAATATTCATATAAAAATATTTAGAAAGCTAGCACGTTCTTTTTCGGTAATAAAGTTACAGAAAAGAAGAGCATTATGAATTTAAGAAAAGAAGTAATATGTAATACAAGTCTAGCTGACTAACCAAAATTGATACATTCATAGATCCCATCAGATATGTACGAAGAATTATAGAATGCATTAAATATTTTATTAAGAGACTGCGGACTCTGTGCACTTATTAAAAACATGAATAGATCAAACACAAAATTGCAAAGACGTTAGAAGAATTACAGATATATTTTGATATACTCTTATCTACTGTTTAAAATGATTAAAAGAGAAAATACATTTTGACTTTACCTGTTTCTTATGATTGACTTGATCAATTTTTATTTTGTATAATTATGTATGAGTAGACATCTATTCATTGACCTTGTGTGATCTTGAAGATCGTGATATAAAAGAATACACAGCATTCCATTGAAAAAATTCAAGGTCACCTTAAAGAATAATACAAATAAAAAAAAGTATAGACGAAGCGAATCAGCCCGAAGTGGAAATTAAAAATGTCCCAAGCTCGATGGGCGCGCACGGGTATCCGATCCCCGAGGTAACCACCTGTATTCAATTATCGATCATCCTCAAAACAATCGGGTCGGAGTCAGAATAAACGTGATCCCGTGGCCGGCGTCGAACCATGCATTTACGGGAACGTTTGCCTTAATGTAACGCGATACACGGTAACACGCAATCGCGATGGAGGCATGGAGCAACGTCGAGAAGGTAAGAAAAAAAAAACAGAGAAAAAGATGTATCGCAGGACGATAATTGCCGGGGCGATGTATCGTGGGCGTATGGGGAAAACGCGGACGCGAAAACGGTGCTTCCTGAGTAGTGATGGGCATGATCCTTCTCAATTAGTATCGATTCCTAATAGCTATGTATGATTGTATTCAAGGCATGAATACGTAAGTATCAAAGAGGGTCAATTCCTAAATGATACCTCCATAGATGTAGTATAATCTTGGATGAATATGTTAGAGTAATTTCATCATTTCTTCTGTGTTCCTCACGTTCTCAATCTCACCCCCTCCCTATATCTTAATTACCGCGTCAAAACTTACAAAAGAATATCTTAGTTCGACGACAACGTCTGGGTTAGGTAATAATATTATTAACCAGTATTAATAAATAAATTTTCCTTCTATTTTTGTTCCCTAGATTTGTCAATATCTCCCTATCAACATGATTTACGGATTTAACACAATTCAAAGTTCTAAGTAATTCTCATAGTTTGTATGAAACTGGAACATGAAGTGGGTGGAATTATAATATGTTAATAAACGAACCAGGGAATCATGTTTTTAACGCACATATTACATGCAAAGCAAACGATGATCAAACAACGACTGATAAATGTTCAAACAGACGCTCATTCGTGCACACTCACTTCTTTATTTCACACAAACAAATTCAATTCATACATGTTTGCCTCGCACTCATTATGTTTCATTCCCATTCTCGGCTCACATATCCACACAATATCAGCTTCTAATACGGGGTAGTTTAGTTTTCAGTACGCTTCGATTCTTTCATAGAAGTGTTCGATTGGGGAATTACTTGAAAATCACGACAAAGAATTGTATCACTCCCATCGCTATTCCTGAGGGAATTGCGGGGGCGGGTGCGAGCACCCTCGCCGGTTACGTGCATTACGGGAACGTGCGCAGCTTTCGTGCCGCGTCGAGATAAGTGGTGTATGATTTGGCGATGATTGATGGGGTCAGGGGTCAAAGTGATCAGCGGCGCTCCGGGCGCCTCGGCTCACCTGACCAGGTACACTCGAATACCGGGGGCCTCCTGCCCGTGTAATACGGCTTCAACCCCTGCCACCTCCCACTCTCACCCCCTGAGTCGTTTGCTGTTGCCCACGCGCTCTTCTGCAGTAAATTTCTTATCCCCTTCGGCCCTTCAGGGTATTCAGCTATTACTCCACGGGATGAATATATAATTGACTGTCTTCGCTTGATAGATTAGTTTAGCAAATATTCAATTACCCCGAGTAGCTTCGCAACTTTCTGAAATCAAACGGTTTCATTTAGAGCTGTCGCTTCTATGGGGGCTGTCTTGGTTGCAAGGTGATTTCCAGCTTAGAGTCCCTTTCCGGAGTCTCTGTAGAGGGATGTGTCTGCTGAATTCAATCGGGGACAAAATTAAGTGGACACCCTTTAAAAAGTGACAACTTTTTAAAATTAGGTCGAACGACTTTAGCTTTCTTTAGATGTTAGAAGGATTTAGTTTAGTAGGTAATGTGTAAAAAAATTAATTAAAAATTGGTCACGACTCTAACTTTATTATCTGTGCCTATAATGAAAGTTTAAAATATGCTTGTTGTAGATCTAAGTAGTTTCATCACAATCGAATATTTTAAATTTTCATTACACGCACAGATAAAAAAGTTACATCACTTCCTCCTTCGAAATTCCGAGCAATAGCAATCTCAAAAATTTGTATATACGTTACTCAGTAAACTAATCTCCCTGACGTCTCGAACAAACTCAAATTGTTTGGCCGAATTTTAAAACAAGTTATTAGTTCGCGCTGAAGAGTATAAAACTGGCAATAGTTCATGAAGAGGAAACCTGCAGCATGAGGAGCACCACCTGTGGACATCCCTGGTTTAGGGAGGTACCTCTTTCACCGTTTCGCTTGGGATACTCCGGAGAGGAAAGATTGATGATGCGTTACACTTGGTGTACAGTTGGATGAGTTACAGTTAGATATCTCTGAAACCGGGTGATGTATGAAAGATCTGTTTGATGCAAGTTTGTATGGAATCAAACAACTCATTGACTGAATACATTCGTTTAGAATAGTGATTAAACACTTCATCGTCATGTTTATTAAATACGCAAAACTGCTTCTCTCCGTTTAGCCAGACGCAGTGATAATCATGCTTGAACATAACTGTCATATTCCGCGTATCTATAGACTCAAACTATGCAAATACGACTTCAGTCAATCCACAAAATACTTAAGATTAAATTATTAATTAAATACTATAGAACAGTACCAAAAGGTACTGCGGCGAACCTAATCACCCTAATTGGAGCAACATATCTTGCAGATCACCTAGAGTAGATGACGTCTCCAGACTTAGTGAAGTCAACTCGAATTGTAAGAGCTACTTGCACAGATTGGCGATTTTCCAATGAAACAGTGAATTGTTAAATGGAACCCTTGCTACACTGAAATTCTATTGTCCTTCGACGAGGTATTATTGCTTTGGAATTGCGAATACACAAATAGCAAGACAATATTATTCATTGTGTGGATAAGAAACATGATTTTCATACTACGACACTTAATCATTCACTGTATCGCGCCCCACACATTACACAGCCTCAAAGTGTGTAAAAGTAGCGCGTCTTACCTCACTCAACCCACCAAAAATTTAGAAACTCGATTTAGTACTTCTTTCTCCGGAACAATAGCAAAAAGACGATAGTTCGCGATCTTAATCACCCTAATTGGAGCAATATCTCTTACGAATCACCTGCAGTAAGCGGTCCCCGTCGACCTAGTGAGCCGTACTCGCAGATTTTCGCGTAAACCGCGGTCGTAAACAACCGTCGCGTCGGTAAAATTACGACGTGGACATCGGCGCACGGTGGGTGTGTACACACTAACTCAACGTGAATCATCATCGTGATCTCCTGGACCGAGGCCGTGTGTCCATGTAGCCGGTATATGTTTCCAAGAACCTTCTCCTCCGTCTACGACAAATTGGCCTAACCACCCGCCCCCTCTCTCCACGCTGCGAGATTTCTCTCCACCCCCTCTGCCCACGTTCTGACGTAGCACGGTGAATATAAACCGCGCCATTAGTCAAGCTTCTGACTAATTCGGGCAATTAAGATTGCCCAGAGCAGGGACCAACCGTGAACGAGAGTCGTTTGGATATCTAGCGGACCCGGTCTAGCCGTTCACAGAGAGACGCGAACGAAACCTGAGGAGAAAAAAAAATAAGAGGATCGAGAGTTTTCACCCCGTTACCAAGTTCGGGATAATTAGTCGTAATTTAAGGGAAATAATCAGGATGATGCTGGCATTAATCTTGCCGCGTGGCCGCTCGATTTATCTTTCGTAATATGTCGTTTAGAGAGTAGCCTGGCGGCTGCGAAGGGGAGCGGATTCTTGAGAAAAGATAATTACACGTTGAAAACCGAGTTTCGGGTATGAAACATTACTTTCGGGAGATTCTTTCATGAAGAGCCAAGCTTTCATCTTGTGCCAACCTTTCTCTTTAGTATCACACAGTCTATGTTCTTGTTACGCTGACACGCGATCGCCTTCTATTGCTAGAAGTAGTCAAGAATTCTTTTGGAAGATTCTTTCAAGAGCATCTTATTCGAATCTATAATAGTTCGAATCTTCTGAACATTTCTCCTTAATATCATACAATAAAGCTATGAATTGTTATGCTTGTAGTCCTTGTAGTATTCATTTTGTTGAACACTGAACTCCTACTGAGCAATGGATAATAATAAGCAATTATGTTATAAAACTTGGATACTCGAAGAGGATTGCCAAACTCAGGAAGTTAAACAAGATAAATCCTAGACCAACGTACTCATTGCTAGATTCAGTCAATAAATTTGAAGACTATAATTAGCCTCGAATACAGGGATTTTTGAATAGAATCAACTTCTAGGCTGACGATTATACATATTTAGAAGAAGTAAGACCAAATACTCATATAGGATCAAGTCCTGGGACTCAAGTCATTTGAGAGAATCAAACGTAGTTTCTGAGTCCTATCGAAAGGATGATGAATCAAGGATCCTGAAGGTGTTGGATTTGAGTGGCTAGGTTGAATATCCTTCAAGCCACCTTAGAATTTAGGTCATCAAGTCAAGAGGTTTATATAGTCTGATATAGCCCTCAAACTAATTTGTATGAGAGGTCTCAAGATCTGAGTCTTAGGATCAAGAAGCATTGGAGCACAAGATCATCGAGTCCCTCTGTTTGTAGGTTGATTTGAGCCAGGCTTCTGCTAGGTCTCTGTTGGTTTGTATTTGTCTAATTCGAGTATTTTTCTACTTAGTTGGTGTTATTCAAGTCTCTTGGTTCCAGTTTGGTTTGGTTGAAACTTCTGCGTCTTGAATTGTTGCAGAATAGATCTCTCAAGCCTTTTATAATTCAATATTTAATCTTCGGGACCTGAACATCAATTATCTTTTCTATTCTGAAAAGAATAGAAACCATTTATCTTTTGTTATATTTGTTATATCTACACCTTATGTACAGCATTACTGAAGTCACGGAAATAAGTAATCATGACGTCACTTGAGATATTTGGCAGTGAGTGTACATAGAAGAGGTATGCTACGGGATCGCGTTCCCAACTAGTCCTACAAAAGAAATTAGGTGTTATTAAGGACTTCATCCTCTTAGCAACAAGCACGATTAAGAGGCATTGTGTCCATGCAACTGAAGCATAATGTCTCCACGTGGGCGACCAGAACCGAGCCCATTGCCATAGATCGGCATAGAATGATCTATAGGCAGGTACTATTTCGTATACGAAGCGCACTCAGCCTTGACTAATTAAGGCATTTGCGTGCGGTCATTACGTCTTGTCTTAGCGATCGTCCAAATCATGATAATACATGGGCCTGCGTTCGTACCAAATTACTATTGTCTGGCCGGTAGTCGAGGTACTATGTTAACGATTTTTATCAGGACAATATCGAAATACCTAACAATGTGATATTTTTCAAACGAACTGTTTATATGCTCGAATCTAATCAGAATCGCAGAAGTTACCTACTCCCGTAGCTCGTTGTTGTGAATAGTTATTTCATAGTGAATCAATTTCATTTGTACCGTTTGAGAAATGATATTTTCTGTCTATTACGCTCGAAACATTTACCGAACCGATCGTTTATCGACCAACGTTAGTCTTTAACGTTTGAAAGGGGGCGACTACATACATCAGATTTCGCGGTGTTGTCTGAACAATTCTTTATTTTCTACGAAGACAGGTGATCAATCACTGTGATTGCCAATGATGAATGGCTTGGACAGTAGACAGTGAAAGACCGTGTTAAATGTCAGTGTGAATTTAACTCGGTTGATGAAAGATTTTCCGACTGCGAGCTCCACTTCCTTTCGTTCGGCGTACTTTTTCGTTGTTTTTCTTGGCAATCGATTCCTTTAACTTCGATCTCGATGATTGCACACACAGAAAAATCCCTACATCGCTTTATATCACAGAATCAATCGATATTGACACTTCGGTCGTTTCTATATACATCACTTATTCTTCATGAAGGCCCAATTTATATAACAAAGAATCTTCTACTATCAAATTGCACTTCTCTATTGACTGTTGCTTCGATGCTCTATGCAACGCTGGAATGCAGTAATTTGCGATGATGCACTTCCAAGCCAAAGGCCTGATTTAACCCTTCAGGAAAGAAGTTCCATTGTTTGTTTCTTTCTTATGATAGGTCATTTAGTATATCATACGGCACTTTTGCAGGTCAATTAGACTTCTTGGTATCTACTATAGCTGTCTCATGATTCTAAAATATTGGACGAAACTTCATCGGGGCATCTGATCACGTGTAATCAATCTTGGAACATGTTTTTACAGTGTACAAAACATCGCCCCTGAAGGGTTCAAACAATGACTCTAGCAAAAATGACTACGGCATCCTCCGCTTCCAACATTGTATCAACCCACAGGCTCTAAAATATCGCCAACAGCCCGGGACTGAACGCTGCGAAGGGAGGAGTAAACGTTTTTCGTTCGGCGCTCATATGCGAGGTTGGTTAGGGAGTAACGAGGACGGCAGTAATCCGGGCTAATCAATTTGGGCCTAATTGGAGATTACGGCGACCCGATCTCGGTCCCCGGCTCCGTTTCCCTTTTTCCCCCCGCCGTGTTTCTTTTCCCTCTTTCATCCTTTATTCGCCGTGGACGCCGGGACGGGGACTGCCGCGGCGCTAATAGATTAATTTATTACGCCAAAGCCCTCAAAGGCGCCGCCCGACATCGCGGCCCGACGACATATTAGTATCGTGTCACAGCGATCATTAAACATACCCGCCGGAGAATCGCGAACCGTCCGCTAGCGGAATGTTAATTCCATCGGGGAACCGGCGATGCACGCTGCTGTGGCGTGGGTGAAATTTTATACCCTTTTCTCGCCGTTTCTTTCGACCCTCGAAATGCGAAACATTCCCGGCCAGAATGATCTCACGTGTATGCTTCTCAATAACAAAATTACCAATCGTGTGACTGTAACGAATAAAACGCCGAAATTACGAGCTCAGAATATGAGGATAACCCGAAAGAAGTCACGATTTACGTCAAGGTTTAAGTGTGAGGGTCGGTCAAATAGGGGAAAGTATTTGAATTTCCACCAGAGTCTTCGTTGGTCCTAATTTATATATTGTAGTTAGTTAGCAGCACTAGTAATCTTGAGTATTTTTGTTGCTAAGGATATACAGGATGTCCCAAAATTCCTTCAACAGCCGAAAATGGGAGGATCCTGACGTTATTTGAAGCAACATTTTCCTTTGCAAAAATGTTATCCGCGGCTTTGTTTAGGAGTTATTAACGAAAAACACGGACCAATCAGAGCGCGACCTAGACGCGAGTTGGCACAGTCGGCCAATAGACAGCTGGCGCGCCGGACCGACTGTGCCAACTCGCGTCTAGGTCGCGCTCTGATTGGTCCGTGTTTTTCGTTAATAACTCCTAAAGAAAGCCGCGGATAACATTTTTGCAAAGGAAAATGTTGCTTCAAATGACGTCAGGAACCTCTCATTTCCGGCTGTTGAAGGAATTTTGGGACACCCTGTATAGCTAAATCAGATTCGTAAGAAAACGTAATTTCGATTAACTCTTGAAAGTGGTTCGATCTAGGGGCTGATCCAATTTCTGTTTAATGGATTTTGTATAGTACAACAGCATTTGTACAGCACCAATACGTATTTCGGATCAGGGTACCTATGTACCCAAACTGCATCGTGAAATGTTTATAAAGAAATAATTAAAAACTACAAAGTATATTTGTCTATATGGCATTGACTAAAGAATCAATTGATTTTGTTTTGATGCATGAAAATAAAATGGGCAACGCAAGAATCTATTTGCACGAGGAAATAAATAAAACAACTAATGTAACAACTTATAAGGTTTTCTTACAGACTAAAACAGAAAGAAACAATAAATATGACAGCCATCAGTCACGAAGGCATCGTTCGCTAATTTCAAACGGCAGTGTAAAAATCTAGCGAAGTGAAAGTCTTGTGTCGCGCTGCCGGTATTGTGAACCAACAGGTACATATATTTTCCATTCATCTATTATTTCCGTTCTAACGATGGAAAGGTACGCATAGATTTCAATCCCCAATCAGACTCGCGTAGATTCAATCCCACCCTCGTTAGAAGTTGATTCGACGCGGGGTCTATCTCGTGTCTCGATCTCATTAGCTAAGTCGAAATCTCAATTAATCAATAGAAATATTTTCCACTCGTCAGGTCAGCGAGCTCAATTATTCTCGCGCGTTTAAATCTCCGTGGACACGCCCCGCGAACGATAATTCCGGGATCGTTTCAATTACCTCCTTCACGATCTGCGGCGCTGGTCGCGTTTCAGCCGTACGTACAATAATCGACACCGAAAGTGGCGAGCCTGATATCGAACGGCTCGACGTTTATTAATTGCTTGTTATTACGTCGCTGGTGGGGTCATTGTTGCGGCGATTCTTTCACCCGCGCTAACAATCGCTTTTTTATTTCGCTCGAAATTTTCGCCGCGCGAACCAGGCGATTATAATAGCAGTCGCGGTGGAACTCGAACCAGGCTGATTTATTGCCTGGATAATGCCGTTTTCCATTAATGTATAAGCACTTTTTACCAAACAATTAGACAGTTCATTTCCAAACGCGAGAAAATAATTTTATGCAACGATAAACAACGACTAAATGCATACACGACGTTTTATACATAAAAACAGCCTTATATAAATGTTTAGATGTCCACTATTTTTCATGACAGCGTAATAAAATGTTCATCAACTACTGTTAGAACTACATACTCTCAACATACTTTTCCTCTATAAAAAATAAGCGAGATATACATATAAGATGGTCAAGATTTTCATATATAATTGTGCTTTAATGAGATTGTTTCTTTAACCCAGAGTTCAGAAACCAGCCCTTTTAGAATTGTAAACATCTTTTCGTTGAACAAAGTTGATTTTGACTCTTGTGAAGCGGTACTGTTCACATAACTTGATCCTCATTGTCCGTTTCCATGTAAGTTTCCAACTCAGCTCCCACAACATGAGCGCGGAGGAAACTTTTCCAATTATTTCTACGAACGAATCTTTCCTCGCACACAAAAAGAATTGTTCGAAGTCCCATACACGTTGCCTTGAATTTTAAACCAGGATTTATAATGCACCGCAAAAACTTCATGGAAAACGCGACGCTAATTAAGAAGGAATTGCCGTGAGGTGCATTAGGTCGAGGAGGAGCTCGTAACAAAGTCTACAGTCTCCCCTGATGCAATCGTCGCAAAGATGCTGGTAGTGACGACCACGAGCGACGATTAATTCGAGAAAATACTACGACAAACCAAGAATTCTAAACCATCTTACGAACCATACGTAGACCATTCTATCTGGAATCTTCATCTGACGTGATTGGAATCTAGAAATGTCTTGTACTAATTGTGAAGTCGTCTCTAGCCTAATTAAATCCTGAAATTAGATTTATTTTCACACGATTTACGAATATTCCATCCATTTTCTTTAATTTTACCACCAGTTCTTAATTGTATGTTTCGGAGAAGCACAGTTATTTTGAGAAGAAAGTGTTCTCAAAAATGGGCACAGAGAAAACAGTTGTGAATGGAGACAATTTAGATTTGAGTAGAATGATAGAAGGGTGAAAAATTGTTGGACAGAAAACAAGGAAAATTTATTAACCATAATAACATTTTTATTTTCGTTTCAGTTTAGTACCAATCCTGAGGAAGAATCTAAGTCTACCAAGCACTAAAAGCAGCTGGTATGTATTGCTTTCTAAAATTAACATGATTTATTTAGATTTTGTGAGATTTTTATTATATGTGCTTGAACAAAGAAACGTGTTAGTCGTTTCCAATAGAAGCAACCTAATAATTCTAACAACTGTATGACAAAAGAAACTAAGCCTCCTAGAAGTTAGCCCCCCACTTGTCGAATTAAATAATTTCAACACTTGTGCTGAGTTGTGCTAAGTTTGCGCTACATTGTGCTCGAATATTACAGAAACTAATCATTTGACTAGTAGTGGCTGGTTTATTGTTAAATATCCAGCTGCTTTCATTTTCATACATTAATCGATAAAAATATTGGCATAATTATTGAAGCATAATTGTATCCTATTTACCGCCTCGAATCACAAGTCAAAATTCGAGATTCTTAATACAATTGCACCATGTTTGAAGACCTGTTGTTACCTTAATTTCTAAGAAAATTGGTTGCAGAAACTCGCGTTTCTAAGCATAACCTGAAGACGATATTTCCGTGACGGGACCCAGCGATCTTCGGCTCGTTGAGGACGATTTACAGTCATCTCCTGGATCACGGCAACGGAACGGTACCTTCTTTCACCCGGTAGCTGTTTGCCAGGGAAGAAGAAGAAGAAGTAGGAGGAGGCCGAGGAGGCAACAAAGAACGAAACGCTCGAGTCACTCGTCCGTCTGGAAGTCTAGGAATCAATCAATGACCGTCTTTCCGAGGAATCCAGTCGGCTCGTAGGCGGGTATCTCTTTCTCCTTTTCTGTATATCTCCGTCCCATTTGCTCCCGTTCGTTCTAATCCTTTTCTGTCCTTGTTCAGCTTCTTCCTCGATGCGATACCAACGACTCTCGGCATCGAGGCTTCCTCTCGTTTCCTTGGAATCTACCCCCTCGGCTTGCTTTTTGCGCGAAGAATACCCAGCCATACCAGAGAATCTGGTAACCGGCGACTAATCACTTCATTCTATACGTCATCGACGGTAATAGGGGCTCATGACGGTAATGAGGGTGCCTGGATCGTGCGCCGACTGCCGCTTCTCACCGGTGCGGTGTCCTGGATTTTTTTAAACTACCATGTCGCGGATGCGTCGTTATAGAAATTTGTTCATTAAAATGGCACTTGTTTGTTACATCGAACGATTTTTCTTATTATAGATCTAAATTTAAACGAAGAATAAATATGTACATGTTCCTCTAGACACAGAACGGGAAATATTCTGCATCGTTATAGAAACATTTTCATTATTTGGCTCATTGAAACGGCATTTGTTTGTTACTCCACACGATGTTTCTTATAATAGATTAAATTCGGGCGAAAAATTGATACATATTACTTCAGATTTACAAGGGAAGATGTCCTGCATTGTTGTAGGAATTTGTTGAACGTTTTGATTAGTGAAGATGGCACTTATTTGTAAACATGAAACGATTTTTTTTATAAAAAGGAGACTTTAAAAAGATGTCCTGCATTGTTACAGAACCTTCTTCGTCGTCTGGGCCATTGAAATGGTACTTATTTGTTCTATCAAACGATTTTAATAAAAACGAAGATATTTGGTTCATCCAAATGACACTTATTTGTTACCATCAACTTACCATCAACATTAATGGGACCTTTTTACACCAGATGAAACATTATATTATTCTAGATGAAGTAGGGTATATAGTAAAGTTTGCATAACAAAAAATATGTGAAAAATGAAGCTGTCTCCTTATCGTTGGGAACTTATCAATTGTAATGCGGCAAAGTGGAGAAGGAAGAAAGGACACGGAAGATTGAAAGAGGTTGCCCCTGCGCTTTCGCAACCGTGTCTCTTTCATTCTGCTTACACTCGACTTCCCGCGCCTTTCATCGGAGTTATAAAGCACGACGGAGTTCCAGTTCCTGCAAAGATAAGGGAGGAGATGTTTACAACGAGTAACAAGCGCGCCAACGAGCACCGCCGATAGCTTGCTTAATCTGCGGCCTGGTCTTTCCTCTGATAAAGTTTCGCGAACGATTCCGCGGCAAGTGATTTCTATGAGAATGGCGATCACGTTTCTGCAATTACAAATTGTGATTAGCAATTATGTCACATTGCGCCTAACGAATTGCTGTTAAACAGTGTGTATAAATAGTAATGTCCATCCGTTCTAGGGTTAGGTGAATCTACACGTCTGAATCGGTGGACATTTGTAAAAGAAACTTGCCGCAAAATTGTTTATAATAAAAAAATTGGGTTACAGATTTTTTACGTCAACACCGTCTATTTAACACTAGACCTATCACCGCCCGTCAAATGACCAGTTTCTGGTTTTTTATTTCACAATTATTGAAATTATCATGATGCTTTCACTGGAAATGATTATACACATGTGTGTATCCAAGCACATATTATAGTAAAAATCAACTTAAACGTAAACTTGAAGGAATCGAATATCTGAACTGACAAAAATCGATATTTTCACATGATTCTCGAAAAATGAATATCTCCTTAGAAACGATTTCTTTTGTTGCAACCGATCAGCCTTGATCGAATACATTATATGCTGAGAGAGCAGAGCTTTCGTTCCTCCAGCGGATATACACTACGGTGTGAAAGAAAGAAGCACCCAGTATAATTATAAGATGTAATGTTTAGACTGCGGATCTTTATGCAAAATCAAAATTGTCTGCATCGATTGCAAGAAATAGAAACCAAATTAAATGTTATTTCTTTCCTTAATGATTTTAAATGGGAGGAAAATTTATATATTGGCATTTTCAATCTTTTAAATTTTCCGACAATTTTAAATTTATAAATGCATAAAAATCCGCAGTCTAGTTATTATCGTAACCCATACACAAGGATTATTTAACACAATCCTGATTTTTAACTATATTTTTTGTAATAACTGTATTTTTTGATTAGCATGTTTCTTGGGTGAAGAAATTTTACATGGTTACTTACTTACTCAAATCGAATTTATTTTGAAATAAGGGACTTCCAGTAGACTCCGGATTTTATGCATTCACCACGAAAATGAGTAGGTGCAATTTAAAACAGTGAAAAGATTAAAAACTTTAAGAGTATTAATATATTATGTTGTGTTCATTATATTAAAATTATTAGTGTAAGATATACATTTTTATTTAGTTCCTGTGTCTTATAATTGATGCACAAACTTTTTATTTTGCATAAAGGTCCGGATTCTAATTGTAAGTCGAAAATGATCGATTTTCAGTACTGTGTGTACATGAAATAATATTTTTTCGGTAAAATTTAATGGACTCGATGTTTATCCTGCTTTCGTGAAATGTGCATTGGTAGGTGTACGCCAATTAGTCATACTATTAAAGAACAATTCAATTATAGTGGCTGTGAATGATTTATGAACAAGTACACAGCCATTCTTTCTCTAGATTGCGTGGTCTCACACTCACGTTTCTAACAAACAGCCATAAACATGTCACTCTGTTCTCAACCATTCAAACTACTATGTTATTTTCTCTTGTATGTGGGAGCCTCATTTTTATTTGATAATTAGCTGAAGATTTAATTCTTAGCCTGTGTTCTGCAATTTCCGTCTTGAGATATTCTTTTCCAAATTTTTAATTCAACTCTTCCTTTTTATCATTCAACATGTTGACTGCCACACCAATAGTGTAACAAATTGAAAAAATAAGATTCATCAAGCAATATTGTTTTTGCAGTACTCTTGCTCCTTGTAGACTATAACAAACTTCAGTTTACTTAATAGATTGTAATAGAAATTGGTTTTCAAGTTTGGTAAGAAAATTGCGTCACTCATATATGATCAACGTGGCAATTAACCCTTTCCACTCGAAGCTATAATAATATATTTTATATTATTTTTTTCATTTCATGGATATGAAACTGATATAATACGTCATACATAATATTTAAACGTTTAATAATTGACTAGATACCAACATATTGAATCATGTAAACAATATTTTGAATAACGATACATCAATTTTTAGTGGTGCCTTAAGGGGCCTAATCACGATCGTGAATGATAGTGATTGACTAATTGCGCAACCCTGCTGTGTAAAATCAGAATTTGCTGATATCTTTTGCACAACAAACGGGTTCCGCAACGGTGTGTACTGTGAATGGCAGTTTTACACAAATTTTGTCAGATGAGTCTCATCACTGCTGCTGCGTGTGTGCCTGGCTGTCTGTCCGTGTGTCTGATTGCTCAAATTATGTGTCAACATGGATATAAGTTGGATCATCATGCTGCACAATAATCGTTGCATAATTAAAGTATGAAGAAGGTCAAATTAGGATAGCCAACACTCTATAGTTGATGAGAATCGTCCACGAACAGTTCAAAGCAGCGCAACAACCTGTATCAACAATAATATCTGACCTCGCGCAAACTATTCCCGCGGTAAAGCAAATACGTCTAATTTGGAACTTGTCTAAACCAACACGAGTTTGTACAAACATCCGCGCCTTGCAACCCCTTCGAAAATCCCCGATGCCCGGGGAAACCGGATTTTCTCACGGTCCAGAATCAACAGTCGTTCTCGCGGAGCTCGGCGAAAGGGATGCGTTGAAGAATGAAGGAATCCTCAGGTCCCGTCGTATCTCCATGCAAATGGGCCGCGCATAAGAAGGGCGAAACTACTTATTTTGGGATCTCCGGGAATGTGACGCACCCCATGGTTCCACCGGTGACGGGTGTCGTTATTTCGGACGATGGGTCCCGCGCCGGGGACTCCAGCTGGAGTAACCATAACATCGCCCTCGTTATTCGGTGCTAATGACGCCGCGCGAGCTGGATTTATGGTGTTGAGAGTTAAGGGTCCCGCAGATTTCGCGCGGACCTCGGACGCGAAACGTGTGGGCGAGCTCCTCTCGTAAATCGAGCTTTCGGGGAAGCTCGTTCGCCTAAGTGACTTTACGACGCGATTCCGGAAAAATGTGTCGCGATCTTTCCAACCCCACACCTCCCTCCGTTTCGTAAATTCGCGCCGTAAAGTTACGAGTCTCGTCCTCGTCGCGAATTTTTATTGTCCGGGAGAATAGTGTTATGTATAATTACCCCGGGGCACAATGCTTTATTGGAAATAGTTTCCTCGTGAGTTTCGTCCATAAATTGTAATATTTGGGGAGCAGAGAACATTATAAAACATTCCTATGTTAACTTTAGCATTATTATAGCAGCAACTATAGTATTAAGGTATTAGGGAACTTCTCTTTTATACATATTTTTGGAATTAATCAACCACCTTTAAAAATATTACAATGTGCCTGTTTTAGTAACAAAATGCTCCCCATGAAGGGACCATTTTCCGTGTAACAAAATTGATTTCAAGTACATGTATCATATTTATTTTAATTTAAAAAGAAGATTTCTACCCCTGTAGAAATCTTTCTTCTCACACTTACATATCTATAATTTCTAAAATAATATATAACTAAAAATTTCTTGATGATAATTTCATCTTTTAGTAAAGTACTTTACTTCACCTATTTTTCAGTGATGATAAGAGTTCCCTTAAATTAGAATCTCCAATTCTTTCAAAATTAATTTAAACTTGAAATCCTCCTCATCTCTATTGAAAATTTGTAAACGTGGTAGGAAAATGTCAGAGTCTACGTTGAGAGGTTAAAGTAAGAAGGAAACAGGGGAAAGTGGAACGGAGCGAAGAACATTGTGCAACAATATACTGGTGGGTGCAAGTTAGTTTGCAAGTTAGCTTCAACCCTTCCTTCTCATTTATGATTTAAGCCCGCAGCACGTGCACCCGCTTCTTCTTCCTTCCTTTCTCTGTCCCTCTTCCCCTTGGGAGCGATCACGACGAAGGATAACACGGTGAGAATTTATAGATGCCTGGTCTTGAGCGAAGCCCAACACACTATACTTGACTATATAGGCTTCGGCAAGCTTTCCGCGTCTCGTTGACGATCACCCTCCGACCATTTATTGTACACAAACATGATTCCATAATTAGATCATCATCGATTGCTTAAGGGGTTGCATATCTGTAAACGATTCAAAAACAACAAACAATTTTCTTTTATATTACAAACTATGTTTTATGGAAAAATCAATGTGTACATTGATGTGTATATTGTTTACATTATTAAATATATATGTTGCTATCTAACCAGTTCCTAAACATTTAACTATTCTATGAGGTATTAGGTGAAGTAAAAAGTTTTGAGCGTTTTTCGCTTATATAAATAAAGCGAAAAACGCTCAAAACTTTTTACTTCACCTAATATTATATCAATTTCATATCCGTAACATGAAAAAAATTATAACACAATGGAATTATTCTAGATCGGAAGAAATAACTTTCGAATTAAAATAACTCCGATTTTATATAATTTTCTTAACATTTAATATAAACCGTGTATAGTGTCGAAGAAGACTGCATTTCAATAGGCAAAATGATTAATTTCGTTGAAAATTGTACGCGAATTTAATGCAAAGGGTTAAATATTGATAATTTTATTTCTACACGCAACAAAGAAATAGCATTCACTTAGCAAATGCTACCCCAGCAAGGGGTTAGCTCAGAAAATTCTATTGTTCTTTAGTCGCAACAAATCTCGTCGATAATTCCCGCGCGTAAATTGTGCAACTTAGTTCTGCCCGACGTTCCCAATCAAAGCGGGCGATATATGTTGCGCCGCGACACGACATCCACTCTTCTTAATCGTCTTTTAATTACGCGACACACGTTGGCAGCCGTGTAATCACCGAAGGCGTCGATATCACGGCTATTTAGTTAGCCGCAAGTTTCCGCAACGAGACTCGTGGGAACGATGAAGTTATGAAACTCGACGGAGACTGTTTACGCACGCGTAATTAGAAGAAGGACGAATCCCGCCACTAATTTATCTCCCTGTTGCGGGCGGAATAAATCACTTTTAATGCACCACAGGCTCCGTCGCGCGTAATCATTGATATTCCGAGTGAAAGTGTTTTCTCCGCGATTCGATCCTCCGTGTTCCAGATTTTCCTTTTGCAAATCGCCACACGGCTGCTGTTAATACTACGAACGGCTAAACAAAGGTAATCATTACGTTTAGGGGAGGTAGCTCGGATGACCTTAACCTCTTGACGTATCGTTCATTCATATGAAAAGTGACATAAGTCAAAAACAGGAAATTTTACAGGAGAGCCACTGAAAATTACCTAAAATTGTCGATCTTTTAAGATTGTATGTACATCACCAACTTAGAAATGTAAAATAATTTGTTATTATTTATCAAGTACACCACAAATTATATATTTATTATTATACTTTTTTTAGAAATATATTTTGAATTGTGTCACTTTTCTCATGAATGAACGATATGTTGTCAGATGGTGTCTAAGATGGCTGACCACTGAAACGATCACCCTACTTAAAGAAAATACAAAGAAAATTTTTTTTCAAAATTCAGAACCAGAATAGCCCGTCTGATGGCTTAAGCCGGGTCTATTTTGATCCAAAGTATCAAAATCTTCACATTTTTTTTGTTAAGGGCAAGGCTAAAACCGAGGGCGAACCCCCGTAAACACCCATCCCCGGGACGTTCAATGGACCGCCCCTCTACTAAGTAGTTGGTACCCCAGCTTATGAAGAACTAAGGACCTCCACTTTTCGCATTGCTCCTTAGTTCTTCTTTTTTGTCTTTCACGTATCAAAATCGTCCTACAATTACAATTGCTCAGTTTCTGGCGAGTTGAGAAAAATGTACGTGTTCACAAGATCAACTTTCAAAAATATGGACTGCGGATCTTTATGCAAAATAAAAATTGTTTGCATTAATCACAAGACGTAGAAACCAAGCAAGAACTTATTCTTTCCATTGTTTGAAATTATATTCGTGCATTTTTGCTAAAAATGCTTAAAATCCGCGGCCTAGTTATAAGAAGGGTCTGGCGTCCGAGTGTTATTCGAGGCGTGGTTTTCATAGGAAATTCCAAGGGATGCGATTTCTCGCGCGTCAGGAGACACGTTTTTCACCGAGGAATCAATTCCACGTATCCGACCGTGCAATCATCCTGGCATTTTGAGGTGGTCATGAAAATTGCGCGGTCGTAGGACTCGCTCTCGGTCTCGGGAACGGCACCTAATCTTTTTGCGGCGTTATTACGGTAATCGAGGTGTTCCGCGGCCATTATCGATGCTCCATATTTTTCGCCCTCCCCCGCCTCACGTTCTGCAGCTCTCGGGGATCCGTGTTGTACACACTGGCACCGAAATCGTCCTGCAATTACTCGCTCATAAACGAGCGACGCTAAAGGAAGTTATGCGCCCGGCCAATAAAAGCAGCGTCAATGACACACGCACGGCCGCCAGCAAAAAGCGTTAATGGCCGGCGTACCATGCCGGTGCCACGAGCACAATGTGTCCCGGGTGTAGAGGTTCTTCCATTTCTGGGGGACCGTAGCAAAAATAGTATTTATTAGGCCGGGCTGCATCGCGACGGAATCTCCTCGTTAACTTGCAATCATGAATCTCCGTGAGGCATCGCCGCAATTTCGTTCGAATAAAATTCACCGCGATGCACCGGCCATCGACAAAGAGATGATGGATAGCGACCGTGTACGGAAGTTACGTTTTTCGTTCGCGGGCAACATTTATCTTCCGCATACTTTCATATATAACATGTCATTAATTTAACAGAAATACGCTTCTCTAAAACGAGTATGGAAATAGTTAAAGTGGGCGATAATTATGCAGCTCTTAGGAACCACCCCCATTTCAATCATCGTAACCGCATACTTCAAGATCGCGAACTGTGCTTTTAAATCTATGCATGTAATTTAAGGCGTATACATTTGAAAATGGAAATTAAATATCGATCTATCTGCTGTGTTGTACCAATACACATTCCTGTGTATTCTAATCTTATTATCAGACTGCAGACGTTAATACAAACCAGTAAAAACTGCAATAAAGTTTTAGAATACTGTCATCTGTATATAAAACTCCTATCTTAGACTGGTAATCAAGATTTAAAACTGCTAAATATGAATGTTATTTCTTTCTTTTATGATTATCAATACGTATTGTTCGACTTATAATATATGGCTCGGCAAGAAAGTAATTTCTGTATTTTAAGGTGAAATAAAACCGAACTTCTTTATTGAATTATTTAATCAATAAAATATTTTCTTATATATTCTGTTTTGCAAAAAATCATCGAGCAAAAGGGGAAAGATCTTATTCATTAAAGTTCATTGCTTAAAAAAAAAATTAGGCTCTATATATTTCTAAGAAGCGTATGAGCGGCGGCTGTAAGAGGTGGAGGAATTGAATTTGTAACCCCTAGGCCCTAGGGGATCAAATAAGAATCATATATATAATATTTCTAAGAAGCGTGCAAGGATTACTGTGTTCAACGTAAAAAACTTGGAAAACGTGGAGAAATTTATTGAATTATTTAATCAATAAAATATTTTCTCTTATATATTCTGTTTTGCAAAAAATCATCGAGCAAAAGGGGAAAGATCTTATTCATTAAAGTTCATTGCTTAAAAAAAAAATTAGGCTCTATATATTTCTAAGAAGCGTATGAGCGGCGGCTGTAAGAGGTGGATGAATTGAATTTGTAACCCCTAGGCCCTAGGGGATCAAATAAAAATCATATATATAATATTTCTAAGAAGCGTGCAAGGATTACTGTGTTCAACGTAAAAAACTTGGAAAACGTGGAGAAATTTATTGAATCATTTAATCAATAAAATATTTTCTCTTATATATTCTGTTTTGCAAAAAATCATCGAGCAGAAGGGAAAAGATCTTATTCGTTAAAGTTCATTGCTTGAATAAAAAAAAATTAGGCTCTATATATTTTTAAGAAGCGTGCAAGGATTAATGGGTTCAACGTGGAAAACACAGTATCGACTAATAAAATACAAGCTTCTGTTTACAGGGCCCATTAATGGTCCAATTGAAAAACGTGTGCTCTCTTTGCCCGTTAATCTGCTACCACCGTAATCCTATAATCGTAAGTACGATCATGGTTGCGGCCATAATGACATTTCTGAAGATCCAGAGGTTCGGAGGGACGTCGGTCTCGGAATGGAGAGACGGCAGTCGCGGCATGAGATCATCGAATGATCGAGCTCGGGCGCACCGTTCCCCGGAACACCCTATACAGGCTTATACAGGCAGTTAAACCTTATCCAAAGTCGATGAAGAAGACTACAATAACCACGAGGACGACGGCCGCGTCCTGCGCGCTGCCCATAAAAGCTTCTCAGTCGGACTACGCGGATAATACCCGCATTAATAATTTATAACTCGGCCGTTAACAGTTCCGTTGATTTTTTCTGGTCGTTTTGGTCCGATTGCTCGTCTTGTCTCTGCCGAAGCCGGCAGGAGGAACGTGGCTCGAGTACCTTTTTGCTTTCGCAGGCGACAAAAGGCTTCGGGCGCCGTGTGTCCTGACGTCGCGTCGCGGCGCTCAGGGACGTCATCCTGGAAATCATGCACAGCCGAATCGACTCCGTTAGCATCAACCTTGGCTGCCACACACGTCGTGCAAATTTCTTTAACCCACAATTGGTACGATGACATTTTAACAAGTGTAATTCAAACGATTAGCAATTTAATTAACCCCTTGCCGTATTTTCACGAGTCACACTCGTCGCAAAGATTTTGAACAAAGTCTAGCAAATATGAATGTTACGCCTTTCTTTCTAAACGAAATAAAATTTGATTCGTCTGTGATCAATGTTGAAGCATTAAAATAAATGTAGCCATACAAAAAATATATATGTTCTTTTCTCTTCTACGATATTTTGCGGATAAAGACGTTTTGATCATTCTAACTGTAAAGAAAATGATACGGTAAGGGGTTAATGCTCAAAATTATTATTTGAACGTACCACTTGAAGCTACATTTTATGGCAAAAGAGTACAGCAAACTTATTGCCTAGCAATCGCGAAATCAACAATTTTCTCATTCCAACATTGGGCCTCTGGAATATGAACAAATACCTATCGAATAATGGTAAGTTTTACTCACAACAATGTAATAATATTATTAAATCCGCAGTGTGAAAGATTTATTTTTAACGTGACGAATAGTGTTGCCTGCGATGTTTCAAAAAATATATATCCAATTTCTAAACGTGGATATTTCATTTGAAAAATAAAAAATATTCGGTGTAGCTAGGATTTTACTTTAACCGTGTCCATTTATACAAGTATCTGCAATAAGTTGATCATCCACTGTACCAAATCCACACGAAAATCTGCCGACACCGCTTCGGTGTGGTCCCCAATATTCTTTTTAAGTTTGATAGGGCTTCCGGTAGCAGAAACGCAAAAACCCACTCGACCTCGTAAAATAAGCAGAATCCATTTCGCACTATCAGAGAATTTTTTCAACAATCAAACAGAACTCTCCGAGCACCTCAGCTCTCTCCCAGAGAGAGAGACGGAGAGAGACGGAGAGAGAACGTTGAGCTCATTTCCAAAATCAAATCCGGTAATTACAGATGCAAATGGCCTTTTATCTGGGCCCTGATAAAAACGTTCCGTAGTCGCGGAACCGTGCCGAAGAAATCTTCATCGTTCCATCGATCGTTTCCCCGAACGCACTTAAGGGATTGCGGCGAAAGGAAAAAGAAAAGCAGAAAAAAACGTTTGATCATCAGGGAGTCGAACGCGAAATAAATTTATTACGCCGCCACCGGTGCGCCGTTCTCTGATTTATCGGTGAAAATAAACCAGCCGGATGGTTTTCGCAACGATAATCGCTCGTTTGGTTCCACGATGCGCGCGATATCTTCGCGGGGTCCGCGAAACACGCGTTGCCCGCTCTCGACGAATGACTGATTTGCGATACGTAATCGCAAGAACCCGCGCCCTGGAGCAGTTCCAGTGCTCCAGAAACCCTCGGCCCGAACGTTTTTCGGCTCGTTACCCGCGCAAGGATATACGGGAAGAACCGTTCGACGCTTAACGATCGTCGTACCAGAGCTGGGCGGAGCTGCCTCGATTAAATCGCGTGTGCTGGATACGACGGTGAGATTTTTGGCAACAAGAAGTCGTCGTATTGATGCTGCAGCCAATAAACAAGAAGAATGTACGTCGAAGTGCGTTCAGTTGACTCGACACGTATGCGTTTAGGTTGTAGGGGGGAATGGGGTAAAGGCGGTCACTTGAGTAATAATCACGATAAAGTGGAAATATGAGATGAATTATTCATTTATTCGTACAATGAAAAAAGTTAGTTCCATATTCATACGAAAATGAAAAAGATATCCTTTACTACAAATGTCCATACCTCCGGGCAAGAGTGGCCATTTTGCGGGCAATTACCACCTTGATTTATGTCAGTATTATTATTCACAACGAGAAATGTTGGGATGGAAATTAAATGGTTTCAAGAGATGAACATACTGGCGATACTAGTGTTTTGTAGGTGGACGTGTCAACGATTTATGCAGGTCAACTTTGATTTTTTAAATGGGACCGTATATTTTTTTATTCACCAATCGATGCTGCTTTTTATTCTTTATAAAAAGTTATTAATCTAAGGACGTGGAAAAATTAGTAGTTCAGGAGATATGTGCTGCAGCCAAGAAGAAGAATGTGTGTCGAAGTACGTTTAGTTGATTCGGTACGTATAAACTAAAAATTACTGTACCGTTATTCATAATATTTTTTGCATTATTAATTTTGTGGCTTTCTAATCAATTGCTACACATTTAAGTATTGTATGAAGTATTACATCAATTTCATACTCATAAAATGAAACAAATCGGATAGAATGGAATTATCTAGGTCGGAAGAAATGTTTAATTGTTTCATTTTCAACTTTAAATAGCTCCGACTGCAAAGGGTTCACCTATGTATGTCACCTATGATATTTACTGAAGCCAATAATGTAGAAGCATGTAGAAATCAGTGAAAAATATGGGGAGAAATTAATAGAAGCAGAATCCAATGAAGCTAAGGGTCCCACAAAATAAAGAAAATGAAACGAATAACACGAGCAGAGATGTTGAAAACTATTCGAAGCTATTCCACTCTCATCAAATGTTGCTGCTAAAGTGGACAATTTGCTTAAGCAGTAATGGTAAAAATAGGATTCAATTTTCAGTCACGAGCTTACATATTTCTCAATGTTCGGATAATTAATACTTGTAACAAATCCAGCATATTTTGAAAGTATATTTCTTTAAAATCTTTAGACAAAGTTTAAAATTATTACGTATTTATTTGATTGCTAAAAAAGTTTCACAATTGCTACTTCCAATCTTTATTATTTGAAACGTAGCTCTGTGATTTCACCTCGAACGCATCTGCATTTTGTACCATCACGCGTGCATACGAAACGACGACGATTCTGAAAGAAAATAAGCATATATCAAAGACGCATCTCATCGACAACAAATTATTTTCTAACTGGCTTTACACTCCACCGATAGATTCTTTCCTTGGACATCGAACTGAAGCCACGGTGAAAATAACGTAGAGAATGAGCCTCTCCTGTGTCTCGTTTTCTTCGTTTTGCTCTTAGGACTCGCGTTTCCATAAAGTTTTACAGGCGCGGCGACGCTAATCGTTGCGCTCGCGTCGCTGTAAATCATCGGCGGTAGTCATCGTGAATATTTCGTGCGTGCATGTTCAATTAATCTGCAGAACGTGGCGACCGAGCTCCATTCAAGAAGATTCGTTTTATACGAGTCGTTCGCAAGACAAATAGATTAACCATCATTCCAATTTTTTGATTAGAACTGTACAACATTTTATATTAGAACTGGAAGAATTTCTAAAAATGAATGTATTTCATTTTCTACATATATTGTTATAAATAGCCTGCGGATTTTATGCCTTCATGACAAAAATGACTAGATGAAATACAAAACTGTGAATTATGTAAGGAATTTAAAAATCGTGCTGTTTTACTTCCAAGTCATTAAAATGATTGGAAAAAGAAATAAATGTGTATGCAGTTTATGAATGCAAACCATTTTTATTTTGCATAACAATCCGCAGTCTAGTTATAAAACATAGGAGACACTTAGAAACGTTTTCATTTTTTAAATAATTTTCCTAAGTCGAAAATATTAATGCTATTTACTTCTACAATTTTTACACTGTATTAAATTGCAGCTATACTCATTGTTATCGTAAATGCATTAAATTCATGAGTTAATCATTTTTGTAAATGAGTGGCTCACATTCAAATCGGGGATCACTATCGGCAGTTCATGTTGAATTTTGTTTGTTTTTTCGTTTCTTTGTTAGAATTAGACAGAGGATCTTTATGAAATTCTCAATTTTTGTACATGAATTTTAAGAAAGTGGAATAAAATAGAATCTTATTTGCCGTGGTACATAGTAGCCTTTCTAGATCTGAAATAAATTGAAATCGTACTAACTTCTGTCATATTTTATATCCTAGCAATTTGTGAAAATTTTCAAAAGCCATAATTGCATAACGATCCGCACTCTAGTTATAATAAATGGAAGCTTATGTTATTTTGTTGTCTTTCATTCTTCAATAATCCCCTTTTCATTTCCCATCAGTTTTAGCTCGATAAAGTAATATTTTATACTTCTAAATTGTGAATGTTTTCTCTGAAATCCGTATCAACGCCTCCGATCGGAAACATTATGCCACGGGTTGTATGATCGGAAATGATCGAGTCAAGAACGAACCTCAGACAGAGCGTCTACGTCCAGTAATTAGCATCGATTGGAAGACGCCCGGACAGCGATGATTCAGTGTGAACGGCGCCTCAGGTGGCAGGCAAAGCGCTGGCACGTCAACAAAGGCATATCTCGCATTCGCCGAGCGTAAGTAGTATTAACTCTAAGAATAGTATGCGTGGGCCGGTCTCCCACGTACGCGTCATACACACGTCATACTCTGCAAAGCCGAGAGCGAGCTGGGAGCCGGACAGGTAAGAGGCCTGTCCGTCTTCCAGCTCGAATTCCGCGGTAGCCACTGCGATTCCGCTTTGCTCGTTTCGCGGATTTCGACATGCAACCGCACGCGATCGCCGACTACTGGAAACAGAATCCGGATTTTGACCAGGCTTTCTCCTCGTTCAACTTCCTCGTGCGTTGAAACGTTATTTTGTAACGTAAACCGACGAGTATGCTGTAAATGTTCCCTGCGAATGTTGGGATCAAGAGGCCACGTGTTATTGATCAAATGTTCGGAATTTACTGCGGAATTACGTGATGTGATGGATGGTAGTATGATTTTAATCGCTGGAGTAAACAACGTTGCTTGTTCTTGCGTTTGGATTCTCTTGGGGAAGTTGTACATCGTCGAGCTTCGTGATTTCATATTTATTGCAAACATTTATTTGTTTATAGTTCGGTTGAATCTCAAGTGGAATTCCGAGTGCTTAATAAGGAGACAAGCATGTTAAAGGTGATGCGTTCAGACATAGTCGTACGAAAGTTCTTGTTTAAGTCCCACAAATTATCGCAAATAGAGAAATAAATTCACGAATACATTCGACAGTGTTCAGAATCTAAAACTGTGGATACATTAAAAAAATTTAAGAACATCAACTGCATTAGTTGCAGTTGAAGAACATTATTGAAGAATGAGTGAAATTATTCCTTGACCCTTGTTTGTTGCAGTTGATGCAAATAATATCTATTTTGCATAAAGTTCCGCAGTCTAATCATAACATTTTCGACTGCACAAATGGCATGGGCCATATGAGCTGTAGCCCAGGGTCCCCTTCGAGGTAAAAAAATAAAATCAATTTGAATTAAGAACTTAAGAAAACATAAGTTATACAAAAATACTTGGTACTCGAGTTAATTTGGGTTAATTGGGTAGAGCCTCAAAATGAACAATTCGTCGCTGGTCTCTTGGTGCGATTGTGTCAAGATTGTACTGAATTTACCCTTGTGAAAGGATCCTAAAAATCAAAACGATCACAGCGCAACGTGTTAACCATTAGCACTCGAATGGTGACTCTTAAGCGCCACTAAAAATTACTGTACCACTATTAAAACTATTGTTTGCATTATTCATTATGTCGGTGTCGAATCAATTACTAAACATTTAGGTATTGTACGAAGTATTATACCAATTTCATATCCATAAAATTTAAAAAATTATAGGGAACGGAAATATTCTAGATCGGAAGAAATGTTTAATTTTCGAGTTAACCCCTTGTCTCACAAATTCGTGTCTGACTCGTGATGAAGATTTTGAACAGAGTCTGATAAATATGTATGTTATTAATCTCCTGTGAACCGAGATGAAATTCTATTTTGGTTTTGTTAATGTATAGGTATTGAAGAACATGTAGGCATACAATATAGATATGAATTTTCTCCTTTTTTTAGGAAATTACGAACTACACAGAAAGTTTTAATCACTGGAACCGTAAAATAAATCGTAGGGCAAGGGGTTAAACTAGCTCCGAGTACAAAGGGTTAAATATACGAACAAAGAGACGATAGAGAAAGTGAGAATCGGTGGACCCCTATTATCCGAACGATCGGGTTATCCGAATCTTGTCCCCCGAACGGATAAACACAGTCCCGCCGTGCGTTGTTCATTTCAGTCACGTCTAGGGGCTAAACGAGCACGTTATTTTCGCATTCTTCTCTGCGGAACGATGATGCAAGATCCTCGGTTGCGATCGATTGCGCAACTGGTTGAGCTGCGGTGTCTGATGGCGTGCAGCGTTGGCGGATCGATGGTTGATTTACAGCCTGTCGGATGTCTCGCGTGCCCCGCGAGGGAGAATCGACTACGCAACGCGTAATAGGTCGTTGCCGCGTTCGATGTCGTCGAAGGAAACTCAGTTTGCCTACATTTCTGGTGTGGGTGTCGAGGACTTTTTCCTGAGGCCGTCTGATTGGCGCGCGCACACCACCAGAGCCGATGGAAAGCCCCGTGTAATAAATGGGTAATAAAGTGGCAATGAAATCCGAGCTGATTGCGAGTAATAATCCAAGAATAGGTTAGTATAGTTTGCTATTTTATCGACGCTATCGTGACGGTGTTGCTGGTTCGGATACATTGCGATTGCAACCCTTTGTTTACCTTTAGGCTCCTTCGCCTTTGCTGGATTGGTCAATTAGAGATTTATAGCCTTTGGTGGCTTTCTTTGATGTTAGACAGTCATCGCTTTACAGAGTCCCTATGTTGAGATGCTTTTTACAAAAATAGATTAGCACTTGGGTAATATTTTAATTAATAGTAGTAATTTACTATTAACCCCTATAACATCGAGTCAGAGTTTACTAAATACGTATGTTATTAATAAACTGCGTATCTTATGCATTTATGACAAAAATGACTTCACGCAATACAGAACCATGTATTTTTCGTGGTATTACAATTTTCAACAGAAGTACATTGCCATTTAGTGTATGTTCCGTACAATTAACGTGGGACATTTTTATTTTATTATTTATGACAAAAATGACTTCATGCAATACAGAACCATGCATTTTTCGTGGTATTACAATTTTTAACAGAAGAAATACATTGCCATTTAGTGTATGTTCCGTACAATTAACGTGGGACATTTTTATTTTGCATAAAGATCCACAGTTTAGTCGTTAACTTTCTTGAAACCGAAACAAAATTCTATTTTGTTGTTGTCGATGTATAGCCATTCGAGAATGTACAGGCAGACAATAAATATAAATTTCCTTGCTCTTCTGAGAAGTTTTGAACGACAAAGAAGTTCTAATCGTTGTAACCATAAAATATATCGCAAAGTAAGGGGTTAATAGGACTCTCGATAATTAGATATCTGCTTCTAAAATTGCTGCAGTTATTGACAAATTCCTTAAGAAGTCATTAGATAAAGAGGACATGCCCGGCACAATTGATAATGTACAGAGAGGCTTGCAGGGCGGTAATGATCATTTAGGGACGGTGTGCGAGTGTTGAAGCACGATTCGCCAGTGATTCGACAGGCCAGAAGACGAAATCCCGAAGTAAGGTGGCGTCGAAAGAGGTTTCCCTCGAACCGCTGGCGGTTCTGGTCGCCGAGGAGCGGTCGGCCTCGATTAGAGCCACGGAATAAATTTCTTGCGGAGTGTGGGAGCGAGTCGGCCGGGGTCCTCGTCTCCAATTGACCCCACTTTGCTGCGAAACTCAAGCGACTACGCGGGCAGATTTCAGCACGGCACGCGGGCATGCCTAGATTTTCGCAGATTGCGCGCGGTTCCTGGCTCGCCGCTATGATCCTCATGTAGAACCTGCCGCGTTCTGCGGTCTCTCGTATAAACTGATGCCTCGAAACCACCGGTTCATATAGCCGTGTATAAGTATGCATGCTCGCGTATCAAATTTTCTCACCGGCCCGTTTCCCATTTCCATGGCACCCGCGCTCTCCGCAACCATTATGTAATGTTAATCATACCGTTTGAGATGAGGGTTCTGTCGAGCGCCGATTAGAAGCTGGACACAAACTCGAGCCGCGCGGCAACAGCTCGCGAAGTTAATCGCCAAACTATTAGAATGTAAATGTTATGACGAAACTGGTTTCCGACGAAAACATTCAGTTTACTTTGTGTTAAGTGGCCTGCTCGCCACTCGTTCGTCTAACGCGAAACTACCCGTCTACAGAGTAATTATTAGCCTCGCGGGAAGTAATTGCCCGATCACCATTCATGCCTGCAATGTTATAATTCCGTGTAGTTTGCATACGCTGCGATTTATTCCCATTTTATGCAGCGAGCGCTAGGAACGATGCACGGGGACTGCTAACTATGTATTTTGGGGCAGAGTTTTACGGATTGTGGGAAAGCTGGTGGCTGCGATTAAATATGTATGTACTCCTTTGTACGGAATATACGAGTAGGTAGAGGAGTACTTTTCCTTCAACTAAAGTTTACAAAATTAGAATTTTACTTTTCACATGTTTTATTATATCAGGTTTCACTACGTTCGAATAGCCACTATTACCAACTGCATTTTTTACATTAAGAATACTTCTGAATGCTATTAGGGTCTATTTGTTAATCAATTTATTTTCTAACGTTTTCCTAGTTCTTTCCTTTAATTTGTAAACGTGTGCAAACGGTTTATACACTGAAATTATATCTACTATTTCAGACTAATCCAAACTGGGTTTCTCGAGATGACAAATAATAGTAAAAAGTACATTTTTCAACATTTTCTGAATTGATTGAAGTGTAAGTAGACTGCAACTTTTATGCAATTATGACAAAAAAGAGTCGGTGAAACAAGATAGTAAAAAAGTAAAAGGAATTTGAAAGTATCAGTGTATGAAAAAATTAATTATTATTTCATTCACATACCTTGTAATTGATGCAGAAAATCAAGTTTGTTTCTAGGAGGCATAAAGACGTCATTTTGAAGAGTACTTTATGTTTAAATTAAGAGAGGAAAAACTTGATTTTCATTAGAAAGTGTTCGAATAAGTTTAATTGATGACAAGCAGACAAAGTGAGTTGGTCTAATTTAAAACTGTAGAAACATTAGAAAAATGTGAATATACTGTTATATTATTTTCACTTACTAAGAAAGGAAATAAATTTCTGTTTCACTCCAGTTTGTTGTAATGCGCGTAAAGAAAATTTATATTGCATAACAATGGTCATGCTGTTACAGCCAACAGTATCGTCTGAATGGTGAAACATGAAAATTCCAAGAATATTTATATTATTAACGATGGTATCGAACCTATTTGCCTCGTTAATATCAAACCTCCTTCAAAAGCTTTTAAAACAATCTTTATATTATCTATAGTTCACTTTAAAATATTTAAATTTGCATCTTGTATTCCCAGATAGTACGTACAATCTTTTAATTATACCAGATAAGGAAGGGACTATTAAAAAAGTACTTAACTAAATACTGTCGGTGTTAAGTGACGTATCAAATTGTAGAGATTATCCATCACAGTCGATGAACACGACCTGAACTGTACCATGTATAATACAAAAATGAAGAGTATGATAATAACCACTGATTTCTCGTACAATAAAAGAAAATGATAAAAATGGTCATGTTACTGGGCCAGTAAGAGAGGGAACGCCGAAAACCAGCATTTCTCGTGTAAGATCTCGCGAATCGGGTAGGCTTCGTGCTGTTGGCAAAATTTGGTGTCCAGTCGGGAAGGTGAGCACCACGACCGCTTGATTTACGGACGGCGGTGGTTTCGGCCTCGTGGTCGTCACACGAATGCGCATTATTCTGCACCGGCGTATGAATCAAGATCGGTATCGTCACCGGCTCTTATAAGATAACAAGCGCGACTCTTGTTACGAACAAACACAGCGTGTCGAGCGGCGTAGTGGGTGGTGGTTTCGTGTGGACGAGTCTTTAAGCGTTAATTGAGACAAGAGACCGCGCGTTGGTGGTCTAAATTCTTCGCTATTCCGGGAAAGCTATTTCCAGATGTATCTACGACAATTCGCCAACTCCACGGAAATGAGGGGTGGAAGATGACAACCTCTCGGATATATAAATTTCCTTCTTTCACGGTTCGGCATACTTCTCTGTGCCGTCATTGCGGAACCGTCAGCCTTCCTGATCTCGGGCGAGATCTTAATTCATCTTCTCTGGCGAATTCAGTCGGTACGTGTATCATTCTACATGGAAATGTATCAATACGAAATGCCAGCGATTCAAACAGTTGTACGACTTTCTAATAGGATTTATTTAAACTGTGGTCCGTCAAACTTTGATTAACACTAAATCCTATAGAGCTCTAAAAGCGATTACAATGTTTTAGCTGACAAAAATGACAATGGTCTATTTATTTAGATTTTCGGCAATTGTTAGTAGAATATGTGCTTGGATAAAGAAATTTATCGAATCAATTTCCATGTAAGCAATTCTATAATTTCGATAATTGTAAGATAAAAATATAAAACTGATCAATGAGGTGTTAAAAACACCCTCACATTAAACATAGATTTCTGCTACTTCATCAATTAAAGCGATTAATAAAATTATGACTGGACAGCGGATATTGGTACATAATAAAATTTTTTTACGCGAATTGCAACAAATTGGAGTGAAATAGAAATTTACTTCCTTTCTTCATTTTTCTAATGTTTCTGCTGTTTTAAATTACACTAATTATGGCTTTTAAGATTATTGCAACATTATTTATCGTTATACCCGAAAACTGGAAAAGATTATTGACGAAAATAAAATGCCTTGACCATTAAACTTATTCAAACACTTTCTAATGAAAATCAAATCTGCCCTCTCTTTAAACATAAAATACTCTTCACCATGATTTCTTTATGTCTTCCAGAAACGAACTTGATATTTTACCACTTTCCTATTTTCTGTAATCAGGTTTTAGATTGAACAAGAAACAAAACTGTGTGAAATAGCTCCTCAACATTTCGTGAGTTACGCTGATTGTACTCGACGCGATTCCGAGCGATCATTACGACATGATAATTCTTGCATATTGTATCTGGATAACGTGCTACAATAACAGTAATCTTCGCGATATTAAACAATTTAGCTAGCGCAATTTGCATCGATATTTCAGAATAACTTAAACCGACCAGCTGTTACATTGATGGAACTATTCCGATAACGAGCCATAAAGAAAATCCGTAACATACGCTGTAGTACAATCCGCATAAATTCAGCAGCGTGATAGTCCCAGAGACTGCCATAAATTTCACGCTATTTTTTCCCAGATAAATTTTCTAACGATTATACTTCGCAGCGAACAATTTTCCTAAATCCACGTTAACAATCATCGAGAATAAAAATTCTATGTCGTTAATTAATTCTCGGGTAAGTGTGTTCTTCTACGGTTACTTTGCTAATCGTTTTTCCTTTGTGCAAGATCGATGTATCGCCAGCGATTGGCAAACACGTGTTTTAGTGAGTTTGCCAAGCAGTATGGCGTGTCTCCTCCAGAGAAAAAGTTTGCTTTATGATGTTGTCGGTGTTAAACTAGTTTCCAAGGTGGTAGGGCATTCGAGCCCCTTGCATACTTAATTTCTGCGATACCTAACAACGCGTTCATAGTCAAGAACAATCGCTTTTCACCTACACACAGTGTACATTACATAATATCAACTTATCTCGCTGTTGCAATTAGATTACGGTAGTACGCCTCCAGCAAAAAGTATTCGTTGTAGCAAACAAAAATTGTTTGCAGCATTAACCACGTATTCTAATCAAATTAAGATTTGTTTCTTGCTTTAATAATTTTACTAAGTTGGTGATAATGTACCGACGCTCTTAAATCCCATTTATCTTTCTACTAATTCATGTTTCAACTACACTACGTGCTTTTATCGTAAATGCACAAAATCCGCAGTCTAATTATAACTGTTTTTCATATATTTCGTTTGAATAATATTTTCATTAATCATGAAATACCTGTTCCTTTCTTTTTCTTTAATTAGTACTATACTAAACTTGTAAAATAATATAGCTAATATTTTAAACTGCAACATTGCTTTCAGACTTTGAATTATAAAAAATTATTATCATACGGGCGATCTGCTTCATTTCTTGCAACGAATGGTATTAATTAGACTTCCGATTTTCATGCAAAATAAAAATTTTCTGTATTAATTGTAAGATATATATTCTATAATAATTTTACAAAATTTTCATTTTTCTTCATAAATGTATAAAATCTGCGTCTGATAATAATTTTACTGGTACTTTGATTTAGGAAAGGCCATCAAGATCGGTGTGGAGGACCCTTTTGTCTGGGGGAAAAGTTGTTCATAATGATGACCTTCACAACATATGTATTTCAAGGTAATTCTATCGCTTTTTTAAGTAATCACTACTCTATCGTAGATCTTTGACAGAAAACCAAAGAAAGAAGGACAGAAAATGTGTAATTGACTTAAAATGTTTCTCTTACTCCGATTAAGCAACACAAAAACGAACCTAGCCAGCAGGTCCACAGCCCGATGACAATCAAATTAATTTAAAAAAGAGAAACAAAGTAAAAATAGAGTATTGTGTGGGATTGAAATGATCGTAAGTAGCAGGTCGATTTCGAGGATCAATGATTATTCCGTAGAAGTCAATTACACGGAGGAACAAGCAGAAACAGTTCTCTAGTATCGGATAGATACACCCAGACCACATTCCAGAAGATAGTACGGGATCGGACGCAAAAGGGAAACGGAGACACGGTCGAAGCAACTCATTCCTCACGGGAATCGGTGTAATTACGATTTTTCGCGTGGCACGGCCGCGGTTATAATTTCTCGACAAGCACGCGTGTGGGATAAGTAATGCTTATCGATCTTTCCCCGATGTTTCCCGGCGACTATCTGCCTGGTAGAACGCGCGCGCCAGCTCGCCTCGGCGTGGGAGGCTCGGGATTTAATGGCCGTCAGATAATAACAAACGGATATGCACCCGATCGACCACTGAATCAGCCCTGGCTGCTTAGTATTTCACGGTTTACGGGTTATGAACACAAGGATTATTGTTACCATTATCGCCGGACCACCTGCGTAGACGGCGCACGGATCCGCTCTCACGTAAGAGCGCCAGCTCTCGAGCGCGCGCGCGCTCTGTGACTGCAATAAGGAAGAGATTTTATTCCCGTTCGCTGAAAAGCCCTGCTACGTTTATCACCCGCGGGAATACATTGTCAAGCCGACGATACTTTCGTTTCGTTACGCTAGGCGTTATAGTCCCAGACCGTTCCCTTCTTTCTTTCCCCTCTCGATGCAATGTTCGTCTAACCATAAAGACCAAGAAATGAAAACTGGCTTTCATTTCAGTTGTGAAGGAAATACGTTTTCCTTTAAGTCCTTTTTATTCTTTTTCTTCCTTGAATCTCTAACTCGTCGCGTCATAATAATTCTACAGCTAGAGTTGAACTCAAAAAGTTACCTTCATTCATACCATTAATACAATTTGTGCAGGTGTTAAATTTTTCTTTAACTGTTTTCTATTATTCCTGATTATTTTGTTCAACTGTTCCAGCGCCTGTTCTCCAATTATTATTTGTCCCATCGTTTTCTTCAATATCGAATTTCCAGGTCACCTAGGAAGTATATTAATAGGATCTTTAACCCCTTGTGTTACAATTTAACATCGTGAAAATGGTTTCAGCATGTATGAAAAATAAAATCATTTTCACTGCTCCAATATCAATATAAAATAGCCAGATTGCTTTTGCATATGTTAATTTATGATGGACAGTTAAAAATAAGAAACGCCATTCATATTGTGCTATACCAAAAGGAAGCTTAAAAGTCTTCTTTTACGTAATAATCCGAATAATGAGGCTTCCGTCCATCTAGCGCATGGGTGGCCAACCTGCGGCGCATGCGCCAAACGTGGCGCATTGGATGATTACAAGTGGCGCACTAGATCCTTGCGCCTATACTTATTCTTTTGAAGTAGGCGCCATAACTGAATCCATCTTCATATTTTCAACGCCTGAGAGCTCTCAGTTGAATTTATACAGCCTTCTTACTCACCAATTCGTCGCAATTTTTTGACAGTTTACAATTATAGGATCGCCCTCTCGTCCAAAAGATCATTTCTCACTATTGTCGAATAGTGCTCCAATGAACGTGTGTCTTTTCAACTGGCGCAAGTTAATTAATTTAGTTGCGCGATTGAGTTATCTCTTTTCCTCCCCTAACCGAAGCAGATCCTACCCCTATTCCTATTTTTCAACCGCAACAACGAACGTAAGAAGGTAGAAAAAGTGCTCGAGTTGTATGGCGCCCCTGAACTCGTATGTGAAAAAATTTTACGCATGGTAGGCCACCCCTGATCTAGCGCGACCTTCCTCTACCAGGTAAGCAATTTGATCATGATTTTGTATGAGTATGGCACCAAGCTTTGTAGCCAAATACCGACCCACCTGTTTCCGCATTGGGCTCGGTATTTGGCGACAGGTGTTAGTCTGCAGATTCAGAGCAAAGAAGAACCAAATCCTGTTCCAAGTATGCTTGGCACCAAAATGACCGTCTTTTCCTCGCAAAGTATGATTGCAGACATTTGGTATTAATCGTCTGGCCGAACAGATTTTGCTGAAATTTAGAAGGATAAGAAAAGATTAGGTGTTCGATTGAACAAAGTGTAACAAAGTGTAACAAAGTGCAATCATGTCGGGTGATGGCCAGGCTGGTAATTCCTTACCAGCAACAAACAGTTCCATCGCACGCGCGTGTACGAGCGAACGGTTAGTTATACGGGGAACCCGTGAATTGATTTATTCGAGCGTCGCATTCCCGGACACTATCTCACGACCTTAAAAGCGGCTAAACGATTCAATTTGTAGTAATTATAATGCAACCGGCCTGGTCCGGGGCTGGTTGGCTGGCTCGGGCGTGCGCTTTTTTTCATTGGGACCACTTAAGATGCGACGACGTTTCACGTGTGGGCGTTAGGCCGGTCGAGAATCGGCTGAGCGCCTCGTCCCGACAATTTCGAGCTAATCTAAACGATATTGGACTGGAGCGACGTTAAGCACGGCCGACGACGAAAATTTGGACGTGAGTTATCGTCCCGGTCGTTTGTGTCGATTCGTCCAGCCCTGTCTTTATTCGCTATTAAACCGAGGATCGAAAAAGTTATGGAACTCTTCATTCAACTCTATTAATTCGTAACTCTTTCTTCGTCAAGTTGTTGTGTCATTTATTTGGTCAGTTTTGAGAGATTCTTTTGCAAAAAGTTCATTTTATGAGAATGTCTAAGCGCATGTTATTTCAAAATATTTTCCTTTGCTGTTACTTTCTCGCAGTTTTCTTGTAATACGCAAATTCTTGGTTCAATTGTTTGTTCAATTTTTTGTTCAATTCTTTGTTCAATTTTTTGTTCAATTCTTTGTTCAATTCTTTGTTCAATTCTTTGTTCAATTTTTTGTTCAATTCTTTGTTCAATTCTTTGTTCAATTCTTTGTTCAATTCTTTGTTCAATTTTTTGTTCAATTCTTTGTTCAATTCTTTGTTCAATTTTTTGTTCAATTGTTTGTTCAATTGTTTTTTCAATAGTTTGTTCAATTCTTTCTTCAATTCTTTCTTCAATTCTTTGTCCTTCAAAGCAAAATGCTCGCAAGTTTCTGAAGTTTCTATTGTAGTCTATAATCTAGTGCCATAATTGTTGCAATTGTACTAGCCACATCCTGTGCAGACTTTTTTCGAGGAAACGATTAATACGTTTCTGCATTGAAACATGCATTGTTCTAAGAATATAAAAACCTTATCATTCTAATAAAGTAGCACGTGTCACTTTCAGTGCACGGTACGTTTACTGCTAATGGTAACTGTGACTAGTAAATTGGTTTAAAATTCCATCTTCTATGCACCCATTCAAAGTACATACTAACAACTCGACTAGGTAGTCACCCAACAACCTACAAAGGTATCATCTAAACAGTATACTCTTCAAACTCAGCTCAACGATCCCAAACAGGTCGCAGACACTTTAGTACAACCAAACCAAAGTTTCTGGACGCTACCCAGTTTCCTAGCATTCGTGCACAGGTACAACAAAGCGTCGTGTATCGTTGCATCGCAGAATCATTTTCCACGGAGAGAATACTAGTTTACAAAGCCCGCGGACGATGCGGCGACCACGAGTGCGTTCGTGCATGAAAACGAAAATGCGGCTCTCGTGCGGCTCGTCATTCAATCGAATAAAACGATCGACGGAAAAGAGGTAAGGGGGCGGGTACAGAGGGAGAGGCACAACGACGAAGAAGGGAAAGGAGAGAGAAAGAGAAAGTTACGTTAACAACCCTACGTTCCGCAGGGCCGCGCTTATCGCGTCGCACGCGTCACGATCGAAATTTTATTACGGATAGGAATAGGACGGGGCTACCTTCGGAACGAGCGTCTCTCTCATTCGTTACGCAGTTTATTTCGACGATTATTTTTTTTGTCTCCGCGGCACGGCGCTCCGTAATGTCTCGCCGGTTTCTAGTTTACGGCCTTACGAAAGGCAGCGTCGTTAGACGTACCTTTAATCGAGAGGACGCGAGACGCATCTATGCCGTGCGCGCACACACGGGCGTTTGTTGTCCGATCGTCGCCGGGATATTTCGCGAGGATCGTCCCAGGGTCATTGCCTATAAACGTCCCGGCCCCGGAGATCGGTAATTTACGATCGTTCCCCTGGAAAACGAGCGGCCGACGATTATCGCTCTAATTGTAATTAACGTCTCCCGGCACCGTGCTCGCTGGCCGATCGTTTTATCAGGCCACGCGCATATTAATGAGTTTTCGCGAATCACTTGTCGCTCGCCGCGATACGCTTCCTCGACCCGATACATCTGTTTATTACGAGAAGAACTGCTGGGAATTGCGTCACCCGGACGTTTATTAGCGAAAAGCGACCACGCGTGGGCGGCTTTCAAAATTAAGCGCAAACCAATTGACCGTTCATTCTCCAATTTTTGAAAAATTGTTGTTCTGGTGTAGTTTCATCTAAAGAACTGCATAACAAAGAAGCTGATCTCACTTTGGAGATTGAAACGGTTAGTAGTGCATTTTTTTCTAAGATGATATTCTACAGGGTGTCCCAAAATTCCTTCAACAGCCGGAAATGGGAGGTTCCTAAGATCATTTGAAGCAACATTTTCCTTTGCAAAAATGTTATCCGCGGCTTTGTTTAGGAGTTATTAACAAAAACTACAGACCAATCAGAGCGCGACCTAGACGTGAGTTGGCACAGTCGGCCAATAGACAGTTGGCGCGCCGGGCCGACTGTGCCAACTCGCGTCTAGGTCGTGCTCTGATTGGTCTGTAGTTTTTGTTAATAACTCCTAAACAAAGCCGCGGATAACATTTTTGCAAAGGAAAATGTTGCTTCAAATGATCTTAGGAACCTCCCATTTCCGGCTGTTGAAGGAATTTTGGGACACCCTGTATATGATATAGCGGACGAGAAAGTCAATGTTAAAAACATTGGAAAAATTTTTTCGTCTCTGAATTTGCCATAGAATTATAGAATAAAGCTTTCTCTTTCTAATCTTTCTCTAACTAAAAGGTTTCCTTTTTCTAAAGCTGGAAGATGATTTAAACTTCGAGATCAATATGAGATAGTGTGAATATAAATAAGTGTATCCAAATTGACATTTTGTTCACGAGTCCAAAGACTCAAAATTTATATTTAACTTCACAGCTTCAGAGCCTTGAATTTTGTGTAACAAGAAGTTCATCCTTAGTAGAATACATTCAGTCATGCGTTTAAGTGAAAACTATTGAATGAAAGAAAAATATTGAATGGAATGAAAAATATTGACGTGAAGAAGAATTAGAATGTCGACGTCAATTTAATGCCACGATTAGAAACAATTTGTTAATGTAAATTCATGTCCAGCTCGATCGCTCAACACTGGAACATGATTCGTATCTGTTCTAAATACCGTGCAGCACGAGGTATCGTGCAAAATCAATTTGACCGTACGCGACGTTGCACTGCACGCACTTCACATACTGTGACTCCAATTAACATTCCGTTTAATTGCTGATCGTAGTATTTATAGACGTGTTTGCGCACGTCGACTTTGCTACAAGGTGTGCATTCCCATGACCAAAACACGCTCTGGCATAAGCTATTTTGTCGCTTTTGCAAATTGTGTTTGACATGTTACAGTCACACTTTAGGGAAATATTGCTGTTCCATGTTAGAAGCCGAATTTGATTAAATATAGAGTCGCAATAAAATTTTATTCGGAATAAAAATTGTCTAAGTCAATTGTAAGAAACAGAAGCTAAATGAACGTGTAGTTCTCTTAAGAATTATAATGAGCCGAAAGTGGGATAACTGTGCGCTTACATTCTTCCATTTCTTCACAGTTTTGTACATATATTACCGATTTAATTTCAATTTCATCGTCGGGAAACAATCTGCATGAATCACCAGACGTTTCCATACAACGAAGATAGATAACAGATAAACAATAATCCAGAAGAAAGAATAATACAGGAAAGAAGAGGAAGCTCGAACTATTACAAATCAAAATGGTTGCAAATCGTTGGACGTTTCTATCAAATGAAGAGGAGCTTTCTGAACGCCATTGGACATAATCCAAGAATACAGAAATGAAGAAGTTGGAAACAGTCTGACAATTGAAAAATATGCACAATCAATTCGAGAAATGCAGTACTCGACTATACCATCTTCATCATTAGGAGGCAATCGCAAATCTCCAGACGTCTCTATAAAACGAAGATAGTTAACAGAAAATAGGGACTTTCTGAACGTCTCTATTTAATAATCCAGAAGAAAGAAGCAATGGTACGAAAAAGAAGAAGAACTTGGAAACTCTCTGAGTGGGAAATATGCAGAAACGAAACAGCACGAACGTGGAGGATGGTAAGAGGATTCTCCAATGAATCCATTTTCTCCATTGTTGGGAGACAATTACAAATCTCCAGACGTCTCTATAAAACGAGGATAGTTAACAGAAAATAGGGACTTTTTCTGAACGTCTCTATTTAATAATCCAGAAGGAAGAAGCAATGGTACGAAAAAGAAGAAGAACTTGGAAACACTCTGAGTGAGAAATATGGAGAAACGGAACGACACGAACGCGGAGGATGGTAGGTGGATTCCCCGACGAATCAATTTTCTCCACCGTCGGAAGACAATCGCAAATCACCAGACGTCTCTATAAAACGCCTCCTGGTAACTGGAGCCAACTAAGATGTCTCGGGGATCGAAGAAACCCGAGAGGAGGGATCGCGTCGACGTAGGAAAACGCTTCGCGACGGAGGCTCGAGGGGCGAGGAGACAGGTAAAGTGAAACGTCCGCGGCACCCACGCGACCACCGGTCTAGATGAACTGTTTGTTGTTTCGTTTCAGTGAATTATCGCCGGGCCGTGGCCCCGTGCTACGAAGCCGCCGTATATTAGCGGCTGAAAGCCAGCAAATGAGATCCGGGAAAGATTACAATTACCATCGCAAACAATATTCCGCCGTACCACGGAGCCGAGAAAACGGTTATTTACAGCCTATTATACTCGCGGGACAAACCTGGGGGAGGAAGCTGCAAGAACGCGTGCACCATGCACACCTGAGAGACAAGTTCTTTGGGCCTCCTTCGGATTGGGGGTGCTGGCAGTCTGAAGTTCTGCGACTTCGAGAGAAGCTCTTGTGTTATGTGACTTTAATGTGAAGAAAGTGCGTAGCTTCAAGATCCTGCAAGAACAAAGCTAATTGTTATCCTTTATGTAATTAGAAATCCACCCTTTTTATATTTAGATACTGGAAAATACCACCCCTGCCAGACAGTATTCGATCAAAGTCGGGAATATGATCTTTGAATTATTTAAATATGAAATTGTTTACGCGACCCTACAACCCTCATACAGTAGGACCTCGATTAACCGGGTTCCGATTATAAACAAATATGCGTTTAAATATAGTTATATTATGAAGGGAAATAAATTTTCAAAAATACAATACAAAATTTATTTTGGAATATAATGTGCAGTTCAATTATTTCCCTCGGGTCTCGATTATCCATCGATTATCCTGAATCGAGGTCCTACTGTACGTTCTTCAAGGTGGAAAAGCACTTATTTACTAGTTTTGCGTTCTGTAAAATGATTGATCTTTTCCTGTTGGACTTCCGAGACTTATTTCTCTATACAGGGTGTCCCAAAATTCCTTCAACAGCCGGAAATGGGAGGTTCCTGAGATCATTTGAAGCAACATTTTCCTTTGCAAAAATGTTATCCGCGGCTTTGTTCAGGAGTTATTAACGAAAAACACGGACCAATCAGAGCGCGACCCAGACGCGAGTTGGCACAGTCGGCCAATAGACAGTTGGCGCGCCGGGCCGGCTGTGCCAACTCGCGTCTAGGTCGCGCTCTGATTGGTCCGTGTTTTTCGTTAATAACTCCTGAACAAAGCCGCGGATAACATTTTTGCAAAGGAAAATGTTGCTTCAAATGATCTCAGGAACCTCCCATTTCCGGCTGTTGAAGGAATTTTGGGACACCCTGTATAATTTGTTGATTTGAATTGTTGAGCAATAATGGGTGAATTGTGGAGCGCATCATGGTTAAAAAGTGAACTAAACGACGTCAGTATTCCTGCGAAGCTAGAACGATTAGAAAGAAAATTGAATTCTGTCAAAATGGAATGAAACAAGTAAAAGATGCTTTTTACAACTTTTTAAACTAGCCTAAACATTTGTAGATTTACAAACAATTAAATCAAAATACAGAGTATTTCAATAACACAGTGAGTCACCAAAATTCTGGATGTAATAAATACAAGTGAATGATCGTGTGCCTGAAACGTTAAACAGTTTTATCGACGAGTCAGGTTCAAGTTCGAGTGGTGTACAGTGATATTCCGCGAGCGATCACGGCTCGCGCGAGTACGTCGTCGCGACGAAACAGTAACTCACGCAATTACCATCAAAAAGTAATGATTTACGTTCCGGTTTTGCTCGTTTTGTCACCGCGACGCGGCGCGTTCCCAGCCACCGACGTATTATCGTTATAAATTTCGCTGAAGATGTCTAAGTTTTAAATCATCCGGATATGTGGCGAATAAATGATCCCTCGCGCGCGGATTCATAAATAAATCATTCCCGCGGACGTCGCGTCGTCGGGAGGCGACATTGTGCATGGCCGACCGTATTTCTTTTTTCACAAACTTTAGTGCTCGCACCTTGGCTGCCGGGAACCCCCGTCGCATTGTAAAAAGAAAGGATCGCGTGTGTGGGATGTGTTCAACAACGTCGCGGTTGGGAAACATGAGCTTTGGCTTGTATTACATCGTATCTGAATCATCCATGCGGATTCCTTCTTAAATATTGCGGATACACAACATTGTGCATAATATTCAACGAGGTCTTCTCGTCTAGAACCGTGAAAAAACAACGATTTTTCGTTCTCGCATTCTCTTAAATGTGCCTGCAAAAGGATTTATTTAAATACGTAAAAATGACGAAGTTATGGATGTTTGGAGAACTCGGCTCTCACTGTGTAAAATATTAATCGCATCTTTTTCGAAACCTTATTTTCCGACTTGGCTGACAGCTGACAGGACATCTTGAGATCTAATTTTACGATCAACTTCAAATTTCCGCTGTCCCATGAATAAACAACGTCAACAAATATATTATTTGCCAACCCAATACTACTTTTTATTACGCCAAATGGAAAGAAAAAGCGTAAAAAGCTGTTGTGTTGGCAAGAAAGTAATTTCGGTATTTGAAGGTGAAATAAAACCGAATTTTCTTATGCAAGCGATGAACTTTCATCAATAAAATATTTTTTATTTTTTCTTTTTGGCGAAAGATTATCGAACAAAAGGATAAAAGCATAGATCACTGCTTGAATAAAAATATTGAGCTCTATTTCACCTTAAAATACCGAAATTACTTTCTTGTCACATTCATACTAACTAAAATGCTAATTTATTTTCGTATTTCGGAGCAATAGAATGGCTGTCTCTGAATATCCCTCTTCAAAGATCTTTAACTCCTACAGCTGTAAGTATATCCTGACTTCAAAAAATTATATCGTGAAATCAAAACAATAGAAAATATGTATGCAAAAACTCAATACAAAACGGCTGTCTGATTTCTTTACAAAAATTTCGAAACAGGATTTGCACGTTCCAGACAAGGAGGCCCCCTTAATACCATGCAGCTCTTTAATGTCAGACATAAAAGTAAATCTTCCGCGGTTGACAGACAAAATTGTTCAAACGATTGCATAAAAACTGGACGTCACAACAAGTTACAGAAAAACGAAATTGCAGCATGTAACTCACACTTGGGTATCAACGTTAGCTTTCTTTTTTTTAAAATAATAGTTCGGGTAGTTTACTTCCTGTGACATAATACTTTATATTATTTTAATATGGTAATTTAAAGGCGAAGCAGCTTCATATGGAAAATATTAATCATTACTATCATTATTTGGGACGAGAAAGAGGAAACGCTGACAGTAGATGATATTAAGAGGAAACGAGGCAGAAAAGGGATAGCAAAACATAACGATATGAGAAATAAGAATGAAGAAATCGGCGAAACGCAGGTGTGTGTGAGAGAGAGATAGAGATGAATCGACTAAAAGGAGGCACAAGTAAAAATTACGATAATGCCGATGAGTTAACAGGTATAAGATTAGCACGAAATTAAATTTGGACGAGACGTATACGATGTTAAGAGTAAAGGAACAAGCTCGGTAAAAAAAGCTCTGAGCTGCACGTGCGTTATAAATTATTTCTGATTACTGCTATCAATACTAATTTTAAATGCAAAATGGGGTGGAAACTACACCGCTTAACGCGACATAGAAGCTCCGAGCAGTCAAACTAACTGGTTTGCAACTTCTTACATAAATTACGATAGGCAGTAATTTTAATGAGATTTTACGCAACTCCTATTTGGTTGTGTTTGCTTAACCCTTATTTCAATCGTCGGCTACCCTTTTGCACGTTAATCTTCCCAAACTGAAAATATCTTCCATCGTTATTATGCACATTTTTTACATATGTTCGCTGCGACTTTAGTATCTTGTTATCAGTAGATTACGAATTTTTATGCATTTATGAAGAAATTGGCTGGGTGTAGATCATGTTGTTTTTAGTGCAACAAAATCATTAAAGGATAAACTGAATTTCTATTTTACTCCTGCTCCCCAAAATCGATGCGGAACATTTTTATTTTGAATAAAGATCCGCAGTCTAGTTATCAGGAACCTGCAAAAATTATCCAAAGTACAATAAAGTCTGCAAACACAATGCAAGGTCAGAAATGGAAGAAAAATTTTGAATATTTCATAAGGAAATCATATTGAACATTTACTGTTACCTCACCAATAAAGAATTCTCCTAAACACATTGGTATGAAATATTCAAAATGTTTCTTCCACTTCTGACCTTGCATGATCTTCAAGGTCACTATGTGATATACAAACGAATTCGTCTAGACACACGCTTTCACGTGATACAAAAAAATATACAGCATTCCATTAAAAAAATTGAGGGTCACCTTCACATCTAACAAAACAGTATAAACACAAAAAATGACATACGCCATTGTGCTGCGTATAAAAAACAGAACTACTTTAATTTCTCCTGTTTCATTTTTTTCTAACTTTTACTATTTACAAGAAAATCACTGGTCAGTAATAGTGTGAACACCCCGTATATCGAGGCATCGCTGGATTTATTCAGAGTCGGTGGAAAATGAGTGAAATTAACACGAAAAACGTATCGGACTTAAATGCGAGCCCGTAATAGTGCAGTAGTAAGAGACAATAAAATTCAGGGTCAATGACATTAATCGTAAAGGGCTCCTCTGTGAGTTTCAGTGAGAACGCGGCATCTTGGGACACCATAGGAGAAACAGAGGAGCTGGATTCGCTGCCCACGGGATCCGCGGAGGAACGCTGTCGGGAGGAGTATATCCTCCGGCATGGTTCGTCCCGACGTTTCTTTTTTCTTTCCCTTATTATATCGGCGATGATGAAGTGCCGGCCGGGTTACCTAATGCTCGCACAATGGCGACAACGGCGCGTTCCATGCGCCGCGCATAAATCTCCGAACAACGGGCGTATGTGTGCCGAGAGCGTACGCTTACGAACGCCGGCGTTATCGCGCGATGTATCGCGGCACAGCTCGCTAAATATGTTATAAATCCTCCGGTGAAACATTAGGGAATGCTTTGAATGCGCCTAATGCCGGACGTTGACTTTTCCTCCTGCTGGACGCGACGAGCAGCCACCCTTTCTTTCTTTCCAGCAGCTCGCGGCCATCGAGATCTCAATCGATAGCACTGGAATTTCCGGCGATACGATGGACCATGAAAGAAACAAGCTGATCCATTCATGAGAACGCTCTATGTATACGGCGGTGCCAGGATTTTCAACATCTGGAAACATCGAGTCTCGTTTTCACCGCTTGCTGCGTTAAGGCTCGTATCACTTGTATAAGATAGGTGCACTGCTACACAATTTTATGTTTCTGTAATTCTCACCAAACAAGTGTTGATCTTTGACTCGTGTAACATCGTTTAAAAGAGTGCTGAAACGTCCCTGCACTCTTTTGACGACACTTCGCACAAGTGTTCGTTAGAACCACCTAACAATCCAGCTGTATTTCGTTTGTCCCCTTGTTTACCTTGAGGGAGAAATCAACCCTTCTAGCCTTTTACATAAGTGTCCATAAATCGTAAAAGTTATATCGCATCTTTCGACCCATAAATATTAGGTGAAGTAAAAAGTTCTGAGCGTTTTTCGCTTTATTTATAGAAGCGAAAAACGCTCAGAACTTTTTACTTCACCTAATATATCGGATACATTTTTCAAAGATACGATATAAATTTTCCTTTGACCACTTTTTGATACCTTTTGAAAGTTTGCGATTTATAAGCACTTACGTAGAAGTATATCCTACTACTATATCCAGTAGTTATACCCACTTTAATAAAATATTTGCGGACACAGTTTTGGAAAACCTGCATGAAGAGTTTAACAGCAAAACTGTGATCTTTCTTGATTTTTCAATGGGGCTTTAGTAGAATTTTTGAACTGGTGCCTATAATTTACATAAAAACGGTGTCACAATATAATAATAGAAACAATACAATAATAACCAAAACAATATAATAATAATTGTCAAACTTCATCTTGCTGAAGATGATGGTTTCAACCACCAACCTTCTTGAACAAGAATTTTCTCAAAAATTATAAAACATTTTCACTGATCTTTCGTTGTATCAGATGATTGCACGTTCGTGCCCGATTTTCATAGATGCCGCAAACTGTACTGCACGGAGGAATGTAAAAAAAATAAATTATTATTCTTTCGTAATTGTATTTAGAAGATAATGGTGACTATATACAGGGTGGGGCACCTCATTTTGCCACCTCAAATATCTTTGTTGTTTTCAAAGATACGTCAAATGTCTGAAGGACAAAGTTGAATGGTAAAATGGGGCTCATACGATACCAAGAAAAGTGTTGTTTTTATGTAATTTTTTCTAGAAAATATGAAGGTCACCTTCATTTTTTTAAATGGAATGAGGTATTTTTTAATACATCAATCGATGCAGCTGGACATTTGTTATAGAAAAGTACTAACCTATGTATGTCGAGAAGTTAGTAGTTCAGGAGATATTTCAATTTAAATAACTCTAAAACACCATTACTGTCGTACTAAGACGTTAGCGTTTACTTACTTGTATAACGTCTTACAATTAGTACGACAATAATGGTGTTTTAGAGTTATTTAAATTGAAATATCTCCTGAACAACAAAGATATTTGAGGTGGCAAAATGAGTTGCCCCACCCTGTATAATTGATTAATAAAGCTGTATTCTTCAAAATTGAACCACTGAATTTTGTTTTCAAATCGGGCACGAACTTATGCAATCATCTAATATACATAATTGAATCAGTTGCGTACCAATATGATGAAATTCGTCCTCAAAGGGTTCAAACTGGAGCAGTTACCGAAAACTTGAAATCGTCCTCGAAAAAATTCAAGCGGTCGAAGAGGTTCTCTGGTGGTGGCAGTATCCTTTAGAAATCGAGGTTCAGCCCACGCACTGGCGTTCCATAGCGTGCTAGAAACGAGATCAAAAGTACGAGTCCTTGCGGCAGCGTGAAAAACGCGAACGGCACGTGTGCACGTGGAACCGTTTGTCCAGTATCGAGGAACGGGAAGATATCGGTGGTGGTCGCGTTCGACATCGACACAATAGCCAGGCTAGACTATAATATAAGCAACTGGGTCCGGATCGTAACGGGGTCTCACGTCACGAAAACGCTTGTCGCCGCGCTGAAAACAGCGTCGGCGGCCGGGCGCGGTTCACTAACGACAGCCGGCGACCCGAAGGGAACACGGGAATGCGGTAGGAATCTAAATAAGACACAATCGTTTCGAACAATCGCATACCGCCGGTGCATTGGGACTTTCTAATAAGCGCTTCTCGGCGCCGGTCGGCCTTGCTAGGACTACTGCTAGTCGAATGTGAGGCTGGTCTGCCCGCATTCAACAACCTGTTGCTCCTGAGCTACCTGTTCGCGCGCGTGCACGCCGTGCAGGAGGCCGCGTCTATGAAATAAGTAGAATTCATTCAAAAATTTTCATATCATCAAATTGGTTTGTTCGTAAGCTAATACTTGACCTCGTTTCTTGTTATAAATAACAGCCAAGTTCGAGTCTCTTGAAGCAATGTGTCGGTCAGTTTTCTTCGCGGCTCGAGTGTCAATGCCACGCACGATTTTTGTAGTACAGACATTTATCTGTTCTTACAAAAAAAATATTTCTACCTCCTATTAACCCCTTGCCGTACCTTCTTTACAGTTACAGTGATGAAAACGTCTTTATACACAAAAATGTCGTAGAAGGGTAAAGAAAATGTACATGTTTTGTATGGCTACATTTATTTTAATGCTTAAAACGAATCAAATTTTATTTCATGTAAAATGAAACGCGTAACATTCATATTTGTTAGACTTTGTTAAGAACCTTCATCGCGAGTCTGGCTCGTCAAAATACGGCAAGGGGTTAAGGAGGTATGTATGTCTTTTCGTTTGAAAGGAAAATTCGTATCACTTGCTGTTGGGGCTTTTACACTGGAATTTCTTTTTAAGAAACAAATTGAATCATTCTGAAACTAGTACAGTTCAACAGAAAAATAAAAAAATTGATTGTTAAAATAATCTTTTTGATCGAAGTCCAAAAATAACGTTTTCACGATTCACACACCTTGAAGGAGGGTGGTCCGATAGAACAACGAACAACGAATTCTTGTTGGTTGAAAAATGTTTAACGATACTTTCGGATCACCCAGTATGCAATGCTGTGAGAAAACACGGCTCAGCCAGGAGATTACTTCATTTACACTTTATAATCGTGTCGTGAATGCAGCGGGAAAGGGCGGAAGATGACTAGTGATCTGGGATCGGGTTCCACTGGTTTCGAGGGTCGCTTAATTGAATTTAAGAGGTCCGCCTGTGACTTTGCACAGACGGAACCCTCCGAGAAGCGTCCAGTCGGGAGAAACAGGATTCGAGCCACATGACTAGGGGTTACCCTGTTGTTTCGGAAGTGTTAATAGCGATTTTCCGCTGATTCATTTGGTGGTCGAGCAACTGTCTTCAAAATTCTATTATCTTAATTATGTTTGCCCTGGAGGCCGTGAAACCAAAACGTTTCTAATCGTATGCTGTACAGGGTGAATTCCATTTTTCTCAAATGCGAACCATTCGGACGTCCAGCAGATTGGAAACTGTCCGAAGTTTAAATTGATTTTGACATTAATAAATCAAACTTTTTATTAGGTCATTCAGGAAGGTCTGTGGATTTTCTGTGAAGACAAATTGAATAGCTTTCAGTAGTTTTGCAAGCTCATTTGTTCATTTATCATGGTCCCACTTCAAGAAAAGTAACAATTCGTCTGCGAAATCTCCTTTCCATAATCTGTAATCATAATTCTCAATCAATTGCCACGGATTTAATCAAATTGAAGACCAGCAAAATGCAATGCCGGACATGTCACTTTTCATATTTATATACAACCATTTTCTTGTGATGGATACACAGTCTTTATCTATTTGAAAATACCTAATCGTGCCACAGAACACAAACGAAACTCGGGCCTTCCTACGTGCAAACCACAGAACTTTCGAAACGGCCTAATTGTTGAAGCAGTGGATGGAATTAATAATAATTTGCTTTATTTCAGCCTTACAGCTAAGAAATGTGACTTCAGTGACTTGGTTTACATTAACCTATCTGTACAAAGCTATCTTAATTCACACATTCGGTCCATCCCTTCTCTCATTAATTTCTATATCTCATACATTCATTCTTACTCTGTCCTACTCTTTTAGTATCCTAATTATCACTAACTCACTTAATTCCAAACTTATTGCTTCCCTCCCCATTCCCTAACTTTTGCATTTTTGGTTTGGTTCTCTTTTTTTCCTCAACTTCTCCAACCACTCTTCAACCTTTCTATCTTTTTTCCCGCTCACTACATCCTCGAGCCTGATCATTTCCCCCATTATCCTGCAATCTCTTGTCAAATGCTCTAGGTTTCCATACTTTTCCCCACATAGGTCGCAATGGATGGAATTATAATATGTTAATAAACGAACCTATCACATGCAACGCAGACGATGATCATCTAATTTCTTTATTTCACACACCCAAGTTCAATTCATACATTTTCGGGACTCACTCATTCTGTTTCTCTCTTATTCTCACCACACAGATCCACACACTAAAAACTTCGGAAATAATATTTTTATACCATTTATTATGGCTACTTTTTTATTTGTTTGATTGTTTTACGTCGCTTCTTCAACTGCTATGGTTATTAAGCGACGGGACCTACAGTTTAAGGTGGGTTCCGAACCACCTTGGGCATCACAGTTAAAATCGAGTTTATCGATTTTATAACGAATAACGGGTTATCGAGCACTGTGCGCTGCCACGTGGCGAACAGAGACACAGCAGCGCGTAGTGGCTTCGAGATGCTGGGATCGTGGGAGGGTCGAAGGCAAGGATCAGAAGCAGAAGCCGATGGGTCGACCATTAAGACAGGAGGATGATCATAGCCGGTCGCAGGAGCTCGTGTTCCCGGTGATCGTCGCGAAACGAAACGAATTGCCTGGGGAACCGGCCTTGTCCGGCATAGACACCTTGTGCACCGGGCAGCTGGCACGAGCACGCCTATAAATACGGCCAGTTTGCATAGCGATCGTCTACCGAGATTACGATCCACGCGCTCGGAAAAACCGCGCGGCTACGGGGATCCTCTTTCCTCTTTCCCGAGATCCCTTTCAGCTCCTCGTCCTGGCGCTCCATCCCCATTCCCCGAGCTTGATCTTCGTCGGATCGTTCGGCGTCGGTCCATCGAGGCCTGTACCCGTCCATTTCGAGGTGACCGGGGACTCGAATGGTGAGACATCCAATCCGCGTCGCCGCGTAAATGTCCCCCAGGTAGCCTCACGTGCGCATAATACATGATCGTAAACGATCCGCCGGTGAACCTGTCGACAGGCTGGTTCTCGAAACGCTGATGGGAATAAGGATATTCGTAATAGCGGCCCGATACCGGGGACAGGATGCTTTATATGGACTGCGGCTGTTAGCTAGCCAGATTCTTTATTTCACCTGACCGGGCAGCGTCTCTCAAACTTCCTCCTTAATCCCGCCAATCGTCCGTTTCCTCATGAGCGAATTAGATGGCCAGCCACCCCCGGATCGTCCGCAGATATCGTACCAATCATCGCGTCGGATTATCGTTAATAAAGAAACGCATCTGACCGGTAGGAATGCTGTCGCTTGAATTTTCTGCCTTAGCTATTGCCAGATAGCCATGCGTATTGCCAGTTAGCGGTGCTCGCCATCTGCGTTCTTCGGCTCTATTAATTTATGGACTTGCCTCGTGCTCTACCGATCTTACAACAAAATCGACAGTATTAAACACCTGTGCCAATGATACTTTACATCGGAACCTTCACGCGAAGATGATTTGACCATCCTAGTAGTTATTACTAATACCGATGGGTATTAAACGCGCGAATATCTTGAACGGGAAATCGTATTGCGAACGTTTGGAACCACACGTGTTTATGAAAGTAATAATATGTTAAATTAATTCACAAACTAATTAATAAACAGTAGGTTTAAAATTAGGCTGAAATTAGGCGGTAGTGATAGCGGAAAAGAAGGGGAGAGTGGTAAATGGATTTGTTAAATTAATTCATTTCAGTGAGAAGTGTCTCAAGTTTTAAACCAGAATGTTATCTCTGAGTGAGGAGTTAGCAAGAAATATTTATAATAATATCATCTATGATTGGATAAAGTACTTCGTATTCTAAATTATATTTTTTGTCGCAAGAAGAATTTACGCAGTCGTTATTTTTCCTTTTTCCGTATTTGAGAAATGGGAAACCTGTATTGCAAACTTTTATTCGGCCGACCACGGTTGTGAAATTAGGATGCTTCTGGAAAAACGTGGTGCCCGTTATTAGTTTGAGAAACGCTGTCCCGATCCGCAGTCGATATCGTGTACAGTCCATCGGATCGAAAGAAAGCTTCCGTGATAATTTGATATTTGCGGCGGGAAACGTTTACGCGCACTACTGGCACGCGGTATCTTTTTCCTAACACGCGACAAATCAAGTTTTACGAGCGACTTGTTCGAGCACAGTTAAACACACTCTTCGTGTTTCACTCTTGTTACCGCTAACGTTTTAAAGATAGTGTTTCAAGTCACTTTTCTTTTACAACTTGATACCGTTAGCGTTCGAGAATTTACGACAATGTACGCACACACTACTCCACTGCAAACAATGTTTTAGCGAGTACTTTCTCTTCGGAAAAGACGTCGAACTCCTTTCAATATTTTTATACTTCATTCGAAATAACATATTTGTGATGTCTCCTCCCGATAATTATGGAACTTCTAAAAATATTAGATGATTGCATAAGTTCGTGCCCGATTTTCACAGATGCCGTAAACTGTACTGCAGAGTGTAACAAAAAAACAAATTATACATGTAGTTACCATTCTTTTCTAATTGTAGAAAATACCTGTATTCTGTAAAATTTAACCATTGAATTTTATTTTCAAATCGGGCAGGAACTTATACAATCATCTGATGTATTGATAAGTCCTTTATTTACGCATATGTTGAAATAAAAATCGTGTGAAGAACAATTCTAAGAAACGGGAGTTAAATATATGCGTTTTCTCTTTTATTAGTATTAACAAATAAAAAATGGTAAACATTTTTCAGATAAATACATAAAATCCGCCATTTAGTATTCACGTCTTATGCTCGATGCTTTCAATATTAAAATAATTGTGTACAAACTATATACTTGATATTTAGTCAATGGCTTTCACAAAACGTTAGCAATTAATTTATATGCTCTCCGGATGTTACAGATGATTATGCCATGAACATGAAACCGTTGCTATTAAATTTAATGGTCAGCTTAAAGTTGATGAATAAACATCGACCGAACTCGATGTACATTTAAGCGATATTATAGCCTACAGAGTGCAGCGTGATAATATTTTATTGGCAATAAAAGTTCACTTTAAACAATCTATCATCTACACATTGACAGACGCAGAAAACATGACGGACGAACGGGCGCAAAGACATCGACCGATAATCGAGCGACGATCGGCGCTTACATTGTGCGGCAGGAACTTGTTAATTGCTTCGATGACCACACAAGTCGTTCAGCGAAAAAATTCTGCGACTACGCTAAACCATCAGCAGCTCAAACCATCAAACCGCCCGGCCCACCCATCTTCGCGTTTTGACGTTCGTACCTCGCCGTCGCGTCGCGTCGCTTCGCGGCGATCATGAATTTTCTGCGATCTCATGTTGCGAACTTGACTGCGTCATGCCAACGATATTCCTTCTTTTTCCTACGTCAGCAATATTTGGCGCAAACGTCGGCTGGCTTGAAAAACCCATCGATGCTCAGACAATGCCGAAATTTGTCATGTGCTTGGAATAAGGGTAGAGGGTGGCTTTATCTCCCGTTCCTCTGTGTCGTTCTTCCCTCTTTCCGCAACCACGGGACACCTGTTGCTTCGAGCTTCGAGCTGCAGCCGCTACGTGGTGACACGAATCAACAATTGCTTGAATCGAAATTGTAATTATTAGACGGACAAATTAATTACAGATCATCGAAATTGATCAGTACTAACTTTATTTTAAAACCAAATTGAAATTGTTAGATGTACAAATTACTAAAAATTAATTTCTGGTCTTCATAATTGATAAATAGCAACTTTATTTTAAATCCAAATTGCATTAGGTGAACAAATTAATTCCAGATCCTCACAATTGATCATTAGCAATTTTAATTTAAATCCAATTCGAAATTATTAGATTTACAAATGACTACAAATTAATTCCTGGTCTTCATAATTGATAAATAGCAACTTTATTTTATTTCCAAATTGAAATTATTAAATGTACAAATTACTACAAATTCATTCCTGGTCTTCATAATTGATAAATAGCAACTTTATTTTACATCCAAATTGCAATTATTAGATGTACAAATTACTACAAATTAATTCCTGGTCTTCATAATTGATAAATAGCAACTTTATTTTACATCCAAATTGCATTAGGTGAACAAATTAATTCCAGATCCTCACAATTGATCATTAGCAATTTTAATTTAAATCCAATTCGAAATTATAAGATTTACAAATGACTACAAATTAATTCCTGGTCTTCATAATTGATAAATAGCAACTTTATTTTATTTCCAAATTGAAATTATTAAATGTACAAATTACTGCAAATTCATTCCTGGTCTTCATAATTGATAAATAGCAACTTTATTTTATTTCCAAATTGAAATTATTAAATGTACAAATTACTACAAATTCGTTTCTGGTCTTCATAATTGATAAATAGCAACTTTATTTTACATCCAAATTGCAATTATTAGATGTACAAATTACTACAAATTCATTCCTGGTCTTCATAATTCATATACAGCAACTTTATTAAATCCAAATCTTTATTCGTTACATTAAAGATTCTTTAATCGTTTGAGCCGTTTATTGCAAAAGTAGTGTAAGTTAGTATATGTCTGGTTGGTTTAACACCACATCTCAAGGGTTTAATCATGATTGAACAAAATAATTGTACCATCATTTTAGCGTAGCTTACATAAGTCCATCGATAGAACTTCCGCTTAATTCTTCATTGCCCAATGAATCGTTTTAACTTGCACTTATTTATGAGACGATATAAATGCACAGAGAGCGATGGAGATTATTTTCGTTAGTAAATAGTCAAGAAATTCGTCGAGGAAGAGCTACAATTAATTTGTAGACCTAGTATATACTTCACAATAATTGCAAAATGAGATTCATTCAGATGTCGTATGGATAAAGAAGTTTATTGAAAACTTTGTCGGTCAACTTTGTTATTAAATAGGCGGCTCGTTAACGCGTAATTCGCGGAAAATTCTGGCAAGTTTCAGAGAAAGTGGACGGCCCGCGGCCCGTCCAAGTTAAGGAGATTGTTAATTAACGATTCAGGGCAGTGCTGGATCGGATGCGTGGCGCGTTCTCGATAAATTCCAGGGACGGTGGAAAACGCGACGCGCGGGAACACGTAGGCCGGTTGTAATTAATGACAGGTGTCCGGCACGCTTTAACGAGCGGAGCCCGAAAATGGTGGTGGCCGTTTCCCTCCTCTTTCCTCCCTTTTCCCTGGGCTTAGGCCTGGTGTCGACGTACGAGGTTTCCAGGATGTCGCAGCTGTACGAAGAAGCGGCCCGTTTTGTTCCCAATAAATTCTAGACGCGGCCGAACCAGGGCCGAACGTCTCTCGCCGTAGCCCGTGTATTATCGCCTCTCGCCTAATAAACCTATAAATTTCCTGGGGAACGCCGACGTATATGCGCGTCCGAGGAAACAGCGAGCCACTTTATGACACGCCTTCCACCGGGACGGCAGATATAAGGCGCGGGTATGAACGTAAAATCGAGCCGCTGCGCCGCGTAATTAAATGAGGGAGTTCTGCTTCCATCTTTTATTCTTTCTTTTTTTTCCACGTCGACCTTGGCCTGCCCCAGCGCCTCCTTTCTCGAAATATTTCGTGATGCTCTCGCAAAAACGCGTCGTGGGCGTCTTGCGTCGCTTTGCGAGTTACCTGGATCTGTAGAGCGACGCACGGTGCCCAGGAATGGACTTTCTATTCTACTGAATGGATGTACTGCTTCCAAAACTTGATGATGGAGCTCGTTAAGCAATACAAAATTTTTCTCTATAATTTCTTGCAATCTGCGAAAAGAACAAACTTATAGGCCAATCCTGTTACTAGATCCTGTACCTATCAATCACGTTTTGTGCTCGGTAGTTCTAATGTTAATTCGAGGGCCTTGCGAATGGGTATGACCAGAGTCGCCAGACGAGGAGAGGGAGCAGGAATTGAGGGGAAAAAATGGCCCTCTCTCTGCCAGAAATGCGTCACGCGACCGGACCGCGGCGGGACCGTGGGGAATAGCGTCGTAGAAGGGGAAGGTAGAGTGTGATAAATACAATTATTTATATTGCTTTAAGAACAATCTCAAATGGTTAGGTGTCATGGTAGGAAAGTTAAAAATAAATTAATTTGCTGTCTGAAACCCATAACGTCTCTAAGACGTCATTTTAAGGCAAGACGTTACAATTATTGAAATAACGAAAATGATTTCGTAAGGTATGGTCGTATAGATATCTTTAGTAGAGCACGTATGACAGAGGCCGAACAAAGTCTAAATGAAATCAGTCTTGTCATTTTCATAAAGGAACATGTACCAGTTACTTTTAAGCCTCGGTAGGTTTAGTATTAATGATGTTTCCTTTAAACTTTTAAGAAAGTTACTTATGTACGTTGTTTCTGAACTGCTAAGTTTTGTTTGGGACGACTGTACTTCAGCCTCCTTAATGTAAAGGTTCATCAATCGCAGGACCTCTGGCATCAAGGACCCTCATACGTTCCTCATGGAGAAAATTCATCAATTTACTATTCTTACATACTGTAAAATAATTCATCTCTTTCTGCTTGCGTTGCGAGATGTACTTCTTTAAAGTGTGACGCTATAAACGAAACTACATAATTTGTCGTTTCAAAGTGCAACATAAAAATAGGTGAAATGTTATTCTAGTCTTTCATATGCAACTATTTTTGAGGAACGTATGAGGGTTAAGATTGTTACTCATATTGGTTCCGAACTGATTTCAGGATCCATCGATCGTAGAACCTCTGACCTCAGCGACGGTCAAAATGTTAGTTAGATAGAGGAAGGGATGGTAATGCGGCCCCCAGCGAACTACTAAATCCTGATTAGGATGTGATCACAGTAAATTATCGTCGGTTTCCTCGATTTCGAGGATTCCCGGGTCGCAGAACCACTGACATGTCGACTAGTGAAGGAGGCGAAGAGCAGGGGAGCATGAGATACGTGGTATCCCCGCGACCGCGGCTTAATTGACAGTAGCCGGGATTCGAGGGGGGTAACGTGGCCGGCTACCTCGCGTCCTTATTATCGTTAATTTTAATTAGAGGTTACTGCCTTGTCCCCGGTGTCCCGGGAAGATACGCGGCGGCCGCAGGAGCAGCGGGACGTCCCGGGCCGGGAAGAAGAGGAGGACTCCGCGGTCCCTGCCGCGGGAGGAGACGCGAAAAAGGACACGGCGACTGATCCTGATTATAAACGACTGCTCCTGCGCGGTGCCCCGTCGCGAGAGAACGTCCTGGTGAACCACGGACGAGACAAGATTCTGTGAGATGATTCGAGGGAGCCGCCCCCCCTGCGTGAATCTTCGGCTGGACGATATCTGATCCTGCGCGGGACAGCTCCCGGATTCGACCGACGTCGTCCCTTACCAAAGAATCCCGCGGCGAATCTAATTTCTCTAATTTCGGCCGCCGCGCCGTTGCGGGAGGATACGTTCCTCGGGTTTTACTCGACCCGACTCCAGGCTGAATCGAGGAATTTTAATGCTTCCGAGCCACCGACTCGCCGCACCTTCCCCTGGAAATACCGTCTTCCTGATTGAGATTTAGATTTTCTCGAGAATTTTTGATTATATCACATCTATTCCCGTCTTCAACCCCTTGTCTTAAAATGACGCGACGGCTCAGAGACGTCATGGATTTCAAACGCCGAGATCGCCTGTTTTTAACTTTCCATCATAAACTGACATGTAACGCGTCATTTAGCAACAACTCAACCATTTTACAGTGATTTTAAAGCAGTACACATTGGTTCACTTCCGACTATTGCGTACGTAGTCCGTCCAATAAATACGCGAACTGAGCTCTACGCAATCTTATCCCCTTCAAAATACTCATTTCTAGAAATACACGTGTCCCATCTCCGTTTCCATTGTTCAAAACGTCCCTGGAAGTCCTCAGAAGTCAGACTCTTCAGCTGCCTCGTTGTATGATGGTGATGAATGGAAACTGGATTTTTAACCCGTTGACAAGGTACATTGACTCCATTTTGAGACAATAAAATCATTAAAATCATTGCGGTCCAAAGAGATTACTCTCTTTTAGTTTAAGACTTGCTGTAGCATGTAATTCGATTGCACATATTCTTCCATACCACATGATTATCAAATTACTTACCAATAGAGTAAGCAAGTATTGGTGCAAAAGTGAATGTCGGGTCCGTTAAAAATAAAAGAATTCTTTCACGGGATCAGTAACAAAATCTCGTATAATGTTACACTTTCCCAGTAAGCAATTTGCTCTTGATTTAGTATAAAGGCACCAAACTTTGTCGCCAAATACCGACTCCTCTGTTTCCGCATTAGGCTCGGTATTTGGCCTGCACATTCAGAGCAAATAAGGACTAAATCCTGTTCCAAACAGATCTTGGCACCGAAATGACCGCCAGTTGCTCGCAAAGTATGATTGCAGATACAGTAATCGCTCCTTCGTTGTCCTGAATCGTGGACACGATCGTTGTCCGGTGCCTACCCACTCCACTGCCTGTCAACGAGAGGATTAGGCCTGCGCGGATCTGGTCGCCAGATGTGTCCCAGGACTTTCTAGATCCGCGCAGAACGGAGAACAATAGGAAAGGAATATGGCAAGGAAATAAGAAGTTTTTTAAAGCCAGACAGTTGACTGCTTTTGACTGCGAATGCTTTTTTTTGTCATTTAACTAGCCGTTTCACTAAAGACGCAGTCATAAATCAAAAATAGTGTCCGGGCACGGTCGTTGTCCGCTCAAACCCCCGGCCTTTGGACAACGAAGGAGCTTTTACTGTATTTGGTATTAACACTAAACTTACCGACCATCAAAAGTGACTGAAGTGTATGGCATTATACAAATAACAAGATTCAATTTATTTATATTTTGTGCGATTTTTACTATAATATACAGGATGCGGTACAAATTAGTCCCCACGACTTTTCAGCCCCTTCGGATGGTCGGACAGAAAAGTGTTTCTTACCGAAATTAATCAGTATTTAATCGACAAGAGATTGCAATTTTTTAAATTTAAAAAAAAACGATATTTTCTCTCAAGGTCATCTGGAAGTCATCGTGTAGCAGGTCGTTGAATTCGTTTCGACGTCGCCTACAATATTATGAAGTTAAAAATACCCAGTTCCATTTAAAAATATGACAGCGACCTTGATTTTTTGTTGAAAATCGATTTTTCTTTTAATTTAAAACATTGCAATTTCTTGTCGGTTAAATACTGATTAACTTTGGTACGGAACACTTTTCTGCCCGACCATCCGAAGGGGCTGAAAAATCGTGGGAACTAATTTGTGCCGTATTCAATCGATTCCCATGAAAACACCTTTACAACCTCAATAATTGTCACATAAAAAATCTAAAATGGGTCATTTGATCCCTCGTGGTAAGTTTAGTGTTACTCGAACAGATTTTGCTGACTGGACAGCAATGAAGCTTCTGGTCTTCTCAAGGGGTACACCCAGCATCAGGGATAAATTTTCTCACAAATATCGAGACGTTGCCGTACTCTATTCTCGTGCCAGAAAATCCATGTCGCTGGAAGCTACCTGATCGCAAAACGGGCGAGCGGCAATCTTCGCGTCGCAATTAATCAAGGTCGATCACGATCATTGCGGACCTCGTAGCCAGAGGGCGAGGGTGGTTCCGCACCATAAGTCTTTGTAATAGCTAATATCTCACGGGAGTCGTACAAACGTGAATTGGTTACTAGTTACTACTTGCACGAGCTCGCGTGATTTATCGCCTCGGGGTGGCAGGCGGAGGCGGTGAGAAGATGGTTGTTCGACTGGACAGGGAAAGGGATGAAGAGGGGAAGGGGTCTCGATGGGAGAATAAAGAAGACCCTGAGTCGGGTGAAACAGATCGACAAAGAGGGATGATGGGGACGCGAGTGTGAATCGCTCGGGAGGCTCCGCCGCGGCCAATTAAGGGCCAGTTTTAATCGTTCCCCGTCTAATTGCCGACCCATTACATTGTCTCCTCAGGGTAAATACGTCCGACTAAATACCCCCGTCAGCGGAAAGAATCTCGGCCCTCGGAAATCATCGTCGAGTAAACACTGGCTGCGAATCCTGCTCGGAATTAGCGAGCTGGTGTTGTTACCTGCCATCCTACTCGCGACGCGAGGTTATTAATAAAATTTATGCGCCGGCCGCGATGGTCGAAGGGAAATGCACTCGTTCCTGCCATTTATCTGCAATTCATTCCGCTTTGCAATCCGTTATCGCAGAGTGTCTCTCTCTCTCTCTCTCTCTAGAACTTCGATGCGCGGTCTACGGACCGATAGAAATGGCTGAAAGAAGGTGAACGTTCTTGATCATAACTTGAGAAATATGTAAGCTCTCCGTGGTCGCGGGTTCGATTCCCGACGCCGGCACCTCTGAAAATTCCATGTGCTATTTAACCCTCATCCGTCCCTCGTGTCAATTTGACACAGTTTTCATGAAATAAGTTACACTGTTCTGTTATTTGTAGATAAATTTGTCCGAAATTTGGTGACTTCTATTTTTTTAACGCGAAACATATAACTGCAAAAACCTAAGATTTAAATGTTAACTCATCCATTTCAATGAAAAAAGCATCGAAAAGTAGCTGTTTCACTTGTTATTTTATGAATTTTTTTTATCACTGTGTCAATTTGACACCGAGGGTTCGGTGAATTCAGTTCGTGAAATGAGGGACGGATGAGGGTTAAACTGTGGTGCCCAAGGTGGTTCGGAACCCACCTTACAAAAACTGTAGGTTCCGTCGCGAAATAACACCGAAAAAGGGAGTTCAGAGCGACGTTAAATAAGTAAAAAAGAAAAGAAATATGTAAGCTCGTCCATTTTCAGCTTTGGGATTTCTTTTAAAAACACACTTTTTCCCATTTTTCATTGATATTTTCATTTTATTCAAATGTACACAACATCCAATATCTGCAGCACTTGGAGTTCTTGCAGCACTTCATTCTTTTTTTTGTAATTATCGATTACTTTTTCGCACATTTCTGTATCTCGGCCATAGTTTGAAGAATGCTGGCTTCTAAGTATTCCAGCTTTTGTGATTTATAGACATAAACACGTCCGTTCAAATCGTGCGATCTTTGTAGTCAATGACATCGCCGAATCTTGAAATTCTAGGAACTTTTGGCACAATATCAATCCAGACTTGTTGTTTCTGTAGTAGTTGAGCCTTTACTATCATGAATGATTCTTTACCATCCGTGAGCAGGGATGCCAGATGCGAGTCTCGCGGCTGCGGTCGCGCCAGCGGTAGTGGTAAGAGTGGGGATAGCGGAGGCATGCATCTAGGCGAGGGACGGAGACGTAAGGGGCCACTTGAGCCGTTGAGCCGCACCGTCTGGCTTCCCTGTCCGTGAGTGAGTACAGTAAAAGCTCCTTCGTTGTCCAAAGGCCGGGGGTTTGAGCGGACAACGACCGTGCCCGGACACTATTTTTGATTTATGACTGTGTCTTTAGTGAAACGGCTAGTTAAATGACAAAAAAAGCATTCGCAGTCAAAAGCAGTCAACTGTCTGGCTTTAAAAAACTCCTTATTTCCTTGCCATATTCCTTTCCTATTGTTCTCCGTTCTGCGCGGGTCTATACAGTCCTGGGACACATCTGGCGACCAGATCCACGCAGGCCTAATCCTCTCGTTGACAGGCAGTGGAGTGGGTAGGCACTGGACAACGATCGTGCCCACGATTCAGGACAACGAAGGAGCGATTACTGTATCGCCATACTGGCGACATCAGGCTCATACAATTAGTTCCTAAAACTGCAAACGAATGCAATAACGATATTAATAATTTAATTAGTCTTCGTAACAATTTTGACATTATTAAATCAAACCAATCCTGCTAGCTTTTCAAAAGAAAATTCAAGTCGTTTGTTCCAGTTATAAAAACGTCAATCTCATTTAAAAAGAGTGTACTTATTTTATTAATGAAATTGTGATCAGTCGTCTACGGATTTACTGTACTTATGTAAAAAGATTACATGTACTATTTTCGATCTATTAACGAAACATTTTAACGTAAAACCAAACATTTCCCCTGAACTAGAATGTTTCAATTCCATATGATCACTTTCACAACAACTCGCCACTCGAGTGCTGTGGATACATTTGCATTTAACATTTGTTTCTTACTTGGACTCGCAAAATAACCTCGATGAAGCTTTAAATTGCTTGAACACGAAACAGTAATATTGACTTAGAAAATTGTTGTTTGGTGTAAATCGGTAAAGGGGTTGTTTACCTGAGCACCTAATGCACTCCGCGAAGGAACGCAACCAGAAGCAAGACATTCCAGTGGAAGGTCGCAAAGCTAATGTCTCTATGCGTGCACTAAGCTGCGGCATGGACCACCGCGCTCTTCTCTAATCCGAGTCCTTGATTCTGTTCCGTTGGAACCGGTCGCTCTTAATAACCACCCTCGCACATGGCCTAAGGATCACCGTCGCGACCTACAATCACGCCATAGACAACTCGCAGCGACTCGATCATTATCACGGCCAATAATCACCGGGACGTATTCCACTAAGTGCTCCCCTCTGCTCCAGAGTCGGTCTTTCGCTCGGGCCGCCTCGGTCCCATTCCTCTTCTTCTTTTCCATTCGGCCGTCCCCTCGATACCGCTTTATCTCTCTGTTATTTGGCCCGGCGACGAGCGATAATCAGGGAGTGGGATTCGCCGGTTGGATGGACGGCATCACTAATTCGGCCCAATTACGCGGGACGATTAAAAAGATTTAATTGTCCGACGCGCCGGAACCCCTCCAGCGACTTCTGCTCCGTCTGCGCGGGAGGAAGGAACTCTCACGTTGCATAGCTTGCTCGAGTTCACTCTCAGACGACGTGCACTCCTCTGGAAACAATTGTAGGTTATAACTAGACTGCGGATCTTGAAGAAAAATAAACATTGTCTGCATCAGTTACAAGACATAGAAGTCAAATACGAAGTTCCTGCTGGTTTTAATGATCTTAAAAGATTGAAAATTGTACATTTGTTGCTTTTATATCCTTGTAATATGATAAAATCCGCAGTCTGGTAATTGTTACCCTTGGCAGAAGATATTCGGTCAAAGCCGTAAATATGATTGTGGAATTATGCATAGTAAATGTGAAAGACAATACTGTATACAAGACGTTTCTTTAATTAAATGTAAATGATTTTCAAAGGCTCTTGGGAGATCTCAAGGTCATCACCAGGGTAAAATATATTCATATGACCTTCTAAATCCGAGGAGATGTTTAAACTCTTACTTAAAGCTTCCTAAAAGCTAATTAATATTGTTCCAAACATTTTTTATCTGGCTACCGGAAGCTTCTATCACGAATGGAAGTATTTCCCACGTTATAGATATGAATAACTACAATGATAGACACTAGAACTGTTCGATAGAATAATTTTCGCCAGGGGTAGTAGACTGCGGATTTTCATTGAAAATATAAGTTGTCTTTATCAATTGCAATGTACAGTAGCAACGTAGATATTAACAATACATACATGTGTATAATAGGACCTCTAATAAGGAACTCTTTGGACTTCCTCGATTTAGAAGTGAACAACAATTTTGGAACATGTCCATATTCAGTCAATTACACTGTTCAACAAATTTCAACTTTTTTTATGATTTCAATATACTGTTGGGTTCTTCTTGTAGAGTTTTTTGCGCTGATTCCGAATCTGCCCTTAATTTTTCTCCTATACGCACAGTTTTTGAAAAACATGGCTTTGAAAAAAAACATATTTTTCAACTTTAAACAAATATTGTGATGTTATTATAAAAGATATTGAATTGTTCTTTACAGCAAAAGATTCTGTAGACTTCCCCGAATCCAGTGATATACAGGGTGGGGCAATAACTATTAGCACCTCAGATATCTTCGAAACTACAAGTTTCACAGAAATATTTGCTGATATAAAATTGCACAGTACGAAGGGGGCCATCCGGTGGCGATAATAGTTTTTTTGCAGGTGGAGGTACTTCGGACATTTGAAGGTCACCTTCAGTTTTTTAAATGGAATGAGGTATTTTTTAATACATCAATCGATGCAGCTGGGCATTCGTTATAAAAAAGTACTAACCTATGTATGTCGAAAAGTTAGTAGTTCAGGAGATATTTCAATTTAAATAACTCTAAAATACCATTGCGGTCGTACTAAGACGTTAGCGTTTACTTACTTATGTAACGTCTTAGTACGACCGCAATGGTATTTTAGAGTTATTTAAATTGAAATATCTCCTGAACTACTAACTTTTCGACATACATAGGTTAGTACTTTTTTATAACGAATGCCCAGCTGCATCGATTGATGTATTAAAAAATACCTCATTCCATTTAAAAAACTGAAGGTGACCTTCAAATGTCCGAAGTACCTCCACCTGCAAAAAAACTATTATCGCCACCGGATGGCCCCCTTCGTACTGTGCAATTTTATATCAGCAAATATTTCTGTGAAACTTGTAGTTTCGAAGATATCTGAGGTGCTAATAGTTATTGCCCCACCCTGTATAATATTAATACACTATGATTGTTTAAACATGTTTAAACAATCTTATTAAAAAGTCTACAGAATCTTTTGCTGTAAAGAACAATTCAGTATCTTTTATAATAACATCACAATATTTGTTTAAAGTTGAAAAATATGTTTTTTTTTCAAAGCCATGTTTTTCAAAAACGGTGCGTATAGGAGAAAAATTAAGGACAGATTCGGAATCAGCGCAAAAAACTCTATAAGAAGGGCCCAACAGTATATTGAAATCAAATTTGGTGTTGTACAGTGTTATCATCGACGCTAACTTCCCGTTAACATTTATGCGACTCTGCCCGTTTCCCCTGTAATATCATTTATAATATTCAGCAATTCTCTCACAGTCTTAATCCGACCATTAATGTGGAAATATCTCTGTAAACGGTTCATTATTGTCCTCTAACATTCTCATAATTTCGTTCTTCAAGTTATTTATGCGTGTGTAGCTGTGTTAATGTTCACTTTCCTCCAACACGAATCTTTCGTGACCGTATGACGTGGCTGGAAGTAGATTCACGGCGCGACGGTTATTCATTTATGAATTCATGCTAATATTTTCGCGAAAATATCTATAATAATCCGGACCTATAATCAATTCCTTTTTTCATATCCATTCGAACCACGTGTTTTTATCTTCAGCATTCTCCTCGAACTGTTTATCATCTGTTGTCACGCGAAGATCTGCCGCCACAGTTCTAATCGCCATGGTTAAAAACAACGAAGCTCCTATTTCGCAGAAAGCTCGACGCACGCCATTTTAAATAGCCGCGACGAACAAGCCACCGAAATTATATATGTTTCGACATATTATATTCACGATCATTATACTCTTCTCTATTATGCTCTCCTTAAATCTGTGCCACTTTAGCGACACGCTAATAGTGGGTACTTCGGGCATCACTTTTTAACTTCTTTATTACAAAATATACTTTACATTTTACATGCATAAATATATTACATTAAGAACTGGAAGGAGTTCGTGCGAATTCTTGGATCAACATGTTGTTTAATATCTAGTTTTATTTAACGATGAATTCGCCATTTACTTTGGTGATCCTTTTCCGAAGTTATACAAGCTTGTACACGGTGTATAAAAAGTATATGTCAAATTTTGGGTCTCGAGTCAATCGTTCTCTTAAAAAGCGACATACAAATATGGACAATTCTTAAAATCTTGCGGTATTACAGGATTAACTTCAAAACTGCTTATTTCACTGTTTTTGTTTCAAAGAATACAATGTTCAGAGGATACAATCGAATTTGATACAATTATATAGTGCAAATCATGTTAATTATTTATTTAGTTCTATTAAACAGACGTTCCTTTACTATTTTGATACGGTATTTGGGTGAAACTGTCGAAAATGCATCTTTGGAAAGAAATGTAATATACTTAAAGAGTAAAAAAATGCAATATTGTCCTTTGTTAAGTTACCTAAAAAAATAATAGTTCCGCTGTTTATTTCTTCAAGATAAGGTTTACTGCTTATTAACACATTACCGACCGGTGATTATTGCATAGTTTTGAAAAATCTATGGCACATGGCGAAACACTTTTTAGTGGAACCTTCAATAGCAACAGCAATTTACATTGTGAACTAACAAGTCACCCTCAATAACGTTATCTAATAGTTTCATTTCAGATTGCAATGTAAAAGAAATTTTCTATGCTTTCTTTTGGTGCAGCACAATTATTAAAAATCCTATTAATAGGCTTCCGGTAGGTAAAGTGTTAAAATACGAAAGAATCTTAATGGGACAAGTACCCTAGGTACACTAAAAACCCTACACTGTCTTATAATTTCTATTTCAATAGTTAGAAGAAATATAATTATATCTATGGTATGCACTAGATTCTAGAAGAATGGAGAAGGCTTCGGTTCTCGGCGCAGATTGAAGGCGAAAGTGCTCGCGCTTGCGGGCGTCGAAGTCTCCAACGCTCGACTCGACACGGGCGCCAATTCTTCGACTCCGCTAGCGAAATGGATACAAATTACTCGCGATTTCCCTCACATTTCATTCTGTCGAATGGCCGTGTCTCTGGGCAGTCCTTCGCCTGCGGCTGCAACCCCTGGTGATTACGAATTTCTGGTTTCTACCGGGTCCGAGGCGAGGAGGAGCCAAGCCGTAGAGACGACGAAATCATCTTAAGCGGTAAATTACACATATGCTAAGTGGCCACGATTCAAATTATTATTATCATCATCATCCCTCGGCCACGGAATCGCCCTTCCGAGAATGATTACACGCGGCTACGGGGACGCGGCGTATGCTGAGGCACGTCTCTCTGTTTTCGAGGCCCGTCCTTTCCTCATTTGTATGCGATTTGGACTGGCAGCGGTGCGCATGCACCTTGCTGCAAGGCTTTTGCAACGATTGGCAGGGCTTCGAGTGCCTTCCCAATCACCATTTATTATTTCGAAAAAAATAAATGCCATTTAGGCGGACAATGTTGCTGAAATATTCTGCTTCGAACGTCTGGAACTCTTGCGTAAATCGTTCTGCGAGGATTTAATAATTGAAAAGATGTATTATTTATGCTAAGATGCTGTGAGAACAGATTTGAATCTTCTTGAATTGAACCAGATAGATTACTGCTTCCTAACTTCTTCTTCCGTAATTACTCCTTTGGACTCGGAGCTATTTTAACTCGAAAATTAAACATTTCTTCGGGCCTAGATTAATTCGATTCTATATGATTTCTTTCATTTTATGGATACGAAATTGATATAACACCTCATTCAATACTGGTATAGCAATTTTTAGTGGTGACATTTATAGTAGAATTGAGTAGATGAAATTCAAAATTGTTGGAAAATTTTGAAAATTGAACATGTCAATACATACGTATATAATTTCTCCTCTATCCAAATCATTAAGGGAAGAAATAACATTCAATTTAGTTTCTCTTTCTTGCAATCGATGCAGACAATTTTTATTTTGCATAAAGATCCGCAGCCTAGTTATAAAAATGTTTTCATCAGAAATTTTCGAGTGCACTATTTTATTGAAGCACATGTTACGATCAAAATTGTATGAAGTCCGAGGTGTTCAAGGTTCTAGAACTCGGGGATTGTGGCCTATGTAGACACAAAAGAAGATCGACGCTATGATTGGTTGCCTCTTTCGTTGCACAGCCTCGATTTTTGCACGCATTTTCGGCCCCGTTTCGTGCAACGAGCGCGGTTCTACACCAGTGACATTTATTTCTCGGTAGTTATGAATGAAAGAAGTATCCATGATTGAAGGAGGCGAGAAATTTTTTTGTAAAACAGACTCACGAGTTATTCAGTAAAAAAGAAATGAAATGAGGCTACGGGGTCTGGAATTATTCGCTAAATCCCGTTCAATTTGGTGAGGAGTGATTATAGGCATCAATATAATTTGTATAGCCGCTAATATACATATCTAAAAAAAGAAACGGCTCGAGAGTGAAGGCGAAGGAGAACCACTGCGGAAATGATAGAGTATACAAAGCAATCCCCGCATTCGAGCTCGATTGGAGGACCGATTCCGGTAATACGTTATTAATTTGAATGGCCCGCGCGCGATGAATTATTTAACGGGGCGATTACCCTAATGCGTCGCTTGTCCTCTTTTATTAAAACACTTTGGTACGTGTCTCGTTCTTAGCCGGCCGATTGGTCGGACCATTTCTTCATGATTTTCGGTCACGGTCCTTTGTGCCCCTCACGATTCTTTTTAATTGCGAGACTCTCCATTAAGCGGTCGGAAATGCACGATTCTTCCTGGAACTGTGACCGCTTGATTATTATTATTACCTTTCGAACGTTGAACACGTAGCGCGCAAACGGTTCTCCCTCGAAAATTTCACATTGATGGAACGCCGTTCGCGGCACGTGCCAATTATTTCACACTGCTATTCGCAACTCCTTTGTTTTTCCAAGCCGATCCCTTAGGACGGGTACGATGACTTGTACGGCCGTGTTTGCGATTTAAATGACTGGAATTAGATATTATTAGGATTAATATGGTAAACGGTGTCTTTTTCGAGGGACGGTTGTTTTTTAGAAAGCTGGTGATTAGTGTAGCTGAATCAGGACTTTTGTCCTCATAATATTAGCGTTCATTTACTGTCTGAGAACTATATGAACAGATGTCTTTCGTTGTAAGTATCTTTGTATTTCTTGAAATGTTCATAATATTTAATTAATAATCATATTGATTGTTCCTCTCTACTTGAGCAAATCAATTTCTATGTACCGTAACGTGTATTGAGAACTAGAGCGGGATTTCAAACACTTAGAGCCAGATCTACTTATGGATTAATTAATCCAATAAATCGCATTATAGCAGACTATGTGCACGTCCCTTCTTTGTTATTCTTTGTTATTATGCGTGTAGTCCCTTATCCTTTTCTATTGTAAACATTTATGTAAAAGGACCTCGGTCCGTCTATAATAAATAATAATTATAATAATAATAATATGAAGACCAAATGTCAAGAAATACGAAGAAATTTCTAGCCAACGACATCATTGATTTAAATTATCTGGAAAAGTACTAAATTAGTAACGAGCAAACAATTTCACATATTATTTTAAGACAATAAAAGTTACACATTGAATTATAAAATTATTACAAAAAATATATATTTATTAATATAGTTTTTTTTCCCGAACATCTACTGAACTTTCGAAAAATTTTCAACGTTCTGGCTTGACGTTGAGTTGCACTACTGAATTTCGTGCCACCTCCTGCAATATCATGTTCTCCTAATACAAAGTTCAATTTTCGAGGTTTTCGAAGGTGGTATCCGAAATTTCAGTCGTACAAGTCAACGTCAAGCCAGACGCCCGAAAATTTTCGAAAATTCAGTAGAGCAACTCAACGACAAGTCAGACGGTCGAAAATTGGCGAAAATGTTCGAAAACCTCGAAAATTGAACTTTGTATTAGGAGAACATGATATCGATGGAGGTGGCACGAAAATCAGTAGAGTAAGTCAACGTCAAGCCAGACTGCCGAAAATTTTCGAAAATTCAGTAGTGCAACTCAACGACAAGTCAGACGGTCGAAAATTGAACTTTGTATTAGGAGAACATGATGTCGAAGGAGGTATCCGAAATTTCAGTAGTATTAGTCAACGTCAAGCCAGAAGCCCGAAAATTTTCGAAAATTCCGTAGAGCAACTCAACGACAAGTCAGACGGTCGAAAATTGGCGAAAATTTTCGAAAGCCTCGAAAATTGAACTTTGTATTAGGAGAACATGATATCGATGGAGGTGGCACGAAAATGAGTAGTATAAGTCAACGTCAAGCCAGACTGCCGAAAATTCCGAAAATTTTCGAAATCGAAGTTTAATTTGAAACATTTTTCTCTATCCAAAATTTTCGAAGATGTTGAACTACTTTTACTATCGAATATTCAGGTACAGATTGCGAAAATAAGAACACATTAACTGTTGTATCTAATATTCTTTATTCACTCGACATATTTACAACGACGATATGAAAACTTAATAATTAACGCACGCACGAGTCCAAGCCGAGCAATTATTGTGGGACAAAGTCTGAATCGCAGAAAACGGAAGAATCAAAGCAGATTGCTTTGATTTACAAAGAAGAAATATGAACTTAGAGCAGAAGGCTCTGGTCTGGGGGTGACACTAACAATAAGAGGTGACAATAATTGCTCGGCAAATGAAAGTAATTTAAAAATACGCCGCAGTCTTTGTCGATGTGGCCTCTTCGTGTGATTGTGTCTTCTTCGTCTGATGTGTCCTCTTCGTATGATACGTCCTTTTCGTTGGACGCAGTGTCGCCAGATCGAAGAAATCGAGGGGAATACGATTTACCCCCTCTCCGATGACCAGATTAATACGTGACCATTCTACGGACTTAGTGGAGAATGTTGGAGTATGCTCATGGTGCTGGAATGGAATAGTGGAAGGGGAAAAGAGGCGGAGAGGAAAAATCGGCCAGTTTTGGTCGATTCCGGCGACACTGGTTGGACGACACCGATGATCCGTTCTCACAGCGTAGAGGACACTAAAATCACTGGCATTTTAAGGTGGCGGTACTACAGATTCCTATGGACACCAAGTCCCATAAGGTGTCAGGTCTATTTCTATACACAGACCATCGAAATCTCGTCTGTGTTATTAGTATCTCGTCGATGATCTCTGCAATCATTATCATTATCCTCTATTTGTAAAAACTCCTAGTATCTTACAAGTAGTGGATAATATCAAGCTAATGCTGAACACTTCGAATTTGCGTTAATATTGTATAGTAAAAAGTAAGACATGTTAGAGATAAGAACAAATGTATATATTGAACGATTTTCAACAAAGATCTTGTAAATTAATATCCATGATTATTTCAAACCTATTCCCTTCCATAACATTTTGCCATGTCATCTTCCCTCAGATCAAAATATATGTATTATTTAAGCTCCTTCATTTGATTTTTGCCTCAACGAGAATAAGATTACTTCGAGCTATGTATGTACTACCGTTCTGTCACGTTCCGCAAGTTCCTCTAAACAAAGTACCACGGTCGAGCATTAGTGAATATTAGGGTACACTAACAACGATTTCTTTAAAAATCAATAGTATACTATTGGGTAGAATATTCATGAATTTTTTCGTAACATTCTGTTGAACATGGCGTGACTGATAATCAATTTGGATAGGCACTTTTCACAATCTTATGCAGCTATACCTTAAAAATCAAGAAAAACATTTGCGTTCGGCAAATATTCTCGAAACTCTGACCGCGAGCCAGGATCCCTAATTGCTGGGCGTCGCGCCGTCGGATACGGCGTTCACTGGTCCCTGAGGACAAAGACCCGCTTCCTCCCTGGTTCGGCACCACCTACAACTGGAATTCCATCCCCTGGCAGCGAGGTAACGCGAGCGGAGCGCTGCGCAGACTTCAGGAATGCCCCCCGAGCTGTGACGGTTCCACGGTAATGTTACGTTTTCGACGCGAGGGAGGGACATTGGTCCCCGGGCCCTACGATTCGAACTCTCGAATAAACGTCGGCTGCTTTTGGGTCTCGGGCCTCCAACACGCGGACGTTTTACAGCTCGTTTTACGCGGACACAGCCTTTTTTGTGACATGAGCTGTGCAGAGTTGGATGCTTGTGGTCTTCCTGGAATGTTGCTTTAATTGGTTATAATAACATCTGGTTCTCCAAATATAGCAAGAATCTTTCCATTTTAGAGAGGCTATTTTTGAGACTCCAATCTCAAATACACGGACATTTTGCGTCTCGTACATGATCCGTTTTTGGAACAATCTGCTGTGCAGAATGAGAGCGTTGCTGTCTTCAAGGAATGTTGATCGATGGATCATAATATTGCCTGGTTCTCGAAAGATGATAAGAATGTTTTCATCTTACAGAAGCTATTTTTGAGACTCGGGCCTCGAATACACGGACATTTTGCGTCTCGTACATGATCCGTTTTTGGGACATGTGCGCTGCTGAGTTCGAGCATTGATGTCTTCAAGAATCTTTCCATCTTGGGAAGCACACAAGCATTTTGTGACATGTATTGTAAAGAGCTAGAGCGGAGAAGTTTGCATGGAATATTGCTCCATTCCGTCGTGATATCGCTTGGTTCTTGAACGACTGGATCTGAAAATAAGATGATAAGAAAGTAAGAGGATTTCTGGGGATAAGAAAATGAGAACAGATAAGTGGAAATAAGAACAAAATGTTTTCTAAACATAGACCTCTTAACCCTTAGTTGTACTCGAATGGTGACTCTGAGGCACCATTCAAAATTGCTGTACCATTATTCAAAATATTGTTTACATTATTGAATATATCGGTATCTAATCAATTACTAAACATTTAGGTATTGTATGAGGTATTGCACCAATTTCATATCCATAAAATTTAATACGTCATAGGGAATGGAAATATTTTAGGTTGGAAGAGATATTTAATTTTCCAGTTAAGATAGCTCCGAGTGCAAAGGGTTGAAGCTTTGTTAACACTTTATAGAAAATATGTTCGTGTAGTGTTTTATGCATTACTGATAATTCTTATCGGTCTTCAATAATTCTAGTAGATCAAAAATAACGTGTACATTGACACTCTTCGATTCTTTCTATTATTTCAAATTGCAGCTACTAAATTTTCTCATAAATATTCGCAATGTACTGATAAATTTTACCGCATTTTCAAAATCGTCATCGTACGTGGTCATGTAATTTCGCTATTTGGTTTGCTTATTTTAATATAGAGAATTGGTAATTTTATACAAGATAACTTATTTTATTTTTGCACCACTTTCCTCCAGTAAGTTAACGAGTCTCGATTAGGCCTCCGCCTGTCCAATGCCCATTCCCGAAAATTCGCAACGTTCGCGTTTCGTCAGCAGCGATAATTCCTCGACCGTACATAAATTTCTTCTTTACGAAATTGCCGGTTCTCCGGGCGAGTGGGTGCTCGTAATGAGGGCGAATCTGAATCCCCTGGCGCAGTCTTATTTAAAGTTTCGTAAACTAGAACGCCGGTTCACGGAATCGGCCGAAGCGAAAACGGCGAATTCGGTGGGCCCCGTGCGTAAACGTGCGGGTGGATGATTGCCATGATTGCCCGGTCATTATGGGAAATTTTCGAAAAGTCGACGATCCGGGGGCCCCTGTACCCTTTCGACATTCGGAGGTAATCGTCCGGTACCGAGTTAATCGCGTCTATTACCGGAAATTCCGGAAAGCTGACGCAGACGCGATTAGCAAGGAAGACCTCTCTTGATTCCTCTTTGATCGCGCCGACTTTGATTAATCCATCGAGATTACTTTGCTATTAATCAACGCTGGGAATTCTGGTTCGGGGAACTAAGACCTGGCTAAGACTGTTTTCTAAAAACTACTTCATTATTTCACAGAAATGCCTTTAGTACTTGTACATCCTTTGCGAATTTAGAACAACCTGTTCTGTTTGTACATTTTTATGTACAGTTTGTACTTAATGTCTTTGGTACTTGTATATCCTTCGCGAATTTAGAACAACCTGTTGTGTTCGTACATTCTTCGCAGGATAAAACGAGGTTGAAAGAAAGAAGAAAAAATTCTAAATGTCGACATTACATTTAGTACTCTAAAGACCTTTAGTACTTGTACATCCTTTACGAATTTAGAATAATGTAGCTGTTGTGTTTGTACATTTTTCGCAGAGTAAAATGAGGTCGAGTAGAAGAAGACAAAGTATAGTGCTTAATGTCTTTAGTACTTGTATCTCCTTTGCGATTTAGAACAACCTGTTGTGTTTCTACATTTTTCAGAGTAAAATGAGGTTCAGTGAAAGAAGAAAAGGTACTTAACTCTTTCGTACTTGTACATCCATTGCGAATTTAGAACAACCTATTGTGTTTGTACATTTTTCATAGAGTGAGGTTGAGTAAAAGAGGAAAAAGTACTTAATGTCTTCAGTACTTGTACATTCTTTGCGAATTTAGAACAGCCTGTTGTGTTTATACATTTTTTATAGGGTAAAATGAGGTTCAGTGAAAGAAGAAAAGGTACTTGTGTTCAAATGAGGTTGATTAAAAGAGAAAAAGCACTGATGTTGCGGCTCAATAATTTTAAAAAATTGCTAGGAGCTTTCTTTCGGAGATAAATTCCTTCTTATTCGACTGCAGAGCAAGAAGTGTTACAGTTAATTGATTTTTAAAGGACACTCATTCAACTCCAATTATTTTCAATGATTTTAAACTCACGAATTGCATAACAAAATTTCGTTAATATAAAAGTACAGAAATTATGAAAATTCATTCAGAGTTCTAGAGGACATTAATGTTACATTTTCAGTTGTATTTCAGGTATTACCTCAAGGGTTCAAATAGTAAATTACAGAATAAGTGAAAATGCTGTCTTTAAAAGTAAGATTGACTTGTCGATAGCAAACTGAATGAAAATTGTCCTAATAATAACATAAGTGAACACAGATTAAAGAAGATGTGACAGTATTATGGATCCCACTGAACGACAGTGTTTATTAACGTAAATTTTATTGTTTAAATTAGACGTGACAGTATTATGTCGTATCTACAGGAAAAGTACAAAGTTATAAGTTATGCTATATGTATATCATATGTATATATTATAACACGATAATAATCGTACGAGATAGCGAAGAGGTTCCTTAATTCAGCGTTCGGTAACGAGTTCGATGGGATGAATTCCGGGACAAACAGGATTAATTAGGTATAGCTTTGAAACGGGGTGCAGGGGGATTCAGAATAGGTGAACAGGGGTGCGTGGTGTAGACGTGGTGGTTGGTTAAGGGGACACGTAACATAGAAAAATAAATGTGAATCGCCGAAAGCAGCCACGACAGAAGGCACGACAAATTGCTACACGGAAGCAGATCCCCGCTCGCAGCATCCTTCTCACGACAGGCTCATCGCTTTTTCACATTGTTTTCTCCGTTCCTGCATATGAACCTGGGCAACGCGTAACACGGCGTCGGATAAAACGAAACACACGATCGATTGTAAGGCAGCGTTGTGCACAGCTCGTCGATCCTGATTGTGCAAAGGAACGAAATTATTTTTCGTGGTACGTGAAACAGAATAACTTCGTTCTTTAAAGACGATCGTCGAGCACTCGCGGCGAACAGGGGGACTTTCGAGACAGAGAGAGCTATTTCGTTTTTCTTTCTTTTGATTTGCCACTTTTCACGTCGCTTCCGGTCCCTCCTCTTCACTGTTCGTATTCGCACACGTGACTTTCGGGTGTGATTCGCTGAATCACGCGGAGAACGAGCGCAAAACGGTCGAACGAGGCTCGATCACGTCCCGTTAGTAAAATCGAAAGAAAATTCAGGAAAAACACGGTCCACTTTGCCGCAAATCGGCGAGTATTTTTTTGAAAACGTGTATATGTACAAGAACAGGCGGTTTTTACCTCTCCTCCGGCTTCACGGCCACACTCTGAACTTTGGCGATTGCGACAAGCAACAACTTAACATCTAGTCTCTTTAATTTTTCTTTCAAGGGACCAAGGCGGCGTGAACACGTCGATTATTCGGAGCATAGAATACTTCAATGAAATGAAAAATTAGTGGAGTGATTCGTTCATCTTGAATATCAGGACTGAACACTTTTTGTTATGAATTCGTTAATAACCTTATAAATTAAATTCGGGTGAATACTACAAAATGTTTTTCTTTGATATTGTGCTTGTAATAAAATATGTTGGTCGAGTATCTGATTTACAGACTTACAGACACGTAGTTTTGAATTTATATCGACAACAGTTTCATTTATTTTTTATTTAGCACGTAGATTGCCGCACCAAAAACCATAAAAAACCCCAAAAATCGAAAAGTAATTTATTTACTGGAAAGAAACTTAAAACTTACTATTTTATTTCGAAGATTCACGTTGACTTTAATGAGCATGGAAATAAACCTTTAAATCTGAATAAAATATTAATAGTTAACTTGCTAAATGAGATTGAGATAATGGATTTCTGATCGTATTCTCGCCGCATTGTCGCCTTAAATTGCTTATTTTACTAACTTGCGTTCTTACGCAACTTTTCGGTCGTTCCTTCGACGCTCCGAGAAAATCTCTTTTCGTATCCTTATCGCATTAATCGGTAAAAAATAGTGATTAATATGAGCGTATATGTTGTCTTGATTCTTTTAATACGAGTAGATGTCTATATTTATATGTCTAATATACGTAACATGCGAATATTTGGCGTGACTTCGGGGATCGATGAGACAGGGGCTATCGATGGAAGGGAACGATTTATTGAATGGATCCAAACGAAAGGGCGGAAGACCTAACATTAAGCAAGCACATACGAAACTGCCAATCTCCAAACCCTTCGATTAGAAAATACAAAAATACTTGAATATTGACATGGATATTCACATCTCCGCGCGCATTTGTACGTAAGAAAAAAACAAAATAAAATCCACTATCAAGTTCTTCTAAAATCCAAACCATTTTCGTGTGCAAATCTCGTAAAACATCTCTGCTACTTCGAATTTTTATTCAGAGCTCTCATACACTAAGGCGAATCAAAAATTAACCTTCCGGGGATATTATAATTTGATCTTTGTTTAAAAATTCGTAGAGGAACTTTATTTGAAATGTTATAGCTCATATCTACGAATTAAAAATTGCCTGGGAGATTTTTTGGATTAGATTTTGATTAATTTTTCAATGAAACTTAAAAGATCAATATTCAAAGTTAGGTTTCAGTATCTTAGGTACATGAGATCTCGTAACACTAAAAGTACAAGACATGGTAACTCGTCAATCTCCTATAAAAATTGCAAAAATACATTTATTGATATTTTTCACGATTTTTATCATAATATGCACACGAACGAACTTAGTTGATAATCTCCCTCGAACGTACCCGCACAATTGCAGTAATCGTCAACTGAAAAACCTAAAACGCTCAATCTAATATGCGCGGTTCTTTTCAAACAAGATCAAGGATGCCTACATCTATCAAAAACAAAAATTACAGAACCAAAAAGAGGGATAGACATTGTTCCGATCTTACAAAACCGAGACTCTTCCGTATGCACCCTCTTAACAGAAAATCAGCTCGGGAGAAAAGGCGGAGAAAAGAAACGAGACAGGTAGACAGCACAATTTATCCACATCGCATCGTTGCAGAAGGTTATTGTTAAACACAGGCTTAGAATTAATTTGTGAATGACAGCAAGAAAAAATCATTAGAAGGATGCGACTACAATCGCTCTTAATGCTACGCTAACGTATGTACATCAGGGCGAACACGATCGCGAAGAAACTCGATACAAAATTAGAGAGACACACGTTACACCGCGAACCAATGAGACGGGACTACCATCGAAACCGACGAAAGTTGCGTTCGGTTGGTTCGTCGATAGATCACGATCAAATCAGCCGTCACCATCTTTGTCTAACAAGGAAAGCTCTCAGATAAGTAATTAATTTTAAAAAATAAGAGTTAAAAGTTACAGTCTTTCTCCTAATAATCTTTCACTATCCGAATAATTGAGATGACCGGCACTCGCTCAAAAAATCTGATATTTGATATTTTCTCGTAATTATTTTTACTTTTGGGAGTTTTTCTAAATACACGTAAGTGAAATAAGTGGAACGGAATACAAACATCCAGATGTTGAGTGTTACGTATTTTCGTGCAGGTACAAATACATCTTGTTTTACATTGTTACATTTTGTACCCCTCACAGCATCGATACAGATCATAATTAGACCGCTGATCATAATGCATCTATGTCGTATGAAAAATTATCAGGAGGTGGTATACTACAACTTCCAGCACTGATTTTCCTCTAAGCTAATTACTCGTCGGAAGAGGTCGCCCTGCAAGTATCTCGAGGGAGATAACGTTTGCGTTTCTTGTCCAGTAAGTTCTTCCGCAGTCTTATGATTCCTATCAGACGATCTGTTGACGAATGCGATTATGATTTACGACCGATGATCGTCACCGCGCAAAGAAAATGCACTTTCACTCGTTCCCTCCGTGGCTCTTGGAGCGTATAACATCAACTCGCACGTAAACCACCCGATGCTCTACTCTCTTTCCTTATCCTTATCGCGAACGTCACATCCGATCACGCTTGCCGCGAGGTTTCGGAAAGCTTTTTAATTGGTCATGGTTGAATTAGACGCGTGAAACTTTCTTCCCGGTGTCTGTGTTACGTCGATATCGCTCGCGATCGCTCGTTCTCCTCTTCGACTCCCGCTGCCACGCTTCCGGGCAACGATTTCTACCTTTTTTTCTCTTTCTTTTTGTTAACCGACGACACTCGCGTCTTGCTGTTCGAAGGCGAAATTTTGTCCGGTTGCGTATCTTCTCTTTGTGTACGGGAAAAAAGGATTGGTACCGACGGTGGTACGCCTAGGCGAGAACAAAAGAACGAACGATCATGATCTGGTTCCTTTCGAAAAATGAACGATCGCCGCGTTCGATGAATAGGCGTCTTCCGTGTTCGTTATCCTAGACAGGTGGCAGAGCCCATAGAGTCGCTGTCTTGTCGGCTGAGGTGCTGAGAAACGAGAACTCCGTTGGATGCCATCGGCCTGAGATTACTTTGTCCTGGTGCTGCGCTACCACCACGCTGGGCAGGGGCATCGTTAGGTCACCTGTGAGCACGTGGTCGATTGGTGTTAACGAAAGGTTGGTATTATTACTTCAAGGAAGATAAATATTAGAGAATTGAAACTTTTAAGGGTCGGCATCACATACAACTTATACTACCGAGGCTCATGGGTGCAAGCCATGTCCTTTTGGAACTGTTTCTCAATGTTTCGCAAGCACCTGCGTGTGATACATACTTACAAATTGTCGATGCTTCTAGTATTAATTTTATTTAAACTACTGTGCAATGGATATGATCATATTATTAGTGGCATTCGCATGAACTGAGGATGTTACATTAAAATAATGAATTTTTAAATCGAAACCTAGCTACACTGAATTCTTATTAAGATTCGCAGTCTGTCAATGATTCACTGTAAGTAATTTGAATTAAAAGTTCATAATTCAGTAGAAAAGTTCCAAGAAGTGAAGAATACCATCAATATCAGCCAAAAATTAAAAGTAAAGTAATAGGAAGTTGAAAACCTAGATTTCTAAAGTCAAGTTTATCTGCAGAGACAACAGTTAAATGGCGTCGGGTTTAGTATTGAAATCGCCAAAACTTGCCTTGCAGATCCGTAAGTACGAGCTTATTGTCGTATCCGCCGGTGAGCAGGTAATACGCGGATGGCGAGAAACGTATGCTCCTAATGTCGGCCGCATGCGGTTTGAAGCACTGCACCGTTCTTCCGCCCCGGATGTCGAATAAGACGCAGCTACTGTCCTCGTGACCGGATACCAAAAGACGTCCGGATGGATCGACGCAGAGCGCCGCGACAGGACTCCCGACCTGCAACGGGATCAAATGCTGATCAGACGCGAGATACTGATTCTGTTCCACGTTGATACGTAGCACGTCCGATAAAGGTTCGATCCTGAGAGAGCACTAGAGAGTGAGAGAGTCGAAAGTCGTGGAAAATGTGATATTCGTGAGGGGGACGAATGACTGGTGCGAGTTGAAAAACGTGGGTCGAAGCCTTTATCGGACGTCGGACGGAAAACGGAACTGAAACAACTGAAAATCGATGTCCTCGGTGCATGCTGGATGCGTTTGTCCATTGCAGAAATCCTTTCTGCGCCGAAAACGTAGCGTAACGCAAATACCTAGACTACAGATTTTATGCATGTACAACATAAATGTAGACGATATGCGAAACAACTAAAATGTTGAACAAATTCAAGAAACTTGAAATGAATTTATATTTAACCCTCCGTGGACAATCAGGGTCCTTTATGTTTGGAGCAAAATTTCACTCTTGAATTTCTTCCTTTTCGATATTTATTTTTTCCCATTAATGCTTTAAACATTTAACGTTTCAATTAATAATAGAATAGTGACTTCAATAAGTATTTCAAAATTTTTTACTAATAACTCATATTTCTTGTAATTTATACAGAAAATGTTTGCTCTGCATAAAGATCCGCAATCTAGCGATGGCGTAAATATGTAAGACCGATAATAGAAAATTTGTTCTATATTTATGTTTTAATTCAAATGCGAATTTGTGGTAGAAAGAATTTTCGCAACTTGGACCGATGACAGGAAGAAAGCGCTAATTGAATCAACTACTTCGCTATTTGGTTATAGAAAATCAAGCTCTTCTGGCCTAATGAATTGTGATAGATACCTGAAACAGGCCTGTCCACTTTTATTCTATGCTGTATATTACCTTAACGTTTAAGAAATTGAGATCATCCTTGTGGAGCAAACTAACACGACAGTTTTAAGCAACAGTTTTTTCATAGAGAAACATTATTTCATATCACTTTCTAATCATGAACAGACCTAGTATTAAATGGTTTGAGATCCGAGTGGTACAAACTTGTCCGAACGAACTAAGAAAACCGTTCAAAAAGATGAACGATAAAAACTAAAGGAAGCTCCAAAATTTGGAATCACAGTGTACATTGCTCATTGCTCACATTTTATTAGAGTTGTCGGTCTCTAGTTCGCCTACTTTAAAGTTTGAAATACCCGTTTCAAAGTTGATACCACTCAGGGAAAACTATTAGATTGTCCGAAATTCATTCCGTCTTGTATTAATACGCACAGTGTAAATTCAGAAGAGTTTTTCAACAAAGCAAATAACGTGGTTGCTCATGTTATCTAACGATGTTAAAACGCGCAAATTGCGAAAGAAACATTTCGAACAGTCTAATACTTGTGATTCTAGATAATCATGACAACTGGGACAAGGTAGCTAAACTAACCCTGCTGCCAGGTACCGTAGCGGGTGTGACCATGTTGACGCAGCCTCTCGTTCTGAGGTCCCAGAATCTGACAGTCTTGTCCTGCGATCCACTAACGAACATCGCACCTCCCCAATTGTACAAGGTGAGAACATGACCACTGTGGCCGCTCAATGCTTGGAAAGGTGTGCCGGTCGCGCAATCGGTTACGTAGATCTTGCAATCACCTGCGCCGCCGCTGATCAACAGGCTCGACTTGTTCGAGGTGTCTTCGAGGAAGCACAGGTCGCGAACCGTGCCATCATGCATCGTCAACTCGACTTCTTGACCTGGAAGAATCATGAGGAAACTGTCAGTTTATGGGAAAGTTCGCTTTCCGAGAGTCTCGTTACACAACAATTATATAAATCGAGTGTTACAGAGTAATATACACCGCGTCCGGCTGCAAGTTAATGACTGGTCTCCCTTTTTTTCTGCGGGAATTTCGTATTCACCCAGATCACCAAGATATTGGTGCTATTACACATGATTAACGCGGTTCCAAGGAAATCCGGTTGAGCTCAGATATTTCGCAACATTTTTATATGTATATCGAATCACTCTTATTGATTTATAGCCGAAGAAAGCTACAAGTTCACGACAAGCTACATAGTTAATTTGAGTAGGTTGTGAGCGTTGTAAGAAGATTTTATTTTGCATAAGAATCCGCAGTATGCTGATAACTAGACTGCGGATCTTTATGCATTTATGGGTTCTAAAAATTTTCAAAAAATGCTGGAGTATTAAATTCAACAGATTTTTATTTACTTGGACCTAGAAATACTATTACCAATGAACATAGAATTTTATTCGGTACCACTTTCTTAAAATTTGTCTACAAACATTGAAAATTGCATAAACTTGGGAGGATAATAGACATGATACTTCAATGTGTGCAATGTCGTAAGTATACTGCGGATCTTTATGCAAAATCAAAAAATATTGCATTGATTGCAAGACACAGGAGCCAAATAACAAATTCATTCTTCTTTTAACTATCTTATTAAGGAGAAACTAATAACACTGGTGGCCTTAAATCTTTTTAATACCTCCACTGTTTTAAATTGTACCTATCCATTTTTGGATATTAATATAAATCTTCCAAATTAGTCTGAATGTTAAAGATTTTGATTTACCTTCGAGGTTCGACGTGTCGGCGTTGAAGCGCATCAGCTTGACAGTCTTGTCGTTGCTTCCGGTCGCCATGAGCTGTCCATCCGGTGTCCACGCGAGACAGTATATCGAGCCCTTGTGGTGTTTCGTTCTTTTGAAGAGCACCGTGGGCTGATAAGTCTGGTGATCCTCCCTGCAAAAACCCGTAACCCATCAAGATCTCGTTAGCGGCTGTCCATGCGAGTGTTTTTGCCACGTTTTTCGCCGAACGATTCGAACGAGCCTGTTCCATTTCACCGCGCAAGTATCACTAAAACAACGAATCACGCGACGGCCTAGCGATTCGAGCAGCCGAGACATCAGATTGCCTTAGCCAGTTTGCGAATCGTTTCACTTTTCCCTGGCTTTTCGATACGACTTTCCATTTCGATACCGTTGATATCTCACCGGTAGAATGCGAAGAAAATCGTGATCGTTATCGGAACTTAAATATTTATTAGTGTCCACGCCTCCGTGAACTGTTTTTTACGCGTCCATCCTGTGGAGATACTGCGGATGATTTACAAGCACACTACGAAACTTCATGCATATTCAGACTTTACGATGCCTCTCCGCGGTAGAAGTAAATTGGAAAGGTTTAGTTACTGTAGAATACCTTATCTAGACAGAAATAAAATGACAGAGTTTCTTCCTCTGAGCGACATTTACTATAGTTTATGTCTTATTGGTGTTCACACTACCATGCAAGTTGCACATGCATTAAATCCGTAATATATTTATTAAATATTAGTGAGAATAAAAAGGATGCTCGAGTAATGAGGATTGAGATTTTCACACTGATTACATTGACAGTTTAATAATCGTTTTGAAATGTGGGAGTGACATTTGTTCCACTTTCGAGTCTCTTGATGTATATTCGATTTTTTTGCACAGGTACAGTGATAATTAGACAGCGGATCTTTATGCAAAATAAAAATTTTTGACTCGATTTTCAATCAACTGGAGTGAAATAAAAATGTATTTTCTTTCTTAGTATGATTAATAGGTCGAAAATAATATAACAGTGGTTTTAAATTCTTCTAATATTTTCGCTGTTTCGAGTTACACCTACTAATTTTTGTCATAAATTATAAATGCATAAAATCCGCTGTCTTGTGATAATGAAAAACAGAATTATTATTGTGAGTGAAGATGCAATTTCATTTTTATTCATTTCAGTTTAAGAAATGAATCGTGGAACTACGAAAGATTATCGTGGAAACAAATAACTATTATTATTGTTATGTTCACTGACAGTAAAACGAAGTATTTGTAATATTATCATCATCAACGAACAAATATTTAATGTTTTTCTCGGAAATAATGCCGCGATATTTCTTCACTTTTGACAAGTGTAATGTTTCCACAAGTAGACTACCATAAAACGAAATTCATTAAAAATTGTTTTTATTCCATGTTCATGGAAGAATTAGATATACGAAGATAAGAGATTAATAAGATATTGTACGCCCTCTGCCACTTAATTTTATGGATACTTATCAGGACATAAAAGAAGACAGAACATTATAAACGAGTGCAAAACGTACAAGAAATTTCGATCACAAGAAGCAATTAAAGAGGATCTCGCATTCTAAATACTAGTTATAAAAGATTGCAGATCTTTATGCGCCCGTAGCTTACGATGGTAAAACAGAAATTAGAATGCAATTCTGTTTTTTTTTACATTTTTAGTTTATCGTAACTCTTTAATCGTATTCCTTAAAAAAAGTAGTTAATAAGAAACCTCCTCTTATAGACAGCACTTGTAACGATTGGACTGAAAACAGTTAGCTTGTAAAGCTTTTAATAAGAATTATTGAATACAAAATATTATTAAACTGCGTTAAATAATTATCACAATTAAATTGGTATTGTAAGCATGTCTTTCATTTGTAATATTTCGATAATTCACAGTTCAAAGCTCGTTCGTGTTTCTCTTATACAGGTTAACTAAAAAATGTACTTTCTTGAAGAGGGTGATTTCTGAGGACATTTGAAGTAACTTTTTCCTTTGCGAAAATGATCTCCGCCACTTTATTAAGAAGTTAATAACGAAAAACACGGACCAATCAAAGCACGGCTACAGTGGACGTACTCCGGCTCGGCCAATGGCAACACCACGCTCAGCGTGACCTGTCGAGCCGGAATCCATGCTTTTCGTTAATAACTTCTTAATAAAAACGCGGAGTACATTTTCGCAAAGGAAAAAGTTACTTTAAATGAAGAACACCATTTTTGAGACATCCTGTAGAACCTCTTACACCAAAGATAAACTATTTTTCTCAATTCTTACTAAATATAATAAATATAAAACTCCTTAATCTCCTTAATAAATAAAAATTCCTTAATAAATATAAAACTATACCGGCACGGTCAGCTCTAAAAGTATAAACACGGCTGGGGCCCGTAAGGTGTCAAGATTAATTTTCAGCTCGTCCAAATCGACAATAATCATCGATTGCTAATCGGACAGGAAAATTTGTAGCGTTGCATAGCGCACTTGTATGGGAGAAGTGCATTTGCATTGTGCAACCACGCTTTCTGAATTCCAGGAAAAAGCAAATGCTCTTTCAACACGGAGAACATTTGCTGACTGGCAGAAATGTTCAAGTTCGAGCCGCGCTGTCATGTCGTTTCGATCCCGCCCGTCTCGGAAACCGAGCTTTCTTCTCGCCCACTCGCCAAGTCTAGAACGATAGCCGCTTCACTCTGTTTCCGTGTAAACTGGCCGCGTGGAACGTGATAAACGCGCGGCCGCGTGACAGCCGGTGATTAATAAGCGAGAGCGTGGATCTTCATTTGTCGTGAAACGTTTCGCAGAAACTGTATCACCGGCCAGTCTCCAGTGTCGCCCGACTTTTCTTGTTTCCTGCACTTTCGAAAATGCATAACTGTCGAAGTTATTATACGCGACGAGAGCATATGGTCGGACGTTTACGCGTTACCCCATTTTTTTCGACGATACTTCGTCGTCGCAGAGATGGCATAGAAAACGTTTTCTATTAACGAGTTGGAATGATTGAGTGCGAGAGTGAAATTGTAAATTGAATTGTCGGATTTTTATCGCAGCATCGATTCATCACGATTGCGTTACATCTGCAATTATCCCTTCCCTTGATCGTAATAGATCATCTAGTCTCTGATTTTTCTAAGATTGCTTCTGCGTTCCTCGGAAGCAAATTCCAGGAAATAAATTCTCTGTACGTGATCTATAGGCTGCCTTTTCTTCCTTAGATCGCGATAGATATAAATACTGCGGATTTTATGCACTTACAGCAACGAGTAGCTCAAGTGTGAAACAGTAAAAACATTTTAAAAATTTAAACATATTATTGTATTCTTATGAACTGTATAAAATTATTTAGGAGAGACGCAAGTGTCTGTGTAACCCTTGTGACTAGGAATTAATATCGACAATTTTTATTTTGCGTACCAATCAGCAGACTAGTAAACTATCTTGGAACATAATTAAACATCGCCAATTTAGCTTTACACTCCGTATACAGTTTTAAAGAAAGACCCACTTCCTTAAACAATATTAAATTAGCACCTTCAACTAGTGCGAAGTGGCGCTATCCGCGTAATAATCGCCTGCTTAATCAAAACGGACTAATTTGCTGCTTTTGCGAACGAAAAAAAAACAGTCGGATATAATTAACTAAGTTAACGGAAACACGTTCGAGTGGCCTATTTTTCGTGAAGCGGACGGCATTCGCGGCGAAGATTCCATCGGAGCGATATAATACCCACCTTTCACGTAAACAAGAAATCAAATTAGATCAGTGGTCTAACGGAGCGCGATTCGTAGCAATTACACAGCCAAGCAAATTGTTTAAACACGGTTCTCAGTATCGGCGTCTATTATTCCTCGATCCGGCGATGTTCTAAGTGTATGATCGCGTCGTTTCTCACTGGGAGAAAGCGAAACGTCAGATTCTAATGAAGCAATCGAAGATTCGTTCGTGATCGCGGCCGACTCGATCATTTCGAGCACGCGATACGCGCGTTTTCGCGGAAGAAAGTGAACGCAGGCGGCGGCTGGGCCCTGGTTTGTTCGGGTTCGCCGCGCGGCTTAATCGGCGAACAGTATGATACCGGTGGATTGGGCTGGGAAAACTCGCGGCTAATTAGAATCGACGTAAATAGGAGCAGTCGGCGTGAAAGCGGTGCTCTTCGCGTCTTAAAATCGCGCCGGAGATCCTCTCCCTCGTTTCCACGACCGAAACGCTACGCCGCGACCCTTTTGCTCGCTGGCATACTCTTTACGTTAATTAAAGGTAAGTCGCAAGCTCGCGGACCTGGGAACCATGCGAAAAACTAGGCTGATGGAAAGTGACGCATGAGAACCGTGGATACGCTCTGAACTCGACAGAAATCGATGTCGTTGGAACACGGCGAACTGCGTGAAAATTGTTGCATCTTTGTTATTTGGTACTTGAATCAGTTTCTGCAGCACTTTTGGCAAATAGTTCTTTGTTCGAGTGGAAAAATAGAGAACATTTTACAGTAAAAGCTCCTTCGCTGTCCAAAGGCCGGGGGGTTGAGTGGACAACGAGCGTGCCCGGACACTATTCTTGATTTATGACTGTGTCTAGATATCGCGCCGACCGCCGAGCGAGACTTCAATAGAGAGCCGAACATAGAGAAGGACAGAATGAGATACGGATCGGGTGACCGAAGCGTGTCGCCGTCGCCGGCACAGTTTAAAGGCCCACATTGTTGCTGTTGTTCGTTGCCTTCGAAACTTTGACCGTCGATTAAACCACTAAATACAGTTGAAACTATATCGTGTTTGGTGTCATTTTAATCAGAGAAATGTCAGAAATAAGTTAGTGAAAGTCCCATAAAGAAATAATGAAAATTAAGAAGTTTGAAAATTCGGTTTCCTCGAGTCAATGTTGTGGTGTTCACACCGATATACCCGAGCCGACATCAATCGTCGCCGCCCTGCGGAGCGACTCGGCGTTGACAGGCAGTGGAATGGGTAGGCACTGGACAACGATCGTGCCCACGATTCAGGACAACGAAGGAGCGATTACTGTATATAACATTTTAGATAATTCATAAGAACTGAGGTACTGCTGGGGAAGGCCATGCTGCATTGATGAAAATAAATGGTGATTTGATGGGACAGTATGTAGAGAATATTGCGGGTGTGGTAGAACATCCCTTTGCAATGTGTGGTCTGGCATTGACATACCGAAGAATCACTTTGTCATGTCGAGACTGTGGATCTTTATGGATTTATGGCTTATGAAAATTTTCGAAAAATGCTAGAATATAAAATTATATGTCACGTGATATACATTACTAGACAGCGGATCTTTATGCAAAATAAAAATTGTCCACCTGAATTCCAACAAACAAGAGTGACATAGAAATTTATTTTCTCTGTTAATATGTTCAATAGATTGAAAATGATATAAAAGTATTTTTAAATTCGTCTAATGTTTTTAATGATTTAAATTACATCTACTAAATTAAATATACGTACATCAGACAGATGTAATTGGACGTTATCCTCAGCCGAAAGGCAACGATTACATAATAATAAATAATAAGCTACTATAATTTTGTTTCTTAGTCATATGAATTCTTTCGAATTCAATTTAAAGCTGAGAAATATAGAAATATAATTTTGTCCAGCTAGTTCCTGTCTCTCGGAGCACCGTGTGATGCGGAGAAAACACTGTTCCGGCGATCGAGTTTCTAAATTCTAAAGCTTGCGGTTAAGCAGCCCTGGGTTCAATCGCAGGACACAAACAAGCTAAACGGTTCCCAGCGAACATAATTGAGCGATCACTTGGCATTTTAATGGCCGCGTTTACAGGAACCTTGCCTTTGACGGCTGACGCAACCCGGCATTACGCCGTAAAAAGTCACTTCCTGTGATTTTACGGCAGCGAATAGTTGAAATTTACGTATCGTATAACGGCTATTATCTTTCCATCGATTGGAAACGCGGAGCTCGCGCGTCAAAGAAACTTTTACGATCTGTGTACGGGCGTGCAACGATCGAAACTCTTTTATTCTTTTTTCTTTCCCCCTGTTTTCAACGAGTTTCACGTGGTGTTTCACGGCTCGGAGTCACGATTCGCTTTTTACTGGCAATCAAATCCGATATAATATATTTTAACGAAATTTGTCGTAATCTCGATCCGTAAATCCACTCGGTTGCGCCGCGGTCCGAGACTTTCACCCCGTGGTAAATATTAATTTAGCGCGTAACGTAACACCTCGCTTTGGAAAGCGCGTCGTTCCGTCGTGACGGGCGTTAAAATCTGAAAAAGAGACGAATTATGTAAACCGTTTGTATTTTTATCGCTTACGGTGCCGTGGCGAAATGTTCTCGGTATGATTCACACTGTTTTTTACGCTCTTTTAACCCAAAGTACAGTTTACGGAGTCTCCTCTGTGTGAAAGTTCATAAAAGTTATACTTATGGCATAAATAGTGTAGTAGTATTAGACGGAGACTATTGCACTTGAAACTGATATCCAGTGGGAATAGGACCAATAAATTTGACGGCAGAAACTTTTCTGGTGGAAAGTATCGCGGGATGATTGAAATCGCAATTCGGATAGCACACAGCAGATCCAGACGGTGTACGATCAACTTTCCTTATATTTGTACAGTTCCATATCGTATCGTCGAGGGGAAACTGAAATAACAAACTGCAGGAGCTGAGGAAACAGACGATTCGACGAACCAGAACTTTCTCCGAAGGTCATCGGTTCCTCAGTTCCGAGAAATGATCGAGACAATAGTCAAAAATAAGCTGACGAATTTTCCATTGATTGTATAAAAATTGTTTTCGGCTATAGTTGTGATACGAAGAAGTGAGACCTATGTCTTAGAATGTCTTAGATGATTGCAAATGTTCGTGCCTGATTTTTAGAGACCTCAAGACCTCCATTGCAAGGTAATATAACATTTTAAAATTAATAAAACTGTTACTTTGAGATGTAACAGCTTGTGCTTGTTTTCAAATTGGATACGATCTTACAAAATCATCTAATGTACGAAGAACATAAAAATAATATAGTAAATTAGTTAAATTTATTGTACTATCTTCAATGAACATGGTATAATGGTCTGCTAATATGTAGTAACTCTGAGGCACCACTAAAAATTGCTGTACCATTATTGTAAATATTGTTTATATTATCAAATGTATCGATATCTGTGGATCTTCGCATAAAATGGAAATGGTTTGCCTCAATTGCAAGAAACGGAAGCTGAATAGATATTTTATTTCTACTTTAATAATTCGAATAAGTTGGGGCTAATATATTAACATTCTCAAATTCTGTTCCACTGATTTAAGCTTCTATGATTTTGTAGGAACTTTTAGGGTTGATATTCAGCAATTTTCGATTTCGTGAGCCGAATTGCGAAATTGAGTTGAATTTCCGGTTGCGAAGTATTGAGTAAACCTTGCAAAAATACGCGAACAGTATGCCGTCAAGGGTGATTGCACCCTTCTGACCGAAATATAGATCCACAAAAATAAACGAAATTTCGGGAGGAAGTAAGAGAGAGTTGCGAAGTAGAACTCATTTCAAGAATTGAACAAAGTAGGTGTAGAAATCCGGAATGTTACAATTTATCAATCGTTCCGGAATCAATCTATCGCGCGTCGCACAGTGATCGAATTAAACCGTGATCACAGTCTACAATGTTCTGACAGTTCCTTTCACGCAGATCACCGATGGGAATCGCAAAAAAGTCTTTCCAGCCACGCTAAGACACGCTTTCATGTGTTTCCGTCGGGATAACCCAGATCAAAAGGCGGAAAGCCGCCGTGGAGACTGTTTCAGCGTTACATGGCCGAGAAATTATAAATTATAAATGGGACTCGAGCGAATCAGACGAATTATAATGGGCAAGATACGGAACGGATTTTATTCGTTAATAAAAATTAATAAATAGAACAGAAAGAATGTCGACTGATGGATGACGATAAACTATAACGATGAGGAGCATTGCTGAGTAGAGTGTGAGCAATCAAAACTGTTAGAATAGATGTATAAATAATATCTACTAGACACTACTCGAATCAGTATTCTACTACAATAAAACCGAACAATGAATATCTAATACAACACAGGAATTCTCCTGTGGGACAATAACCTTGGGTAGAAAGTTGGTCAAAAGTATTCACATGAAAGATTAGACAACAAGGAACAGGGTAATAAAGAATATCAAATGGGCAGTTACAAGAGAGTTTAGAGTTCTAAAGAAACAGTAAAATAGGGGACAAATAACAAAAGCAATAGATTAAATAAAACAATTAACAATACACGTGAATGTGTCTTAATTGTCTCGTTACAGTATAAATTAATAAAATACAGTGATTTTATTACAGTTGATAATAAGGGTTGTAATTGCAAGACAACGCCGAGTGCAATTAGAGTTCTATTTGATTCAAACGAAAGTCTATTTAAATTGTTTTAAATATTATATATCTACGTGTAGATAACGTTTCCAATTTATTAGAACAGCTGGAAGTTGGGTGAATCTACACGAAAAATTAAGTAGAATGTATAAAATAAAATTTTGTTGTCCAAGACTTCGTGTTCTAGAAACTCGAATTTACGTCAGCTGAGTTGTCTGTCTATAACCGACCGATTCTACTTAATCCTAGATGCTAATTCGCGCGAGTCGGCTAAGAGGTTTTAAAGTAGAAAGATAGCAGAGCTGTTTTGATTTCAATTGAGAGCTTGTCTTAATCGTTAATTTATACAAGTGACTCTAATAATTGTAGGCCTTGGTACAAACACAAGACGAATTAATTTTTTAGTGACATTCTACTTATTCAAGTTTTATACATTTCCTACATTCCTGACGTATTCTTGATTTGCAGGAATTACACGACTTTGTTGCACTAAGATTTTCAATTCGACCATTCTCTGTAAATGCTCTAAAGTAAATCTCGATTTACCTGACATCGTGGAGCTTCGGATACGAGCATATTCTGAGCGTTTTCGAGTTCGATCCCACAGCATAAAGTTTCCCATGGGGGTGAAATTCTGCGCATCGAACAGCTTGCACATCTTCGAGCGCCGTAACGGGAACAAATCTCGGTCTTCCGCCATTGCTGCTGCCGTTGCTGGGGTCCAATTCCGGCCTCGGCTCTTGCTGGAAACGAAATAACAACCAGTTTACTATAGGGTAACTGGGACCGATTACTGCGGTATCACACACACACATGCTTCGATCTTTATTTTAATATTATTACTAATTTATCACGAAATAAAATGTGTAAGCATTTTATCGAAGAATGTGTTTTGAATACAAAAAAAATTGGTATCCCTCAAAGCCTAATACAACATAAGAAAATATTAAAAAATAAAATCGATAACATTTTGTACGTGTTACCAACGTGTATGTTTAATTTAAATCAATCCTGAGTACTATAAATTTTTTTACTTATTATATTTTAAATAAATAAAACTTTTATTAATCTTAACACCGTAATAGAATATCACATTTCACATATGTAAATAACATAATATCATAAATAACTAAATACATTATTTTAAAGAATATTTGGTTTAATATTTATTATCTTTAGTTTGAGGCTGCTTTAAATTAAAAGCATTCTAAAGTTTACAATATGTATTTCACAATTACATTATTATGCAGGACTGGTGGGCAGGCATTAATATTTTTATTACATGTTAATAAAACATCAAGATCCACAGTAGATTCAACTACAATATTATTATTTTCTTCATTCACAGCACTTGAATTAATTAGTCTTGTATTGTGGTATTGCACTATTGAGCAGGCAGTACTATTTTTATTAGAACTTATGGTTATGAAGTAATTATATAGGTAATAAATAATTTAGCTTTTTAATTGAACATATAGGTATTGTATTATACATCACATTAATATTCTTATTTGTACCTAGTACAATTTTATATATACATATATTGCAGTATAAGTTTGTATGTACAATTTTAATAATAATGATTAACCTGGATTAGATATAAATAATTCTTCATACTTTTATTAAACATTCCTAATTGTGAGGTGTTTCCTCCAATGGGTCTGTCTTCAGAGTCTGTATTTCAGTGTCCTCGTACTTACAATTAACAAAATGTCCCTCAATATTAAAATTCTGAAATGATTTTTTTATATTTAATAAACACATCTGTTATACATTTCAGATCTAATTTTCAAATACTCACATTCACATTCTGTTCTATATGTTCTTTTCTTTGTTGCACTATATGTGACAAGTCAAACCACAAATAAAATAAATTTTCGTCTTCCTTTTTGCCGCACCATTGACGACACTCATAACTTTTAAATATAAGTAGCTTATCTTTCCCAATCATACTTTCAATACATTTTAATCCACTCAGTTCATCATGAGTATGACTGACTGGAATGTTATCAGCTTGGTATGATACGTTAGCGATTCTGCTAAAAACATTGTCATAATTTATAGTGTTTCCATCGATAGGGTACAAACCACAAGTCCTGAACCCATTTTGAATAATTTCTCTTAGTTCAATACTTTCAAAAGTACTTTGTAGGACACTTGCAACTTGATATTGTTTAAGATTTATTAAATTGTTACTTCTGCAAAATTCCATGCAATTTTTCTGCCAGGAAGATTTGAAAGTATGAAAGAATTCCACATCCAGTGGTTTTACAATATGCGTTGCATTTGCCTTTAAAGCCACCAACTCGATTCTGTTTTTTTGACAAAAGTTGCTAAGAGGCAATGTTATGTGCGATGAATGTCCGTTAATGTATAAAATAATGGGGAATACTATATTATTGTTCAATAGCCAAGGATGTAGTATATTAACCACATATTCATAAAAGTTTTTGGCTGTCATCCAGCCATTATCAGAAACACCTGCACTAAAACCAATAGGCAACAATTGTTCCACTTGAGGTGGAAGCTTCTGACCACTAAACAGCATGAAAGGCGGTGCAAGCTGACCCGTAGCATTTGCTGTAACTAGCACCGTAACATTTTCCGTTTCATTGTTACCAACAATGTTATACACATTCTTTGTGCCTTTTTTAACAAGTACAGCTGAGGCTTCCGGATTTAGAGCAAGTACTGTCTCATCGCAGTTAAATATTCTGCTACTGTCAATATTGAGAAGATCCTTTGATTCTAAATATTGCCTAATCTCTTTAAACCACTCGCTAATGCCGATGTCAGACACTCTTGCACGACTGAGAGTTACGTTTTCTGATAATCTTCTTGATATATCAGTATGCCGTCTTAAAAATCCTTCGTACCAATGGCGACCTGGCACACCATTGGGGAAAGGATTTTGTCTTTTCAATTCGGCCAAAAGCAACTGCACACTTTGTAATAAATGTTCTTTCGTTACAGGAAAGCCTTGTTCACCGCAATGAAAAATCCATTTCACAAGGCTGTCTTCTTCCTGTTCAGACAAAACCGTATTCGGCCCGGGTTTTTTATCACAATATTTACCCTGCACACGAGCTCTTATTGTAGATTGGGGCACGTTATAAATTCGACTTGCTGCAGCAATACTATTTCCCTGCCTAACCTCATTTATAGCGTTCCGTAGGTTTTCACTTCCATAAGTACTTCTTTTCGTGCATTTCACTTTACTTTCTTTATTATTTTGGTTACTGTTTTTTTCATTACCTTTCGATTTAATTTTTGCCATATCTTCTTATTTTATCCATAATACGATAGAATTACTTCTCTGGAATCGTAAACGTCTGTCGAATCGTACCTAACCTCAACTACGCTCTCATCGTAGTTGCAGTCTTGCAGTTCTTGCCGCAGTATTAGGGACATTTCTAGTGATTTTTGTTCCGCAGTAATGAGCGCCTCCATTTTAACAGAGAGGCTATCCTCTCTGATTTGAATGCACGTAATGCTGGTGTTAATTTATGCTATTCCTGCTATTCCTTTACACCTTTTATGTTATGAAGAATATTTTTTCAAATCCTAAGATTATAAAACTATGAGAATGATTGATAATTTTGTTTGCTTCTCGCCAACGAGAATACATTGTCATTGAATCATACAAATTTATATTCAGGGCAAAAATTGATTTTTAATATCATTGGGAAGAAATACCGCAGTAAAGCGTACACCCGTAGTAATAGGTACATTTATCTTACGATACTAGGCGCACGACTAATTGTGGTCGATTGAAGTTTGTTGGCGATTAATGACGGCGCGCGGCGCGATTGAAAGCATCGAAATCCGATACGATCTACGTGGACCAGTCGTCATAAATGTCGCTGGCGGAGAATGTGCGTCATTCGTGCCGGCCTCTTAATGACTCTTGAATGTGGCATTACTGGGTGAACTATGCTCCATGTTTCGCGACACATATTTGTGGTAAAGAAAAATTGGATCCTTTGCTTTACTACATAGTTTGCACTACTACGGTTGAAGATATTAATATTGCATACAATAATAGACTATAATATATTTTTAATTTCTTGCTTCTAAATTGTAGTTGTTAGACTATAACCTTTTCTGTAAAATAAAAATATTTTGCACCGATTGTAAGGAACAGGAATTAATTAAAAATTGACTTCTTCTTTTGATAAATTCTTTCAATAAGTTGAAAATAATATAAGAATATTTTTATATTTGTTTGAAGATTTTACTGTTTTGTATTATAAACCTATAAAATACGCAGTTTCCGGGTATTATCATAAATGATCACAGACTTGTTGCTGCAGTGTGCAATAAACGAGGCACCTGGCTCTTTATGAATTAGTAAAGGTAACGTCGTTTCTTAATTATCGAAAAGTATAGTGTGAAGTAATAATAGCATTTGAAGGGAGATTAATTTCTGTGCGACTCATGCAGGTGTTCTTTAATACCGAGTTTATGTTCGGTTAAAATGACGGGTTCCAATATTTTTAATTTGCGATTATTAAGATTGTAAAGAGGCATCCATGAGAAATTATTGTACCTTCCTGTTATTTTTACAAAGTAATGTAAAATTGTCATTTTTGGTGGTCCGTAAACCTAGTATTAAATAAGAAAAAGTGAAATTGCGGAAATTTTCGCCGACCAGACGGAACCATTCCTAATGTTTCACTTTGAAACCGGCTCGTGCGCCATTAAATCCCGTGTGACGTCTATTTTGACCCCTTTGTATGTGCCCTACGTAATCTAAGTTACACGGCTTTGGGACATTTTTCATTGCGAACCAGTTCGCCTGCGCGCAAACCGACGCATTACGACTAGCGAACGCAACGAACGACGAAAACTTGAGAGGAATTAGAAAGTCAGACCTTGAAAGGATTTCTAACGCCTCTTTTCTACACAATCATAAAATTTATTTGTATGCTAATCCCGGCGGAGCTTCCTGCTCGCGGCGATTCGACGTTCGAAACCACGTTCACAATACGGTTGCATTTATGGCGCATGGGCAATGCAACGAGCGGTGGCCGTGTCAAATGGTGCAGTGTATTTTAAACGAAAATTTAAACTTGGTTGATTGGCCTGCTGACGTTGAGAATGTTTATTTTGCATAAAGATCCGCAGTCTAATAATAACTCATTTCAAATTCCTTATTCCACGATTACTAAAATTGCAAGGATGCCTCTGTAAAAAATTATTGAGCAATGAAAATGAAACTCAACCGACTTATCGATTCAGCAAATCGTTTTAGGAAAGATTAGTTTGAATATGCGGTACTTTCAGTATCGTGTTTGGTGAATGGGAACTGGATGAAGTCAGTATGTCCATACTTCCCAGCTTAGCAAGTCTAATGTTAGATCTAATTTGATTTCATTTTGATATTCTTTTAGTTTTACGATACGGAGAGATCTAGTCATTTTGTCGCAGGATAAATAATGTATCTTAGATTATTTTCCGGTGGAAATCGGGGACGTTCGAAATTTGTTCGCGGCTCGTTTTGCGCAACTTTTCGCGCGCCTCGCCGCGCTTTTACTTTCGAGTCCCGCGAGTTCTTCGGCCAGGATTATCTCGATCGAGGGAATTAGCAAAGCAAATGGGGACGTTCTGTCGGGTTCTGTTGTTGGCCACCTCCTCTTGGCAAACCGCGAACCGAGAGCAAATTTCTCGGTTTCACGGTAAAGTAATCTGACTTCAATCTTTCCGATCAGAACTTCAAGTTGGCGGCTCCCGATGCTCGAGGTGTGGCCATTTGTTATTACTAGACTGCGGCTTTTTATGCAAAATAAACGTTGACTGTATTAGTACAATACAGTCAGTTACAGAGACTACATAGACATTTATTTATTTTCGCAATACTTTTAGTAAGTTGAAAATAATACTGCACTTTTCACGGTTTTGTACTCAATCTACTTATTTTTCTTATAAATGCACAAAATTCGTAGTCTAACTACCACTCTCTTGCATTTTTGAGTACGCTCTTACAGATCTTTTATAACAATTCATTCATTATTTTGTTACTAGAAGTATGATTTTTTGCAGCTGACAATTATTTACTTATATTACCTTTTTATTTAGTATCACATATGACTATGATTAGCTGAACGTTGCTCACATTCACGCTATCATTATTTTCATTATTTTATATGTGAGATTATAACCATAAATTCTGATCTCTTTTATTCTAATTGAATAACGATGAATTATTTCAATAAAGATGAATTATGATGATTGTACAATACATTAAAGATGTTAGAAATAAAGTATTTAGAATGACAGGATTAATTAAAATGAATTCTGTTTTCTGGCGAATGTCTCACTTTTAGTCTACTTACGTCTAAATAATATGTTTAGCATTATAAAATTCAAGTAAATAGGACCTGCTCTAGTAAACAGTTATGCTTTCTTAAAACGATGATTTATAATTACTCTTACTCTCGAGTGTCTCCTCCAGAGTCATTCATCAGGAAGATATTATGTTTCACGTAATGATGATTAATCTGTCCATTTTTCGTCCATCAACGCAGCATACGACTAATAATTTTCATTGTGCAATACTGTGGACAACTGATTTCCTGTGACAACGATGATTTAGATAGCTGTTTGGACACTGGCTTATGTTGCGAAATGATTTTCGTGTAAAATTCATCAAACAATAACCATTTGAAGGTTCTATAATCAATGAATTATCTATATTGAAAATTCGTAATTTTTTCCTTCAAGTTTGTACAATTATATGTACATATAAAACAGTTACAACCATGAAAATTGCAATCTAATAAAAGATTCAGTTTCTATACTGAACAAATTGATTATACGATTATCCTATGAGCACGCAAACTAAGATGCTAATTACGAACGAGTCCAAGTCGTAATAACGATTTGAAACTGAATCTACAAAAATATAAATTATTCATTTTGTATTCACTAAAGTGAAATGCTACAAATACTGAAAAGTTTGATGAAAAATGTATAATTGTAATTAGACTGAGGATCTTTATGCTCTTACAGTTTAGAAAATGTTTGTAGAAACACTGGATTTCAAAATACAACGAAATGTATGCATGTTTCAATTATTTTTGGTCTGTTGAAACTTTCATTATGAAAATGAAGAATTTAAAAATGTGTGATTGTAAATTGTGGACCGACATGCACCTGTCGTTTAGAAAACGTTTCTAGAAATAGTGGACTTCGAAATACAATAAATTCGAAATTATTTTTGGTTTATTGAAACTGTGATTACGGAAATGTACGTAGGGTCCCTTTCCAGTGAATGATTAGCAACGTATCGAAATTAAGATCATAAGGCTGAAGTGGTTAAACGTGCGATTGTTCGTGCGACGCGATCGAAATGAGAGATTCACGTGGAAAAAATCCGAAAGATCTAGGACGAGACAGGTGTAGACCGATCCCGACAAACAGTACGAATCGTTGCTTAGTCACGAACACCGTTTCTCCATCGGTGTTCACCGTACTGTATCGTTCTCGAGGGTACATTGAAACGGGCATGATCGAAAGAATGGGCACGTAACAATCGAATGTGCCAATTGGGAAGCGTATAAATCTGTCTAGTCTAACTGTTATCACTAGACTGCGGATCTTTATGTATTTATAGCAAAATTGAGTAGGTGAAACTCAAAATTGTTGGGAAATTTAAAAAATTGGAGATGTCAATATATGATTTCTCCTCTATTAAAACCATTAAGGGAGAGACTCCTTTTTCCAGGATTGCAAGGGTGCGGGATTCGCGTTCTCATTTCTCGATACTACAAGAATGGGGTTTTCCAGGAGTCAAAAACGCTAAATAAAAGATAGATCTAACGCCCTCAAAACGCCTCGTAAACGAAAAAATAGGACTTTTGAGGGCGATAGCGACCTATACCGATCTTTTATCTAGCGTTTTTGACTACTGAAAAACCCCATTTTTGTATTATCGAGAAATGAGAAAAGGAGTCTACTCCCTAAGGGAAGAAATAACATTCAATATGGTTTCTACTTTTTCTATGTCAGTATAGTTATCACTATGTCACGGACAGCACGCCTATTCAAAATTCAATAACATAAGAAGCAACATCCAGAAGAAAAATAGGAAAGATCTATTCATAGTTTAAAATAGTAAAAACTTCCATAGGAAATTAAAAAGGAAATCCGTCCTATAATTAAAATCGGTCATTACCCTCAATCAACGAACAAATAATTAATATTAAAATGAATAAAAATAATCCCCGAATGTTAACGAACATGAAATTGCGTTAAATTGAATTTGTGCGTACACACTCTCATGAACGTCATGAAGTCATGACCGTCCAACGACAATCGATGAAATTTAATTTAGCTGATCATGCGTAAGAACTTCGCGGGAATTAAAATGTCAACGGTCATTAAATAACTAGAATTACGACAGAACTTTCACGCAATGTAGAACTCCGTATCCCGGAATGATACTTGCGGCGATCGAGTTATAATGCCACCGGTTTGCTTCGTTTGCTCTCTTATGAATTATGAACAGCGGCCGGTAATAGGCGAGGTTACAACAGCCGTTTCGCGAAAAAGAAATCGACAGTCCGCCAAAACGATTCAGGATGGAACGTCCAGACGATTTATGAGTGAGAACGGGGTCGCTGAAAGGAATCGATCCGTCGATCCGTCTCGAGGATTCTTAGCTTCGTGGAAATTTCATCGAGCAGGCGGCGGCTTTCTTCCGGACGATTTAACGAACCGGAAACGACTCGGTAGAGAATCGTCCAGGAATGAACCATAAATTTCGAAGGATCCAAGCGGGAGCTTGTAGTTTCTCCAACGGCTCACTAATCTTGCAAATTATTGACAGTTACAGCCCGCGAAATGATTTAACGGGTCGGACCGCTTGTCGCGAAACGAGAGAAAACAATGAACAGGGTGTAAAGAAATTATTAGGTTGGCAACTAAGTTCGCGACCTCCACATTTTCTCAAACGAAGTCATTTATATATACAGTTTACAATCTCAGCTTAAATGGGACACCCTGTATATTTTTAAGCACGAGTAATTTATATCAAATTAATCACAAAATTCAGAGCTTTCCAATGATATACAGTTCAAAAGAAATGGTCACTGAATGAGGTTATAATGGCACAATAAAAGAATTACGAAACAAAAGGTCGTGCATTTAGTTGTGAACTTAATATATCGCGGCTATCATAGCGTGATTCTACACCCTCGGTTTGGTGGCTATTGATGTAAGAAAGAAAAATTAATTTCACGGTCGAATCAACAATCTTTTTCGTCGCATTTTATTCTACTCATCATATCGATAAGAAGTACAAAAGAAGTTCCCTTGAAATTTATGACAGAATTTTTTCATTATCAAACTGATTTTATTCGTTGTTATACTTTCCATATATTTCACGCGCAAAGAAATAGCACGCTATTTAAACCCCATCTGACTGAGGAATGAAAATATAATATAAATAAAATTAGATTGACAATGAAAAAGCTTTACCATAATTTTTTAAGAGGTCGATTGTGTTTTGACCGATGATTCCTGTTACACTTTGTATCCTTGCGATGAATAGAATGCACCTTTCTTACATCAATTTCTGCCAAACCAAAGGTGTAGAATCTTGCTGATAGTCGCGACATATACTTTCCATGCACCTTATAGAACTTTCATTTTTAGTAATGACGGACATGATTATTTCTCATGCGCTTTACTAAGCGGATGTGTGGTGAAAATAAAATTTGATTGTTAGAGGTAATAGTTGTAGTTTGAAACTTGTATGAGGATTATCGATGTAATCGATATAATCTTACAAATTGTTGACAGTTATAGCTCACGAAATGATTTAACAGGTCGGATCGCTTGTCGGGAAACGAGAGAAAACAATGAAGGTAATAATATCATAAAGATTACTTTGTACATTATTTGCAATTTCGCAATTTGATTGCATAAATTGTTGGGAACAGAAATTTAACGTAAGTATTCTTTCATTACCCTTTCGCAATTTTACGGCACTGTCAATTTTATTAATGACGAACAAGATTGTTTCCACTTAACTGAATGTTACAGTGAAAATAACACTTAGCATAGTATGGTTCATAGTAGTTTTAAAATCGTATGCGAGTTATCGATATGTGTTCAATGTTCAATGATCCAAGGAATATGAAGTACGGGCTCTATTAAGTGTAATATTAAATATATATCTGCAATAAAATGGAGACATAAAAATCTTGAAAATACCAATCCCAAGCCGATAAAAATGAGTATTACTAATTTATTCTACATCGACATGAAACGTTATTTTCTCTGTCGCCCATAGTTAACTTTTCGAGTAAATGTACACTGCACAGAATTCTCTTTTCCCAATGAATAATTGATGGAATATGAATGATTGATATTGTACACCAAGTTTATCTGATCGAACTTCTTGTGGACAAATTGTGAACGAGTTGAATTCTGACACAATCAGGAATAATTGCACGACCCGAGGGAACAGGCAAGGACACGTTACGAAAGTAAACGTTCCGCGGATTAAGAGGACAATTTCATTGTCCGAGGTTCTTCCATAATGCGTTGTAATTGCCTGACACGTCCTCCATTCATAACAGTCCGCGCATTATGCACGAGGAATAATAATCGTCTTCTCGACGTATTCAAAAGTCGCGCGGAGATTAATGATGCCGAGGAACCACCGGGTGATTCATTGCTTGCACCACTAAATATCCGCAAGCTCTTCTGCAGTATAAAATATCTGATTTGCGAAACATGCGGTCGACGTAATTCATTACGTTAAATATTCAAAATCAAGCGTTTTATGCAAATTAACCCTGCCTTAAAGCAGTGCTCAACTTACTCAATCCATACATTATGAAAAAACAAACGTATTCGATTGTGTTGAATAATATTTTCTTGACGTAATATAAAATATTTTCCACGTCGAATCATTTTTTTCCAGGGGTAGTACTCGAAATTCTGGAGTAGTAAACTACAAATATAGAACACTCTCTCTTTCATTTTATTTCTAGTAGTGAACCTAATAGGGTTCATAAATTTATGCATTTATCAAATTGCAACCTGAACCACTAAAGCACTTGGTTATGATTATGAAACACGTGGCCGATGCTAATTCATTAAATATTAAATGAGGCTATCAAATTTTATGCATGTACACAAATCTTCAAACATTTATAAATTACAAATTCCAACGAAATATAGAACATTTCCACTTTAGTTTTATTTTACTCCAGTTAATAGTGGAGAGAACGAAATTTTAGCCCATTTGTCTTTTTAAATTCATGCATTTATTAAACGGCATGCTGAAATACTTGACTATTTAATAAATTAGCCATTACTCGTTTTATCTAAGAGAAACGAGCTACAATAACGGGCATATTATGTATACACCGCAGGTTTCATGCATTTATGGCAGAGATATGACTCGGTGAAATTTGGAACAGTAGAGAGACGAAAATAAATTAAGAATACTTTCAACTTATTAAAATTATTCAAGAAAGAAATTTATAGTTGGCTGCTGTGTCCTGCAGTTGATGCAGAAAATTTCTATTTTATTAAAATAGATCATAACATAAAGATCCGCAATCTAATCATGTATTAAGTCATTCTTTCCATATATTATGAATTAAATATACAACTCTAAGATTTGCAGTCCTTTTGGACAAAGTATTGAGACACTGTTGATACAAGAAGATGGTCGAATTAAAACCTGAAACTTGACTTTTAAAGTAGCCAGCAATTAGTTGATGGGATGGTTAAGCAAGCCCAAATGATAGCTTCGCGAATGTTCGGTCATCAGTGACGTTGTCACAGTGTAGAAATACGAATCGTGACAGTAATTGCAGCCCGTTCGTGTTTTCAATGAATAATTCATCTCGAAGAAGTGATCAAACCGCGAGTAACACGACCGAACGGTTGCTCTCGCTTTCCATCGAAATTACTCCAGCGGATCTATTTCTTTTTCTGCAACTTTCGATGATAAACTGGACACGGTCTGGCATCACTTTCTATGAGAGCCCCGCTTATCGATTTCGTTCGTGCGATTCTTATTTTCGGTCAATAAAGTAAAAGCTGGTAACAATTGTTGGGGAATCTTTACGAATTTAATTGCATCCACTCTCGACTACTTTCACCGGATTAAATTGCTATCATTTTCTTTATTGAAGTTTTAAATCCACTTCGATTAAATAAGGTCTTTCGGAATTGGATAAGCCCGTAGTGGTAGAAATGGCCCGGTGCGATGAGTCGAAATGGATGTAGATTGTATTGCGAACAGTAGGTCCCTACATTCATTTCTGCCGGGAATGAGGCATGAAAGGGTTTAAAGTCCCTTTGGTGGTGGGGTTTTAGTGGGTATGGGCAGGGAGTTAGTCCCGTTTTTTCCCCAACTTTCATCATAGGGGAAGCCGAGTCCCACACTACCCTCTCTGTCCGGTTGAGAGGGTGTGCGTAACAGCATTTCCCCACCACCTTAAAATAAAAAAAAAAGGTCTAATATTATAGTAAAATATTAGGTCAATGTTTATATGTTCAGTATTTTATTCCATTCTCACGTAATGAAATTGTAACATTTACTGTAATGAAGTGATGAAGATTATTACTCTTTTTAAACGGTCATGCTATGTTGACGTCAAAAACAAAAAATTTCAAGTAACCCAGAAGTCTCATATGGGTCGGAGCATTTTATAAACAAGGAAGATTATACCACTAGCACTCGTCATAAATTTAAGTGTCTATTAAATAACAACAAAAGCAAGGTAAACATTTTTAGTGGTGCCTCACAGTCGCCATTCGAGTACAAAGAGTTACGAAATTAATAAAACGTAATGTGAAAAGTCATTTTCGGTCGAGTATAAAATAGTTAACAGGTGATGCACAAAATTTCTCCAATCCCACATTTAAAACGTTCTAAATGCAAATTCCCGATTAATAGAATAGAATGTTTATTCATTAATGGCATTTGCAAATGTATGAAGTACGCTAAACCGTGTTCATTAAAAAAAAAATAATGTTACTTCCACTCTGGCTTTACCATCAAAACTATTTAATACAATCTATGAAAATAGAAATGTGCATGAAAGTCTAATTAGGACTAACGAGAAGTGATCGATGCTGATATGAAGGAAATAAACGATTCCGTGTACAGTGTACACAAAAGAATGTGTCACGAAAAGTTTGGAAATCCACACCGGAAAACACGAAGGCCTTCGATCAAGCATCATGGAGGACTTCAGCGACGCATGACTCGAAGAAAAATAATTGCTGATTAAAAGATCCTTGACCTACCCATTGGATTCTTTTGTTCTTTCAGTAAGCAGTGTCCAATAAGACGAAAGAGATCGTTTGTTGTAAATTTATTATACAAAGCAACAAACCGGAAATATTTTAGGTAACTTGCCATGTTATTCAATACATTTATAAATAAATATCTTAACGTTATCCTTGAATTTTAATGTAAAAACACTACAAATTTTTTCACACACTACGAACAACTTCTATAATTATGAAGAAATTTGAATTGCATAACAAGCCAATAGAACGCCTTTTAGTATTTTTAAAAGCGAAGATGTTAGTAGGTGATTACAACACTCCTTTAAATCAGTGCTCACTTAAATCAACTTGCTCAATGTGTACATTTTCCATAGAATGGTATGGATGAATATTTTCTTGGTGTAGGACAAGTTCTATTATTGCATATTTACTTTTATCGTTAATGGAAATATTTTCCACATTGAAGATATGAATAACTGCCACGATAGACATTTGATGTGCTCGATCGAATAATTTTGTCCAGGGGCAGTACCCCAAATTCCAGAGTAGTAAAACGAATTAGAAATCGATTAGATCGTTAAAATCGTTTCACAAATTTATCGCCGCACGGTATCGACGAATATTCGCGAAGAGATTACAATGTCGAGTCGCCGCAGATTCTCGAAGTGAAATCGCTGGATCGGAATTTCCCGATGGACGATATCGATCGTCGTCGCTTTCCTCCAACATCCGTCGCCAGCGGAAAAGTGCCGTCACGAAACTGGAACGATCAAGATCGGTCGACGAGCCCACGCAATTCGGCGTCGAGATTTTCACTCTTGACGGCGAACCGGTTGAACCGGACTCGTCTCCTTTCTCTGCCCCTATAAACCCCATAGATCGGCGATCGGCAGCGATTGTCCAAACCACGGGCTACGATAGAACCTCTTCGAACCCGGAAGAAGAGCTAAGAGAATAGAATTAGGATGTTCGCCGAGTCAATTCCCGGTGAAATCAAGCATCATGTCGGATCTGGGTTGCGGCACACTTTTTCAACGATCGGCAAGCGTCTCGGGATGTTGAAAACGTCAGTGTGGACGCGGCTTAACAGAGCTATGGACCGCCTGAGAGGTTCGGGAAGACGGAACTTTCGAAACGCGCGCACCGAATTTCACCGTTTAAATTTATTATGTTCAGTAGCGTCGCGCCTCGGTAATGATTCTAGAAAAAAATTTAATGTATCGGGATCCTTATGTGAGCTGAGAAATTACTGCCCGAAGGGGGACATGATTAACACGTCCGGAATGTCTAATGTGTCGGCACACTGACGTTTTCGCGAGTTGAGGGAACTTGCTTCGGCCGAAGTTGCTTGGCGAACAAACAGTGTGAAACTGTGTGTATGTTCCAATTTTAAATTTCAAAACATAGGAATATTTATGAAATTATGGAGATTGTTTGAGATTTGAGAATAAATTATACAATTATTTGTATATGCAGGGCTTTGTGCAAATTTTTGAAGCTTCAAAACACGAAAATTGAGAATGTACACTGAAGAGTATAACGAAACTGGAACAGAAGAGATTTGAGAATAGAATATGAAAATATTAGTATGGTGACAACATTGCGAGAATGTATGTTTGGATTTTAAAAAATTGTTTGGTGTTCAAAGAATAAGCATGTTTGAAGTGATTCGAGAGACCAGAAACTATAATTTAGAAAAGAAAAATTGTACATACTTGAAATTGATTCATGTCAAGTCAATCACCGAAGGAGAGCAGTTGTCAGTTGTCACCCGTTCGAAGAAAACTTGGTCACTCGAAATGCCTTTTTTCTTTATAGCAGTCGCGAACAAGTCTCGCGGATTACAATAATCTTAGGCTGTCACATCTGAGACACACAATTTCCTTAGTAAAAATGCATTAAATTGCATAGTGCATACTGCATTGAACGCTTCGTTGGTCGCAAGTAGAAATCACCTTGGGCTTGTCTGTTTCTTTCGACAAATTGATCGTAGAAACTAATTCAATATAAATCGAAATCGTGAAATGATTCATGCATAATTTATGCCTCACTTCCCTTTTGCAATCAAGAAATTGTTAACGATACAAGAAATTGAGAGATTGAGATCTGTTTGCAAAAATGTCTGAAATCTCCATGCACCACACTTCAAATTGGTTTTGGTGTTCACTTAGATGTAAGAAGCACTGAATAATAATAGCTGTGTGTATGAATATTTCTCGTTTCATTTGTGTATAACATTATGCATAAGATATTGACACAAATACTGTAAAGTAATACTAAAAAATTGCATTTTTTACAATGTTTACAAAGGCAAAAAAAAATTTCATAAAATAAGCTACCTCTAACAGTTTTTCCCCTCTTCCTCACTTCATAATAAAAAAGAAATTATAATCAGTCTAACCTCAAATATAAAATAAACTCAAAATAAAATACCGTTATTTCTGAATGTTCTACATCTTAAAAATGTTAAATGTGTTGAGACTGCAAGGACGGGTCGGAAGAAACCCGGTGGTCGGGTAAAGGTTGAGTCTTCGCTTCTCGAGTTTCAAAACGTGTAAAGGGATAACTGTAACCGCAGGTAGCTGTGCAAATAAATTTCTTCTGCTCCGAAACGGAATTTATCACGGTCAGGTGACAGAAATTGCTAAAACTGGGCGAGCGTCGGCTGGCAAGAGGCATGATAATTTATACGCAAGGGCTGGGAACGGGTTCTTAAGTGAGCGAAAAATACATTTTCGAGTGGCACCCGCGAAAGAGGGCGACATTACGGGCCGGGGAATTTTATAAGCGGTCACTTGCAGCGAACGAGTTCTTATCGCAAGCTATCCAACCGGTGCAGAAACGCACTTTTCACCGCGAAGCTCAACACACACGCGAATCAGGATTTTTCAGGACCAGCGGCCTTTAAACCGATCACGTAATAGTTCAAACGACAGTATCCTCGGGCGCAAGACGTTACATATGCGAGTTACTGCACACTAGGCTAAGTAGTTTCAGTACTCAGCAGGAGTGTGTATCAATCCGCGCGCTTGGGTATTCGATGATCCACATCAACATGAATAATACTGTAATCTTAATCGCTTCAACGAGTAAGGAACAGCTGTGCAGCGAATTAAGCTGTGGAGAGAGCCAATGCAATTTACTACCTTGCGAGTTTTCGGATATCTTACTGGCAAAGCATTGATTCTGAATTTTTTACATTTAACTTCTTCAGTGCTGCAGATCACAGATGTAGAAATGAATTTTTCTGCCATATATCGGAGAAAATTAATTTTTAGCGGGACTGAAAGATGCAGAAGAGTTCAAGGAATATGACAAATTTTATCTTTTTAGTTCTGGTTTGATCAAGTAAATTGAAGCTTGTGATTTGGCAATGAATACCACTGACTACCAATGAAGTCATGCATACCAGGCCTGAATATCACTAAATTTAGGTGGATGTGTACTATTTTATTCACAATCACAGATACTTCATAACTGAAAATACAAGATAAAGTCTTTGACAGGCAAAGTAAAATAATTCTAGACTTTCGTAGCAAGTACAATTTAAGCATAGCTAAAATTATTTTCCTAAGGGAGACGACTGCAAACACTTTTCATCTACATTATGCCAATTGATTCCGAGTGAAAGGATATTCGAATGATACCTACAATTAAAAAGAGAAAATCGCGTGAAAAGGTTCCTATAGAATTATCAGTTGCATGTCTTTAATTACACTATAGTAAGTTGCGTAAATATAATACGTAAGTTGCAACTGAAAAAAGTGTATCGTTCTTATGTTCCTTTCCAACAAAGCTGTCCATTATAAGTACCTTCACCGATGATTCTAAAATTCTAAACGCTGGCCATTTTACATAATCGATCTTTTCAGCGATTCATGCATCACTTCGATCACATTAATATCTGTCGAATTGTTCGATAAGAATATAGTTTTGTTCGGACCGATCCTCGACGGAGGCGACGTCTGCTTCCTTTTCTCTATCCAATTATGGAAAAAGAAAGGCATTTCACGCCGGGGATTGCCAGCTGTTGCAATCGTCCAGCGAACGAGATTAATTAAGGATCTCACTGGCCGAAACAACTGCTTCTATACGGAACAGTCCCGCTTTCGACATTCGATCGATCGATATCAAAATACATTATCGAAACTGTTTCCATGTTTTGCGATGTTCGTCTCTGTTCATACTTACATGGTTGCACAATCCCCGGATTCACTTTCACCAGTAAAATTCTTTTTCGAAAGTGTCTGCGATCTTAATTATCCATCTGGCGACGCAAATTTCATTTCGAGAGATTTCGGTAAATAAGTAAAAGTCTGAGGGGCACCGCAGTCAGTGAGAGGATGCGAATTATTAATTTAATTTTGCTGAGTTATGTATATTAAATGAATCTGAAGTAGAATAAATGTTAAGGAATACTTTCCATCCTTTCCAGTGAAATGGCAAATTCAAATCATCGTAAACTGCCTATGCTATCTATTATATGTCGAGTCTAAGGAAAATACTATAATGCATTAGTGTGGGTTAGAAACGAAAATTTTAAATTTAGTCTGCTTGCCAAAACTGAATGTTAAATATCTTTCATCGTTTTCAGTGAAATAACGAATTCAAATCATCATAAGCTCCCTAATAATTATGTTGCACATAATAAGTAAAAATTAATTGCATATCATTTCAAATTCGTGAATTTGAAATTAGCTAGACTGATTTTTCTTTTAGTGTGCAGTACCATATCATTAGACAGCGGATCTTGATGCAAAATAAAAATTTTCAACCTAAATTGCAACAAACTGGAGTGAAATAGAAATTTAGTTTCTTTCTAAATACATTTAAGAGGTCGAAAATAATATAACGATATTGTTAAATTCTTGCAATGTTTTTACTGTTTTCAATTACATGTATTCGTGTTTGTGTTAAATGCATAAAATCCGCTATCTACACATCATGCAATTAAAATTGTAGTATTAATCAATTTAATAAAGCAAAATATACGTAAATTTCCAAAGTATGAATATCCTTTTACACAAAGTAATGAATTCCAAAGAATAATTTAACTGACTGCAGAACGCTGTAGGTTTGTACATCGAATCAAACATGTATAAAAGGTAAAGATAAGAATACTTCTATTGCATTAAACTTGAAATCTTAATTGTCGGGAATGTAGATGGTATGATAATATTATGTACAGTGATCTAGCACAGTGTTCGCTAGATCGAACGCAGCGATCTAAAATTAGATAGGGCTAACTAATAAGAATAATTCTGCCGACGACCATACTCTTTAGTAACCAGTTTTCTCAACTATTAAAGATTCATTCCATACTAAAATTTCTCCTTGTTATGCGATGATAATTTAAAAATAATCTTTAATGCATAATGAATATTTAAGTAATTAAGGTCAACGCTCTTCAACGGCGTTGTAGATCACGCGTATGCCAATGATGGATCACCAGAAGAAGTGCGGTATTATAGTCCGAAATAATGGAAACCATTAAGGGGAGAGTCTCGCATATTTGGGTCAAAAAATCGATTAAACTTGTATTTTACAAATCAAAAGTATATTAATACTTTAAACGCGTTTTCTCGAAATCATATTTTCTAATTGACTAATATATGTCAGCCATTTTGTTATACATTTCTCTACAGATTGAACCTTAATTTGCATTTTACTTTTTATTTACAATATATTTTTAAACAATATAAACTATACAAATTTTCTTTTAAACCTTGTAACTTTCGTAATGTTCACGCATTTCTAGTGAAATTAGGTTCAATCCCAGCATAAACTATCTAATTTTAAGAAAAAATGTTATCTTTTGCTTTCTGATGACAGAGGCAGACGCACTAGTGATGGAAGTCGTCGAAGAGATTGAGAAAACTGAGTTGTACCCAATCAATAAGTACTGATGTAGAAAAATTATTTTTAGTACGTTAGAACTCTAAAACTTCAAGTCCCAAATGTAATAAAAAAAATTCATGAAGTTCACTAACATTTACTGCAAATACATGAGACATTGTGGAACACATTGTACATTAAATTCAGCGAAAGCGATCGTTGATCATTGTTCCCTGTAGTGGTTTTCTTTTTTCCTCTTAACGAAGAGGTAACGGTGGATTAACTCGAGGTCGGCGATTGGGAATACTTTCTATCCGCGAAATTAAGGGCTGCAAGCAGCCGCAGTTTCCAAAAAATCGAGAATCATTTTGAGGATAAAACTAAAATTTTGTTCAATTTTATGAACACCCTAACATAATTAAAAAACACATTTATCTATTATCGAATGGATCTGAAATCGATTATCTGAACGTTTTCACATGGTTCCTGCAGGTTGCATTAGAAACCTGCATTTGTACTCACAGTTTTAAAGATACGAGAGTTTCGAAAGCCAATTAATTGTACGTGGCGGCGATTATCGAAGAGAGAAGAAAATCGATTACCTGCATTATTAGCAAGAGTTATTCAATTTTCAAAAATTGGGACAAACGCGCAGGGACAAAGTGAAACTTTTGGAAAATTTTACGATCACTATAAAATACCCAATTGAACTAAATATGTCTCCATTACTTGAAGATGTCCGCGGGTTAAATGATGTCCTCCCCGTTGATTGCATTGGGAAATGGCACGCGCAATCACAGCGTTCGATTAAAGACGCGAGATTGTCCGAGACAGTAGTTTAATCACACGCGATGATTATCAAAGCGAGGAGAAAATCGATTATCCGCTTTCCTGAGTCATACGTCTGTTTCCCAATTGCAACAGGTGCTAAGAGTTACTACCTTGGGGCCATTTGTATGCGTCGCGAGAGCTGCGTAATGGATCAGAAGGTGAATAGACGGCCGGAACTTGCCGATCATTAGTCAGAAACTGTGAAACTGGAGTAACTCACGGAACACTTTCCATTAAAAGTTGCTTTCGTCGATTTGCATATAAGACGGGGTAGCGGAACGGCCTCGTAAAATACATTGAAACCAAGCGCGTTCGATAAAATTGAATTTACCTAATTTGCATCGGAAAAATACCACGCTTAATGGCCTATAAAATAATGCTGATTTATATTCAGAGTAACCACTCAATACATTAACCGTTTTCTTCTGTCAACCTGCAATTTACTGACATTTTGTTAAATACTTCTTACGCGGCACCGTAACATTTCCTTGCCATTAAATAATTCCTCTCACTTTCCTCTTTTTTGGGATATACACTTTTCTTTTTATCATATTCTAGTTTAAATTATCCAAGGGTTTTCTAAAAGGCTCTTATATCAGTAGATTGTGGTTCTTTCTATTGTTTTAAATATTTAATACAGGTAAGTCCCTGCGAATTCAGTCTCTAGGAAACAGCTGTGATATTGTACACAGAGGTTATTTTATCTAATCTCTTAATAGACAGGTTTAAGAATGAAAATTCGAGTTATAATCGTACCTTGTGTGTCTGTCACTAATGTTTAAATTTGATTGATTTGAAATAAACTTTACAGTAAACTTCTAAACTCAAGTCATAGAGTGAAAATATTGTACTATATAATTTGAGATACAATGAAGATAAAGAAACTAAATATTTACATCTGAATACAAGTTTTCAGAGTTTTCAGAAACAACTTTTCATTGTACTAGAAAGAGACGGACACACAATGCACTACTTGAAAATCTACAGTCAAATGAGCCTCGTACAAACAAGCAACAAATCAATCCTCTTTGAACATCTGGACCAAGCACCATAACCTACAAATCACCGATGAAATCGCACCAACCCATCGCTACCAGTTCCACCCGGGACAAATAGAAGCTTAACGAACCATATAACTGCCGCGCCTTTTTCCCGCCTTCTCGTTCTTCTTCTCATCCGGTTTCCTGCAGCTCCTAGCAACCCTTTCGAACGTGTTGGTTCCCTGCTGTTCAACCGTCTCAACATCCAGAAGGTTCTCCATGGACCTGCGCACCTGTCTGCAGGATGCGCCGTTTTTCGGGCTTTTTCTTTGCAGATGATTACCGTTTTCATCGTGGAAGTCGTCCCACTCGCTGACCTCGCTTCGGACATCCTCCAAGGACCTTGTCCTGCCAACGGAGCAGGTGCAAGGAGGAACGGAGCTTCTACAAACTCCTCCGGAGCTTTTGGCTCGACCCCTGGGCGCCTCCATCATCATCATCCTTGGGGACACTGCGACTGGGGACATTTGGAGCGGAGACATGCCCTGCGGCGGAGGGATACCGTTTCTGTACAAGGGCGTTAGGTAATAGTAATCGCGGCCTTTGTTGGGATTTGATCCGCTCATTCTAGCTGGCACATAGTTGTAGTCTGCCATGTGAGGCGTCATCCATTGCGCCATGGCGTCCAGGGGAACAGGACGGTAGCAAAACGATGGCCCCCTGGATGCTGGATGGTTACGATACATCGGCGGCCAAGGACGCTGCTGTTTCAAATCGAATCTAGGATCCATTCGCGGATCCAGCACTCGGATGTCACCCATACCCCTAAGCGATCTTGACCGGGTTCCGGAATGACACAGCTGCGGAACGACGAGCAGATGAAAGTGGTGTCAATGGACGACACTCGGAACGTTCATCGCGGATGACACTACTTCCGATGCCCGAGGGCGATCATGCTCCGAGGAGGATTGCCCGCGATTAACGTCGGCCGAACTAGGTCTCGGAGATAATCGAAGTAGATCGGGGGCGGGAAGGTAGAAAGAGAACCCGAAGAAAGTCGGCGCGGATCGGAAAATTGGGCGCAACAGGCTGCCTTCAAGAAGAATGTACAGAACAAAGGAGTTCGCACGGGAACGGGTCCGATTTTCACCACTTTCCAACGTTCGCCCGAGCGAGCTGGGTCTGTCACTTTCGATCTTCTCCTCTGGGCTACACTTTTCACTTCACTGCGGACGAGTTTTCGGCCTCGCGTTCCCTTCTTTTTGTCACTTTGCCGGACACATGGCGTGCGCTTCGGATACCGTTGGATCACACCTTTCACTTTTTTTTTCGGGAGGAACTCGATAGCAGGATAGAGTCGAAGGGATTGTCGATGGGATGAGCGAGAGGCAGCCGAGGATCGTGGATCGCGGATCAGAGACGACTGTGCCCAGCTGAGTGCAGCGAAGGAGTGCGTAGCCGACACGTTCACGTCGAGTGACTTCGGCTCGTTGAGAAACGACCCACTTCTCCGCCGCGGGATCGAAACCTCATCTCCCTACCACCTCACCTTCTAGACTCATCCCTAAGTCCTCTCGCGAGCGACGAGAGAGAAAGAGAGAGAGAGAGAGCAAGGAGTTAGGGAGCACACAGAGGAACGAGAGTGCGCCGTTCCGTTTGCGAACCACGCGACGTCGATATCGCAACAGGTGGTCTCTTGAACTGACGAGCACGACTTTGATATACGGTGCTTGTAAATTTCATCGAATTTGTTGGACTTTTTTGCCGAGGACACAGCACTGTCCAATCGAAATATGGACTAAGTGGCCAATATTTTCACTTTATGACAGATGCAATTTTTCTCTGCACGAAATTCATTTATTAAGGTGTCTTTATCTTGCTGGTTTGTTTCAGCTTCATTGGTTTTCCCAATATTCTTTGTTTTTTTATAGTTTAGGTATAACTTGTTTCATATGGTTATGTTGAAGGAAATTTTTAATTTTAGTATTTGTTATTAAATATTGCATTATTATCTATTTTAATTGAGGTAATTGTACGAGCATCATAGTCCCAAGTCTGGAGACTTCAACGCGTCGTGTGTACTAGCATCATAGTCTCCAATCTGGTGACTTGAACGAATTTCGAGTCTGGAGACTTCAACGCGTGATGTGCACTGTGCCACGCATCGCATACGTAGGAACATGATTCGTGTCTACTCTTCTTTATTATATTTTTTGAAATTATATCTACCTCTTGTCTTTTATCCGCAGTACGCCTAATTGTAATAATAAAATTATATTTATCTTTGTACATAATAGATTATTCTTTTCATTCAAAAAGAAATAAATTAACCCAAAAATTGATAAACTTAAAATAATTAATATAAAAGAATAATTATTCAATCTACATATTAAACTAGCCTCTCCAAATTTAATTATAAGATGATATTTTACAAACAACGAATAAAATTTTCGTTTTGAGATGGTCACGCTGATCCCTTGTTTTCATGAATTTCAATAAATTCATTCGGTTGTAAATATAAATGTATGCTAATTTGAGTGATTTAGTCCGAACTAGACTGCGTATTTTATGCATTTATGTGAAACACACGTAGGAGAAATTAAAACCAGAGTGTAACCGCTCGTATTTTATTTTTCAATAGATTACGAACTGCAATCATCTAATAATTAAATACACATAAGATCGAATCAATTTAGTACCTAATAAATACTAAGAAACTTACAAATGCGGATCTTGCTAAGGTAGCATTGCACGAATTTCACCGTTCTAAATATTTCTAAATATTTCCGATAAAACAGGCCATTGCAAATGGGTAATCCGAGCAACAATTCGCGAGAGAGTTCGATAAAACTGGAGGAATTAAAATCGCACCAGCCAAGTTCCTTTTCGATAGCCGTCCGCTTTCACTGCGCGATTCTTTTCAACTATGATCAAGGCCCATCTATTGAGATTTGTCTTGTTTCAGATAGAAATCGCGCCATTATGCGCAGGAAGTAAGAAGGAGGTGGCACTTGAGAACTAATTCCGGTGGGAGTATGCAAGAAGCCGGCGACGGTTTCGTTAAAGAGTTTAATCGCGGACGTAAAGCGCACGCCTTACGATCGCCATTGCGAAACTCCTCGTCCCCGTGCATCTCTTCCTTTAACCACGCAAGGAGCGTTTTATTCCCCATAAATAATCCACGTTTTGCTCGTAACGACTTCTTTCGATACGGCATAATTATCGGCGGATACTCGATCGGCTCGTCGATAAATCGAACGGTTCGATTTTGTTATTTGTTACTGGTCTCGTGCAGCGTTTGAACGGTTTTTTTTATTTTTTGAGGGATACGCCGATACGATCCACGCACGACGGTTCAATTTTCCATCTCAGCTTTCTCCGATACGCTCCGTTAATAATTCGCGACGATGCGGCAATCCTCTCTAGATTTTTTCCCTTCTGTTTCTCAGCTCGATCCCCTTTCTTTTATTCCCGGGAAACTGTTGCGCGCCAGCCCGGCCCACGCAAGATTTCCTTTCGCACGAAACCGAGCTTGCACGATAACGCCTTCCTGTTCGCGATGTGATCGGATACGGGAAAAGATCGATTGCCTGCAGACTTTCCGGTCCCATGAGTCCGAAACGAGATTAAGCTACATCCACACTCATGCAACATCGACTTTCTTTCGCCTCTTGTCTTATCTTCTTCTTTTATTTGGTAAAAGTGACGTTGTTTCAATGTGGACGTAGCTTCACGTTCCCAAGTAACACACGATCGACACTCTACGCTCAGAATTAACACGTTGTTGCTTACCTGTTTTTACCAGAATCGTAAATAATTAAGATAAAGTGTTTAAGTAAAACAGAAACGTCAGAAATACCGATTGGCATCTCTAGTTAACAACGTTCGAAAAGTGGAAGACGCCAATTGACGTCTCTGGTGAACAATGTGTTAAGAGTGGGCGAAATACTACAGCAATCTTTAAACTGGAATAAAATACTATTTTGTTGTTGTCAAAATATAGTCATTGGGAACATATACAGTCAGTCCAATAAGTATTTGTACAGCCTTTAAAACAGAATAACTTTTTTTATAAGTATACCAAATGACCTGATGTTTTGTAAGCAATTAGAAGCATTGGTTTACTGAATGATGTGCAAAAAATATTTTCTAAAAATTACAATTTACAAGGTTGCATGCAAAAATAAAAAAGGCACTTTTTAAAACTTTTTTATTTGGGCTCTTTATCTTTGCATGTAACCTGATCAATTGTAGTTTTTGGACACTTTTTTGCACATCATCTAGTAAACCAATGCTTCTAATTGCTTACAAATAATCAGATCGTTTGGTACAATTATAAAAAAGTTATTCTGTTTTAAAGGGAGTACAAATACTTATTGGACTGACTGTACATCTTCTTCTAGAAAATTATGAACGAAATAAATCGTTGTGCAAGGGCTTAAGCAACATGTGACCTCACATAGTGAGGTAGAAGAAGGAAAATCTTCTTTCGAGATTTCAAGGTCCTTGAAGTTTTTTTATAGCTCATTAAAAAAACAAATTCAACGATGTACGACATGTTCAATCCTACATTATGGAGTCAGACTTCAAACCGAAATAAAATTCTATCTTGTAGTCAATATTATAACCCTTGAAGAAAACATTCGCATACCATAAATATAAACTTTCTTTTTTTTCTAATTCTGAACGATGAAGAATTTTTAATCACTAGAATCACAAAATAAATAGTGCAAGGGGCTAATCCCAATTTTACTCCTACGTAATACTAAAGCACAGTTACTTTCTTCAATCTCATCTCTTATGGAACTCTATTGCTTCGAGAGCATCGAACATTTTTTACCAGTAAATCGAACGATCATTCCATCAACGAAATAATACGGGAAGCAATCGGAAAGGGCGGTCAGCGAGCACAGTCAACAAACCGCGTAATAACTCGTCCGATGTATCCATTAATTCGATCGTTTACGATGCCTACACAAGAAATCGAGTGACTTTCACGTCGAGCTATTTCGATCCTTTCTGCTCTGACGCGTAATCAATCGACCAACACCAGCAGGAGGGGAGTCCGATCGATTTATTCGGGGATCGATCAAAATCGTGAGTTTCGAGAACGATTCGGGCGTTACTTTACTGTGGAAAAGACGATCGAGAACGGTTTTTGTCAATTCGACACGTCGCCGTTTGTTAAAGTTACAAGAAGTTGATTTAGTCAAGGTTTACGATGCGGATGTTACTCCTTTACTATTTTTCAGAGAAAGTTTTTCCTCAATGCACTTAGATCTTTATTACTTTATTTCGTGCCAGGAAGGAAGAGTCCAAGATCTTCCTATGCTTTAATGGCAGTGACGTATCATAGACCTTCTGATCCTCGATGGTCAGTCGCAAATTAGGAAAACACCCTAAGATTAGACAAAAATTTCTTTATTGCACGTTTACTTTTTACCCTCGACCTCGATGCTTCGCTGTTGCTCACTATATCTATTCTCTTTATCAAGCCGTGCTCGAGTCAATCAAAAGAAAGTCTACCCTGTAACGCAAGAATTTGACTTCAGGATTCCAAACTTTGCAAATTTAAGTCAGCGCTACTATATTCGAGGCGAATCTAAGCAGTTGATACGTCATCAAGCTCCACGAAAGTGTCACCGTTCAGAATCGTCAGAAAATGGGTCGTCGAGCGTATAATCGAGGCGAGACGTCGGGACAGACGACGGATCGGTATCGTTTTAGAGAAAGTCCGCCGCGACACGAGGAGTAAATTGCTCGGATCCGGTGGACTGCGTTCATAGTGATTATCGGCGTGTCGGGACGAGAAAATTCCTGCCCTCCGTGTTGACCGTTTCACACTTTACTTGTCCACCGTGCGACCGTATCCCAGCACGCTCTTCTTCCGAAGAAACTTCATAAAGATTCTCAAACGGCACATGTTTCGATCCGCCAGTCAGAGAAGACGAGTTAATTCGTCATTCGTGTTTGCTTTCGACTTTCAGTAGTTATTCAATTTCTGCTTAATTCAATCAATAAATCTTTCAATTTATTGTCTTACATATATGGACAATTTATGGATGATCTGTCAGAATGAAAATAAGCCACACTGGACTTGAACTTTCTATTTCGCGCTTATTATTAATTAACTCTTCCGGCGACAACTGGGACGTGTAAATATGGATTATAAGATTTTCAATTTTTTCGATGAACGTGGAAAAATTTCATTGCGATTTCGTAGTGCCTTTTTATATCTTTTTATTTATTAATGACGTGCAGAATTCTGTTAAATTAATTATATCATTCCTGACTGCAAGAGGCCTTTTTTCAATCACAGTTAGTTACATTTACAATAACTCATAACTAGACTGCGGGAAAAATAAAAACGTTCTGCATTAATTGTGGGAAGCAGAAGTAAAACAAAAATTGATTTGATCGCCTAATGGCTTTGTTACATTAAAAATAATGTTACAATGTTCAAAAATTTTTTAAATCTTTTACTGTCTTATATTTCACTTAACCAATTTTTTCATAAATGCATAAACATCCGCAGTCTATTCGTAACTAAATCGTTAAAATTAGAACATATTTAGAACGAATCTACTTTAGAAAATTGTTAACTGAGAGGATAACTCTAGTATCATTTTATTTCGAATGTGCTTCTTTTAGAGTTTTGGTTCCTCGTGTTGCTTGCCAGTGTTTTGAATTGACTAATTTGTGATCGAGAGGTGAACGATCTCTAATCTGAGAAACTGTGTCGAGGTCCTACAAACTTCATTGAGGACGCCTCCAGTGAAAGTATAGAAAGATCCACATTAAGCATTCAATGTGAAACACGAAGTATAATCGATATACATATGTATAATATCGAGACAGGATAGCAGGTTTATTTCAAGAACGGATTTATTTCTAAAACCTTCGGCTTCCAGATTTGTAAGAACGTAATCGTAAATATTGCAAGTAGTGTTAGTGACGCATTATCGAGACTCATTCATTCAGAATACCAGTATTACTCTGGAAAGAATCTCGACTTGACCATCAGGTAATTACAACAAAAGTTCTGCAAGTTGCATTTATCGTCTGATTAAACCGCTTACTAACCTTCATAAACTAAAAAGAAATGAAAATACTTGTTATGCATCGATCATGACATTTTGCTGCGAATTTTTCTGCATAATAAACATTTTCTGAGCTAGTTGTAAGACAGAAATTAAATGAAAGTGTATTCTTCTTCGTAATAATTTTATTTATACTGTAACAACATATTGACATATTCGTATATTTTATTGTTTCTGTATCCAAACTGGTCATGTATTGTATATGCTTCATAATCTGATTTATACATAAATCTAATAATATTCGAAATAGTATAACAATATTCGCTCGGAGACTGCAGATTTTTCTACAGAGAAAAAATTGTAAGAGGTAGGAATTAAATGAAAATGTATTGCCTTTTGTAATCATCTCAATAGATTGAAAATAGTATAATAGTATTCTTAAATGATTCCTAATTTTGTATTTCACCTATTCATTTTTGTCATAAATATATAAAATCCACAATTTAGTCATTACATTAGACCCAATTAATAGCTATACTCAATAATGAACTTGCTCTATCGATTATACCTTCAATGACAGAAATAAAAGGTCTTCTATTAAGATCTGGTGTTTTTTATCATTTAAAATAACACTCCTTAGTGGAAGACCCCATATATACAAATTTATGTAATAACAACATTACAGTCCACTTATATAAAAATCATAAAAGCAAAGAAAGTGCAAGACACGTCACAGCAGTGTCAGCAGCACGATTATTTCGCAACTACTTCAACGCATAGAGCCGACAAGTGTTTTGCAATGTCAACCACAAAGGCCGAGCATGAAGCGGTATACAGACTGGCCGGTCCGTGATTCCGGTACCAAAAATTACGGTCAGAGGCAAGTTTCTGCAAGTTTGACCCGTTGTGCAGAACTATTTTCGTCGGTATGCTCGCATATAAAACCGAGGCACGAATCGACCCGGAAAAAGTGGGCAATGATCTTTTAGGAGAGCGCATAAGGAAGAAGGATAAACGGGTCGAGAGCACCGCTCGAAAGTGAAAAAGGATAATATTAAATTCGAAGGTCGGTTGGATTTGTTCGTTTCGCTTCACGGTTTCGTGGTGAACGGTGAACAATACTAACAGCTTGTAATTGCTACCTTTAGAAAGTCAAATTGAATCTTTTAGGAATACCAGATTAGTTTTGATTGTTTAAGAAGTGGATGCTTCAGTTTTATCGTTTGACTTGATGGTTCTGCACTGGCTGTTTCAAGAAACATGCAAATTTTTCTGGCGCATGCTGCGAGTTCCGACTTTCTTCGACTTTGCGAAATTCTGTAGCAAAGGTGAGTTGGTATCTGTTGCGAGCACGAATCAGAAAGATAGAAACATTGCTACAGGCGCTGCATTGAAAGGCAACAAATAAATGGTTACAGCAAAGCAAATAAGAACGTTGATCAAAGTGGTTGATACTATTTGATAAAGTGGCCGATAGTGTTCCATTTATGAGATAGCATCTATGCTGTCGTGCTTGAACAGGAAATCTATTCTTTTGCGGTGGTTACTTTATAAATAATATAGTACCGTATTCCTCCTTTTAGATCAAACAGAAGATTTTCTAAACATGACGTTTATGTTACTTTCCACACTGAATTCTTTCTATAAATAACATGAATCAGAGATTATCTAGCAATCGCAGATTCCATCTAGTTTGCCAAATTAATACATTTCTGCAAAAAATAGTGCTACAAGATTAAATTATTCGGATACACTACTCACGATGAAAATGAACATAGTACCACTGGCAGGAAATATTCGATCAAAATCGTGAATATGATTGTTAAACGAATTATTAAAGCGTATACAAAATGCGAAAAATAATGTATTATTTGTATATTACACAGAGGTTGTAGTACTGTGATTTCTATGGCAAACAATTATTAGATTGCGGATTTTATGAAAACTGTGAAGACACTGGAAGACGTTGGACATTTTATTGAATTTCTATTTCTCACAATTGGCATAGAAAGTTTTCGTTCCGTCTAGAAATATATTGCCTCCGCGAAACGTAAAAATCCGAATAGCCAGACGTAAAAGTAAATCTGAGATATCGCTATTCCAGTTGGACGCGATCAACACATCAATTCAAAGGAACAAGCGAGCAGACACTTGCTACAAGCGGCGGATGTAGGTCGGCGAGCAAACTCCGGGCAAGGATTTTATCAGATCACGGCTGTTACCTTGTAGAACGGCCGAAGGTCGTCCAAGGATCTAGCGAATCATTCCGGGATCTCGACAAAATGATTGTTCCGGGTATTGTGCACGCGTGCGGTTCGGCGTCACGGCGGATACCGATCTTTTCGCTCCGAAAACCAACGACAAGTGACGGTTTCAATTAAGCGGCCGCCACTCGCGCATTAGCTATCTGATTCAATATTAGCATTACGCGCGATCCGATCGTGTCGCAATTGACCCGCTCGCGATTACCGGACAACGAGACCGGCAACCTGTTTCCGTGGTCCCGGGTTCCCGATATGTCGGGTTGCGCAACTGTTTGCACTGTTCCCTCGCTGCTCCCTTTTTTCCGTTCCTTTCATCCGACCGGCGGAAAAAAAGATCAGCGTGTCAAGTATTACCGGATCAACGGTGACGCCGTTAAAAATGTTAATAACAAGCCGGTCGGGCCCCGGCACACGCGTGCGTACGCGATAAGAACCGCAACGAAACGCGGACAACGTGTGTTTTACTTTTGCGAAGCCGGTACGCGCTACCGTAATTACCTCTCGTCCGGTATCGTGCTACGTGGACCATGACTCGTCGGCGCCGAAAAACTCCGCTCGAAAGTGATGCTGAAACGCGCATGGAAACGGCATGGAAACGCCACGGAACAAGTCCTCGCACGCTCGATCTTATCCGAACTCGTTTGGAAATTTCATTCCGTCGATGGTCAATGAAAACGATTTTGACAGACACGATTCATGAAAGCAGATCTCGCGAAACAGCGATATCATTCGAACGAAGAAGTGCAACATGCGAGTTGAGAGTGGTTGTCGCAAAGTGAGCGGAATTTTTCCGATGATGACCTTACATAATCAATATTATATGACGTATTATACAGGGTGAGTCACCTAACGTTGCCACCTCAAATATCTTTGTTGTTTTTGTGACTCACCCTGTGTATATCATTAGAATGAGTATTTAAGTAAAATTGAATAGATCTGAGACATCAAAGAATTTGGACATAGCGTTGTACTGTTTTCAGCTGATTAAAATTATTAAGAAAATAATTGTCTACATAGCTCCTGTATCTTGCACTTAGGACAACTTTTATTCTGCATTAAAACCGGCTGTATAATTGTCATCATTCAATATTACCACGTGTAAAAATCACACTATCGGAATTTGAAAACGAGGGGATTGAACGAGAATGTTGAATGAATTCTGTTCATTGAGTTGCTGTTCTATTCTAAATTACAATCAAACATTGCCGTCATGAAGCAGTTTGACTGACTAATTAAGATCTTTGGTTGGCGTTTATTGATCCGGAACGTGAGCAGGGTATATTTTACACGAGATCCAGGACAATGAGTTATTTAGGTTTCTTGATGGAGTTAGTGGCAATGTTGACGAAACGTTGAAGTTATTTTTCTAATAATGAAAACTATGTCAGGTTGTGGGGAGCAAAGTGTTAATTACTTAGAGTGATCATAATTCAAAGAAGGAAATCAAAGGAAGATTTTAATAAAGTGCAATTAGGAAACAGATGCTAAAAGAAAATATTAAATTATAAAATATTATTTAGTTCCGTGATCCCCTGCACAGGCATCGCCATTGAACTTGAATGTCTTCATTTTCATGCTTTCTCTGACAGAATATTCTGATGAAAAATTTCTTTCACTTAGCGCAGCCCTAAATTCGTGTTAATTGGAAGAAAGTCCGTTCCACGGCTGTCTGACCTTTCATCCCGAAAATGAATCGATTCCACAATGTAGTAGAAAGTCGATCGATCATCGTTCATTCGATAAAGACGTCTCCATCGTTCGATGAAGCGACTTGTTACACGGTACCTATCGAGCGGTAATGAAAGTTCATGTTATTAAGTTCCCACACGGTTCAGTTGGTGCTGTTATATCAGATGGAATGTGTAATATTTGGAACAGTGTGATCACGTCGGAGGGATGATCGAAATTGCAGTATGAATACGCGCTGGCGTGTAACATATTTACAACCTAGTGCTCGTCTCGGAATGCAACAGGCTGAAGAGGATGATTGGGAGAAAACAGCGAGTCTCGTGAAAATCACAAAGAATTTATAAGAAAGTTGATGACCATTAGATCCGCCTGGTCGGACTTGGATCCATCAGTACGGCGACGTTCGTGACCCAGATTTCTTCGAGAATAAATTCTTAAAATGTAACAATGTTCCATATTTCATTGACATCTAGGAGCGTTTACTTTCATTTTGCGGGATGATAATTGAATTGGCGGTTAAGTGAATACTTGCAAATTAAACGATGCAGAAGTAAGCGCTACCGTTTCGCGGAGAAATTGAAAGTCCGCGCGCCAGTGCAGCGTTGGTAAAGTAGAAATACATACAAGGTAAAACCTGTGATGTGAGATTTCATGTTAGCACAGACGAGATATAAGAGCAATCCAGTTACTTTATGGGGTTTCGTGTCGTACGATCTGAAATACCGACATCGCTAAAAATCAGTGGTTCACTTGTGCCCTCTACACAAATAGAACAGCCAATTGATGAACTAGATCGCAGTACACGCAACATAACTCATGAATCTGGGGATATTAGTGAGAATCGAGTATCTTGTACACTCCAAATGATCATGCATAACAGTTACTCTGAGATGATTCAAGACATGCTTTAAAAGTTACTCTGTATCTCGAGTACAATCAGCAATTTTGACTAACAAATTAGGTGGTAAAATAGCCAAGGGGATGCTCGATAACATCATTGGCAAAAGGAATTATTATAATGATTAAACAAGCAGAGATCATACATTTTGTCAGTGTATTGTGCCACTTTTACTAACAAAATTAGATGGTCAGATAGTCAAGAGAGTCCTTGTCGACATCTTTAGCAAAAGGAATTATTATAAACATTAAACCGCCTACCTTAGAGTACCTTGAGCTTGCTTAAGGTGGTCTAAGAGACTTTTAAACTACCTTGGCTATCATGGGATGGATTTATTCTCGTCCATGGTATATGTTTCAGATTTCATTTGCATCTAAATGTCAATAAATTTCCCCAGGTATACATTTTACGATTTTTACATTTTATACTTCAACGATTTAAAATAGCCCCGTAAAATTTATTCATTCCGAGCTACCGATTAAGATTTATCATTTTTCCAACACGATATCGAATTTTACTGCAAACTTATAGACTCTATAGTAAAGTATAATCTTCTAGCTTCAATTTGCACCCTTAAAAGTTGAGAATTATATCATGACTAAATGTTACTGTTACTAATCATATTATATTATAAAATTACAATACAAAAGAAGTCGGCCTTGAATTTAGAGCATTAACTGTAGTTCCACAATCATGTATACTCTTTCTCCTCATATACATTTACTGTTAATGCTGTTTCAATGGGTATTCCGTCAAATGTCTGTCGTTCATGCTAATACTACTTCAGTGAATAGTTCTTCCACCGACTGGCATCAGTGAGTAGAGGACGCCTGTGGTCAGACTTCAATTTCTAGTGTCGGTAAGGCAGACAACTTTCGTTGACGAAATTCAATGACTTTATGTGGTTAAATCTCTAGAACAATGACCATATCTGAGTATTGATAAAAAAATGCTAGAATATGAAATTCAATAAAATTCAGTACTATTTTTATTTATTTCAGATCTACACAGGCTACTACCACTGCAAATAAGTGTTTCTTTGATTCCATTTTCTTAAAATTTGTCTACAAAAATTGAAAATTACATAAAAACATCCGCAGTTTAATGATCACCAATAAAGTATAAAAATGCATATTTGTGATCATGCTTTCATATACCCCATTATCATTTACGTATCAACTGCTTCGTTATCAGCATAGAAAATTCCTGAAGAAAAAGTAATATTTTTCGTTAGTTTCCCAAATTTGCAGCTCGCTTCAAAATTCTTCAAATATTTCAAGCTTCGTGCCAAATTTATTTTAGGAGAATAATACTTTTATATCATCCCAAAACTTCGTTAGCAATTAAGAAAGATTTTTAAGAGGTAGCAATCAATCAATTGAAACACGGTTCTCGCGCTAACACCTAATTTTGTTGAGTCGAACCGTAGGTGTCCACACGTGTGGAAAAATAACAGAAAAATGGGTGTTGCCAACCACCTTGGTAAACATGTTGTCGGACAGTACCCACGCTGTTCACTTTAAATGGCGATCCACTGACCAGCGAGTTGGTATAGGTGACGAAACAAGATAATCTGCAAAGTAATCTGGGTTGGCGCGAACACGATCCCAGCGAAAATATGTTTTTTCACCAACCACGCGATTATGCACACCTTGAACTACACAGCGGTTGGCAGAAGAAAAAATATTGATCCCGCAAGTCGAGACTCTCGCAGAACAAAATTTTCAAGACCGTGTGAATCGCGGATCAAGAAAATTTAATTCAGTTATCAGTGCAAAACCTCTATTTATCTTTGTTAACAACCTTCTAGTTTTCCACTGTGTGATTCGCGATCATCATAATCCGTGCGCTGCTAATTACTTCATGCAATTTAGAGTAGAATCTACAGCGGATCATTACGTTAATTTTCATACTCGAGTAAATTAACCGCGCTTATTAGTGCAAAACTTAAAAGCACATCCTCTTGCTTGTGCTCTTGGGACTAGCTACCACACAACCAAAACACATGAATCATTTTCACAGCTCGGCGTTATGAGAAAATGTTGCTACAATGCGTATTCTACGATTTACGATTCGGAATTGCGCAACTTATTCTCTGAGAATCTAGTAAAACAATCTTACAGCAATGTTTAATCGATTTTAGTATAAGACGTCAGTATTGAAAAATACTGCAACGATACATCTAATTATATGTTCGCCGCATGGTTTAACATAAACTCACATAAGCGTCGATCGTTCTGGATGAGTTGAAATCGTACCACTCGGCTTCGACAACGTGTTGCCATAATCACTAACGAAAGATCAACCGATTGTAAAAAATGATGTACTCTTCGTATATTTATGCAGACATTTATCTGTAAAGAAGTCCTCATAACGTACGTCTGATATATCAACATTAGAATAATATTTCGCAAGTGTCAGTTTTTTTTTAGAATTTTACGATCACAGTAGAAACTTGCCAATTAATCCACGGTCGTCAATGACAGTTAAGTGGTCCATTCGTGAACCAAGATTGTCGGGTTGTCTTAATTAGCTTGCTGAGAGCAACATAGCGAATTCTTAATATTAAAATGTCAAGGTACAATATCTCCTGTTTACAAATTTGCCATATGAATTACTGACTCTTAGCACGACACCGCTACCAACTTGACCCTGTTTTGCGTGTTTATGGTTCGCATATTCGAAACGCACTTGTTGCGAAAGAAGGAGGGGATTCGAACTCCCACGGCATAAGTATTTATACGCATGTACGAGAGAATGAGACGATCGTAAGTTGACAAATAAAAAGCATTGCATAAAATCACTCAAAAACCTCAATTTTTACAAATCAAGGGACCATTTGCACAAATTAAGATAATCAACTACGCGTTTCGCATAAGACACGAGTATAATCAATAGCCTGCGGATCTTTATGCATTTATGGTTCATAAAAATTTTCGAAAAATGCTGGAATATCAAATTCGACAGAATTTAGTACGATTTTTATTTATTTTGAACCTACAAATGTTTTTCTACAAATCTACAAAGAAGTCATATAAACTAGTTGTAAGCTAAGTTACCATTATGTACCACTGTATATGTTAAGATAATTAATATGTAATATGTTAATATGTTCATGTATTGTTTATGCTACATAAACCAGGTTTAAAGCATTAAATAAATAATAATACATATATTTTTTTTTAAATTTTCATTAGAGACCCAAATAAAAAAGTTTCAAAAAATGCCTTTTTTATTTTTGCATGTGACCTTGTAAATTATAATTTTTGCAAAATCTTTTTTGCATATCATTTCGTAAACCAATGCTTCTAATTGATTATAAAAAATAGGTAGTTCGGTACAATTATAAAAAAGTTATTCCGTTTTAAAGAGCGTACGAATACTTTCTACACCCACTGTATTCCCAAACAGGGCGTTCTAGAGTGTAACTATTTATTATTGTTGATGTTAAAGGCACTGAGAAACTCGAAGATGCTCGACATATGCACTTGATGCACATGATGCACATACTCTCTGTCGCGTGTTTATGTCAATAAGCGTCAATTTTTGCTAACGGTACCAACCTCGATCGGTCAATCATCTCGTACGTCGTACCGTGAGACAAAACGGTTCCATGGCGATACGACACGAACGAAATCTGCGTGCGCCATGCAAAAACGAGACCCGAAGCAGCGCAACGCGTGCAGCTGAAAGCGCATTGCGGCCGATGCACGTGCACCGTATCGCGGAAGTAATTCGTACGACCGGGCAACGTCACGTGCTGTTTTAGGCGGAACCGACCATTTCAGGAATTAGAGCGATTATCCTGCCGACCCCACTGCATAATACAGGAAAACGATCGCTCGTATGCACTACAGGTCGACTCGACTGTGTACAGTGATTTGACTCCTAAGCTCCGGAAAATTGCGCAGTCTTCTCTCTAACGACCTGAACCGACATTGTTCGAATTAAATCCAAGTTATGAAATGTCCCAGCCACTGTAGTCTGCGATTTTTCCATTGCTTTTTCATTTATAGGAATATCATGTTGTTCAGTCAATTGTATATTTATTTTCTTATCCATGTTATTTGTTATCTAGCGTTATAATTGTGCGGATATGTGTGGTAAGAATAAGAAAGAAACATAATCAGTCAGAGACAAAAATGTATTGAAATGAATTTGGTTGTGTGAAATAACGAAATGAGTGTGCATGAAAGAACGTTTGTTTAAAAATTTGTCTTTGATCGATCATCGTTTTAGTTGCATGTATTATGGTATAATAAATATATGGTTCGTTCATTAACATTTATAATTCCATCCACTACTTGAACAATCATTTCATTAGTTTTTATATTTGTTAACAGTATCTATCATTCTCCATCGAAAGCTTCTAAATTATCAATAAAAAACTATTTCATGCTGTCTTTCATGATATCTATACCGCGGATCTTCATGCAAAATCAAAATTTTTTATTTCGTGCAAGAAACAGATAAATGTATTTCTTGCTTTAATCATTTTAGTAGGTCAAAGTTAATATGTTTATATGTTTCAATTTTTTAGATCTTACTACTGTTTCAAATCACAACTATTCAGTTTTGTTATATATGCATAAATCCACAGTCTAACGACATCGAGCATTTCTTCATTTTTATCCATGGCAAAGTGATGCACAAAGCAAAACAAGAGAAATGAGATGGAACACGTTTTACTGTTAAAATCATTTTACAATTCTATTAATTCATGTAATGGTGAGTTGAATGATCGATTGCTGATAAAGAGATTACTTTGACCTTTATACGGAAGGCAAGAGGACGAAAAAAATCAAATTACAAATTTCTATAATGAGCCAATAACGAGGCGAACGTCAATAACGTTTCCAAGTTCTATTGTGTCGAATTAAAATTGATAAACTATAAGTACAGTTTATTCTATACTAAAGCATTCTGCTATCTTGCATTGCTTTCATTCTGTTTCGATATTTATTCTTGCAAATAATGCCAACAGAACAATGCAGACTTTTCCTCCAATCTAATGTCTAACAAAATATTAAACATATGCATGCTTGGATCGAAAAATATATAAAATCCCATATTTAAAAGTTGCTAACAGCAACAAGAAGTTAACCTCCTCGAACACTGGCACACGGATTGCAACACGGATTGCCGAACTCGTGCGAAGGTTTCGTCAGCATTGTACCCACAGCAGTATTCCGCAATTCGTTCCCAGAGATCTGAATTAACAGGTAGTGTTGATATGAAGAAATTGAGAAGACGAGTTTTATGGCAGCCATATATTGTCTCGACTGTGAGACCATCGATCTTTATAATTCACAAAGGATTTTGACCCTGACTCATTGTTTAAGAAAGAAATATCTGACTAATATTTAACTATACATCAAGAAAATGTTTCACGAATACCCAAACGCACGTTTCGTTCAATTACTCGTTGTTTTATTTACTGTGCGCATGGCTGCAGACCGGAAGTACGGGCTCGCATGCTGTGTGGTAGGGTTTTTGTTCTGGAATCCCACGATCCGGCAAAAAAAGAGAGTATACCTGTTTCGCGTCCAGATTTTGTGTCGTTACGGTGCCAGGAAACGTCCCTTACGTAATTTGTTTCCTCGTCGCGGTTCGATAACGCTTTTAATTGACCCTGGGCAACTGAATTCGACGATAATTAACGGTGAATCCATCTTCGACGTTTCCGTGATACGATTGCTTCCGTCGACTTCTGATTGTCTGCACGAGCTTTCATTTCGATTTGTGCTCGTCACACTTACGTAAAAACCGACTTTCCATTCAACTGCGGATCCCGTTACGTAAATATTTTTCAATTTTGGTTCGTTGATTGAGAAAAAAAGAAGAAATCGCGCACCGCGACCGAAATGTCCTTGTCCATCGCCAAGACAACTAAACGAGCCGCGTACGGTTATGGTAATCGCGTTAACGTGTCGGCCGATTAGGTATGGCGCGAATGCAGATTACGTTCTCGCGTTTCCAACGCTCCGATGCAAATGAACGTTTGCTCGCGAAACAAGCTACCGGCTCAAACAATTCACCGTTTCTCGTTCAACGAGCCGCAAAGCACCTGTTCCGCGATATATTTCTGCCCACATTTCACGATTTCGTTGTTCTCAGTCTTCTTCATTGAAATGTCCATCGCGAATTTCATTTTAATTTCAAACGTACAGCTAATTAATGTCGGAAACGTATTGCAGCGTATGGTGAAACTATGTTCACAGTTTGCTGGATTTTAATTTGCTAAAATGATGATTTTGCCGACTGTAATTTCTTTGAAACAGGACATACATGATCATTACACGAATCATCTACATTTTTCATCATGATTTATTATTAGACTACTGATCTTTATGCAAAATAGCCATTTTTTACATCAATTATAACACATCTGATAGGACTAGAAAATTGGAAATAATTAGACTTCGAATCTTTATGCAAAATAAAAGGTATGTGCATCAATCGCAAGACACAGGAGCCAAATATAGAAGTCTGTATTTTATAGTAATAATTTTAAAGTCTTTCAATCAAAACACGATGATTTAGTAACATCAATGTATTTTCACCTTACCAAAATTATTAAATGAAGAAACTATTAATAAATAAATAACGAAATAAAGAAACAGAACACATCGAACGAAAGAATTTTATTTGGCTTTGAATTTATTAATTGGAACATCCGATATCACAAAATTTGAATATTCCACTATTGTCATTTCTACGTATGCTAGTTATCCAGGGCGAAAAATTGCCATTCAAGCACTGAAAGTAAATTTTTCCGAAAACACGGGATCACTAGTGGACACGCTATCCTAAGAAAGGAAGAGGCAATATTAAAGCATGTCCCGTGGAGTCTTTCAACAAAATTCGAAATCAAATTCAAGGAACTACGAGATCGGAAATAACGATGGTCCAAATAAGACGAATGATGGAGAATAATCGTCGGCCACGGAATAATCGTGAAATCAGTCATCAGATTGTGTCGGGTCGAATCGAGCGGATTTAATGACGCGGACGCTACTTTTAAATCGATGGTGGCCATATCGAGGGGCGCGATATATGTACGTGGGTCGTTCGATCCTCGATCGTTGCACGTAATCGTCGTTTATAAGGGCCGCTTACGCGAGTATGTAACAGAACGAGGAGGAAGCGGGACACACGTCGGGAATGTAAAAAATGTGAGTTACAAGCGCCGCGCAGGTGAGCGTGGGCAGCTCATGGCCGAATGTCGCGTAGGCACCTCACCAGCGGCAATCTTGTTTCAGGAAATGCGCGCTGCCGCCGTGTGCCGTTGCGCTCGCGTCGAACAGCTATCGCATTGCAACCTCCAAGTGCAATGCCAGTCCCAGAGTTATTCAATGAAAACCACGGGGTCACCTGCGAGAGTTTGTCGAAGCGTTCTCGCCATTCGTCAGCGCGCTGCTGCTAACTTTCTAGCTCGAGATCATGGGAACTTTGAAGTTCCTTGGAAATATCTATCACTTATCACTAGACTGCGGATTTTATGCATTTATGAGAAAATAGATAGTTGCAATTTAATACAGTGGACAGATTTTAAGAATTTAAGATCATCAATGTGTTACTTGTAACTTGTCAATATTATTAAGGAATGAAAGAAATTATTACTTGGCCCTTGTTTGTTACAGTTGATGGTAACAGTTTTTTTAAATGAAGTTTCGCAATCTACTTATCACTGGGGAACCGTTCAATAGTTTTTAATACGGTAGATCCCCACATAACTGGGTTATAGAAAAACTGTATATGTACACCTTTTTAACACATTTTGTTACTAACTTTTACGCGGTTCTTTCAACGTGTTTCATTCACTATCCCACGATTTTAAATAAATAGTCGACTTTGGAAAAATATTTTTGTGATTTTCCACAAAACATGATTTTTTCTTTCACGTGTCTACAGAATCAAGAAATATGTATAGTTACGCCCATCTTATTGCCCATCTAGGCTTGGAATACAGACTATCGGGATGTAGACAAAAGAAATGAATATTTGTATATCTATAAATCTGTATAAATAAATATGAGCTAAATTTGACGTCCCTTAAATGTCGCCCCTTAAATATAATCTTTTCAAATAAAATAACAGCTTCAAAATTTGTATTGTATTTAAAGAGCATAAAATTTTAGAAGATTGTGGAGAATGAAATTTTAGAAAATTGTATTTGTGGAGCATAAAATTTTAGAAAATTGTATTTGTAGAATATAAAATTTTAGAAAATTGTATTATTTGTAGAATATAAAATTTTAGAAGATTGTATTTGTAAAGTGATCAATGTGTTTAAATATCGTTTTGTCAGTGGTTTGTGATTTTTAACAACGAAAATTGATTTTTGCATTACATTTCACAGTCTAACAATACACTGCAGAATTACCTTTGTTATTGAAGAGAATGAACTAGTTTTTCGGGAAACTGAAGCAATAACATTTTTCTCGCAAGCATCTTATGGCTCCATTTTCAAGTTATTCACATACCCATGCATTTCTAAGAAGCTCGTTCATCGACGACATAGGAAGAATGAAGGACCAGAAGATTACGAGTTTTCATAACAGGCAACATACCAGCTAGTGTCATAAATAAGAGAGTATTGTAGCACATGTAACGCGAGTTCCATGAAGACATAAAGCTTGGAAGCATAACTGCTGTAATAAAAAGCATAGTATGTACAACTGTCGGCACAAAGTCGAATACAGAAGTCAGTTTTTCGAAACCGCAGCTAAAGCATTCATCAATGTTGTTTATTTTTGTAATAAATAATCCTTTTCCCCCTTGTACCATAAATCCTTGAATATCAAACCCCATTACAAACTTGAACTGTGTTGATGTGTTAACGAAGGAATAAACGTGTCCTGAAGTGTGCTGTATAACATAATCAATGGAGAGTGCATTTAAAAAACAATTTAAAAAAATATATCTGTGATACGTACAATTACTAGAATCAATAAACATTACTTTACCACAGTTGAAAACAATCTTTACATTACTAATTTGTTTGTATTTAACACGTTGCAATCGATAAAAATATGGAAGTTAAAATTTATTACAGTGATTGTTATTTTAACATTTTGATTTTAAAAATCCTAATGAAATTGATTGCATTCATAAATTCATCCATACACCTGGACAAAGAATATGTGACTGAGATGAAAATCGACATGTTAATAAGTTGCTAAAAATTTAAGTAACGTAGTACAAATAAATGTAGTCAATTTCATATGTATAAAATACAAAAAATATGTTTTCAGAACTGAATGATTAGTTGACTATCTAACGCATAAACAAGTTACAAAATATAGCTCTAGCTCTAACTTCTGAAAGAAACTTAAATCGTTTAGTCTACTTTTAAGTTATTCCACTTTGATACAAGACTATCGACTGATAGTACATGGAACGTGCTCCCGATTGAACGAAGCGTTCCCGCTCAGCCATTAAAATAGCTTCGAGTGCAAGAGGTCAAAAATTCGTGGAATCTCTATTCACAATGAGAAGAAAAAATCTCTGCGAAAGCAGAGTCATAGAAACCGGGATTACACGGCGAGTCATCGCTCGGTGATCAACAGGTGAAATGCGCCGAGGGGAATCGCGACGAAATGGGAATACAAATATTTGCTAATGGACGTCGGAGGTGATGTAAATCGTAAATAGCTGTGACGGCTTTCCCAAGGAGCGTCCGTAGTGAAATTTATTGCTCTCTCGAGCAGTCTAAGCAGCGGTATCGGGAGAATGCGTGCACCGTTTTAGCGACGCGAGTCGAATGTTTACAATTTTCAGTGTGCCTAATGATCGACGTGGTTAATCGGGCCCGAATACGTGTATCCTCGGCAGCTAGCTACTTTCATAATCGATGACTAACGCGGTATAGCGTGTCCATACCGTGCATGGCACGTCGATGACGTAAGTGGAGGCACAGGCAAACACTTTGCATGCGACGGCGCCGCATGTAAACCGCCGTAATGCTGCCAACGTTCGCTCTACGCGATCATCGTCGCCGTAAATCACGCTTTCGCGAAATTTCATCGACATTTCCGACGGGAAAAGAAAGTTTCGAGAGGCGCCATTTTATTGGCCACCGTCATTGTTCCCGATTCATCGGGAAACGCGAGAATCGAGCGTGGAATCGATGGATAATCGAATTCGCGAATGCGTTTCCACCATTAATCCTTTCGATGGTTGTGTCGAATATACTCGTCACGAAAATATGGTTCTTCTTTAGTAAATGATGAATGTACTCGTTATAGAAATATGGTAATTTTTTAGTTAACGACGAATATACTCGTTCAATCGAAATATATTCGTCAAACGAAAAACATATTCCATTAAACATATTTTAGATGAAATGTAACGATTAAGTTAATAATATCATACACCTATCAAAAAAATGATGCTGTTTTGTCAACTATACTTGTTATCGCTTCACAATAATGAAACACAAATACTTTCAAAATAAAATAAAATACTAAAAAGGTTTAACGTAAAGTTAACGTACGAGTTCAACGTAGCAGTTCAACATAGTTTGATAAATTCGACCCAGGAGAATCATACCTCCTATGTTGCATTAGTATATTTCTAGCTCCACTTGTTCCCCGCCCTAGCCAGACAATAAGTCTGACTTATGTCCCCCCGATCTGCTGAGAAATCTGCAGAAATCCGCGAGAGGAAGATTCGAGAAAGACGTTGTGCGTGTTATTCTTATAAGGGGAAACATTTCAGAACTTGGGGTACTATATGTCAGGCTTATGGGCGAATACTTGGATCAAGATCCCATCCTGATTTATTATGTCCTGCTCGCAGTGATTTATTACTGTCGACAGTGTCTTGCTTCTCTAATACGTTAATAAATTGCGATAAAACATCGGTGCGTGCAAGCTATTAAATATTGCTCGAATGAGTCTCGGTTTGATTATAATTATTTATAAAATGCGATGCACTTGTCATTGCGCTGAGAATTAATGGGTACCTAAAGACATTAATGTGGATAGCTATTACTCATTTTCTGATGTATCGACCGAAACACACGACGTTTCAGAATTTTTATAATTTACAGGAATGAGGAAAATTCTGGGAACTAATTGTTCAATGGCCATTATTAGATTAGTGTCAGACTCGTAGTTACGTCAGTTTTAGGTTTCGCAGTTTTTTCGATATTCGCTTCGCTTATTAAGCTGAAGAACTCTTCCTGTGCCACTATAATTAAATATTATACAAATGTGCGAGTACAATCGGTTAAAAATGTTGTTTACTATACAGTTCAAACAAAGTAAAATTTAAAATAGTAAGCAAAAGGACATAAACTACTTTTAGTAAGTAGTTTAAGTAAAATAGTTGACAGTATAGTGCACGAAACAATTATCTTTAGCAAAGTAAATTTCTTCATTGTCCAAACACAGCACTTGTATTATACGCAAAAAGAAAACCTACAAAAATTTTCATCCCTGAGGCTACACCTTTAATATTTCAAAATGAATCCCCACAAAGTTCAGTCTTGGTTACATAAAATTTCTAAGACTTCTAATAAATCAGCTGTTCTCCAGCAAGACATCGTTGCATTTCGTGCAAGTTGTCACTCGCGTCACTCGACATTTCATGATAGCAGAAGTAAAAAAAAATAAATGACAGTCTAGTGCACGAAACAATAACCTTCAGCAAAGTCAATTTTCTTCTAGTTCAAGCACAGCATTTGTGTTGTATGTAAAAAAGAAAACTACTGAAACTTTTCATCCCTTAAGCTACGTCTCCAATATTTCAAAATGAATCCCTACAATGTTCAGTCCTCGTTGAACAAATTTCTTAAAACTTATATCAAATCCATTCTTCAGCAAAACACCCTGTCACTCAGTGTAAAGTTTGCCACCGTCCCGACCGTAATTAAAACAAACAAGTTACCTGATCGACGCCCGCGTCGAAGGCCCCCTCCTCCCAAATGGGATCGTCCCATCCTCCGGATGATCCCGAAGAGCCCCTGCGACCCGGATCCCACGAGTTTCTCTTGTTATTATCCAAAGAGTCCGTGGAGAGTCTTCTCCTGTCGTAGGATCCCCTTCTGCTAGAAAGCGGTAGCGCTAGCCTGTCTTTCCTCAGGTTCCCGTTCGATCCCATCAGATCAGGGCTCAATGTCACGTTCAAGTTGCTCCTGAGATTTCCGCTCGAGCCAGCGAAGCAGCTCTTCAGGTTCGTAGTACTCTTCGTCTTGAGATCAACGTTCGAAGCGCTGAATCCAGTCTTCAGAGTGTTCTGCGAGGTCGGCGAGGTCGCGAACAAGCTGGACAACGTGTTGACATCTCTCCTCGAGCTTGGTCTCTGCAGACTCGTCATCGATTTTGCAACGTAGTCTCGTCTCAGCGGAGAATTATAGTTAGACGCTGTATCTTTCTTCAAACAACCCATCGATCTACCAATGGGATCCCGCCTTAAGGCTGAACTGCCGATGGTCGACGAGTATATGTCCTTTTTAGAGTGATTGATCGCGCCCATCGATGAGCCCAACGGGTTCTTTCTCAACGTGTTCGGAAAGCTCGAGGGATGAAGTTCTTTTCTAGGCGGTGACATGGGCAGACCAAGGGACCCCCTTCTGCTCGGAGACGTTCCCAGATGACTCTCCCGACGACTAAGCGAGTCTCTTCTAGTCTGCTGCGTGCTCCCCACGGATCCTCTGCGATTCCAGCAATTCTCCTTCGCGTGTTTCCCATGAATGTCACAACAGCTCGAGTCAATCTCCACTTTAACCACCTCGGGACTGCACTGTTGCTGCTCCAGCTTGACGTCCCTGAAAAGCGCCTCCAGGCGACGGATCGCCGCCTGCTGGTGCGCTGTTGTTGACATGTCGCTGTCAAACTTGTATCCTGACAAGATCCTGATGCTCCTTTGTTTTAATCAATACCGTGTATCTCGCGGTTGCACACTCTTCGAGGTAGACCTATTCTCAGATTCACAGGAGCTCTACATTATTACGAAAAATCTTTCTAGACGTATTTGATAAACAGCGACAACACTCGGTAAACTTCTTCGAGGCCGTTGTCACGAAGCCGAAGAAACGAAACTCACTGACACCTCGACGACCTTACACTTGACTTTCGGACCTGGCAAAATTGTCCATTGACAATGTTTGCTCCTACGATCTAATCCTTCTAGGCGGAGAACGCAGGGACGGTGTGCCTTCCAGCGGAAAGTGCAATTAGCCTGCCGCGAGAATGGTTCGCGTGTGCTCGGAAACGTAATCGTGGTTACATGGAAACGCGTGTGCGGCGTAACACACGTTCGGTGAGGCACTGGGGGGACTCCGTGAGGAGAGAGACCCGAAGGCCTCAAAGGAGCTCTCCATACGGATCCCCACCAGAGCAGTGGCATTCGCAAAGTCCAAGTCGCCATATTAGGTCAAACCTTATGGGTTTGTCGCGCAAAACTGCGGGAGAACACCGACACGACCCTGGCGCACGGCGCAATCGGGTCGACTGCCAACTTACTTTGCCATTGTCAGCTCTACTTTCCTCTGTTTATGGCCTATCTTGCGCGCCCGCAACGTGTCGCGTGATAGCGAACACAGTTTCCACGCTGTTCGAACGTCCGATCGCGAGACCACTGATTCATCCTAGATCTTATGCATCTATCCCAGTTTAGATTCTCGTTTTCTCGCGGTGTCGGGTTAGTCGGAAACACGATTCAATTGCTTTTTGATGGGTACAAACGGACATTAAACGTTTCATTACTCCCATTAAGCAGTTGAAGCTTGAGGTGATACGATGCACTGTACGTTGCAATTTTATGTTGCTATTTTTCGTAAAGGTGTGAACGCGACAGTGATGTCTGTTCGTAATTTTTATGGTTAATGCTTACCAATATTTTCTTCTCTGCAATACTGTTATGAATTATTCTTTACCAAAACGTGTCCTTACGATTTTTAAAAGAAGATTCCATGTTTGAGAATAGCTTATAAAAATTGTTGCCAATCAATGTTTTCCTTTTTTCGTAACATCATTTCGAATGGTTCAATGAAGAAGTTTTTGGTTTGTTCATTATCATATTCCAAAAGTTGCTGCAAATATGGTATAGGAAAATTTGAAGAGAATGGAATCAAATAAAATCTTATAATTCATTGAGAATGGAATTACACACTTTTAAGATTGTTCTATGATTTTTTAAATATTTTTATCGTAGTCTGGGAGTAAGTACATCCAGTTGCAAGTATTATGCACATTTGCATTGAATCAAATTCGCAGTCTCGCGACACGGAACAAAACCTTAATTACATAGCTGACAGCATCGACATTTATCTCTGAAAAAATTGTACAACCAGTTATAACTGATAATCGGTTCGATATCTATGACCTGATCTCTTTGTTCTATAAATAAGTATAATATTTTTGACATCCGTTGATATGGAACATTGTGTGACTAATCTTCTTGTTTACAGCGTCTCTTATCAGAGTAGCGAATGATTGATATAATTGTAAAAAGATTAATCAAAACATTTAACAACGTTGAATAAGATTACTGAACTTGGCATACGTTGACCCATATACTTAGACCAATGACGGCATCGGTCGTACACTTTTTCCTTCTTCCTGATTGGCACTGGCGATGAAGCTCTGCGTTAGTGGATGAACGAAGAGGAAAAAATGTTTATTGCCCATTATTGGGAACGCAAACGTTGGTGAGTCATTGTGAAGCAGTATACAGTACCGTCTAGTAATAAAATTTATCGAATGATTCGAAGAATGGAATAAATACGGCGCTTCGAAAATGTAAACAGTACAGAAAAGAGGAATCTTTGCGCATTGCACAACATGTGCAATTAGTGAGTCGTTGTCAAATAATATTGTAGATAGTAAAGTCTAACAATAAAATTTATCAAATGCTTCGAAAAATTAAACAATTCCTCGCCTCAAGATCATAAAAAGTAGAGGAAAAGAAATCTTTATGTATCTATTATTGCGAATGTAAACGTTAGTGAGTCGTTGTCAAATAATAAATAGTATCGTCTAGCAATAACATTTATGAAATGCTCACACGAATAGAATAATTCTGCGTCTTGAAAACATAAAAAGTAGAGATAAGGGAATCTTTTTATACTCTCCTTTATTGCGAACGTCAACGTTAGCGAGTCGTTGTCAAATAATAGTGTCGTCTAGCAATGAAATTTACCAAATGCTTACACGAGTAGAATAATTCTGTGCCATGAAATCATAAAAAGTATTTAGAAAAAAGAGGAATCTTTGCATAAAATGTTTCAATTAGAATGAAATTGAAGTAAATTATGGTAATACGTAAATATATGTATGTAGTGATCGTAAAGACTCGGACATTGAAGCAAAAGCGATGAAACGTAAATAGAATTGGTAATAATTAATCCGGGGAATTCCTTTATTAATTTCGTTTATTAAAACGTCGGAAACCCACGTCGGTAATTCCCACGTTTAAGTGTTTGCACTGATATACTTAATTAATCCCTGCTGCACCAGCAAAATGCGGTAATGCAGCGCATACTGGTATTTGCAGGTGCAGGCTTTCGCAATTGCAACGAGATGGAGCTGCAATTCTCTTCCACATTCCATATCTATTCCTTTTTATACGTACACAACACAAAACCGATATCAGGAGGAACCAATTAACAACAAGTATAGTAAAATAAATAATTATCGTATTTAAATACTTTGAATTTTGTATCGAAAAATAACAGTGTTGAATCTTGTCAGAGAAGTTTCCAAAACCGTTCTCAAATGGGAATTCACAAATTCAAACCACGAATATTGTGCTGAATAAAAAATCTTGTATTATATTAATTTTATTGTTGAAAGAAAAATATTCTATCGGTTACTGATCAGAAAACGTTCTTGGAAAGAGAATAGATGTCCGTTTATAATACTTTTTACGATTAATAAAAATTGACAAATGAAATCTCAGGCGGATTCGAGTTAAAATTAATAATCTCTGGCGTAATTGTGCACTAAACGCGTATAATAAGCCGCACGTGCCACCGTTAACTTACTGGGCGTCTCGTCGACACCTACACAAAGTTGCTGTCGAGTCTAGTTCACCTTGACGGACGAAGGTGTATCACACTTTTAGTTCTAGCAGGAAAAGGTATTCCCTTTCGGAAAAGTGACACGCCAGCAGGCGTCCAGTTTCAAGCAGAATATACCGCGACAATTGCTGGAATCTGTGGAGCTTGCAAACAAACAATGCATCTCTATCGTCGATGCTTCTGGCGTTACTTAAATTTCATTCCTTCCTCACAGCAACAGGAAACTTTCTTATCTCTGCATCCAAGCACCCAAACTCGTTATCAATGATTATTCGGGCTAATCAATTGTCAAAATTTCCAACAATGTGCAACAATCTGAGGAACTCGGGGTTAGATATTGTACACGAGGTGTCTTCGAAATCGTGCTACAATCGAAGAGGTGTGACATCATTTGAAAAAATAAGTTTTCCACGTAGGATAGCGTCTTTCGTTTGTCTGATAATTATACACACATTAGAATTCACAAGAAGAATCGATGCATAATGATTAGACTGCACATTCTATGCATTTATGACGAAAATAAATGCAATTTAAAACAGTAGAGAAATTAAATTAAGTTACTAATATTACTATACGATTTGCTCGTTAAAATTATTAAAGAAAGAATGAAAAATCTCCTAGCTTCTGTCTATTGCAATTGGTGTAAACAATTGTTATTTTGCATAAAGATGCACATTTCAACGCACGAATAATAGAAAGATTATACGGTCTTTCATTGGTCTCTTGATACTGAAATCATAATTTGGTATAGATCTTGCATAAATCTTCCCAATTAGCTTCTCTTTCTCATTTGGAATAATGCATATGCAGCATCTCTTAACTCTGAAATGTCAGACGTCGAATGCAAATAATTAGTGTCAGGCTTTTGTTTCTTCAGAGTGTCTATGCCAACACTAGTTTCAGACGAGTATTCTAACAAGCCTACCGGTTTCTAATGTTTGTTTTGCATTCAAATTCTTGTGTTATGCGACAGGTAGCTTTTAACACTTATGGTTACGTCAGTAATTTACTTTCACCTTGAGCGCTTTACTTAATAATATAGACTATCATTTTGTAAATTAATCCATTATTATAATAAGAGATCTCTTTTCTATAGAACGTAAATATTGTAACATAAATTCGTTCGGTTACAAAAATGTTCTAATTTTAACAATTATTGTAGATAATATTGTAACGATTTTATAATTGATTGACTGTAATTTTCTACTTTGCTAATAAATCAAAAGAAGATAAACATTCAATGAAAACATAAGTACAACAATTGTGTCATTATTTCGTCACATATTCTAAATATATGCAGATATTTCAATTAAAAATTTTAAATATATCCCAGCAGAATGAAATCCAAGAAAAAATTTTAACACTGCTGCATTGAATATTCATAAGTTTAGTACCCACAAATAACTCTTCTCCGATTCTCGGTCTTACTAATTGGTTTTCAGAAACGTGGATTTGTAAACGTCTGTCCTCTAATTATAAACCTGTATAGTGTTAGATCGCGAAGGAATGCTCTTTCATTGAATATTCGATTAAATTGTAATAGAATACAGCATCCGGTAATACAATAGTAGTCAAAAAATAAAGAAAGTAATTTTTAATTAATACGCTCGGTGCTCCAAAGGTGGAACGAGTGGAATGGTGGAACGGAATAATAAAAGAGCTGGCTAAAAAATCCGCAAAACCATGATCTTTCATTGAATATTTCATTAAACTGCAATAGAATGCAGTATCCTGTAATACAATAATAGTTAAAAAATAAAGTAATTATTAAGTCGATGCTCCAAAGGTGGAACGATATGTAAAACCAATAATGAAAGAGCTGGTTAGCAAATCCGCGAAACCACGACCACTCATTGAATATTTGACTAAATTGCAATAAAACGCAGCATCCAGTAATACAATAATAGTTAAAAAGTAATTATTAATTAATACGGTCGGTGCTGCAAAGGTGGAACGATATGTAAGTGGAATAATGGAAGAACTGGTTGGAAAATCCGCGAAACCGGGTGTCGATTTCCAGCTTTTTGTCGCGTTGGAAATCCGATTGACGTGTTAATTCCCCCGACAGATTTTTTTGTTCCGGTTACATCACACGGTCGTTAATATTGAAATTGGAAATTTGTCACGAAGTCATCGCCAACTATGCAGCGCGACAAAAATCTCGGAAAACCGCGGCCGCCTACACGGAACTACCATTTTCGTTTGCGTTATGAGGCATCTTCTAATTGTGCGAAGCAAACGCGCATCAGCGCGCGTGTGCGCAACGATTTGCATCCTCGGACTGCGTCATCGCGCAACATAATCCGACGACGGTCACCAATGATCATTAGAATTTCGAGTGTGGGCGCACGGGCCTTGCGAGGAGTTTACCGACGCGGTTGATTCGCAACGTTTGATTCGCAATACATACACTTATGATGGCAAACATCGTTTTCTGAAAACTAGCTTGGGCGTTCGAGACAATCTCAAATTCAAGTAGACTCGGAGTCACTATGTACTAAGAATTGCAGTACATTATTGAAAATATTGTGTATATTATTCAAAATAAATAATAGAATTTGTGTAGGCAAATTTTAAGAACGTGGAATCTTGTAAAATCTTATTTTCAGTGGTTCTTTGTAGTTTTGAAAGAATTCTGGCATTTTTTAAAAATGTTCAAATGCCATGAAAGCATAAATATCCGCAGTCTACTAATCAATTACTAAACATTTATGTATTGTACGAGGTGTTATTTTAATTTCATATCCACATAATGAAAAAAATCATTTGAAATTATGCTAGGTCGGAAGAAATGTTTAATTTTCGAGTTAAAATAGCTCCGAGTGCAAGGAGTTAATGATGGTCACTGGGTTTTTTTTTCAAATATACATATGTATACCTATCTCATGATCAGACTGCGAATGGTTATGCAAAATAGACATTTTCCGAGTCCATTGTGAGGAACAGAAGGCACATGAAATTGTTTTCCATCTTCTGAAATGTATTCTCGATTTGTGTGTGTAAATAAAAAATAATTTTATGTATATACTGCATATGTCTTTTGTGTGCGACAAATTGAAAGATAAATATAAGAAAAGCTTTAGATATCAACGATGGAAGCTTTAGATAAAAATCGAAGACAGGATTAACTAATAAAAACTACAACAATGACGAGGATGGTTTACGCAGTTATAAAAGAAATTACGAGAAATACGAAATAGTTGAAGAATTTGAAAAATGTTAAGCTATTGTTTTGCATTATTTTCAGTTTATTAAAATTATTACAAACCGGATTACTGTTTAACTCTTGTCTTTCGAAATCAAACAATTTTCATTCCACATAAAAATTCGCAGTGTATAAATGATATTCCTCTAACAATACTGAAGCAATAAAAATGTAGTATAAGATATCATGGCACTTACTTCACGAGTTTGCTACAAGCAATTGCAAAACCTACAAAGCATAGAACTGATCAGCGATATTTCTCTAATGCAACATGATGTTTCACGCGAATCCTAGCCACCTATTGTCTCAGTCTCTAACAATAAAATTTTCATGACACTTAATCTAGACCAGCGTTTCTCAAACTGTGGTACATGTACCACTAATGGTACATTACGTTATTTTTGGTGGTACAATTTTGACACAAAATAGTTTGTTTATTCTTTGATTATAAGCCCTCTATTCGCTTTTATGGTGGTAATTTTTTGATTCTTATTTATGTGGCACAAAATTTAAAAAGTTTGAGAACCCGTGCACTAGAGGATTTTTCTATAAGACAATAGGAAGACTTACAAAGCGTGAAAATGCATCAGTGATAATTCTCTAATGAAGTTAAAGTGCAACGTGATGTTTCACGCGAATCCTAGTCACCCATTGTCTCGGTCAACAAAATGTTATCTCAACGATCCATTAGGTAAATTCACTCGATTAGTTCCTCGAACGGAAGGGTGCGTACCAGAAATTTCGAGGAACCTTCCGGAGCTATCATGTCACTCATACGACACACAGAATCCACTGAATCCGAAGTGCACGACGTCTACGAGTGGTTGCAACACATCTGTGCTCAAAAGCGAATCTTATATGGATCGATGAACTAGTTTGTCCGCGAAACTGGAAAGGGACAAAGCAGGCCGTGACCCATTGACTCATTAGCACCTCCGAAGACAGAACACCACCACCGTCCGTTTGTTGGCGATCGCGTCGATCACGTACGGGACCATGGAATCGATTCGGAGTCGCACCTAGGCGCTTTTCAACGGACACCTGGTCTACAGCTGACGCTGCAGTTCCATGAAATGATCGTTGCGTAATCGAGTACTGTTCGTATCGCGGATGGCGTTTCTAGAATGATTAATCGTCTGTTGTGGAAAGCTACTCCGATTAACCGACGAGAACATTTCAAGTACAGAATGAAAGTTTTAGGCTGTTGCACATGGAACGTCCGATTTCAGAGTGCAAATGTTACGAGGTGTTTCAATTGAGAAATACTTTATTTACAGGTTTATTATTAGTAGACTGCGGATTTTATGCATTTATGACAAAAATGGATACGTAGAATTTAAAGCAGAGGACATGCAAAAAATATTTAAGTACGTCAATGTGTTACTTTCAGCTTAATAGGATAATTAAAACAAGAATACAATTTTTATTTTGCTCCTGTGTCCCGCAATCAACGCAAACATTCTTTATTTTGAAATAAAATAAAAAGTTTGTGCATCAACTGCGAGACACAGGAGCTAAATATAAATGTATGTTTTTTGAAATAATATATTAACACTGTCCTCTAATTGTTTCACTGTTTTTAATTGCATTGACAATATTATTTTCTATATTTTAGCATTTACTGATTTTAGCATTAAACTTCACCGAACTGTATATTGTATTGTATTTCTTGTATCAAAAATCTAACGTGATGCTTAATTAAACGAATCTATTTTGCAGAAGGTTCCCAGACAAAAATTCCAAGAATTCAGTGTCAGAAATAAATATTCTTAAAAAAGTATTCTCCGATTATAAACCCACAGGAAATTAAAAATTAAATCGAAGCATGAAAATTCTAATTTCTATGGAAAGAAATAGAAAATAGTGTATATGAGGTTTCGAAACAAGCAATAAACAAAATGTGGAGTTTCTCTGAATACGAGAGAGAGGTACATCGCTTTATATACGGAATGACGTAATCGGAATAGATGCACTCGCGATTATCGTCCCTCTGGATCTCGATTATTGCTGCGATAATTACACAACGATGCATTGAATTTCGTTTCCCGAGAAACTTCAATCGCTCGCAGCAAAAATGCTAGAGATTTTGTTGATCTCCTGTCTCGAGCATGAGGTCACGAACGACGCAGAACATTATTCAAATGCAAAACGATCGAACGTCGAGACGACGGAATATCCAGATTCCAATTGATAGCTCCGACAGTTATACAACGATGTAGATTTCTAGACATTTTCTTTGAAGTTTCGCTGATCTCTCATCTTGAGCAGCAATTACAGACCAAAACTTTATTCAAATGCAAACAAAAAAATAGGACGTCGAGGCAACGAAGCATCAAAATCTCGATCGATTCCTGCGATAATTGAATGTGAATCTCGAGTAAGGGCCTGTTACATTTTGATCAGAATTTGTTAACAGCATACCATGATTCTACAGTCTCGGTAGATCACTATAGTGTACACTAGTTGTAAATATTGCGTCAGTAGTCGATCTTAAATAGACAAAAAGGAAGTTTAGATTACACTTTCGTATCTAACAATAACTGTATCTTTTCTCATAAGTTTCGAATAAACTAACAAAAGTCATTGTATGACAATCAATTGCGATAACAAAAATTTACAAAAAACATTTTATTTACAGAAATAAAAATGAAGATTTTTCATCAACTAACACTTTACAGTCAGAGCTGTTTTAACTCAAAAATGAAACATTTCTTCCGACCCAGAATATTTCCATTCCCTATGATTTTTGAAATTATACAGTAATTGATTAGATACGAACATATTGAATAATGTAAACAATATTTTTAATACACTGCAATTTTGTAGTGACGCCTCAGAATCGCCATCCGAGTGCTAAGGGCTGGCTAATAGATCTTCATGTGCTTTTTAAAAAAGTATTAAGAGTCTAAGATAAAAAATGTATCGGTTTCGGCGTTATTAATTTTGTCCCGAAATCTCCTATAGGACCCGATAGGTTCCCTATCATCCCCTATAACTTTGAACCGCGTTACCTCGGAAAATCGGAAGTGTAACATAGACCCTCATTCGAGATGCACGTTGAGTTACACAGCGACATAACAAATTTCATTTGCCCAGAAACTTCGAAAAGTGGCAATTAATTCTAGAAATTCTGTTGGACGTTTTGTTGGTCTCTCGCCTCGAGCAGTGATGGTCACGGACGACGCAGAACATTATTCAAATGCAAATCGGTCGCGGAGACAACGGATCGTCCATCCAGATCGTCGACAACGGAAACGTTGCGTCGCACGGCAAATGCCCATCGAAGTGTCGCGGTGGTTTTAATGCGCCGATTACATCACCATTCCGGAAAAGGATTCGACACAGTCGAGCGAAGACAAGAGAAGCGAGAGAGGGCGAGGAGCGAGGGCAGGAGTTATGCGATCAACTGCTAATTGCCTCGATTAAACCGTTTAATTGGCAATTGCCCGATTAACCGAGCGACGATTACGGGAATTGAAGCCGGCGTCGATCTGCAAAAAAAATCCCGGCAACGGTGTTTCTGGGTCACGGAAATCATTTTCCGAACTTCGACTATGGTCGCTTTCACCCGGTATTCAGGAATTAATTTACAACCCTGAACGGCGCTTATGCAAACGAGCACGGAAAGGTTGAACGCTCTATAAACCGGTGGCTGTCTTTTCGCGAATTGTAATTACGCCCTCGGCGACACATTATATATCTATACACGTCGGAACTACTGGTTTACGTTCAACGGGAATAGAGAGAACGGAAAAATAGAATGGAAATCGATTTTATGAGCAGTTGTGCGCGCAACGTTTGCTACGATTAGTGGAAATTGTTGGTAAGCCAGTTTCTCCATTACCCCTTTTGACTGTAAACGGGTCACGGGTTGTGCGAGCTGTTTTAGAAACAACCGGAGATAGAAAGTTCGATATTAATTCAATGTTTTCGCGATTATCATTATATATAAAGGAAGGCTCGGGAACGACGGTTCACTGGCTAAGAATGCCGCCACGAATCTACAACTGTGTTTTTATTCGTTCCATAAATAAAATTGTGAAATTTTGAAACACGTTCATGAAGTGTTTAGACGGTGAGATCGATGATGCTTGAAGCAGCTAAATCGATTGCTGTAATCGCTCTACCTCTACCTTCCTCGGCGTTAAGTCGAGGCCGATCAAAATGCTATTGTTTATTTTAAAATGACGTGCTTTTGAGGTATTTGTGTTTACTTTTTATAAAATACATTTTCACGATTCGCATTTCTTTAAATTTAAATTGATCCGAGATGGATATCAAAACTTTACATTTTTTCAGGAGGGTTATAATTATAACACATAACTCTATTGCATTAATGTGTTGCATCAATATTTCAAATACTCGAGCCTCTCCGTGATAACGTAAAATAATTTCATAATATTTTATGTAGAAATTGGCCCTCTCGTATCGTTCTTTAAAGTCTGCTACAAAATTACATCGAACGATCAACATTGATTGCATATCTCTGTTTGCAGAGTGAGTCAATTAATTCTACCGTTATCGCGTTCATGTAAAATGAGCGAGGGTGGATGAACGCAGCGTTGAACAAACACATGTTCGCGTATACTAATGTGTAGATTAATCAGTGTCGTATTTTATTGACTTACCTTTATCGGCTTGACGACGTCGTAGTGGCTCTCCGGCGTTCTGGTGTCGTAGGTTGCGTTTAACACCGAGTTTTGTCGCCTGAAATTATTAAACAACGATTAAATAACACGTTCATTCCGTTTCCTCAAATTTAACACATTAACGTGTTCCATACGTGAGTTACAAAATAATACGTGATACGTTCTCGAAGACAGCAGTGCAAATATAATTAACTTTAAAGGTATCTCGAAAGTAGAATAATACAAAGTAATCTACATTCGTCAACTTAAAAAAAAGCTGTATTGTCTTTCTGTGTATCCGAGCTTAAATACTCGGAACATGCTAATGCTATTACAACAATAATTTATTATTTGAGTGGATTGATTTGAATGGGAATCGCTGATACTTCTATTGCATACTAATGTCAATTATGAAGAGAAGACATAACCCTTTAGTATTAAAATTCTCGACAGAATATATGTTGCAAAATTCCTTTTACAAAAGAGAGGTGAAATGAATCTTTATTTTTCTACAAAAACATCACCCATAAAGTAGATCTATTGAAAATACACCGATGTGTCTAGAAAAGGAATTCCAAACAAAACAATTCTCTCATCATCCTCGACTTGGAATTATGAGGAATAATACAAAGAAGAAACAACGATTCAAAAGAATATTCAAATATTACTCCAACATGGCACAACGTGACGTATAGAATTCTGTAGCTCAAAACACTCTGTCAAGCTCTTGTTAAAAAACGTCTGCAACTGTTCCGATGCTATTATATTTTAAATGAACTCACAATACTGAATCGGATCCATTGATCGTAGGTTTCGGCGACTGGATGCCAGACCGAACAGGTGTGCTCATATGAACAGGCGAGGGTCCTTTGCTCCCCAAAGGTTGTTTAATACTGCAATCACAAAGAAACAGTGAAAGATTAATTGTAGAACAGCAGGTGAATCCATCGATCATGACTACGGATTCCTTTGAATCATCGACTATTACACGTAATTGGGCGCGGGTTTGGCTAAATATCAATCATTCGATTAAATCGAGCCGCGTACTTTTTGGCTTAAATTTGAAGTAGCTATTTGGCGTCGAAGCCTATCGTTATTCCCACGTTGGCAAACGTTTAGAGGGTCAACGGCAATCAAGATTTCCTTTAGAATATCGCCAACAAGGGGCGACGGGGTTAGAAAGGTCAACCGAGACACTAGTCATTATTCAAGCAAGACGTGATTTATGGAAAGAAGGTATCTCGCATCCTTTATGCCCGCAGAACGGATGCAGTCTTTCTGTCCCATCCATGACAAACAGTCTAATATCTCAACGTTGCTGCTTGCATTTTAAGCCCGCAAATTTGCTTATGGATTATGCAAAATGCTTGCGAATCCTGCTGCATCGATCGTATAACGAAAATTCGACTACATTTCGCATACAAATAACGTTTCCTCATCTGTCTAACTTTTCAACATCTTCACTCAGAATGACGGGTATGCTCATTATTTATTCGTAGACTCACATTTTCCTAGCGTACAGGAAAACTGTAGTGAACCAACATTTCAATTCCCGTCTTGATCCTGTCACTCATTTGCTACATCGATTAGAATGTAGATTTCACGACAATTTCCATTCAATCCAAATCCAGTACATTTTTATCTGTGCATGATCATCGAGCATCTACTTGAGAGTTCAAATAATTTTTTCAGTACCCAGCTGATTTTAGAAATGCTAATAAAAGTAATTCTACGTATAAACAAAAATCTGTTTTGCACACCGTTGCACGCGGAATCGTTAAACCAAATAATTTCTGTTGTGTTCAAACTCATCCGGATTACGCGGAAATATTTACGCAGATTCGGAAAGAATTCGCGTGTTTACAAAATAACTTTGTGAAGAGACCGACACGCTATCACGTACTTTTTTTTTGGCAGCCGCGTGAACGAATCTGTCGCATGATTTACAAACATTTTCAGAGTTAGTGTCGAACGGTTTCTAACTGGCTAGCGCTCGATTTCCGAGGTTGCGTTCCGTTATACAAAACGTTGCGACGTCACGACGACACCGTGCAACATTCCTTGTAACAGTGTTTTCGCAGAAAACTGAAAACACCTTTGTGCTGGACATGTTTTCGCTATTCCTAGTCACACCTGCAAATTAGAACGCGTGTCGATCGCCTGACAGGAACTGGAAGCGGAAGCGGTTCATAATTCGGTGACGTGATTCAAATGAATGACACTGATCTCGTTGTGAGATACATTCGCTTTTAAAAAAGATTTTCGAGAAAGTAGACGCAGAGGATCTGTAAATCAAAATACAGAAAAGGAGAAATCTGAACAGAAATCGTTATTGTAAACCAATTGTACGATGTTATTTATGAACGTAATAAATACGTTGTCGATTTTACGCACGACATGGATGAATAAATAAAATGCAGAACAGTAGAAATGTTTGTAGAATTTAGAAAATGGATTGAAGAAAGGAATGTTTAGATTTTGTGTTGAATACTACAATTTTCACTTTATGTGAAGGTATATGTGTGATAAGAGAATTCACACAGCTTCCATACTTAATCTGGCTCCTGCATTTTGCAATTAATACAATTTTAAGGATGTACGAAAACTAGTAAAAGCATTTACTGTTGGTTACAAATGTTATTTTTATGGATTGTATTTAAAGGTTTCTATGGTTGATGACAGTGTATTCAAAAATATTTCTCACGTTTGTCCAAGTTGTTTATTAGAGTCATTGAAGAATATTTAATTCAGAATTGTTAATGGTTTATTCCAGTGCTTAATTACCGCGTCCACTTTCAAAATAACTAGCAGTAGTATTTGTAAAATTTGAAATCTTGTTCTCATCTCACTCGAAAAAGTATAAAATCATGTTCCTCTCTGTAACCGCGACTAAAACTACGCACAACTGCCAGAAGGTGATGTGTACTCCTAACAACCAACTTTTTATTCTGAACTTTCGAGGTGTAAACACAAACAGTAGTATATTTTTACTACCGCTTTCTAGCATTTCTAAATTCAGATACCTTGGACAACAATAAACCATTCTTGCTTAATAAATACGTATGGTTCGGCTAGAAATTTTATAGGTACATAAAATGAGTAACAATAGTATTTCTAGTGTTTCAAGGCAATGGAGGAATTCATTCTGCTGATCTATCGAGATTGAAATCGAAGAGGAATTTCACAAGAGAAATCTCGTTAGAGCCTGTTGGAAATTTTACAGAGCTATGCAATATGAAACATTTTATAGATACATAAAATCCGCAACGTACTCGTCAATCAAAAACCATCGAGTTTGCCAGTCACATTATTTATAACTTATCTGCGAAAATCGATTAAACAGACTTTTAAAAAGCAAAGGCAATCAAGGATATCTTAATCAATTTTTACGTAGCGATAGCAATAGCGTTCGTAAACCAACAAGTTATCTTGAGTAACACAGTCCAACAATTTCTTTCGAGATTGCTATTCCAAAGAAAATTCTTAACCCTTTGCACTCGGAGCTATTTTAATCCCAGAATGGAGACAGGAAGCCAAACAGAGATCTTCTGTTAATAATTCAAATTATTTGAAAATAATGGGCCGACATTTTTATAGTCTTGTAATGCTTGTTTTATGTTTCTCGTTTTCTCTTTTTTACCATAAATACATGCAATTCGCAGAATAGGTACGACAAAAATGAGTAGGTCAAACGCAGGTCATAAAACATTTAAAGAATTAGAAACTCCTGCCGTATTATTTGCAGAATACATATGTAGACATAAACATACCCGCATAACGCGAATAAAACATTGTTTAACAACTGCCGTATTACTTTCAGCTCGCTAAAATTGTAAAGCAAAAATACAGATGTTTACTGTACCCCCAGTATCTTGCAACTAATGCAATTTTAATTTTGCATAAAAATCCACAGTCTACATACGAGCCATTCGCAAGTCAAATCGCTTAACTGTCTTTCATGTTTTCTTAAATTGTTCTTCCAAACCACTTGATTGGCACTTAATATACACAGTAAACATTTGTAAACATTGAAAGAATTTTTAAAAATGAATGTATACTGTTTCATCGATTTTCTCTACTTTTGAAATTATGTAGTTACTTAATTTGCCAAATGAGCGACTCACATGACCTTTTCACTTTGTCCATATGAAATTGAGTGTATTCACTCGTTGCACACGTGAACGTACAGCAATTTATTAGACACAGAGGCTTTAAGTAACGGTTTTGAATTAGAGTATAGCAACTTTTGAGAGTGCCACGATGATGTAATGACAGCGTCAATTGTGTTGATTACAAACAGTTAAACTCTTCGACGTACAGCACAGTCTTCCGAGAATTCGTTAACAGTCTGTCAGTGCGTGAAATTTGAAAATACACACAAATATTCACCAAGCAAGCATGTTTTGAGAAAAGACTTGAAACAACGTCCACAAAAACCTTTAAAAATCCCAGTTAAATCGAGAGCTACAGGAACCCTGTCACTCGAGGTCGATTTTCGACTGTTTCCACTGAATCTCGAAATAGCGGGCACAGGGGGTAATAAAAACTAGGAAAAGCATCTGTTAGTGTACCGATTGACACATGGTGGCGTGGACCCGGCGCTCCTGAGGCTGCACGTGCTGTTCTGTTTGGTATAAATCGGCCGATTGCTGGGCGGCGACACGCTAACACGCTCGGCGATGCGAAACCGCGGGACGGTTGGCTTGTGATAAATCATCGTTCCGACTGGTCGTTCACAGAAACACCACAGTACCGTTCACAGTTCCATTTCAGGATCAATGTCTAGGCGGTATCACTGCGCTATCGGTTCCCCGTTCAACTCGCAAAACAACCAACCGAACAATCGTAGTTTCGAAGCGTCCGGCGCGAAGGGGTTCGGGCCGCGGCGGGCTGGCAATTTGACCGCTCCGGAAGTCGCGGAATCCGATCGAGCTTCGTAGTCTTATTTAGGCTAGCTCGGTTAAATAGAGGACCGAAGGGAATCCCGAGATCGCGGGCCACGGAGCGCGGTCACAGGCAAGGAACGATGCTGCTTGCGAGGAAGCTCGACGCGAAGTATCGAGGGAGCCAAGCGGTGGCTACGATTTCGCCCGCAAGCGGCATTAGACTCGACTGCCCGTCGAATCGCCGACTACGCTCGTAATAACAAAGCGTATCGCGGCCTATCACAGGCTGCTTTGATTCCCGCGAACGCGATCAGCTGTGCCCGACACTCAAACCTGAGTAACATTCGAGGAAACTACGCGAATTCGTTTCTCCTACCGCGCACGCGGGCGTAGGTGTGCGCAATGGCAGCCATTTAAATGAATTCAATCCTAAATCTGGTAAAAAATCCGCTTAAGATGTCCAAATAATCAATTCATTTTGTACAGCTAGTTGAATGAGTGTCCAGTATGTAGAACCTTAATACTGGACTGCGGATCTTTATGCATTTATGAAGAAATTGGTTGGGCGAAATATAAAACAGTAGAAGATTTAAAAAATTCAAGAATGTTGTAATGTTGCTTCTAGTGTAACAAAGACGTTAAGGGATCAAATCAACTTTTATGTTATTCCTGCTTCTCACAATCAATGCAGAACATTTTTATTTTGCATAAAGATCCGCAGTCTACTTATTACTAAACCGCGGATTTTATGCACTTACGGCAAAAATGCGTGGGTGTCATTCCAAATATTAAAAATATAAGATTTCAACGACAACACATTTCTTACAACTTACTAAAACCACCAAAGAGTGCTACATAAACCATATTCGGTTTAAAGCATTTAATATATATATATATATATATATATATATATATATATATATATAACCACCAAAGAGAGAAACAAATTCCTATTTGGTTCCTGTGACTTGCAATTTATGCAAACGAATTTTATTTTGCATAAAGTAAGTAGTCTATCAATCGACACCTCTTCAATGTTTATCCAAATAAGTAGAAGTCATTTTTATAACCAATATAAAGTTAAAATGACAGAGCAAAATAAATTTCTCGCTGTCCCTTCACGCAGAGCGAACCGTCAAATTGGAAAAGTGTAATCTGCATGAAATGATGCGAGTTGGAGAGACCGAAATAACAGTGTTTTATCGCACATCTGTTGTTTAATAAAGTCGGACCGGTGAGGACGCGTTCCCCAACTGGTTTCACGCGAAACGAGAAAGTGATACGGGTAAACGATTCCCTTTGAGATAATGACGAGAAGCATCTGGCAGATTCGTCTCGAGACAGCCGGCGCGGCGTAACACAGTTAGTTGACGTGTTTCCGTCTGCAAGCAGAGAGTCGCACAGCGCCGTGTTAGCAGTTCAAGAGTTGCATTTAAAACCAGGAACGAGTTAAATAAATGTATATTATATAATATCATAATATAATATTAAAATATCAATATATATAATACGTTGATACTCTCCAATTCTTGTATGTTTCTATTGATTAAAAATATAGTTACTCATTTCTGTCATAAATGAATGAAATTTAATAATTGTTAATAAATATTTGGACATCCGTAATGTTTAGACAGCGGATCTTTATGCAAAATAAATTTTTTTATGTGAATTACAACAAATTGGAGTGAAATACAAATTTATTTCCTTTCTTAATACGTTTAATAGGTTGAAAATAATGTAACGGTATCTTTAAAGTTTTCTAATATTTTCATTGTTTTAAATTACACCTAAGTTTTGACATGCTAATGATGCTTGTTTTAACTTATTAACACGTCGCTACCACTGTCACAGATATGTGACATGAAATTAATCTCATGACTTCAAATTAATTTCCTACACGCAATTGTACAAAGCTGTAGTACACAGTAGAATATTCAGAGAATCCATGGACTTTCCTCTGCTAAATAGGTATGTTGCATTTAATAAAACATTTTAACTAAAAAGATAAGCGAACATGTTAATTGTGTATGGCGAGTATACTCACCATAAAATGAAACTACTTTTGTGTACTTGCAATCTGCACCAAAATTTTTGTGAAAAATAAAACCTATTCATGATTTACAGTCAAAGTCGAAATAAAATATTTAAAAATGTTTGAAAGCGATTCAAACAATTGAGCTACTCTGAGGTTGAACTTTGCGAATGGATACTAGAATGATTCAGGACAGTTCTAACTTTCGATTTGAGAGCACAGTGCGTCGCGACGTATCCTGCGAGCGGTCACAGTCACAGCGAATTTCACAACAGGTTGAACGCACCGCCACACTTTCCGCCGTACACCAACGTGCGAATTCCGATAAATTTTCAAACGTCACTGGCGAACGAATTCCTCGTTATGCTTTCCTGCGCTACGATCCTGAGAAGATTTTCTGTTACCTAGCGCGCCACACTTTGCATACGATTTGCATAGAATTGTGCCTGATTTTCAATTGAATTTATTGACTTTTCTATCGAGGTGTCTTGTCTTCTTCTGCCCGAAAAAGTTCTTTGATCGAGACCGCATTCGAGACATTCTGTGTGCTGTATTGAGACCGTGAACTGGCGCGAAAATGTTACAATCGAACTGTGAATCTTTATGGTACAAATTAAGTAAATTTCGTAAATTCAAGAAAAATTGCTGCATTTAACAATGTATAGGATTAACAATATAAATCTGATAGTAATATAATTAAGAAATATGTTCTTAACAAGCTTCGTAGTTACGGTATCCTTTGCAGCTATTCTTTGTAGTTACAAATATAACTTATAATTGGGTTATAAATTCCCAAAAATAAAATCATTATATTGTTCGCATATTTTAATATATTAAAAATAAAATTATTACATATTATTGTTCATACATTCGAATATATAATATTAAAAACAAAATTATTATATATTAATGTTCATATATTTGAATATATTAAAAATAAAATTAATTAAACATCATACAAGTATATAATATCAATTTGAACGTAAACGCTCATCAAATTAATTTCTCACGTTCAACACTAGCAGCACATATTAAATACCATGCCATAACAAAATCTCAAGTGTATTAAAAATAACAATGTTTCCATTTTCCGAACATCGCGGATTTCGCAACCAACCGCCATTTCGCCAAATATGATTGAACGCCGAGCATTGCACAAGCGCGTAACGTTTTCATCTCGCCATAAACGTCACCTGCGATCGGCTCACCTTGAACCAAACCAAACTAACCTACTCCCGATGCACCGTTCCCTGTATCAAGTATTTACAACACCTGCCGTTCTTCGACGTTAACGAAGCGCCGTAAGTTGAAACGGACGTTAAATCCGCGATTTCCCCTTAATCGAGCGAACCTCAAACAAAGCCGCGCTTGTGACCAATCTCGGCCGGTCACGCGCACTAATTACCAAGCTGCGCTTGCAAAGGCATGCAAGTGGGTGGCTCGGTTGCAAGTGCGACTTGCCAACACGAGAAAATTGCAAGAAAATCGACGCCTCTCGTCGATCCTCTCACGGTGAAAGCGGTTGAAAAGAATTTTATCGACCGCTGGACACTTCGGGAACACGCGTAAAGCACTTTCGCGAATTTCAGTTTTCTATGTATGAATGTACACCATATATGCATGTCTTCTTTGTAAATCTATGGTATATTTCAGGATATCAGAGTTTCGACAGCAAATAGTTTGATGATTGTCGCTGATGCCGCAAAGAAACCCGTTACAACAATTTCATTTTGTTTAATGGACACTTTATAGTGGAAGCTCTATTTTAAGTAAATGTAAAAATAATAAAAGAACGAACCAGGAAGGTATTAAGCCTTTGCACTCGGAGCTATTTTAACTGGAAAGTTCAACATTTCGTCCGATCTAAGATATTTCCATTCCCTACGATTTTTGAAATTTGATGGATATGAAATTGGTATAATACCTCATACAAAACCTAAATGTTTAGTAATTGATTAGATATCGATATATTGAATAATGTAAACAATATTTTGAATAATGGTACAGCAAGAAGGGAGAGAAGGTGCCTCGGTAAAGAGGTACACTAGTTTTAAAATACTGTTTTATTTCTCAATAACGGAAAACACCATAGATCGTTTTCTGTAATCAATTTTGTATATATTCTTATTTGCAAGATAACTACTGTACGATTCCATAAAGTATCCACAACGACGAACTGGTAAAGAAACACGATTATTTCTGTACATCTTTGTTTATTGATGACACTGTCCTACTAACAACGTTAAAATTTCATCGGATACGAAGAATATAATTCAGAACATTCTACGAGTGACATGATCGCCGGGAAAGTAAAGGTCTCGTCGATTTCCTATCGATCACCCGACAGCTGAACGAATTGTTGCTCGACGGACTTTCGCGAATTTCATCGATCAATGTTGAATCTTTGAAGTGTTCAATAATCGCACGGAGAAATTGTAATCTTGGCAACGCTGGCAAATATTGTCTGTGACGTTGAGCAGCGTTTCAGAGACATCTTTCCTGAAGCATTGTTTATCATTTCGAAGTATGCATCGGAGTGAATCACTGCGAGCGACCTCGTTTGTTGAGTCTGTTGAAGGATCAAGGACTGCCGCCGATTTCAACGACCGCGGAACGTAAATTTCGCCGTCTAAATGCGTCATATTTCCCGGTTAATGAAGTGTCAGACGCTGGGGACCGTACTAATTTCGCGAATCGCGGCGCACCGTGTCAACGGGTTCGCGAACCTACATTATTAATACGTCTTCAAACGTGTAGAACAAAAGAAAGTCTCGTTAAGGCTTGTAGAATCGTTAGAATCTCCATAATTCTTTTATATATTCGAGTTCAGTGTTCCAAGATCTTCTTCCACGCGTTCGACTCTTCATTTCGTTTTTCTAGCAACAAGACGATTCGTCGTTCATCGCTGACATTCAACCGACAGGAAGCATGCCTGAAATCTAATTAGTAGATACGTGAGACGATTCGCTTAATGGACGAGTTACTTGAACTTAGTCTCGACGAGGAGAACATTCCGGGAATTCGACGTCGCGACTATTTCTCGAGATCGAATAACGATATCGGAGATAAGAGCCTTGATTCAGCTCCGTGACACTGAATTTCATGTCGCGCGTATCGTGTTTGTGTAAATGTGAGGCAAAGGAAAGTGATATCTCGTTGCGCGCCATTTTACGTGGCAATTACTCATCGCTTTAACGAAACGAGGAAAGTGATTATTCGTAATTGCCTAACAGTTTGTTGATCCCTGAGAGGTAATTTCGAAGATGTAAAGATATTTTTCAATTTAGGCACTAAGTTTACGGAAACCGTCGAAATGACGGGTTCTAATATTCTTAATTTGCGATTATTAAGATTGTAAAGATGCTTCCCTGAGGAATTATTTACCAAATTTATTTCTTGAAGTATAAAAATTTGAGTAGACAAATTCTTGTTATGTTTATAAAATAAAAGCTGTATCAATGCTATCGGCGCAGTGATATCACTTGATCGAACCAGTGCGCTGATAGCATTAATACAGGTTCTACGAACTTTATGATCGATATAACGAAATATTTATGTTTATAAAATAATGTGAAATAGTTATTTCTAGACCTACGTAAACCTAGTGTTTACGCTATCCGCATCAAAAATATTTTAGGTCGAGCTAAAGATCTGAAAATTTGTATGTAGGCTAATATGATAGTGCTAGAGCCAGAAAAGATAATAATTTTCATCTGAGATGCCCCACCTGGCTTGTGGAGGACGTCGAATATACTCTACATTGCCCCTCAAAGACACCTAATAAAAGAAATTTCCATAAAACATTTATTTAGATTTGTATCAATACATACCATTATTTTTTAACAATCTGACCACTGTATATATTTTATTTTCCACTTCAACTCGTAAATGACTGACTAAAACAGTCAACCGGCTACTGCGATAACAATTACGAAGTGCAGAGGTCTCCTTCTGAACAAAGAAAGTGAGAGTCAAACAAAATTTAAATTTACTGTAAGCTATTGTCTTTCAAAAAATGCATTCATGTCGAATATATTTGACAAAAGCAAAATCAAAATTGTCTGCGTTTGTTGCAAGAAACAGAAACCACTTATAATTTTATTTGTTGTCAAATTTAATATTTTGATACTCTTCAATTCTTAAAATCTTATTATACTGCTTTAAATTGCAACTACTAATTTTTGTAACAATTACATAAAATCCGCAGTTTAATTATAAAATCAGTAGTCGTTGCCGATGGTACTTCTTTTTTTTTACTTTGGGGTGAAATGAAAGTGAATTGTTGGATAATAATACGCTCGATAAACAGCGCCGAGACATCACATGTATATGCTCATTATTCATAACTTGACCAAAGACGTCCTCTGTAACAGAACACCGTTTGCAGACGAAAGTACAGACACATGTGGTCGATTACCGCAGGTTTATCACGTTGCAACCACTATAGCCATAGTCGGTTATGGAGAATCAGTTGAACTTTGCTCGCTCAGTTCGGGGTAACACGAAACCTCCATAACTCCTCCGCAGTCGAAATTTGCATCGGAGGCATTTAGAAATTTATTCCTGGATTAGCATATAGAACGCAGATTTGCTAACTTAATTTCCTAAATAATTGAACATTTAAATGATCTTCAAATTGCATGCAATATCCTCTTCGTTCGACAATGAGATCAAATTATAGGATGTGCTTTGCACAATCACGAAATGAAACTTTCGTACACTGTTTATACTAATTACAATAAGTTACAAATGATTCTATTAGCTTGGACACCGAGTCTGAATAGTTCAAATAAAAATTATTAACATTGTGCATTTATTATGAGAGGCTAAATTACAAATAGTGATGAGACAGTCATATTTGGTCAATCTCCCAGCGATTTTCTAAAAATTCAGCCGAAAATTATGAAGAAATGGGAATTTAACCTACTACAAATTCTGACGTACTTATTAGAGTCTTTAATTCGACATACAAATGTTACTTGAACCGAGTGTTTAACTCGTTTTGCAATATATGTTAAAACTCGACGAAAAATTATGAAAAAATGAGAATTTGATTGTAACTTAACGTCTTATTATAAATCATGAATAGACTACGGATGTTTATGCAATTTTCAATTTTTCTAGGTAAATTTTAAGAAAGTGGAATTGAATAAAATGTTATTTTCAGTGGTGGTAGCCTTTATAGATTGCAAATAAATTAAAATCGTGCTAAATTCTGTCATATTTTATATCCTAGTATTTTTTGAAAATTTTTAGAAGCCATAATTGCATAAAGATCCGCAGTCTAGTCATGAACTTCGGGTGACCTAGAGTACCAAAAATGTGATAAAATTGTAAAATAATTTGATTTTGTGATTCAGATTAATAAAATAGAAATATTTTATGTTTGAAATTGTATATCTTATTTAGGCAAATTACTATTGTATTAAACAAAATAAAGTCCAAGATATTAAATAGTATTTCAAATATTTATGTCGCCAAATAATGCCCACCTCTGCTTAAAATTGATGCAGAAAATGTTTAGTTTGCATAAAGACCCGCAGTCTAGTAATAATCTTTAAAATACACTGTGCCTGCTGCATACTCGGAAAGAGGTCGAAGTAAATGAGCAACACATGGCTGTGTAATTACATGTTCCCGGCACAGGGTTCAATTAATCATCGCGTTTAAATGCCTGAATGCCAAAAATCATCCGTCTAGACAGCGCACACCGCAAATATGCGCGTTCGGCTGTGTTTTATGATTCTGCCGTCTGCATGAATGGGACAATGAGACCATAAATATGTATAACGAAGCCAAAGAGCGAGAAACGTTGACGATACGCGAGCCACGGTCACGATTTCCCCGTGACAACCGAGCACGTACTATTCCCATACATCCGGCATCCGGAGTCGGAACAATGTCAACGGTCGATGGCCAATGAACCACGAACAAATTCCACTTTCATTTCATCGAAACCGCGAACCACCTCTTTCCCCGTCGACGTCATTCACAGTTATTTAGGTTACGAAACCGCGTAAACGATTGTAACACGTCGGATAAGAGATAACGAAATGCGCTTTCGGACACGTAATAGTATGAGCACCGTGTGTGACGGTGTGAGAGACAGGTTCTTTCTCTGTTGTATTGTGATCACTGGACTGTAGAGTTTGTGCGTTTATGGTGTCGACGAGTTGGTAAAATATAGCGAAATGAAACCTTCAATTATAGTACTCGATTGAGTTGCTATTTTATGTGTACGTGCTTTGAACAATTAACTGGAGAAATATGGTTTTGCATAACACGTTGAATAACGTATTTGACAATATAAAAATAGAAAATGGAGTATTTGTTAAAGCAATTATTTTTTAAATAGATTCTAACAAGCTTTAATTTGGTTAATAGAATGTAATAAATAGATTGCGGATTTTTATGCAAAATACAAATATTCTACATCGATTCTGGGCAGCAGTAGTTCAATAAAAATTCGTTCTATCCCTTAATAGTGTTTTTACGTTGAAAACAACGTAGCAATGTTCTCAGATTTTTGTATTTTTCACTGTTTTATATTTCACCCAGTTAATTTCTTCATAAAGTTAGACTTCATAAGTCTAGACATAAATGATGATTTCAAAATTTTATAAAATAATTACGTCATTCAGATTTGACTGACATAGTAGTAAAAAGTATAATTTTTAAACTTACTTTCATATATAGAACTAGTTTTAATTCTAGAACTAGTTTGAAAGGAAATTTGGACTTTCTTTCACATTCAATGAATAATGAATAGAAGTTGTAAAGTCTACTAAAACCTTCTATAAGACGTAACTCTTAAGACGCGAAATGAAACAGATTTCTACTCAATATTGTTAATTACTAATTACATTTAATTTATTAGTTGCTTCGCAAATTTATTAGCCACTTTCTATCGGATAATTGGAAAGATTTGTGGTAGAAAATAAAATTCTATATGCCACCACCTATTACCAGAGTATTCATATATACTATTAATTAAAAAATATTGAAATGTCAAAAACTTTCCGACGTTACTGGTTACACATTATCATTATATAATAAGAATGAATTATTACATCCTCTTTTTGAATTAAGAATGCTAATTTTAAAGTAAATTTAAAGTAAAATTGAATTCGATTAAAAATTCGATTAAAAACAGTGTATAGATGTTAATAATTAGAGGACATTTGCTATTTAACGATTCATAAAATACTTTACAAAAACACGAACTAGACTGCAGATTTCATGCATTTGTGGAAAAAATAAATAAACGACATACAAAGCAACGAGAACATCAGAAGAAACAACGACTTATTTATTAAATCAATTAAGAAAATAAATTGTTCTCGTTAAAAGTTTAGTGCTTCTCATAATTGGTGCAGATAATTTTTATTTTGCACAAAGATCCGCAGTTCAATAAGATTTCAGTGTAACTAGACTCCCATTCAAAATTGATTTTAACGCAAAGTCGTTAATTTATGTAAGTGACTGTAACAATTGGATCACCCACTGTACATTTGCATGGATGAATACCGTCCCGAAATGACTCATTCCGAACAATAGTGAATCCGCTCAATCAGTTAAATGGAACAGAACATGGAGGACGTCGACGGACGTCTGCGAGCCTAAATGGTGGCTCAATTATTATCACCGGATGCAACCGATATGCCTTTGCAGAAAAGGTACACAGCACTTGACATCCCTGAGCGTTGGTAATTTTAGCCCGTTACATGACATTTACGAGGATACAGCCGGGAACATTTATTCGTTCGCGAAAAGGAATGCGCGCGACGCTCACGAGGGATGACTTCCCGCCGCTCCTGATTTGTCCATGGTGGATGTCTATGGTGGATACAGCCGCGCACGTGGCCGTGAGAAAACATACTGCGTCTCACCATAACCGGTGACTTTCAAAAGAATCACCCATGCAGATCTCTTGGAATTTAACACTAACCGGGCCGAGCACAAAATTACAAGACTGAACTTGTTTAGACTTCTCGAAAGTACAACCCTATGTGTTTGAATGAAGGAATTTATCGAATAATTTCTAGTGAACGCATCCTTGCAGATCTTTATACGAAAATAAAATTTTTCTACCTAAATTACAACAAACTGGAGTGCAATAGAAACTAATTATCTATCTTAATATGTTTAATAGGTTGAAAATAATGTAATAGTATTTTTAAATTCTTCTAATATTTTTACTCTCTTAAATTGCACCTATTCATTTTTGTCATAAATGCATAAAATCCGCTATCTAATTATGAGGTAGAAAATGTGGAACCGATAAATTTGACCAGTTGTGGTGCGGTTAAACAGTAGTAACTTTTTAATGCATAACTATTCGCGACTAAAGAAATGTTAGTTACGTCAATAGTATGGTAAAATAGCCTTAAAATTTCAAAAATATTGATTAAATCCGTCAGTTGCAATAAATTCCCGTTAAAGATTAAGGGATGAGGGATTTAGGAATGTACAGACATATTCAACGATTAAAACTGCTTTGACGAGCAGTACAAATCGATACACTTCTCCTCGGATTACTGCACGTCCATTATCTGGGATTAACATTAATCCTTTGCCTGACGATTTACTTTAAAGCAAACGTAATTCCTCAGATTATTTCATTTCATCGCCATTCCGTGCATGCAATTCCAAAAAGAAAGAAAATACAAGCCAGACACGTCATTTCTACTTAAGCCCCTGTTTCACTCATTTTGAAGATGAATATAAAATTGTATAGCCTTATGTCAACGATCGAATTACGTCAAATGGTTCTATGATTTCTAGTATTTGAAATCTTGAATTTAGAACAGAAATTGAAAGTAATTAGCCATTGATTGATGTAAGGATTTGCGGAGGTGCGTTGACTTAACACAGGTTGCAGTAATCCGTGGATCATTTCATACTTCATGACAACACAAAATTAAAATGCACATAAATTCAAATTCCTTTATGAAGGTCACTTCTACCTTGCGGTTATAGGTGACCACATTTACAAGTGTTTGTACATGAAATGAACAATCGTTTGTTCGATAGGCAACAACTATAACTAGAAACAAAAGGTTATAAATTAATAAAATTTTCTTAATAAATACTTTAAGTTAGCTTATGAACAATCTCTTTTTATCATCTTTTCACAATGATTTTTTTAAGTTGTACACACAAATTTTTATAGCACGAGATAGTGACTACTATTTATAATAGTGTGGCCTGAAATTATATGAGTTCATTCTAATTTATATGTGTTTTTAAATATTGACACCTTGCATCGACAAAACTATATTAAACAATATCTTACAAGCTTGTACACTGAGCAGAGTTTATTAAAGAATATAAAATTGTATATGAAGATTCAAAGTATAATACTATAGATTATTACTACTCTGTGGATGTTTATAGTAACTGGATTTACAAAAATCTTTTATATAAACCTCATTTACATAACCAGTCTGCAAATGTTTATGCAATTTCCAATAATTATAGACAAATTTTAAGAAAGTGGAATCAAATAAAATCCTATGTTTAATGGGAACGGTCTTTGTAGATCCAAAACACATACAAAATCGTACTAAATTCTATCAAATTTTATATTTCAGCACTTTTTGAAAATTCTAAAGAGCCATAAATGCATAAAAATCCGCAGTCTATTAACACTAAACCTACCACGAGGGGTCAAATGACCCATTTCAGATTTTTTATTTGACAATTATTGAAATTGTGTAGATGTTTTCATGGGAATTTATTGAATATAGTTTTGACTCCAGTACATATTATAGTAAAAATCGCACAAAACATAAATAAATTTAATCTTGTTATTTTTATAATACTATATACATCAGTCACTCTTGATGGTCGGTAGGTTTAGTGTTAACTTTGGATACATATTATAATAAAAATCTGAGTACTGCAAAATAAATCCGAGTTACTGTATAATAGTCACTTCTAGTGTCCCAAAAATCTAGTCTCAAAAACGCCACGACTGAATAAAACCCGCAGTGCAGTTATCATCACAACTTTGCTGCGACGTTCCCAAAAGGGTGAAGTAAAAGATCAAACAGGGTTCCAGTGAAGCAATTAAAGAGAAGGAGAAAGTGCGGGAACGGGAGAGCGAGAATTAGAGGTCACTGTCAAGTCGTCAAAACAATTCCGTCATTCTTTTTCGCGTAGCCGGTCGGAGATGCTATTTCGATCGGCGCCGGATCGGTGTCTAGACCGAACAAGTTTATTCTCGACGGCCGCTTTCGTGCCACAATAAGCGCGACAAAGGCATTCCCTTGCTGCCATCTGTTAGAGAATGTAGTCAACCACTCGGTGTGATTGACTGTACCACCGACGAGATACTATTCAAGACTGCCAGCACTCGTCGGTGACTGTACCCTGCGGAGTCGTGAGACGCCTCGTGGTAAACAATAGCGTTTGCCGGGGATTACGCCGGCCGAGTAACTCGCTGGGCCACGAGCCAAACCGCGGGCCTTTCATTTCACGCGATTCCTCGGTGCTGATAGTTGCCGGTATTACGATGCACGCCGAAACATTACCCACAATTCACAATACACCCCCAAGCCACCACTTGGTGTATTTTTACCGATATAGTTCATCATAAGTTACTTTAAACCCCTCCGCCCTTCGCGCAAAAGTGAGTAACCGTAGAAAGAGCAGAGTGCGTTATCCGACTCGCCGACTGTAATCAATAGACTGCGGACCTTTATGTATTTACGGCTTATAAAAATGTTCAAAAAATGCTGAGGTATTTAATAAATTCAATTCTAATTTGAATCTACAATTGCTATTACCAACGTATAGAATTTTATTTGGTACCATTTTCTCGTAAAATCTGTCTACAAAAGTTGAAAATCGCATAAACATCCGCAGTCTAGTAATCAATATTTGCATATATGTAGTCAGTTAAAAAGGTCTCCGTAGACACTTTGAAACGGAACAACTGTTTTAGAATGAGTTGAAACAGCTTGGGATTTTTTATTAGAAGGATTAATTTACTAGCTGATGTACAGGGTATATAAAAAGTAATAGTCATCCATCCTAGGGGTGAATGTACACCTCTGGATCGATGGACATTTGTGAAAGAAACCTGTCGCAAAATTGTTTATAACGAATAAATTTTTGAAGTTTTGTTTTATATCAACACAAAAGAAAAAGTTTGAAAGGAACCATATGTCGCAAACAAAGTATTATTGAGATATAAGCTGTTAAATTTTTTGTAAAATTTAATTGTGTGGATTTATCATTTATTACAGATTACAAAAAGCGTCAGTTTGTGCAACCCTCCTCAAAAATAACTTTATCGGTTTATATTTATTCGTTTCTGTTTTCCATTTCAATTTCACCATTCGTATTTTACTTTTACTTACACTATTCGTATTTACTTACTTGAGGAGGGTTGAATTCCGAATAAATGATAAATGAATTGCCTTTTGTCTCCTTATATTAACCCCTACTCGTTCCTCGTGTGTCTCCAAATCTATTTATTCCTGGTTAAATTGAAATAAAAGATCAATACGACAAGACGATAAAATAATTAGCATTGTGAACTACTTCGTTGGAAATGGAAAATTAAAGTAAAGTAACATAAAAATTTCAAGTGAAACTCAGAAATTTGCTATTCTCTTGAAATTATTGAAACTGCAAACATCTTATCACGAGGAATGGTTTGATAAACCTCTGTATAGAATCGCGGAGATTGTAATTAAAATCCTACGAAACCTGAATAAACTTTGTTATTACAGTAGGACCTCGATTAACCGGCTTGATCGGGAGACAAATAGCCTGGACAATTTAAGGCCCGATGGATAATCGAGACCCGAGGGACATAATTAAAATGTACATTATATTCCAAAATAAATTTTTATTTCTGAAAATTTATTTCCCTTCATAATATAACCATATTTAAACGCATATTTGTTTATAATCGGGATCCGGTTAATCGAGGTCCTACTGTACTTGCATTTAATGTTTGACAGCTACGGTGTTGCTCAGAATCAGTGGCAAACGTGTCAAATTAACACAATGAGGGCGAATAAGGGTGAACATAAATGACAGTCTCGAGAAGCCACCCTCTATCCAGGACTAATCACCGTCGCAGCTTACGTCGATAAATCGGCTTACGATGTAATGCACTGTTTACTTACCCGTCACCTTGAAGTCTATTATCAACCACCTGCGGGGAAATTGGAGTCGATAATTGCCTGACCAGGTCATTCCACTCCCTTTCCCTTTGCTGGAACTTCTCCTGCAGCCTTTGCTTCTGCTTTTGATACTCCTTGAACAGGTCGCCGTTATAGCTCTGTTCGAGGTGATCGTTGCCCAGGGAGGTTCGAACAGGTACCGCGGTGGGGTCTGGGATTTTCGCAGCGACGCCAGTTGGCTTTTCAGCCAAGGAGTCCCTTCTGGAACTCCTGGCTGTTGATGGAGCTGGAGATTCCCTGCCGGCGATTCTACGCTCCGGCGTGGAGGTCGCCGAGGGATCTGCCTTAACACCTAGAACAATAAAATCACATTGTCATGTAAGAGATCATTGTCTGTTTCTAGACACAGGTTTTCCATTTCAAATTCTTCCTTTGACAGACCATATTCACCTCTTTCAAATCAGACACACCCTTTCACCATTATATCACTTTCGATATTAATCTTAAAAATTAATAAACAATTAAGTAAAATCAACGAGACTTGTTACTAAACTACCACATATGTAACAAACTGAATGCACATAATGGAGAGATGTGTGGTTGGTTTTAGACAATGTAAGACTCTAGAAGGCAAACTCATCTTTTATTACTAACATCATGAGGTTGTTTCAGAAATTTATGCACCAGAAATATTTTGACTGATCCTTCAAGCTATAAACATTTGATAGATGCTATTAATCCTCTTGAAGCAACTATTTCTATAGTTTACCATAAATATTATATGAATAGATATTTTTGTGAAATTATCATGAACAGCACCAGGGGAATCATTATGGATAAAGCTACGTGTACATTAAATAGATGTTCATATTATGTTCATTGTTTCATACAATAAATTTTGGTCATTTTACCACGTATTTATTAGCTCGATTTATTGTCTGTCTGTCTGTTTGTCTGATCTGCCTGTTTGTCTGTTCGGTACAAATTTTGCAATTGATTTTATTGAAACTTGTTTTTTTTCAAAACTTGATTTGCAAAAGTGTAAACTCGAACTGTGAAAGGGTGAATTTAAATTGCAAAAAGGTGAATGTGATCTGCAAAACTGTAGAATTTTCAACCTTCCTCCAAAGGAAGAATAGAATCTTACATGCAGGAAAATCGAACGGAAATATGTTGTAACCGCAATACGTAAATTGGTTTCCCGTTATGACGAATGGTAGAAATGCTTGGTAACCGCATGCATAAATAAAAGACCATTGCAATAAAAAAATACACAGCCTATTTAACCTATCTTGAACGTCTCGAATATCTCTAGAATTTCTCGCATATATTGACAAGACAGAAATAATTGGCAGAAGGCAACAAGATGTGATCTGGGAACGCAAATGCGTTTTGCATTTTTCATATCTAAGCCCTGGATCTAAGATCATGATATCACAAATCAAGAAACTTGAAATTTATTGACAGAATACGTCGATTGCAATGGTGCACACTTTAATCAGAAAATTCCTTTAGAAGAAAGGTTGCGTTTGTTTAATGTTACTGTTAAAAATCGGGAATTTCGTATGCAGTCTAGTGATGATCAGCTATTATCAAAAGTAAAATATGGATGAATAAAAAATGTAGATGGACCCGCACTACATTTGTCTTCTATTTTCGATGGTCTAAGGTACTTAAGGATTATCAATAAAAAAAAGGGTTGGTCTTCACTGATCGTCTACGCTCATAGTAACTTAGTTGCCGGTCAAGCTGCGTTATCTCTGGGCCAATAGATAAAAGTAAAAGCATGCTCACCATCTGGACTCTTCGACTGTCCCCTGGTCCTGGGCGGCGCCTTCGGTTGGCTGTTGTTGTTCGCTGTCTCTTGTATGGAAGGCAACTGTTGGAATTCGGCGTAACTCGAGCTAAGGAAGACGTCGCCCTCGTTCTCGAAAAGCCTATCGACGCTGGTGTTCATCAGCTTGTTGTTCTTGAAACCGGTTAGGTGAAAGCTCGCGAAAGAGGACCTCGACATGGGATTTATATCGCCGGTGGACAGTGCCATTAGCGCGGCAGACGGTATCGGTGTATTTTTAGGGCCCGGACTCCTTGGTCCGAGTCCAGCTTCTAAAGCGGGCACCAAGCTCCGTGACATCATGTCCGCGGCGGATCTTGGCCTGGTGAACGGCATCGCGCTATGGGGGAAGGTCTTCGGCTTAATGGGGGTGATCAGCATGTGCTCGGTCCACGAGGTCTCCAGGGAAGGTCTTTCCAACCGTTCCACGTCCACGTTCAACGTTCGTTGCGCAAACGGCACGGCGAACGTTTCCGGTGGTATACTTTGCAGCCATGAAAGTAGACTCAAGTCGGAGTCACTGAAGCCTACAGAGCCGTCCAACAATCTGGAGAAGTTCATCTCCACCTGTAATTAGAGCAGTAAACCTCTACAATAACCCCTTCGTGTGTTCATCGCTGCGATCTCGCAATGAGTCTATGATTCTAAATTCTATCTAAAGTACACGTTCTACATCGTCTGACGAATGAACTAACGAAAGCTAACAAATAGGGGCCAGAGGGTGGTAAATCGGGAGAGTGTGCGAAACGATGTGATTAAGCGAACAGTTAACCAGAGCAATACTCAGGGGATTAGGTTCCACGCGGATCCTGATTAATACCCAGAAAGCTCTCGGCTGGTTGAATCGTTGACGTTGATGAAAGATCGGGCAATTAACGACTTACCTGCTCGCTCTCCTTCGAGCCGGTAGCTTTGGCCTGGCAGTAATTAACGCAGGACTCGTACAAGATCCCTTTGATGATCAACTGTATAAGCCGGTCGTTCTTCGCCGAGGTGACTGGATGCGCCGGGTCGGAGCTCTTTCTGTCGCCAGGCAGAAACTTCTCCATCAACGGGTGCACCTCGCGGAAGCACTGCACTCTTGCATTGCTGGGATTCCAGTCCTTATACTGCAGGTGGTCGGTGAGCCGCGGAAGGGTCAGCAATAGGCACAAGCTGCTGTACTCCTCTTTCGAGGGAGCGACCTTTTCGAGGTCGCTCAGGACTTTAACTACCTCCTCGACAGCGTTATCCACGCTACCGTTCGTCCCCGCCGCGATCAGGTTTGCCTCCGACTTGATGCACAACAGCTCGACGTACTTATGCCGGAGGATCGAGTAGGTGAACTTCCGCATATCGAAATCCGGCAGCGCCTCCAACGGCTGGATGAACTCCAGCACGTCGTCCCATTGCCCGTCGAGGATCAGCTGACGAAGGAAGAGGACATCGTCGCTGTACTGACCGTTTATTACACCTGTCTCTCGCTCCAGCGAGAGCTGCGAGATGTGAAGGTCGCGGCTGTGGAGGAACTCCAAGGTTAGTCGTACCACATCCTCCTCGCGCAGCGTCAGATGCGCCGCCGGCATCACGTACCGAATACGCAACCTGGACAGTTTCCAGAGCACAGAATTACAGCCTCGACCTTCTCTGTCGGACGTGACGGGGTTTCATGGAATTTCTACAGTATGATGGGGGGACATACGGACACCATCGCATCGGTAACGTCCTCCGACTCGAGCAGAACGTATTACCACGATCGCGCGGCATGGGGTCTTGTCTACGAGACTTATGAACCGGTTCCGATTCTTTGGTAGTTTGTGCTTTCGATTAGACTGCTTCGGAACGTTACCGGATGATCTGTTACAGTAGACTGCGGATCTTTAGGCGGAATAAAAACTATCTACCCGAATTGCTACAAACCGGAGTGAAACATAAATTTATTTTCTTTCTTAATTTCCTGAGCAGGTTAAAAATAATATAACAATACTTCTAATTTTTTTGCCGTTTTAAATTCATTGTCACAAATGCATAAAATTCGCAGTCTGGTTATCAGTATTAAATGAGTCGGCGAAAAACAAACTATGTAGTAAGAACGTAGCAGTTTATCCTTCCGACAATTTATCCCTCCAAAGTAATTTTATGAACAACTTCAAAAATATATTTTCAAAAATTGATAAATAAAGCAGTGGTCCTAAGCATCATCAATTATATGTATAATTATAAGAATGGTCCGCTGTCCGAGGTTCAAGAATACAGTCTGGAAAAATGTAACAATGATCCACAGTCCAATTGCAACTTTTACTGCAACGTAATACTCAAGGGAATAAAATGATAATGGTATAAATGGAAATTAGGTTTTGATACCTGCTATGCATGGAATAATCTATTTTTCTCGTTCAATTATAGCATAACAGATAGGAAAGCAGTTTTATTATATACAGTACTAAATTACAGTTCTTGGAACGTTGGAACTTAAATACCTCAGAAATCCAATGAAAAATAACAAATAAATTATCGCAATTAATAGCAAGTCATTCGGCGAAGATTAATAGCAACAACGAACCTTCTACAATCAAAGCTCGCTCGATCGTTTCTTTTCTGCGATATACTGCTCGTTATATCACGTGGTAAGGGTAAAAAAAACATTAAATTTAATACGTACAATAAAAGCGAATGACTTTATCTATAATTGCTGTTAATCAGTCGTGAAACGATTGACATTCTAGTCTACGCTTCTAGAGCTTTCTAAACACGTTAATGAAACGTTCGTGCCACCTCTGCCGGTAATCGCATGCACCAGCAATCTATCGATTCAATAAAATAACGAATAAACTATTGGTGGATACGATCGAGAGGAACGTACATACAGATCAGTGCATGGAAAATACGAGGTAGTCAAAATTGTTTTCCCTCGTTACAGCCGAGCAGAACGATAAATGTATCAACAACGTAGCACAATCTAATTCACTGGAATTACTGTTCGAACCAGCCGCCGTATTGCGAAACCGATTAATGGCATGCGCGTACGGAATGCGCGAAATCCATGCTTTTGCAAGTTCGTTGCACTTCGAGGTCGCCGGCCCTGCTGACATGCCCTGATTGTCGCGCGAACTGGGTGGATAGATTCGGACGTTGTTCCCGCGTTCTCCTACTGAACTACTCCCCGATCGCGAATACTTAAACATGATCAAATCACGTTTGATCAACTAATGACAAATCTCTGGTCGTTTGCATCGTTTAGTGCTACCAGCTTCCTCACAACTAGGAAATTAATTTCTCTAAAAAATGTACTAACATGTACTAAGAACCGAAATTGTTGGCGGTGCATCATTGTTAAAGAAATTAATCTTTTGAAAATCTGCTCGTATGGATAAATGCATCACTGAAGAATATAAATTTTCATGACGTTGCACAATTCTCCTATCTTTGATACAACGATTTTATCCGTCAAAATTAATTGTCTAACATTCGCTTAGAATTTACCACAAAAAGGTTTTGATGAGGCCAGACTTCAGTAATAATATTTCTATTTGTTACTTTTACGTTGATGAGATTGTTAGTGTTATAAACAAACAAGTTATTTACAGATTGGTTACAAGTTGATTACAAGAACTAATCTGTATGAAACTCTTTTATGTAACAGTAGTGTATGAATATCGTCAATAAATATAAGGTTCTAGAGGCATTTAGCATTTTAACGCGCATTTTTCTCGCACTGTCGCGTCCATTTTTGCACACGTGTCCACGGAACACTGCCGGAAATTATTCATACGTTAGCCAGGTAGCCAAAGAAACGTTTCCGATTTCCGTATTGGTTGGATATCCAGCATGGTACGGATAGGTTGGAAAAGTTTCCCGGATTCGAAGCGAGTCGGATTTCCATAAACGTCATTATTATACAGCGTCCATGTGACGCCCAGATTCTATCTCGTCGCCGGAATACATTGAGCTCGCCAAATGGTGAGCCCACTATTTTGCACAGCGTTCTGGGATCGACCGATTTATATTCCCCTAGGCAGATTTGGACGGTATGGAAACTGGTTGAGATCGAGGTGCAAACCACCTTGAAAAGGGAAGAATGACAGGCCCTGAAATCGATTTCCCGCATGCGATGTTCGAACTTTACTTGGAAACTCCGTTCTGAAGACAATGCAAAATCATGTACCACAGTTCAGATAAAATAGGATAAAACATGGCTACATGGAGTGTAATTATTTTGTTTTGTATTAGGTCGTTGCACATAAAATTTCTGATTTTGAACAGTACCATTAAACAAACGCAACTTTTTTTTCTAAATAAACTTATTGATCAAAGTGTCAAGTTCCTCGATTGGAGGATCCATGTCCTTCATTTACAAGCTTGTTATCTCCATTTTACCATTAGCGAATAGTAGGTTAATTGATCACCACATTCTTTTTACTCAGATATGAAAGGAATACACGACAGTCTGATTGATTGACGTTAAAATAAAATTTATTTGCAAATAAAATTTGACATCTGAATTAAACGTGAGGATAGGATATTAAGGATTAGATTAGTACCTCAAAGTTTTATCTAATAAATCTGTAGACTATAATAGAATTTCTTGATCGAAACGATAAGATTTACATTCTAAAATCGGACATTTCATATACAACGACCTAATACATAAAAAATACTGAATTAAATTCTCAGATTCTGCAGATCCCTTGAAGGTACCTTGAAGTGCTATTTTCGAAAAAATTTAGTCTAAATGGGCTATGATCGGTTTAATGGCCCTGTTATTCACTGACTAAAAGAATCATTTCGTTAAACTGTAGCAATTATGTTATAGTAGTACAGCAAGCTCACGTGATTTACAAGTCAATAATAAGAACAATACTTGTTGATGAAACATCGTGTTGCTTTAATCGAACAATGAAATACGTGTTACTGAATTTTCGTGAGGAAAGACCGACCCAGAAATCGATTCCGCAAATTGCCACATGCTTGCAACATCTTCGTTTGACAGAAGTGCGTGCCTAGAGAAATTCGCAAATTCGTGGTGTCAGCAACTGCGAGGATTCATTTATACGACTTCGGAGCTGCGAGTCGCAGTTCTGATTGGAACGTCATTGACGACGACGAAATGACACAGTTGATATTGGTGAGTACCTTGATATTTGCGAAAGTTATTGGACCGAAATGCTTCCTATATCGAGACAGACAATATTCATTTCTCTGCTGAATATGTTGGCAAATGTTTCACAAAAGAATAATTAAAAACAAAAAAGGCTCATCATTGTATTATTATTATTATCATTGGTCTCTGATAAGTAGACAGCGAGTAGGTATAATTTAAAACAGTAGAAGCATTAGAAACATTTAAACATGCTGTTATATCATTTTCAACCTATTAAATACATTATTGTTGCAATTCAGATAAAAAATGTTTATTTTGCATAAAGAGTCGCTGTCTATTAATTAGTATTTCACAAATGTGCACATCTTCTTCACACGTATCGAAACATTACTATACATTCTGTGTCAGACACACTAATATGAAAACGAAATTGCAATAAATGTTTCGACATTATATTTTAAGACACTGAATTTATTAATCAAATTTGATAGATTTCAGTGGTCAGTCTTTTGATCGGCAACACCCTCGCCGATGTCCTGGTGCAACCTGGCTACGGACAACCGAGTCCTTCGTTGCTTTCACGTCCGCTAGTTCAACCACTTTCAACACTTCCACAATTTGCAAGGCCCGGACTGCTCCAGCCACACAATCCTGGCTATCATCTGGAGCTTCACCCGGTCTACGGGAATTTGGGACACTCTACTGGTGGATTAGGGTTTCTACAAGGTCACGATTTATCACCCCTATCGAGGCCAGGTTATAGACGCTTCAACGTTGGAAGGCATGGAGGTCTTGGACTTCCTGGCACGCATGGTTTCATTCCACCCCACATTCCTGTTGTAAGTGATGGGACAATTCACGTGGATTTTCTGTGATGGTTAGATTGTGGATTTTACGTATTCGTAGCATTTCAATTCCCTGATACTAAATAACATGTAAAAGTAAAACCTGTAAAAGTTGATCCGTAAAAATTTCCATGAAAATTCGCAGTCTAGTCATCATTTTAACTAAATTCAGAGCACAAGGTTGAAGGAGGACCATTACAATTTATGCATAACAGTTGAAGGAAGAATGCCAAGTTTCTTGTAAACATTCCTTCATACTAAATATTAAATATGAAGAAACCGGTTCATCTCGATTTCAAAGAAACGGGTGATATTCGCGTGCATTCAATTCTGTTGGAAATCTCTGCTTCGATATTAAAATGCAAATTGAAAGAAGATTGCTTGTCATAAAGACGATCACCCACTGAGTACTATGAATTTTCAGTTCCACGAAATAATGATACATAGTTGTATAAGTTCTTCAGGTTTGTCTGCAACATTGAAGAGAGAAAATCTTGGGTGCAATCATTAATTCTCGCGTGTCAGTGCATTTGTCCTAGATTTCTTTGCGTAGCTGCAATGATTAAATTTCTTTGTCTTTAACAATTATTTTGACATGAAGGAAGTGATTTCATAGATTCTATTTGAAATGACTCCGACTCAATATTATACATATAGCAAAGGGTTAGTATTAGGGTGTTATCAATTAATGAAACACTTTTCTTAGCCAGGACTACGCAGATTCAGAAGGTCCACTGGTGAGCTACGCGATCCTGGGGTTCAGCGGGAAAAACGGAGCGAAGCTGCTGTGGCCACGAAGTCGACCCTAAATGGAGACAGTCCGACGGTCGTTGATCTGTTAAATCAGGACACGGAAGGTACGAATAATCTAGACTAGATATATAAATGAAATGATTCATTCACATCCGCTCTTCTCTGTTAGCAGAATTCGATTTTCTTCGCTGATAGATTTAATGAAACTGTGCTGCATTTCCACTGACTTTATAAGTACTCTACGAGATGTTTACATGCTGCAAACACATGAACAGTCACAGTCTACTTATTGTGATTGATTCTGCATCAATTGCTAGAAACTCGAGCCTACTAGAAATTTCTTTCTCTAATAATTGCAAGAAGTTGAAAGTAATATATTAGTATTCATTCTAGATCTTTCTCCTGTTTCAAATTTCACCTACAGATTTTTGTAATAAGTGCATAAAATTCGAAATCTACTTATTGCATATGTATTGAGACGTTCCCTAAGTAATACGACTGTTCTCATGATTCTGGAAGGCAATACACTGAAACATAATCACACCATTAATGTTCTATGCATGTGTATATCCCTTGATTTTCTACAATCTATAGAATTAAAATATGCAATATGTGTAATAATTAGACTGCGGATCTTTATGCATTTATAGCAAAATCGATTAGATGAAATGAAGACGTCAATATATGATTCCTCCTCTATTAAAATCATTCAGGGAAGAAATAACATTCAATTTGGTTTCTATTTCTTGCAATCGATGCGGATAATTTTTATTTTGCATAAATATCCGCAGCTTAGCAATAATATATGTAAGAAGGTAACAAATATTCGGTGTGGCGAGGGTTTTATTCAAAAATCGCTTTTCAATTTATGCAAGTGGTTTCGATAATAATTCGATATTCGATAATAAATTGATCATCCACTATATACCATGATAAAAATCTGGATAAATTCTTGTCATTTTTATAAAGTAATGTAAAATAGTTTAGAGCTCCGTAGATCTAGTGGATTTAATGGGAAACAGAGGCTAGTCTCTAATGAAGTTATTCTACTCGACAGAGAAACACGTGGAGGTCCGTCACAGTAAAAACGCTCGAGCAGGGTCCTCTTCGACTCTATTAGGCCTGAACCCATCGAGCATGTATCCTCGCGTACAGAATCAATACCGGTTGGTCTCGATGCCAACCTACGGTCCCTATCGGCAGGTCGTCAACGAACGTCCCGAGATAGCAAGTCAAATGAATGTCCGTGCCGCGATACAGGAACAAGCAACACCGCAGAATCGAGCCACAACAGCAGCGCAGAATACAATTCCCCGAATAAACCCTGCAGATTTACAGCATGCTATGCTGCTGCAACAAGCCTATCAGCAAAGTGGAACGTCGGAGACCGCCGTGGAAGACCAACAAAGAAATTATCCTGACCCTAGACCTGTGACCACTACTCAATCGTCGACCAAGGCGCAGAAGAACGACCGTAATAAATTGGAAAATACCGCAGTGAGTACCACTTTCTTCTCATTTAATGCCTATCTGGAAGGCAGTACTTTTGTACCAGAACGACGGGTAATTAAAAGTTAATTGCGCCATGTTGATGGAACTATTAATGTCAAAGTACTTGAGAAAATACACTCGTTAAACCGTCGAGCTGGACACATTTGGAATAGAATGTATTGGAAATAGCGGTTGTGATTCAACATCTATGTCCACTTCTTAGTTCCATTTACATTCAAATGGCATAGAGTTTCAACATCTATGTCACATCTTACAATTAGTCTCATTTACAGTACAGAAATATTTGAAAATATTCACTTTTTAATCTCTCTTCTTCACATAAATGGTTTTTTCAAAATTGTATGTTTAAAGATTGAAAGCTTTTATTAAGTAGATAATTACTTTCAATCGTTACCATTTGTATTAGGTTGTAAAGAAAGAAATGCAGGATTTTTGTTCCTTTGTTTTAATTGCAATTTTTACTTTGTTTTAATTTAATTGCAATAAATATTTAACGTAATTTAATGAGTTATATGTCATTTGAAAGCTTCTTTTACGCTCTATTTAATTATGCTTTTGATATTTAATTTTATTCAAATTTTTATTAAATTATTTGGCTTTTATTTGAAGAAGTCAAAACGCGATTTTCGCATTATTTTTTTCTATGAGCACTGAGCATTCGTTGACACTTTGAACTCATAGAAAAAAATATTGCGAAAAACGCGTTTCGACATCCTGAAATAAAAACCAAATAATTTAATAACAATTTGAATAAAATTGAATATCGAAAGCATTATTAAATAGAGCGTACAACAAGCTTTAAAGTGACATACAACTCATTAAATTAAGGTAAATGTTTATTGGTACAAAATTGCAATGAAAACAAAGGAACAAAAATCCTGCATTTCTTTCTTTACAACCTAATATTTTGTACTACTGAAATACTTGTTGCATTGACATGCAATTCGATTAGTATATACCAGCAAATGAAATTCAAAATTAGGCATCTCAAATGTTTGTTTGAACGTTCAGGGAAGAATTATTCCTGTAATGCAGAAATGATTTTCATAACGTACGAGCATTGTGTAAAACTTTATTGTTCAATTATTTTCAAAAATTCATAGCTGTAACCATAAGTGTACGGTTACTATTATTTTGTGATAGCTATATGCAATCGTGAATTTCCTATTTTCTAATTAACGAACTAATGATTCAGACGTCCCGGGTATCCAAAATCGCAGTACCAACCGACGACCAGGAGATAGTAGGCTCGTCAGCAAAGCACCACGACATCAAGCTACATGCGCACATACATCGCGGAAAGTTTACACCCCGCAACAACGTCATAAATGAAGCGTACACCACCTGCCCCTGCTCGAATCCTAGCTACGTGGTTTACAACGAGAACGACGAAACAGCGAATAACTTGGCGTACACGCAACTCGGTCCCCAGCAGGTTTATCAACTTGCACCTGTTCAGGAGAATTATCTACCGAATAGTGGATACGTAGTTTTACCCCAGACATACAGCAATCCCATTGTCAACTGCGACAGGGAATATCCTTCCAGTTTGACGGGAACATACTACACAATGCCAGACGGCACCACCTTGCCCGTGGAGTATCAATTAGGATATTAGGCGATTAAATAGATCAAACGACTAGGCTAGTTCAACATTTATTTATTAATAGACTGCGGTTTTGTAAAAATGTAAAAATTGTTTAAAAATAAAAGTAGGTGCAGTTTGGATCCTGGAGTGTATCGAAATCCGTCCATATCAATTATCGATGTAATATATTTGAATAAATATTCGACCGTTCATTACAAACCTCTCTTTTTCTCTCTCCTTTTTACCACCACTCTCCGGTTCTTTCTCCCTCTCTCTACCCCCGTAATAGTTTACACCTCGAGTAACTCGGCGACGCTAACGAGACGCCTGCGTCTAATTGGCCTTTAGTACGCGAACCGGATTTAAGCGTCGTTACGGTAGTCCTACAACTTAATCGCGGAAGCGATCCAAAGAAGCTGTCCCCCATCTACCCTGATCATTTTAAACTTACAGCCCCGTGTCTTACGTAATTTCGCGTGAAACCAACGCCACGGGTCGAGAAGGAAACAATTTTCCCGATCGTCCTTTCCATTCCGGTTCGTTCACGCGTCCCCGACTCGGCTTGGCGCAAATTATTTCCTCGTGTTATTAATATGTTATGTCGGGCGATCGACTTTTTTTTTATACTTCACACCGAGCCTACATTATGCATTATACGTGATGCATTATAAACGAAATACCTATTGAATTTATTTAGAGTTATTGTGGATTCTTGTACAATGGAATTTATCTAATAATTTTCCGTGGGTACGTCTTCATAATTTCAATAATTGTACAATATAAACGTGACTATTTTACGCTAGAACTAAAGAGCACTTTAGTTTGACATAATGTTCTGCTAATGTGTGTATGTAATATTAGATATAATATTGTACTTCACTTTACTCAGTGCAGCAGAAATAAATCTCATTTGTTTAAAATGCTTAATAAAGAAAAAAGCTAAAGAGTGCTAAACGCTAATGTACTAATGTACATTAACTAAACTAATGTTGCTTTATAATAATAACAAGATTATATTTACTCAGATTCCATATAATTTTTTTAGAATACTGGCGCTAATAAAACATTCGAACATTAGTCATAAACATCTGATAATTTCAATAATTGTGAGAGAAAAAATCAGAAACAAGTTTTAACTCGTTCAGGTGTTCTAGTGTTAATGGCACCTTAATTTTCTAATGAGATTTAGTTTAATTCGTCTGTATATTAGTCGTTGTGTTTTACAGTAAAGAAGTCACTCTAGATGAAACTATGATTTACTAAAAAGTATCAGAAAAAAACAATTGTATGTATATGAACAAATGTGTTTGAAATGTGCTAATACTTTCTTTATTATGAAATGTTCGTGTTTCTTTCATAAGAATACATTCGTTGAGTACAATACTATGCGTGTCTACACAACGTTTGTATATTTGAAGGTACTAAACAAAACAGCATATCAGATATTAATATATCATTCGATTGTGTAAGGAAGTTTCAAGATATTTATGTGGCAAGGGGCACCCGGTGTTAATATGTATCTCGCAGCGAAAGTTATCGCGAAAAAACGACATTACTTGTGGCATGAGTTGATATTATCGCCAGAAGGGTCGGGTTTCCGACGAGCTCGCATTTCGAGGGGGTCCGGGGCGACAATTCGATTTCGGACAATTTGCCGGGAGCGTTAATTGACCCGAGTGCACAGAGAGAGGCCCGAAGTTTCGGATGGCCTACGAGAGGCATCGGTTCCGCTTTCGGAACCGGAAAAGCACGGCAAACACTGATCGAGCAATTTCTGATTCCTCCGCCGACTATTCCCCGTGAAATGTAATTTCTTCGAAGCTGCGAAATTTCAACGGGAGATACGTCCCCTTGTCGATGTTTGCCGTTCGTTACGCCCCTCGAAAGTGCAAGCGACGAGATAAGGAAATTACTTCGCGTAACGAAGTTCGGGCACAGAGCGGGCGAGAATAGTCGAGAGCTCGCAGATGCACATACCGCGCTCGATTATGGGACCTGGATAGGGAAGTCGCGCGAGGTGAGAATGTGAATGCGGATAAATTCAGTATTTATGGGCGAGAGCTCTTTCTCTCTACACGGTGACCTAACTCTTCCTGGTTATATTCGGACGATTTGCGGTTGGAAATATTTTGTATAAATTAATTCGTGACTCCTGTTGTTAATTGTAACTTTATTTTATATTCACATCTTTCAATTACCGTATTGAAGATTCACCCTTAGCACTCGAATGGTGACTCAGTTATTGAATATATTATTTACATTATTAAATATGTTTGTATCTAATCAATTACTAAAACATTTAAGTATTGTATGAGGTATTAGATCAATTTCATATTCATAAAAAAATATATCATAGAATGGAATTATTGTAGGTCGGAAGAAATGTTTAATTTTCGAGTTAAAATAGCTTCGTGTGCAAAGGATTAATAGACTGATAAAATGAAATGCAGCGAAGCATTTGTATTATTAAAATATACTAGCACTTTTAGTTTGGAGTGTCTATAACGAATCTTCCAATCAGCGGAAGAGGTGCTTCTCTCAATTCAATTTTTAGGAAACAAATAACTATGAAAATGTTTCGAGTGCATAAATTGCAGTCATTGTAATTGCATAACATATCTTCTCACGATTTTTATTCATTTTTGTGTTACGGTTGAAATTGACCAATTGTATTTTACTCCTGAATTGTATTTTATTCTGAATTACAACATAATCGTAAAGAAATGAAAATGAATCATACGAGGAGCGTGTATAATACATTTAATAGATAATATTTATCCTATTGAGTACTAGATCGTAGAGTTTTATTAATTTATATTGAATATTAAAATTCTTTGTTGAGTAAGCAAACTTCCTACATCAATCCCATGCCAATAATCCTATCAAATTTGATTCGCTCAATAAATTACGTTCATATTTCTCACTAAAGATTCATTTAAAAAAATAAAACATTCCCAATAATCGACACAAATAATAATGCTATCAAGCAAATTGTATTCTCTAGTGGATTTGTAGCAGATGCTTCAGAATAAAATGTGCGGGAAACAATTTCTGAGACACCCGGTGTATTCCAGCGCGCAACGAAGATTAGGAAAACGGAGAAAATTCAGGGAGAACATTTTTATAGCATAGGGGAATTAATTCCCGCGGAGAGAAATGCGATCATTTATAACCCTTAGGTGAATGAGACTTTTATATGAAATGTCAGAATGAAATGCCATTTCGCATATTGCAGTTCTACGTGAAATAGTGTCCGGTATCCATTGATTCATCCGTGCATTTCCTTCCTAAATGAAAATTACTCACAATGGTCATTACTCTCGTAATAAATTAAAATGTCAGTACGTATTTCACAAAATACTATTTGCTTCTATAATTGCGCAATTTATGCATTTATGACGCAGATGAATACGTGTAATTTAAAACAGTGAAAACATTAGAAGAATTTCAAAATACTGCTATATTATTTTCAACCTATTAAACATAATAAGAAAGAAAATTTTCCATTTCATTCCAGTTTGTTGCAATTCAGGTAGAAAATTTGTATTATACATAAAAATCTGCAGTCTAATAAGTCTACCTAAGAACGAAACAGAAAAAGAAAGAAAAGTCTACTTCATTCCAGTTGGTAGCAATTCGGATAGAAAATTTTTATTTTGCACAAAGACCCGCAGTTTAATAATTAGTGTACGTAAGAACGAAACAGAAAAAGATATTTGTCTAAGAACCTTCGAAAATTATGATCTAGCAAGATACATTTACAAATAAGATTAGAGATTTAAATCTGACCTGCACTTTCATTAAACGCTAATGACCGTGTGGGACGAAACATGGTAAAGGCTTGAAGAGTATAATACCGTACCCCTATACTATATGGTCCACAGTTTATAGTATAATGCAAAATTCACGTTAGTCAGGAGCTAAACAGTCTGGTCGCCGATCAAACCGATAAGATCATCCCTTGATTCGTGATCGCATAACTTAATGGCTCGTTTAGTATACTGGTGTCCGCGGTTTTGTAATGGAAGAGCAAGCTGTCCAACCTTTCGCGGACTACAAACGCGATTCGATATTTCACGGAATCAATGGACCTCGATGCTTTTGAAACCGAGCGGTGCGAGGTATTTTCATCGTTTCTGCGAAGGCGTATCGCTGATCTCCCTCGTATATCTACTGGAAACCAGGATCGAATTCCTCCATTTACGGCAGTCGAACAAATTGTAAGACAATACTAGCTGGCAATGCTCGTAACTATCCCTGTGCTTTTACTTTTTTATTGCACATTTGTTACTCATTTGCACGTGGGAATTAAAATTGCTGCAGTTCTTTCACGTTCTTTAAAAATAGACACAGAAAATTTTGCACTTTACATTTGAATCTTTACAATCATTATAGAATACGAATCTATATGCAAAACAAAACGTTTATCATTTGCAAAAAAGGGAGTTCAATAGACATTGATTCCATAATCTCCATTATTTGAAAACAATGTGGCCATAATCTTACATTCTTTTAAAATTATTACTGTTTTATGTTTCGATGATGCATAAAATAAATAAAAAAAAGATGCATAAAATATGCAATCTAAACAGTCTACGTTCATACGAATTATTTCTTGCATTTAGATACTTTAAAATGATTAATTCCTCATTGATTATGTTCTAATTAGATATATATATATATATATATTTAAAGTATCTAAATGCAAGAAATAATTCGTATGAACGTTATTGTTAACTCATAATTAGACTGCGGATTTTTATGAAAAATAAAAATCTTTTTCATCAATTATAGGTAAGAGGAGCCAATTATAAACTCCATTCATCTTTTAATGATTTCAACAAGCTGAAACCGATAAATTCATATCCTTAAATATATATAATAATTGCACCTACTTATTTTTATCATAAATGCATAAAATCCGCTGTCTACTCTTAATAGACAGTATTAAATTAAAACCGATAATATTAATTTGCATTGTCTGATGAAAATAAGAACACTATATGTATGTACTGAGATTCTGGGTGATTTCTATTCAGTAATATCCTACAAACGCATTTTCATAATATTATTAACTGTGGAATGAAAAATTAGTTATTTAGACTGGCCCAAATACGTAATTCTGTATACATTTTATGGACGAATTAAAAGTCACACTATCGAACATTCTCTCGTTCCAGTAATTAAATCATAAGTCATTTTCTCTCACACTTTGATTTTTTTAAATGACAAATGGATTATTGAAGACAGCAATTCGCGACAAACTGACGACTTTTAAGATTAAATTCTGATTGACGTTTACGACGAATTCTTGAATGGCTTCATATTCATTACTAGACTTCAAGAAACGGTCGTAAACTTCACACATATCCACTGGCGTAGTAAAGGGGCGTTGAAACGTTCACAGAGCACTGAAAATTATGGAACGGTACGCAGAAGGCACGCGGCGCATTTATACATATGTATATGCATGACCGCTGCGTTTCACACTGCACAATTGAAACTTACATGAATTTCGCAATGCTTCAACTCGTTGTTTATTGTTCGAGTTGCTGTACGAAAAAATTCGTTACAATTTCATATTTTTGTGCTGTCGTGGCGTACATAAAGCAATGAATGTTTTTTTCCCAAAAAATATGTACACAAAATGAGAAAATACAAATATTTGTCCGTTTTTCTTATTTAAAAATTTTTAAAATCTCGCGTATTCCAATACTTTCTAATAATTTCTAAATGATTATGAATGAAATATACTCTCTTCAACATCCGAAAATGAAATAATTATTTTCGATGCATTGATATGGGAAGCTATGCATGAAATTTGATTAAACCGGATTTCAGTAGGGAAATTAGGTGTAATAGGTGTACATAGACGTTTATTGATGTGGCTAATTGATACGAAATCGATGAGGGAAGTGTGTTTACCGAACGGAAGTTACGAATTTTACGCAAATCGTTCCACCGTGTTTACTACCGTCAATCGACCGATATGAGCACACCGTTATTCGCGTAACGAGTAGGTCTAACTGGTTATAATTAGCGATTAATTAGAGGGAAACGGCTTTTCAACAGAATTATTGATCGATACATGCAGGAACAACCGATTGAAATTCATTGTTATCAGAAGCCACACTAACAATAGATCATCGTGTACGCTAAATCAACAATAACTAGCTTTTGTACAATTCAAATTCTTTAAACGAACTGTAAACAGTGATCAAGCCTTTGTTCTACATATAATGTAGCGCTACAGTCGAAGTAAAAATTTCAAACAGTTTTTAACAAATATGACAACACCGCTCAGTTTTTCAACGATTTCAAATAGAATGTTATTTTTTTATTATTAAACTGTGGATTTTTATGCAATTTGTAATTTTTCTTGACGAATTTTAAGGGAATGGGATTAAATAAAATATTATTACAGTAAAGGCTGCATGTAACTGTTTCGAATAACAATACTATCCTACAAATGCTCATCAAAATTAAAATCTTCCAATTATAGACCTTCCTTCGTCAGTGGCCTTACGCTATGCGATCTCAAGTGTCGCTAATTTGCATCAAGTATCACTGTTCTAGCTTCGCTGTGTCTGATGTCACCTCTTCATTATGGCTAGCATCAATTCTCATCTTCTAAGTCTTATACTCTGTGTATCTTAATCCAAATACAAATCTTTCACCAATCAAATTATTGGAGCCCCAATGCAGAAAATGTATTTTTTGTAATGAATAACGTTTGTAATTTTCAAACATTAATATGTCGTAAGAATCCAGTGGACCTCCATTTAAAAATGAATCGCTTTAATGTGAAATTGTCAATAATAATTTATTCTAATAATTTATATTTAATAAATAATAAATAACCAAGTAAAAATTCTTTCCTTCTTTAGTCATTTCGATAATTTAAAAACAATGTCTATCGATGATGGAAGCTACCACTCATTTTTCATAATTCATTTTACAGGGACTGGTACAAAACAGGAACTTGTTCATAAAACTGAGGATTCCAGACGTGAAATAAACTGAAAATCTCATTTATCATTCGTAAATTGTACACAACACTGTGTCCAATACAGCTCCGTGTCCAACACCAAAGAAATCCGTCATAATCAAGATAAATCCAACTCCTATCTCCAAACAGATTCAAAATCGCAAGCACTCATCACTCATCCGCAGACTTTGCCCGCAGGACGTTCCATGAAAACGGTCGGGTACTCCGCCGACTTCGAAAGAGTTAAAGAGTGGCTAAACCAACTAATTATTTACCACAAGCAGAGATTAACCCGGCGGTTCTCTAATGGTGGATTTCTGCGGCGATAAAATGTTCCGCGATTCCTATCCACGGGACAATGATTCAAAGCGGCGTCGGTTGAACGGGCCTTGAAAGTTCGAAGAATGCCCTAGCGGGAAAACCGGCACAAAGACTGAAGTTTGAAAACCTGGCCAGCAGCTTTGTGAGCGGTCGTTTCCATCTTTTCGATGGTACGCCGGCGTGCTTAATGCTGCAGCCTAGCAGCCGTGGCTGCACCGCTCTCCGCGATCCTTTACTATCGCTGTTTCTCGGGTTCGCACGCCGTTCGCAGATTCCAGCTCCCAGACACTCGCGAGTACCGTGACATTATTATGTATGAGCAGCTGAAATGACCCGTTAATTTATTCGATGACTCTCGCGGGGAATCAATATCCGCGTGCCCTTCCGCAGGAATCGATTAATGGAACGTGCCGACTAGCTGATGAAACTCGGGACATCTGTTCATTCCTCAGCGTCGAAGCACGAAGCTCGATCAAAGCTAGACTGCGTTTGTAGCGGATTCGCGAATTTCTGAAATGTTCATTCTACGGCTCGTCTTTTTGCTATAGCTGAGGGTGTAATTCCAATTCACTACAGTCGCGTGAAAAAAGAGTCTGTGCATCTTTTAAAACAATTCAGGACTCGTTGTAAAGTGGAAGCTTCAATATTTAAGTCTGCGGTGGACTCAATCGGGAACAAATGTTTTTAATGTTTTTAGAGACATTAGAACTTGTAGCATTTTCGAGAACGAACGTGTCCTCAATGTATCACCTGTTGTATCGTGCGCAATTTCCCTAGGAATAAATGACCAGTGGATTGAGAAAATAGAGGATTCAAGCTTTAAAATGAGTCCTAGTTTATCGTTCAACTATTTTTTTAACGAAATTATTATTTGTTAGATCCACTGCATATGCCGATGTGTAGGTTTACAAACCTACAGTTCTCGTTCGTTGCAGAAAAACGGGACCGGAATTTCAGACAAGATCCGAGATTCCTGCAATGGAGTTACAATGTTTGCAATGAAGATTTCCCACTATTGAATCGAAGCTGAAGAACAATATAAGTAGGTACCGTATTTAAAACAGTTGAGAAACGCTGCAATTGTTCTTCCACATGATGTAGTCGTGGCATTATCGACGAAAGCAATGGAAATTAGTGTGGGTACCTATTGGTGCAAAAGTCGAGGCTCCTCGAGGAAGGACCAAGAAGGGTTAAGCTCTTAACGAAGTTGACAGGGCTAACGAAACAGCGGAACTCCTCCAACTGGGGCCAGCAAGCAGCACTCAGGAATAACCGTGGAACATCGTCGAAATAAATTTAACGCGGCAGCCAGATAACCAGAGGACGATGTTCAGATAATTATCCCGCGGTTCGTTACGAGCGACGAAAAGCCAAGTCGACGGGGAATATTTACGACGATGTGGGTCATCGCCCCTGGCCCGTGCCCGAACCGATTCGGTGGATTCACCTGCGTGCAGGTCTACCGCCGGTGGTGAGACATATAGCGATTTCTAAAAGGGTATCCGGTGTCTCTTCATCGCTCAATAACGCGGCACGTAGCGAGCTTTCTTCCGTACGTGCCACGGGTAAAGGAGCCATTACCCATCCAGTAATGGACGTATTCAGCTAGCTCACCTTTGACCAGAGTCACTTGGTACCGGTGTGCGTTTACTCAAGGAGATAGCCAGCCCCGGTGACAACTTTTTCCTCCTTTTTCTTTTTCGGCCGACACGGATTCCTTGTCGGAGAAGACGCGGCCAACAGCCTCCGGGAAATCGTGCTCGGACCAGCATGAAAATCATACTACAGCGTTTTATGGTGTACTATCTCGCACTGCACACTACCGTCATCGAAACGTATCGCGATCGAATCTTTTTAGTATTTTATGTTAGCTATTTTCACATATTTTAGGTCTTGTTAGACAGTTACATTTCGCCCACATTGAGACCTTGCCATACAATATCGAGTCAGACTCGTCATGAAGATTCTTAACAGAGTCTAATAAGTAGACTGTGGATCTTTATGCAATTATATCGCTTCTGAAAATGTTCAAAAAATGCTAGGATATAAAATATGACAGAATTTAGTGCGATTTTAATTTATTTCAAATACAAAAAGGCAACTACAACAGACAATAAGATTTTATTTGATTCGAGTTTCTTAAAATTTGTATACAAAAATTGCAAATTGCATAAACATCCGCAGTCTACTAATAAGTATGTATCATGTATACAATGAGTGCTACAAGACAGGCAGTGATCGATCAATTAAAACAGATAAAAGAAGAATTCCCAGGGCTTTCGAAGATCTGCATGAACGTTGTACTGAGTGTGTAGCTAGTACTACATAGTATTGCATATTATACATATATTCTCATATTGTACAAGTTGATAGAGTCGTATAATAAAAGTTCTAATTAAACTGCAGACCTTCATGCAAAAGAAAATTTTTCTGTGTCAACGAAAAGAAGTGGGACTTACATAAAAAATGTTAAACGTCTTTCGTATCTCGCCTACTTATAATTGTCACAATTGCATAAACTTCGCAGTTTAGTTATAACGATGTTACTCTGGTAGCGACGTGTTAAATCTTTCCTATAAATAAAAAGCTTCGAAGGTATCAATTTCCTGCCAACATGAAGCTAATAGACAGCTAATAAAGCAAACAGTAATTTATTTTCAAGTTAAGAGGAAACGTACCATTTACACTCTTCGTACGAATATTGTAGTTCGACAGGACAACAAGAGTTCAGTAATAAATGGAAATACCTGTCAATTATTTTCTTTGTGAGAAGTATTTTGCCCAGCTCAACCATATTGCGAACAAGTAGCGATTGCAAAGGCTGCGCACGTAGGAAGTTCGTAATCGTGGGAAGCAGAAAAAATGGCAAGCATATTGTCGGGCTGTTTCCCAACCGTTCAGACGAAGAACTGGAAAAGGAGTATGCACAAAGCGGTGCCAGGATAAAATCGGAAATGCTCGTCGACTTCTCGAGTAATCTTACAGAGTGGCCATTCGCGAAATCTGGCATAAATTCCCCATTACCGAATGAAAAAACACGATGATGCAAGAAGTTTCCGCGTTGAGAACACTGCAGTAATGAATACTAAATAAAACTTAGTAGGCTCTTATGCAAACGCACTAGAAAACAAAATAATGAAAATAACTAGAAGAATTTAAACACGCCATTATATTATTTTCAACTCCCTAAAATTATTCAAAATAGAAATAACTGTCTAGATATCTTCTGTACTGTAGACAATTTTTATTTTTTATAAAAATCCGCAATGTAATTGTTAATACTTAATGGCTCTGTCACGAAAGGTATAATTTTGTAAGTCAGATGCGCTGTCATTGGAATTTCTACAAAGCTATCGATGAATGTCCTACCCAGAAACCTCATTGCAATGTGAAATTCAACAGGAACATTTTCAATATACCTTTTCAATGTAAGGCTGACAAATATCCGTCTTCGTCTCTGTCGTTGTGGCAGATTAATGTACGAACGCCGTGTGACAGTAATATTTTTTGCTGTCACGGTGAAGATTACCTGGTATCCGCAGTTCTTCGACAGAAAAGATCAACATCCCGCTAATCCGCGGAAAGATTAGCCATCGTTCCTCCGCACGCGTGCAAGGAAGAATAGCCGCGTAATTCGTCAGCACCGTGGCACGCTATTCACTCGACGGCAATCGACGGGACCCTTTTGTTTGCCTTGTTCCCTACGCACTACGGAGATCACGGATTTTTCATTATCAGTACAGTCTGAACCGGGATGAACCCGGGAGGGTGGTTCAACCATGGCAATCCGCGTCATTCAAACATGATGGGACTCTCAGCTGAGTCTGAGATGCGCGTTTGATGTCCCACGACAATCGCTAAATAATTAATTTTTTGGCGGGGCATTCATCTCACTTCCTTCTCCCTAAAACGAATGTTTCAAAAGTTTCTTTCGTTCTCTACTAATGCGTGCTATTCAGCATAATTTTTTAAACCAGCAAACAGCGCCATCTTGAAAGTGAAAGCTTGAACATATCAAAATTGTTACCAGAACGAATCAATGTTTATGCAAGTCCCAATTCTTTTCGTGAGTCCCAATTTTTCTTTTGCATGAAGGTCCGCAGTATAATTGTAACTTTTATTATACGCAGCCTATCATCTTATACAATATGAGAATAAATACTATGTATTTCATAAAAGACATACATTTGAGAATATCACTGTGTGCTATAACTTTAAATAACCACAGGTGTAAAGTCAATTTGATTTGTGTCGCGGAAATACAAAATTATGGTTGTCCCGCGTATGTCACGCTTGGTCAAACCGATATAAATATTTATTGAACGCAAAACTGAATGAAGGTTTGACGATTTGGCGAAATGGTACCTACAGCAATTTTTAAAAGTTTTATTCGATAAACGCTTCAAATGTAGCAACGACTGCAATAAGTATCTGAAAAGCACCCTGTATCAGCACCCACAACCAAGCAGTATACACACCGCAATTCTTGGATTGCTATATTCCTCCGCAGGGTTCAGCATATTTGTAAACATCATCTTTCAGCTGAAGATCCGAGAAGCCGAAGTAATCCTCCCGCCCTCGACAAATCTTACGTGCTTTTTTATCGTGGTATATTTAGCACTGATGGTCGAAAGTATTACCCTCGCGTCTCTACCGAATTCTTCTTAAAATAATGACGGGAAAACAAACTAGGATCTATTTGCAGAAGCCTTTGAGCCATTTCCAGTCACAGGAATAATATCATCCAATCAATATTGAAAGAGTCACCCTTAGCCCTTTGGTTATTGAAACTTGGGAGGAAACCTTTGGATATTTGCAAAAATTCTTTAATATAATTAGCAGACTGTAAATTTTTGTGTAAAATATTACAAAAATAACAAGATTGAATTTATTTAGAGTTTGTACCATTTTCATCATGATGTGTAGGTGAAGAAATAAATCTACTGAATTATTTTCCATGGAAGCATCTCTCTAACTTTAAACATTTCAGTCTGGGGAAGTTTAAATAAACAAAAAACTTTAATAAGTGTAAAATAAAAAAATATGAGGTCTATTGTTAAATAATGTTATACAAGCAGGACTGATCGAAAAAAATCCTACGAATCCAGCAACATTCATAACATTGTTCTGTGAAAATTTCCCGTGTTTGTTATTCTCACATTGAATTCTGTGTATTGTTAAGATAAATCTCTCATGAGATTTTCTATAATAAAAAACAAAAAGATGTATAACTTGCTCTACAGATCTCGAGGAAATTAGTATCGACGCGAATATACGAATAATGTTCGAAGTATCAAGGTCCCTAAGGACAAGTTCTAACCGTGGCCTTGGTGTCGGGGTAGATCGCCACCTACTTGAATCCACGCCCTTTCTTTGTAACAAGTCCTCGCCACCCTCGCCCATTGTATTAAGGACGGATTGGCTGGTGCATGGTCGATAAAGCGCGGAAGTAGTTCGCCCGCGATTTTGTAGCACCGGCGGCGACGCTCTTTATGCTCGCTCGAAATCGAACGGAATGTATGAAGTTCGGTCCAGAGTTGTTAAACTGATAAATTCCGGTTGCCGTAAACTACTACAGCAGTCTAGAATGTCGAAAACAGCGGCCCCATTTGCGGAACTCGTTTTCCCGAAGCCGTTGCGTCTGATTATTTTTAATGAAGCGACAACATTATGCAGAGAAATGCTCTGTCGAACTAAAAATCGGTTGAACGCATTCATAAAGAAAGAAAAATGTTGTATAAAATCACCGGAAAAGCGTAGTCACATTCGCCACGTGCGGGCCGCGGATTTTTTGTATTTACGACAAAATTTGGGAAGTAAGATTTTAAATTTGCGCTCAAACATTTTTCCATTCTATACTATTTCTTTCATTTTATGCATATGAAATTGATATAATATCTCATATAATACATAATTGTGGAGTAATTTATTAAATACGAACAAAGTTAATAATCTAAACAATATTTTTAAGAATGATATAGCAATTTCTGGTTGTGTCTCCAAGTCGCCATTCGAGTACCAGGGGTTAAAACAGTTTAAAAGTGACAATTGTATATAATTTTTTAATCCATTAAAATTATTCAAGAAAAACGAACTTTCAAATTTTGCACAAAAGATTTACAGTTTGGTTGAAAGACACCTCTAACATTTTTTAAATATTACAGACTTATATTTTAGTATACACTGACTGTAGCTACGAAATATTTCGTTAGAAGAATAACAATAAAGTCGATACTGTAGTTATATTTTATGATTAACAAGCAAAAATAAGAAAAATTCTATAACATTTACGTACACCTAATACAATTGCCTAGAGCATGAACATTTATCCCCGTAGCAACAACCACGCAAATTTAGTTTATGGCCCAATAAAGTTGTAGACAGCATTGCTTCGTCTCCTATGATGAAGCGTCCATTGTGTATTTTTTAACAACAGTATATCGCAAAATGTTCGCGTCACATCCGACAATGTCCGTCATCAGTCGACGTTGACGCGCGTTGATTTAAATTTACGGGCAGATGCAGGGCGAGTAACAACTCTGTAAAAACTCGGGTGCATTCTGTTGGGCGAATTTCCATGGGACACCGTTGCATGTAACCAAATAGGATGTGACACGCCGAAAATGACGCCATATAACTCATTGAGGATAGACAAACAGCGACGCGAATCTCTGGAGTATAATCTGTCGAATCGCATATCCCCGTGCAATCTTTCCACTGTTTCACGGTTGAATTGCTCGGTAATATGGCCGATAATATGCGTCGGAAATAGTACATTGCGGCGTTTCGGCATAAAGGGCGTAATTGTATAAACGGATTGACGAGAGAGGAAAGCAGATTTAGCTGATCATGCTGATTGGACGAATTATAACGTGAGAAGTATTAAGGGGTGTCTGTCTACCGAAGGGTTAAGCTTCCATGATACGTTTAAGCTTTTATCATAGGATTTCAGATACGGAAATGCATACAGTATGTGAGGAAAAATATTAAATATTCTAGTAAAATATTCTATTATACTCTTAAACGATATATGATCAAAAATATTAAATATTATATCATATTCTTCAATGACTCTTTGCTCTACGAGATGAATAAATAAAATTATTGCGACATATAATACATTTAATCGTTTTACATAAATTTATAATTAAATGTCTGTATACTGATAAAAATAGTTAACTAATCAACGATTCTGTTCTCTACGAGACAGATCAATAGAAGAGATACAGATGTATCATCATTAATTCACATTAAAAAATTAAAATATTGTGACATGCAAATTACGGAACGGCCCATAAAAATGCTGAAAATTTATAGAACACGAAGTATATAGCATGCAACACTTACTATGTGGAATAGAATATGTAATAAACGCTGTATCTCATAAACGGTATTTCTACATAAAAACTAATTGGCCTTAACAATCTACCGACAAAGGAAGATCATAATAGACTCGTACTCCATCAATATACAAAAAGATAGTTCATATTTTAACTATTTTCTTTAGGCGTTTTTTATTTAAATTCTTGTTTATTCAAATGAAACCATTTTTTCATGGACCAAAAATTAAGTTGTATAAATAAATTCTCAATTTATACATTATATGTACTGTTATACATATTAAGATATCTAATAAAGATTAATTCAAAACGTGTGAAAGAATTAATCTAATGCAGACCATTATTAATACATTATCACAGAATATGAACGCAGCTGAAACTAGAATGCAAATTTGTGCATTTACATGCGAGTGTGCAAAACATGAAAAAGTGCATCAATAACATTAAATAATATAATTCTTATTTTATCCTCAGCCTCACATTAAAAACAAGAAACAGAAAAAAGTTTGATCCTAAATTACACATAATTTTACACAGAAAGAGGAGCAATTTTAAACTTCACATAATTTTAAACAGGAAGAGGAACAATTCTTTAACTTGCTTGTAAAAATCTATATTTTCCGCGCAACCTCTTCGCATGGTTAACCCTCATCGGTCACGTAGCATTTCGCTGATCATTAAGCAAGATACTTCGAATACTAGCAATATCGTAAAAGTATCAAACACCATACCATAGTTCTCTAACTTTACAGCAAAACATCTTTGTAAAAATCAGCTTGGCCCACTATAGCGACTGAAACATATCAAGCTCAGCCATGAACCTCAAGCATCACAAATATCCAAGAAGCGTGTGTGTCGATATTCACAATGTTATTTCGCCGGGCGTTTCTTACAGCAAATGAATGATCTGTTTTGACTTGCACTGCGGCAGCCGCAGCGTGGAAATTTCGAAGGCAGAGAGTGTCAATGTTGGAGGCTCGATATTTACTTTGTTTTAGTGGTCCGTTCGCGCACCGTGGACATTCACGTGGCACGTAAGGAAGAGAGACAGTCCACTGGAAGACGCATCACACACGCGACCAGTCGGAGAACGGAAGCACAAAACCGGAAGCACGTGGCTCAGCCGTACGAACGACGTCGCGCGACAAACTGGCCCGACGCCGGTCGTCGACAGTAATCTCTGCGACGGCGCCCATGCTCCGAAACGCGCGTCGTCTACATGGAAACGATAGTACGGGACGAACAGCAACGCATGCATTCATGCTGATATTATCTAGCTGCACGAGTTCCGCTGTCCACAATGATTCCTTTCAAAATCCGATTTGTAACCCCCGTACGATCCTCAGGTGCAAGCAAATTCACACGTATTGTAAGTAGACGAAAATCTATGGATGCGTTTTATTTTATTTTTTGATGAAGAAGGTGTCAAAATATTTTAATGACTCGATGTGGAAACTTCCGAGTTAAAATGTCACTTATATCGTGTCAGTGTATCGATGAGACAATGGTGATAAAACTCTTTTGTTTTTAATGATTACTATTCGTCATATTTTGCTGATTGAAACGACACCAAACACGATGCAATTTACATCATATTTGTTTGTTCAATCCACGATAGAGTACCATCTCGATTATCCGAACTCATGATGGAAACTGAATGAAATTGCAGAAGGTTCAAGCCTTGAAATGAATTCAGTAATCATTCAATATTTTCGTCAAAATTTTACGAAGAAATAATTCAAAATAAAAAGGTTTTGCATAAATCTAATCTACACTAAAACAAATATTGAGAAACAAAAGACTGGCTTCATTTTGAAAGAAAATTTTCATTCCTTGGTAACCATTATCGAACACTACTTTATACAGAATATACATTTTGAATCTTTTAAACACAGTTTAAAATAGTTTATGTTTCTTCTCTTCAAAAAACGTATATGTTCGTAATTAAAATGATAATTTATTGCATTTTTAGCATTCCCCCAGCTATAGAAAGTTTCTCGGTTTTATTTGTTTTGTTGCGATCGTAAAAAGCAAATTCTGTAGGTGACAGATTTATGAAATATGGCGCCGAGAGAAGAAGTTCTCACTGTAGTTCTGATTATTCCTTTTGCATGGAATTTACAAAGAATTCCAAGGAAAAGTCACAGGTCGCAATTCCGATTGTATACTTTCCGTTTCTTGGCAGCATAGATCACAATTGATAGTTGTATTTAGACTGACTGAATCACTGGGGCACTGTTTATACGAACGAAATAGCGAGCTAGACTTAAACAGCGACGTAATATTATCTGGAAGCATGGAACTGCTGAATCCTAACCAATCTTCGGGATCATGTTTCAACTTTAGAAAATGAGTCACAATGATTCTTCTCAATTGATTATGTGTATAACATTCAAATTATTAATTGGATCCATAAAGTTTCTCTATTTTAATTTGCTGCAACTTCGATTATTTTGCAAGGTACTGGAATCAGACAAATATTTATTGTTTCCTTTAACAATCTCAATTAGTTGATCACAATAAATCAGAGATCTTGAATTCTCATAAACATTCTGCCTTATACATACTCATTTTTGTCAAAAATGCATTAATTATCTTATCGAATTAATATATTAGAACATTATTCTAATTTGTCGGTCAAGTTTAATTTTTCGGTCGCCACTAAGAGAGTGAAGTGTCGAAAAATGAATCTGTCTAATTTCCGGAAACTGTTCCTTGTTTTTCTACATGCAAACATCGCGTATACACGAAAAATTTTGGCAAGAATTTGATTACACGGATTATGACGGCTATTGTTTCATATAATGGAACGATGTTCCCAAAGTAATATCGAAAATGTTATCGCACGCGAAATTTTATCCGGTGAACGCACGCAATGTAGTTTCAGTGTACTGTGCGGAGGTTGGTGCGCGGGAGAATCGATCTCCAGAGAGTCTGACCAAGTGTGGGTGGATGTGACAAAGAATAATAAATGTCTCGGCTGCTTCGCTGGAGAGTTCTCCAAGAGCGAACCTATATCGAACGAAATACAATGTTCTAATTAGTGTTAACGAGCACCGCGATGAAAGATGACTCTATGTATATCGAGATGAGAATTCTAGGTGAAGGTTGAGAGTACTTCTATCTTAGATTCGACTATGAAAATGGTCGAATCAGAGGAAGCAAGATAACACTGAATTATATTGAAAAATTCGCCGATAATTAAATCTTAAATGCTACGAGTCCTCCGTCTTCGAACTCTGATATCATTATCGAAATGTAAAGATGGCACTGACGCACAGACGTATGTGCTCAGCAATATAGATTGTTTATACATTAGTCATCTTTTATCGCGTGGTACGATTGCTTAATTAAAATCCCAAGAGACGATCAACCTCAGCGTTTCGTACGCTAAACAAGCACCATACTGCAATTATCCTAGTTTCTAACGTGACCTGGCACTTTATGATTTTCGAAAAATGAAAGGAAACCGAACGAAATGCCCCGACCTGTTCAGGAATCGAAATTAAAAGGCGAGATCATTAATTCCACACCTGTTACCGTCTAACTCTAGCGTAACTAGAGATTAATATGGAAACTGAGATTGCGCTAAATTGCAATTTTCGGTTTCGTAGAAACATCTCGTGCTGCGTAATATGAATCGTTAATAGATAAATAGCATAAATTTGAAATGCTAATCAGTTTCTGCCATACTCTATTTTTTGGCGTAATCACTACCACGTCACACATACAGAGAGCAGCAGAATTGAACCAATGCAACATTTCTCAAAAAATTATTGTATACTTATTCAAATCAACAAATTTTAACCGGAATTTTACATTCATCTTAGTCATTTTAAATTTTGCGCTATTTTTAATTTGTGAAGATTAATTTGTCACTCTTCGGCACTTGGTTAGTAAAGTAATTAAAAAATTGCGAATTATAAAAAAAAACAGCGTTTAGTAAATTAAATGTGACAGTGTTACAATACTAATTATTTCTTAAGTTCAAATTAATGTAAAATCATCCCTTGAGTTGTTGTGATCCCGTTGTAATGGACACAGAAATTTTCTGAACAGTTGCATTGTTTCAATTTTGCTATTCATTAAAAACAATTTTCGTAGCACATAATATATTGAATGTGCCAAATACAATTTTAGTTTCACTCAATAAGTTATTATTAATGGTAGAAACAGCGTTATTCACCCAACAAAGGAATAATATATCTGCTAGATGAACGTCATTAGGACTCAAAGGGTTTTCGATTTACGTCTTTTGTCGCGGAGAACAACCTTTTATCAATGACACCCCCACGCAATTCAGTCTTATTGTCTTGGCAACGAAAGGGTTAATGGAGGAGCGTGTAACATCCAAGAACGAAGATTAAACATCCGCCCTTATTCATTGTTCCAGTTACTCGAAAGAGGCAGCCACGCAGCTCCCGGAAGTACTCGACACGCACTGTTCATTAACAGTTCAATTAACATATTTATAGGTGCCCGAGCTACACCGATCTATTCCGCAATTAGTCAAATAATTAAAGTCATTCAATTGAAGTGGTTCAATTTCCATAAATCGCCAGTCAAAACGTAAGCGAACTTCGTATTTCCAATTACCGGATGTCTACTCTGTTATAAAATAAAATTCAATAAAATAAAAGCATTTAAGTAGCTCAACATAAATTTCACATGCTTCCATGCTGAAACGCTACTCGAGGCAGTCGGCAATTGTTGATCTGATATCGGACTTTATTAACTGATTTTTACAGACTCGAACGATTAAGACATCCACTAATTGCGGTATGAATAATAATTTCTAAATCGTTTTAAGAGACACGGCTAATTAGAAGAATTAATCTGATCGCTATTCATCAGTTGAAAGATATAGCGCGATTATGCAATACCATACTAGATCCTTCGATAATATACTTTCTCGGGAGTTCTAACAGAAGATGGTAAAGTGTCATTTGCAAATTGAATTTGACGTCCGGTGAGAAACGAGTTAATCAACCGTATCTGTTTAGGTTTATGGTTTGCTATAAAATTACACCATCCATCAAATAAAATTCCACTTACTACTACGCCACACTAATTATGGTTGCCGTAGACGCGGTACAGCCGCAGCACGTTTTCGTTCCAAGGGAGAGTTATTAAATAGTCGCTGGCAATCATGGTATACCGCGAGTCGTAATCACCTCAGATTCTCGTAGTATGCAAACGGCAAAGCTCAGCAAGAAATAGCAGTATCACTCGATGTAAATACTGTCGCGAACGAAATTATACCGCTGCGGGGGAATTATGGTAACGAAAAACCGGATGATAAATGCTCTGCTCAAAGTCACGAATGTTTTACATTTTCATACTTCGTTACCCCGACTAATTACGAGAAGCTATGACAAGTGCTCGTCATTCCAGTGCACCTTTCGTTCAGGTAATTTGTATAATTTCAACTATGAAGTTTCTGTTCGCGTGTTGATGCATATGTTCGTGATTGACGTCCCTGAATTGTCAATTAGTTAATAGTATAACATTGTCTTTTTTTAAAGCTTTGTAATCTCAAGTGCGAAAATTCTCTATGGTGCTGCATGTATTCATGATTAACGTCTCTGAATCGTAGACTAATTAATACCATGTATGACTTCAAAGAGAAATGACAGAGAAATTGAAATTTAAGCTTATTAAATTTTTGTGATTTTATGGAACAGGGCTGTTAAAATTATCTTTTGTCTGATCGTAAAAATGCCAAATTTGCGAACAAGGGTAAAATATATAGAGAACATAAGAGAGTATTTAAGTGTGCAAGCCATAGAAAATAATGTAATGCAAACAACCAAGGGCAGAGAAGTAGATGCCACTACAGAAAATGAACCGATTTGTAGTCAACGTAATTTGTTGTTATCCTAATTGGACTATACATCGGAAACTAAATATAAGACAGAAGGTACAAGTAGCTTTCCAATTACGATTAAATTGCCTGAGGATATGATAGCAGGCTGCTTTCACGACGACACACATGCACATCGCGTTACGTCCGGACAAAACGTAATAAAAGTAGAAGGAAAGTGAGATAATATAATCGCGGTTCGAGGTTGAACAGAGAGAAAGCAATAGGATAATACCGCATAAATGAAGACACGCAAAAACGGCGAAGGAGGTTGATCGAAGTGTGCCAAGAGGTTTCATAACGTCTAGGAAATCAGATTACTGCGAGTATGAAATATACGTGGCTCGAAAACTTATCGACTTCCTCCAGAATGTCTATCCCTCTCCCCGGAACCTTGTTTCCGAGCGAGTAGTATGTTTTATTCATGCTCACCATTCATGGCGGCAGAACACCGGGAGATTTACTATCATCGACTTTCGTCTGGTCACGGATTTTAATTTTTTCCGCGTGTGTCTGCACTACAACGGGACAAAAATAGAAACAAAGTACAAGTATCATCAAACAGCTACACAGAACTATACACTGACAGTTTCAACCCCTTACAGCGATAATTTTCAACCCTTCACATTTTATTAACGTTTAGAAATTGTTCTGTGTTCTGGAAAAAGGTAAAAATGATCTCTTTATATAATTTTATATTTACTAGCATTTGCGATATGAAAGTACATGCCGAAAGTTTTAAGCTCCAAGCTTGTCGAACAGGAAGTTTTGGTTATTGACAAACGGATTAGAGCCACTTTGCTGTTGTTCTATGTCCGGAATGTCCGATAATTGATGTCACGCCTGGGTTAGAAGTGATTCTACGTGAACAACTAAGTTGAAAATTTAGAATAAAAATTTGTCTCTTATAAGGATTTATTTCTTAAAAATGAAGTTTAAAATTTGTCGGAGCAGGAACTTACTTGGTTCTGTTCTGAATTAATAGATACGAAAATACTACATACGAAGAGTAAAAATTGTATAATAAAATTGTTTTAAAATTCAAAGATAAAATTAAAATATTTATATTTATTCAATAACACGATAAGTTACCTCAAAAATCGCAAAAAGTAATCGAACCGAATGGAACCTATTTTATTGAATAAATCCTTTTGCACACATATTATGCAACACCTCTACTGAAAGAAAATGCAAAAGAAACGATTTTTTGGAAATCAGAAACAAGAATACCTCCTAAGGCTCAATCCGCCAGATCCCGCAAACGCGACTTTCAAGGGAATGCAAGAGGATACTCGAATCGCAGACGGAGTATCGATATGTTTCCTACGCGGAAGCTTGCTTCGAGGTTCATCGTGTAGGTGAAGGTCAAGGAAAGGTCACAGGGACCGGTACCCCATGTGAGAAACATCCCATGCTTCTTGCGCGCCGTTAGGGTTCTCATGGATGTTCTGACGTAGATTCGTGGAACGAAATCCTCGTTTACGAAAAACATAAAATCCATAATGTTTATTGCTACAGGCGTTGCACGAAGAAAGCACGCCACAGTACATTACATCGGCTTTAAATAATTTCGCAGATGTAAGCGGTATTAAACGCCCACTTACTAAATGGAATTCTACGTTCCGCACACTTTGGGCTGAGCCTGAATTATTGTTGCAGTAGACACAACGTACAGTAACTGGTAATGCACCTGGGATCGATGGAATCGAATTTTCAGTGATTTCCTTTTAAGAAAATTGAATTCCACAAATTTCTTACCCAATACTCATGGCTAGATTTTATGACAAAAAGGAATAAATGCAATTTGGAAGAATAGAAAGATTAGAAAAATTTTATTAAAGTCACTCGACAAAGATGGAAATGTCTACTTGATTCCTGTTTTCTTTAATTAATGGAGACAAATTTTATTTTCCATAAAGATCTAATGACAAACAATTTTAGGGAAATTTTCAAGTTTAAAATAATGTCAGGGGGAGTTATTTGAATAATATGAATCTTTTTGGTAGGAAATATTTTGTTTCGTCAATGTCCTCATTTTACATACGACATTGAAGTTCGCCGGTGAAAGTTTACGACGGAATTAATCGCTAATTAATTGGACGCCGGAACTTGCTCTGCGAATACGAGTGTCTCGGAGGGGGCTCATCTTTTACCGATGCTCGTCTTAATAACAGCAGGGAAATGAAACACATAGTCAAACGCGTACGACCAGTTAGCAATTAGGTAAATGAACCACGACTGAAAAGAATGTCAGGATAATGGGAGCTTCGAGGACTTTCGGACAGCTGCGAATTTGCATACGAGCCCTGTTGAAACGCGACTGGAAATATTAATTAATCAGTTGAACGGTTCATGAAGTATGTTTCGCGTGGAGCTTCGCGGCTGGGAGGGGGGAGTATTTAATCAGCAAAAATTGCTGCGAGACTTATTGGACAGGGAAATCAGTGGAAGAAGTGTAAGAAGCTTCAGTAATATTGAATCAACGTCAAATTGAGACAACAGCGGGCCGTGCGTCAAAACCTTCTTAATGGAAAGCGAATTATTTAAAGCGATACGTTCAGAAGTCCTACCGCAGTCTATCGGAATATTATATAAAGGAGATTAAGCTTGACAATATTTTAGCTTGAAAACTGGCTTGAACAGGCTCAGTTGCGTACCGAGTTACTGTATGGATTCTTGTGGATACTCGTAAACAACATACCCTCGCTAAAAAATTCAATGTAAATCATTAGAATGTAGATTGCATACATTTCCGAAGAGCTATCTATTTGATTCTAATTTTTTACAATTTTGCATAAAGTTCCGCAGTCTAGAAATCACATTCCAACATAAATTTTCAACAAACACGTATTTTTCTTTCGAATAATCTCGAATTTAAATCAATTCGAAAGTTCAGGAAAACGCGCACTAATTAAATGTAGAGTATTCCTCTGCAGATATCACTGAACCAATTATCTAGCATTTGAATATGAAGCACCGAATGCTTCGTGACATAAAAATGATTTTAACAGGATCTACTTCTACTAATCCAATCGAATTAACTAATACTTTTCTCAATAACTTTTTCCTTTACGAAAGTGTTCTCCGCGGCTTTGTTAAGGAGTTATTAACGAAAACAGAGGGCTAATCAGGGCGCGCCAAATCGGAATCCGTCCGCTGTAGCCGCGCCCTGATTAGTTGATGTTTTTCGTTAATGAATCCTTAACAAGGCCGCGGAAAACATTTTCGCAGATGAAAAAATTACTTCAATGACCTCAAGAATCAACCCTTTCACGGAAGTACATTTTTGGGACACCCTGTATATTCTCGTGGTATCATTGACAAGATAGTGAAGTGTTTGCATGCTATAAAATACATAGAAAGTAGAAAAGATAAATGCAAAAAAAAAGTGTAGTTTTGCTAATACATTTCTCATTGACGTAGTTTAATAATTCCTCTGGTGATTCTTCAATGCTAACTGCAAGGATAATGCACTCTATAATTTTTTCTATATCCTCCCGGTTTCATTAACAAAACACTAACAAGTTTGTAATCTATAAAATAAAATGTATGAGATTTAGAACTTCCTACAGCCTGATCTAATCAATTTCGTAGCCGCAGGAAGCCTAACCAAAAGAAGGCCATGCATATTCGGTTTTACGCGGATGCATCCGCGCTTGCTGCGACGCTCTGTAGAGCAACGTTCGTTCCGGACTGTGTACTTCCTTTAATTGACCGTGTGCTCTTCCCCTCCCAGTTTCGACTCATCCAGCTGCTTCCAACCCATCTTCGGCGTTGTCTTCGTCGAACACTAAACCGGCACGCAATAAGCCGTGTCTTCCCGCTGGAAACTCGTGACAACGGATAAAAATGAAGGGAGGAGGAATTTCTTTTGTCTCAGACGCCGACGGATATCCTGATCGAGGATATTGAACCCGGACTATCACTATTACAAATTTTTTTTTCTTTCCCTTCGACCCCGATCGATTCCCTGGATATTTCATATCTCGTCCGACAATTCGCAATTTCTGTGTTCTCGGGCTTATTGTCCACTCGCCGTCTCGTCAACTGAAATTTCTAACCCCCCATCCTACCCTTGCAGATAATGTCTCGATGTGATCTGTGATAGAGCTTTGTGCAAAATTTATCCCTACTATCTTGAGGAGCCCAGAAGCTCGGTCATCGAGAAGTGCAACACGATTCGAGATTGGACATATTAGTGACTAGATATATTATTAGGTGAAGTAAAAAGTTCTGAGCGTTTTTCGCTTTATTTATATAAGTCTTTCTTGATGACACTGGCACCGACACATTTCTTACATTTTTCCGCTTAAAACGAGACCAAACACGATACAATTTGGATAATACTTACTCGTTTAATTCATGATTTAGTAGAACCTCTATTACCCGAACAGTTGTACATTAAATTTCTGAAGAAGGAAAGCTGAAGCCTCTACTTTTGCAATTTCTTTCAGTTTCCATCATCGGTTCCGATAATCAAGGTTTCACTGTACAGGCGAATTAAACCAGTAAATAGAACTCAAATTGTGTCGTCTTTGGTGTCATTTTAACCAGAAAAATGCACGGATGTTTTGTTTCAAGGAATTGCACACTATATTCGTGACTTTTCGTTCCCATAGTGTCCATATACACTACCAATTAGACATTACTGTACAGAATATACATTACATCAACATAGTCCATATTAGTATACCTTCATCGAATAACACGTTGATCTTTACATTCCATCTTTACGGTTGTCCGAAGCCATCAGAGTAATGGCGATTTAAGCAGCCCGGCAAGATTAGCTCTCAGCCATCGAATAAATCACACCTCTCGCATTCGCTGAAAGTATGTTGGTGCATAAATTATTTTGCAAGCAGATCTCGGAACCGACTCCACCGGTCCCGACGTTCTAAAACTTATTAAAAGTGTGCTTAAAGCGGGGAGGAATTCTGAAGAGACTCCGGTGGCGGAGAAGCATCTACGAGTCGACCTGGATCTAGGAGAGCCTGTTCCAGCTCAATAATTAACGTGTCCATGCAGCCACGAGCTCAGCCGTCGAATAAAAACCAACATCGAGACCTAACAACCCGTGGCACATGGGTAAAAAGCGTGCAATCACAACGCGACTCCTGTGCATCTATAATTTTCCAGTCACAGGCAAATCGTGTCCCCATTATAATCGATAGGCAGTCCCGGGGAAATTGCAATGCAGAAGCAACGCAAAAGCTTCCTGGCAACCCGAGAAATCGTCGTGCCATTAAATGGAATCCTGGTGCGCGTAATCGTCGAGCAGGTCCTGGATCTATCAATGATTCATCGCCGCGTGGCATGGTCACACTGGTTCACTGGTTACGCACGAGGATGCAGGTCGCCGTGATTCGTCTCGACTGCGCGCCATTGCAACCTGACCACCATGCAACCGGTACCTCGGCAAAAAACCTAATCGAGATAATAAATCGACGCTCGGACGTATCCTCGCCGCTCTCAGAGGAGTGTACAAATGGGACATCCGACGGATAAGCGAAAATGCTCAAATTCTATTTAAAGACGCGTCCGGCGTGGTAGCTAAGCGAAACAATCGATTACTTTCATCCACCGTTACTACTATGTACCTACCCTACGAACCAGCCATTAAACCGCCGACGGTTTGACGATCCCACGTGTCGTTCAATGTGGACTCATCCGTCTCTGGAAGATCCTTTTTGTGCCATTTGGAAATAAAACTCCACTGCCGAGCAAACAGGGAGGAACGAGTGTTTCAATAGAATCTTTTGACATCCTAGAAAATATCCGAGAGAAAAATTGTTCTATGTTGCTTGTTGGTCTTTGAAGCCGTTCAGATTACAGATGAAATGTTTTTGATCGCGTCGTTGTTAGAGGAAGTAATTGGGTGCACTGCTCCACGTGGTACACCCTGTATATTATAAAAAGAAAACTGAGGATAATTGCCGGTGTACCTACGTTATATCAGATTTTTGATCAAGTAAACTGTTATTGGTGCATAATACCTTTTCTGAAATGAACTGGACGTTCGTCGTTGTCTAAACAAAATGGTAGCTGCTGACTATGACTAAAGGAAATGGAAAAGAACTTTTTGTGAATTTGTTTGCTTAAAATTAGTGAACTTTTTGCGATAAATCTTTCTGTTTTTGAAAAACTATTTTTCGGAAATCCTCATAATTTGTGGCTCCCTTTGCGAATACGTTCTGCAGAGACCCAGTACATCTAGTTAAATTGTTTACAATTTTTTAAGAAAAATACAGCGAAATGTGAACCATTCAAAGTTAGAGTATCAATTATATCAGTGAGAAAAAGAAGTTGTCAATTAAATAAGACCATCAAAAGAAACAATCCTTCATTCAGAAGCTAGTCCTCTATCTCATGATGTACCAGATTTTTAAACATTTTGATCAACGAATTTGATAACATGTTTCCGAGGCAAACGAGTTCAAAGTTTCACCTTTTCCTGGTTAAACGTCCAGCAAACTCGCCGAACCTAATCTAACTCTGTAGATTTTAACCGGATTAACCTAAAACTTTCACGAAATATTTTCGGGATGTAATATTAGTTCAGTCGGAATGTGACTAGTTTCTTAGGAACGATGCTTATCACTTTATCACGCTAGTAGAGTGTATAAAAAGATAATCTCCTTGGCGAGAAAAGTGAAATAATTGTATATGGTATGGTAGACTTCATACTTAAACAAGGATGATACATTTAGGATTTATGATCTACAAAGTCTGTATGATTAAATTCCGTTGTTAATTATTATTTTTTCCTGAAACTTGTACCGATACATTTGTGGCATTTTTTAACTTAAATTGATACCAAGCACGATGCAATTTAGATAATACTTATTTATTTAATTCACAATATAGCAGACCTCGATTATCTGAACCGATATCTGAATATGTACATGTTTTTCAGTTCAATCTAAAATGATCCATACACAACACGATGTATTGTACATACAAATTAGTAAAGGTATATTCCACTGATTGGTACGGATAATCGAGGTTGCACTAAACCGTGGATAAAATAAGTAAATTATGATAAAAATTGCGCCATGTCTGGTATCATTTTACTCAGAAAAATGTCACCAATATGACAGTAAAAGTTTCATAATAAAATGATTCAAAACAAACAAGTTTACTCACTGCGTACACGATATAAGTAACATTTTGGTCCCGAAATTTTCTACCTGTATCGAGGTATTACTGTATTACGATTATAGTGGCAGAGCAGTTACAGTTAGCGCTGAAAGGGTTCAGGAAATAGCAGCAAACTCTCGCAAAGTCGATTCACGGCGGATCGATCGGTCGGGGCTAGGTTTCGGTTGCCATCGAGCCGAAGTTTCCTGCTTGAGCGGTAGACCGGTAAATGAGGAAGGCAGCCTAGCTCTCGCGTGAAGGATTTCGACAACGAACGAGGCCAAGTTCGTGGCCGACCTTCGTCTCCGCGGGTTCCAGCTGGAATCGTGACGAAAAGCGGGGCCGAATGTACTTTCGATCGTCATCCTCGACGCGAGTTTATCCGCGCGACGGAGAAACGACCCGTCCGCGTTGAATTTCACCGACCTAAAAAAGATCCGCTCGTTTCTGTTCTCGTGCCGTTTCGTGAATTTCGACGATAAACCACCGTTCGTCGCGGAATTGAACGATTCCGGACACGAGAACTTTGTTTCGTAGGAAACAAGTATCGATCTGATCACTGAGATTCCGGGATTTCACGGTCTGGCCTGGTACAGTTCACACGGCTGAAATTTTTATATTATCAGATGTCCGCAAAAGTTCGTACCCAAGTTGAAAATAATACACGAGCCTATACATTTTCACCCTTAAATGTACCTACTTTAAAAATGCAATGATTCAATAAATATATTTAATATTTATCCGACGAATTGGTAAATAGAAATGTAATTGAGACAGAAAAATTTCATCTAAATTCATGAAGTTAGGTTTTAGACAATAGAATTTATTTCTGGGCCTAATATAATATAATTGAATAAATTTAATTATTCAAATACATGCTGTAATAAAAACTGAACGAGTTCTAAATAAAATAAATTCAATCTTCTCACTTTTTTGTAAGGCAAGAAACGACTTTTAATGTTCAGTATACGTCTAGTATTCAGTTAGCCAAATTCTTGAATTCTTTAATATAAGTTTAAACGCCACATTCGCTTTACTGAACTATGTACTAGGCGTTACGTTGAACAATTTACTGCTGTCTTCCAGGTCATTCGAAAATATCCGACTTAATAGAGACTGTATTATAGTACGTCTTCAATAGACATAGATTTAGATTTAGCTAGTGTTAGAGCTGCCAGCTGTTGTCTGATTTGAGAATATGTACTCGTTTCTTGAGTGCATCGAAGAAGAGAGTGTGAAACAGAGAGGAAGATTCCAGGGGTCCATAATGGTGGGGGTAATTTTATGGAGTTTTAATGGGGATAAAATATTCCTGTTAAGCGAGAACTACTGTGCACAGTTGACTGGGAATATTACCAAACTACAACGTTTCGACATTAAATTTCTTCTGGTTAAATGCAGACCATAAAGCTAAAATGTATACGGATCTTTTCAATTACTAAATTGCAGAAATTTATCGACATACAGGTGCATGAAGTTTCATACTGAATCGTTACGATCAGAGTGCGTTCACCCAAACCATTCCAAACGGTGTCGGGAGACATTCTGTTCGAATAACAACAAATTCGAGAAGTACTATAAAACGTTCAAATACTCAAATATTTGAATATCGAATACTATGGTGTATGATACAGGTTAAAGATTATGCTACAAACTTGAAACTCGAAATAGAAGTTGGCACACAAGGAACGAATATTTCCACAAATAACTATAGAAAGCAAGTTAACTTTTCCATAATATTATTCCGAAAAATGAACACAAAGAAAAACGATCACAGTACTAGTACGATTAAAAGTTGCGAAGTTGATTATTTGAAAGAATAATTAAGAATAAATTTATCCAGACTCCAATTGCTTTAACACTAGCCGTACTGAGCATAAAATTTTGGATTTTATTTCATAAAATTGCAACCCTGAATTTATTTAGATTTCTCGCAATTTTGCAATAATATGTGTTTGAATGAAGAAATTCATTTAATAATTTCTAATGGAAACATCATTGTAATCTCAATAATTATAAAACAAAAAATATAGAACCGGTCGTGGTACGGTTAGTGTTAAATGTGTCTAAACAAACGTTCTTAGTTCAGTGACTCGTTCTTAGTTCGCGGTTGCACGATTCCTAAACCTCGTTGCAAGAACGGAACATCCACCTGACTTTTCGATTACGTGGAATTCGAAGGATCGTCGCTTCGGGTGCAGTTAGAATAAGATTGCCTTCACGACGCAGCAACAATGCCGTGAAATAATGTTCCTTACGGTGACCGTCTATACGGCCAACATCACGCGGAGCTTTTTATCCGTTCATTCCGAACACCGTACCCGTTAGTTTTCGTACATCTCCGGGGACATTAGCGTAATATCGCGTAATTCGAGCAGCACTTTAACCCTTCGCAGAAAACGTCACGGTTCTACGATAATGCGGTCGATTATTTTGCGGCGGTGATGTTGCTAACAGCATCGTGCGGTTCTGTATACGGCGCTCTATCTTTGTATTGGGTCGGTGTGAAAGTAATGCCGGGTTTTTGACCGTCGGTAAGATAAATGGTTCTAAACAGCCCACATATATGTCTTCGAAAATGGCGCTATAATAAGCTGCTGTAGCCCATTTGGGACTATCAGCCCCGTTTGGGCACCGTGCATATTTAGCGCCACTTAACTTGTTTGCTTTTAATATTTACCGTTATACCTTACCACCATACCTTAACGCTAAGTATACGGAACACTAAACATGGCTATTTTATATTACTTTAGATAAATAACAAGGATAAGTCTGTCTGAGTTTTTAGCTATCTTCTTAATATATACCCAAACAAATAAATTTGTTGAATAATTCCTCACTCCCATTCCTAAAAATATTAGAGATTACGGAACACTGAAAGTGCCAACTTTATACTACCTCAGAAAAACAACAAGAATATCAAAAACTATCTGAGCTTTCTTTTTAACATACCATATGTACAAAGAAATAAATTTTTAAAATAATTTTTCATGGTATCGTTACCTAGTATTAAACCTAGAATGTACTTTTAGTAGCCATTGTTTCGATAATCTTAGAAAATATTTTAATAGAATGCGTCGAAAAGTGCACCAATCTGTGGAATTTCTAGAAAAATTATTGCAAGAAAAGCTCACAGATTGCGGATTAATTTATGGGGCAATGGAACGGGATTATAAGAATACAATGGATATTATAATATTGATTGAAACAAACAGTGACGCTATGGTAATATATTACGAAAGTGTCCCACATTCCTCTCCTAATCCTCCTAATCACGCATAAAATTTTTGAGTTTCATTCCTCTACAGGAAAATACCTCTATCTCAAATGTATCTTAATTTGACATTGAATTGGCCTCGATCATAACTATTACGTAATGATTATAAACAGAGTCACACTTAAAAAGAGATGACCTTGAAACCATAAAGAGCGCGGCCTTGAGAACAATTTCTTTTTCTCGTCATAATACTTGTTCCTTCAAACTGAATTTCTTCTCTACGAACGTTTTTTCGAGAGGTATTTAAGATGCCGAAGTTAGGTGGGTCAGCACGAATGCCAGTTCGATATTAGCCAAATGTTATCCGGTCCATTAGGGAGAAATTACTAGAGCGAAAGTCACAAACAGACAACCGTTATGAGTAGATCGATCGACCTGAATACATGCTCGTAATACATAACGAGGACCTACATAAACATTGATATTTCATCTAGGACTTACCGGGTTACCGTGTCACCATTAATCTAAACGACATTTACAAAAGGAAAAAGAGAGGAAGACAGAAAGTATCTTACAAAGACGATCCACATAGGAACAATTTAGTAAACCTATAAAGAAGACAAGAAGCATTAAATCATTATTACCTTCCCAAAGTATCCCTTGAAAAATCCTCAATTACAGTAATCTCGGACGAAGCCAGGACGATCATGGTAAAGCTGCACTACCATATCTCGACGTTGCCCAATATTCTCTGATTCGAAGACTAAACGCACACTCGAATCCTCAACACTTGAAACACCCTTAACATCAACAGCAACTCAATAATCCAACAGTGCAATACAAAACTGCAGCGTTTACTTGTCGTGAATATAGTACAATGATCACTCTGGAACCACCAAAATCACGTGCCCGGCGTGTTCTCCAAGAGCAGAGGTCTAACGAAACTGCCAATTAATGACGAACAGGGAGTTATGCTAATGGAAGAGGAAGCCGGAGACCTCGCTCAATATTCATCAGTTCCGCGACCCTAGGTCAGTAACAGGCTCCTCCGAACACGCGGAAACCAACAAGGTCGACATCAAAGCACAATCGGAACGAGTCAAGGATGCCACCTTTGCAGAGAACCTTTGCAATAATTGAAACTTTCGGGTTTCTCTTTCAGGTAGTCCCCCGTTCTTCGATCTTTCGCGTCACATTTCCCGAACAGCTTCGGACGTTTATTCGAGGCGGACCGGCTACGGCTCCCCGAAACAATCACCGTTCGCGAGCATCCTAGACTAATTGCTCCGTGATTCGAGATTCGCCTGGCGAAACGCAAACACTGCCGGGAACTTCCCGATCAAAGGAGGCCCGTGAAATGAGCAGCGCTTCGTGACGCGCCGGAGCCCGCGATGCACTGTGTTGAAGGGGAGAAGAAGAAGACACGACTGAAGGTGCTCCTCGGCGTTCAAGGCGCATTCACCTTAGCTCCACGCACCTGTGTGTACGCGTGAGCGAGCCTCAGCTTTCTCTCTCTCTCTCTCCCTCTCCTTCTCTCTTTCTCTCTGTATAACGAGCCCGTGCCGCCGCGAATTTCACGATCGCCCCGCGAGTACAGTAGTGCTCACCGAAGGCGGGATTCTTGTGTAACAGGTTCAAAAATCGAAAAAAATTTTTTTGCACGCGTCGAAAATACATTTGAAAAATCTGCTCCAGAAGTCTGAAAGCTTGATTATAAAGAATGAAGATTTTACAGCTTGTTTAGTTAGTGATCAAGATCCTGAGTCTATTTATAATATTTTCCTTCTATCGATATAAGATTAATTTTCTTAAATGTTGATTCAGTGCCAGCGTAAATAATTAATCAAGCTTGAAGATAATTCGTCATTTTTTGCTCTTAGATAACTGTGATACTTGCTACACTATACGCTAATATACTTCGTTAACATGGTTCACAGGATTGTAATAATTGTCGCATAAAATAATCGACATAAAAAATTCTTTCATATAGTTTGATGTTGCCGCATGTGTGCCAACAAATTTTACTCCGACATTATATAATAAATAGTTTTTGTAAATAATCGCAAAAATTTCTTATTTTTGTACTTGCTCACTGGTACTACGTTTCAAAAGGTAAGATGAAAATAACTGAATATGCATGACCTTTTACATCTTTTTTCCTCTAGCAGTTCTATTCTTGCTCCTTGTCTACTGAGATAAAGCTCCGCAGAGCTCGAGTCACTAGGTGGTAGAGAAAGAGTGGGGATAGGTCGTGTAAATTTAAGTGTAACAAATCTAGTCAGATTCAAGTGAACACTACTGTACTCTACGAGTCCTTCTACCATATGGACCACTTCCGCAGCCTTGATCTTACCGCTGGAGACGATAACGATCGTGGTCGAAGGTCGCTGATTATCAAGCGCGACCGGTTCTAGACGGCTGAGGCCATATACAAACGCGTGCCCCAACGCGATGCTGGAATAAGGGAAATATTTTTCATCGATATGCCGCGTTCCACGGATTCCCGTGTTTCCTAGTTTCCAGATTTGTAGAGATGCTAGTGGAAGGGTTCAAATGAGTGGCTCTGTTAATTGGGCGGCTTTACTTTTCACGGGAATGTTGGCTCTAATGATGATACTAGCAGTCTTGTGTACCTTCTTGTTAACCGATAGTAAAATTAGTACAGATCTCTCCTTCCTTGCATGAATGAAAATTGATTTATATATGTTCTTCTAAATAAATCATTGGTGCCTTAGACACTTGGTAGAATCGACTCAAGAGTCGTAAGATTTGTAATGTATCTTACAAATAAATCCTCTACACATTATTATTATTGTTTTATGAATTAAATCATTCCATACGTATAAAGAGAGAGAGTGTTTGGAGGTTGCAGGTGTTTTCCGTGTGTAATTTTCTATGACTTATTTATAGAATGAAATTAGAAGTATGTATAATGGTTGTGATTTTGTTTTCGAACATCATCTTCCATAACAGTAATAGAAAATTCCGGGGAGGTATAAATTATAATGTACTTACAGCCACATTGTAAATGCACTTTCATTATAGTCAACATTTCTTATTTAGTGATTTATGACTCTCGTAAAATTCTGGTCGAAGTCTTTACGAACTGCACGACGCTCCTTTACTTTTCCCTGCTTCGGGTATATTGTGATAATTAACGTCCTACATAAGCAACAAATATTTGCAGCGTTCACTTCGCGTTTCTTTTTCGATAACTGTAATCTTCCCGTGCATCTTTCAAGCAACAGTACATAAAAATTAAATTAAATTACACTTCATCGAGCAATTTATTCCATGATACTAAAAATATCTCCATATTTTCATGGTCGAGGGGAGAAATGTTAACTGAACTTCAGTGATATTTAAATTTAAAATATGAAATTCCTGGTTTAAACTGGGTCCGGAAGAGAAAATCATTTTGTAATAAAAAACAGTCTGCGTCATGGTACTATGTAATGTTCGGTAGCGATGGAGGAGAAAAATAGCGTCCATTATTCAACAATAATGTATGTTATAACAATTATTGGTAAATATATACATTTAATAATATTTTCTGCAATTACGGAAACTAAGTAATATGATTTATAATACTAATATCATTTTCATAACCATCCTGTCGCGGTCATACAACACAAGAAAAAATAAATTCTGTAAAAATGTTTGGTACTTCAGTTAATTTGGGTTAATTGGGTAGGCCCCCAACAACGTTAGTCCAGGGCCCTAAAAGTAACGGTCCGTCGCTGCGTCCAAAGATGAGCCTCACTTTAACAAGAATATTTTTGCCGACAAAAAGTACTTCCGAACTTTTCTCCAATAATCGCAACTACTTGTTGGCACACAAAATAGATTCTCGTTTCTCTGAATTGTAAAGATTTCTTGAAACCGCTTCAGATCTCCACAATGTAGTAAATAGTTGTGGAACGGAGCTTGAAGTGGACGAGTTAATAAACTCCAGGCGATTATTCTACTCAGCGTGAAAATTTTGCGTGTGTAGATGCCAAAGACCAGGGGAACGGGCAGAAAAGGGCAATTAAACTCATCGGAAGGAGACCAGACGGTCGGACGCGACCTTAAATAGTTCCGAGAGTAATTAAAATGCTGTTAATCTCGGTAATGAGAGCGCGCGCACGCTGACGGCGTTTTAACGCAATTACAATATGCGCTGTACAGTCACACTCTGAATACGATGAAACTCGAGATTTAAATAACGTCTGCGATCCTGTCGGGTGATACACTTCATTCCGCCCGCGTAGAAAAAGCCTCTGAAACCTGCTCTCCTCCTATCCTAAAAATCTGTTAACCAAATTCATGGAGTTTCACCGGCGGAGCGAGCAGATTAATCACTGTGATCGAAAGTCGTTCGACCAGTGCGATTTCGTTGAACTCGTTCTCTGTGAAAATTCACGCTTTGAAACGGGTCCTTCATTTTTTTCCCGATGGGAACCCTGGAGACTTTTTGTGGCTGAACTTTCACTGAAGGGACCAAAAATGTTCAATTTTTCTGCATATAATATTATACAATTCGACGAGCAAATGATAAAACTTCACATTCTAGTGCGCGGAATCCAAATTTCAGTGTACCGAGTTGCCATATTGGTTTCCAGACATAGGAGCAAGTATGATGTACTAGCGCATTCGCTAGGTCTGGGTTAGATCTCGGATTCCTCGCACTAGAATTTAAAGTTTTATCATTTCGTCGTCGAATTGTCTAATATTACATTCAGAAAAGTTGAAAATTTTTGGTCCCCTGAGTGAAAGTTTCACCCTTTTTTCATTTCGGAGAGAAAGTTGAAAGTTACAGAGGCTGTAGATACATTTCATGAGAGCCTGGTTGTAAAAAGAATCATTTATTGCGACATTCGACGGAAAGTCAATTAATCCGCGGCAAGTGGCCACCGATGCGTAATGGCGGACGTTTTCAACTTTCTAGCGCGAAGAGTAGCTGGAAAAGGGACGCGGCGGTGAAAATTCAGTGAAAGACTAACAAGCTTTCAAATCCGTAGGTACGCGCGATATTGAACAGGCTCTCGACAAATAGCCGACACGAGCTAGCTCATTAATTAGCGTCGTCTAGCCAAGTACCCGATTGATTCGCAGACAACGGCAAAAGACGCATCGAACGTGCGAAGAATTTTGCATATATGCAGCTGTGAACTTTGCTGCATAGAACAAAAATTACTTCCCCTTCGTTAGTAGACTGCGGATTTGGTGCACTTATAACAAAAATGGGTGTATGAAATATCAGGTTGTCCCAAAAGTTCCTTTCGCAATGTGTGTTTGGGCTATTGTGAAGCCGCATGCGCAACAAACAACAGGATCGTCGTTATTATGTCCTACGCTTCATTAAAACGACACAATTTGATAGTGTCAAACACTATTCTCAATTCACATTGTGTATTAGTCGAGAACAAACTGATCTTTTGGGACAGCCTAAAAGAGTCTGCAGCATCAGAAGAATTGTAAATTATTAACAGATGAAATATTTACGTTTCTCTGTATATTCTATTTCTAGTAATTGATACAAACGATTTTAAAATACCTGACTTACTGGAATCACACAGAGAATTCGTTTTAGGTCCGCTTTGATCCTAACAGTGTTCAGTGTAATAACAACTAGCAGTAACAATAAATGATTGGTCTCGACTGAGAATAGTAACGAATAAAAGAGCTTCAAGTACCTATAGTAACACAAAGTTCAATGACAAAATGTATGGCCTGAAAGTACCCAGCAAACCAGTCCATTGCACGTGGGTTAGCTGAAATACAGATGCCTGGGGATTCGAAAACTCGAATTAGTCAACTCCGAGACAGATAAACTCGAACTGGACCAACTAAGAATTAACAGTTCATAATCGGATTAAGTCGGTGGACCCGAAGTGAGCGAAGCCAAAACAAAACCAAGGCTGCAGAACTGGAATCGGACTAGCAAGGCGCTGGCAGACTTAAATTCTAGTAACACGGGATGATCAAATAGGGATTGGAGGAAGTTAATGACAAAGGAGCGAGATGAGCTCGATTTATCTTTGCCAATCCAATCTGAGCTTGCAGGATCTAAGAATATCAGTCGGAGATCCTGTGGCTCCTGATACTCAATTCAAGGATCAACGGATCGCCAGAAACAGGACTATGGCTAGTGGCCCATGTAAAAATCTGAAAGTCGTCTAATATATGTACAAAATCCAAGAATTCTATCCCCTAAGTTAGGTGAATAGGATCGTAAAAATCTTACGGGTCGATTTTTCGATGAGTCGGTTCGATGCAGGTTTCTGCCCTGAATGAATATACAGTAATCCTCGCTCGATATTGTCAGTTCTTCCGAGATAATTCAAGGTTTCTCACTCTCATACCTAATGCACTCGAGATGCGAGCGACCCGAGATAGCCAGCAATTCTTAGAACACGTTCCTCTCTCGATAACAATCGTGACTCAGACCCTAACTTGCGCCAGGATTAGGTAATACTATAATTCAAGATTCTTCATTAGTTTTAACCCTAGTCTTTCTCTCTAGCTTCCGCTAACTCATTTTCTCTGGGTCTAAATTACCCAAGCCTTTCAATCCTAGGCTTCATTAATTCAAATCGTGTTAGTAAAATTTGAGTATAGTGACCCTTAGAATTTTTAGATGCTCGATTTATACGATTAGTCTTCATATTTGTAAGATAACTGCATCTTCCAAATATCATTTGCTACATTAAATCAATGCTAATTTAATATCAATGATTTCAACGGGCCATTCAATATAATAAATGATTACAAATGTTCGTGCTCAATTTTTAGAAACCTCAAGACCTTCTTTGAACAGAAACCAAGCAGATTTTGCGAGAAGGAAATGCACAGTATGTAATACGTTGGGAGATAATTGTAGACAATGGTAATAAAGTAATAACCAAACAGCGGATTTTGTGCAAAATAAAAATTGACTGCCTCAGTTGCAAGAGTCACGTGACCAGTAGAAACGTTATCCTTTCTTCAATATGTTTAACAGGCCGAATATAATATATTCACACTCTTTTAATTTTTGTACTACTTTAAATTTACCCGATTTTGACATCTTGATTTTATCGTTATTATTGCTCGCGTCGAAAAATGTTTGAGAGGAAAATAAGGTATTTATAAGTTTATAGTAAAGGTCATATGTAGGTCAACTTCGTTTTTTTAAACAGAATGTTGTAATTTCTAATGGATCAACGATAACAAAATGTATTAGCCTACTTATGTCGAAAAGTTAATAGTTTAGGAGATATTTCAATTAAAAAATTCTAAGTCACGGTGTCAGCAGTGTCAGCACATCGAGGTGTCACAATCGGGTGAAACACCCAGTACATGCAATTGCTTTAGAATGCAACCATGTACATAGTATTAATGATATAATATTTGTCACAAGCCATACGAAGTATGCGTAACAGGTAACAGCCAAATATTTGAGGTAACAGATGTTACACAATAATCCTGGTGGACTGGCAGCTGATAGCTTGACGGAATGTAACGGAAATGTTTAATCGCGATAGGCCATTATCCCATCGGCACGCACGAAATGTTGCTCCCGAAAAAATCGAGGCACTTATGATCCTGACAGAGTAATTTCAGCGTCGCGATTCGGACCGCGAAATGCCAACTAGTACGGCATTGCTTCCAGTGTAGGATCGTTAATTACGCCGACAAGAAAACGTTACAGGTAAATACACTTGCGTCTTTACCAGTACATAGCTACACAAGTACTTGCGTAATTCCTGGACCATTAAACGACGCCTCAAGTGAGAAAACCTAATTAAGCCTGATTTCAACTTGAAACTAAAGCGAGGATAATCTCTCAAACCTCACACTGTACGGACAAACTTCGTTAAAATATGTCTAAATTCTATAATGAAGTACGTGCTCAGAAGTTACTAACCGAAGATTAATAGTACTATTACTGTTGGTAGATTTACGATAATAGCAACCTCAGACCTCGTAATCAGAAAACTAGGTATTAACATTGACTACAATTCTGTAAAGAAAATTCGTCTCCTTCTTGTTCGATTGACTAACAAATGATCTTATTGCATATATATATGTATTATTCTTGTACATGTAACATGATACTGCTACTATACAAATGATAACAACAACCAATAGGTTTCACTTTTTCAAAGGAAGAACTCAATGTCCATTACAAGTCTGCCTATTACACTTTTGCTGATAATAAACAAATATAATTCACAAAAATAATAATATTTGTTAAATTCAATTTTAGAATCCAATTCTAGATCAAATAACCAGAAACTCGTCCACAATTTAGTCCATGAAATTGTACAGGTTCTTCCATTAAGAAGTGTTATTTTAGTTTTTAAAAAACGCTGTTTTCTCTACAATTAACAATTTTTTACAATTATACGAAATTTCATTTAATTTTAGCGAAATTTAAAATGACATCTCTTAATGGAAGACCCTTCATGTCGACCCATTTGTCAACGACAACCAAAAAGAAGGGTAACTGGAGAAAGAGGTAAGGGAACGCGTATTACGAGTGCATTTGTGTCCCAAACTGGAGGCAGGTTCTCAGTTTCATTCGAAACGAAGAAAGTCCAATGTAAATGTCCTTTGTACCAAGGACAGCTATCGGCCGCAACATATGGCATGGTGCAATGCATGCGTATCAGTAAAAATAACGGGAGAAAATTATCTTCCACTGGAACTGGTTTCCGGGATACCTTGATGCCGAGTTCGATGACGACGAAGTGCAAAGAAAGAGACGAGATCATTGATTATGCCAACTAACGAACCATGAGTGTGTGTATCCCTTTTGTGTTTCTCTTCGAAACATGTCGATAGAGACGCTCTGGAACTATTTTCTATTGCATAAAACTATTCTGATTGATGAATTGTCTATCACCGGTACAATCGTGACCAAATTACTGAAGACTGTAATCTGTAAGTGGCTCAAAAACGTATAAACTACAGCTTCAGTTAGGAAAATCATTGATTATAATTAAACTGCGAATTAAACTACATAAATGCATTTGTGACAAACATGGGTGGATAGAATACGAAAAAGTGAAAATATCAAAACAAAAGAGTAGTGTTATGTTATTCTCCACCTATTAAAACGATCAAGGGAGGAAATGCATGTTCGTTAAATACCTGTTTCTCATAATTGGTAAAGACAATTTTTATTTTGTATATAGATTTGCAGGCCAATTATAACAAACGAGCCATGCGTAATTTTTTGAGAAGTAAGAAACACTCTAGGACTATCTTCCTATTAGATTGCGTGAAACAATCATGTTTGATGACGTGACTATAGTAAATTAATGATCAAACTACTTGCGACTATAGTGACTCATAAAACGTACAAACTACATCTTGATCTCGTCAGAAACAATGTGTATGAAATCTGTTTTTGCTCACCTCAATGAACTGGTGAGTACATAAAATGGGTGTGTTTGAGTTTCATAGTACACCGTCACATTAATTGAACCTGAACGGCGGAACAACGCTCTTGAGTGACAGTGACTTTCGTTCTCTCGTAAAGTGAGAGTATAATTACACGCTTAAATCTTCATCTCCCGGGACGGATTAAGTGAAAAATTGACGTAGTCAGGGATTACATCAACTTTTCATCCCTGGAATTTTAGTTTACTTCGGACAGCAATCTTTATTATGCGTAATTGTTTCAAAACTATTTAAAAACGCATACGTTAAGCGTCTAGATGATTAAATTTTAAATCGATATATTGGATGAACATGATCCAGTTTATTCCATAAGAGAAATAGAAACAAAATTTTAAACCGTGAATTAATTCAATAAAATTCAATTCAACTCTCAACAATTATTTCATACTGTTGTAGTACGATTGAATAGTATGCAGTATTTATTACAATGATTCAGAACGATTTCAATATCAATCAGCAGAATGTCTGTTCCTGTAAAAATGTTTATTCTTATATATTTCATCAATTCTATCCTAACCAAAATTCTTTATTCTGTTCCCTCCGAAACTTATAATTGGACTGCGGATTTTATGGATTTATAAAATTGAATTGTTACATTATATTCGACATATTAAAATTAAAAGAAAGATAATATTTCGTCTTCTGCGACCTACAATATTGGAAAATTTTTATTTCGCATAAAGATCAATAACTTACTTATAACTAGACTGTGGGTCTTTATGTATCTTCAGTAAAATTGAGAAGATGAAATTCAAAATTGTTAAAAAATTTTAAGAATTTAAGATATCAATATATAATTTCTCCTCTATTAAAATCATTAAGGGTCGTTCTTAATCTTTCGCTCCCTGCAATGCAAAATCAGTTCGACTGATTAGTTTCAAAGAAATGACTACATTTAAATATATTTCGTCTTTTTATTTCATTTTTCTGGAACATCCACAAAGCTCCGCAGTCCAGCAGCGAGCAATGGACGCGTTTCCGGTTGCTCCGGAAACGGACCGGAGCAGGTCATTCACTATTACCGGTAAACTGTGGAGTTCGCGAGCGTGCGGTGTGCGTGCAGCGACTCCGTGAGCGAGAGGCGCGTGCTCGCCGCTCGAATGCGTGAGATGCGTGAAATGCATTAGACCGCGTGGTACGCACGTGTCTAAAACCAGTTTCACGTGAATCTAAACGGCTCCCGCGAAGCGTATTTCCCACCGGAATGCCCGAGTCACGAGCTTCTCCCCTTAGGTCGGTCCGTCGCGCCGCCGATTCGTCACGAACGCACGGAACGCCATACCCAGATCGACGATAATAAACGCGCCACCGGTTGAAAATGTGCACCGACGGTGAGTATGTGTTTTTCGACGCGTTGCAATCGTATTAGCAGTCTGACCACGCGAGAAATAAGTCCGAACACGTTCCGCGATTCTCTCATAACTTGAACCCCTGCCGCTGTACGCAGGAATAATTTAATACCGAGGAGCTACCTTTGCGACATTGACTTTCATCGTGATTCATACAGCGTGCTCGTTAATATTAAAAGACGGTATACACTGGCCATATAGTTTAGTAGGTTTACACCGGTTCGAGGGAAGCATCCGTTGATATATTAAGACATCTAAAAATACTGCTGACAAATTGTGGAGACGGTATTCATAATATTCGTTAAATATCAGAACTATTTGAATATGAAGATTATATTGCCTCGTGCACTGAAAGCATGAAACGACGAGACAAGTCCTGTGGTATCGACTATCGAATTTAAGGACCATCTAACCTTCCTAGACGTGTGGAGCTTGACAGCACTGCAAGCTGAGCGAAGTGAGGTTAAGTATCGACACAGCAGACGACAAGTTCGCAGAAATTCGAGCAAATGACAATATAATTTCGTGGAAATCCTCGAGATATGCGAATCAGAGGAACGAATACTGTGTGAGCGATCATTGCCTGGATACAGATGATCTGCTTATTGTTTTTTCCCGATAGTGATTCGCGAGGAATGAAAAAGAGCGTGCGTTAGTACTGGGAAATCTTGACTGGAAGATCGTTCGAGGAACGAAGAAGTCGTGTAATTTCGGTCAATTAAGCTATCTGACGGCTTGTAATTGGCTACAATTCGTGGTAAAAATAAACAGAGCGAGTTGACAGCCGTGCTGGCAGGGTGGCACAAACGTGCGTAGGAGATCATCTGAGCCGAGCGAATACACTGATCGTTTCCGATCAGAAAACACGTATTTCCCGCCAAAGGCTGGCCGACGATCGAGTACACACGGCTCGCGCGGCTCGGGAATTATGTAACTATTGTTGCACGACTCGTAAATAAATGCTACTTACCGCTGATCGAGGCGAAAAACGTCAGGATCGCGCGCACACACACACGTTACGCCTCGCACTGCTTAAGACAAACTGCCGTATCGTGGCGCTGCTGCCCGCCGCCATCTTGGATCGATCAGTCGGTTGTGAAAAAGAGCGCCATTGTTTGATTTTTCAAATGTTCCGTAGCACACTGCGCAACTAGCAATTCTGAACTTACCAAATTATACCCCTGGGAAAATTAACTCAATCTATCATTGTAATTATTCCTGTATTCCTGTTGTAATGTCATAGTTGATATTGTTTAATTGGACAAACAAATATATTCAACTTGACGATTCTTTTGCTTCATCTGAAAACAATTTTTCTTCTTCATAAATATATTTGCATTGAATTGACAGAAGCGTTTGCAACATTTTTCTTTGATGTTGAGTGCATGTATCTTGTACAATAAATAATTTAAATAAACTTTATATTGGTTAGAAGAAATAAATATCAGGTGTAATAATTATAAGACTGCAGATCTTTATGCATTTATAGCCTTAGAGTATAAGGTTCTGACAATTTTCATAACCTACAAGTGCATGAAGATGTGCAGTCTAATTATTATATACACTTTAAGCTCCAATCTGTTATTTATTTTGTCAATATAAAAAGAAAAGTATAAAATTTATTGAAATTATCACTCAACATTCAAGAAAAATGTTGCAAACGCTTCTGTCAATTCAATGCAATTATACTTACGAAAAAGAAAATTATTTTCAAATGAAACAAAAGAATCATTAAGTTGAATATATTTGTTTGACTGTTTGTACTATGACGTACTATCTCTATCCCCAATAATTACAATGATAGATTGTTGTTAATTTTGTCTCAGGGGTCCAAAGCTTACAATTAGACCATATACTATACTTATAGACCCGGCCCGGCATAGATATAGGATAGGCATAGGACACAGTGTTCCAAGATAACGGAGTATGTACTTATCTGGTGCACGCACTGACGTCACAAGATAATTCAAAAAGGTGGACAGCGATATAAAAGCGAGGCTGTAAATACAAGTATATAGTATATTTATGCATTATTTCGTACACATTTGGAAAAATCGTTGAAATTTGTTGCATAAAGAATTTTAAGGAACGACAAAACCGTGATACATACTTAACCGTATCTTATATACTTAATATCGCATATATATAGTTCTTACTATTCCTTTTTTTAAATAAAGTAAATTGTGAGGAAATAAAAACAGATTTCATATTATTATCTACGTTAAAATTTAACTTTACCCAAATTATAACTGACAAAACGAGTTAGCCATATTTAAAATAATAAGAGTAAAGTAAAAATGAACGAATAATAAAATAAAATATATATTACCGTTAGAGTTTCCATAAATATTTATACAGAATGAGATACGGCGACGATTCCCCTTTCCTCTTTAACATTTTAACTTCGCGGTACTGCGACTTCTCAACAGACTATATGAAAATGAATAATTGTATTTCGAATGATTACAAAATAGTTTAAGCATAAATGCAACACGAAGAGCGTTCTTATTAGATTGCGGATGTTTATGCAATTTTCCTGTAGATTCAATTGTAGTTTTTTTACAAATTGCAAATTTATAGATTCAAATAAATCAAATTCGTGCAAAATTCTATCGAATACTATATGTATGTGTTGACCTTAGACCATATATACTTATAGATCCGGCTTCAGATAAGATGCTTTGTTCCAAGGGGTCTCATGGAAATCACCAACAATTTTAGTCGATGACAGAATTATCCGATAGTAGTAACATCGTTTCTTTAACTATTCTGCACTGACAGTTTTACTTTTGTATAAAAATATAATTATTTCACTGCAAGAAGGATTAGACGTAGTGTGTTGATATTTTCGTCGACTAAAGTCGTTGCCGGTCAAAGTGATTGTCAGTTGAAAACGTTGTCGGTCAAATCTGAAGTCGGTGAAAACTGTGTCGGCGATTTCCATGGGACCCCTTGGAACAAGGCATGTTATCTGAAGCCGGGTCTATAAGTATACATAATACATATATGGTCTAAGGTCAACAAATACATATAGAATACGATAAAATTTGACACGATTTTTATTTATTTGAATCAGGGTCGTGCGTTAGATTTTCTCAGTATGATGAAAGTCTTCGAAATTCCGTCCCTTAAATATTTTTTCTTTAAAACAACCTCCGTTTCTGATTTTAAAAAATACTGTAAAAAAGCGTTGCGTAAAGATTTATAATTATTGAATGGTTCAAATTGTAGTTTGATTTCGTTGTGCTTACGCCGCCCTCTTACGGTGCCACCTGATGCGGCCGCCTCTCTCCATCATAGCACGGGACGGCCCTGATTTGAATCTACAAAGGCTGTTACTGCTGACACTCTGCCGCAGAAAATGGGATTCTATTTGGTTCTACTTTCGTAAGTATTATCTACGCAAATTTAAAATTGCATAAACTTCTGCAATCTAATAATAACGTACTTTGTATTGTATTTATGTTTAAACTATTTTGTAATCATTTGAAATACAATTATTCATTTTCAAGAACTTTCGGAAGAAATTCCTTTAGAGAGACAATTGCTATAAAAAAACATTAAAGAATGCATGCATTGTTGAAGAGAATTTAAAAAGTACAGTCTCATGATAAGTTAAAGAATCGTTCTTTGCTATTTACTTGTCCCCTACTTGATTTGGTTAGATAACAAATTATTTTATACAGAATGAGTGACAAAATCGATGAATGAGAGGGGAGAAAGAACGAAAATCATCGAGTTTCTTGCAATCATTACTTTCATTTAATCTGCACAAGATCAAAACACAAATATCAACGACCGTCGCTTGACACGCGATTATCGTTCACACATTTCATTCAGATACGAATATACACAATGATTCTACATCATTTTCGCGAACAACGCATTGTAGTTCAAGGCAATTACACTGACGATTAAATAAATAACACCTGGAGGCATGTCGGTGCGCATACTATTCCTTTGGAAAAGTATAAAAACAAATGATAATTTTAAAGACGACAAATGCAGAGTTTTATGTTTACCTCGATCAATAATGACTCGAGCACAGATATATTCCGTATGGTACTATACTGTCTCCCTTTTCAACTCGGAATTTAATTGTTTTTTTTGTTGTTGTTGTTTGTTTTAACTTATAGTATTCTTCACAATTTAATTCACATATTTTAAATAACACACTTCTTTCACATACATAATTTACCTACATACATAACTTATTAGGATCATTGTCAATAATAATTAAATAGTAGTGTAGAGAATTATATTATATGTATAGATTTATATATTATGTATATATTAAATTAAACGCTTATATCGAGAATAATTTACCAAGTGGATCACTACACTCTGCATGACTTGCGCGCGTGTAAGCTCTCATTCTTCTCTCACATGGAAGTTTTAAATACACGTAGAATATTCTTCGAGATCTCTCTACACGTTTTGGTAATTTCTATGATCATGAATAAAAACGGCTTATGTAATACTTAACAAGTATTAGAGTTCCACGCATCATCGGTTTCTCACTCATGATTCGCAGCTAGTCGACTCATACTATTTGATTCCTCTTGCATTAATCATTTCACTGCGTCAATTCCACAGTTGCTCTAATCATAAGAATTCCCAATATAAATCGATACATACGACAACCCTTACTGCGAATAGTGATGATACACGCATACCAAACTATATATCTGTTTGCCTGCATATATGTATGTGTAGTTAGTTGCATTAAGATCCAACAAGAATCGTCGATTCTCATCGTTGCCGAAATTACGAAATAATTTCTGTCCTCTCTATCTATATGGAATATCTTTAGAAGGTGTGCGCGTTACGGCAAATGCCGCAACCTAACGCGAACTCTTCTCCGGTTGGTGGATGCTTCACGTGCAATGGACATTCATCCCCTTCCAGTTGTTTGCCTTGGGGTCCTATTAACAATAGCAAAACATGAATGTAGAAGACAAAGGATTGAAATGATATTTGACCACTCCACTTCTGTCGCCTTCACGTCATGTACCTGGTTTGACTGAAGTAGAATGGACAGCTGTACTTACATCTTCAACATTATTAACAAATGAGCTTACCCGCAGGACACGAAGGTAGTTTGCTCTTCGGAATGATGATGACACGTTGAAAGTCTTCGTGGCAAGAATTACAGAAGTGGGTGGTGCCAAAACAGAAGAAGACAGCCACCGAGCAACAATAACGACATTTATACTCTAGGAAGTCTGCCGCGTGTTTCGGACACATCTGAGCTCTAGCCACATCACTGCAACCTCCACACACTAATTCAGTAGGGTCGAATGTCTCTCCGCCTACTTGTGCGTCACACCTCGCTTCACCCCCATAATAGGCCTTTTGACACTTGTAGCAAACATAGTACGCATAACGTTCCATTGCGTACACAGCCGGGTCTTGGTACCTTGAACTTGATCCGAATGCTGCTTCGGTCCTGCAACACAATCATTTGAAAAAAAAACCTGAAGAACACACGAGTTCCCAAGATCTACGTTAGACACTTACTTGTACAGTCCTTCGTACTCTAATCTCATCAAAGCCTTCCTCCTGACGTCCTCGTAGAGCTCCTTGATGCTTGCCAGCTCCTCAGCCAAGGTGGGATGTTCCATGGGGATCTTGCAAATGGGGCAAAGAGAGAATCCAAAAGTGATCCTTGGGCCCACCCACCGTTTCATCAGGACGTGCTTGCAGCAGTGCAAGTGAAACACATGACCGCATTGCAACTGAATCGCCGGCGCAGCTGACAAAGCTTCCGTGAAGCAGATCATGCACATGTCGTCGGCGTCTTGCTTCAAGTCGTTGTCTGATAGACACCTATGCAGACAAGGCAAGCAGGTCTTCTCGTTGCGGACGCCGCCGCAGATGTGTCCGCATGGATGAACCTTGCTGCACGCGTTCTTAGCGTGTTCTTGGCAGTCGTTGTCGGTGCAGATATTCCCTATTGCCAGCAAACCCGTGTTCCCAGTGATGCCGCAGAATCTGCACATCCCGGAAGTAGCCCCAACTGGTTTTCTTGGTGTACCATCGCGGAATTCTACCAGTGCCTTCAATGTTCTGCTGTCAGCGAGGGCCAGGATCCAGAAGAGCTTCGTTCGGCCACATCCTTCGTGGAGGTCAACCCGTATCGCCTCCTCCTCCTCTTTGCACACCTGTCTGATGTGCATGCGAGCTTTTCTGTGCAAGTGCAAGATTCTGTCGCACTCCCCACATAAGTTTCCGCAATCGTTGCATTGGATGATTGCTGTTGTTTCGCCGTCGTCGTGGTTGCTGCATGTTGGCTGAAGAAAACAGAAATTGTAAATTAAGTTCTTGTTGTTCTTTAAACAAAGATGTTACAATAAAGGATAGAATCTTACTCGAGGTGGCGGAGGTTGTCCCTCTGAACCAGTCCATTGACCCGAGGACAATCTTTCAACATGATCAGAGTCCAAGACACATAGAGAGGAAAGGGCTAACCACAATGTTGGAGTTCGAAGACATTCCGCTGGTTCACGACTCGTTTCATCTAATCTAGTGAGGTTTAGAATGTTCTCGGCAATGGCTGCTTTCGTCACGGATGCCCATTCTTCCGATAGTTTACCCTGAAATGAATTTTGCGAAGTGATGAGTACAATGTTTGAATACCAATGAGTACAAATATGAAAAATACACTAACCGATGCCATATCCTTCAGGAGTTGGATGATGACTTCAGCTAACTTTCGAGTCATGGATCCCCTCAACCACCATCGTGCTCCAACGTAACGTTTCGGATGGATACTGGTAGCCAACGAAACAGTCTGCAAAGCTTTCCCATTGTTCTCCTTCCCTTTCACTTTGACCTGAACGGTTAATGACTTGGCGATGCAACTTAGGAAAACGTCGAGTATTCCTGGAGCATTTTCATCGAAATCAGCATTATGTGTAAAACTATTGTTTGCTACAGAAACGATGCTGAAGTCTGTGGGCGGCAAACGACCGACGCTTGTTACGTTGGCTAGTACTTCAGGTTTGATTTCTGGTAAAATGCGTTTTAACAGAGCTGTTACCTGAAGAAGCAGAAAGCGATTTTAGTTGTTGTCACTGCTAAAGTAGAAAATAGATGTTTAAGAAGGATAAAACACATACTTGACGCTGCACTCTGGCCGATCCTGTGTGCAACAAACTCAGCAAGTCAGTTAACAATCCATACTGATGCGACAGGTAATACTGTCCAACGGCACTGCCGCTCAAGGCAAGAACCATAGACAACATCTCGAAACAATATGTGTCGGCTGCTTTTGATACATCACTGTTATCGCTCAGTAAACTGTTAGTCGGTGTTGGCGAGTATAACAATGCTTCCCATTCTTCCCTCAATCGAATCGTTTCTTTGCGAATAGCTTCAACGATATGTGTGCAGACTTGCTTTTGCAGATGCGTCAGATTGTTCCTGCTGAACAAAATTCCAACCATGTGCTCTCGAAGGTCGTTGCTATCTTCCACATCTTCGTTGGCACCTTCTGTAGCTTCCATTTGTTGTTGTTGTTGATCTCCTTGTATAAGTTTGCCAAATACCTAGCAAACAGGAAAAGGTTATTAAAAATTTTAAGACAAAGGATTTATAAATTTCTGTACTTTGACGCGTACTTTTACAAATAATACAGAATTTAGAACATACCTGAGAAGTAATCAATCGGAAAACTTTCAACGTCTCTGCCTCACAATTCCTCTGCTGGATCCTTTGTGCACTTAGTTGTTTCCCAACTTTTAACGATTCTCCTTCGATTTCACCCAAAATTCGAATTTGCCGGACTCGTAAGGAATTGTCTGCGCCCTTCAGTTCGAGGCCAATCGCAACGTGCCGCGGATCTGCATGGGATATGACGTTAGTATTTTTGATAATTTAAGCGAGTATTTAAGATACATTTATTTCAAGTTACCGTTAACTGGACAATTGATCCAACCAGCTGAGCGACTCTCGATCTCCACAGTTCTTAGTTTCAGCATTTCGTCAACGTTATTGCCCGATTGGAATGTTACACTAGATACCTTGTGCTGCAACATACACATCGTAAATAATACATTCTTTTTATAAATTCAGACTAGAACTACAGTTTAAAGTTTTTTAATTTACAACTATAGAGATTGTAAAGAGCCATTCATGACAAAATTTAACACATTGACTACCGCACAATGACGTCTTAAAAATTCCACAGAATCATGGTAATTTAGCCATGATAATCAAAACTGCAGAGTTAAAGTTTATCACAGTAATCACTTCTTGAACTCTTTCAAATCGTGCAAAATCTCAATGAAGTTTATATTATGAACAAAATTAATTGTTACAAATAGACGAAGTCTTTGAACATGTATTATTATAAAAATGTCTAAAAGTCTGAGTAAGTACGTCTTTGCTATTTTCATAAAGCAATGTAAATTTTTAATGTCATCTTTAGTGGAACCGTGAATCTAGTCTTAAGAATGATACAAAAGAATTTGCATAACCTACCGTTAAGTCACGGCAATTATCGATATGAATGTAAATCATGCGAGGAAGAGAATGAGCATCGCAGCTAATAGTGATCGTCTTCGTTTTATTGCGATCCTCGTCGCCTGACTCCCAGAAAGTTTCCGTCGAATTGTCAGTTAAATTCCCGATCATAGCTTGCCTGCTCGAGGCTTTAATTTTAATACCAGGCGTTAAATCTTTCAGGACCTCCACGGAACTAGTTATCTGCTGGGAATGAGTCGATTGATGACTTTCGTGCATGCTCATCGTAACGTCCTCGTCCTCCTCGTATCTCGACAGTATTTTGCTAATGTTACTGAACACGTGACTTCTATGAAGAAACATATGATCCGAGGGCGTGAATTTGATCCCCCAGCATCGAATAGCAGCTTGTTGAAGAGGCGAGCCTGAAACAAGTACGTATACAATTATTTAATTATTTTCCTGATAGTTGAACGCAATTTTAAAGAGTGCGAAATACTTACCAAGGGGTGGTAAAAGCATCAAATCGGCAATAGTTTGTAACAAAGTGTGAAAAACTGTTGGCAACGGATTAACAGACTCGCCTGCTATCACCAAATCGCTTAAGGGATGCTCGCACACGTCAATCATATCCTTGAAAATTAAAACAGTGTTAGTGATATTTAATATAGATCAAAAATTTTAACATATGAGATAGCTCTTGTGATTAGCTAGATCCATTCAAATTCTTACGTATAAATATTTTTACATATTTTTAAGTACTTTGAGATCAGGTGTTAATCTTATTACTGGATCTAATAGAAATAGCTAATAATTTAAATTGGTTGCCACTGACCTATCAAGGTATCCTATTTGCTATCGTGTACATTAGGTGTTAGTGGTTTGGTACCGAGTATTCCAAGTCCGACATTGTGCACGTCGAATCACGCTAGTAATATCATAGTATGCATTGACCGCTACCATACTCACATGCTCGTCTCTTTTCTCGGCTCGATTGTCCTCGTCGGTCGAATCAGCGGGCTCCGGTGTCACTACTGGCGTCAGAGAAGCAGAGAACCACCAAAGCAAGTCATGCAAACAAATCGGTTGGGTTACACTCCTTAGCAACCAATTTAATGCTTGCATCGCGTACACTCGACAAGCTGCACGCCTTAAAGCCTGCTTCATGGCGAGTTGTAAATGCTGCAAGTTGTGTTGCTGAAGAACGAAAAGCATCACTGGTCTCATCAGAATTTCTATTCTATCGTTGTTCGCTGCCTCCGTTTGGCTCGTTGATACAATCGCTGATTGATCCATCGAAGGTACCAATTTTTGAAGAGCAGCGGATGGATAACACAACAGAGACAAACCGCTATCTAAACAAAAAAACAAATGCCCAGGTTACAAAGATTGAATATACATATAAAACCATAAATCTCTAGTGTTCTACATACTGTTATTCATTTCACTGCTGCTGTTATTCCTCTTTCGCATAATAACGACTCTGCCATCGTTAGTGTTCCTGGCCCAAGAAGCTCCAGTAGACATAGACACCGATCGATGGAACGTGCCCCGGCCTTTGCCACTTTCGCTATCGCTGTCACTCATAGGGTACTCTGACAAAGGCTGCAAAGGAGGACACGTTAGCATTCTAAATCACACAAAAGATAGCAATCTCTTACCCTCCCGTTCGTGCTGTTGAACATGGCACTGCTTCCATCGTAAACTGTCTGATGACCATTCTGTCTTCTCAACGCTTCCTCGTAGTACCTTTCGTCGTGACTCTGCGAATGATGAACTCCCAGGGCCTGTAAACACTGAAACGGGCCAGTCGGTGGGAATGGTCCAGCCGCATCCGGGGGACTATAGTTCTCAGCAACAGACGACAGCGTCTGGGACGGTCGCCTTTGCTGTTTCGGAATGTTCAATCCGGAAGCACTGGCCAGTTCCAACAAAAATATGGCATTGTTCTTCATGACGATGTGCGTCTCGTTGCCATTCGGACTAGAAATCGGCGACAGGATCTTCCCGGAGCCGTTCTTCCGTTTCGTAATCCCCGTCAAGAACTTCTTCGCCAATTTGAGCTTCCGTGCTCTCAGATACTTATCGCGGCACGTATCACAGATTAGGTACCACGAGCTTCCGCCCACACCGCCATCGCCGCAATTCCCTGCCCAGCCAATACAGTGAGTCCCTCCACTGTTATAACCTTTTCCTCCCGCGTGCCATCCGCAGCCAGGGTGCATCATTTTCATGTGATAAGTCACCGGATGCGGAAACATCAGGCCACAAAGTTCGCAGATAGTCTCTCGTTCTATCCCGGCTACCACTTCGGATCCGATTCCCTTGCCAACCGGTTTCCATTCTTTTTTCTTCCGGTTGCCTTTCTTCTCGCGGTCCTTCAGCTTTTCCTCGCGAGGTCGTTTCTCCGGGACCGGTCTCTTGCTCAACTTCACCGTTTGAATCTGCGATATGGGGCTCGGCAGAACCGACTGTTGCTCTATAGCCTGAAGACAGTTGGTACTCAACTCCTCCCACAGAAACACCAAGCTCTTCAAGGCCGGTGGCAGCACCGCAACCGTTTGGAACTCGGGGACAGCTCCGAGTTTGCCGTTAGCCTGGCCTTCATCTTTCGCGCTAGAATCCTGTTTCTTGCGGTTTCTGTTCGCGTTTGCATTCGCGGCAGACCGCGTCAAGGTCTCTAGCGTGCTGGGCTGTATGTGCAGGTAGTTCCCAGCGTTGGTCACCTCGACGGAATGTCTCTGCCTCGCTTTTTGCTCCTGCTCTTCCTTGTCATTGGGTTGTACCACCGCTTGCCTGGTCACAACGAGGGCTCCTTGCTTCGGTAAACTAGGATGGAACTTGAGGAAACTGGCGCAGGCCATGGCGTCGTGCACGATACCCTCGTGCCAGAGAAACGCCGCAAACACAGCTCTCAGACACTCTCCGACCGATGGACTGATAGCTTCCTTCACCTTCTCCTTGCTCAGGTTCAACGTCCGACTCGGATTCGGACTCTGTTGCGAACTGGCTGGAGACATCGCTCTTTTCGCTCTGGTCTTCACCATCTTCGTGTGATCCCTTCTGCTCAGCTTAGGCGACTGACGCTCTTCCTTCGGCCCTGTGGATCCGATGCTGAAGTGGAAGGAGATGTTTGTCTGCGTTTGTGCCTGAGACATCTTTCGTGGACTTTTCTGCGAATCCTTCGGAAAAAGAATAGAATTTATTGTTGTATATTTGGTATTGATTTTTGTCGGGTGGTTCAGTGAAGTTTCACTTACTCCATCCTTCTTCGGCGTGTCCGGCGGACTAGCTATACTACCCTCAGATCTTATTTGTAAAGAACTACAGCTCGGGCTCGGAGACAGGTCGCGAGTGTTGGCAGTTGTGCTCACAGCACTGGGAGATTGCGAAGGATCCCTCGTTATACTACTGACCAAGGCACTTGTGTCGCTTTGCGTCGAGCCTCGTCGCTGGGACGTGGCCGTGCTGTCCATCATGCCACCAGAAACTTGAAAAAGAGAGGGGGTTCAGACAAATTAATTATATGGCCTGCTAGAAACCTAAATCTAATCTCTTCCTCTGCTTCCTAGAGCAAGGACATTATTGTCCCACGTTGCTTTCAAAGACTATAGACAGATGAAGTGTACTATCCTTGGCCAAAAGATTTCGATGGAAACTCTGTCGCGATAATTATTAAAATATTGGACATAGAAAATGTATTTTCAAGTTGATTCAAATTTTTATTTGTGCATAAAGAAAAATGATCATTCATTTACGGGATAATATGTAGTATAATTTGGAATGGTTTTTTAATATACCACTATTTTTAACGTCTGCAAATAATTCTTTCATCGATAACATGAATGTTTTTAGCTAGACACTTTCTGCCAGGGATAATAATAGTTCATCCCGTGTAGCGCTCTTCCGCAAACTTCATCGACTATGGATATTTATACAGAAGTTCGATGGGATCGATTAAAAATTAGTTTAATCTATTATGTACTTTAACATTTTATCTCCTGTGGAAGACTCAACAGTCTTTTAAGAGTCGCAGATTAATAATTGAGAACTTTTTAACACGTTGGTTGTCAAATCACAGCCCCTAAAAATCCCACCAGTTCAAAGCAGTTTAGCTAAATTTTATTCGTATATTTAGATTTCCAGTACAGAATCTTGTTTCAAGTACAGTAGGAGTATGGTAGAAGTTTTTTTCGATGTGGCACAGTTATTAAAATAGGTTTCCGGTAGATAAAGCGTTAAGAGATATAAAGTAGAATGACATTAAATGTTTTATATTTGATACGAATGTATAAGATCCATAGTCTTCCTATTAGATTCGTGCAATCTTGTGCGTATCGTGAACGAACGTAACAGCGATGGCTGAATGAGATTGTGAGAGCTTGATGATTGACCATGAGACGAGACACTGATGCGTTAAATCGTGATTAAATACGTGATCGATGCAGTAGTAATTATGTTAGTGTCGAGTCAGAGAGTACAAATGTATGTTGTTATTCTTACCTAGTGGGGAGAGGCCGACACTTCGGGGGGAGCCGCAGAGCACAGGGCTGCTACTGACACTATCTCCCCCTGCTATCAAACTTCTCCCACCTGATAATTTTCGATCAATTGTAGAATTTATACGTGACGTGTTATCGTTTAACAATACTCTAAATTTACTCTGTATAAGTATAACTATATATAATATTACATTTATAAACTCGTATGCACTATTTGAATCTCTAATTGGAGTAGGGATGCTGTCGGCATCTGTGTCTGTGATGTGTGTTGTGCGTGCACAAAACGAAATATCTCGTAAATCTCCAAGTACTGTTTGTATCTGCATGCAGTTTCGGGTCTCCGATAAATAAATAAACACTACGGTGCGATTGCATTCTTGAAGGAAAACGTAATCGGTGTGGTGTGAAGTAATAACTCCGAACAACACAAAACGCTATAACACTATTCTCGACTGTACAAAACTGAGGATGATTAGGAAAGGGGCGAAGTACCTGGTGCATGAGCAGCAGGAGGGAAGAGGCAATTACCAGAACCAACTGGCTGCCGACTGGACCCAGCTAAGAGCAACATTACTATATTGTTATAACTAATCCCACAAGGGGTCTGGTTTTAATACATTTATACAACCTACGACATCATTCGTTTCTAGAAATAGAGAACATCGGAGAGAAGAGACAAAAGAAAAATTGGCTTATGGTAAAAAGACGCAAAATGGTGAGTTATACTAAAAGATAATTCATTCCACGGAGCAGGGGAACGTGGAACGGTATACGGTCTTACAAGTGTCAGTAACGGGTCTCTCAGCTCCTGAAATGATTCCCTCTCCTCAGACCAGTTACGGTGCCGAAAGTGTGAAGTAAGACACACACATGAATGTATGAGGTTAAACGATGAGACCATAGAAGGAGAGAAAATAGACAGAATCGCGCACGTAGTTCCCGTTTCGTTTCGTTACATTTCATTTCATTTAATAAATGGTTGTTTGCGAGTTGCGTATACGTACCGGGTATTTGTACCGGGCTAGAGGACGGGCTGTGAATTCTTGGTGACCCACCTTGGGGATTCTTCGGCGAGGAGCTTCTCGACAATCTTCTCGGTGTCTCGGGTGGCGTGGGACCGTTGCCATTCGCTCGGCTCTCGCCGATCGCTTTCACCAGCTCCTTCACGGACACGCCGACGAACTCGGAAAAATCCCTGCAAATGCCAAAACTATATGACGAAACTAATCTAACTGCACGCATCCCGACGGTTCATTCTTTTTATCCACCTGCCGGGCGAGCTCCTCTTCTCCCCGTGACACTTGTCGTCGCCTCTCAGCCACTTTTGAAGAACGCTGAACTTCCCGCCTCCACCACCGCCTCCGCCGCCCTCCCTTTCTCTCTCTTTCACCACCCTCTCTTTGGAATGCGGCTTGGAGAATTTCGGCGAGACGTCCGTCTTCTCCAATGTCGGCTTGTCGCTTCCTGAAATATAATACGAGCGGTGGTCAGTCGTGACGGTATGGCATGCGTGCGAGTAGAACTCGATCTGATCGAATTGTACCTGGTGAACCATGTTGATTGTATGAACCAAAAATAAAGAGATTCGTGTTGCTACCTTCGCCAGACTCCGCTGTGCTCGGCGTGTAATTCTGCGGGGTGAAATTGAAGCCCTCGTGACTCACGGAAGGCACGGAGAAATCGAAACCTTTATGACTAGGTGAAACGGACGGATCGGCTATGATCGGTTTCTTTTCCGCCGCATCGTTCTCAAGTTCGAGCTCGATTTTCATGAAGGTCACGTATCCCAGTTTGGTAACTGCGAGAGCCCAAGCCTCGCCGTCCGCGATTCGACCTCTGTCGAAGCAGTACTTGGACATTGAATCGTCGTCGAGGCGGACCCAAGTACCTTCGCTGTTCACGAACTGAGAAACAAACAGGTAAAGTTGAACAGGGTCGTTTCAGTTCCATTTTCAACCCTTGTACGTTCATTCGTTTAGCACTTTAGATACTGTCAAGTCTTTCTCTTCGGTTTAATCGTTTCTTTGTTTTTAATTATTCATTGAGAAACATTTGTCCACATATTTGTGACATTTTTCTGGTTAAAATGAGTCCAAACGCGATACACTTTGGATCACATTTACTTGTTTAATTCACGTTTGAATAGAGCCTCGACTATCCGAACTGGTGGTAATCCGCATGTAACCAGTTCAATGTAAACCGATCTATGTAATAATATCAATTATCATGCATACAGGTTAGTATGCATATACTAACATAAAGACCGAAAGTAATTGTGTAGCTAGGTGATTGATCTAAACATTCGCGTTCCACTGACTAGTTCTACTATATCGTGGATTAAATAAGTAAATATGATCCAAATTGTGTCACGTTTGGTATCATTTTAATCAGAAAAATGTCACGGATGTGTTCGTAAAATTTGCATTAAAAAATCATCAGAGACAAAAAAGTTTTGTTATTGTTTTGTGACGTTTTCACACACATCGAGCCATACGTTCAATGCAGAATCGGTGAAGCTAACGCTACTTGATTAAAAAAGAGACACCAAAGAAGAGGATACTTTTGTCACATTGTGATTAGAAATGAGATTAGACTAAAAAATATTAAATTTCAAAGTTACAGGGAGTTATAGATAAACGAATGGGGGTTAAAGATGAAATTATAAGTTTCCTGAATTGATGTGGAGAACAGAATCTTTTACGTTTCAAAGGTCGTACGAGGGTTGAAACAAATGATACCAAGACCCACATATTCCTGAATGGTCACGGTGTTGCCGGGTGCCAATATTCCCACTGGTGCTGCCTTTAAATTTGGTCTGCTTCTAATATTGTGGCCGGAAGCACCGCATCTTACGACCACCATGGTCCTAGCCGCGTCGGAGGTCACCGTTTTCCTTTTGCTGAAACGTGAAATTGTGTTTCGATCGACACAGAAGGTTAACACCGAAGGGGTTTCAGTCTTTTTTGCGTACTCATCGACTACTTCAGGCCTCTTGCGCGAAATAGTCTCCTTGATGACTTGATCTAAAATCGATTTCGGCTCTTCAACTGGAAGGAGCAGGGTCTTCCCCAAGTGTTGATTGTACTGTAGACACCAGGCTTCCAGATGACTGCTGTTGCAGTATTGCTTTATCGTGTCCGCGTTCAATCTCAACCACACGCCATCGTCGTTATGAATCTATAAAAATGGAACGGTTAGAAAACTTTTTGTTTTCCATTGATCCTTGAATGATTCAAGACTCGAGAGAATCACCTCGTCTATGAAAGCTATAGTATCGTTGACCGAAATGAAACCGATTTGCTCGCTTTGTAATGAGGGGTGGGCTCTGATCCTGAGACCTGCACTGTTCTTAGCTACAAACTTTCTGAGTCTGCTTGGCTGATGCTGTGGTTTCTTCACGACATTTTGAGTTGGCGGTTGCATCCTTTGCGGTGGTTCCTTTACTTCCACTTTGTAGTTCTGGAAAATCCACCACATAATGTCCTTTGATTGCTAATTCTATGTATATATTCTTAACCCTTATAAGTAGAGGCAACCAAAGGTGAATGTAATTTTGAAATTTCATTTGACATTCTTTTCATAAATCTTCATCTTGATGTTATAAATTGATGTAATATTACGGACATTCACATCGGTTTTATATTTTCAGAGAACATTGTTAAAAAATGAAAACATGAAATTTGATGTAGAAATAGGACATGAAATGTGATAAATTAATAAAACATGGAAATGGTTAAGGTTTTCAATTTAGCCGAAATATTCGATTATGAACCACAATTTGTTGAATGAAACTATAAAGTGAAAATGAGTAAAATATAGCCTGATAATCTTTTGGGCTGTTAATCCGAAGATGGGACGAGTGTTGAAAGAATTTCGCATCGAATTTCTTAGGATATGGCGAGGGTCTAGTACTCACGTCTTCCATGTTGTATCCGTCCACCATGATCATTAGGGAGTACCATCCGACAGATGACGGTGTCCAGGTAGCGCTGTAGCTTCCATCACCATTAGGTCTGACCAGCATGCTCTCACTCGCCCTTTTTATGGCCGGCGACATGTACCGTAGCTCTTCGAAGGAATAGTTCTGATAAGCCTTCATAATGGTGATCGCGTAGAAGCAAGTCTTGTTGTTAACCGTGACCTCGTACGGTACGTCCAGCGAAGGCTGAGGATGACCACCGAACGTCATCGGGTCCGGCTGAGAGATTCGTCGAATTTTTTTCCCCTGCTCGGAGTTTGTTAAGGCTTTCTTGTCTATTGGGACTGCCTTCACCTCCACCTGCAAAACATTTCTCCATTCGAACAACTATCGATCTCACACTCTTCACAATTTACTTAATATACATTGCTTGTTTTACCTACTTCTTACTATATTATTAATAGACTGCGGATCTGTATGCATTTATGGCTTCTGAAAATTTTCAAAAAATTGAATTCAGAGTTTAGTACGTTTTTTATTTATTACAAATCTACAAAGACTACGATCACTGAAAACAAGATTTCATTTAATTCCACCTTTTTAAAATTCGTCTAAAAAGGTTGCAAATTGCATAAACATCCGCAGTCTGATTATTAAATTGAGCTATCGGTAGTCTCAGGTGAATTGTGGATTTGTTACGTTCTTTGGTAAAGTCACTTTCACACAGTAACATCAGACGTGTTATGTGTTGTGCATACTTGATGCAGACAACAATGGACAGCCATACCACGCCGTTCGAGCGCGACGGATCGAATATCACGTGATTTCATGTTCATCAAATGTCAAAAATGTCTCGAGAAGTTATCTAATGACTTCAGAAATTAAAAAGAAAGCTGAAAAGTATTTAAGAAGCTGGCACCACAAGGACATCATTTATGGAACATCCGACATAGGAACAAGTGATTCTACAATTCATACCTTCAAGTTGGGCACGTGGACAATGTCGCCATATTGGTCCTTCGTGTAAATGGTTACGATGGCCGGCCACCCGCATTTCATCTCCTCCTTCGAGTACAGAACCTCGCATTTCGCGGGATCCACGAAACTGTCCGGTTGCAGCCATCTTGCGAGGCGTCCTCCACTCGTGCCAGCTGTGCACGAGACGAAATCCCGAAGAAAGAGCCGTTCGTTCGAGTGACAACTGTAAACAACAAAGAAAAAACCTCTCATTAAATCGATGAATGAACACGAAACATTTTAGTATCAAGTTACTGAACTGGCCGAGTTCATAAACGTGCGACGAAGCTAAAAATTGGGTCGTTCGTTCGAGCGACTCTGATTACATCGATCAATCTATTAAACGCTAAACATTTTGGTATCACAGTTGCTAAGTTCGTCATGAACGGGCGACGCAGCTAAAAATTGATCATGAGCGTTGGCAAGGGTCAAAGAATGGATCGAAACGAGGATCGCGCAGGTTGTCGACTCGTTAGAACGAGTTTCCGAGTTACAATGCCCCTAATTGGTGATCCGTTCCGCGGGTCTCGTCTGGATAGATCACGAGCAGAGGACGATGCTCCTCTGCCAGCCAGACAATCGTTGCTTCCCCTAGCGAGTCATCGTCGGAGTCATCCCTAATAAGGCGCAATCACATTGCAATTCTGTTCTCCGTCGCGATGGGTTCGCTACCTATACTGTGCCATCACGCCTCGACCGATTTCGCTTGTGACACGAGCAGCTGGAACGACTTCTTCGAACCATTTAAACCTGCTACTTCCGAAGAGCCCCGTTGCCAAACCGGTATCCACATCGAACATCGATACATAATTAATTAAAAACGTGACACCCGAGAGAAACTAAATCTGCCCGGACATACAACTCTGTCAATTATTTACGAACAGGTTCGTAACCTGATAAGCCACTCGTCTTCACGATTCGACAGATCGTGGAGAACCATTTTCGCTTCGGAGATTGCTGACTTGCAGGATGTTTATCAAAACACTAAAGCACTGGATCAATTGAACGGAGCTGGAGGCTCTCACGGGAACACGACGAGAATAGTCTGGAGTCAATGAGAATACGCGTGACACAAAGCGGAGTCACGTTCGTCTTATTTATGAGAGCTGCATGTTGCAAATCTGGGGTCGTGAAGATGGGCCATTTCTGTTCAAATTGTTTCGAGTGTATATTTTTGAATGCTTTTTTAAGAGGACGATCAAATTGTTTGGAATTTAGGGGACTTGTTTGTAAATGTTCAATCCTTATTTATAATTTTTTCTAGACTGTCGTCGTCAAATTTATCGAGTCTTCTGGCATTGGAAACTTAAAGCAGAGTCACAGTTTTTAATCAATATTTTTTCTTTACACTCTCCTAAATATTGTGAATATTTAAATATGTTTCCATAAAAATTATGAGATCGTTCATTGACAATGCTACTAATGGTCTAGTTTCTTTGGTGAATAATTATAGCACTTTTTATGACAACAGTGTATAAAAATTCCTAAATATAGATGGAATACACACATATACGTCAGTCAAATTTCACGACAACGTGTTATTTAATACTGTACACAAAAATGTGTTTAGACTGTTTCTGTAATTTTACATTCTCTAATCCTTTGAACTCGATTTTATACGATGGTACCTACTTACAAGGTTCAATATTTTTGTTACATCAGATCTGTATGAACAAAATTGCATGTCAATTCCCATTTTTTTTATAACAAATAAGTTCGCTGGTAGGTACCTGTGAAAAGTTTCCGAGTATGTACAAAGAGTTCATAATTAGCACACGCTTTAGCTCGATAGAGCGACCTACGTAAAATGGAGGTATCAAAGTAAAAGCAACATAATTCAGGGGATTTGCACGAATAAATAATAATTTAGGTATCCTGTAAGAGAGGATATGAAAATATTGCTGGAAATTACGGTACTTACAAGCTACCAAATTTTGTTTTATAAAATCTGTATGAAGAAACTTGCATGGCAAATCCCGTGATTATGTCAATAAATAACCAATGAATAAGTTCGCTGGTAGGTGAGCTGAGAAGATTTTCCAAACTTAATATTTAGCACAGGCGTTGTCTCGCTAGATCGGCTAACGTAGAATAGAAGCATCAAAGTAAGAGCGACATAATTCAGAGGATCTAGGGGTAGAAGGTGTTCGGAAAGGCGATATCACGGTCGTTTTATCCGTCGTGGGCGTCGATACCAATTCTTTAAGAAGGTGGCCAAAGACTATCCTAGATGAGGGTGTCGTCTTACCGATCGACCCGGTAATAAGAGCCGGAAGAAGATCGATGGACGGAATGTGAAACGCGATCGAATGCCGGGGGACGAGCGACGAGGATTGCGTCGAGGTTCGAGGTGTACGTCGCGTCGCAGATATTGGGAATGGCGGCTTTAAGGTCAGGCTCGATGTGACGTATGGTCAGCACGTGGTCATTTCGGAAATGGCCACTTCAACCGTGGCGTCAGGTGTTTCCGGATTCGGGAGGAGCGTTATGAATGAATGGACGTTTCGCATGTGTGACGCGGACAGGCCGAGAGACGCCGCCGGGCCAGGAGTTGCACGGACACGCGCAATTTCTCATGGGAAATTAAATGGCCAGGCTTCTGCTCATAAAGCGAAGAGCTACGTCGCTGTCTACCATGAAAAGCGACGTGGCTATGAAGAGACGCTTTCGCGGACCGAGTCGTCCCATTTTTACGGTGCCCTGTGTGCCGCGCTGGCTTTTCAGTTTTCTACGAACCGGCCATAAAGGAAGCTATTTTGCCTTCCAGCGGCCACGCTGCGCACCCCTTTTCGCGTAATTTTTGGAGAGACATTACTACAAACGCACCGCGCACCTGGCGAATTCAGGACCGTTGGTTAGCCGAGCCTTGACAATTCGGACAAAGAGTTTGTTACGTACGTGTAGTCTTATACTGCATTATGTATTGGAGTTGTAAAGATAAAGTCTTTTGAATAAAACGTGCTTTTAGGAGGTACGAGTGCTATCAATGTTCCCGTTGCTTGGGGAAATATGTAAAGAAGATACGACGCGTGCTAAAAGATTATTCTCTTTTTATCGGGAATTTCGGAGACTTCTGAATGCTCTACATTTGAATGGTTATCAAGAGAGTAATAATTAAAACGTGGTAGAATTAATTACATCCCGCCCCAATTTGATGAAGTGCACTTACTCAAAAATCAAATTCGTATAGAATACATTATATAAAATGAACGAGTACATGTTATATGTGCTCTGCTAAAGTTTTTATAAATAAAATAAAAAATCTGGAACCAGTCGTTCGACCGGTGGTGATAGGTTTAGTATTAAAAATTAAATCTTCGCACTCCAGAATTCAATATATTTTTTACAGCTGATCTTTTTCATTTGGTCTGTACAAGATCAGTTGAACGTTTAGCAATTTATTAGCCACAAAGACATTCCGTAGGGATTATTTAGGGTTATAGTACAGTAATTTTTAACGATATCTCAGAGGAGACAGTGAAGTGCAAAGATTAGTTAAAAATTTATAGAAACTCTCTTCACGAAGTGTTGTATATTCGTTCGGTATCTACACCAGAAGTAACTCAATGCAAATATTTTAACACTTCACCTACCGGCAGCTTATTAATAGGATTTTCAGTAATTGTGCTGCACCAAAAGATTTATTATATTACGTTACTGGCGGTGAATTGTTGGTTCATGATTGAAGTTGCTATCGCTGTTGGAGTGACTATTAAAAAATAAAGGCCGGTAGATACTGTGTTAAGTGACTAAACCTTCATCACCTTGTATACCAAGAAAGACCAAAACTGCGTGAAGTACCTATCGCATCCTTCCCCAAAAGTCTCTGCAAGCTTGAAACGCATGTATTTCAATACCATAGACAACAATGATTGCACACCACCCGTGTCACGACGATCCCGATGAAAACATCACGCGATCGTAGCCGCAGAGGACATCGCGAACATTTATAGAAACGGAAAAAATTGCAAATAAAACGCACAAACCGATATCAATTGCAGTCGGCCAAGCGCGGGTGCCCACGAACGACCGTGTAACCTGCTCCTACAAACCGCACACGAGCCACTGTGTGTTACGTAAACCTCGGTCACGACGATCCGTGTTTCGCGATGGTCAGAGTCGTTTCGCGGGTAACTTGGTCAAGGTCAGTTCTCGTAGGGCACAAAGTGCGGCGACCCTGTCGACCTGCTCGAAAACCGGTGCGCCGGCAGCGGCAGAGGAGCGGTTCCCTCTGGCTTGTCCCGGTCATGGTGAACCCTGCCGAACCGGTGCCCGAGAGTTCTCGCCCCTCCGTGCAGTCGTGGCAGGCGTGCTGGCTTTTATCTTCGAAAAGACACGAAGAGGGAGAGCACGCGGGAGCGTATAGTAGTCAGGCGAAGGAACACGGTTCTTGGTGGGGAGTAGACACCGATCGTGCATGCCACCGACCACAGTTTCAAAGCAACCTCCGCGATGATCGCGTCAGCTGGCCTCTAGTCGCCCCACCTCTACGCAAACGAGCCGTCCGCGCGCGTGTTTCGACTCGCTCGCGCGACTATCCTAAGCGAGCAGCAAGTCCTCTTCCAATCATCGCCAGGCAGAGAGTTCTCCTCTTCGCGAGCTGTCCGCCGAGAGGAATCCGGTTCCCCGAGATCGAGGGTAACGATCGATCAGCTTGGAAAACTCCGAAGAGCACAGTAACTCCCTTTGTTCGATCCTCATCGCTGCCCGATGAAGGCGGCTCCTTGTAGGATCGATTCGAGGCAAGATCGACGCGGCCAGATGTGAAAGTTCGAAAGTATACGGAGGATCGACGAGGATCCATATCGATGGAAGTGTGCACGGTGTATCGTAAATGATGTGAGGAAAGATCTACGGCGCGAGGAAATCGAAGCGGATCGATCGCGGCCGACGAAGAACGCGGCCCTTTGTTCCGGGTGATCTCGCTCGATCCCACGATGAGCGGCAGGAGGAGAGTGTTCAGTGCCCTGAACGGGCTCAAGTGTGATCGTGCGGTCGTATGCTCGGTGTTCATGTGGTGTATAGTAGTTCTGGCTGGTAACGTCGAGAGTGCACCGCCCGGGATATGCGCGATGGACGGGTGCAACTGCACCGTCAAGGCACACCGTTGGATTAACGTCAAGTGTGTCTTCTCCAATGATCAGGTGAATGAAACGCTATGTACTTCGTCACTAACCCACCGCAAGTCGTCGCGGTTGCTACGTCGCGTCGGCGACCACATTTCTGTTCGCGAACGATCGATCGATCGATTACTCTGTCTTGCCGATCATCGCCGAATGATATTCGCGACCGCCATGATTACGGCCCCGGCTGGTAACCTACGACGCAAATGTACGGACGATGACTAACTCCCGAGGTTTCCAACTTCGCTCGTTTGGGATTATGACTTTCGGTATCTGCGGTGGAACGGACCCTGCGATCTAAAAATGGAAGGTCCTCCCGACTGTGCGAGCTCCGGTCTCGCACCACTAAAACCTGGAGACAAAGATCTTACTCCAGATTTTAGGCATTTCAGAACTTTGTGTAGATCGAGTTTGGCGTACCATCGAAACGTTATTATTATATTCTAATAATGATGTGGATCAGCATCAATAACTCTAGAATAGGAGGTTGCAATCATCGAACACAGAATCCTCTATAATTGCGACATAGGAAACAATTTTTGCCTATCAATTAATCAAGTTTAGCATTGAAATGTTAAATTTTATAATTCACTGATACAAGTGGCATTCGAATAACAGAAATGTTGCGGTATCATCATCTTCCAAAAATGACATCGTAATCAGTATCGATGCCAGTAGGATAGGAGACTATCACGATATAACACTTGTTCATAACTGTGCTGTAAGAAACAATTTTTCTCTTTGATCTAATCAAGTCTACCATTGACATATTAAATTTTATAATTCATTGATACAAGGCAAGATCATATTCGAAAATGGACATCGTTGATCAGCATCGATAACAGTAACCCAGCAGAGTGTTATCACCAAACACAGACTTGTTTACAGTTGCGCTGCAGAAAGTATCTTTCCCCACGAGATAATCGAGAACACTTGTTGCGAGGTATTGTTGTAAAAAAGTGGTTTCCTCCGTAAGCGGATGCGCCTATCTCATCGACATCACGAGATTACCCGAAATTGTGAACGGTCGGCGTTCAAGGTGAACGCTCGCGAGTTCTGCGAGCTCTCGAACGGTGAAAGTTTCCGGAGCACATGGACCCCTGGAGATCGTGTTCTAGTTGGAATTAGCATATAAATCATTGGTCCGTGAACATGTCGAGAATCACACAGCAGGGCGCGCATGGTAGACTTCGGCCTCGAATACTGTACACCCGACTTCTATGAGGCACGTTTCGGAGCATTATACATATCCGGAGTTCCACTTGCTGTTGTCTCGTTGTCAGCTGCGCTCCACTGGATGCAGTTCAACCGATGCACCATACGCCCCGGCTAGGAGACCATGTTGCAACGGGTAGCAACCGGCTGGGGCTCCTTCCTTCGGGAACTTCCGCGACAAACTTAAAATCGTGCCAGACGCGCCCGCTATTAACAGGACAGTTCACACGTCCCTCGGATTTTCATCTCCACACGTTTCGTTTGAGCTAATCGGTCACGGTAGACTGCGGTTTTCATACGTTTATGACAAAAATGGAGAGGTGTAATTTAAAACAGTGAAAATATTAGAAGAATTTAAAAATACTATTATATTATTTTCGACCTATTAAATATATTAATTCACTCCTGTTTATTGCAATTGAAGTAGAATATTTTTATTTAGCATAAAGATCCACAGTCTAGTTATTAGAAATCCTCTGAAATATACCTTGGTCTTTTCTCCACATACATTATAAGTAGATTACGGATATTTACGCAAAATAAAAATGATTTGCATCATTTGCAGAGACAGTAGCCACAAAGAAGATGCTTTCTCTCATTAATAATCTTAATAAGTTGAAAGTAGAATGTTTTGCTTTAGTCCTATGGATATTACAATTACAATTTAAACCTAGTCTTCTAGAAGTCTTACAGAGAATCGTTGTCAAATAAAATAGAATTAAGTGGTTTTATTTTTAGCAAAAGTTTTTCATGTTCGCGCGGAAGTTGTAGTATTGTGAAATCGTTGTGACAAATCAATGTATTTGCAGATCGTTATAGTGAGGAACGAAGAAAATTTGATTGATAGTAGTTAAGATTGTCTAATCCTCTGTACTGACATGCTCCAACGAGAGTGTATCGGTTATTCCCACCGGATGATATTATACAAAAATAATTCTACAGAGAAGAGTAGGACACGCGCAAACAATTAAGCAAATAAATCATCCTGAAGTAAACATTAGAATAAAGAACGCCAGAAAATATTCACTCTACTTCATTCATCAAAGCTCAGAGTCTGCCAATATTCGCACACGTGCACTGTCATATTAGAAGCTCGGGCAAACACCTTATACCTCGTCCGGGTTGGACATACTGTCGAAAAAATGTCTGAACCTGCCCCGGTATCAGCTTACCGTGTCTCCCCTATTGTTCGGTCGGTGCAGTGTAACGAGCCTAACCCAGCCCCGACTATCCTTTCGACTATTAGAGCGACGGGATCGCCGCTCCACTCCAATCGTGGCGTAGAAACGAAGTCGTTCGCTAAATTCGACGATAAACTCCAGCGTCTAAATATAGCCGAGAAATATATTTCGAGCGTAGTGGTGCAGTTAGAGCGACGGGAGGAGAGTTCGTATGTTAATTGTACGTAACGCGTCGCCGAATTGACGGTGGTCTCGATTTCTGAGGTCAGCCGTCCGGGTTAAATATCGATGCTACGCTTCTCGACTACGAACTGGGCCCCTGCTTATTCGCTATCTTTATGGCGATCTTCGAACCGCGTGGAAACGCAAGGATAACCAGTCCGCCGCCGTTCACGTTTTACGAAATAACTGCGTTAATTATCAATTTTACAGGAGTCGTTGGCCCCTCTGTGGAAAGTTTCGCAACATTATCGCGGCGGGTTTGCTAATAACCATTTATTTATAAGCGAGCGAGAAACCGATCCCGTTCAAATTAAGACGGCCGAGTTCTGCAGAAGGAACCCGTTTGGAAAGTGATAATTAGAAAGGTCAGATTACCGCGGTGAATAATTTCCACGAGCAATGGTCCCGTGACACTGTTACCGGCCAGTATTTTACTGCTCCTTTGTCAAGTACGTGTTCCCCGTAAGTCGGCGGCACTGCCGACCATGTTTCGCATTATTGAAAGCAATTTCTGCCGGTCTGACGAACGCCTGTCGCGACGGGCGTAGGCGTGACACGCATTGCAATGTATACCGGGTGTCTCTAATCATCGGCGAACATGGGAACGATTAGCAAGGGAACCTTTTGAGCCGCTAAGGCGACGCCGTGTGTTGCCTCTTTCTCGCGGTTCATTGACACCGGTTGGCCCGACACCGGGCCTCTCGCTCGGCGAAATATACTTCCTAATCGAATCAGATCCACCAACCAACGTCACTTATCATTCCACCGTCGTTAATTCCATTTACAGACCGTGCTGGCGCGCGGTTGTTTGCGTTAAATGCCTGGCAAGCTTCCTTCAACCGTGGGCTTTGCCCTGGCTGCATGCGGATCCACGTTCAATGGAATACCGATGCGATTACCAGTCGCAATTACGTAGCAACCTGATCGATCCGCATTTTTTCCTAGCCGCAATTTACTTTTCGAGCCGTAGAAATTGCTTGGAGATGAGGATCTTGGCTGAAATTGCTGCTATCAGCGTTAAATACGTTTAGCGTTTTGAATATTGAACTTTTCGTTAACCCTCATTAGTGGACTGCGGATTTTATGCATGTATGGAAAGAATTATTAGTGAACTTTAAGACCCTCATTAACCCTTCGTTAACCCTCACGAGTAGACTGAGGATAAAATGCATTTATGGAAGAAATGAGTAGAGCAATTTGAAACAGTGAGATTATAAGAATTTAGGGACGCAGTCTGCTAACGAGGTCGATACATTTTTGTTAACTCTAAACAATTTTTATTTTGCATACAGATCTACTCATGAGTTCCTCAGAAATAGAAGATCCTCGAATATTTCATCGACTTTGCCTTCGCGCTTTAAATCAATAAATTCTGGTTCATTTGTGATGTCAGAATTTATAGAAATAAAGTTTAAGTATACCAAAAAGAATGGTGTCTCTCCAGTTTTCTTCAGTCTAATAATATAATTTACCGTCGATCTTTTACTTCGATCAAGAATACCGTAGACATTTCGTCCAGTTTAGTATAATACCACTAATTGGTAACGGATAAAACGAAATAACTATCCCAAGCGGATAAGCAGGATGAATTACGCGAGAGCCAGGTTAACACGTGGTAGCTACGGAAGTTCGACTCTTCTGCGCACAAGGCTGTTTTGTCTTAGCTAAATGGATTATCTGAACTCATCAGCGGCGAGAATAGAAGCAGATCGAATCTGCTAGCGAGGATGATCAGGGAACAATGCCAGCTCTCAGACACGGAGAAATATCGTGGAAGCGATGACAATGCGTCGTTCTCCTCTCGGTGATTTCCAGTACGGACAACCCCTTCGACCGGAAGTCGCTCGCAGCGGAAGCCGGTTAGATTTAGGCGAACGCAACAGAGACGATTTCGTGGGACCTATCGCGGCGATCTACACGGGCTCGGCCTTCGCCTGGTGCTCCTATGAATGCGTAAACATGCTGAGTCGTGCACGAAATTCTTCGAAACGATGCTTAACCGCTCTAATAGTACTCTGGCACTTGCGTGCATCGTTGGGAAAGTGTTTCGCCACTAATCGGATCTCGCCACGCCCACTGCTCCTTAATTGTTATTACTGTGAATTTTATGCATCTATGACGGAAATGAGAAAGTAAAATTTAACCCTTACTTGGCATCGTTGAGTCCCAATACAACAGCTATTCATTTAGTTTAATTGCTAAAAGTGAAGTACATAGACGACGAGTTTCGGGACTCCGGATCAAAATAGACCCGGGCACCGCCGTCGGAAGAATTTCAATATTTGGTGTTGTAATTAACGCTTCGACGTTAAGGGGTTGTTGCAATTCTTGTTAGAGACACGCAACAATTGTAATGAAGTAATCAGACAGTAAGGTATAGATTTTTTAAATTCTACAATATTTTCAATAATATAGCTATGTTTCTCTAACAATTATGCGTGTATTTTTTACCATATGTTCATCAAAATTCTAGGATAGAGACCATATCTTTTTCTGGCAGTAGGGAAAGTATTTGATATTTAATTTCTTCTTTTAAAATTGATAACATCTATCTACATAAAATATCCAACTTGCACACGCAAGTTTTGATAAAATCGACGTGAAACATAGTAAATATTTGACAAGTACATTGTTGTCAGAAACCGTTTCTAACGACTGTTAACTATCTAGATAGAATTAGAAAATTTGTTGTACTTTTTGGAATAAGGTGTAGCTTTTTGTGCTACATTCAAATATTAGTTTTGTTTCAAAGCAGGCATTAAATTGCTATTTATCATTAGACTGCGGATTTTATGACAAAAGCGAGTAGGTGAAGCACAAAACAGTGAAAATATCTGACGAATTGACTTGGAAAATTTGTATTTTGCATAAGAACCGCTGTCTATTTATCATCATAACAACTGAGGGTTAAAACAGGAAAGGCGATAAGTGTCTGTCTAAAACCTCCGTACGACAATAATTCAATCATAAATCATAATAACTGCATCCGTCGCAGATGATCCGAAGATCGCACAGAAACCTCCTTCCCCGTAATCGATTCCGATGCATTAACGACTTCAATAAAACCAACAGAGGATTACGCTTTGCATACCGAGTCTCCTCGATATTTATTCCGAATGCATAAAAATGTGCAGTCTGCTTGCATCCATCGGTGCGCACCGTTGACCCAGAGAGAGCCGATCCTGCGACCGCGACGCTTCAAATTTGCCGCGCTCGGGATTAACGTCCGGCTGTTCCCTGACAAATGGCCGTGGGCATCGGTAATTCAATTGCGAACCGATATCGACGCGATCCGCACAAATGATCCCGTCAATTAATAATGGAGGCAACGCGTGCCCTCGATTAATTCCGCCATTCCGGCGTCGCATCTGTCCGGCCTCGCGATACAATAACGCGATGCAAACGTTATTACGATCGTGCCGAGCAAATAACGTCGACGATCGGAAACGGCCAGTGTGGCCGTGCGAACGATAAAAGCGGAGGCCGGAGACGGACGTTCCCTGGGTGCACTGTGCGGAGATCAAAAGTTGCCGAGCACCCTCAAACCGTTACACCCCCCATCCATCCATCCCTTATGTCAAATGTCACATTTTTCATGAAAAGGGATTGATCTCTGCGATTCAAAGATACTTATATCTAGTATTGTCAATAGCAAAACATGTGGCAACATTTGTGACATAATTTTGTAATCACGTTGTGTAAATATTTATTACTTCATTCACAATAAAATAATTGGCAATGTCAATTATTTAATCCTTTAGGCAATTATTTAGCCTTTTGTTTCATTTCATGTTTTACCAATGTGTCAATTTTAAACACGAGGAATTACGGTATTTAACTCTTCGTTACTCAGGTGAGAAATGTGTGAAATCAACAAATTAACACTAGGTTCACGGGTCAAAATGACGGGTTCTAATATTGTTAGAAAATAAGACATAGTAACTCCTTAACAAAGCTACGAAGTACAATATTTTTGTTACACTCTAATTGCTGAGAGATATTTAGGATTATTTGCTGGTTTATTGGTTAATCTCTCTACTGTTGCTAACGTAACAGCTGTTCACTTAAATTAATCATCCGAAACTATTTGCTATTATCGGCTAAAATAGTCCCAGCTCCGATGTCAGAGATATAATAGAGACACATGACAAAATTCACTAATAAAAATGGTTCAATAAAATACGTCATCAGTTCTCAAAAAGATGAGAACTACTGAGTCCAGTTTCTTGTTGATCCCAGCTCGTGTAAGCAGCCTATTCATCAACCATATGGGACATTACGTCGAGCTCTAATTAGCTGTAATGATCGAAAACGGTTCGCCGAAAACGTCTCGATCGTGACCAAGGCTTTCGGCCGTGGATTTCGCGGGAAGTTCGAAAGCTGTCCCCGGGGACAATGGTCCTCGAGAACCAGTCGCACCTCTGCGGGCGTTTTATTGGTGCCGTTGGCCGACGGATTAATAAATTGACGGTTCGCTGCGTGTCCGACAAGAGGCAGAAGGGTGCGGGGGTGGAGCAGACCGCGGTGGGAATTTCGTGCGCACAAAACCGACCGCGCGATGCTTGTTGCTGCGAGAGGACACTGCGCGTCGAACTCTCCTCGACCGCTGGGCCCAATCCTTGCCCCGGCTCAATTTATTCACAATAGGCTCTTTCAACGAATTACTGTTCGGTCCACGACGAATCTCTGGGTGTTACCGAGCGGCCGGGCCGCAATCATGCGGGCACAGTGTCGTGTGAGACGGGACGCGAGGGGAAAAATTATGGGTGCCGTTTATCATGTGACCCTCCGCGCGGCACCGTGGCCGTCCGACTTCTCGTCGATCCCAGCACGCTTTGCTTGTTCTCGCTTTCGTCGTTTTTCGACGATTTTTTGGATATCCTTATCAGACAGCAGTGATAACAGCGCGAGAACCGGACACATTATCAAGGGATTCGTTAGATAGGGTTGAGGATTTTTTGAATTCCGTCTGCGGAACCTCTAACCTTCGTGGCTGTAGATTGTTGTGAAACTCGTGGAAAATTCATTAGATTCGAGGCTCGGCGGCTTGATCTGATAAAACGATAATCGATAGTTTACATCGCTCGAACGGAGGGGGTCAATGCTCGCTTGAACTCTTGTTGGATCGGTGAATATGAAAGCAAAAATGTCGTACAAAAGTGGAAGAAAAGGAACGTCGAATACGGTACTCTTTAAAAAGATTTTGTTAGAGTCATCTGCATAGATCAGCGAATTTCCATTGGAACAGTCAATTGAATGCTGGCTGGAGCAACGTTGGATGTGAGATTTCCTTAAGATCTATTTTAGCTTTTATTGATCTCCCATCAAATCCTGCTTTCCTAAAATTTGCACTTTATATCATGCAAGATTGATCCAGCCAGCAATTCAATAATTAAACTAGAGGGATATTGTTGCTCGCTCGCTCCGCTCGCTCGCGAATAGGGTTGTTGTTGCTCACTCGCTTCGCGTGTTCGCGGTTCGCGGGTACGACTGCTCTTGCGAGAGGGTTATTAGTACTCATGGCTAGTAGGGTCTACAGCTATTAATGTTTTATATTTGGTGTGTGACTCTTGGAGAGTCACACAAAGAACTTCCCGATTCGTTAGCATTAGTTGCATAATTGAAAAAAAAAAATTTTTTTAATTAAAAAAAAAAATTAAAAATGAAATATATATAATTACGTTTGTTTATTCGGTGGAAAATGTCCATCCTCTCGTATAAATTGCATTGTTGAATGAACTTCTTTCGAAAAAAACTAAAAAAACTAAAAAACTACTGGTCCAAAGTGGACCAAAATCTAATCAGCTCTAAGTTACAGCGGGACACATCGATTGCATCATTCATCATTCTGATCGCGTTGTTACTTTTTCAGAAAACGTTAACGAAAAATTTGATAACATACAAACGGCCATACGCACACACACACACACACATACGAACATTTTGCTGAAAATAGTCTAAAATGACTGCAATGACCATGAAACGTGAAGATCTGCTAAAAAATCGATTTTCGATTTTCGGGGTAATTACAGTAACTTCCCTATAAAATCGGGAAGTTAATTATTGAGTAGACTGCGAATATTATGGATTTATGGAAAAGATGAAGCGCAATTTAAAACAGTGAAGGAATTATATGAAATTAGGGACGTCGGTATATTGTCGTATATTATCAATAAATTCTGGTTAATTTATGATGTCAGAATTTATAGAAATAAATGTTAAGGATACCAAAGAAACGTTATTTCTTGACTTTTGTATTTACTCATCCAGTTCAGGAGTAAAGAATTTCTCTGGACTCCAAAAACCCCGAGACACGCCCAGCACAAAGTCTGCTCAACAGGTGAAAAAATCGTCCCAGGTGAACGCACTTTGCTCTTCCAGAATTGAAAAATATTCTTCGCACGATTTTGTCGTGACAATTGAATGGCACCGTTCAATCGGAATCGTGATGGGCGCGAGATACAGCGTTCACGCTGTCTCGATGAGACTCTTCTGCCCCGGCATGCGTCATTGCAATTAAGCCACGGAAATCCTTCGTCGAGGGAGCGGGTATCTAAGCTGGCACCGGTTAACGCAGCAGATAACTTCGATAACCCAATAAACGGGTTGGATCGAGATTGCAGCACGCAGCGCATTATGGGTGCCGGGCCGGGCCGGGCCGTGCCGGACCGATCTGCACCGGCTGGATGAATTATTTTAGGCCAGGTCTCGGTGCACAATACGGTGTACAAGCATCTGGCTCGATTGCGGTTTGCCCGCTTTGTCTGGAGAACTCGCTCGGGGGCGTAGATATAGCCGACATCCTGCTTCGTTCATTCCCGACGATAATTCCCTGTAACACCCCGCGAGCACACTCGAGTTATCGCGATTGGTCACACGTGCGAAGTGGCCCGCTTACTCGCCTCTTCTCTCTTGCTCACTCCTTCCCTCTCCTGTTTTCTCTCTCTATTTCTCTTTCTCTTTCGCGCTTTGATACTTAGATCGCGTGATTCAATGCGCCCGCCTGTAAAATCGCGGTTGTAGATTACGCGCTGGTCAAGCGTCCGCTTAACAACTCGTCGATTGGCCAAGCAGGATCCACACGCGGTTTCGACACTCGATACGACCTTGCCTAGTTCCTCCTCGCTCGACAAGCTAGTCAGAGATTGCCGTGGTTTCTTAGTTTGCTACTATCTTCTCGTCCGGTAGTTTAACAAGTTTTACTGCGAGCGATCAGACCGCAACTATGACAAACCGTGCTTAGATTGCCTACTTTATTCTGAGACAATTGCGGGACAGGTCGTATTGTCACCAATAAAACAAAAATCCTTAAAATTTCATGTGACAATTCAATTTCAGGAATAAACGAGAAGATTTCACTTTCTTTTCAACGACTTCATAAAAGATTAACTCTTGTTGGAAACTAATTATTTCCTCATTACGTACTACACATTCCGTAGAAGTTTCCTACAATTTTTTTCCAGTAATTGCTATAGTTCAGCATTTCTTTTTAGAGTTGCCTAGTTCCAATTTGTAAGATTATCCTGTGCCATTTAAACGTCATGCTTCTAAACAAATTGTTACAACGATTTCTAAGCAATTTTCTTCAGAACATATTGCCCAAAATGTACACATGCAATTTAAAATTTTTTGTATGTACAAAAACATATGTAAAAAAATAATAACACAGTTTCAATTCCGGTATAGTTAGCAACACCCTAGCTGAGATCGTGAGTTGTCGAGCATCTACATACTGCATTCATATATTATTGTAAACAGTCTAGTAAATTATGATAGACACTGTATTCTTATAAATAATCTAGCAGATGAGACTCCCTGGAGGAAATAAGATAGAGCTAACATGTCTCTCGTCCCTTTTCTATCCAGGTTGCAAATGCTCAGCAAGTTATGATCTCTGTACATTAGCTTTATCCATTTTAGAGACTGGATATGAATGGGAAATTTTCATATTTAGACGGATAAGAAGGATCTGGAAATATCCATTCATTATTTCTAACTCACTAGAATTGTGCAGAGGGAGGAATAAATTTCTGTCTGGCTCCTGCTTCTTGCAATTAGTACAGATGATTCTTATTTTATAGCATAAAGATCCGCAGTCTAGTTGTAATTTTGTATCGTCGCCACATTAAAGTGCTAAATTAGTATAATTACATGACAAACCTGCACAGAAATGATTCATACGTTCCTCAGGGTAAAAATTCCTCAGGGTAAAAGGATTGATCTCTTTCTGTCTGTGGCGATGGATATATTTTTTTAAAATGTGACACTGTAAACGAAACATATTTTGTTGATTTAAAGTGTAAAGCAACAGTGGCTGAAATATGTATTATCCTGAGCTCTTTTATGCAACTATTATATTTCTGAGGAGCGACGAGGTTCAGTATCATAAATAGATTCTGGATTTTTAAACTGCAGTTTCTTTTGTCTTTGTGTTTTCACGTAAATATACATACGCGTAAGTAATAAAGAAACTGAGGTCACATTATTGTGATGCCTCATAGTGAGATATTCGTTGGAGTGACTAACTACGAGGATACACAGTACAAAGGCTGAAGTTCGCTTAGCAGGTAGTCATTTTAATTTGGACAACAAGCTAGTCATCCAAAAGTACTGTGACTTTAGCATTACTAAAGTTTACCCTTTTTGTTCAGCCTTCTTATCACATACTCCTACCACTTCGTGTTGCCATTTGACAGTAGTGTTCGGTCTTTATTGTCTTTAAGTTTTCAAAAGTTTAGGTCGTATTGTAACCAACAAAATAAAAAAATCGTTAAAATTCCATGTGAAAATTAAAATTCAGAAATAAAGATTAACTCCTGTTTTTAAACTAATTATTTCCACATTACGTACGTACTACACATTCCGTAGAAATCTCCCATAATTTTTTCTCAGTAATTGCTACCCATTGCTATAGTCCAGCATTTCTTTTTAGAGTTGCCCAGTTCCAATTTTCAGATCATCTTGTGCGATTTAAACGTCATGCCTCTAAAAAAATTGTTACAACGATTTCTAAGCAATTTTCTTCCCGACAGCTACTAATTTCTATCCAAGGCGCTGTTACACGATTGTTTGTCGCACCCAGTTACTCATCGGCGGCTTGTTAACGACTCCAGAAAAATACAGTCTAATTGCGGGAACTATTTTCCGACCGGTCGAACCAACACACGCCGAGATTCTGTGCGAGTCGTGAAAGGAAATGTCGCAATCTGTGCACGTGAATGTTGATTAAGACACTCACAGCCCCACAGTTGAAGCTCTCGATGACTTACGCGTCGGCAAAAATAATACTCCAAAGCGAAAGCTTGTGTAAACTTCCGACTAGCTTACCAGCTTAAAAATAGCGCATTTAATGGCTTCATTTATTGTGCTTTCTTCTGTGTTAAAAAACACAGTAGGAAATCAAACTTTGTAATGAGCAACAGCGACTCGCAGGAGATGTAATTGTTTTTCTCTGTGTCGCGTTTCTCGAAAAATTACTCGTTGTTTCATTTCATTACAAACATGTATAAACGTAAGAACGTTGCTATCTTTGGTAAAAATGGATTGAAAATACAATTCTCTACGAAATATTTAGGAGCACTCTGTTTTTTTTAAATGAACGTTAAATGTTAACGTTAAATGAACGTAAAATATCAATCTCTAAAAGTAGAACAACCGGGTCACGAATGTTTATGTGAAATAAAAATTGTCTGCATTAATTGTGAAATACATGAGCTACACAAACGTTTATCTCTTTGTTTAATAATTTCTGTGGATTGAAAATATTAGAATGGTATTTCCAGATTCTTTAAATGCTCTGATTCTTTCGTGTTCGATCTATTCACGTTTGCCACAAATGCATAATGTCTGTATATTTAATTTCGATTTTACGCAATTCTATCGTAACACTGTCACACTTCGAACACCATCGACAAAGTCTGTAACCATTCCACTTTTCCCTTGCATCTTATTAGTGTAATAGACGTACCGTTTGCATTCTGAACGTTCCTCACATTTTAAACAATGCCCTCTGCCGACGCAGCATTACTCGCGTACAAAGCAGCATAGCAATTACAGTGCATCATCCCCACACTCATAGAATTATCTAAATTTACAGGCGGTGCTCTCGGAGATCGCGCCTCGAGCTCATACTTTAAACATCTCTCATACCTTAAATATGAGTCGTTGGCACGTTCGCAACTTTGATGCGTCTGGCACATGGCGTTGCAATGAAAATGCGAAACTTCGAAAATTAATGAAAATGCAATTTATTCGGTAATGCGCACGCAATAATGTCACGAGAATTTAGTGCAACAGGTTTTCGGAGTGCTCGCCTTCGCTTGAGATAGTGTTTCGTAATCGACTCACAAGTTCTATTACAACGGGCTGAGATATGACGTGTGCTTCGCATTGGCAGCTTTACTGGAAGAATTTTTTTTTCGTGAACCAAATCGTTGTTTATTAAATGAATTATTCACGCGGAATTAAGAGTTTAATATTTTCATTGTAGCACAGCAACAAAATTTATATTTATTGCACGTCTACATTCACTTTAACGCTTAACCCTCATCCGCTCCTCGAGGATAGTTGCATAAAAGAGACTAGGATAATAATTTATACCCATTTTTTTCTACACGTTAAACCATCAAATTATACACATTTTAAAGAAATACATCTCACAACATAGACATGCAGGGATCAATCACTTTACAGTAGTTTATTTTGAAAGACACGAATACCACTCATATTTAGTAAATTCTGTTCAAAATCGCGGGTCTAACTCGTCATCAAAAAAGTGTAACAGTTTGCAGTTAATGTTGTTTTAAGCAAACGTTTTCAGTCTGTTGAGATTATAAAAAGCTCAAGACAGATTACACTTCCCTAGTTCTACGATTTCACCATTAAATCGCTCGAGGATGCATTTTGTAACAAATAAAGATTAGAAGAATGTGAGGAAAGGAATATTCCCAGAAGAAACTGAACCAATAACGAGTTTCCCTTTCTAGTTCGCGCCGACGCCAACCATGTCAGACCACAGTTTTTTCCTGTTCCCGCATTTCCGGGGCGGGCGCAGGTTCTCTCGATTTTCCGCGGAAACGGAAATTCGTTTCGGCTCGTGTTACGAAGAAGGCGGCGTAGTTTGTGGGAGTCTCGCACTCGGTCGCCTTTGTGATTTACCGACCACGATCTCGGCCAGATATCTTTGCCAGATTATCGTGGACTGTTCACACAAATCACCGCGCCTTCGGCAAATGACTTACGTTAACCTTGAAACAATTCAAGTGTGAAGTGTACCGCGGGGGAGCGGACGTCGGGACGATCAATTTGGATGAACGTTCTGTTGATGTCGAGGGCAATACCGCTGACAGAAGGATCCTCGAGCAGCTCTGGCTCGCGAGAGGTGCTCGACGTCTTCGAGTACTTCCACAATCTCTGGCTCTGTTTCAGAACCCGAGACGCTGGGAGAACGTGTTTCACCGAGTGCCTAATATCCTCGACGCATTTGTCATAATTGTCAAATGTCTGCGCAGTTGCGCACCGTTGCAACAGACAGTAGATCCGTCGGGAACGATCGCGAGGGTTCGAGTGGCCGCTGCGAGAATTGTTATAGTGGGTCGTCTATTTCCTCCCGTCCTATTCCAAACACACTTTTACGGGGTCCAGAAAGATTAAACTAAACTACTGCCGACACGTACCAGTCGTACTTCGACCCTCCGTGGTATGCTCGCTAACACATACGGATAGACGTCGCTTAGTCACTACAACTTAGATCCCAAACATTTCTGTCACACCCGCTCTCTCTCCGGGGAACACACTTACTCCATGCTATTTCCTGATGCGGTGCTTCTATATTTATCATACCGTTCCTGTACTATGAAAATAATTGTCGTTCCGCGGGAAACATTTATATACCTCAATTTTTACAGGAGAGTTGCATAGAAATTGATTTCTCCTATTAATCATTTTAATGTGTTGGGCATAGTGTAACGGTTACACTATGTCCAACACATTAAAACTATTTACACTGTAACCTATTGTAACAATACTCATTTTTGTCATAAATGCATAAACCCAGCAGTCCATTTATTGCACATTTCGATTTTTCTCGTTCCAAAAACTACAGTGGACGATCAAATTTATTTCTCCTATTAATCATAGCATATTGTAACAATACTCATTTTTGTCATAAATGCATAAACTCAGCAGTCCATTTATTGCACATTTAAATTTTCCAGAGAGTGGGTAACTTTTTCCCCTCAATTCGAGTCAATTCTCCTGATCTGGCTACTCTGGTTCAATCTAATAAATGTTTCAACAAATTCTACATAATATGAGGATCACATTCCATTTTGTTACATTTACTATACATTGCAGAGATTTTTACAATTATAGATGACATTAATGCATAAAAGTCTAATCATGAGAAGCTATAATATTTTCCTCTGTCATTAATTTTGTTATAATGATACTACGAAGAAGAATACAATTTCAAAACTACATTTACTTACAAAATTATAAATAGACTCATAAATTTTAAAGAAAAAGTTTAATATGCAGTATGCTGTACGCTATGGTGTGTAATATCACCCCTTCATGTCCTGAAAATGAGTGAAAGTAAAACTACCACCACCGTTATGACCCAAATATGCTAAAAATTTTAATCTAAAGTATTAATTTAATTTGTAGTTTAATTTAATTTAAAAATTCAATAGTATATTAAAATATGAATGGACCGATTCGCCGAATCATTGTGAAAGGAACTGAATCAAGAAACAGTGTTCCTATCCATGAATGATTAATAATATATCTAGCAGCTTAAATGCAATTTCGGTCGACAGAGTTGGTGAGCCAGCGAATCGAAACTCTCCTCTAATTCCACTCTATGTTATTAAATATCCAGGCCGATGCTCGACGAACGTGTGGCAACTAATTGCGTCCAATCAGCGGCGATAATTTCGTTATCGTGGCCGCGTGAAACGAAGCTCCATGTATTTTCGAGCGGCCGATTCACTTCGTGAATCTATTTCCAGAGGAACGCATTTCCCGTCTTATCGGTCTTCCACAAAACGATGCGCCCGCTCTTTGAGAGCATCGCCTAGCACGTTTAGTTTTTCCCCCGAAGCGACTAGTTTCACCGACGCGACGTGTCGACACGCATACCGAAGAACTCGACTCTTAATGGTGAAGATAACGATGCTATCTGCATGATTCAGAACCGAAGGAACGGACGATCGGTGAAACGAAGCGTTTCAAGGTTGATGCTTCCAGCGAAGGTGCCATTCGTGAATTGTTACGTCGGGACTGGCTTGCCGAGACTGTCTTTTACGAGAGTGAAAAATCACGGAGAAACGATCTCAGCTGTACAGAATGTCCGATCTGGAAATAAGATTCTTTGAGCAAGTAATTAACCTTTCTTAGAATATGAATAGAAATTTCTATCCCTTTTTGTCTTTGACAAAATTATGGTAGAATGTGACATTATTTTATTCTTTTCGTAAATTAAACGAAATACAAATACGTTGGGTTCTATGAAATCTCACGTTTCGTAATTTTGAAAAATATTTTCGTGTTTACGAGGATACAAGAAATAGTTTTAGTAAGTTGAAGATACATGAATATTTATAAGTCTCGCGTTTTGTAATTTTTAAAAATATTTTCATCCCCCTCGTAACCGCAAGGTTACAAAAAATGATTTTTAGTGTAGAGTATAGAATACTTTTAAATTTCTCCGTTCTCACAGTTTTGTCATGAATCCAAGAAATTTCCCGTTTATAATGTCTTCGTGTAATTACAAGGGTAGGGCTAACAACGAAATTACTGGGAGCGATAGGACGATCACCTCCTATCTCGTTTATTTACCGTTAGTAACAGACGCAAGATCCATCAACATGTAATTATAGTATACGAATATTATTTTTAAATGTTACCTCTTCCGGAAAACATTTAATCTGCAATTACTTCTCGTATACAAGCACAAGTTTATCATAAAATCAATGTTATTTCGATGATAAATTATCACTGGACTGTGGATTTTACACACAACTCATTAAAATTATGAAAAAGAAGATAAATATCTATGTAGCTGCTATTCCTTGGAATTAACACAATTATTTACTGGAATCGTCTCAGTATGAATTTCAATGGCCCTATGCTGTATTAAAAAAGAACTAATAAGTTCTCTTTGAAAAAATTGCATTACGTCACCGAGGTTAGCATGTTAATTGTAATAACAATTACCATCGTTTTCGAATAATTCTTTAAGAAATGCTGTGGATCATAAACGTTCAAAACCTATTAAACAGTCGTCATTAAGTAACGTGTGAGCTTAGGCAATTTGTATTTTGCATAGAAATATGCAGTCTAGTTGTCACATCAGATAAACAGTTTCGTGATTAACCAACTTGAGAGGTTACGTCATTATTATACATATATGAAAAGCTCCATAGTTTATGAAGAACAACACGTTCTGTGCAGGTACAAAGAAGAAGTGTCGCTAAACAAAAACAAAAAAGGGGAAACAGTAGAAAAGTAAAGATCACGGGAAAAAAGACTTGAGAAAACGAATGCAAGACAGGAACATAAGGGTGGGGGAATAAGGGCGAAAGAAACGATGAGATAGAAAAAGGAAGGAAGGCAGGGAAGAAATAAAAATAGAGAAGAGGAAATGGAGAAAACAGAAGGGATTTCCAGGAAATTCTATGGCTGAGAAGACTATACGGAGTAGTCAGTGTTCGTGAGTTCGACCTCCTGTAAATCCTTCGTCGAGATACCGAAAGTTTTTACTTTGTCGAGTACGTGAAAGTCGCGCAGGGGTTCGTTACTATTAGTGTTGAACAAACGTTTATATCTATCCAACACAAGCGTAATTACTCTTCACACATCTTCTAATCATGCATGCTAAACATTCGAGATGGAGCTCCATTCAATTTTCTACGTAATAATCGTGAATTATGAGTAGACTGTGGACTTGCTAAATAAAAATTGTTTGCATTAATTGCACAACACAGGAACCAGGTAGCAGTTCTCTCTTCTATAGTTTTATTAAGTTGTAAAAAAAGTGTCAATATTTATTAATTGTTTTAATCTTCCTACTGTCTCAAGTCATGCTTATTTTTATCATAAATGTTTAATAATATTGTAGTTGCAACATAGATGTGCTCGGTTATCCTCAATATCTTTTTCTCATTTATTTTATCGATGCACTGCTGGGCAAATTCGAGGTTGAGGAATGCATTAACTAAAAACTGCAGGTCTTTCTTTTTGTTGTTCGGATGGATCTTCGTGCAAAATAAAAATTGTCCAGGTGAATTGTAGAAAACAGAAATGAAATGAAAGTGTATTTCATCTTCTAATGATTTTAATAAGTCGAGACTAATATGTCAACGTCATTCAAATCTTCTAATGCCTTTACAGTGTTGAATTTGACCAACCAATTTTTGTCATAAATGCATACAATCCACGGTCCAGTAATCAATCATGTATGTTCATCAATCAATTAGCTCGATCATGGGATGAAACCAACCGTCTCGAAGATTCAACTCAACGACAACGATTTACAAGAAAAGAGACACTGTAAAATGAGATTCGAGCAGTCGATGTTCGACAAATTCGAGGTCAAAGCGTATGATCGTACAAATTCTGCGGTTAGGTAATTTTGCCGAAGCGAACAGCTATCATCCAAGCACACCGGTTGCTTGCAAGGTGATCCATCGATCGGACATTGAACTCGGCTCTCGCTACCTGAAGTCTCATGTTCACGGGTCTCTCCTTTCGCGTGTCCGTCGACTCGCAACAGGATTCGAAGCACGATAGTAGCCGAGAACGCTGGCCCGATGCTGTTCCAGTTATCGATTATCATCTTGGGACTATGTATCTCCGAAAACACTGCTCGTGTCTCCAGGTATCTCTGAGAAATTTCACTCTCTTCGTTGGCACAGTTTGCAGCGGACGTTTACCTGGGACCGCGACTGTTGTTTGCTTTGCATTATCCGGCCCTTACGTCTCGCTCCGTTCGCGGATTTCTCGCGGTGGAAACGTTGAATAGAACTCCAATATATTACGGGATACGCGTTCTTTACAGTTGTGCGGCTCGCAAACTGCCCGTGAACCGTTTTTCCGCAGCCCGGGGGAGGAGAATCCACAAATTTCACCCGGTGAAATGTGCTCGGTGTTTGTCCTGGCCCCACTACGTTCTTTAATTTCATTTTACATAAATGGTCCTTCGGGCAAAAATGTCCGAGGCGGATAAAAGTTACATTCTCTTCGAAGAAGTATACGGGCTCGTGAAAAAAATATACTTTTATTCAAACCAAACTACGTTCTTCAATATGATTGTACATAAAGAGTACTTCGGGTCAAAAATGTTTCTGTATACAGAAAAGTTATATTTTCTTGTTGTGAAGGACCAAGACAAGACAAGGAAGTGTACGAGCTTGTGAAGAAACATATTTTTACATTCATTAACGCATTTGTTATTTATTCAACTTGAATTTACGTAAATGGTCCTTCAGATAAAAATGTTCTGCATCGTTGAAGTTGATCTCTTCTTGTGACAAAGGACTACCACAAGATAAACGAATATAGGAACTTTTGAAAAAAATACAACAACGGCATTGCAAACAAATCTTGAACATAGGTGAAAAATGATTGAATGTACACTTGCTACTTCTTAATGTGCTACGAGAAATTTATTATTACTAGTAATAAAATGAAGACCATTTCATCCTTATCATGCAACTTTAATATTATCTGTATATACCTAAATAACTACACATTACGACTTTGATTATTGAGATGGTCATATTCGTATTGGATCAAAACTGTCCACAGAATCCTTTACGTAAAATTGCTTGTAACGCAACGTAGTCGAGGACAACGAATGTTTAAGTGCTTGCCATACACTGCAAAGTATAGCCACATAATTTCACTCGCATATCCGAAGAACGGAGAAAGTTATACTAAAAATAAATTCACAGCGGAGAGAAAAATGTCCCGAGAGACACAGCGGGGTTACAGACGGGAGTCCGTACCGGAAACGTTTGATTGAATCCCGATCGATGAACCGAAAGGGTATTAACGAGGTTTTATGAGGGACAATTCAACCGCGCCGGGTATTCCGTTCCAGCGAGTATTATTTGTAAACGAACGGATGTTAATGTATCGGAGAAACGTCGAGCGCAAACGATTCTGTGGGAACTGGCTACCGACTTGATCCGTGGGACATGAAAATTGTGAAATGTCTCGCTGCCGGTGCGCTTTTATCTCGCGATAATAATGTGGAACGAGCCATAAGGTTTACGATACAAACATCTAACACGAGCGGGAATAAACTGGGAGATATACAGAGGCGGAATAAAAAACCGAGGGACGTGTCAAATCATCGGAAGGAGACGTGCTCAGGAAGAAAAACGTCCAGTCTATATTTTTCATATCAAAGGCGACTGATAACGGTGGAAAATATGCATCACTGAGATTCGAATTATTTGGGAACGCCACGTATCTGAATGTAACAAGGGAATACTTCTAGAATCACGTATGAAACATTTGTTTGTATGCCAGGCGCTTTATCGGTCAGATAGTTGAACGATTGTGATAAAGTTCTCATAGTTTTCCGAGTTATTATGTGTGCGTTTGTACTAAGCTAAATGTTGCATTCCAGAGATTTATACTAATATTATATTCCTTATACTTTCTTCTTACAAATTGTTGTTGTGGTATTGAATCTCCGAGAAAATTGTATCATTTTCAACCATTTTACACAAGAACTGATTGAGATAATTAATTGATATATTCATATATGATTTAATTACTCATTGTATCCGAGGACCAATAAGAAAGATGCTCTATGCAATAAGAAGATCATGCTTGCTGTCTTGCAGAAACAAAACATCTCCAGTTTGTTTGAATCGAAATGATTGAAAATAATTCAGGAACGTTAACGAAAAATAATACCCTAATTTATTAGATAATATAAGGAGAAGAAAGATTATCCACATATAAAAGAGTTTAAAATAAAAATTGTCTGCATTGATTGCAAGGAATAGATACTAAATCGAACATTATTTTTTCCTTTAATGATTTTAATAGAGGAGAAATCATATATTGACACCTTCAATTTTTGAAATTTTTCAACAATTTTGAATTTCATCTACTTAATTTTGCTATAAATGCATAAAGATCCGCAGTCTAGTTATAGTAGACTCGGATCTTTATGCAAAATAAAAATTGCCTGAATTGATTGCAAGGAATAGATACTAAAAACATTATTTCTTCCCTTAATGATTTTAACAGAGGAGAAATCATATACTGACATCTTCAATTTCAAAAATTTCCCAACAATGTTGAATTTCATTTACTCCATTTTGCTATAAATGCATGAAGATCCGCAGTCTAGTGATCACTGCGAAATTAACCGTGCAATTTTGTTTACAATGATTAAATTACATGATTTTTGTGGGATGATTGCTCCGCAATCAACGCGTTAGTAACGTCAACTGATTGATAAAACTTAGTTTACCCCAGATTGGAGGTTTACCTCACATGCATGTGCATACTTTTTCCGTATGAGCGAAGCATGTGGCAATGGCGACCGATTAAAATAAGCAATTGCGACGGGATCTAAAATCGCAAGTGCGAGCGGATTATCTCCTAACATCTCTGCCGGCCGAACCGCAACGTCGACGCCGCAAAACCACTGCATTACGCGTACGCGTGCATTACCGTTGGCGCACACGCTGGATGCAAAGTGTGTCCCCTCCACGGTATCGCGAATTTCGCGGACTCGGAGACCGTCACGGTTGTCACTGGAATGCCGGAAGTTAATTCGCGGAATGACGATGTGCAGCAGTGCTCTCCTTCTCTATCTCCTCCTCCACCCCTGCAGACGAAATTACTTTTGCCCGGCGTATGGGCCGACGACACACGAAACCGAGAGATACATCGGGTCCGCCGCCATTATGCGAGGCGCCCTCGTTGCCGGATAATTCGGTTAATTGCCGGAGCATCATCGCGGCTGGACACACAACGACCTAAAGTGCTGCTCTTCGGGAGAAGAGATCAGATCAGCCACCTTCACCGACTACAGCGTTTCAGCGGCGGACGCATCGATTTTCCATTAGTGGTAAATTTCGATAAATATTTGGGAAATATTGGTCCTTGAATTGGCACGTTTTTGGACGAAACATCATTTCGTAGTGAATGTTTAACACTAAACCTATGTGCTAAGTTCTGCGCCTTTTTCTGCAATTAATTTAGATTGTACTTTCTTTCTGCTTTCGGTGGCGTTTCATAGCGTGTCCATCTTCAGTTTTAAAAAGATATCTCTTCACCTTAAAAAATTAGGTAAAATTGAAAAGCTTGGTCATGGTTCCTCGGTTTAAAAGAAAGAGCTTCCCAGAATAAACTCGATCTTCCCAATCGCATCATATACGGTACAGCTCATTAAAACAAATTTGCTGACGTACACGATTAACTTTTGAATATGAATGAGTCGACTGTACCATGTATGGGACCATGATGGGTAGTTCCCAGTAATTCCCACATGAATTTATTTACTTTTTACTCTTTCATAACGTCTGCTTCAAATGCACGAGACAGGAGCCAAATAGAACTTTCTATCTCTAACAATTTTATTTTATTCAACCTATTCGTAGAACTTCATTAATGTTTTTGTTGACAAATAGCAAAATTATTGTAGATTGTTATGTTCTTGGACGACACAGATTAATTTACATTTGAGGCAAATAAATATGCATTAAACTCATAGATTATCACACCATTGAATTTTGTAGAAAATTTTGATTATTGACGTAACGCTCTTTGTACATTCTCAAACTTTTAAAATCTTCTTACTGTTTCAAGCTTCCAATGACGTCGCAAATGTATAAAATCCTCAGTCTAATAAATTAATTCATAGGTTATGATCCACGCTTTTCTATTATTGATGTGGAAAATAAACTCGTTGATGTTGATTATCAACGTTTCACAGTCCAGACGATATCAAGCCGCGTGAAAAACAGGACGCGCGTTACGTGGCGCGAGCCGGAAACGACAGACGAGACGCGCACAGGAAAAATTCAGTACAGTTAACTCTGTCCTCGAACAAGACAGTATTTCCGATGCGTCGGGCCCGGTTAATCGAATCTCGAATAACTCGATTACCGTCGTCTCAGCTTGAATTGCAACTATAAACACCGAGCATCCTCGGCAGCAGGAAGAGGGTGGCTGGTTCGCTGGCTGTTTCTAGGTTTCTTCATTTAGCCTCTGCGCTGACGGCCAAGTTCGTCGTCGTCTGCTGGAGGAAACAGAAAGGCGTTGCTCTCCAAATACTTTCGGGAGCTTCAATCTTACCCGGTCGAGTCGACTTCGTTACCTTTGACTTATTGTCGCGACGAAAGCACGGCGACAAATGACCTGCGAATCCCGAGCCGGCTCCGGATAAATCTTATCAAAGTACGCCCGAGAACTAAATCTTCTGTGACGCATAGGAAAAATTATATTTCATTTTTTTTATTTTCATTTTATATAGGCTTCTATTAGAGTAAGGATTTTATGCATTATTTTATTTATGACAAAAACGGGTTCATGCTATTTCACCCTCATTCGTCCCTCGTGTCAATTTGACATGTTTTTAAAGTGAGAACTTCTTTAGGCGCACTGTGTACACAATTTCTGGGCAGTGAGTGAGTCTGATCCGACACGCTCCGAGGTGAAACGCTGTTCGCGTGAACTCGGGGAGAGCCGAATTTGTCCGAGCGAGCGAGAAGTTTTCACTTTGGTCATGCATTATGTATTATTCTTTTTTGATAATTACCAATATTAACAATTGATGAATGTTCATAGCAATACATGCGACAAAAACCAGTGACAACATTTGTCAAAAGAAGGACCCTCTCTCTCTCTCTCTCTCTCTCTCTCTCTCTCTCTCTGGTGTGTCAATCTGATACACATAGTTTTCACGTTCCTTCAAGACCTTTGACGGCTAGTTAATGGTTTTCTAATTGTTACACGACAATTACGAATTCATTGTACAACTCCTTCCGAATGCAGCTAGACATGTATAGCTTTGAATATCAAAAGTTGTGGTGAGCTTGAAGAAGAGAAGACGAGGCGTTACGTATTCACTTCGTTCTTCTCTTCGTGGCGAGACAAAGCTAAGAACGATAAGATCGACCAAACCGAAGTCGAACACGTGCGTATGAGAAATGCAAATACGCGAGCAACATATTGTGTAAATATTTATTACTGTATTCTCAATAAAATAATTAGCAAAGCTAATTATGATTTCGTTTCATTCAGCGTTACACCACTGTATCAATTTCACACACGAGGAACACATTAAATTGCGAAGATAGGGGATGAATGAGGGTTAAAGCAGTAGAAAGATTATTATATTAAATAATCCCAATTGAGATTATTATCAAAGAAAGAAAGAATCTTATATGTGGACATTGTTTCTTGCAATCGATGCAGACAATTTTTATTTTCTATAAAGATTTAATAGATCGTAATAATCATCCACGATCAAGGTATCGAAAACGTCAAATTTCAATTTTACTTGTTGCTGAACCTCTTCGTGAGCAGTGAACACAAAAGCAGACAATCAAATCATGTATCAATATCTTTCTCGATCCTCTCCTTAAGCGGGAAGACTTGCCAATAGATTTCCCAGTAGCAAAACATGATAAACATAAAAGAATTTTACCTATGAATTGAATGAAAATCAGTCTCGTTAGCGTTCGAACGTACCTATTAATCAACTGGCTATAGCGTGTCTCTTCGAAGCGGAGCCGTAGTGGGAATTGCAAGGAGCTGTTCGGCTATCAGCATCCAATACAATTTCCCATTAACTCTGCAATCATTGAGCAGCGGAGATCCTCGGCAAGCTGGTCATGCTTGCGCAAAGAGAAAGAAAAAAAAAAGGAAGAAGCTGTTGCTCACGTAATTCAGTCGGGTTTAACATTCAGCCGAAACGCGCGGAGCCTTTTGTTTCTCGGGAAACGGCGGAGGCAGGAGTAAAATAAAGGAACGGATTCGTGCCGTCGCCGTTCCCCGTGGCTCCGTACATAAAATCAAGCTCGGCCTGGTACAAGCCTGGTGTTTCGCAGGGCTGCGAGCCGCGCGTTATAATCCACGGTGCGCTATTGTCGGTCGTCCGTCAATTTCGATTCAGCCAACGGATCGTCGATAGTTCGTGACCGGTTCCCTTAAAAGCGTAGCACCGTAGCCGGCGCCTTCGCACGGTATTCGCGGCACGCGCCACGAAACTGCTTAATTATTTATCTTCCCGATCGAGTATTTCTTCGACCGTATAATTCGGTGGTCGACGCTGCCTCGGAATACGGCTTCGAGGGTACCTTGAAACGTCTCTCTCTCTCTTTTTCTCTTTCTCTTTCGATCCTCGGAGTATTCTTTCTCGTGCAGACCACTTTATACCGCGAGACATTTGTATCTCCACGACATAATTTATGTCGTCGCGTTTAACGCCACCGGCACACGCTCCCGCGGAAACTATAAATTGCGACGGCCACCTCCTCGTGCTACGAGAATCGCGTGGAACAACGTTTGGATCATGGCATTCTTGCGGCTCACCGCGGCGATACGTAGGCTGGTCCAATCAATCAGCAGAATGAGCTGGGGTGACCCACAGTTAGTAATAAGTAGACTGTGGATTTAAAACAGTAACAACATTAACCCTCCGTGGACAACCTGGGTTGTTTATGTCTGGAACGCGAACTTGAGTTTAGTTTTTAACAATATTTATCTTTTTCCATTATTGCTTTTAACATTTATACATACGTTACAATAGGGAATTCGACACGCAGATTCTCTCCATTTAAAGAAACCAAGCTGAGCTTGAAATCTCTGGAACGCCTTCACGCGCGTAAAAAATATTTACGTCAGAATATTTCCCCCTCTATATCATGCAAGATTTGTATATACAATTTTTTCATATAATCACAAGTAACGGAAATATTCAAGCGGGACAAAGTTATTGCCCACCCTGTATATGACTGACCTAAAACTTATACCTTCAGCTATTATGTTTCTCTATAAAGTAAAGCATTTTTGAGGATAGATAAAAAACGCTCAATTATACTTATAAAATAGGTATAATTCAGTTAGCTAAAGTTAAAAGCTTTTAGACATTTCTTTGTACAGCAGAGCAATAAACAAACGAAAGAAATATTCTTTACAGAACCTACAAACGTAACGCTTCAAGCGCTCTCTCCCCCGTCATCGTACACAAACGATACTTCTCTAGTGTTCTTCAACATTTCCAATACCTTTGTACCATATCTCGCTGCACCGAAGTACAACAAAATAATTCAAACACTGCTAATCAGTGTCCGCGAGGTCTTTGATTATCCAGACACAAACAACATTTAATTCGCTTTTGATTTATCCCGACGCATCTTGTCCAGTCTCACGAGCCGTCTGGTAACAACAGTACGCGTTCGGACTGGCCTATTTTTTAGCAGCAAACACTCGGCCGCGTCCCGAGGTTCGACGCTGCTCCCCGACGAACAAAGCCTGGTTAATTGCGGGTTTAATTAACATTCGTTTATTTCCCCGAAGCACGACTTTCCGCGGCGTGTTTACCGAGATCTCGTCGCGCTGAAACGCAACGCGCCGTACCATCTTAAAACGTTTGTTTATCCTTGGGGCCGACGTGGAGGGTGGCAAGAGAGCAGGAAGGGCGTAGGGCCGCCCTTGTACAATTCCGAGCCGGCAGCTCGCGGAATCCCTTTCTCGGTTTCCCCGCGGGGGCTGAAACTGTTCTCCGGAGATTTTGCGTTTCCTTCCGTTTGTTTTCTTTCTCTTCAGACAACGCCTCGGGGCGTGGCACACGGCCCAACGTGTACGCGCTAGTGATGGGAGCGATCCGATTCTATCTCATGATTTTCAAGATATTCGCTAATCAAATAACTTGTATTCAAATATCGAAGTACTATGTACTTGGTATTGTCAGCTAATATTGATACACGGCGGAATGCCCGAGCTTTTGGTACCGATAGTGCTGAATACGAATATGATTTTCGTTTTTAGCGAAAATTACAAGTTCCCGAGATATTCACAGAAGACTTTCTTCCTTATAGTTTGCTTCATGCCCATCACTACGCAGCACGGTGTGTACAGTAGTGAATCGAGGGAAACAGTTACCCTCTCTCTGTCAGTACCGGATTAGTCACGTGACCGGGTCGTGGCGGAAGCGTGGGAATAGAATTGTAGAAGGGAAAGGTAGAGTGGGGACACAAGTCTTAATCTGGTGTACCACAGCCCCCTTCCGGTCAGCATTCTTCTCTGTCCACGGTGGGGATGTCCGATTCCGATTCGATTCTTTGGAGGGTTGATTCTTTTGGTTCAAAGGTCGATGTTCTCAGTCGATACTAGATTTTTCCCAGACTGGATTCTTTGATGCAAGAATCGAGAATAGATTCTTTCTCTTTTTCAATTTTATTATTCTGTTACTGAAGGAAACTTTTAATTTCAAAACGGGAACAATTTGTATACAATGGTCCTTAATGAATCTCTTCGAATATTTACATTTGAAGCATGTTGGGATGCTAGAAAATACATTTAGAATTTAGAGACTTTAGAGATGTTTGGATAATTTAGATCCTACTGTATCCCAAATTGATCCTTGTAAGATCAGTGTTTATATTCTGTTACTGAAGGAACCTTTCAATTGCAAAACGGGAACAATTTGTATACAATGGTCCTTTAATGAATCTCTTTGAATATTTACATTTGAAGCATGTTGGGATGCTCGAAAATACATTTACAGACTTCTGACATCAGATGTTTGGATATAATCTAGATCCTACTGTATCCCAAATTGATCCTTGTAAGATCAGTGTTTATATTCTATTACTTAAGGAACCTTTTAATTGCAGAAAGGGAACAATTTGTATACAATAGTCCTTTAATGAATCGCTTTGGATATTTACACTTGGAGCATGTTGGGATGCTAGAAAATACATTTAGAATTTAGAGGCTTCTGACATGAGATGTTTGGATACTCTAGGTCCTACTGTATCCCAAACTGATCCTTGTAAGATCAGTGTTTATATTTTATTACTTGAGGAACCTTTTAATTGCAGAAAGGGAACAATTTGTATACAATGGTCCTTTAATGAATCTCTTTGAATATTTACATTTGAAGCATGTTGGGATGCTCGAAAATACATTTAGAATTTAGAGGCTTCTGACATGAGATGTTTGGATACTCTAGGTCCTACTGTATCCCAAACTGATCCTTGTAAGATCAGTGTTTATATTCTATTACTTAAGGAACCTTTTAATTGCAGAAAGGGAACAATTTGTATACAATAGTCCTTTAATGAATATCTTTGGATATTTACATTTGAAGCATGTTAGGATGCCAGAAAATACATTTAGAAACTTCTGACATGAGTTCTGACAAATTGATCCTTGTAAGATCAGTGTTTATATTGATCCTTCCAAAACCGATTAAAAAGAAGCTCTGCGAGGAACTTTTCCCGTATCAGTTCTACTAGAATCGATTCTTAGAGGTGAGTCGAACACCCCTAGTCCACGGCGAAAGTCTCACGGAGAAACCTTCGAAAGGCGAAACACCCGGCGACCGCCCGGTAACATCATTCCTCTTGTCGCTTATGACCCGGCTGACACCAAATTCGATTACTCCCTCAGGATTTTCCTAGGCCACCACCGCACCGGCTCACCAACCTCTCCCCCGATGAAACTCGACACCACGCGGTAGTCATCGTTCCGAAGATTCACCCCTTCTTTTTTTGTCAAAGCTATCGCACCGACCGGCGACCCTTGCGCAGCTATGTCGCCGGTTGATAACGAGGTAACGAGTTTTAGAGTTTTTTCGTGGCTGCGGACGACGGTGGTTTTTAGCGGTTGCATGAAGTTTCTTCCGCATGCATAGCAGCCGGCAAACAAAGTTTTAGTCGGTGACACACTTCGCGTGTCGAGTCTGGCGATCCTCTCCGTCGGAATTGTGAATTTTTTATTGCTTAGAGTTCATCCTTCCACTGCGCAGTTTCGTGTACGAGTTGCCGTATTTGGCGGAATCGAAAGTTTCTGACGAAGACATCCCAATAACAGTGACAGCACTCCTTTGTTTTGAATTATTTCTTTGAGAACTGTTTATCGACGTATTCGGGACGTTTTTCTGATTAAAACGATACCACGCACGGTACAATTTGGTTCGTACTTTTACCTGTGCAATTGACGGTATAGAAATACCTCGATTATCCGAACTGATCAGTGGAACACTACTGTTCGGATAATAAAACAGTTGACTATCGATTTACTGTACAAATAGAGGTTCACATAATCCAAATTGTACCGTGTTTGGACTCCTTTTAACCGGAGAAATGTCACAAATACACTAGTAACAGTTCCACAGAAATGAAAAACAAATTGAAAAGTGTAAACTAAAAAATACCAGCTGCAACTTAAAAATTGAAGAAAACAGCTGGAGATTCAAGAGAGTAGCGAGGCGAACTTCTTCGGAGGAGAGTCAGTTGTTGCTATTATTTTCCGTTGGGGCAACAACGGACTCGTTTTACGGCACATAATTTATGCAGCATCTATGCCAACAATCCCGCAATTAATTCGTAAGCGTTTGCGAGGGAGACGGTTGTTACAGCAGTCGAATTCAAGCGCCGTTCATAACTCGGAGGTCCTCTTTGTGCTGGCAACTAAACGCAGAAATAGCCGGCGTTACCTCCGTCCCCATCCTTTGAGTCAGCACGTGAAATGGCGCGAATTTTAAGAGCGGTCTTAGTCATTCATCGAGCGAGGAGAGAGCCGAGTGGCCGTGTATCTTTCGCGGCTTACGTAGAAAACTCTGCTTGTTGTAGGAAGAGAGCCGTGTTCCCTACACACCCTCCCGGTGTGGCCTCGTTCCTCTTTATTTCGAAGAACGTGCCAGCTGTTCCGAGCGATGCACCGAGCGTGACGTCACCGATGCACTCGAGAAAATGTTTTCGGGGCTCCCTGCCATGGGTTACGGGGAACCGTGTTCATAAATCTGGGCTCTTTCCAGACTTTATCGCGCTAGAGCTCAGGTGCCCTTACTAAATCCATTTAGACCCTTGCCCCATTTTCTCCGCGATTTAAAATTATGACTCGTTCCAGGGTAATTCGAATTAAATCGACAATCGAACGCTTACATTACGTGCGGACGCGTATTCGATCACGAACTTACTTTGACAGACCCTTCTACACTCAACGTTTAAATAATAAAAGTAATTTAAAATTACTGAGGTCGTTGCATTCACGAGGAATTATTCACAATGAATTTATTTCTTTGGTCGTACACTCTCGTTATTTCTATAAAACAATGTAGAATACACATTGTAAATTGTCTGTTTTCTATAATCGTATTTTTTAGTTTCGTAAAAATTATATGAATGTTCGAAGTTCTGGGACATTGCGATTATTAAGAAGACAAAAGATTTTTCTGAAACGAAAGTGTTCTAGAATGTAGCCGTTTTGTGGCAATGGTCAGCATATCTAATTACGAGACCGCGGATCTTTATGCAAAATAAAAATTGTCTGTGTCAAATGCATGATACTTTAATAGTTTTAATAAGCTGGAAATAATAGATAGGCATTCCCAAATTATTTTAACGTTTCTTCTGTTTTACTGTCTACTATTATAATTACATACAGCCTGAAACCACTATTATTTAAAAAATAACAGTGATACTTCATCCGAAAATGCGGCCAAATCACACTACGTGGTACTATTGTCCTAACACTGGCCTAGTCCTCATGTTTTAGGATCCGATTATCACAGCGGAATAATAAAATTTAAAAATTCTTTTTCAGAAAATAAAAGCCATTTATCTCTGGAACTACCATGTGTTGTTACATTGTATTCGTACAAAATGGCAGAAATATTCGATCTCTATTGAAAGGCACACAAAAACCGGTCCAATTGTTCAAACACACACGCGTCGTTTCTCTTGCGAAAAAGCTATGAAAACGCAGACCCTTTTGATCCAGCCAGCTTTGTCCTCGGCCGTACTTTTTTCTAATTGCAATCAGGAAATAGGCATGACTTGTTCCGGTTGCGTGGACCACTCTGTATTAACAATTTCTCTGTTCCTATCGAAAGGTCATGAACTCGTTCGGGCACAAAGAAAACAGCAGAGCAGTCACAAAGCCGTGCGTTCGTTAGCGGCCGGATGATTCACATTCGCGGCCGGTTTCAGGCGCGTTTACAGTTTCGGCTTTCGTGTCCGCGGTTACGCCGACGTAACGCGAAGCCGGTGTGCGGCTCCTGTAACAATCCGTTTTTCTTCGTCGTTGCCTCCATCGCGACGCGATTTACCGGCTCGATTTCCAGGTACGGGTTCGCCTTGAACCGGCACGGCGCGCGTCGTCAAATGAGCTTCGTAGCTCCAAGAAACTGCGCTGATTCACATGCTATGCGTTCAAAAAGTAGTTGAAATTCGGACGCTACATTTCCATTTTTAAAAAAATTGCTTATTTAACCTGTGCACTTATCTTAATCCTCAGCACTCGAATGGTGACTTTGAGGCGCCACTAAAAATTGCTGTAGCAATACCCAAAATATTGTTTGCATTATTAAATGTGTTGGTGTCTTATCATTTACTCAACATGTAGGTATTGTATGAGGTATTATACCAATTTCGTATGCATGAAATTTGAAAAATCATAGGGAATGGAAATATTCTAGGTCGAAAAAATGTTTAATTTTCAAGTTAAAATAGCTCCGAGTGCAGAGGGTTAAAGCTCGAATTCTCTATTATCTCAAGCCACTGTTTACTTATTCCTAGAAAATTTTTGCATGATACAGTAGACGAAAAACTGAGGATACTTTAGTATATCGAAAATTCAAACGTCTGCAAAAACATTTAAAAAATTCTTTCGTGAATGAATCTACTATGGATTTGAAGATTGAAGCTTTACAACGTGAGCTCAAAACTTGATGTACAATTTTTTTGGTCGAGCTATTCAGCTTTGAATGAAAAACATACTGCTAAATTTACAATAATATACGCTACTAAATTTCTTCATCGATTTTGTTCCATAACACAAGGGGAAAAACGGCATCAATCTTTCAAATTCATTGAGGATTTATTAACGAAAAAATATCTTGCAGTGTTCTTGCAGAGGTTTCAATGTACAGTATTTTTGGGAAAAATGGATCATCAATTTCTCATCTTATACATCATGTAAAAATGTCTCGGAGGAAAATGAATAATGGTGTGCGAAAGTAATTGCTGTACGACTATTCTCTAAGAAACGACAACAGGCTAAATATCGGCAATTTCTAGATAGTCAAAGATTTCCGAATACTTTTTGGATCCTCCAGTAAAGCTGCTTTTGAAAATCGTGTGACGGCGGCTGGAAAGGAATTGTTTCCGATCGAGCGTCCAGACTCGTCCAGCGAATTAACACCCACGCGACTCGTCGTTAATTGAAGCGGGTGAACCAGAACGTGGGTTGCAAAAGGATGGAAACGGTGTCAGGGAACACGCCGGGAGAACAATGAGGCCAGTGTGCCTCCGAGTCTTTTGAAGTAACGAGTCGTGCAGCGTGCTCTGCGATCGCGAACCTCGATCGACGACTCGTGCGAACCTAAGCTCTTTTCGTCGAAGAATGCGTTTTTTCCTCTTCCAATTACTTTCGAGAAGTAGCAGGGGAGACCCGGTCTCTCAACGGATTGAGTAACGCATTATAATTGGGCCTTTGATGCACGGAAATCGCTTAAACGAATGCTTTGTTTACATTCTCCGATCTGGAGATCGAGAGATTCTGATCTTTCACTTTGTTTTAAGGTGCTTTTAATAGTTCGAAGGTCGACTGAGGTCATTCCTGAACCGAGTTGTTTAGACAGATGCCGGGAATTGTAGGTATTTTGTCAGCTTTCTGTTTTGATATGTTTTATCAGCTTAGAATGCTACTCTTCTCCGAATTTTTTCGAGACTGATTTTCGTGCAAAATAAAAAAAGGGACTACATATACATTTTTTTCTTTCCTTAATCATTTTAGTAAGTCCAAAATACAACACTATTTTTAGATTCTTCGAATATTTTCACTGTTTTAATTTTGGTCTATTCAGTTTTGTCATGAATGCATAAAATCCACAGTCTACTGATTAATAATAAAATATGCTAAAACTGGGCAGATTAATTATAATTACATTTATAAGAAATCAAAGAAATTAAAGATCATTATTATGTATATTCCGTGTATCACGAATATTAAGGGTGGAAATACTTTTCTGTTTATCTTCTTCATCTCACAGTGGATGCAGAACATTTTTATGTTGCATAACTATGTATCCGTAGATTATGGTCCTGAAGGAGTATGTTTTATGTGTGTTTCGGCTAGCAATAACATAGAATTTGTGTGTGGATATTAATTCAAATAAAAATGGAGTCCTTTTCTCATTGCAAGTTAAATACAATATTATACGACTTGCAGTAAAATCTTGCAACCACAATTTGTAAAAAGTAATCTAATCTTTGGTACTATTAGCTCTTTAGAGATAAATACATTATCTTACCTGACTCACTATGTATAATTCAATGAACTTTTAGCGATCCAGATAGATACACAGATGAAATGTTCCGAGCAATACAAAAAGAAGCACCCAGTATAATTATAAGATATAATGACAAACGATATCTTTATGTAGAAATTGTATTGTACAATGACTGATTTATTGCATTTAAAGTATTAGATAATCCGCAATAACACATATACAATATTCTCAGAACTATTCAACTAAGCAGCGGAATCCTTTTTCAAAACTTACCGTGTTCTTATTTCATTTCTTACGCTTTTCTATTAAATATGGCCGAGTGCTTCTTTCTTTTGCACAGTAGTGCATGTACATAGTATTGTTTCGACATTAAACGAACCAGTTCTCGCGAAGAAGGAAGTGTTAAGTAAATCCACAGCGTTAGATTGAGCATTAAGTTTCACTTAGCTTCCGTTTACCCGAAAGGCGAAACCGATCGCGTGACGAAGAATGATCGAGGACAGGGTGCGGCGATGCAACTGCAATTGCTTCCTGCTGACCACTCCTGACCTGTCGCTCTATTAAGAAATAAACTCGAATCGGAACTGTCGAATTACACTCTGTTTCGTTTATCAGTGTAATCTTTACATTGAAATAACGAGTGTACATTACCCGAATCACTTGATACCAATTAGTATGGATTTTCTGTCGCGTATTCTATGTATAACAAGCTTTTCGTCCTGCTCATTACAAATTAATCAATAGACTGCCAATTTTATGCATTTATGACTAAAATGGGTACGTAGAATTTAAAGCAGTGGACATATTAAAATAATTTAAGGATATCAGTGTATTTTAGGTTTAAATTAATAAGATAATTAAACACGGCATGAAATTGTTATTCGGCTCCTGTGTCTTGGGTTCACTTCATGTTATTAACATCTCTGAATGCGTTTTAATGTCAACTAGAATATGCAAGGAAAAAGAATATAGGTACATTTACAAGAAAAAAGATACCAATGACCTTGGAAACTCCGGAAAAAATAACCTTGAGAAAAAAATAAAATTTACAAAGCATTCACCTTGTGGTACCATTATTATACCAACATTGCATTAAAAACGTTTGTTATATCATCACAAACAAAGTAGATTTTTCATTAATTACAAAGATGATCTTCCGTGAAGAAGTTATTTACAAAACGGGTGCTTCGTGTCGTCTACTATCGGAGGAAGTTGAGAAATATTGCATTACCCCGCGAGCCGATCTTAACGAGACGAGGAACATGGCTCGAGGCAGGAATATTTTATGCTACTTGTTATGGATATACGACAGTTAGGTGAATCTTTCGATGCAAATGAAGTGGTGCAATTACGTCTGCAGGGGATGCGCACTGCTTTCTCGGCGTTCGATGTTCATCAATGTCCATTTTGAAATGCTGTCGATCAGTACGAAACGAAGCTAGAGATGGTGGGAATGGAACTAATAGAATTGCATCGATTCGATTAGCATCGGAAGGATCCAGTTTTAAAAGGGAACTGGGATATGGAAATATGTACTTCGTGAATTAGACAGCGTGAATTCCTCTTACCAAATTATTATATTAAATTTTCTGCATTGGCGTCATTCAGGGACTTTCTATTATATTTCAGTTATTTCCAGACATACCTCAAAGTGTGTCAGCAATGGAGAATTTATAATATTTAATCAAGTACCTTAGCTGAAGAGATAAACTTCTTATTAAAGTTCCTACATATTTACGTTATTATAGAAGATCTGAAGAAACCAAGCAGATATTTGCTGTGGGTAGCAACTCTGAAACTACCGGGGGGTTAACGCGTGACGTAGCGATAAAACTCGTAAACTCAGTGCAGCCATAAAAAGAGGTTAGGGTCCTCCGGTCAACAAAGGGTATCATGATAGAAGAAAACTGACACCTAACTCAGCGCTGTTCCAAGCGCCCCTTCTTTACAGTAGCTTTCCTCTACGGCGAGTTCTGAAAGGTTTTCAAATTTCAAATGACCGCCTAAGCTCTTGAATTTAGTACTTGTTACTATTTAAAAGACTTTAATTAATCGATTTATGTGTTTTTAGCTTAGACATCAATCGATTAATAGACATTATAACCGTGAATATCATCAAACGTTTTTTTATGCATCAACAAAAATATTTTAGCTTCTAAAGAAATAGAATAGATGAAATGTAAAAGTTATATTTGGTATTAAATTAATTAATTGATGATCATTTGGTGTCATATGTTAGAAAAGTTCCTACTGCCAATTCTATTCAACTCCACATTCTTGAAGTAATTCAAGGTGATAAATTTGCAGCACACTGAAGTCATTCAAGGTGATAAATTCGCAGCTCACTGATAAACAAGTCAAATTATACATATTAATAATGTTCACACGAAGAAATTTTACAAGTATCATTTACAAAGAATCACTGTACTACTTTGATTGTTTAAATTCAGCATTAACAACTCATTTACTAGAAAATTACTAGGAAGCTGTAGAACTACAATATCGCATTGGAAAGGCACTTAATAATTTTTAAATAATAATCCGTCAAAAAATGATAAAATTATGTTACACGGAATGACATGATTTAAATAATCGTGAGACAACATGAATGAAGGAACTGTAGTCAGAATTGACTAGAAGCAAGCTAGAAAAAAGAAGACACTGCTCTTCAGCGCGAAGAGTGCAGTATTTAACTACATTCTTCACGCGAGACCAGGCCATTTACATGTATAATTTAATCCCCGCCTCGCGGAAATAATTATCTGCGCGGGGTAGCTTAATCCTGGGAGCTGCGTCGTCCGAAGAAACTTTCCCTTCCAATTTGCGAAAAGGTTGGAAAAATGGAGTACGGCCTTCACTCGGCCGGCCGTATCTCATTTTTCCCTGTGTTACCGAAACTGCTCACCGCGCGCTGATTTATATTCGCGCTGGCGCGAAGTTTATCTTCGGGAAACGAAGAGAAAAAAGGAAAAGAAAAAAGAGAGGGATGCGCGCGAGCGGCAGGCCGGTGTTCGGTAACAGTTTAGGAAAGCTCCGAGACAGCTTTCCCACGGCGTTTCGGTCCGCGTAAACAGAAAGCCCGGGAAATCTCCCCTCGGGGCTGGAATCCAAACACGATACAAGTCGCGGGAGAATTTGAAATTTACATGAGAAAACCGAGGGCTGTCCGATGCAATGCGTCCACGGAATAGCCCGCCGCGCCAATGTGATGGAACGATAACGGGAAGATCGACCTTTGAATATAAAACCCGGGCTGAACCGGAGGGGAAACATCTAGGACCCCATTTCCCCCGTAACAAGGAGGCCAGCAGGTATACCGATGAAGAAGGGGGCGGTTCAACTGCTACAAAAGACCACCCCCGCCTCGGATAGGGTTCATTGTAGCCTACTGGTTCCGAGGAGTTCTCTCCTCGTCAGTCTTCCGAGAGTCGAACGACAATGTCGAGGCGCCGCGTCGCGCCGATCCTCTACGTAAGTCTCCGTCAGAAGATGCCACTAATCCCTTAATACCCTCGTATCTCCTGCTTTACCCGCGATGAACGCGGAGGGAGCAAAGTTTCTCGCGCTCGTCAAACCGCCTTCACGCGAAACATGAACACGGGGTAATGCTCGATAAGGGCAGTCTAGTCTGGGTTAGTCTAGACTGCTCTTTTAGGCTCACTTTGAGAAACTACTCTTGCGCTTCCTCGATTCGGCGTGCACTGGTATTTTGTTTGAATAATATCCACAAATTTTTAGGCAACTCCGAACTGAAAATTGAGGCTGTTACCGGACAGAGAATGTAAAGTAGCTGAACACTTATGAATTGAAGGCAAGGATCTAGGTGAGGCTAGTTCCACCTCATTCTTTCTAGGGAATGTCATCTTTGATGTCATCATTATTATCATCTACTAGATTGTTTACGATAATTAGGAGACCTTATGAAAAATACATATTTTCTTTCATAGTGTGTTTGATGGGTTGAAAATAATATTTTTTAAAATTTTACTGCTTTAAATTACGCCTACTCGTTCTATGCATTTATGACAAGAACCAGTTAAAGCAACAATTTAGTAGAACCTCGAAGATCCGGACCTGAGATATCGGAAGCAATCCAGAGACACACAATACGATTCACTGTATAATTGAGTATGGATTTAATCTGACATTGTAGCTTGCTAACTATTCTATTACCTGAAGACTCATATTCCACTAATGGGTAGATTCGGATAACCGAGGTTCTACTGTGTTGTAAATTAAAACAGGAATGCATGGTCGAAATTGTGTCGTGTTTGGTAAAAGAGTTCGAATACATTGGTAAAAGATTCTTAAAAAAGTTATTAAGAACGACAGCGTCTTATTATTAATTCGTGTTGTCTCATCGATGCGAATCTTTCGAAATGATTCTTGATTAAGTTCGTAAAATGAGGAAGGGACGAGGGTTAAGCGGGCATTACAGTATCCGTAGAAGGAAAAGTGGCGGCTTGGCAACGTTCGAGGGTGCATTCTGCGGTGGATGATCGGAATCCGCGGGCACTGCAACTGGATCAACCGCGGCTTCGGCAAGAGCGCCCCGAGGATGCAGACGAAAGTTTTATAGGTTTTCCGATGGAGCCTTTCCTCCCCAGCATCCTCGACGAGAAACTTTCTCTGCCTCGACGGGAATTTCCCGACAATTTGTTTATCTTTCTCGACGCGCTATTCTCAGTGCGTACCCGTGCGGTTCCTCGGGCTTTCATCGAGCCACCGTGGAAAGCCTGCTCTCCGGACTCTGTTTCCCCCCGTTTTTGGAGAGCTAAATGCGTTATCTCGGGATATTTTTGGCCCGCGAGATATCACAACATCCATTTGGGACGCGGCTAAGCGACCCCAACCACGAGCCGCGGCTCCCTGATTCATTGTAATGCGGCCCCAGCGAGCCTGCGATAAGAAATACGATCTTTTTCCATGAAACGTGTGCGCTCGCGCGCGCAACCTAGGATTAATTAAATAATTGGTTGCACAGCCGCGTTTGTAAATCACGGCGTCATCTGCTCGCGAGCGCGCGCCATGCCAGCCTTTCCGCTTTAATACGAAGGATGTAGGCTCCGAGCGATTAAAATAATCGCTCCGAAATCGTTTCCGAGAATAAATCATTGTATCACGGGATATGGGCGCGCTGCGAATATTTATGCAAATTCTTGACTCGCGGAATTTATTCGCGAATACGAGAACCAAAAGTGGATTCAGCTGTCCTGTTCAAGATTTTTGGTCGGGTGAAACGGGTTCCAGAATTACATTCTCGGGAAACGTCAGGCATATTAAAAAATGGTAAAATTCGAAAATGAAAATCTTTCGTTTTGAGACAGTAGAAGGTTGATGTTTTCTGAAATTGTAGAGATACAAATTTTGTATTATGTAGCTGCTAAAGAGATTTAAAGAAGGCCATTTTCGAGTTCTAAATACTTTAAAATATTTAATTTTTTGTTAATAATGAGGGAAATACTATTTAAAAAAAATTACAATAGACTCTACTCTCCAAAATAATCACCATCACTTTATATGCACTTTCTCCATCTACAAATAATTAACAAATTTACAATATGATAGATACAGACACAATTTTGAAAAATTTTCTTGAGAATGATCTAAAATTAGATCGAAACGTTGAAATAAAGATATTGTGAAAATTTGCAAATAGTGATTATATTTATAACAATTGATCGAACCTGTGCGCCGAAATCATCAAAAAATCTTGTTAGCAACAATTTACGATCGACATAAGGAAACATTTAAGATAGATTTTAATTAAAAATAATGTTATAATTGATCAAATGCGAGAGCCACGAGTTGATTTGTACAACTTAATAATACAGAATGGTTCAAAAGTCATTAGACTATTTTAAAATAGATCAGCCCATTCATTTTTTAAAAATTCACATTTATTCTTTCATAAACAGATTCTAATTTTAAAGGACCCTTCGACTTTGGGTCGCCCTGCTCTATGAATAATATACAATTATAGAACTAAAGTATGAATGAATTAAAAACATTTAATCTTTAAGAATCTAATGCTCGAAATTCTATTTCAAAATAACGTTTCCAGACTGAATCAATTTTCGCAGTTTGGACATTTTAATGAGTAAAGGGGAGATGTCGGAATTATTGTTTGTCATGGCGTTCGAACATTTCATTAAACTGGCTCACTGACAAACGTATGGGTGTCGGGGAGCAGCCAGGAAATCGACGTCAGCGGAAGCACTTTTAAAGGTAGCCCGTTGTGGGCCAACAATTTCTCTCCGCTTCTCTTTTTATCTTTCGCTGTGAACCTGATTAGTATGTCAACGAAAATGTCGGCGTCGGTGTCTGCCTGCTAATGACCAACCAGTTCATCCAATCAACGTTCACTACTTTCGTTTACTATTTTCAAGACCATGTGAGTTCAATGTACTCCCATGTATTACATTCCGAAAATATCGTGGAACAACTTTTGAGCTTCTAAACATTCTTCTGCAATTATAATTGTAATTATAGGTGCAGGTTTTACTTTATTTTACAGTTTCCGTTTATTTGTTTTCCCTTGTTGTATCCACTGAATTCCAGTGGACTTTGATAAAATATTCGAAATAAGCAGTCATTCAAAGTGTCTTGCGGGGTCTTTTGTCCCATTTTGCTGTCACTGGCTCAAAGACGACGCGACTGCAAAGAGATGTCCGTGTAGTCGTTAGCAACCCTTTTTGCTGTACGCAGAATGGCAATCTCAGAATGGCATCGATTTCCAGGCGCCTCGTCACAACGCAACGTTATATAATGAAAATGTAAACGTGCACACAGGCAACCTTGAGTTATCGCGATACAGATATTCTCTGCAATAGCCAGTTTCCACTACCTAGTGACTGATTTTTCCAATCGACTTACCACGCAGAATAATTTCCGCCTCGTTACGCGATTCACCAACGTGTGGCAATATTTGCCTTCTAGAACGCACAAACACGTTCCTAATACCATAGTACTTTTTGTAACAGAGAATCAGAAAATTGTTGTGGGCAGATCAGGTTCTGGGAAATAAAAATAGAGAATGCGACAGACATTTGCAACTGTTCAAGTTTAGTCCGTATGTTCACTGCGTTCTTGGAAACTGCTACAATTTTAGCTTCAGATTTTATACCAAGACTTCCGAATATCAAATAAAAGGAATCAGGAAAATCGTAAAATACATTCAAAATACTACAAACTGGTGGAATTCATGGAATTTTGCACTCACCGCCCTTTTTCTTGGGAAACTATTGTTTTTAACCTTCGCGCATAGCACCTCCGTCGTTCCACTTCAGCGTTAATAATTATTGCATTTTGCCTTTTCACTTTCACTTCTGTTTGAACGTTCAGCTAGATCGTACACGCGTTTGTGTTATTGCATGTCATTAGTTCGTGTTATTGCATATCATTAGTTGACTTGCATCCGAGACTTCTATCACAAACATTTGTCTGTTTGAATATCGAAAAAGCGTTCGACACGAAAGGATTTAATAACTGTTTTTAGAATCGGCCAACGGAACGTGTCAATAACAAGAATCCAATGAAACAATACTCCATTCACGCGGATATGCTACCAAAATCAGTTGCCACGGCGCTGGAAGCCTGTTAATGACACATACGACCACAGCAGATCTATATTGAATTTTAATTGAACGCAGATTCGCCGATGACTAGTCAGCTGGTTTGACAACGTGACACAAATCGCGTTAATTAAGCTGCACTCGATTTCTAATACACAAATGAAACTGGGTTGCTTAGAACTGTCAATAATATCTATTGATGATTGAATTACCAAACGATTGTGTAGCGTAATGTACATACATAGTTCCTTTTGCTTCCGTTTTTAAAATAGAACGATAAACGTTTGATTAACCATTCACTCGTTGATTTCGAAGCTCGGGGCAAAGTATTTCCGCTTCATTATGGAGATTTTTAACTATTCCTCATTCGCCGTCGCCGGGGTCATAATACGCGAATTATTCAATGAAATTAGTCTCCGAAGTCTATTAAAATTCCTCGAGGGATGCTTCCATTGTCGCGGAATCGGTAAAGAAAGGGGAACATGAGAAGTTGAGGAGATGATATTGCCAATTAGGGGGATTTTATAGACAGTGGACTCCCCTCGTCCGGGTGAAATGAAAATGCTAAAGGATCAACCCTTCATTGCTATTAAAATCCCAATCAACCAGGGGACATGCAAATGTGTACGATTTAAACGTTCATACTTTCTCGCTGAAGATTGCAACTGTTCGAAGCACCATCAGTGAGCACCTTTCATCACAGGGTATTACTAACACTTCACTGCAATTACGAACAGCTTCGGTTGGCTTCACAGCAACAATGAGGCTTATCAAACCCAACTCGCTTATCCCAGGATTTAAAAGGCCAGATTCGAGCCACAAAACCCATTATACCCCTACTGCGCAGCCACAAATGCTGCTCGTGAGTCATAACATTCTTCATTCCCATTGTGATCCAGGTTTTCACCTTCACAGGTATAAACATTAATTCCCCCGACACCCTGTAGAAGGTTCAAAGTCGAGCTACCTGTCGCATGCTCCACGATTGACGACCGGGGACTTCGTCCACATTCTGAAGTAACCCTACGAGGGATTAGAGTACCTTTTTCACCGATCAACGCCTCCTACGGTCCTAGTCTAGGCCTATAATAATCTGTTTTATTCCCCTTTTTTGTCGACAGGACGTGGAATTACTGGAGGGAATCATTCCGCCGGACGCGATGGAGGTGGAGGTTTCCCACTGCAGGGAGTTGAGGATCCAGTCAGGTGCGTTTGCCGATGGTGCGCCCTTGAAACGAGTCCACGTGTCGGGCATCTACAGTCTGGTGGCGAAGAGGCAGGCCTTCCAGAACCTGAGCGCGCCGAACACGCATCTCGAAGTGTCCGAGTGCAACAGCGTGATCCTGGAGAGTCACGCGTTCAGGAATTCCCGAGGGACGCTGAGCGTCTCGATCTCCAGGTGTAGACACGTCGGGATCAAGCCGAACGCGTTCTCCCGGCTGCTCTGGATCGCGATCAGGGAGGTGCCCGATCTGGAGCTGTCTAGCAACGCGTTCAAGCTAGAGGCTTCTCAGCATGGCAGGCATGGACCAGCGACCAAGGTCAGATCATCTAACTAATTGTACTTTAGCTGGGTTGCAGCGAGCACTTGTGTTGTTTTACATGCGATGGAAATCGTTGGGATCTTTTCTGTTTGTTACATGGGGGGCTGAACTTTAACCTTCCCCTCCACCCTCTCCTAAGCTTGGGTACCTATTATACGTCGTAATGTATTAGGTGTGGAAATAAGTTCTTTCCCTTTTTTTTCAAGTTCAAGGAGTCTGGTGAGTCCCAATCTTTCTGCCAATTCTTCTTGCGTCTTGGTCTGATTTTCGTTGAGCAATTCCTCGAATATCATCGAACATTCTCGGTGCACTTGAACGATCGTCGTCTTCCAAATTAAAATTTCCGCATTTAAATCATCGGTACCACTTTTGCATGTCTGTAAGATACAGCGTTCTCTCCCAGTGCCGCACAAACCATTTCAGTAGCTTCAACAGCGGATTTCCTAAGCTCCAAAGAGTAAGCAGTGACGCAAATGATGCTCTTGGAGCGCTCATCACGATTCTTCTTAAAACTAAAAGAACGCTCCTTCAGATGGCATCAAAATCGAGAAGTAATTCGAATTCAGTCAGAAGTTATGATCGTAGAAAAAAAGGAAGGAACTTATTTGCACACCTAATCATTTCTAAGCTAATCCACTTCGACTTAATAGCCCTCATAGTTTTTTTAAAGAGGACACGAAGTTACATAAAAATATTAAAGTAATCTCTATTTTTTTATTAAATAAAAATCTTTCTGTGCTAATCTTTTTTTAAATTTGTTATATAATTACTGTGTGTGACCAACGTTTGTTTGTGACCACATAGGGTGGTCTACCTAAAATATGTATTGCACACAATTTAACCCTCGCAAGGCGGAAGCTTTTGACGATTTCATGGCAGCAATGGCTAAATCCATTCAAATTCTCCTGCATCCATTTTTGTACATATTTCTAATCCTCCTCCTTCGAGATTGATGTTGATACTTGTAACAAATAATACGCTTATAGCAATTTTCATACGCTTTTATACACTTGCTAATATTATTATCTACATAGTTAATAAACTCACATAATTGTATTTCATAAATGGCACCGATAACCCGTAATATCGATTCTCTGTAAATATTCGGACAAACAGCATTCGTTAAAATAATTATTAGTTTTTACGAACAAAATATACCGCAGTATTTCACCGTTCCCGTGTTGCGTTTACTTTTATTTTGGATTTGAAACAAAAGCGCCATTAAACATTCAGCTTGCCGTCGCGACGAACCCATTATATCAAGAATACATTTATATCGTCAATCAAAGTCGCTGTGTTTATGGCGCCGTGACACTCGCATTCCCGTCCGCCTGCCCCGTCGAATATTTGATACATGCGTCCGCCGTCGCTTCAAACGTTTCGGTCAACTATTTTCCCACGACTTCTCATTGCGTATTCCAACAAAAATCTGAATATTTCAGTGTCGCGTGTACAGCGGGGCTCGCGTTTACAATGTCGAACTTTTAATTTTCCGGCGTGCAGGTTCGAAAAAAAATCGCGGTTCCCGTTGCCGCAGCGCGCGCACTCGGCAAACTTACAAATTCACCAGCGGAGTCTGGGTGCGCATCTGTGGCGTCGCGTGTCCTTTGAAACTTGCAAAAATCGCTAAAAGCTCCGACAACATCACAGAATTCATTTATGGAAACGAGTCAAAGCCGCGATCGAATTTTTGTCGGTGACGGTCGTGAGACGCGCGAGTCATGGTTATAAATGGCCGAAAGGCGGGTTCGATCGAGTTTCGTGTTTACACCGTTCGCATAAGCCAATCGATTGCCGTGAAATGATCGCGATAAACGCCGGTGCATGGCAATTGGCGATCCTCCAACGGCTGCGCCAACTTCGTCGGTGAAACTGCAAAACACCTAACCTCTGATTTCGAGGATTTTTGGATGCGTTATAGATCTCAAAATTTTCCGAGATGTTCGCGAGAAATGATCGGCATGACTACAGTGAATTTCTGCGCATACTTTTGCGTGTGTGGCACCGCATAATGTTGATGGTCGGTCGTCGGACGCTTCAGAAACAAAGGTAGAGCGAGCTTTAAGGTCCCGTGCACAAGTGCATATGCGAAACTGCGAGGAATATCTGTTATAACTAGGGATTGCAATCCCGCAAAGCGGGATCCCGCGTCGAAATTTCCCGAGTTTCATGGCTCTGCGCTCTTCACTTTAAAAATTAAAATTTTTTTTCTTATATATATATATTAGATCGAAGAACTAAATCCTCAGTCCCGCGGGATTAGGGATTGCAATCCCGCGCCATTTTCAATCCCGCGGGATTGATGTGGGGTTTACTTCAATCCCGCGGGACTGAGGATTTAGTTCTTCGATCTAATATATATATATATATAAGAAAAAAATTTTAATTTTTAAAGTGAAGAGCGCAGAGCCATGAAACTCGGGAAATTTCGACGCGGGATCCCGCTTTGCGGGATTGCAATCCCTAGTTATAACTAGCCTGCGGAATTTTATGTAAAATGAAAATTGTTTGCGTCGTTTATAACGGACAGGAGCCACGCGGAAATTTCTTTTTTCCTTTAATAATTTTGATGAGCTGTAACTATCCACACTAATCCAGACCTTGGAGCTCTGAAATTCTTTCAATTTATTTCCTTAATTCTATTTATTATATTATTATTTCTTTAAATCCCCAGACTAGTTTTGGGATAGAATCATTAATCAGGATATCTTTAAGCTCATTCGATCCCCGCTAGATTCACCAGATTCAGACTTGTCTCCCAGGAAGATCTGACGATTCTGGATTCGAAGAAAATTAACGTGGAACTTATCAATTGTTTTAAGAGAAATGCATCTTTCTTATCGGTGCTCGAATACAAAGAGTAATTTAATCATACATGTCTCTTGTTTATAATCATACTTATCAATTGCTTTAAGAGAAATGCATGTATATTTATCAATTAATTAACTCAATCAATTCTTGCGTAAAGTGATCGTCACGTGCACACAAGTATAGGCAGAATTTATTGTAGTGGTACCGACAGTTTTTGTCTGCATTGCCTAACATGCAAAAGAAAATGTTGTTCAAAATGTTGAATGTTCAAAATTGGAAGGTAGATACGTAGATAGCTGTTTTTCAGGGTCACCCCTACTCGTTTCTGCTGTAATCTTGATCTCGAATTCCTCCGTACAGATTATGTTCCAAAGCGTGAAAATCACGGAGTTGCCAACAGCGGTGTTCCCATCGGCGATTGCGGAGGTCCGCATGGACGACATCTCGACCAAAGTGATCCGTAAGGACGCATTCTGCGCCATGAACATCTTCACCGTCACCATCAGCAACGCGTCCATACTGGAGATCGAGGCCGGCGCCTTCAGCGACAGAGCCCTAATCCAAAGCCTCGAGTTCGTCGACGTTAGACTGACGAGCATCGAGCGAGGAGCTTTCAGAGCTGGCCACGACAATCTCACCATTCAATACTCAAGGTACATTGTTATCCTTCATCTTACATGCTTCTTGTATTTCCCTAGTTGCTCCTTTAGTTCTTCGCATAATTTCTTCAATTCTGTTTTCGTCGTTAAATACTCTTTTCTTTTAATTACATTTTATTAAACAATTTTATCTTTTGCCTGCTGCATTCTTCCTCACACGAAAATTTAAAATCGATGTCTTTGTTCTTAGTACGTTTCAATTTGAGTTGTTCTCGTTCTTTTTGTGTTTTCTTGCAATCGAACTTTGTTAGAAGAATGTTCAGAGTTACATGTTTCATTGATGTCTGTAATTGTCAAATTACAGTTACGATTGTATGATTTATCAAGTCCACAGTATAGGTATATTAATTATTATAAAACATACTCCTTCTATAAATGGTTCTGTCGTTTTCTACGTGTACTAGACGTACCAATCAATTAGAGTTATATTTTTTTATAGAAACCGCAAGGACGTATTTATTGGTTATATTTATTATTATTATTATGGAGGAATTAATTGAAATTTCGATTGACTTTTATTGTGGCATACACACGACTAAATCAATTTCTTTAATAGTTTTCTGGATGATTTATATGTCCTGTATAATTTTATTAAAACTAAAAAGTTACAAATTGTTCTTTAAAATAAATGAAAATGTCGGCACACATGGTTGAAAATATCTGATCACTTTGTAGGTTTGTACTTTATTTGTATTTTTGGTGAAACAAATATAAATAGATGTTTGAATTTTTATACTATTCGTGTTTGCAAACATGGCAGAAAGTAATGGAATAATAACAATGCTAAAAATACATGCTGCGGGATGTATCCCTTAGTTTTTTCACTAGACCAAGATCACCATGAAAATATGTCAAATATTTTTAAACGGCAATATTTTTTTCTCGGAAAACATTGTACATGAAGAAATTCCAAATGGAGTTTGCGAAGCAGACATAAAAATATAATGTAGACAAATTGTGATAATTAAAATCGAGCTTACATTGATGAAATTACTGTTCATAGAATATGTTTATTCGTTAATGGCTCAAATTGAAAACCCGTCACCCTAATCTGTGTACTGCTTATCATAGCATATTGTCGAGAATTTACCGGATGTGATAGTAAATGGTTAATGGCGCGTCGTTATACCTCAATAGCGCCATAGAGTGCTCGGTATCAAGAAATTCAGTGACATTTTGTTATAACTTTTGAATGATTAGAGATATTGCATGAAATTTTCAGTAAAAATAAAAATAGGTAGTGAAATATATTTTACACTTGTTAAAATTATTTTTTAATTAAGTTTCATTGATATTTTTTATTAATTTGGTATTTTTTACTTTCCAAATGTGTATTTTATATTTATGTTTCATACGTTATAACGTTTTATGGAATACGTAAAATATAAATTCGGGAAGAAAGACATCAAATTGTTTATTCAAATTTGAAATTTGAATATTTTTATACTGATATAGTAAGTTTATACAAAAGAAATGACAATGACAAATGTTAACACTTCAGTTTTCTTTAAATGAACAAATTATTTCGATTTTTTTGTGGAATTTTTATGGTCATCAGATCGATTGTTAATGTATTACTCTTTAATTATTTCAAAAAAATCGATTCAATTGTAACTTTGCAGACAATTTCAGAAAATGTTCTATTCTCAAAATAAGTCTTTTCATTTTTCAATTTCTAATCTTACAATTTCTAATGTTTCCATGATAATATTATTGTTCACACTTCATAAGTGGATAAGTTGCATTTAGTAAACTATTATACGTAATGTTGCAACCATCCATAATAACCTAACTTTCAGATTTCTTTCTAAAAGTTCCCCGAGTTCCCACTACTCTTCGATCACCTCAATAGACAGACTCCTAACTCCTTCACTTCCAACCACTATGGACTAAAGCAGCCTCAAAAATTCAATTTCGCAGACTGTCTGAAGTAGAGACTGGTGCCATCGACATCTCTGCAGCGACAGTCAGCTTCAACAACAACGAGTTCCAGAACCTGCACCAGGGTGCGATCGTCCTCCATCAATGGAACCACATAGCGATCGACTACAATCTTTTCATGGATCTCGAAACCGACGCGATCACAGCGGAAGTGGACGCAACATCAGCTCCGAACTTCGAATTTTCCTTCACAGGGAACCAAATACACAAGGCGCGGCCCGGTTCCCTGAAATTCGCCGCGATCTCTCAGCGCGTGAACACGGCTCGCGTGGGCAACAACTACTTTAAACAAGAGTGCAACTGCAACCTGGAGAAATGGATCCGCGAGGTGACAGGCAAGAACAGCTCAGTCTCGTGGATGATGGACTCGAGTTATTGCGTGGTGGACCAGCAGTTGGATAGGTGTTTCAACTTGCCGCAGGGTTACATGTCGATGAGAAACTTCTCGAAGATAATCTGTATGCCAGGGGACCACATATACTGCGAGAAGCCATCAGCCAAGCCAGAACCGAGCGTCAGCCCGCCCAGCGTTGGTCCGCACATCTATCCAAGACACAAGGGCTACTTCGACCTGGAGATGAGCGACTCGGAGCAGTTGCAGCGAGAAAAGAGAATCATCGTGGTGATTTGTATGGTGGCAGTGATCATCGTGCTCGTCGTGATCCTCGTGTCCGGCATGCTCTACATGCGTCGAAACGGAGTGTGTCCGAAATTAACATCCGGTCACCTGATGAACCTCACCAGCTGGTTATCTCCTAGCAGTGGTATGACGGCCGCGACGTCGGCCAGGTCGATATCCAGGTTGAGTGTGCACGAGTACGCCGGTCTTCAGCCCGAGACAAGGATTCTAGAGGTGGAAACGCAGCCGGAGGCTACGGAGGATGAAGAAGAGGAGGCTGGAGGACTGTATCCGTACAGTGAGAACAAAGCCACGCAGACTTTACCAGAGGAGCTGACGGAGGAGTACCTGAGGGATCTCAGAGAGAGGCTGAACGATCCTGATAATTACAACCAAGCGAGAGACATGATCGAACATCTGTACGATCTGATCAAGGTGGAGGAAAGTTGTAATAATAACAACGACAGGCAGCCGAGGGGCAGAGAGGAGAACGCGTACGACGTGATCATACCGAAGCAGAGGAAGAGAGGTCCTCCGAAGGCTTGCGTCAGTGTCGGTACTAGAACACCGTCCTTGGAGAAGTTGCTACCAACTGGTGTACAACCTAGACCACCTTTGACAGAGTACACGGAGCCCAGAGACCAAAGAGCTCCCGAGCAAAATCATTTATACGCGGAGCTGCCTGGCGATGAGACGGTCCCAAGCACCAGCAGACTGTCCCAGCCTATCCTAGCCACCCTGGCAGGCAGAGCGCCGCAGCCTCTGCCACCGGATGTCGTCAATGATCATCTAATCAGCGTCCACACAAGCCCAGCGTACAATAATTCGAAGACTGAGAATCACAGGCCCCCGGACAGCCCGAAGTTCGAGCCGAATCGAAACCAAGGAAGACCCATGAGCTTCTTGAAGGCGTTAGGCGAGAGTATACTTGGAGGAGCCAAGACGGGCAACAACAAGAGGCCTAACTCGCTGCTCTGCGAGTACGCGGAACCTTCCGACGCGACTGCTCATCTGTACTCGGAGCTACCTGAACCCCAAACCTCGACCCCAGCCAGCAAGATGGCGAACAGGCCGCTGCCCACCAAACCCGACCAAGATTCCGTGAACGCGGCGAGGGCATAACGACGCCCGTCGTCGATTGTCTGTGATATAAGTGTGTTTGCGCGCGCTCGAAATACGCGAAAAACGGACCGAAGAGATCGTATTCTCGCCAATCTTTCCTGGACCCGTGCTCGGCCGGGTGCGTACTGCCGTGGATGAATTATTTGTTGCTCGAGGAGACCTTGCTCGGTTGTTACGGGACTATTTTGTAAGCTTTGTATAAAGATAGGGAAATTATCGCGGAGTCTCTTGCGTCCTCTTCCGGAGGAGCAACGAGTGGACGGCAACAACGAAGTTTTTATTTAAACGGCTGGTACGGCAACGATATCGGCGGATATGTATCATAGATTTCTATATATTTGCTTCGTCAGGTATTATTAAAGGAGTATTTCACGTGTTTCGTCTCTCTGTTTCATTCGATCCCCGGAACCGCCAATTACGAACTCCCTTCATCCCCCTCTGCCCAAGGCCGCAAGGAATTACGCGGTTGCGATACCCAACCGCGATCACTGGCTGGCTGGCTCCAGCTCCCTCGAAACTGCAATACCCCAGACGCTGGATCAGAAATTAATCTGGGACGAAACGGCGCCGGATAATCTACGGAAACGAGCATTGTCTCGGATGGTATCGGCTCCGGTCTTTTAAGGTTCTTGCGGGAGGTGACCCAGCTCTTCGGTGCGCCTAGGTGTTTTGGAAGGCCGGGGAAAATGGAACGGCGACTTTATCTTCGACCCAGAAAATTCGTTTGCGTTTTAACGAGCCACCCTCCTCCCTCGCTGTTTCACTTAGCCCATGGGTAGCCAAATTGGTCCTTCCCTCGAGGAGACACCAAGGCAAAGATTCTCTTACACCGGGCAAGTTTAAGAGACTGGTTTCCTTGCTGAACATTCCTGCTCCGACGAGCCTGACTGTCTTACAGAGAGCGTCTGATTTAGGGTTCGTTGGGGTGATCGTTTCAGTGAAATACGTGGTCAGTAATTGCATGTTGTACTTGAGGTCTTTGACGTTGGATCTATGGATGACTAAAGTAAGTACTTTATGTTGATTAATGAAGAGGTCGAGTATTTAAAAATTCAGTTTTATAGTATATGTATATCTGAACAAATGAATTTATCGAATAAATTCCAGTGTGTCTTTCTACCCTTAACTACCCTTAAATTAGAGAATTTAGTGTTTCTAAGTGAATTGCTCTTTCTCCGTCTTAACATTATTTTATTCAAATCAACTAGCAATGTAGTTAAAATTAAAAATATAAATTCCTTAGTTTCATTTCTGATTGGATCTATCAGTCTTCTGTAATCTATTGGTCTATTAGTCTTTCAACCGAATATAATAAAATAAAAAGTATCATCATTCATTGGGCAAGAGTGCACATTCACAATGAAAATGAAATTTCTTTTTTCGCAAACAAATAATGTTAAACTGACTTTGGTGATCGGAGATACAAGAAAACTTTAAAGAGTAAGATCTGAAATAAAAAAGAGAACGGTCCCTTAAAATATAGACATGAGATTAGAGTGCGTGAATATACATGTATAGAAATGAGTTAAAATAATCCGTGAACATTCAGCAAAAATTAAATCATAATTTGTTAGAAACTATAAGAAAGAACAGGAAGACGAACAGTAAAGAAATAGCGGTCGGATATGTATTAAGACATGTATACTATAAAGTAGTCATAACAATAATTAATTATTTATTTATTGATGCCGTAAACCTAGTTAAGTCCAATGACATTAAGGAAAGATACCCTAAGAATGAGAGTCTTTGCCTATCCCACGTATTTGCAACCGAATAATTTAATTATTATAATAACAAAAGATCGGCATATACTTTCCCAGAACTGAAGATTGCAACGAAGGGTTCACCCAAGGAAAGCATTTTCAATATTTTAAGAACTCCTCATCCACAAGGGATTAAAATAAGGGTTCACCTTCGCACATCAAACGCAGAGTTAACCCTTGCAAGTCCTCGAAGGTTCGATCCCAAGTGTCCACACAGTTTCATCAAATTCCCATCATCCTTATTTTCTCGGGTGCTCTCTAGACCTCGAGACACCTTATCTCGTGGAAATTTATAATTCCAGAGTTGCTCCCGACTGGAGGATCTCTAGCGTTCCTGCCGGTCGAGAGACCGTCGGTTCGAGTTCAAGGGTCGACATGGATATTTTTTCTCGTTCCACGCGTGGCGCAGCGGTGCTCACGCCGAAGAGAGAGAGGGAGAGAGAGCTCGTACGTCTGATCTTCGCGAGGAAAACGGTGTTGGTTCGGTTCGGTCGACACCGAAGTCCCCCGAAAAGATATTCTTAATCTCTTTCGTTCTCTGGGCGTAGTCGGTGTATATCCGCGGCGAGACCAAACTATTCCACGAAGAATGTAAGAGGAGCAAATAGAGGCAGCTAGCTGGGGCGGGCTGCGATGCAGCTGTTGATGTTCAAACGGCTGTTGCCTTTTCTCGCTCTCTCGCTCTTCCCGCCGATCCCGGTGAAAACCAGAAAAGTTCCGGCGAAAAAGGAAATAACGCGAGGAAAAAGGTCGCGGGGGAACGACGAAAAAACATTGAGATAACGCGGGAACGCAAGGAGCCGCGAAATGAATTTATCACCGCAGCTGAACTCCCAGTGCCGATAGTATTTAACGTGTTGCTACAATCGAACTGTGGACCTTTGTGTAAATATGGATTTTCCGAGACTAATTTATAGAAATTGGAATGGTAGCGAACCTGGTTTAGCTCAATACGGTTTTTATCATGGTTTTTATCAAAAGGAGGCAAACAATTTTTAACCTTTGCACTCCTAACACTTGATCTAGAATATTTTCGTTACATATGTATAATCTTTTCCATTTTATCCATGTAAAATCGAGTATACATTATAACACACGTGAACATTTCACAATTTTTAAATACGAAGATATTTTGTAATGTAATAATTGTTTTCATAGTATAGTCATTTTTAATAGTGCCTCACAGACGGGACAGTCGAGTGCAAATGATTAAACATACAGGATATAGATCAAGGATATATGAAGGTCATTTTTAGGCAGAATTTGATACTCCATTGATTCGTTGTACAAAAGGTAGGTCTTTCTGATGTAAAAATGTTTACATCACAATATTTCTCCCTCTATATCATGCAACTTTTGTAGAAATCTTTTTTTTCATATTATTACTTGTAGCGGAAATGTTCGAGGTGTGCAAGTTGCCTGGACCACCCTGTATACCGGTGGCAAGTTTTTGAAAGTAGAGGATCGTATAAATGCATAGAATACGCGGTTAGTTATGATCATCAAAATGACGAATATTAGGTTTCATTACACCTATTATGGTACAAAGGTTTCGAAAGAAGCGTGCGATTAATATGCACAATGGTCTCAAGTTTCGGATAATTTGATATTTAGTATAGACGTTTACACATATTATATGTATATGTGCCTATAATTATGAAAGTGGTCTATGTCATAAATTTCTTGTTTGAAGATATATAACGTTGAGACAACAAGCACTATCGAACGTTTCATTTTTGACAATATCGTAAAAATTACGTATGAATTAATTTAATTTAAAATAATATAGTGTGAAATAACTGATAAACTAATTTTTTTAAAATTACGACTTAGACCAGTTTCATAATTATGGGCACATATTATAGTATTGATAAGGAAATTGCCTCTGGTTAAATAACACGTGCGTAGTTAAAATTGATGAAATTAATTTAGGTGGAAATGATATCTGTGATTATACTAAAAACAACACATTTTAATTAGTGTATCTAACTCCTGAACCACTCATGCATCTGTAGAGAAATTGAACCATTTGTAACGTTTTATTAATTTATTTTAAGGCAGAATTGTGAAGAAGAATTTTCAGGAATAATATTTGACTCGAAGTTTTCACTAGACAGACAATGTTCTTACACATACAGCAATATTTATTACAATTTCTCGAGAAGTGTCTAACTCCCTGACGCATCTATTATAATACATTTGAATATAAATTGAACCATTTATAATGTTTTATTCATTTATTTTAAGGCAGAGCCATGAAGAAGGATTTTCAGTGGAAATATTTTGCTTGAAGTTATCGTTAAACTGAATATGTTCATAAAAATACAGCAGTGCTGAGCAATTTCCGAAGGGAAAGCAACTAATACATTTAAAGAGTGTGTAAATAGACGAACACATAAGCATAAATTTTGTAAAATTCATGGTCTTGCGGGACCATTCCCGTTAAGAACAATTGTCACTCCATCCCCGTCACTATGTAACACAATTTTCGTTATGGAATTCCTATAATACCAAAGGAAGCTATATATATGCGAGGGAAATATTCCCGAGGAAATACACGAAATCGGCCGGCGTGGAAATCACGAGAAGCTGCTTCGATATTGAACGGACCGCCATTAGGAAAAATGTAGCGCGAAAACGCTTTAGCCAACACGGCCACCGGAAATCCAGCATAGCCGAGGAAACAAATGTGATATTTCTTCCACGACCAATCCCCTCTGTGTCGTATAGTATGATTTTTCGCATTTGTTGGCATCGACTTACACGAACCGTTCAACCCACGTCGTAGATATCATAAGGATTCCTTGCAATTTATTATTTTTTAAGAAAGACCTTACTCTAATCATCGATTGAGATTAAAACACCAGCACAGGACTCGTAAGGTTTTATACAAATCTCAAAGATCACAAGTATCATCAGTAAACAGCGGGTCTTTATGCAAAATAAAATTTTTCTACCCAGAGTGCAACAAACTGAAGTGAAAAAGAAATTTATTTTCTTTCTTAATATGATTAACAGATTTAAATTGCTTAATTACGTAAGTAGACTGCGGATGTTTATGCAATTTTCAATTGTTGTAGACGAATTTTAAGAAGGGGGAATAAAGTAGAATCTTATTTTCCGCGGTAGTAGCCTTTTCGATCTGAAATCAATTAAAATCGTTCTAAATTCTGTCATATTTTATATCCTAGCATTTTTTGAAGATTTTCAAAAGCCATAATTGCATAAAGATCTGCAGACTATACATAAGTAAATAGCAGCGCTTACTGGAAGGGGACAGTAGACGCTATGGTGGGGACCGTTTTGTCTCAATTGACCGAACGTGCTCACCACTGATCTACAAGGACACAGAGACAAGATCGTTGGACAACTGAAATTTCGGAGCTCTCGAAACCACCGAGACCATTGGAACTCTCGAAACATACGTTAACCATGATACGATTAAAACCTTTGAGGTCCTTGAGACCATCCCTACAATCCTTGAAACCCCAAAGAAAACCACAGGATCACCGGGTCTTTTGAGAAACTATAGCTCGCTGTCATCGAGACATTTAGAAGCTACTAAATATGAATATTATCCACTTTTAAATAGAACTGAAATGTTGATACCAATCATGTTGCCAATTATATTGAAGTGACACAATTCTTTGTCCATTTCTAAACGTTATCAGCCGTTTCCTTTTTTCTTCTTACGAAATGTATTTGTATTTATTTATATCATTTGAAAAGCGTGGGAGATTAGCGTAGTAGAAGGGGAGAAGTCCTATTTTTTCGTTTACGAGGCGTAATTTGCATTATTCGGCAGAGCAATTCGCATTATTCGGAAGCATACAACTGCGCATGTAGCTATCTTCATAGCTCATGCTGCCGAATAGTGCAAATTACGCCTCGTAAACGAAAAAATAGGACTTTTGAGGGCGATATCGCCCTAGATCGATCTTTTACCTAGCGTTTTGGACTACTGAAAAACCCAATTTTCGTATTATCGAGAGATGAGAACGCGAATCCTGCACCCTTGCAATCCTGGAAACGAGTCTACTCCCTTAAAAGCTCTATGCCCTGCCCTATGCCCGCGGGCACGTGTGCCTATGACCGTCATAAGGCTCGCTGAACAGCGCTGTTCCGAGACAATATCCGCGGATATTATTAGCTGACGCGTCGCTGAGTATATCAGATCCCGTCCAATTACAATGTTCCGATATATTATATCCCACGTAAGCTGTTTTCGCAGACTACCGGCACCACCACGAGATGGAAAACGCGTTTACGGTCTAAGCCAGGGCTTAATATAAGCCGTTGACCGACTTCGCTAGTGATTTCGCTGCTCCGATAAGCTGATCGTGCCAGCGGGAGACGTCCACCGGCGATCCTCGATCGATTTTACTACTATCCCACCGCAGATTAGGTCAGGGACCACAGAAACGGGTTAGAGTACGTATGGGCGACGGTAGCACGGCCCTATCCGAGTGATGAGATGATTGCCCTGCTAATGAAACCTGATAGAGAAGCTCGCTCCGACTGCCTTGTTGCGGATTATTCTGTCGCGGAACGCAATGGATCATGCCGGTGATACCGTACACTTCCGTTTACCATGAGACTCGATATAGACGCGGCCAGATGACACAGTCTCTCACGACTCGACGCACACGGTGCCCGAAAAACACCGGTGCATAAAGTACGGTAGAGCTAGTTCCACTCTCGATACTTGCACGCGAGTCTCGCCAGTTGCGTTTCGTCATCGCACGGTGGGGACGGTTGCCTAGTTGTGGGAAGCACGCGACAGTAAGAGAAGCGAGGATTCAATATAGTAGCGGCATAGTAGAAGTGGGAGATTTCATACAGTCCATTGACTACCTCGATCGTTGCAAGAACTTTGATGCGTGCAGACCTTTTGTACAACTACCGAGGTTTCACTGTACTATTCGAACTCGACTGAACCTTACAGTTGCCCCACAAGTTTTTGGTACTTAGTGCACGTTATTATATTCGTTTTAACGTCCTGAATACGAATATGACTTTCGTTTTTGGCGGAAATCATAAGTTTCGTCTCGCAGAAAACTTTTTTCTGTGACACAGGCACGAGCAAAAACTTAGATCATTCTTCTCCGAGATGCTTCTTTGGAATTGCGAGTTACGAAGATTTTATATCGTAAATTTAGCTACGGCGGACACAGCGTCTCGTGAAAGGTTCGACGTAATCGGTATTATCATTTCAGGCTTTATGGATAAGCGAAACGTTACAAGGTACAGGACCAGGTGACACCGACCTGATCGACGAACGACGAAACTTTCCGGTCGAATTTCTACCTCGGTCTGGTCACATACCGGGTGGCGTGTCCTTAATATCCACCGAGTGTTCCTTACGAGCCGATGTGTGTCACGTGTCGCCAAGATATTAGATCGCCGATCTAATGGACTTTTAAGCCAGAAGATCTCTCTATATAGGTGTACGTGTATCGCCTGAAATTCTGCCTCGTTCCCAGTGGCAATCTTTTCGTTTTAAGCTGAGCGCGTGTATCGGTGGAAACTCGATTAAATGATACAGTTGTACACAATTGGTGAGATCATTGTTTCCACTATTTCCGTTTCATTCTTTTATTCAGCTACAGGGTTTGGCTGAGTTTTATAACGTTGTGACTACAAAAAAAAAACATGATCGAAGTAAGTGCTATTTAGTTTAATGAGAGGTATCACAATAACAAATATATGAATACTGTTTCTCATTTAAAAAATTCTTGGGACTCCCTTATCTCCCCTAAAAGTGACCCCCAAAATATTTAATAAATATTAAAATATTAGTCCTTCATCACCATTTAATTAAAATAAAAATGGATGTCTCCCTTAGATTCTGAGAAAACAGTTTGTAACACTACTGTAACAGATACTAGAATATTAACCCTCCTTCACCATTTAATTAAAATAAAAATGGAGTCGATATCTTCATTAGATTTTGAGAAAACTGTATAATCGTTGGTCATGTGTGGATAGTTGAGGTTTTAATCGAAGTTGTCCTTTTTTATTTTCAGTATTAAAGAAGTGACAATTTTTTGGTGGGCACTTGTATTTTTCACGTTTAAAAATTGTTACTTCTTGTTGAAGTCTCGTGGATGAAAATTTCTGCAATTATCCAATATTTGCCCAATAAAGAGTGAAATGAAAAATAGAGGTAAACGTTTCCAAAGAAGCCCGTTCTCCATTCGTGGAAGGTTTCCTCGTTGGCTTCGACGATTCCACCCACGGTCGGCGAAATGACGAAACGTTTGCCAGTCACGTGTTGACGATCTCCAGGCAGTCTAAGTGCAGAGTAAAAGAAAGAATGGCGAGACCGAGAAACAGGATGTCGCCGCGGCGAACGCGTTTATACGCGAAGAAAGTGCGAAAACCTCGGCCCGCGATAATTATAAATATGAACCAGAAAACGATGTTCATTCGGCCCGCTCCAGAATTTCAAAAATAATACGAACTCTCGACCTGCGCGTTTCCATGCTTTTATCGGAAAACTGCAATCGCAACGAGCTCTGACATTTATGCGAATCTCTCAATTAGCACTTTTGCACACTGGTATAACAGTATCTCAGTATAACAAAAAATTGTTTAAAAATATGTATATATGTATGTATTTTATGTGGTAGTAAATGTACTGTCTCGAGCAGAACAATTTTTTGTTACTGCTTCATAAAATACATTTTTTAAAACAATCTTTTTGATTATATTATACGAGGGTCTGTTATATAGTAACAATTTGATACTTTTGGTGAGCAATGGCTTCTTTGTTGACCTACATTTCTGGCAAAAACATCCCCATTTATTTCAATCCTGTGGTATTTAATTATGGTCGTTGTATTATAATATGTTCTCATTAGGTCGCGAATATTTTGGGCATCTCTCGCCAGGAACATTGCAGTTCGTTTTAATTTCGTAAAATTTAATCTTGGTTGACGTGAATCAAATAATTCGAGAAATTTTGTGAAGATATAAAGATTAAAATTATCAAAATATATTTAGTTCGAATTTATAATATAAACATCGTTTAATTATTGAAAGATACAGCAGTTTCTTTAGTAGAAACGTTTCTTCGAGTTCTGCATATTCGGGTGCAAGTATATAATAACCTGTTCCAATTTTAACCATTTAATTTTGACTCATTGTAAATGCATGTAACCGTGGTTAAAAAGAAGCCATTTAGTAAACTAATTCTTCTAACATTTAAAAAAAGTTGTTTGGTCCAATTTTAAAAAAGTTACTTATTTTTGAGGGTTGCCTAATTTTGTTCGCGACTGTGAATGCATTGTCTGTAGAAGCTAGAAGATTTTCTTTTCAGAGAATAAAATCTAATTGAATTGTTGGCTGGAACAACGTTGGGTGATATAAAGTGCAAATTTTACAGGAGAGTAGGATGTGATGAAAGAACAATAAAAGCTAACATAGATCTTAAGGAAATCTCACATCCAACGTTGCTCCTGTCACCAATTCAATTGTCACTTTCCGAGGATTTGATTCCATCAAATTGACATAAATACAATTGGCTCGGGCTCAGTATGGCCTACTTAAGTGAAGCAGAGTTAATCGGGAAATCTGAATCACCCTGTATCGACAAAGAGGCGAATTCCTTTATTACGACTCATTGCCGGGGTCTCGAGTACTTTGCAGACGGCGTATCGGCTGGAGCAACTCGTGGCCCTGCTTTCTCTCTCTTTCTCTCTCTCTCTCTCACGTACACACACACACGCTTTACCATTGAAATCTAAATATACACCATCATATTAATAGCGTATGGTGCGGCGATGGCAGAAGGGCCGTTTCATACGCCCGCGATGCACCGTCGATGCTTTCGGCCGAATGCAGAAAACCGCATTCTGCTGGCGCTACTACGCGGGTCTCCCGTTTCCAGGACGTGCCTCGCCGGCTGGAAAATGCGTCGGGAGTTGCTTACTCGGTTGAATCGGTCCCTCGAGCAATATTTTCCCGCGAAATTTTTGCGAATACAACGCTACACCTCGCTACGACCTCTCAGTCGACGAATCTGCAACAGTTCGTCACACTTTTCTCCCATCGTTCAGGGATTGTATAAAATAATGGAAAAACCTTATTTAAACTTATATTTAAAAAATTATTTAGTAGGACACGCACATTTACAGTGAATAATCAAATTGTTAGAGTCGTTTCGTAGATATAAGTTTATGGTATAACATGAGGTATAAGTATTTATGCAAAAATAAAATTTATGTACATATGTACATCGATTGCAAGACACAGGACCCGCGTAACCCTTTGTTTCTTTTCTTAATAATTTTAATAAGTTACAAATAATATAATTGTATTTTTAAAATTGTCTAACATTTTCACTATCTTTTCTTCCATCTACTTATTTGTGTCATTAATTATGATTACTTTTGTATGAAGTATTGACGTTTGTAAATTGTAAATACTAAAATAATACTATCCACCACGTGCACAATCAATATAATTTTCGCATTGTGGGTCTAGCAATTGCGATAAGTCTTTTGTTGAGTAATATTTAAAAAAAAATAAACGAAAAAATATCGTCTTGAAAGAGTGCAGTCTTGTTTTATTGTTTCAATCATCGTGGCCTAAACATGATTAATGTACAATTTCGTGATAAATAATCTTGCAAATACAACACATGAATCATGGATATTGTTTCCATTATCTATCCCCTGTAGCTATTTTCAGTTAATAATATCCGGAACATTATCGCGAACAGTTTTATTGTTTCACGACTCATATCCTCTACAGTTGAGAAGTATTTGTCAAAAATAAAAATCATTTCTGCTGTTTTAAAGTGCAAAACTTTATAATCAAAAATAATTGAAACTAATAAAAGACTGTGGTATCATTTATTTTTCTCTTGTCTTCGAATTATGATTATTAATATTTCTCAGTGATATTGCGTGAAGCCTTTGACTGACAAGCGAAGTAATGAGATAAAGAAAATATCGCGGTACATTGGAGCAGTTACTAGAATAGAAACAATGATAACGGGTCCCCTGTTATTGTTCATTACTTCGTTGCGCACAGTGCTCTATTGCGAACGGTAAATGTAACGAATAGACTGCGGATAATAATTCATTTCACCCCTTAATAGTCTTTTTACGTTGAAAACATGGCAATATTCTTAGATTTTTTTATATTTTTCAGTTTTATATTTCACCCAATTTCTTCATAAATGCATAAAAATCCACGGTTTAGTAATCAATAAAAGAAAATGTGAAAAAGCAAATTTATTTACCACTTTATCGAGGACTGTCTTAAATATAACCGACGTTAACCGATAAACTTCTACAATATCTAAAACATCGGAGTTTGTCGAGATGTTAAAATTAAATACGCTGTATTTAAATTATTATAAAATTTCAAGAAAATTAAATACAGCACAAAAGGAAATTAATCAAATATGACATGACGAAAGGACCTTTCATTCGGTCTCTATTTCTTGCAGTCGATGCAGACCATTTTTAATGTGCCCCTATACAATTAACAATTATTATTACAACGCAACGAGTGTACCTAATTCCGAGGCAAACAGTACAACATCAAATTAATCGGGCTTTAATCGAAGCAAAAAGCTAAACGTGAAACCGGAAGTGGCGCGATGAAAGGTGCTGAGTCGTAACAAGAAGACCTGCCGAAATTTAAACCATGCGCGGAGATCAAAGGAACGCGTCGCGTTAAAAATCGTCCGCAACTAGGAGTTGGAAACTTTCTCATAGCCGTAGCCGTGTGAAAGAGCCACGGTGTCGAGAACTATTCGAAAGATTCGAAGGATGCGATGCGGGTTCCGGTATGCAGCCCTCTTCCATCGACGAGCAGCCGCCACCCCCGACTTCCTGTTCCGGATCGATTTCCCAAAAAACTGTTCGATGAAAGGGACCACGGTGTTCGTTCACGTCGAAACTGCCAGACGCGTTCTAGTATGAAATCGTTTCTGTTCGATTACACGCGTGGCAACACGACCAGCGGTTGTTGCGCGATAATCAGCTCCAATTACGGAGGTTTGTTTTTCGACCAGGGGAAATGATTAATTGACGCAGGGCGGTTCTCATCGCACCGGGAACCGAATGAAGGGGAACCGCATACTCGCGTGAAAATGCAATTTTCTGGCTCGCGTGGACTCCTTCCTTCTGGACGATTGTATTACTTCGTTGAAACGAAACCACGTGGATATCGTGGCCGAGGGAAAGCGAGCCGCAACTCGCGCGCCGGATGCATTAGCAAGCGGGGAAATAGGATTTGCTCCGAACCCGATGTTACTAAGAAAAATGGAGCGGCTTCCGGTTTAGAACTGCCCGCTAATACACTGTCTTCCGGTGCAACGAAGGCGCAAGCTCTCTGTACTGTGTTCCGGGAAGACATATTTACGCAATGTTCCATTTTTGCCGTTTCGATTTTGTCACGAAGAATGCTCAACCCTCGTACATCTCTTGCGTCGATTTTTTACGTAAAGGTATTATTCTGCCATTTGTAGAACAAATTTTACCGAGAATATAAAAATATTGAATATATATACATATTGTTCGGTTTAATTAATTAAATGAAGTATCTTTAAAGTATGGAAGTACTAAGGTACCTTCAAATATATGTTGTAAAAAATTGATAGATAAAGCACTGGATGGTCCTAAATTAATTAATTAAAAAGCACCAGGATCAGACCTTTTTCAAATAAATTCTAGAGATGTTGATATCTTTACACATTATTATTAGACTGCGGATTTTTGTGCATTTGTGAAGACATTAACCGGGTGAAATATAAAACAGAGAAAAATATACAAAATCTGGTGTTATGTTGTTTTCAACATAAAATGAATATTAATTAATTTTGACAAATCTATGGTTCATGGCTAAACACTTTTTAATGTAACCTTCAATAGCAACAGCAATTTTCATTGTGAAGTAACAAGTCGCCCACAATAACGTCATCTAATACTTTCATTTAAGATTGTAATGTAAACGAAATTTCTATGCTTTCTATTGGTACAGCACAATTATTGAAAACCTTATTAATAGGCTTTCGGTAGGTAAAGTGTTAAGGGGTGAAATGAATTTTTATTTAACTGCTGCTTCTCTCATGATTGATGCAGGGTATTTTTATTTTGCATGAAGATCCGCAGTCTAATTATTATGCAACAGAATCTTCGTGGAAAATAAAAATTGTATTTATTCACTGCAAGATGCAGGAGTCCTTTAGGAATGCCTTTCTTCGCATCATAATTTGAGTAGGTCGAAAGTAATGTATTATACTCTTCGATTTTTTAAATCTTCCATGAATGCATAAAATCCGCAATCTAATTTTATACTATATTATGACGTTATATAATTGTGAAATATTTATTGCAACATAACCGTAAAGGAAAAATCCTGGAAAGAATTGAATACAGAAATCGCGAAATAAATTTTGAATTCTCTGAAATCTTTCTTCTTTCCACTTTGAGAATTTTAAGAGATCGAGCATCGGTCTTCCTGAAAGATTTAAGCTGGACGTTCAAGCTAGAAAGGAGAGAGAGAGAGAGAGAAATGATTTCAATAAATATCGGAGCCACCTCGTGAAATATCGCAGCGATTTTTGAAAAGTCAAAACACAAGTCATGGGGGCCAGACTTCCTTTCCTTTACCCGTGATATGTCGATATCGTGCCGAGAGTTACGGCGGGTTATATCTTGTACTGATTGATCGTCCGTTTGTCGCGAAGACTTATCGGCCAGACTCTGTCGGCCCTGGGAAAGAGTTATCGGGCCACTCGATTTTCACGAGGACCGTTCTTAATAGCTTTCTCGCCGCGCTGCCCATTTCTTACGTAATGTCGCCGATTACGTTGATAAAATCGACTTTAATGAAACGCGGCCAACTTGCTCCCGAGGATCGTTCGGCACGAAGAAAAAAGGGTGACACGTCTCGGTGATTGGTACCCGTTCAACAAACTACGCTCCAGTTTTCTTGACTCGTGTCGAATCGCGATCTCGAAGTTGTCACGTTAAAAATGTTCGAGACTCCAAGACGATCGTACTCCGGTTTCAAAGATTCCAAGTCATTCTCGATGTATCTCTGCAAGAAAATTGACACGTTCGACAGGCTTCTGACTAGGAAATCATACTTTATGATTCAGCGATCGAGCAACGAGATCATTTATTCATTTTAAACTTGGGGATTTGTACGCATTTGTGAAGAAATTGTCTGGGTGAAACATAAAACAGTAAAAAATTTTAAAAATCGATACTTATTAGAGACAGCGGATTTTATGCATTTATTACAAAAATGAGTAGACGTAATTTAAAATAGTAAAAATCTTAGAAGAATTTAAAAATACTGTTATATTATTTTCTGTTAAACACATTACGAAAGAAATTTCTATTTCACTCCAGTTTGTTGCAATTTAGATAGAAAATTTTTGTTTTACATAAAGAACCGCGTCTAATAATTATACAGAAAAGGGTACACCTCACCGATTTTGATGAAACTCAAATATGTTGTAGAATTCATAATTCTAAGCAATTTTTTCCTGTTACCGCCGCTCGGCCTTTGTTTTCGAGGTATTTATAAAAATAGTTTTCGTGCTGTTTCGTTTGGTTCGAGTTAGGTCTGGGTTAGGTTTGTGTTTATTTTGGTCGTATCATGGTAGAATGCCTTTACATGGCTCACGTTTCAGTTTTTAAACACGAAGAGACAAAAGAAATACAACTTACAATTACCTTAGCACGCTATTTAGCAAGAAGAAAATATATTACACGCGAGAGCGAATGTACAATACTAAATAACATATTACATATACTACGTTAATCGAGTTGCTAGCTTCAATCTGCATTGATTTGTATAACAAAAAGTGTTGCATATGAATCGCCTCGAGCTATGTATTTAAATTTAAAATTTGTTGGAAAATAGAGACTTCTACCGTATTTTAATCTTGATAAGTAAATATTCAGAAACGCTTGCGGGTTATTCAAAACGTTCATCAAGTATGTTTAAGTGGCGATAAAGCGTTGCGTATGTGCCAAGCGTCGTCGATGATTCGCAATGCTATTTGTCACCGGGAGATCAGGGTTCGGATAACGCGTCAGGTGCAAACGTGGGAAAGGACAGCGTGAATGAAAACCGGCACAAAGAAGCCTCGGAAGTAACGAGAATCACGCTGGCTACGACTATTGTGTCTTTAATAGACTTTCCAGCGCGGGAAGAGGAGTAATTCCCCCTAATGGCGGCATGCGCGCACCGATCAAATTGTAGGAGGAGGGATGAGATCATCGTAGCGGAAGCGATCTTTGAATCAAGTCTAGCTGAGAACTTAATTCATCCAGTTCCCGTGGCTGGTCGCTTTCTGCCGCCCCCTTACTGTCGCCGCTTGTAATCATAGGATTTTAATGTCCTTTGATGTAGCACGGATGGGGGATGCAGCAGAAAACTTTGTGTAAAAGCCGAAAATCCCCGGCGACTGCCACGTCTAACTAATAGTCGGTAATTGTTATGAAGGCTGGAAACAGGCACAGTTTGTAACATGCAAATGTTTATTCCTACAATATTCGTACGTCCCTTAGAAAATTCATCTATTTCATTTGATTCGTTTCCATGAAATAGGTGATCCCTAATGCAATTTGATGTAACTTTTGTGAAAATATTCTCCACGGCTTCGTTAAGGAGTTATTAACGAAAATCACGGGCCAATCAGGGCACGCTTACAGCGGATGGATTCCGGCTCGGCCAATGCTACGCTCAGATGCAGTCGTGTTTTACTTGATTTGTGTTTCTCGTTAACCCCTTGTCGTACTATTTTCTTTACAGTTACAGTGATTAAAAGTCTTTATGCACGAAAATGTCGTAGAAGGGAAAAGAAAATGTATATTTTTTGTATGGCTACATTTATTTTAATGCTTAAATATTGATTACAAATGAATCAAATTTTATTTAATCTAAAATGAAACGCGTAACATCCATATTTGTTAGACTTTGTAAAAAACCTTCATCACGAGTCTGGCTCGTCAAAATACGACAAGGAGTTAATAATTAACGAAGCCGCGGAGAACGTTTTCGCAAAGAGAAAAGTTACATCAAATCACGTCAGGAATTGCCCCTTTCGAGGTTTTTCGACATTTTTGGGACACTTTGTACATTGACTTATAATGACAAGATTGCGTTTATTTAGACTCCGTGTAGTTTTTGTCACAATGGATGCTTGAATGAAGAACTTCATCCCAAAATTCTCGTGGAATTACTTTTATAATTTCAATGATTGAATACCAATTTTTTGGTCAAAATTGAATGAATAGTATAGTCTCTGTAGATCATTTTAGTACACACAAATTGCAGATATTAGCCGAGTAAGAAGCTGCTATAATGTTCAAAACTCTGAAGACTCTACATAGTTAGCACAGTTTTGCAGTAGGACGTTTACGATCCCTAATTGTTTATTGTATCTTTAAATGGAATAAGGTTACAGGAGAATGTGTCATCGCAACATTAGGAGTAAAGTGTAGTCTACAAAACTGATTTATCTCGACATGTGCTAAACGTGCTTCAGACCCTTATTGTCGGTTGGTGTTCAATTGTAAAAGAAGAGGTGAGAGACAAGTAACTTTGACTCGTCAGGTAGTTCTAGTGTTAACCCCTTGCCTTACAATATCGTGGCAGACTCGTGATGAAGATTTTGAACAGAGTCTAATAAATATGTATGTTATTAATCTCCTTTAAACCGAGATGAAATTCTATTTTGGTTTTGATAATGTATAGTTATTGAAGAACATTTAAGCATGCAATAGGTATAAATTTTCACCTTGTTTAGGAAATTACGAACTACAAAGAAAGTTCTACAAAGACAGTTCACTGAAACCGTAAAATAAATCGTAGAGCAAGGGGATAAGTAAGTCCAGGGGTTAATAAACGACGATTACGATAAGACAGCACCATTTTTTGAATGGAGCGATCATTTAGTTAAAACCGAGGCATCCAGCAATAACAACAGAGTCTTGAGCTGAAAGGACTCACGAGGTGGAAATGTGCAAGCTCGACTGGTCCAGCGAGTTGCACCGAAGCGTGAGGAAACGTGCCGAAATGGTCGTCCTCGAAATGGAACGGGTTGTGGAAGGAGGTCAAGGTCCGTGGATCGCATCGATAATGCGATCGATCGAAGGTCCATTTCGCTGGGCGCAATCGCGAGACCCTGTCCCGATGAATACAGAACGTCTACCCAGAGGAGGAACATGGGCTGTTCCGGCTGCAGAGCAGCAGCGGCGGAATGCAATTTGTACGCGAATCAAAATAAATTGCAATTGTCCTGGCATCAAAGTTATTACAGTCGCTGACTGCGTTAAAATTGCTGCAGCCTTCAACGCCCGACTGAAAATTGCGAATTCAACGGTGAACCGACCGCTGAACGCCGAAACGTTTGGCTAAGTTTTGGTAGCCGCTTTGATCTGTTATCTCCAAAGTCGATAGTAACGCTGGAAACTGTTTTTCGTTTGGTAACCGATCGCGTGCGTCGCTGTCTTGCTCGGGAACTTGTGTAAATTGACCTTTCGATTCTCACTTCTGTAAAAGTGCTACTTAATTGCCGCATCTAGGTCACTGACACAACTGACCCGAAACTTAGATTAACGGGATACTCCTTCGGTGAATTGTTGAGACACAGTATCAAATTGAATATTCAATTATCGAGTGCTGCGGAGTTTTCATTATTTCTCTTTTATGAAAATGTCTGTTTGAAAAAGACGTCGCGCGAGATGTAAGATATGCAAGATATCACGCGCAATGTCCCTTTTCGTTGGAGGTACGAGTTAGGTTTTTCACTTATCAGATTGAATGAATAAAACATTTTCTAACAATGGTTCAGTTGGACGAACTTTGCGAATAAATTTTATACGCAATTCCCATTCATTGTGTAGGGAGGTAACAATAAAATTTTTCGAAGTATCTGCCTCTGGAATGTACAATGCTTTAAGGGTTGCACGTGAACAATGGATGAGGGTGGAACTTTTTTTTCAATCAGAGATGACGAATAGAAATAATGCAGACGTTTTTTAACAGGTGCGTTACATGCAGCAATGAATAATTAATTATTGTTTTTCAAACTGTTGTGACTTTTTTCCAAGGCTACATACAAGGAACATTGTAAATAATGCAGTGAAAATATATACTGCTCGACTTGTTTGATTTCAAATCTAAAATTACTTTCGTGGTATCATACTTCTGGTCATTTGAAAAATGAAATTCCTTGAGAATGCAAATTTTTAATTAAATTTCTTTGGTATTCTATGTACTAAGTCGTACTGCGAGTAGCACTCTATGTATTCTTTATTTTTTCTTTTACCTTTTTCTCATTCTGCTTTTGCTATCCATTTTCCTCTTTTTTTCTGTCACTTCTTTCTCTTTCATTCCTTTCTCTACTTCCTGTGTAAATCCTTAAGTAAGGTAGATTTAGAAATTCTTTTCAAGTCTGCCAGGTCTCCAGGGTTTCCAAAAATTAGTTAGTATAAAAGCAAACTAAACTTAACTTTTAAGTAATATTACAAGAAAGTAAAATTGAAGAAATAAATGTAAAAAAATCTCATTCTTCCTTTATTTACTTAATTGTTTTATTTTTTAGTTAAAAACAAATAGAAGTTCCACAAGTATAAATTACAACAAAGTTTTAGAGCTGTATTTCATATAATTAGTGAACAAAATTGTTTGAAATAAGTAAGTAGCTGTCAAGCAACTGGCAATTGAAGTAAATTTCAAATAAAACATTTAAAATAGTAGGGAGTTGTTGGCAACAAAATTGAAAAATAATTCGGAATGCAAAGAATGAGACAGAAAAATACATTGGGTTTACTCCTGCAGCTCGTCTGTGTAATCTTGTCTACAGTGACGTTATATGGCTTGTGGTATATCGACGGAGTGGTTGAAGAAAGGAAGCTCTAGATGCGGAGAGTTTAATGCTGTGTAGATAGATGGCAACACGATGCAGCTGGTTGCATCACGGAACGGCAGGGTCATAGAATTAGTATGGCATTGCTAATAAATTGCAAGTAAAATTGCAAGTAATACAAATTTTTTGAAATAAACAGCAAATTGACAGGTAACCTTTTAACCAAGCCGAAATAGAATTTTGACAAACATGCTGATTTATCGATTTCTTTCCCGTTTAAACAAGCAGATTTTAATGCAATTTTTAATACACAGTTTAATTAAAACATATCTGATATATGGAAATTAGTATTAAAAGCACTGGACCAATAACCACCAGTCACTTTGATAAGGTGTCAGCACAGAACTAGGGAAGCCAATATTAATTAATAGTGTACATCAACTACATATGCGAATCTACTTCGCTCAAATATTGATATATTGATTTTGAATACCAACATGAATATTAGAAGCGTCAGTCTAGAAGGAAATTAAACTGAATAAATTATAGTATATCCATATAAACAGGTATACCCATAATGTTGAAAGACACTTGCTAATAGAAATGATAATGTATTTTGAAAAAATCTGGATTTATTTTTGAAGAGATGTATTTTCGCTCATTGACCTGGAAACGCGAAAAGTAATTTAATTACTGCGGACAAGAGAAAAATCTAAAAATAAAGAGCAAATTTATTTATTCGGTACTTCGTATTGTATCGGTACAATAGATAATAATTATGCTCACGAATTGTCGTTCAAGTAAAATTATTATTTCAAGTTTTTAGCACTTGTGGCCAAATCAAATTTAGTTATGGTTTCAAGAAAACTACTGTTGCTAAATAAATGATATCTTTAAATATTTGCATGTTTCTCGTGTGATATCAAAATCTTTTTACCTGAAGTCTAACATTTTAGCGCGCTTTTCTTGATGACAAAAATCAGTAAAGATTTATTGTTATTGTAACCTCGATGCAATTTACAAAATTCTGCATTTTACAAGTTTTTATACATTTTTATGCACTATAAATGCATTGCTTTTTTTCTTATCGAAAAAATTCGAGAAACGAGGATTATAGTATACAATTTTTCCGCCATTGTGAACTTATTGAATTTAATCTTAATCCGAACTAAATTTTGCATTTTCCAATGTTTTAAATATTTGTATGCACTATTAAATGCATAGCTTTCCTCTTAACGAAAAATTCGAGAAATTAGAATTATGGTATACAATTTTTCCGTCATTGTAAACTCAAGTGAATTTAATTTGAACTAAATTTTGCATTTTCCAATCTTCTAAATATTTGTATGCACTATAAGTGCATAGAGATCTGCCCTTGTCTCTAATTATTATTGGGTCGTATTCGTCATGAACGGGTTAAAATTCATATGGAGTCATTAGAACGAACAAACCTATCACGTTCTATCCCAACTGCATACCTCTTGCAACATTAATTCATCGTAACAGCAGCGTTGCATCACGACGAAAGCATCCGATCGCGAATCCGCTTGCAACAATACGAATCCGTCACACCTGGCGCGGGACGAAATTACTTCCGTGCTTCCCGGGTTGATTAATAAAGCTCCTAATTTACGCGCCTCGCCCGATCATTATTGCCATTTTTACGGCGTTGTTCGAGGAACATCTGCGTTCCGGGAAAAAACGAGTGCAATGCAGTATACTAGCGGATAAACTAATTGGTTCTACAACCTAGTTCGTTTTAGCCGGGCTCCACTTTATGCACTTATGGAGTATATGACACTCTAAAATTTTACACACATTTTTAATAGTTTGATCAGTCCTAATAAAGTTTTTATTCAGGCAACAGTGAAATTGTTTAATGAAGCATACAAATCTCTCCAAACTGCTGCATAAAAATATAATTTTTAATAAAGATTCGCAGTCCAATTTGTGTGTATCACATGTCTACCTATTTGTACATTAAAATGTTACAACAGTGAGAGAAATTTAAAATACAATTTAATAAGAGTAAAAATTACATAAAATAGTTTAACGTCGTATAATTAAAATATTAATTACTGTGTAAAGTTGAGAAATCAAAATAATGTTTCTTTAACAGCAAGGTTTCGTCAAAAGAGTCTCCTAATTCGGTTTTAATAGCTGTACCGATTGTAAAATTTTATGAAAAACTATTTGTTATAGAATATTTACAATGCTTCTCGATTATTGTATAATTTTCCGCAGAAACTTTCTGCAGATTAGTAGTAGTTAAAAAAATGTACTTTTTGAGAGCATTCATCTGAAATTTCTAAAAAATAGGGTTTTCATTCCTTCAAATAATTGAACGTCCGGTGATTTAAAAATGAAGGTGTAAATAATGCAAGCTGATTCATCAAATTAAAATTGCAGCCGGAGAAGTACATAGATAATGCCGATCGATTCGGTGGCCAGGGCGATTGCGAAAATTTCCGGCTCATAAAAATCACGATAAAATTTCCGGTGAATTGTGCAGCGTAGGATGTTGATTCCGACACTAATGACAAAACCTGAGCCGAGGAAAAAACGCTCTTGGCGAGCGATAATCGGCGCGGCGGCGCAGCGGTGCAGAAAAATGGCCGGTTGTCGAACGAGACAATTTTTCACCGGGAAAATTCGACCGATTTCCATCGGGAATCACGCGGCCCGCAATTCGTCGAATCCCTGTCCGCGCATATTGATGCATCTCGTATGTCTTCACACGTTTTTACAGTCCGCGAAATGCGAAATAGGTCGGGGGCCGACCGGTCAACGATTATGCTCGCTCATTGTCATGGATTTTTAAACAGAGCACAAAACACGCGGGGCAAATATTGAACACACTGCGCCGACTGCGCCACTGGCGATTTTTGCGCAACACATACGGGTGTGATTAATGATTTTGGTCCCGCATAGTGGTTCGTTCAGGAGTTTTCTTATTGTCGCTTGAAAAACCCAAATTTGCATTTTTCGCAAACAATGCCTTTTTAATAAGCTGCATAAAAAAATGATCATGGTTTGCTTCAGCGTTACACATACTTTATTTTGATTATTCCTTGTTCGTTGCAATTTAGACGGAGACCACATTTTGATACGAGTTGAAAACGTTTTCTGTTTTTTCGTTTTAGACCAATGAAATTGTACAAAATTCGTAATCATTTTATCGTTATTAGACAGCGAATCTTTTACTAGAACTAGAGTGAAATATAAATTTATTTTCTTTCTTGGTATGCTTAATAGAGATTGAAAATAATATAACGATATATTTTTTAATTTTCTCATTCATTCAGCTATTCATATAGTTATTCAACTTTTTTATTAGACTATAAACTATTTAATTTATTTTTAAAAAATGTAGATGTACTTTGACCGTAGAACACGGAAGAAAATATCCCAGTAGAACTCTTCAGCCAAAAGAGACACATTGTAGTGGCTTTAATAAAAATAATGTAGAAAATGTACGGAAACCGGATGGCAGAAAGTGGAGCTGGACAGGAGCAGTAATTAATGAAGTTGACGAGTCATTATAAATTTTAATTACGTCGAACGTGCTTTGAAAAATACTTGGCCACTTCACCGTACAGAGATTGCAATTATTTTTATTGTAACTAGCAAATACAGCCGTATAATTCCTTCGATTGTTTCAAAAGAAGACAAAGCATCGGTTTGTTGGAGCTCCGGAAAGTTCGCATGAATTTTAATGCGTTACATCGATGTCCGCGTGTATAGGCGAGTTGTATAACCGAGCCGACCACGATTTACGATTATCGGGCATAATTCCGAAAACCGATTCACGCATTACGCATTCATTTTCCATTCCACGGAAAACAGCTATCTCGCGCCGATTTGTATTATTCAGCCGGGCTCTGTAGTTCGTCATAATCGGCCGTGTTAAATAATGAATCGGACGATGTCCGATGCATTATTTCCTCTTATATGTATGCCGCGGTGGAATTGATTATATTTGCCTTCCATTAGAAATCTCCCGCAAACAGAAGCGGTCCGCGTAAATAATAAATTGGTCCACGTTTCCCGACGACTCAGCGTTCAGTCATATAACGTAACAAACTATGCGATATGCGAACCTTTTTACTTTGGACTTTACCCGCTCTGACAATCCGTCAGCGAAACCAGGTTAATTTTCAGCTGTGTTTTTTCTACTTTAAGATCACTGCACGAACGCGAGGATCACTCTTGATTAAGCGAGAAATTTTGAACGTTCGTGAAATAGATCGTTCTAGTTGGCCGGCTTACACATGGACTGAGAGTGTTTCTACACATTTACATTTCCATACTCTGTGATCGAGAGACAGGTGGGAAATAGAATTCTGTTCTTGATGGTAATATTTTCGATGTTTCAAATATAATATAGCAGAGATAAATTCGATAAATATTAGAATTTCATTCTTCTTTAAAGTGTACATTTTTTAAATGTACCTGGAACTTTATTTACCTTAAACTGCACACGTGTAGACTGCAAATATTTACTAATTTTCATACAAATCAGCTATTGAATTCAATATTCAATTCAATATTCAATCTCCTATTTCATTTAAAGTCACCTTCTCCTCTGATCCGTGTTTTAAATAATTTTGATATTTGCGGAACAGCTTATTTTATCGTGTTTTGGTAATCTGTTCTTAATTATTAATCTTGTCAAACTATATCTGTATTTATTTTTAACTATAAATGTATAACACTTATAACCTTTTCAATATATTTTGTAGATTGTAAATATTTACTAATTTTCATATAAGTAGTGTATATTAACGTACTGATCTTCTGTTGATTATCGTTTTAAACAGTGGTGGTATTTGTAGGACAGATTTCATTTGAGTTTTTGTTACTACTATTTTATCACTAGACTCCGAATGTTTATGCAAAAAAAAAAGTCTGTGCATCAATTGCAAGACGCAGGAGCTAAATATAAATTTATATTCTTCATTAATAATTTTAATGTGGTGAAATTAATATATTAATACTCTTAAAATCTTTTTGTTTTTATAAATGCATAAAATTCGGAGTCTATTTATCACATATAGAAGGCTACATTATTTATAAAAAAGTACCCAAATTTATGATTGCATCCATAGAAATGCGTAAACAAATTGATAGAATTTGAAAAAATCTTGCATGTAGCAACAAATAAAAATTCGAAGCCTATAAAGTTCCTCCGATACTAAATGAGAATAAGTGGATCTTGCAGTTGATAATATTTAATGCATTTAATAGCATTTATAGCAGGTAGCAATTTATTTATATTGAACATGTATTAGAAAGAAATGCTACAATCCCGTGGCTAAATTACAAATTAACGTTTCTCGAGTTAGGAAATTAGCTGATCAAACACAATTCACCTTCCCAACTTCGTGCAAAGAATTTAACATGGTTTTAAAATAACAGAACCCGACTCGTCGTATCTCGCGGCTCCGTTGAAATCCATTTCTTTTGATTTTTCATACCCGGATAGGTGCTCTCCAGCTCTTCTTCCCTCGCCAGCGAATACAAAGTAAATCAACGCGAGTAAAAAAAAAATATGAAATCTCTCGGAAACCTAATTTTCGCTCCTCAGGTGCACGCACGCGAGTGCAATATGCAGTTACATTTTTCTTCCATAATGGAACCATAGGGCTCCCTTCAATGGCCTTTACGTTACGTTCGGCGAGTGCAGAATAATAAGGTGAGACTCAATACATGAAAGGTGTAGTTCCTATCAAAAAGATGCAATTACACGTTGCACTAGAGAAAATAGGAAGATAGCTCCCATTCAGCTATTCAATTTTTTGCTCGAACAACCCGGTCCCGTCGGCCACTGAGAAAGGAGACGAGCCGTGACCCAGTTTCGACGATATTCCTGCGGAATACTGTACTTATACGTGTCGCGAAAATTTTAAAGGGGGTCCCTCTCTTCCTGGTATTTCAGAATTCTTTGTATCTTTTAAGAGAACCTTAATCTTTGAGCGGTACAGTGTTTACCACTAGCTCTCGCTGGTATCAAAATTATATTTTTACGCCGAACTTATCATTTATTATCTTTTTTTCAATTAAACATTCACCGAAAAAGAATGAAATTTCGGAATATGCAATTTAATAAATTATTTATTTTGGCAGGGCCGATAGCGATAAACATACTGATTAACACATTGATTACAGAAGCATGATTTTTCAACATGTAGGTATTTATTGCGGGCGAGATAGAACCAACAAACAAATGACTAAAACTATATGTATAAAAAATTGTTCCGTTAAAAGAGTAGTTAAATCAATTACAAAAGAAAATTATAAGACGCACTATCACTTTGAAAAATATCCCTTAAGATTGTTAATAAATTTTGCAGCGTTTACACGAGAGTGCCTTCTTAAAGATTTCGAACAGAAGTCCTTCCGTATTATCAGAAATAATAGACGGATATCCGCGAGGTGTCGCTGTACGTTCCAATCTGCAAATATAATTCGTTGAGAGAATGTATTTTCTGGGAATTAGACGATAAAAATTCACAGGGTCGAATCGGATGCAGAAAAAATACGACAAAGGGAATTTTAATTTCGTGGGAAGTGGATTTTTTCGCCGTCCACGGAACTGGCTTAATTTTTTGCCAAGATATTAGGGCGGTCCAGTATTTTTTTAAATCAATCGGTCAAGCTGTTTAAATTTCTCGTTCATTTCCTCTTCAAAAATGGTCGTTCTGCACTTGACATCACGAGAAATGATCTTGTCGACAGCAAAAACGATGATCAACTCAAGATTATTTTAACCCTTCGCATTCGGAGCTATTTTAACTCGAAAATTAAAGATTTCTTTCGACCTAGAATAATTCCATTCTGTGTTAATCTTTTTCTTTGTATGAATATGAAATGGATATACACATAATACCTCATACAATAATTATATGTTTAGTAATTGATTAGATACCAACATATTTGATAATGTAAACGATCGACTCCGAGTCACCACTCGAGTGCTGAGTGTTAAAATATTTCAAGAAATTCAAATACAGGTGACATAATTTTGTGTTTCTTCGTTAGTGAATTAAAAACAAAATTGCGTTAATTTTAATTGTTTAATTCACCATAGTTCTCCAAGATTTTTATTCGCTGTGAATGCATACGGATCCACCATCCAATAAAATAAATTTTTATATAAAGAATGGGCGAAAGTACACTGCAGATATGCGAACAGGAAATTACAAAGAACGGTCCAACAGAGAAAATCTATTTCCTCGGGGGTTCCATCAAGTTAACCATAAAATAAAATTTTCACGAAACTCACAGGAAGATTTTACTTCATTATATTCCGCACACTTCTACGCGGAACGAATGTGCAAGATACAGTGTCTACATATAAATCAAAGGCACAAAAATTGGAGCAAAATTCCATTTTCTTTGCTGTTCAAATTTTAAGACTTTTTTGCATTATAATTGCATGGAACCCGTTATTATCGCAACTCGCCATCGCTAGACTGCGGATCTTTATGCGTTTATGGTACGTGCAGAGGTTCTAAACGCGGGGAACTGGTATATTAACCTCTCAGCTATGTAGTCTGATTTCTAAAATGTAAATCCACGTTGTACAGCAAAAATTTCAAACTATTTTATCGATTTGTATGCAGCATTTTTCAAACGAATGATTTAATTATACAATTTTATTTCGGCTTTGTCTCAAAATATTCTAAGATCCGTTTTAGCATTCACAAAAATTTTAATGTATTAGGTCCTTTTTAATCCGCCCCATTGTAATTTCTGGCTCCCACAATTAATCATTTGCAACTTTGTTTTATATCCAAGCTGTTTGGTTTCGTCAGTCATCTGTAAAACTGTGTAACTGTACAAACATGATAAAATGAAAATCTGGACGTGTCAGAAGTTCTTGATATTTTCTTCAACAATGATTGAAATTAAAAAAATGCTTTCATGAGAAATTTTTTAGCGAACACTCCTTTCAAAGTACTGATTGTCCATCAAGGGATGGAATTGCGAGCTCCCACTCTTGACGACAGGCTGCGCCCCTACTCCTCCGCTTAGGTTCTAGCGGGAACCTAAGCGGAGTAAGGAGTAGGGAATCACGTGGTCCCTGCAAGTTTCTCACTGCCATCTCCTGACGGACGATCCGTACATATTACAATAAAAATTGTGCGAAGCCAGAATGGAAGAAATTCTATAACTATTATAAACCAATATGTAAACTGTACTATTGCTGGCATTGCAGTAGTTATTGGCACTATTGATTTAAACGGCAAATATTAATAATTCCTGGTATAGAAAATCATTTTTTATTGCTTTCTATTTATATTTCAAAGCAACGTTGTAAGATATCATAACAGAGTTCCACATATGACTGTTAGTAAATGTGCCAATGACTGAACTATTTGTCTTACGATTATTATTCACTGAATATATTTTATAATAAAAGATTTACGACTCGTAAAACTGTTTGATTTTGCTGAAAAATGTCTATTAGCTTATAATAATAGAAAGTTAAGCTCGTTTAAACATTTCAAGAAAAGATAAAAAGATTTTTACTACGATTTTGGCCAATCATTGTACAGTTTACCCCATCATTTATAGTGTTCGGAAGTTCCAGCGTTTAAGCGGCGTCCACACCCCTTGGTCTTTACCCCCTAAAACATCGTCCACAGAATGAATGGGTGCAACCGCACAGCATCCCCATGGGACCACAGGAACAGCAGACCCACAAGACAAACGCGGAGGCAGTGTGGACACAGTCTCACGCGGAAATTCATGAGCAAAAACAACTATTGCAGATACTGATTGTTTCCTCGTAAGGAGAGGGGTCCGACCAGAAATCGCGGGGGTGGTTGAAGGTCGAAAGGTTCCCGGGGGGCAGGGATTTGGCTCCCCGCACGAAGGGATAATTAGTACGATGATGACCGGCATGGAACTGGGGTGGTATAATGAAACGAAAACACACCGGGCGCGTCTGGGTTTTCGGTAGGCAGCGTCCTGCGGGCCACAGAATTACACGACCACCCGATATAATATTCCCTCTTTCGGGTCGCGGTGGGATTGATTATGTTTATCTTTCATTAGGAACACCGGGGGAAACGGGGCTAAACCTGTGAATAATGAATCCCGCGATTCTCTTCCGCGGCGCGTTACGAACATGCCGCGAGCCGCCCCTGGAGTCGCCGCAGGAGTCGGCCGGAACGAACACCGGTGACTTTTTCGCCATCAGAGACCTCTTCAGGGAAACGAGGCAATCCCGCGGCTGGCTGAGAGGTCCGCGAAATTGAATTGATCCTTTTTGTTGCGGCGCGCAGCGATTACGTTAATTGAACGGCCGCGGATCCGAATCGCGCGGAATTTCTGGCGCGTACCCCGCGCCTGGTAACGGGATCCTGAAGCTACCAATACACGTTCAAACCGCAAATTCAAACAACCTTCTTTTTGCAAAAATTGTGTTGGAACTTGTATATTGGGCGTGCAAATTAATTTGTAACTCTCTCAGTCGATCAATTGTAACTTCGTCTTGAATACGAATCTTTCAACCACTATGTATAGGAGAGAGTACCGAATTTAGGGCAGCGTTCTGCGCAGGGCTTCGGAGTCGGAGTCGTGGAGTCGGAGTCGGAGTTTGGGAGTAATTGCTAATCACTGGAGTCGGAGCCGGAGTTAGAAAAAGCTATGTATCGACTCCCGGAGTCGGAGTCAGAGTCGGAAAAAAATATATCGACTCCGACTCCAACTGTGGCTCTTTTGTTTATAAATCATTAATAGATTTCGATCTACTGTATAGACGTATTGTATATGTATATACCTCGGCACTATGTAGAGGAGAAACAGTTAAAGTTATGGTAGTAGTATTTTCTAACTATTTCCTGAAAGTGAGAAAGTAACAAACAAGTGTTGTGTTGTATCAGAGTTATCTATTCCATATTCTCAGATTTTAATACCATATTTCAACTATTTAATCAGTTGTATTACAACACTTAATTATTTTGAGTACATATTTTTTTCAATTTGGAGAGTCGGAGTCGGAGTCGAAATCGACGTCGGAGTTGGAGTCGGATTCGGAGTCGGAGGTAAAAAAAAAGAGGAGTTGGAGTCGGAGTTGGAGTTAAGAATTTTGTCTACCGACTCCGAAGCCCTGGTTCTGCGATGCCTAGGTTGGACCTGATTTATAAATTATAGTTGATTCGTTAAGGGGATACAACTGCGTCAGGTTCAAAGCATAATTTATAAATTATAACCAATTACAGTAGTATTTCTGTAACTGTCGTATCGTCATCTCTAGCGACCTACTAATCCATTACTTAATAGGGTAGACTCGTTTTCAGCATTGCGAGGATGCGGAAACTATTGTTACGTTTACGAGACGTAATTTGCACTATTCGGAAGCATACAGCTACTCATGTAGCTATTTTCATAAAGCCGCGACAGCTTCATGCTGTCGAATAATGGAAATTACGATTCGTAAACGAAAAAATAGGACTTTTGAGGGCGATCGCGGCCTAGATCGATCTTTTATCAAGCGTGACTACTGAAAAACCCCATCTTTGTATTATCGACACATGAGAACGTGCATTTCGCACCCTTGCAATCCTGGAAAAACGAGTCTACCCCCTTAGATAGATCCTACAACCCCCTTTACGCGTAAAACACAGATTGAAACAAACAGTTCTATTTCCCTTTGCAAAAAGTTGTGTTGGAATTTGTGTATGTAGTAGATGTACAAATTCATTCGTGGCTCTCGTAGGGGTCGAAGATTCTGGTGTGTACATTGCGGTGTTACTCTTAAGCTGCGTTCACACTGAAGCAATATGGAGCAACTTTTCCTCGCATTTTGTTGCCTTCCTCTTTTCTTACCGAATAAAAGAAGACTTCCCACTTTGACGATTTTTAAAAATCTTACGTTCTGTATTTTCTTATAATTCAACACATTCATGTCAATGTCAATCAAACAACTGTCAATGATACTGTTATCAATTATACTGATGATGTGATTAGCAACACGTAATACGTCCGATCAGCCCCATGTTTCTTTTTCTTACTATACAACATGCTAAAACTCTGTTATTAAAATTATTGTTCTGGAACAAAATTTTGCATTCGATCAGATAATTTTCACCGATTGTATTAATATCAATTGTGATAATATCAAGATCAAAGATTTCATACAATCTTCATTATAACACGTGTTTCAATGAAGGAGTTCACAATCAACGTTTTCAAGTCCGTAATCAAACATTTCCAAGTTTATTCAAAGCGTATTTCCAAAGAATTGCAGGTAGATTAGAATGTTTGGTGACGCTGGAATTTATGAAAAGTAGTATCGCGTCAAACTATTTGTCGCATACCAATTTTAGTAAATTCATCTAGGCGACTCCGCTGATGAGGGAAAAAGCTGACCAGCACCCTTCAACGGCATGCTGACCATAGCAAATGCCACACGATGCTCTCCCTTCATGGATAGCGCTCGAGATGCATTTATAATATCGCAAAGCTTCCCCTCCTGAAATACATATTTTGATCGGTATCGGTACAGTAAATTATCGTTATCGACACATCAGCAGCCATCATTTCCATGCGTCTCCTCAATCGTGTAATGTTCTGTTCGATCGTAAATGCAGTTAATTAAGAGCCGTGAACAAATGTAACAGGGCGGAGAGGAGGAGGACGGGGGGGGGGACTGTCGATTTATTATAAATCGTTCGATGCTCGTGACGGGATGTGTGGCGTGGATTCGGTAATTCCGCGGCGGTGTCGGATGATTTTTCGATCGAGCGCGCCACGCGGAAATCCAACAGACGCGGACAGCTTTGGTAGACAAAGGGGCCGGTAATGCAATATTAACGTCATTCATTCAGCTACCGGGAGAATATTGCACGGTGCCGAACTGCGCCGGCTGCGCTTCGCTTCGACGCGACGCGGCGCCCGAAAATTATTAACATCCCAAACATCCGTTCCGGAGGCGCCTATGCAAAATTCAACGGGTGTCGAAACGTTCCCCGATATTTTCGTTCCGTGAATAATAATGGGCATTTTTGCTAACACGCTCCGTCAAGCCCTTTCTCAATGCGTTCATCTTCGAATACACCCGAAATGATATGATATGATACGACGTGACGTTGGATTTTTGATGTTCGATCCACGGAGATCACGGAAAATCACTGTTTCACATTACGAATAAATAGGGGATTTTTCCGCGAAATAAAAGTTGTGTTAATGGACAATATGTATGCAATATAATTGTAAAAATAGATATATGTATTGTATGCGATATACATACATATTTATGTAATCCGTTCGCCAGCAGCATTTATTTCAACAATAGCCTTCATAGATATAATTCGGCTGTGGATTTTATACTGACAAAAATGAGTGGGTGTAATTTCAAACTGTAAAGCCATTTGGAAAATTTAATATATATGAAGCATATAAAAAAAGAAATTGACTTTCTAGGTCACTCCAATTTGTTGCAATCCAGGTAGAAAATTTTAATTTTGCACATATATCCGCAGTCTAGTTATAATATTTTATTAAATACAATGCATTCTCTTGTAAATTATGAAATTTTTAATTCTCCGAATATCATGCTATGACTTATGACTTTAAATAACGACATGCACGAAATTAATTCTATTATTATTTGCCCGATATACAAAATCGTGGTCGCCACACGTGTGTGTGATGTTGATAGCGTCAGTACTGAATTCGTTGAATATTTTCACCGTTTTGAATTTTTCAATTACTTTATAAACGGATTCATATGTAATATGAAAGTTGTACACATTTATTTCTTGTTTTAGTAATTTTCATAAGTCGGAAATAGTGGAATATTTTTAAATTCCTTGAATATTTTCAATGTCTTGTGTTTGATCTACTCACTTTTATTATGAGTGCGTAAAATCCACAATTTATTTAGAAAACTGAATAAATTGTGTCTACTTGGATGTATAATGAATTTTACTATAACATGTGTCTATAGAAATCAATTTATTGAATAATTCCTGTTATAAATGCATCATCATAATCTCAATAATTGTGAATTAAAACCGTCATGTTTCACGTTTATAAGAATTAATGAATTCAATTATTTTTTGTTCAGTTTTATATGAAACTCTCACTTGAATTTCGTCAAAGATTGTAAAACAAGATGGAAGTATTAAATTTTCTAAACGAAAAAAATTCATTTCCATAATGGAAGTTGATATATTAAGAGAATGAATTTAGCAAGACAAGTGTTTTGAGAAGTATGTAAATTTGTTCTACTAAACTAATAAATTAATAACTATTCCAGAGAGGATATGATCTCTAAGAATTTATTTAATAATAACTTCATAAATGCATTTTCGCGCGCGCGTATGTGAAAATATTAAATATTCTGAATATTTTATCAACGAAGAGACGAATTGGATGAAAATCCCAGATTTCAGATGGAATTAATAAATGTCCTGATTTGATGAAATGAATTACAAGTATTTTTAATCCCGACGTGCGAGAGCGAAAACGTTTGTCAATGGTCTGATAGAACTGAGGCAGTCGAGAAGGTAGACATCCGGTGAACGAACGAAAGAACGAACTTCGAATCCCAGTACAGCAATCCAATCTGTCGACTCTATTTCTCCCTACAAATTTCAAAAGCGGATTTGTCCTCGTATCTCTCAGCTCAGTTTTCCCGTCATTTCGAAGTTCGGATTTTATACACAGTCGAAACACGCCGCTCAGATTTAAAGAAACGGATCCATAACCTAGATCAGTTGATCAGTGAAATAGTCGGATAAAGTTTGATATAATTTATATTTGATTTACTAACCATGCTTTAATTACTAAGACTGCAAATTTTATGCATATAAAGATTAATAGACAGTTTAAAACAGTAAAAAGTTTGAAAGTATTTAAGTATATTGATACACATAATTGTATTCAACTTTTTAAAATTATTAATAAAAGAAAGAAATTTCTATTTGGTGTGTTTTGTAATTTATGCAGATAACTTTTATGTCGTATAAAGATCGACAGTTTACTTATTATACTTTCATTATTAAGCCTTTACTTTATAATGGCTGGGACAGAGGTACTGTATAATTAATAATTTGTTATATGAAAACTAAATTTCACGTTCGTCATGAATTTATAATTTCGAATTAAAAATCACATTTTTTACCTCATAAATGACGTTCATATTTATAGAATTTAATTTGAAATATACATCGGAGTTGGAAACATAGCGTTCTCGTATCGACAAACGCGTTCAATCAAGTTTTTGATTAACAAGACCCATAATTATTAGATTGCATTTCATTTGATCGAATTTTATTTACATAACGTTGTTGTTACCCCTTCAATACATCTCGTACAGCAGAGAATATTTATGGACACGTGAAACAGTTATAATCACCAGTTATAATAAGAATATAATGAAACAAATAAATAATAATTGAAAATTAAGCCATTGAAACGTGAAGATAAATACGAGTACAATCACTTTACAGTTAATCACTTGTTATCTTCGTGATACGCATCATATCTGTTGTATCTCATCCAAGTTTATTACGTTGCAATATGCACTCAACGTTGCATGTTTCATTCTTTCGATATTTTTCTGGCATAAAATAATAAATATAAAAGCATAGTCAAAACGTAATTCTTCCTTTTACTTTAATTAAAACATACAACGACAAAAATGTTTAATTAAAACGTTTTTATGTGCAAAATACACGACAGTGTTTAGATTTTATTTTGGACAAAGAACGAAAGTTCGAAAATGGGGGTAACTAAAAATACGCACTTAAAAAGTTCGTTTCATCAAGGGGTTTTTTTTACTATTTCCATTTAAAATATTAAAGTTTAAATTTACTGTTTCAATGTTAATATAAATCTTCCTCTAGAAATTATTAGGTGTAGATTTATTTAAGTTCGGTGCCCTTTGAGCATACTTTCGATCTTTATTTATAAAAAAAAGGAATGCACAAACGGAAATTGCTTGTTAAGTTACACCAAGTTCCTCAGCAAGTTTCTGTTGTGTTTGACAAGGATATTCATTCAATAATAGCTCTAATTCCTCGTCCAGCAATTTTTACGGCATTCCACTGCGTTCTCCATTACCGAGATCAAAATTTCCACTACGAAACCTTTGGAACTACTTCTTGCATGTTTTATACATCACAGCATTTTCACCTAACACGGAACAAATCATTTTCGTAGTCTCTGCAGCATTTTTCTTTGACCCAAATGCAAAAAGAATACAGTGTCGAAGTGTCGAATGTGCTGTTTCTTAAACCCTATGGTGCAAAGTATTGTTTTTTGAGGTTCTGTATTTATGTAGTGCGTTCAGTAGGGAAAGGTTGATACTTTAAAACACCAAAGCGGCGGGAGAAAATTTTAATTTGAAATGCAATAACAATTGATTATATGTAAAGGCACCGAACTTATTTGTACATCTAATATTTTAAATCCATAATAGTTACACTTATATTTTATATATATTTTTATATATTTTTATATAATAGTTAACACCTTGCAGTGTTACCAGACATTTGAATTCAGCGGCAATGGTTTGGGATATGTTCTCAGTTAATTTTGTTGGAATATTTAAGACATCAAGCGGATCTCTTCGTTACTTAACATTTCCTATGACTGTTAATGTCAGATTTACTTATTGCTTTGAAGCTTCAAAGTCACGGTACCTTATTAATCCTTGCACAGCGAGACTAGAGTACATTTTGAATAATAAAGCAATCACATTACTCAGGATTTGATTACATACGAACAGATTAAACAATCATCAAAACCAGAGGTAGCTTCCCATCTTGTAAACATCTACACTGAATTGAATTAAAAAATTAATTAGCTTAGGCTAGGCTGAGATACAGAAACAAGTCCTATCTTTAACTCTCATACTTTCTTCAGAAATAATTGCATAAAAGGGCATAAGGTAATATCCCGTTCATTTTGCCTTAGACTTTAAATCAACAAATTATGTTTCATTTATAACGTCACATTTTAAAGAAATACATCTCACAACACAGACAATGAATGATATAAAACAAGTGGGCACAAAAGTGTTTAAAATAGAAAATGGAGCGCGAGGATTTGAATAGATCAGAACACAACTGCCACGAAATCGAGCGCGAAACCGAGCGTGACGGATCAGACTCACATTCACTGTTCAGCAATTGTGTACGAGGTGCGCTAAAAGAAGTTATCACTTCAAAAATAAATTATGCAAAAATTGCTAGTACTTTAGTTACTTTGGGTCCATAGGATAGGCTCCAAAACAAAAATAGATAGTATTAGGTCGTTGTAATTGAAATGACCGTTTTTCACATTTGAAACTTCCCGCCTTTGTAGTTTAGTTTTTCTACGACAGATGGGGTTGAAGTTGTACAATTTGAAAAGTACATATCTCGTACATGAATTTGCATGTATAAGATTATTGATATTGTATAGTATACATGATTCAAAATCGATTTTCGTTAACCATGGAAAAAAAGGAAATTCGTATAATTTACTTGTACGAGTTCAAAACTTGGACATACTGCGTCCGAAGCAGCAAAAACCTAAATGCCGCTTTCGGTGAAGGTATAGCAAGTGATCGGACCATAAGGGGTTGGTTTGAAAAATTTCGTTCCGGAGATACAAATCTGGAAAATGAGCCTCGTGGTCATAAGCCAGCAGCTATTAAAGATTTAGATTTAAAAGAGATGAGAGTGAAACCATTAGTAAAAAAATTAGCAGAGTTGAAGTGTGAAGTTCTCCCTCACCTTCTTTATTTCTCTGACCTGTCACCTACTGATTACCATTTTTTCAAGCACCTAGATGGCTTTTTGAATGGAAAAATATTCAAAGAAGAACGTGCTGTAAAAACTGCAATTGATGAATTTATCGTCTCACGTTTTTTAGATTTCTACTAGAAAGGCGTTGATGCACTTGTATCACGATGGAAGAAGTGCATTGATGTCGACGGAAGTTATTTCAATTAATGGAATATGAATAAAGCTTGTAAAATAAAAGTTTATGTCAAAGATTCAAGACGGCCATTTCATTTGCAACAACCTAATAGATATACAGGGTGTCCCAAAACTCCTTCAAGTCCGGGAAATGGGAGGTTCCTTAGGTCATTTGAAGCGAGATTTTCCTTTGCAAAAATGGTCGCAGTGGCTTTGTTTAGGAGTTATTAGCGAAAAACACAGACCAATCTCACCAATCAGAGCGCGACCTAGACGCGAGCTGGCACTGTCGACCCGGCGCGCGCCAACTGTCTATTGGCCGACTGTGCCAAGTCGCGCTCTCATTGGTCCGTGTTTTTCGTTAATAACTCCTAAACAAAGCCGCGGCGGTAATTTTTGCAAAGGAAAATGTCGCTTCAAATGACCTAAGGAACCTCCCCTTTCCCGGACTTGAAGGAGTTTTGGGACACCCTGTAGATTTAACAGATTGCGATGATTGGATAGGTAGTTCCGACGTTACATGGGGTTAGGTTCGGCAGAAACTTGGTACATTATCGATATCGCCGGTGAAACAAGAAAACGGCGACTGCCTTAAAGCAATATTCTTAAGAATATTACAGCGAAGCGGGGGCGTAAATGGAACATCGGGGTAGCCTGACAGCGGGAATTAGAACCGAAAGCAGAGAAGGAATAGAAACGGGACGCGACAGGAAATCGGGGGAACGAACGGGCGAGCCGACGACGTCGACGACGCCGCCGACGACGGCGACGACGCTGACGCCCGTGTCTCGCCGAACAATGAACTTCAACTAATTAACGTCAGCCCAGAAAACAAACGCTTAAAACGCAAATTCCTTAATTTACCCATCCGCTAGGGGTTCCGCGTCGCGATTCCGGGCGCAATTTATTTATCGAGACAAAACCAGACGTCGCCAGCCGTAACACGAATCTAACATGAATCACTGCCGTGCATAAAGCCCATGGGGCTGCTGGCGCGGCGGATGGAACAGAAGAAAGGGTAGGGAAAAAGGAGAAGGTGTAGCGAAAAGTAGAAATGAGGTCATGAAAACTTGTTTCACTCTTGCTTCTATTCTTTCTCGCCGGAGGTGGCGTGGTTATTTTCCGAGTATCGCGCCGACCCCCCCTTGGAAACATACTTTTCTCCGCGATGCGCAAGAAAACACTGGCATTAAGCTCGTCTGCATACGGGAATAGTGGTGCTGTGACGTTCGCACTTGCGAAATATTTCGTTTGTTTTGTTCGTTTTTCAATACTGTCCTAACTACTTCATATACGTAACTGTGAAAACATTAGGTGAATTTATTAGGTTGTTGCATATAAAATGTCCTACTTGTAACAGTGACCTTAAATCAACAGAAGTTTTTCCTATATAAAATTGATTGACCAAAGTAAGCTTCACTGCACTCAACATATGTATTCTGTGAATGAATTATAAGATTTTTATTACGCTATTTAAGTTTTTGGTCGTCCACGTTCTTCATGTACCAGATTTGTAGACTTCTTTACCATCTACGAATAGTGTAATGTTTAATCGTGTTACATTTTGACCAAACATTACACATAATGCTTAAAATGTTATTTTTCCACTCATATGAAAAGAATACTCGACAGTCACATTGATTGACAATGAAATAAACTTGATTTGAAAGTAAAATTACACATTTAAATAAGAAATGAAAGCGAGGTCTGAAAACCCGGTTTGGACCTTAAAATCTTAAAATTAGAAATACAATGATTGACAAAAATTATTAATAGACATTTCATATGGACAACTTAATAACTTCTTGTACTAGGTTGTACCAAAAGTTCGTTCAGTTCTCGATTAATACACACAGTGAGAATTTGATCTGGGATTTTTGAGAAAGCAAATTGAATGGATGTGTAAAAGAAAGCTTAGAAAATAATAACGCACATCGCGAAAGAAAATTTTGGGACAACCTAATACTATAACATTATGTCAGACTTGTGAAGAAGGTTTCGAACAAAATCTACTAAACAGGTGTGTCATTAATAGACTTCGAATTTTTATGAAAAATAAAAATTGTCTGCATTAATTTCAAGCTTCAAGAGGTACATACACATTTATTTACGTTTTTAATAACTGTAACAACAGTACACAGACCTCTTTATTTTCTATTCTGCATCTGCTCCAAGCGAAAGAAAAATTAGATTGTCAAGCGATTTACAATATACGCTCTTCGCAAACAGCACTTCTAATTAAAATTTTCAATAACAGCGTAAAGAAAAAAATAAAGTGAAAGAAAAATTAAATTGCTAAACGCTTCGGAAACAGCGCTTGACAGTAAATGCTGAATTTTCAGTAACGGTGTGTCGGTGTATCTGTGTAGATGTTCATTTATTATCAAAAACGATGCTCCAAATTCTGGGTCATCTGTCATTCAAACAGTAACTATGGCCGACGTTGACACCGGTATAAGGAAAATGGGAAACGCGGCCGATCGTTCCGGTGAATGTAAAAATTCGTTTAAACGTCCCAGGGTGGGAACGAGGGTGTGTTCGACGTCGCACTAGTTGCCACAGATAAAAAAAAAGGGCTGGTGGAGAATGGTGGTCGACATCGAAAGCTGGTGAGTCCTTTTTCAACGACGAATTTTCGCTCGCAGATCGTTAATGTCGATAAGGTAGTGATAGCGTGGCACAGGTGAGTGAACAGCTCATTCGTTGATCCCTTTTTCTACGTTTATCTGCGTTCTCCATCGATGACTACCCCCTGTAAACCTTGTCAAGCTCGACAACAGGATGGAATCACGGGCTATGTATGTGGAGCGCGGAGCTTTTAGCACCACAGATTTATTTCTTGTGAAATATTGCTTCAAAAAGATATGCTTTATCATGCGATGAAATCAGTAAAGAAAGAGGGGAAAATAATAAACTGAACTCCGGGATTTATGGATTTATAGCAAACACGAACAGGTGCAATTTGAAGCAGTGGAACGATTAAACAACTTTTACAATATTAATATATCATTTTCAACATACAGGGTGTCCCAAAAATGTTGTACATCCTTCGAAGGGGTGATCCCTCCATTTAAAGTAACTTTTTCCTTTGCGAAAATGTTCTCCGTGGATTTGTTAAGGAGTTACTAACGAAAAATGTGAATCAATCAGAGCACGGCTACAGCGGATGGATTCCAGATCAAGCGATTTTTTAAATACCTCCTTAATAAGGGGACGGAGAACATTTTTGCAAAGGGAAAAGTTACTCCAAATGGCCTCAGGAATAGCCCCTTTAAAAGAAGTATAATATATTTAGGATACCCTGTATTAAAGTTACTAATGAAAGATATACATTTCTGTGCAGTTTCTGTATCTTCTAATTGATTGGCAAACTTTTTAGCTTCATAAAGATTCCAAGTAAAAATTGTATATATTAATTGCAAGACAGTGGTTCCATCCAGTTGTAAAAAATTGCATCGATACTCTTAACTTCTGGTAATCTTTTTCTTATTTGAAATTATACCCATCCATTTTTGCCATAAATGCATATAATTCGCAGTCTAAGAATGATTTTATGCAGTAGCAAGCACTCTAGAAATAAATTTACGAAGATTAACATTGAACAGAGTTTTATGTTCCTTATAAAGTGTTTCATAAAATATTATCAAAATTCTCTGAAATTTATGGAAGATTTAATGGTTCGCCATTTATCCAACGATTTTATTGCGTTGTAAATCGCGGAAAACGTGCCAATGATACTTAAAAAGAGGACAATAATTCAACACAATTACTATAACGATAGAATTCAAATCTTGGCCATTAAAGTCCAACGGAAGAGTCGAGAACGAAACGCAGATCTAGATTAAATTTAAACGACATTATTACTCCATTGCATTTCATAAAATTTCGTAAAAAATACGTAAAAGTTTTAATTAAAATCGTATAGAAGGAATGTTTCTTAATCATATAGACTATTTTCCAGAGCTTCACACGTTTGTGTATTTTTCGACAGGTCAGAATGCAAATGTGAACTGTCGCTCGTTTGTACATTATATTATTTGTCTGCAGGTTCTGGATTCTGGAGTATGAAAATCGTGGAAACACACCAGGAAATTTTTAATTTCATGCGTGTTTTCTTTACTGTGCTCCCAGCATGGCCATAGTCAGCATTAACAAGTATAATTACGTTATATGGAGATGTTATCTTTCATTCTTTTGTTACGCGTGTTTTCCCGATTCTCTTTTGATGCACGTTTACATCGTTTTAAACAGTTCGCATTGTTACAACCTGCCTTGCCATTTCTAATTTCGAGAAAGACATTTCTGCAATTTTTTAAATGCAAATTGAAAATTCTAACAAATGCTATTCTGGTCTTCAGCGAAGGAAAATGACTCAACAAATTTGTTCAAAACCAATTAGAATAAATGAAGGGTATGAAATGAGTGATTGATGACATTTAGAAAACCAGATGCTAATATAATACATGATAATAGATCCTCGTGCAAAATAAAACATTCTCTCCGTCAGTTGCAGGAACGGAAATTCTATAGAAATTTATTTTTTCTTTTAATAATTTAAATCATTTCAAAATAATTCTATCTTTTCTGAAATTTGTACTTTTTCTGAAACTTGTACCTTTTCTGAAACTTTTACTTTTTCTGAAACTTGTACCTCTTCTGAAACTTTTACTTTTTCTGAAACTTGTACTTTTTCTAAAACTTGTGCCTTTTCTGAAGCTTGTACCTTTTCTGAAACTTCTACCTTTTCTGAAACTTGTACCTCTTCTGAAACTTGTACTTTTTCTGAAACTTGTACTTTTTCTAAAACTTGTACCTTTTCTGAAGCTTGTACCTTTTCTGAAACTTCTACCTTTTCTGAAGCTTTTAAATACCTTTTCTGAAATTTGTACTTCTTCTGAAACTTGTACCTTTTCTGAAGCTTCTAAATACCTTTTCTGAAATTTGTACTTCTTCTGAAACTTCTACCTTTTCTGAAGCTTCTAAATACCTTTTCTGAAATTTGTACTTCTTCTGAAACTTGTACCTTTTCTGAAGCTTCTACCTCTTTGTTAGTTCAATTTAAAAAAAAATGATTCCATTTTAAAGGGTGTGCAAATATTTTTTAGAACCACTGTAGGAACTACTCTGTCGTGCATGTGCGTACATTTACTCTCTCGTTTCGTTGCATGAACTACAGTTCTAGCTCCGTAACTGTCGCAAAGGTGTCTACTCTACTGTTAAAATTTGATCCCCACTACTAAAGGGATTCCTCTTGGAATCAGTCATGCGATAAACACGTTAGATGATCGACTCAGCAGTGTATTAGAACTGACGCTGGGCAGACCCGACGATACGACAATTACGGAGATACGACTCGATCGTCGACAGCTCATTGGCCAGGCTTGTTCTACTGTATTCCTCGTTACGGTTTCAAATGAATTCTCTTCTACAGTTATAAAGTAGCGCGAGTCCGCCCTCGCAGTTTTTGCTCAGACCTGGTTCTTCCATCCCCATAGCACAGTTTCTCGTAGCTGGCATCGGGCCGCGCCCCGACACGATCCGCTCGCCACGCTCGCCATTTTGTTCGAGCTGTGCCCAAGCTAAAAACTGTATTAACTACCCCTTTAATTACTAACGGCGAGTCATGGTGTTTTACGGGGACTCGGGGGCCGGGACGTTTAATTCGAAAGGCGACCGGGCGACCGATAATTTTCGATATTACCGGCGGAATCGACGACGGCCGCTCCGCCGCTTTTTCCCTTGGCGCGCCGCTCTCCGCGCGTTCGACCCGATTCACGCTGATAAATCGCTGCCGCAGAAGTTGTCAATTAATTTTCTAATTAGCCCGTGGCACGTTGCCCGGCATCCCGGCAACACTGGAATGCGGCCTTCCCGGATTTGCATTCACCTAGTTGTTTTCTTTCCCCCGTTTGAACTTGTCAGATTGCTTCTTCGTTTCGGCCGCGGAGCCAACCGTAATTAGAAAACGTTGCCCCACTTTTTCGATAACACGTTCTACGGTAAACGTACCGTGCACCAACAGCCCGCTGCTGTATGTTGATTTATAAAAGTGGCATCATTTAGTTGGTCTTTTCGTTACGATTCGAACAGTGTGCGCATGAGTAATACAATTTGTTCAATTACTTCAGTGCCTTCAGAGTTCTAGTAATTAAAAAATAGAGACTCTTATTTGGTAGGTTTAGTGTTAAATTTACTGTTTTTCACGTGTTGTGACTCGTTTAATCCTTAACCGTTTATGTGATCTTCGACTGATGTGTTTTTGGTAGCAAGTGGGGAAGCAAAAATTGACAGAATTTCTCAGAGCTTTCAGAATTTCTCAGAATTTGTTACAAACTTAACCTCAGCGTTCAATTTTCTCTGAACTTCTTTCCTGCTGTCGCTTCACAACTCCCATTACAAGTATACCGCTTCCCCCACTATCAACTATTTCTATTCCAACACTCCACAGGAGTTTGGTGGGAGGATCCAAGAGTAGGAAGGATCCAGGAGTAAAGGGGGCCCAGGAAGGAATAGGGAAAAGCCAATTCGTATTATTTTAGCCATTAGGTTCAACATAGAAATCACCGTTGACCTAACAAAAGTCGTTTAAAAATATATGAAATACAATTGATGAGCAAAAAATTCAATGCACGTAGCTTAAATTACAACTCTACATTTAAAAATGCTACAGGCAACATTACCCATTACATGGCCAATAAATATGGCTGTAATAATTTGATTAACCACTCAATTTTCCGACTGCCCAGCATTCCGTAATGGTCGAACGAAATAAAGCCGCCAGATGGAACGTCGGGGGCGTGGCAGTAAATCCCAGGGCATTTTGTCGATTATTAATATCGTCGAGAAAGTTGCGAGCGGAAATATACTGGGTATCACGGCGGACGTATCATGCATCTTTTAAGATTTACTTACAGCTATAAATTCCGCTCCGGCACTGTCCGTTTTTATTGTTTCTAACGGGTCGATAGTATTACTTTTTCAAATAAAACTTTGACGATATATCGCTGCAGTGAAAACGAGATACAACGTGTTAACCTTGTCCGTGCTTTTGTCAAATATATTCGACATTACACGAATGTGTGTTTTAAAGGCCAATAGTTCGGTAAATTTCAATTTTGTTTATGACTCTCGCTTTCAATGTTTAAAAGGAGGCCACTGCACTTCATAATTGTACTCGCAGTAGTCGATTGACTGTTTCATTCAGTTATTTACAAATTCTAAGTATTGATACAAATCTAAATGAATGTTTTACGAAAAATTTTTTTATAAAACTATGTGTGGTTAAATGTGGAGACTCGTTTATGGGTCTCGAATATATTCGACATTGACCGACAAACCAGTTTCTCCTCGCTTAAGCATTATCAAATATAATAGTTAATAAGACTACATACAAATTTTCAGATTTTTAGCTCGATCTAAAATGCTTTTGATCCGGAGAGGGTTAAACAAAATTTCTATTATAGAGTTGAGAACCCTGTACAGGGCGTCCCAAAAATCCTTCAACAGCCAGAAATGGGAGGTTCCTGACGTCATTTGAAACATTTTCCTTTGCAAAAATTACCGCCGCGGCTTTGTTTAGGAGTTATTAACGAAAAACACGGACCAATGAGAGTGCGACTTGACACAGTCGGCCAATAGTGCCAGCTCGCGTCTAGGTCGCGCTCTGATTGGTGAGATTGGTCTGTGTTTTTCGCTAATAACTCCTAAACAAAGCCGCTGCGGCCATTTTTGCAAAGGGAAATGTCGCTTCAAATGACCTAAGAAACCTCCTCTTTCCCGGACTTGAAGGAGTTTTGGGACACCCTGTATAGGTAAATTTATAAAAATAGAGAATCAGAAATAACAGAAGAATGTAAAATTACGATCGCCAACGAATTGCAAAAAGAAGTCAGATCGGAACGTGCGCCCGCGACAAACACGTCGTTCGTTAACATTCGATTATACGTGTGCCCAAACACGTTAATAAACCCGCTTTTCCCTTACGGCTTTTCCTTACACTATTTTTCTGTTTCGGCCTGATGCAAGCAAATAGAAATGAAAAACACGCGAACCTCGATACACGCATCTCGTCGTGTCATTTACCAATTATAGCGCACAAATGGGCGTAGGATACTTCCTCTTTCGGCGAATGAAATTTAATAGGAAAAGAGTGTCGCAGAGGGAGAATAGTGAAGAGTGGACGAGTAGGTTACAAAAGGCTGCGTTCGTTAACGACCACCTTTGTCAGCTTGTTCTGCGTCAAACAAGTCTTTCGGTTATTACACACGGCACGCATTATGGTGCAACAATTTGATATTTACCTGTTTGTTTTTATACGTGTTTCGTAACTTGTGTTGCAAAGTTTCACAAAGGCGGTGACACCTTCACCCAATGGAATCGTGAAAGAGATACGGTGCAAGGGAGTTTCATTGATCAGAGAAACCTTGCTCGCAGAGACATATTGATTTTGCGGGCACGTTTAGTCACGAGGAATCGCTGGCACCTATGGAAATGGCCATCAAACGTTGCTATTTGTAAGATAAGCTCCTGTCGAATTGGTTATTTAGTCTGTGACGTGCCCTACTTCGCCACTCATAGAGAATACCAGCTACAGAGCGTTAGTAGCAAAGTCAATCTATAATTTAGATAATCGCGAAACAGATTAACTCATTCGATAGAATCCCGCGGATAACGACGACACTGCTAATGAGGTCTGAACTAGTTTTCGATTAAAATTCAATCTTCCGAGCACGAACGCGATTAAATATAAAGGTACCTGAACAAGTTGTACGGAGTAGTATCTCGATATGTGTGAAGTTAGAGCTGCGTACAATGAGGATAATACAGGACTAACATGGATTAGATATATCGGTGAGATAATATTAATTCAGTGACAAAACTTTATTTAATTATTGCTTTGTGAAGCTTATATCAATGTACATACTTGTGACATTTTTCTTATCAAAATGGGACCGATAACGGTACAGTTTGGATCACATTTACTTGTTCAGTTGCGAAGTCAGTAGAACCTAGATTTTCTGAAGAAAACCTTCTGAACAAAATGTATAGATTATTCAAAACCCTTTTGTATTTAACATATTTGTATTAATAAAATTTTGAAGTATTTTTAGAGGAACATTGACAAGTTGTTAAAAGAAATGCAGTAAATGGGTACGCGGTTGGCTACTCAAGGGTTAAAATGTTTTAACTTCAAAAAATAATAGTACGGCAATAAATCTACCCTTGTTTTAAAGCTTTATTTCTGCAATTCCACTCATTTTTCATAATCGGTTCGGATAATCGAGGAGTTATTGCTATCGTGAATTAAACAAGCAAACATAATTCAAATTGGATCGTGTTTGGAATAATTTCGATAAGAGATTTAATGCAAATTACTTCTCGGAAAGAGAATAAAGGACTTTTGAGGGCGATTGCGGCCTAGATTGATCTTTCATCTAGTGCTTTTGACTACTGGAAAACCCCATCTTTAGATTATCGAAAAATGACAAGACGCATCGTACCCACTCCACCCTCCCCTACTACCACGCTATTCCCCACGCCTTCGCTGCGGCCCGGTCAGGTGACGCGTTTCGAGAGAGGGTAACTCTTTCCCCTTAATTCGTGCTCCCTCTCCTCATATATCGATTCTGAGTGGGAGAACCGCCGCATCGGTAGGGGGCAGCGTTACCATATTTTTATCCCTCTATCCCTCCCGGCCCCTTACCCTTCCGCCTCGCGCCCAGTTTCGCAGCGTAGCTCGTCTTTCCACTCTTCCCAAAGACGAGCTACGCTGCGAAACTGGGCGAGAGGCGGAAGGGTAAGGGGCCGGGAGGGATAGAGGGATAAAAATGTATGTATGGTAACCCCTACTAGGGGGTTCTATGGCTCCAGGCTAAGTTCGTCACCCCCGATCTAAACTGTAACGTCAAGTGAAATTCGATGTAAGACCGCAAAGGGTTAAGACTGTCTAGTCGATGCAACCAAACGTGTGCAGCAACAGTTGCCCTTTTGTCCATCCTGGCTTTCACGTCGCAATCAATTGGGAACGGAAATCAAACGAACGGTGTTTCGCGCCGAACAATGCTGGAATTCTGTTGAACCTAAAGAGAGAAGAGAGGAGACGGGAAAGCGGCGATGGGATGGGAAAGCTTCTCCCATGAAGCCGAGTTTGTTAAGCCAAACCGAATTAGCTCGTTAAGGCAACGGAATTCCATCGGCGATTAAAGCTCGAGCGTCGACCGACTTTTCGTTCCTTTTGTTGCGTCGCGATGGTAAACTCGCGATAACAGCCGGAGAGAAATTCTCGGCGGGAAATAACGAAAGAGCCATTCGTAACGCGTCGTCCCACCATCGAAGAAACGTTCGTTTATCTCGAAGACCGCTGCTCCGGCAATGGACGATCGTCGATTAGCAACAGTTAGTGCCAATTTAACGATGTAATGCGATCAGGTTAAACGCTAACGAATGGACAAGTGATACAAGACGCTCGGAATGTACGCTGCCGCTCGAAATGTTCTTCATTGTGATCACTAGACTCCAGATCTTTATGCATTTATAGCGAAACTGAGTAGATGAATTCAAAATTGTAGGAAAATTTTTAAAATTAAAGATGCACATATATACGCGATTTCTCATCTATTAAAATCGTTAAAGGAAGAAATAACATTCTGTTTGGGTTTATCCCTTGTAATTTTAATCGATACAGACAGCTTTTATTTTGCATAAACCTCCGCTGACGGGTGATCACTTTATGCAAAAGAAAATTGTGTGCATTTACTATAAGAAATACTACAAGCATTACTACAAGAAAATAATTTATTGGTACTCTTCGATTTTTAAAATCCTTCTGCTGTTTCAAATTACAGCTACCCATTTTTGTCATAAATGCACACAATCAGCAGTTAAGTGATGATCACTCAAAAATGGTCACTAGAAGTGAATTTTCAATTTGTATTGTGATATATATCCAAATATTTATTGATTAATTTTCGTTTAACCCGTATACGCTCATCAAAACTAATAGCATAAAAGAGACTCGGGTAACAATTTACCCATTTTTGTCTTACACTTTAAATCAACAAATCGTGTTTCATTTGTAACGACACATTTTAAATAAATACATCTAATAACACTGTATGTACAAATAGTAGTAAGTTATTAGGTTGGAAAAAAAGTTCTTGCTGTTTTTATTATAAAATCAAAATAACAAAAACCGTAAGAACTGTCTTTCCAACCTAATATGTAGTAACAATACCATATTCTGTAATGGTAAAAAGTGCCACTGTTTTACCATTATCCTTTACATCCAAATAAAATCCGATTTTATTGTTGTCAGTATTTAGCCATTGGAAAATACGATAAGTAGACTGCGGATTGTATGCATTTATGATAAAAATGAATAGAGTAAATACAAAACATTGCAAATGTATACGGTTGAAAAAGTACGGTTGTACTATTTCCGACCTATTAAAAGTATTAACAAAAGAAACGGAAATCTATGTAGCCCCTGTATCTTGCAATTAATTCCGGCAATTATTATTGTGCATAAAAATCCGCAGTCTAATGATGAGCATTGATCCTCCTAGGAGCTTTCAGACATCGTAAAATAAATCATTACAGTCTGTTTTTACACAATTCATTTTGCATAAAAGCCCGCAATCTAGTGATTAAACTGTGACTATTCTGGAGGAGCGTATGGGGGTTAATTACTAAAATTTCAATCCCATATTATAGTCACTAGAATCTCTTCTTCATATTATAATCACTAAAATTGCATCCTAAAATACACGATTAATAATACAGTGAAGAGTTCATTCAAATTATATGGAACAGAGGGAATACCATTGAGATCATCGATCCAGGAAGCCAGGGGAATGAAGTCAACGGTATCGACCGCGCAGGGAAATTATAGGCCTCCTGGAAATCGAGATAATTCTATGTCGTCGCTAGCCCCGGAGGAGCATCCTCCGACAATAAATTCATTACAAAGCCGCTTCTAATTGTCGGCTGGTTCGCGAGGCCGGAATGAATTCGCTCAGATCCGCCTACGTCTTAACCGCGCCCAGTTGGCAAATTGCAATCTTCCTGTGGAGTAAACACGCCGGGAGGTATGCTTCTTAGCGAGCCCCCTAATCGCGCGACTTATTTATGCAAACTAATTAACAGGACTTGCGTGAGGCATCGCTTCCGGCACATGTTTCAACCTCCTACGATTTTATTCCGAGCTTCTTTGATTTTTATTCGAACTTTGCGCGTTGCCCTTCCTCTATTATCAGTCCATTTGGGACTTCTAACATGATCAATATTATTATAAATAATAGTAGCTGCGATATGGATCGTGCATTGGATGCATAATCCTGATGTTGTCAATAATTCAACAATTAAAGAGCTAAATAAGAAATAGTACTCTTGGTTACGTCGAATTTCATTTAATTCATATGTTAGATGATTGCATAAGTTCTCGTGCCCGATTTGAAAATAAAATTCAATGGTTAAATTTTAAAGAATACAACTTTATTAATCAATTAATTATTATTTTGTTTTTTTTCTATGTTCTTTTTGTATATTTTCTATTTGTTTTTATCAGTTATACAAAACGTCTGTAAACCCATGTATAAAAGGACCTCGGTCCGTATATACTAATAATAGTAATAATAATAATAATTATATGTATGTATAGTCACCATTCTTTTCTAATTGTAGAAAATTTAATCATTTTTTAATTTGAATTTAACCAAATCTTTAATCAATCTTTAAAATTTTACCATTGAATTTTATTTTCAAGTGGCGCCGAAATCATTAAATTGTTTATTTGAACTGATGTACGATGGATCCAAAAGGTATTTAAAAAAGTTATCGTCTTCCTAAGAATGTTCGAATATTAGTGGGAGTCACTGTAGATGACAACCCTAGTTTCGGAGGTATTCGAGTGGGTCGCTTTAAATGGGGCACCCTGTATACACACATATTAAGTTGAAGAGCTCAAGAGAAGACGTCCATTTGATTTAACTAGGAGATACGATTCTTCCATCGAGAGGGGCTCATCATTCTTGACATATCAGCGTACTAGAATTAAAACGCTGGCGAAATGAACTATCGTTGACTTTGCCTCGGGGCAACACGCAAGGGAAACAGGGTTTCATCTCCTCCCTCGGACGGTCGTCCCTCATTTCGCTCATGGTTCCAGCCCGAGGGACCGTTTTTCCATTCTTTCGTCCCAGGCCGAAACGAACGCAGCTTTAATATCGTCCGAGGGAGAGAATGAAAAAAAAAGAGGAAGGTCCGATATCGTCAACAGCTAAAAGCTGGCCGGAGACAAATGCCGCGCGGCGAACGGAGGATTCTATTTCCGTGTAGATAACGATAAATTGATATCGTGAAAACGGTGACCGGGTTGGAAATCGATGAACGGGAAAATGAACTTTTCGAGCTTAAACAGCGAGCCCCGTTCGCTCGGCCGCTGGAAAACGAAACGCAATCAAACGTGAATTATTCAAACCAGTACGTAGCCGGTAATACGATCTCAACGTTGCCGAAACGATTACTATCAAGTCGCTCGTTGACCGATCTGTGCTGCGAATTTTCAATGCGTTTTGCACGCTGCTCGATCAATCCAGACGTCACTACCGGTCTTAACGCTGACTAAAATTCCTTCTCTTCCACAACTACTTGAATTATAAAAATGTTTTCATCAGAACTTCTTTATTGAAGTGCATTACAATATAATACGAAGTCTAAAGAGATGCAGTCATTATTACAAAGTGATATATCCACGGTGGACCTAAGAATTATTTGATGAATTAATACTGTGATAATTTCATAAAAAATCATCGTACAACAATTGATGTAGACTCATTTCAAAGTTACAAGCCTCTGGTTTCATAATACCCGTTACCAAATACCCGGAAGACCCGTTTCTCCTCTCGAAAATGCTGTTTGTTCAACAATCTGTGAAGACGTAGGAAAGTTTTTTTCGTGACTGAATCTACCGTAGATTTAAAGATTGAAGCTTCCTCTTTGCAACGACTCCTTAAAAATTGATGCACGATTTTTTTTCGCTGTTTTATGGAACTAAAATGGGGAGCAAGTTCGGTTGTGTAAAGTCCTCGTGGTGTAATTGATAGTATTGTAAGTTGGCGACACACCTCTCATCCAAAATTCGATAAAACGACTAAAACAAATCGTACATTAATTTTTAAGGAATCGTTGCAAAGAGGAGGCTGCAATGTTTAAATCTGTAGTAGTTCCAGTCACGAAACAAATTTTTTGTAGTTTTTGGAGACATTCGAATCTGCAGCAATTTTTGTATAAAGTGAGTCTTCAGTTTCCAACCTGTTAAACCAATATTTTAGGGAAAAATGAACATTGTATTGCGAATGCAGAGGGTTCAGTTGTTTTTACGAAATTATCACAATTGAAATATGTAGTGTTTAAATGGAAATGTAGTGTTTAAATAGAAATACTTAACACAAGTTGAAGATGAATTTTCTCCCTTAATTACACAATTTGATCCAATTTCGTTCACAAAGTATTAATGAAACAATTGAGAGAAGCGAGGTGGCGAGCGTGCTGTTCTTTCGAAGATATTAATGAAGTAAAATTTAGTCTTCAACTTAGGAAAACTCCCTTACTTTACACGACCTTCCAGTTAATCGATCGCGAAGAGTCTTCTGATCAACAAGACTGGTTAACGAGCTTAATTGGCCTCCTTTTTCGGTGTCTATAGCTTCGCCGCAGAAATACTGGCGTGGTGTTCGGTGCATTCAAGAGAAAGAGAAAATGGTAATAACACGATGATCCCTGGCAATTGCCAGGAAAAACCAAGTTCTCAACAACTGCCTTTTCGATAAACATAGACGTGCTCTGAATTTCTCGAAAATCATCCTGTGAAACCCGTAATCTTGTAAACAATATTAATCTTCCGTCGTTTCTTTTAATTCGTATATTATTTATAGATTTGTATATCATTTCTTTCTGATGTACACTATATTTTGATTATTTGTGTTTTCTTTAAATATTTGCTACTAATTTGTTTATTTACGGTGAGGCAAGGCACAGAGAGCAAGGCAGGATAATCTAATATTAGCTGTTAAACTAAGTCTAAACCAACAGAGATTTTTCGTTTACTTTATCTTAGTACGTTTTACATAATTAATTTATGTAATGAGGAGCAAATTTACATTTTAAATATTTCACACACGAACGAATACAGACAGATCGTAAAACGAAGTGAAATTCACCATCGTATTAATAATTTAATCTTGCACGTCAGAAAAATGTAATTATTTTATGATTATAATTTTATGATCTGATTGATATACACGGTGTCCTAGTAATATAATTCAGTTTGTAAGCTACAATCTTGTGAAATATAAAAATAACTGATAAATACTAGTGATATTAGTGATCTGTGTCTTGTAACAAATAAATGACTTTAGTTTCTTTAACACGTTAAGTATTAAAATTATAATCCTCAGAAAATTCCAAACATTCGAATTATTTGAGTTTTAAAGCAAAACTGAAAAGATAAAGATTATCACAGCGATTATTGTTTCAAGTATTCTACATCTTTCAATCGTGATAAAATGTTCCAATTATAACAGAATTAATTTCTAAATCAGATAAAAAAATATTATCATTGTAGCAGTCAACGAGTTAACGTGCTAAAAATGAGAGAAGGCTATAGAAGAAAAAGAAACGGCGAGGGGAAACAAAAAGGTGTGTAAAGGGTGAGATTCAGCGGATGTCAAGCGTTGTAATAACACCTGACCTGAAAACATGTGGCTGTAGAGATGACACAATTCTCCCACGACCCAATCCGGGCCACTAATTAGTTCTTTTGTTAAAACGCTGACATACGATGCAGCTACTATTTACCTACACGCGATCGCTCGATGCCCGCGTGTAATCCTACTATGATCGAATATTATACAAGCTGTCTCGCTTAAGCGTGACCCCTAGAATCATGTTTTTTTCTCATAGATTTCAAGGTCATCGATATTTCCCCAACTCCGAAGATGAAGATCAAACTTAAATTTAAAAACTTTTCTTTTTGCAAAGTTATTTCATAAGACATTACAATTTTTTCATGAAAATTTGTATACATATCTACATACCTTGAACAAAAAAACACTGACAATAGTTATATTATGTTTCAAATGGAATCTTTTCATTTTTTTAAACTCTTCATATTTTTAAAAAAATTAGTTTACACTAAAAGATCTGCCATTCAAAGACGCACAAATTGAATTTTGGAATTTCCGTCTAGGCCTAATAAAAGGTATTTCATAAAATAGACTTTTCAACCCCAACAGTGGGGACTATTTTCACCCCCTTAACACAAATGTCTGCAGCTACAAAAACAATAAGTGTCAAATATTCTTTTTTTAGTTCTATCCATACAAAAATTCCATTAAAATCGGCGTGTTACAACTGGGTAACCTCCCTTGCAAGATACAGTGACCGTAAAATAAATCGCAGCGCAAGGGTTTAAACTTTAAAGCATAGATGGGAAAAAATGAATATTGAAAAGAAAGAAAATTTCGCTGCGGACATAAACGAGCCAGGTTGCCAACGGAGGGTTGAACATTCGCGGTCGCATAAAATTGTGAAAACTGTTTGGTGCACAATTGGAAGTGTGTTTTTTGAATTATTGTTCGGTAACAATCGCCGATACATCCGGTCGGACTGCATCATGGCGGCACGTGCGCAACGGGAAACGATTGTTAGCGAGCGTGAACCGTTCAGAAAACGTTAATTGTTCCCGTGAATCGTCGCGTTTCCTATTTGCGGGAAGAATTGGAGCGGCGCCGCGCGTTGATATAAACGCGCCGTTTCGACGTTGTGCATCGGGTACAATAATTAATACGTCGTCCGCGGGCAACTGTTTGCCGTGCAACGCGTTCCCATTAATAATTCACTATCGTTCAACCTCCCCGTTGCTTGATCCTATAATTATTCTCTAAATAGTGAAACATAAACAGGACGATTGCCCGGCTCATTGAGAGTTTCGGCCGGCGCTCGAATGCCGCGCAATTATTCAGTTAACCGGCCGGATAAATTATTCAGTTCTCGCGTGCACATCAATGCTCGCTAGTCGACGGGGATTTATGGGGGGACAAGTGACGCCACGGGTTTCCCTACACTTTCCAAACAACTGAGCTCGGGACTCGGTTCCGGACCCTGTTACCCTCGAACTCCGCGACTGTTAATTCTCTTCGGCTGGCCTCAAGCTTCTCGCTGTGTTACTCAAGCATACGTACAGCTTATGGTCAAGCATGAAATCACTGGCCTATAGCCAATATGCTCAATCACAACCGGGAAACCATTACGGAACACGAGATATTGCAAGCTTCGAGATGCGAGGGAGACAAGTTCATTTTTTAACCTTCTCTCTGTGTACTTCTATTCTAATGTTAACCGTGTACATAGGGGTAATTGGACCCCATACATTTTTGGAGCAAAATGACAGAAACAATTTGTCTGCATAAGTATTTGTGAAATTTTATTGGTTTTTCAACGATAAGTATACAATGCTTTTACTGGAATCTGTCCCTCGGTGTCAAATTGACACAGTCATACAAAAAATCGATAAAATAATAAGTCAAACAGTTACTTTTCGATGTTTTTTTCTTTGAAATTGATGAGTCAACATTTACATTTTAAGTTTTTGCAGTTATATGTTTCGCATTTAAAAAATAGAAGTCACCAAGTTTCGAACGAATTTACCTACAAATAACACAACAGTGTAACTTATTTCGGGAGAACTGTGTCAAATTGACACGAGGGATGGATGAGGGATAAAATTTTGAACTTTTTTATTTCCGCTTTCATGCACAGAGAGAAGGTTAAAGAAGCTAGCTAGATTACCTGAAAATAATTTTTTTCTGTTCACTTTGGTCAATAGAAGCGCACATGAAGATTATAATAGCGCATCGCGATGATTTATACACCTACCGAAAAATTTAATCGTTTCGTTAGAAATAATCTTTTCATATACAGGGTGTGGCCGGACGGATGGTACATGTAAAAATAAGTCAAAAAAAGGAAAAACATTTTTTTGTTTGACGCTACGTTTTCGAGAAAATCGAGTTTGAAAATGCAGCGAATCGTCTGACGCGTCTGACCATGATCAACCAATTCTACTTTGTGCTTATACTAAAGCACGCGAATCTGGCGGAACTTTCCACTCGATTTTCTCGAAAACGAAGCGTCAAACGAAAAAATGTTATTCCTTTTTTTCGACTTATTTTTACATGTAGTATCACCCCCTGCTCGGGTGTACCACCTGTCTGGCCACACTCTGTATAATATAGCTGATTAACGATTTTATAAATTTGTGACAAAAAAGAGCAGAGCAAATGCAAAGTGATAGAGACATTTAAAAAGTCTTATGTTATTGTATTGCTTGAATTGTTTAAAATTATTAACAGAAGATAGAAATGTCTGTGTAACTCCTGCATCTTGCAGTCGATGCAGATAATGTTTATTGTACATAAATATCTACAGTCTAGGGATTATTATCGTCGTTCGTCAATATCAAAATAAAAAATATCCGCTTTTATTATAGATGATTTTATTTCATGTTATTTTCTCATCCTAATTTTTGTACATTTTTATTATGTCAAGCTGTTTTACATCTGAAAAATTCTAAGATACTCATTGAAGTCTTTAAATCGACGTATAAGTGTTAGTTAAAAATTCGAAGGAAGAAATTAAACGCAGAGATTCTTCCGGTGGAGGGTTAATTAACGTTCAAATAATTCTCTCGAAAAATCCCATGTACGACATCGACCGATTATGTTCCGCCAGAGGCGGTACAAAAGTTTTCATACAATTTAAACTCGTTGTATATCCTGTAAAAAATAGTCTGTCTGTTAAACAGTTGCGCCAAAAGCATGTTTCGCGATGTTCAATATTATTCGTACATGCTGTAAAAATTTCCAGCATCGAGGTACTTATTGTATCGATTGCACCCGGATAAAACAGTGTCGCTACTTATTCGAGAGTGGATCTTGACGAGGTTGAACGTAGCGAGGGCTTAGCGAACGAGGCACGGGAATACGTATCTGGAAAGAATCGATCGCGCCCATGTGAACCTCCTTTGAGCAACGTGTTTGCGAGAATGCGGCTTATCGCACCGGCGGCATCTCAGATCCATTAAGGGGTTGTTTCGTAACGCGGAAGCTCTTTGACTGGTAATCGTGTCAAGTGCGTTATACGCCTCTTTGTGTGAACTCCTGTCCTCGTGGAATCGAGGGTGTTTGAGAATGCAAACCGTCAATAAGCTGGTAACAGTGTAATTTCGTTACTCCACACTGTGTGCTGTGTACCGTTAATTTCCATATTCTTTCAGCGACGCCTCGAGGATCGACTCGACATCGTGATAACGGTGAAAACACCCTTTTCGCTTCTCAGTTTATTAAGATTCACCGAATTTCTTTTTGGGAACCTAACGTGTGCAGATGAACACTTCGAAATTAATATTTATTTTCAAGTGGTGCAAGTGGATTTATATGCAAAATACATACAAATTGCCTCTATGAATTTCAAGACATAGAAGACAAATAGAATCCTCCTTCTTTCTTTAATGATTTTAAGAAGATGACAATTACACTATTTCTTCTACTTTTTTTACTGTTACGTATTATGTACTCCTACTCATTTTTCTAATAAATGCATATAATACGCAGTCTATTGATAACAAATGAAATTTAAATTATACAATACTTATGTGTATGGTAATACCTCTTTTATTAAGGGACATATTGTTATATTATCACTAGACTGAGGATCTTTATGCATTTATAGCAATATTGAGTAGATGAAATCCAAAATTGTTGGAAAATTTTTTAAATTGAATATTAAATCGCTAAGGGAAGAAATAACATTCAGGTTGGTTTCTATTTCTTGCAATTAATGTAGACAATTTTTATTTTACATAAAGACCCGCAGTCTAACTATCACGTATGAATGATGATTGAATGACGTATGAACATGATTTTATATTGTTTTTTGTTATTAAAACAGATGCTGCAATCAAGAGACAGTTCCATTTTTTGATAATTTGAGGAAACGAACAAAAGGAAATCAAAAATCAAAAACTGTTTTAACCGAGGTATGAATTATACGTATCGTCAATTAATATTTGTGTTGATACATTTTCATACTGGATATGAAATTTATTTCTTTTTTAAAACATTAAAACAGCTTCTTTTTGTGCCAAACTAGAAAGAAATAGTATTTTACAGTATTATAATAAAATAATATTCATAAAGACAGACTTTAAATAAAGACAGACATAAAGACAAAGACTTTAAGGACAGTTATCATATATTCTACGAAGAGTTATCTTCATGTAATTTTTCCATCTGTTCATAATAATTTCATCACATGAAAGCATGAGTCATCTTATAAACCGAGGAATATCATAGTTAACATTTATTAAACAAATAGAAAATAAATCGATATCTACAGTATTGCTTTTCGTTAATGTTTCGTTAATAACTCCTTAACAGAGTCGAGGCGGAAATGAGGAAAAAGTTACTTCAAATAACCCCAGAAACAACCTCTGCCAAAGTTTTCCGTAATTTTTTGGACACCCCGTCCACGCTCTGGTGGTAGTAGTGGCCAGGCAAATTGCGCGCACGTATGTGATGCAAATAGGTCAAGCCGTAGAAACGATGAACAGATTAAAAAACATACGATTTTCATCAACAGGCGAACAATAAATCCGTTTCAGAAAGAGCGCCGAACACGAACGTGTTCTCTGTATTCACCGCACACGCTTTGTGGGCAGAAATACGGTTTCCCCGAGAGCAATCCCGCGTCTAATGAATTTTATTTTAAACAGTCCCCGGATGGCGAAGTCCGGCTGCGTGCAGCCACACTTTCCTTTCATATCGGAGCAAATTGAAAATTGTTCGCGCGGTCAAAAATCGAGAGCTGGGATCGGCCGAGCGAATCGAGGCGTACAGACCATCCATTTCGAATACTGGAGGCTCGCGGGGAAAGAATTAATCGACGACCTAGATAACTCGATTGATGGAGGGAAGAGCGGAGGCGGCGCGGTGCAGCGGTCCAATAAAAGAACGGCTTCGATTCGGATTCTGGTTCAACAATCGGATCCAAGGAAAAGTATGACAAAAGAGGTCGGCCTCTCTCACCCCCATCGCTCGAGATCCGGGGAGTTTTCAATCGATTTCCGGGCGAGCCCATTCAAATCTAATCCGGTTTACGAACAATCCTAAGTAGACTGGTCCGTGAAAGTTTGATACGCCTATCACGGGGCGCAACTTCGAGCCCCGTCTCGCTATTCGAGAATACCCGTGGGGCCTTATCAGCCGCGCAAACTCGCGAAGTTAACAGCTGACGGTGTCCCACCGCAGGATACCTGCAAATGCCACTTCACATCCTGAATACCCTAATAGGGAACGCCGCGACGCGATAATGACGAACCCCGGGACATCAAGAGCATCGTAGATAGAGGCACCCCTCTTCGTTCGCCAAAATGGCCGTTCTTCGCGCGGATTTTAATCGAAGGTTTATGGCAACTCCCGCTCGTAACTGGGGCGAAATTTCAACGACGGGAATGATGATGTATTTATCGGACGAGACGTCGCGTCGTTCGATGCGTTTAGTATTATAATGGCTCCGAAGTTGCCGGTTTGCCTCGAGTTAAGTGTCTTTTCATGGAAACGCGAACGGAAGGATAAATAACACGCCCCGGAACGGGAACAACATTTACGGTCTTTTACCAATGCTAAATATTTCGAAGCGCGTATAAAAAGAACATTGATCCGTTCCCGTGTGAGTGCTTTGCGTTTCCTGGAATAGTTATTCGACCAAGCTCGGTTAAGTGCAGAATAAATAACGGGATGCTTAACACGTGAAATGCCACGTCAACTGTCTCGTATGTATGACTGACACAATTGTTTCCCTAGGTTCCAACGTTAATTCGGTACGCAGAGTGCATCAAAATTTCGTGTTGGGACGTAGGAAGTATAGGAAAGTTAAAATAGAAATTGTTTTCTTCTCTGAATAATTTTAATAAGCTGTGAATAATGTACCAATAATATTAAATTCATTTGTTGTTTCTTCTATTGTATTTTGTGTTCCTCATTTTTACCACAAATGCATTAAATCGGCACTCTACTTATCAGTTACGGGTTGAATGAAAAAATTGATTAGGTTTTACTTTCCTTTCACCTTCGACTGCAAAATTGTGGCAATTGGAACTTGAAGAATTGTTTGTGACTGTGGATTATCTCAAAAAAGAATCTCCCCTCGCGAAAGATTATTGTTAATTAAACATGGAGATTGTCCGAGCCAATGAAATCTGCGAGATTGTTCAGAGAATGAAACAATTGATCAAGGCGTGTGCATGATCAGTGAAATAAAAATTGTATATCTCAGGACGAAACAAGTGGTCGAAGATGAAACGGAAAATAGTAGAAACTGAATTCTCTGTAAATCTTGTACAAAAAGAATCTCCTCCCCAAGGATTATTGTTTACTAAAAAAAAACGTGGTAAAATAGAGAATATCGGAGCCAATGAAATCTGCTAGACTGTTCAGAGAATGAAACAATTGATCAAGGCGTGTGAATGATCAGTGAAATAAAAATTTGATATCTTTGGACGAAATAAAAAATATGTAGTAGAAACTGAATTCTCTGTAAACCTCGTACAAAAAGAAAAGTATTGTTGTTTATTAAAAATAGAGAATATTGGAGCCGGTAAAATCTGCGAGAGTGTTCAGAGAGCGAAATGAGTTATCAAGGAGTGTGAATGATTAGTGAAATAAAAATTTAATTCCTCGGGCCGCTATAGTGGCCGATGGTCGAATGAACGGACGAGATTGCGAAGCAGGGACGAAGGGGGAGGTGCCACGTGAAATGAGAGCACGGAGAAAATTAAGAAGAAAAGAATCGTCTCAATTATAAGCGCGGTGAAGCAGCTCGAATTAATTTACAGGCTAACGGTGGGCCCGACTCGTCCGGAGCTCCTGGAAATTCCATTAATACGTCCCTGAGTGTTCGTGTTCCGTGAGAGACACTCCTTTAAAGAAGACAGCCTTGTCCATTAAGCCCGACGATGAAATATTTACGCCCCTGTCGTCGCTACGGACCAGAGTACACGAAAAGACATTGCGAACCTTTTCGGCTTGCTGATTAGCAAAAAACCGGGCTTCTTTTCGGAGACAAATAAAAATACGAGATGGAAATCATATCTTTTTATCATTTTCTTCGTAATTAAATTCTTCGCTCGGAGTCACACAATTTTTAAAAAGTTGCTCTTACGTCTTGGAATGAATGAGATATTAAAAGAAACGCAAGTTTCAGCAGGAACAATCGCTGATACACAATGTACTTGTCACATATTTATCTGGGAACTATGTTTCACGTAGACATTGTAAGTGAACTGATATTATCAGTACGAAAAGAAAAAATTAATTAACAAAACTGTTTTTCTATAGCCAGTAAAATGCACGCATAATTATTAAAGAAATATTATTGTGTTATAAAAAATACTGTAAAATTTAAAAAATGTATACTTCACTGCCTGATTACTTCACACTAATTGTTGCGTATCTCTAACAAGCCTGTCGAACCTAATGTCAAATTGACGCGGTGGTGAAAGATCGATGAAACAACTAGGTGAACTAGGTTATTTTTCGATATTTGTTTTATTCAACTTGATGGGTTAACATTTGTATCTCAGATTTTTCGGTTATGTGGTCCACATTAAAAGAATAAAAGTCACGAAGTTTCGGGCAAATTTACCTACAAATAACAGAAGAGTATAACTTATTTCGGGAAAACTGTGTCAAATTGACACGAAGCATGGACGAGGGTTAAGGGCCCTAGCATCTTTATAATTGAGAAAAGGGTCCGCCGTTCGATGGTTAAAGGATCAGATGTTGTTCGAGGCTCGCGGAAAGCCTCGCAGAGTTTGCTTATCCCAATCGTGTGGAGATTATGAGAGCGTTACAGTTGATATCGACGAGGTAATTTTTCTTGGAACTTAGTTAGCATTCTATCGGGGGCTTTCATCGGGCCGCCATCGAGGAGGACGAAACTCGTGACAGAGAGTTTCGCGAGCTCCGTTCTTCGTTGTCTCGCAAGTTTCGATGAAACTTCCACATCACGGCGAAGCGTCGAACTTGTCGCCGTGTAGGCAGCTGCAAAAACCTTCGCGATATTGAACGATGGAACGGGGGATCGCAACGTAGTGCGCTGCCAATCAGGATTAGCGAAAGGTACTGAGTATTCCATCGGTCGTTTCTTAACCGCGTCGCATAATTTCGTTCGAAGTTCTCTCGTGGTTCATTCCCCCGTGAAATTGTCAAACGATTGATTTATTGGAAAGCGATAACTTTCGGAGGAACAAAGGGAATGAAATTGTTAATCTTCGATCAAATATTCTAAATGTGCCATAGAAAATCTACGAGACAATGCCTTACTCAATATTGATGAAAATGCTGTTATTAAAATAATAATTCATGTCATTTCTCATTCCGAGTCTCTTATTATTTCTAAAAAAATAATTTATAAGTAAATATACTGTTATTAGTATAGCAACTTATATCATTTCTATCAAAGTGATAGTACAGGTCTGTTAGTTCCTATAATATTGGAGAACTAAAACTTTATCAATAAATTAAAAAATGTTAAAATCAATTTAGTTCGAATATTATGCTTCTGATGTTTTTGGAGTTAAATCTCCATTTAATTTTTTAATAACGTTTGCTTCTAACGATGAACTAAAATTGAATTGATGTATTATATTCAATCCGTTATTCATGACCAGTAAAAATGCGTGATTAATTGAGATTTTGTGAGTGATTTTTACTTGAGAAGCCCTGTATATTTTTACATTGTTTTAACTCCTTCACGGTCTTTGGTTTCACCAGCTAATCCTTGTCATAAATGCATAGAATTCGCAGTCTAACCGCAACAAAAGCCTTAGATCCATTTTCTCAATTACGCCGTAACACCATAATATTTCTCCTGGGCAGTTTCAAAAAGCTGCGCACAAGTACCTCCACAATACGTAATAAAATTCGCCCTAATGCTTCTCCACACGCGGGCGCAAGTTATTTCAAAGGCGTGAGCACGAAAATAATTTTTCTGCGGTATGTAAACGCGACAAGAATTATGTTCCGAAAGTGGCGGAAAGAAAACTAAAACGAAGAAATAGAAATATAGATAAATATAAACATAGTCGAAGCAGAGAGAAGCAACCCCGAAATACAGTGAAAATATCTCTGAGCGGATTATACCACTCGCGGCCGGAAATAAGCGCAACGAGCGCCCTTTTCCTGACGTGCGTGAGGAAGCACGTTATAGACGCACGCCGGGATCGGGATGAAAAGCACGGAAAGCTCTCATTTACGAGTTCCCGGGGCTCATGATCGTATAATCACGAAGTGGAAAAGCTTGGCCGGCCGTTGAGCGCGCAGAAACCGAGCGACAAAACGATTTCCTCTCACTGGCCGACGCCGACGCCGACGCTAACTTTCGGCTTTTGTGGCCCGTACAAATTTCCGGAAGCCGCGAAATCGTCTCCCCATCACCCGACAACCGATGCCCAAACTCCGCGACACATTTCGTCCGAATGTGTATCCTGCAATCTGGTTTGCGGCTCGGCGATTCGCTTCGTAAATCACTCGAAATTGTTGAATACCGCGTCAAATCGCTCCCCCTCTGTCTCTAGAATGATTTTTGTCCGGAACATGCTCTCTGCCCAATTAATAGCGCTCCTTGGTACATTTAGTAATTGACTGCCTGCGGACTTGCGCATCTTCCGCGACAATCGGTAAATCAAATACGAAGCAGTACCGTACAGAAACTGTAATTTGCTGAGCACAAACTTAATAGCTCAGAAGCAAGAGGACCAGATTGTCAGCTCTAATTAATCCCCTTTCGAAATCCTCATCTACTAGATTGTTTATAATAGTAGAGTTTTGTAGCATTATCTAGTAGACTTTTTATAATAATATGAGTACAAGCATCAGAAGGATTAACGAGTACTGTTATTTTAATCTTGTTAAAATTGTTAGGAAAGGAAACGCAATTCTTTTTCCAGCGACCCGAATTACACCGAGAATCATAACACACGGGTTAGAGGAAAGCGGTAGAGAGCCATTATGATTATCGGCGTATCCCGGTTCCCTTCTTTCGAAAGATCGACCATTCCGGGTAAGAATTCGCGTTCCGTGCTCCGAATCGCACGGCCCGCAACCCGCGAACAATCACTTCCGGTTAGGCTCCTCCCTCAGCCCCAATTACTTCCCTCCCCGAATCGTTTTAGGACGCCGCCGGGAATTACGTAGTGGATTTCGGTGTCGCTTGTCTAACTACCATCTTTATCGAGAAGATCCGCGCGCTGATGGCGACCGAGATTCCCCGGGTTCCGTGGAAGTAACTTCCTTTTCAATTTTCAGCCGTTTCGAAAGACTGGACCAGATCTCCCACGAGAATCCCAACAATCCCCCGCTACGACAACCATAAATCGCCGAAACCGGGACGAGATCTCGGTACGCATCTTAATTTAGACAAAAATCGGCGTTCCAGCAGTTTCCGGCTCACTCTGATCAGTGAACTTTGGATTTTTATAAATAGTGGAAACATTCAAAAAATACTGAAATATTCAGCTAGATAGAATTTAATACGATCTATTTTGGATCCAGGAAGAACGTTACCACTCACAAAACAAGATTTTGTTCGATTCCATTAGATTAGAATTTGGTTATGAGAATTGAAAATTCCATAAATATCCACAGTCTACTGCGATTCAAAACTTTATACATGTTTTTAATCAAATAGCGAATCCAATATGGCAGATATTATAATGGTTAAGCGTTGTCAGTAGATTCAATGAGTTCAACCAGAAAACAATATTATTAGGTTGTAAAGAAAGAAATGCATGATTTAAACTTATGTTTTTAAAGTGTTATAACTCACATAAAAAACAATTTTATTAAAATTGTTTTAATAAACAGAATAACATGAAAATTAATTCTACATAAAATTTAATATCGTTTAATAGTAACATTAAATTATTATGAGAATTGATTTTAATATTATTTTGAGGGGCATAGTATTAAAATTAATTTTACAGAGAATTTAATATTATTTAAAATGTGCAGCACTTCAGCCAAGTTTGAACTTGTAGAAAAAATAATGCAAAAATCGCTTGTTGACATCCTGGAATAAAAGCTAAATAATTTAACAAAAATTTGAATACAATTAAATATAAAAAGCATAATTAAATAGAGTGCAAAACAAGCTGTAAAATGGCATATAACTCATTAAATTAAGGTAAATATTTATTGGTATAAAATTGCAATTGAAACAAAGGATCAAAAATCCTGCATTTCTTTGTTTACAACCTAATATTATTATTTGTTATTATACATTGTATATGTATACCCTATAATAAATGTTATTACTGCATATATTATCATATACATACTCTCATAACGAATGCTATTATATAAATTAGTTACTTTACTGTAGTATCCGAACTAATCGTAAGTATCTCAAATGCATTTTGAAATGCCCAACATTGAGGGTTGTTGACACCCCTTCACTATGGAGGATGGCCGATACAGAATATATATTTCTCTATAAATTATCTATCCCTCGTAAGTTTCGGCAAAATCATTAACATTAGGTTTCCGGGGTACTAAATCTGACTATAAAAATAATATGAAATAATTACATGTTCCTTTGCAATATCCATAGCTACACCAACTATAACTTGATAATTGTTAGAATCTTAGAAACCAAAACCATAATTTTGTAAATTATATATCTGCTGTATAGAAAATAGAATAAAATCAGTACTCCAACAATTACTAAGACAAAATAACTATTCCAGAAAATACTAGAACAAAATCAGTATTCCAAAAATTACTAGAACAAAATCCGTATTCCAAAAAATCGCTAAGCACCGCAATACAACGTATTAAAGTAGAAGAACGTAGTTTTGTCGAAAAAAAGTTGCTTTTCAGGCATGTGTGTGCGCCAGCAGCGTTTCCGGATAGCTCTCCATTGCGTCGAGTTCGATTACCGAGGTCGTAAGCGAGGAGAACGACCGTGAGTCAAGAATAAAGAGGCGTGCCTCGCTGGATCTTCTTCAGGGTTCGTGCAACTCGCCCTCTCTTCTCCCTCTTCGTTCCCTCAGACCCCGAACCTCGTCCGCAACTATCGCTTTAAATCTTCGCGCGCGAGCCACCGCTTCCATTGCTTCCGGTAACTACGAAGAGTTTCGTTAGAAAAGCTCGCCTGCTGGCAGCTATCAGGAGAAATTATTTACGGCTCGTCGATTCGGGTCTACTCGAATCCCTTCCTGTCGCGTTCGGGGGTTTCCTAGTAAGAATTACTACCGGGGATCTTTATGCGGAATCTCTGTTTTAGGCGATGCAAAACGAAAATGAACAATACAATTTTTATATCGGGGCTTTAAAAAGATACATATTTCTCCATGCATAAAATTATGCTTCTCTAAAAAACTGATCTTTACGTAGTAAAGTTTAAGTAGTTTAAGTAGTTTAAGTAGTATTTACTGAAAAGTTTAGTTAATATCTTGATGTTGAAGGACGTGGCAGCCATTTTTCTCCAACCATTTCCGAAAAACACTGTTTAGGGTAATAGATATCTCCATGGAGTTTTATCTTATATGATTTTTTCTTTTTTAATGTAATTGTCATGAACAGTTTTAGGTATACATTGTTTATAATCACTGATTTTGATGCAGGTTTGTAGCAAACTTTCTATTAACATATTTATTATATCATTTTTGTGGCAGCTGATACTTATGACTAGACTGTAGATTAATCAATTTATTGTATAACAAAATTTAAAAATACTATTGTATTGTTTCAAGGATATAAAATCATTGCTAAAAAAAGTAAGTGTTTATGTGGCTCCTGTATCTCGCAATATAATACCGACAATTTTTATTTTGCATAAAAATCCGCAGTCTACTTATGACGAAGGTGTGAAAATAGTCTTCAAAGTCCTGGGTGAGATACACATTTTTATGAATGTTTTAAAAACTAGATAAGAGATTAACGAATTTTGATTCCTATTATTTAAATAATATTTCGGATAATTCTTACTATGAAAATTGTTCAGCATGGCAAATGGCGTAGTACGATCTATAATTATTTATAAATGAAATATTAGAAGAGCTTTCATGATTAGTTTAATTTCATTTTAATGGATTGCAAGACAAACTGTCACATGTCATGTCCGAGATATTTTTATGCAATATTTGAACAGTTTTTAAATTTTGTTCACGTCAAAAACTAAAATGAAATTCTCATTAGTTCTTATTATAGTAGCATTCAGGATATACAGTGTAAATTATTTACTACCGGATTGAATATTTACAGAGCATTAATTCTTCATCATTCTGGGTCAACGTTCTCTGCAACGAACACGAGAACTAGAACAGATTCACGCATCGAGTAAATTCATTTTGATATTTCAACGCAATTGAACAGTAATAAAATTGTTACGCATTAACTTCTCGTCTAATTCGTGCGCAATTATCGGTCACTTCGTTCCGAAGCAATTACGGGGCCACTCGCTTGACAATTGTTTTTATGGCACGGAACAGTCGCGAAAACGATTAAACCGTTGCGCGTTGAATTAAACAGCAATGGATCCGAGAGTGCCTTTTAATAAAATTAATTGTTCCCGTTACTTTCCATCGAATCGGAAAAAATTGTGAAAACAATCGTGAAAATATCGATTCTTGAATTTGAACGGAATCAAGGAGCGGAGTGGAAATAACTCCGCCGCCATTGCATAATATTCTAACGACCCGTAGTCGCCTCGGATAAGTGCTAGCGTTTTTATCAAATTGCTTCGAAAAAACAATTAGCTCGTATGAACAAACTTTACCTTTACGTTTTCAATTTGTATTCTTTTTCCATGCAATTCTTTTCCTGGCTTGCCTTAAAAATAAAAAAATTGTTCTGACGAGGAATTTTAAAGGAACTTCTTTATCGATGAGTATACTGTAATAAAGATTGTTTATTTAATTGTTTAATAGAGATTAATTATACGAATTCAGTCGCTGTATGGCTGGCTGGTTGTAGTGTTAACACGTTGAGCGTAATGGTGATAAAATTCAGTTTATCGAAATATGCACTACTGTGCAAAAGAAAGAAGCACCCACTATAATTATAAGATATAATGACAAACAGTATCTGTATGTAGCAATTGTATTGTACAATGATTGATTTATTGCATTTAAAGTATTAGATGATCCGCAATAATACATTCTCAGAACTATTCAATTAAACAGCGGAATCCTTTTTCAAAACTTACTGCGTTCTCATTTGATTTTTTACGCTTTTCTATTAAAAATGGCGGATGCTTCTTTCTTTTGCACAGCAGTGTACCACATAGAAATGAATCTCCAGACCCAATGAGTACATTAACTTGCTAATCTTTTGCGCCCTGATGTCCAGTGTAGTTTTATTGATAAAATATGCACTATATTTTATAATATTATTTTGTTTACTTAGATATGTAATACACGAGTATTTAGCTATTTCCGATGCAACCACTAAAAAGAATTGTTCAGAATCGGTACCAATCGAGAAACTGTCTTCTAAAGTATATTTTAAATAAAATGATGAGTAGTGGGGAAAAAAGTTGAGAAAGTTGAGAGTGCATAAGGTTGAAGAATCACGCTTTGAAGAAGTAATGTCATTTTATTGGGAACTGTAGTGGCAGAAATAACCGGGTCAACGGATTGGTGGGAAGGCATCGTTTCTGTTTCCAAAATCCGGCCCCGAATTCAGCATTCGTCGAGAATGCTGCGCGCAGTTTAGGATCCCGGCCCGGTTCCCTGATGCTATCGTGTCTTCGAACATAAACGCGACTGCACCGAGACCAGAATGCAGAAGATCTGTTTACGTAGGGAGGTACCCGTCTCGTTCGTCCGATCCTCAGGATCCTCCGCCTTTTCCCTTGCAGCTATCTACAGACTGCGCGACACACAGACCGGGAAGAGTATTCGATGAATCGCGTGCGAGAGGATCGATGTTTTGGCTTGAGTTCACGTGAAATATTCGGCTGGTCCAGATCGAAGCTCCGCGAGCAGGGATACGCTCGACAGGGCTCGATTGAAACGAAGAAAACGACTCGTGAGCCTGAAGGAAACTGGGTCTCCGTCGTAGAAACTGGGAACTCGAACGGAATGTCTGCCGTCGCGCTGCCGGAACGTCCGGAGAATTACACCGCAGATCAAAAGTTCCCGATCGACTGCTGATATACCAGGAAAATCGTACACCCTGGAAACTTCGACCAATCTTGCCGGGAATGAAAAATTTTCCGAAATAATTACCGAGGACAACTTCCAAGTTTCGTCGATCGATAGAATCGTCCAGAATTAAAGTTTGAAATGTGGAGCGGGAGCTCGCAAGGGCCGTCCCTTCGGGAACACCGTAAACGTTTGACCCCTCGTCACGTCCCACAGTGACCCGAATCGATAAATTATTTAGAGGCACTTTTTGGTGCTACTTTTACAATACGTGGACAGTGTGGGCACACTGGGGCGACACAACCGACGGCGGAGCGATGATTACGCCTGCCTGATTACGGCTGATCGGCCACTGTGCGACAAAAGTGTGTAATTTTTTAATGAGTTTGTTGTAAACATTTTCTTTGATGCTTTTTATAGCCAGAAACTTGCAGTATAAAGCCCGATATACAGACTGACAGATAATTGTCCGCAGGCTGTCTGGATACTGCACGTGTCCATGTAACGATGTATGTTTAGTTTGCGGGTTGTCCGCGGACAGTCTGCGGACACTTATCTGTCAGTCTGGACAGGGCTTAAGTCTATTTAGATTTATTATAATAATAATACAAGTATACAGTAGGGTGGTCCTTATTTTTCGACCATGAAATTTTCGGCTCCCCCCCCCCCCAATATTGTTCCTTTTCCTGAAAAAATGATATATCCAAAGTTTTAGAGCAATCGGACGTCGGGAAGTCGTGCCTCATTGGGGTGGACCTCAACTATACCGGGTGAAATCTTGTTTGCGAGATTTTTTCACGACGCCCCCTAAAATTGTGCCATTGGGTAAGAAAATAATTCCTGCAAAAATATCCCATTCCTATAAAATTTCATGTTTTTCGCAACTTCAACGTCAATGAGGCACGTCTTCCCCTTATCCGATCAACTTCATCTTTTGCAGGAATTATTTTCTTACCCAATGGCACAATTTTACGGGGCGTAGTGAAAAAAATTTCACCCTGTATAGTTGAGGTCCACCCTAATGAGGCACGACTTTCCGACGTCCGATTGCTCTAAAACTTTGGATGTATCATTTTTTCATGAAAAGGAAAAATATTTGGGGGAGGGGGAGAGCCGAAAATCTCGCAAAAAAATTTCACCAGGTATAGCTAAGGACCACCCTAGTATACAGTATGTAATACGCGTATTCAGATAATGGGGAATCCATCAGTTCAGATAATCGAGGTTCTACTGTATTCTGTTTGGGCTAATTTTAATTAGAAAACTGTCACGAAAATGCTGCTGAAAAGTGATTGAAACCAAAAACGCCATCCTATTCAACGTTGTGACGCTAGCAGCAAGAGACGAAGAGACAGTGTCTGCACACAATATAAATGACATTTCGGTGTGCCGAAGTGTTCACACGTATCAAGACATTACTCTGTATTTCCATAATTTCATCGAGCCCCGACGCACGAACTGCGAGAATCGCTCGGCTCTCCACCCACCGCATCAGTCGCTATCTTTGTTAGCAATGATGAACAGCAGGGGTCTAAGCATGCGTGAGGTCCCAGTCCTGGGCATCTTCTATAGCGCAGAGTGAAAGAGAGAGAGAGATAGAGAGAGGGAGACAAAGGTAGTATGGGGAGTATGTCAACGCAATTGCGAGGTCGACAAAGCGCTATTGTCGTAGGGGAATACTGTCCATCGCTTGAACGTGTCCATTGCTTGATCGGCCGTGTGACCACGGCCTAACTATCTTACGGGCAGCAGCCCGAGACCGCAACAACTCGGTGACAGAGATAAAGATGAACAGAGCAAGAGAGGGAGAGAGAGAGAGGGGGGGGATAGAGAACACAGATAGAGATAAATAGATAAAGAGAGGTGATCGAAAAGGGGAGACGGTCGTTCCAGCCGAAGGAAGATTCATTGTCGAAGATCGATCGATCGCGAGCGAGCGATGCGTTGGCTCGGGAAAGAGACAAGAATGCGGTACAATACGCGGGGACCGGTTTCCACCAGCGTAATGGAATCAAAGGATAACGAGGCCCGGTCAGACGACCGAGCTGATAAGGCGAACGACGCAGCCCGTGGGGACCGGAATCGCATCAATGAATTTTATAACGAGCCGAGCATCGCCAGAAGGCCGCGACACCGTTTGCCCTCTACCTCGTCCGACGTATCAATACGTCGCCCCGTTAAACGAACCTTTTGTCGGCCGGCGCGCCATAACCACGGAATTATGCGTCGCGAACCTCGCCCAGCACTCGATGATATCACGCGACGAAACTCAGACCGATCTACTTTACGCCCTCGTTCCAGGTTTACAGATATTGTTAGGCTGACCGGTTGAGGGACGCCAGTCCTGGCCACGGAAAACGCAGCCGTCACTTTTATCGAGTATATTTTACCCCCTGACATAAAATTAAGAACGACTGCGTGGCCATGTTCAACAGGTCGGCCGAGGGAATTTGGTACTACGTGTGCATTCTTCGCGTAGTCGCATGGTAGAGAGGTATTCTGGTTTCTTCTGCAGAAACAAAGGAATAGTTCGTATAGGCAGATCAATTTTATTGTACAGGGTGTTCCAAAAATATATGACGTGACTACTCTAGCGTGATTCTCCATCTCTGGATCGGTGGAGATTTGTTAAAAAAACTTGCTACAAAATTGACCTTGACCATGAATTTCAAGGTCAAATCTTTTTATCATTGCATCGTATAGTACTCATCAGGGGGAACAAAAGTCTGAAAGGAACCATGGGTCAAAAACGAAATATTCGCTTCGCGTTTACCACCGTGGTAACGACCATAAGGTGGTAAATTTACGTCAATTTTCAAGCGAACGGTTCGTTCTTGACCCATGCTTCCTTTTCAGACTTTTGTTCTCCCTGATGAGTACTATACGACGCAGTGAAATTCAAGGTCAAGGTCGATTTTGCAGCAAGTTTTTTTAACAAATCTCCACCGATCCAGAGATGGAGAATCACGCTAGAGTACTCACGACATATATTTTTGGAACACCCTGTACATACATAATGTCGTGGACTTTGAGGCAGAGAAGCTTGGGGTGGCCTACAGGCTGCCCCATTTGTATACGACCCAGTCGAATATCTCCGATTGACCGATTCTATTTTAAAAAACAACGTTGGCCTTCGTGTTACCTTTACGCGTCCACCTACGGAGATATTCGATTGTCGCTCCGAGAAAATCGTTCCTTTACTAAGAAAATTGGAGAGCGTGTTTTCTGCATGGAACTCAAAATTAAATTTCGTTTGATGTGTTGACACATTATGTCATAATTTTTTATAGTTTATAGTCTGTGACTGAGAGAACTTTTTCATAGATTCTTCAACAGAAATATCGAATCAAAAAATCACCTCCAGTAACGTAATTTAATCATTTTATTTGGAATTATTATGTAAAAGATTTCAAAGCTTTCTTTTGGCACAGCACAATTATTGAAAGTACTATGCTGTATGCTATACATATATTGCTGCTCGAAAATAAAATTATTTTCTGTACGGATGGAAGTTGCATTTTCAAAGTCAAAGGGAACATTTTTATTTGGCTAAATATAAAACTGTGCCTTGTAGATGGAGTTAAGAGGTTGACAGATGGGCTTTCGTTATCATTTATACTGTGGTTTCAGAGAGTTAATGCTGCCACTTAGACTGCCAGGAACAGATTACCAGAGGAATTTTATTCTTTTGGATTCGAGCTCTGTTATGAACGTTCCAGTTTCTTGACGCAGTCTTTCTTAAATACTTAATTACTCGTTTTCATAGTATTTGTAAGATAAAATGGGAAAGAGGAAGGAAAATGTCTTGTTCAGACGGACTCGGTGAAGACGCTTTATTAACGCTCAAAAAGGATAAATCTTCTTAATTATTTAGCAAGTAATCTTCAAGCTAGACATTTCAAGTAAAATTAACCAAGCTTCTCAGAATTTTGCCTTTTTACACAATTATACCCTGTAATATGTTGAACAACAGAACTCGTACAATTTTACGACCAAGCAAACGAGCCTTGACTGTCCAGCTCCTTTAACAATAGATTGACCGACCATTCTCTGTACCACTTTTATCAAGTTCGCTCCGCTATACCATTGGTATTCCGCCGCATAAAAGAACGAAGTCGAAACAAGCGTCGCGATAAAAGCGTTTCGGAGAAAGTTGCTCGTCGAGTCAATTCCCGTTCCGGCCTGGGAATTGCTTCGGCGGGAAAATGCACTGCGTCGCCGAGTATACTTCCGGGAAATATTCAACGACGCCAGACGAGACAGAGGATAAAGGATCCCACAGGCCAAGGCGAAAATTTCGCAACGGCTCTGACTGACAATGATATTTTCTGTTTCTCAATCCCCGTAGGCTGTTCAGATAAAAGTTCACCCTTTTCGTACATTAGACACTCCAAAACTGATTGTTCCAGTTTAATGCATTTGTTAAATCCTCGGGTTAAGACAAGGGAGAATCAATTCCCATACATAGTTACCCAAAGAAAAATTTGTATTGTCAGACTTATGATGATTTATTTCATTCTAAATGAAAATGTCCTTTTTCTTAATTGACGACGGTTATGCATGTTTCTCTCGTTTAAAAAAATGTCATAATGACATTTATTTTCGCTTATACCTCCACGACTATTACTGAATTATGTATTTTCGATTTACGATGATATTAGTAAAAATATAGATAAAATATAAACATGTACAATGTGCTTCGAAACGTTCGAATATCTTGAAAAATATGAACGATATGATAAAATGTCTTTAAATACAGAAGTTGCACTATATCGCGGGGAAAATAACTTCAATATCAGCTATTTGACCTTGGAACGACCTTGGAATGACCTTGGAATGCCCAAGAAACTTATATATACATATACGTACATATCTATCTATATTGTCAGCGGTATCTTTGTTATATTAAAATCACTACTTTCCGTAGTAACCTGGAAAGCATAAACGACAATAAATCATTTTGGAATATTTTTTTACACGACAGAAGCCAATCTCTTTCGGACATTTTCCATCTGATGAGTTCGAGGAGCTTCTCCCTTGGTCGTCTCAGGGTTAACAACGGAAAGATAAAAGCGACCGAAGAGAGGACTCTCATTCCGGCGTCGTTTTACGCGAACACTTGCTTGCATCGGCACGCACGGAAGAATGGCCGTCGTTCGAAGGGGAGCACGAATCTGATGGTGGTCGCACTCGCCGAAATCGTTCGGCCATTTTGCGCCAGGAAATTCCCGCTTTTTTAAGGGCGAGTCCGCCAGTTCGACGCACGCGATGCACTTTTTCCCCGGACGCGGCGTGGCGGTCGAATGAAAAATCTGGCCGACGTTTCTACGATTTACCGTCCCGCGTAAAAACGCCCATCGCTCCCGCGGCGACAGCAGATTTTTATGAAGCTGTGTGTACGCGCGTTTCCTCCTCGCCATATTTCCCGGCCGTTGTAACAACCAGTCGATACGCCCGTTTGCTGCAACCTGTGCACGCGCATCGTTGCAAATTTCATCTGCTGTTCGGACGTTAGTAAACACAGCCACCCGGAAATGCGGACGCGCATTGCTACGGACACGGTGTCAACAACTGCAGTTGAAGTGTTTTTCGGGCTCATCAAATTTTGGTAGTTCAAGGGAGACTCGTCGTCCGGGATACCGGTTAAAGTGGGTTTCGGAAATTTGTTTCCCCCCGAACACTGTTACACTTTATTTTAAAAAAGCTTTTGTATTTAACATGGTTTACGGTGAACAGCATTTCGGAATTTTTTTGTTGAAAAGTGTCTGTCTGTTGCGAAGGTGGAGCTGGTCATCCGGAGCTCCTGTCAAAAAAGGCAGTAACCATGGCTACTGGTTTATCTGAAATGAAAAATTCGCTTTGGGTTGCCTAATACTGAATATTATCTAGTTTTTGGAGGAGAGATAGCTCTTTCTCTCTTGAAATTACTTTGAAATGTCCGCCATTCCGTTTGAAATCAATCTTTCTAAAATCTATAGATCTTATCGAATTTTTCACATGAACCAGTACCATTCCTGACTGGCCTCTCGGAAAGTCAACCACAACCTTGTAATTAATAAATATTTTTCAATAAACAATTACGAGGGGTACACTCTAAAACGAGCCACTTCAAGTACATAAACATTAATTAAATGAAGTCCCACAAGTTTTACGAAAAAAAATTCCCCAAGAACCCTTTTTTTTCTCAGAATGTTTAATTACTAAAATGACCTAAGGCAAACAGACTTCGTTTGGATTCCATTTCGGGAATCAGTTCTAAAAATGTATATTCGCATAAACATTAGCAGTTTAATAAGCAGTTTAATTAGCAGCTTAGTAAACTTCTTTTATGGTACATAATGATCTCAATTCTTGAATCTTGATATCCTACTGTTCTAAATCGCTCAATCCAAATTGTAATGTATGTACTTGGTGTCGTTTCAATCAGAGAAATGTCACATATTTTATGTTGCTACGTTTACTTTAATAATTCATTATTAATTATAAAAGAATGGACCCGGATAACCGTGCATTCAATATTACATGCATTAAGATCCAGATACATTTATTACAGGTAAAATGCACACTTCGTCTCGTCACAAAATGAACCACTTTAATGTATAATTTGTAAAATTCGTTCACTCGGTGCGTCGCAAAAAGGAGCGCGATCAAAGTGACAGATGTGATCGAAGCAATTCCTGGGCGAAAATCCTCATTGCCAATGATCGGTTTCGCACGCCGCAGAATCGGGGTTGATGTTCCCATTATCGCGAAACGGACGCAGGCTGGGAGAGATGTTAATCCAGTCAAAGAGCTGGGAAATGCAGGCATCCCTGACGATAAATTGTCGCTGAACGCAGATTCAATCTTCCCCGGTCTGTCTTTTCTTACGATATAGTATAACGGAGCTTTCCGGCGCGGATTAGGGGAAGAGAACCGGGCTCGGGCAACGGGGGACCAAAAAAAGGTGTTTTTAATGAGTCGGGGAGAAGATAAATGCTGACTGACAGGGAAATCGGCGGTTCCCTGGATCCGCTAATCGCTAGTCGATTACTTCTGTCCATATCCAATTCGATCCTCTGCGGACTCAACATTTCAGTTGCGTGAGATAGACTGCAGATCTATAAAATCCGATCTGCAAAGGCTACTTCCCATAAAAAATAAGATTTTATATAATTCCACTATTTTAAAATTTGCCTACAAAAAGTTATAACTAGACTGCAGATTTTTATGCAAAATAAAAAGTTGGTTAATCTCTTGTACTGTAACACCGAGTCAGACTTTTGAGGACGATTTCGAACAGGATATATTAAATATGTATGGAATTAATTTCCTTTAAATTGGAATACAATTCTATATTTTCTATATGACTACACAGGCATATAATGAGTATAAATATTTTTCTTTTTCTAAGAAATCATTAACAGCAGAGAAGTTCTAATCACTCCAATCCTAAAATAAATCGCAGTGCAAGGGGTTAACTGCAAGATACAGGAGCCACATAGAAATTTCTTCTCTTCTTCAACAATTTTAAGAAATTTGGGAATCATATATTGTTATTCTTAAATTCTTTTAATGCTTTCGCTGTTTTAAAATTCTTCTACTCGTTATTGCTACAATCGCATAAAAGTCTCGTTATAATGAAACTTATTAATAATTATCTGAACTAACTGCAAGACACAGGAGCCATATAGAAATTTCTTTCGTTCTACGTTCGATACTAGAGATAAGAAATCAAACGTGTTTGTACACGATATAAGTGACACTTCGGTCCCAAATTGTTCTCATACATCGAGGCATTACTGTACTTGCAATCGGAAGTAACGCAACTTCCAGAAGATTACTACGTCGCCTCCGATCGCACCCCCCGAATCATGGAAGAGATTTCTCGTCGTGTGGGGGACGTGACCCCTCTCTGTCTCTCTCTTTCTCATCCCCCGGCAACCTGTTTCTTTCCCCTCGCTCGTGAATTTTTTCTCGTTCCCGCGGCGACGATGGAAGCGTCTTTCGCGCAGGAAGGAAAGTCCCCTAGTTACGCGAGAATACTCCCGGGACTTTAATGAATTCCGATGGGAGGAATAAAGGGGAGGGTAAGAGGAAGGATAAAAATGGTAATTACGATATAAAAGAGCCACCCGGATAAGAATACCGCCGTAAGAACGGCGTAAAAAGCGAGTCTGCGCCGGGGAAAAAGGAAAGGGAAAACGACGACTCGAGAACCACCGAGTTATGAACCATCCGCGGAAAGAAGAGGGAAGAAGACTTCGGTAGAAGGGCCGAAGGAAGAACTGAAAAAAGGGGCAAGCGAATCTCGAGTTCCAAACAGTCTCGCTGGCGGACGATAGCCCCCGTCGGTTTATTAAAGATTGCCCATTATTTCGACCGTTTTGCGTCTTCAACGACGACTCAACACTGTCTCCGACCGACTCGGCCGTTCGGCTCATTCAGACATTTCCGTCGGACGACAAATTTTTTAATGTTTTTAAGATTTAAACGCAGACGACGACGGGCTATTGTCTTCGGTTTTGTGTTAAGCGCAAGGCTTGCATTGCAGCCGAGAAGAAGAAACGAGTTTTATCTGAAGCGTCGCGCTTGGAAATTAAGGCGTCTGGATTCAAGAAGCTTTTCAAAGGGTAAAATGGTTTCGTTGAATATTAAGGGTACGAAATTTAATTCTCCCATTGTAGGATCGCGGTTCTTTATGCATTCACAGCGTATACAAATCGTTGGAAATGTACAAAACGCAACGTTAATTGAAATTTTGTATGGCTGTCGCAATCTTGCATCCTGAACCTTCAGTTTTGCATACTGAACGAGTGATATGCATAGCAAAATTACGCAAAGGAAGGCAGTAGCGTTACTGTAACACAATTGGTTTGATCCATTCGTTGGAACAATTAAAAATGATAAGAATTTATCAAAAAACATGCAGATTTTACAAAAATGTTGGGCTGTGTATATTGATATACGTAATAATGGTTATTGTCGATATGTATCTGTGAATCAAATCAACGACGTGAACAAATGCGTAGCAAACAAAATTCGCGAAGCAGTTATTGCTTTTATTAAATTGAATTTTGTAAACAGAAAATGTAGCATCTCGATGAAATGAAATCGACAAGCTATTAGCACTCCGTTCGATAAAATTTTATTTTTATTGCATATAGATTGTACAATAGGCTGTGGATAAAATAGAGTAGACTTTAATCCAGTAAAAGGATTGACAGAATTTTATCTTGTTGAAATTATTAAAGAAAGATGACTATATCATTGGGCTCCTGTTTCTTAGGTCAGGATTATGCAAAATAAAAATTGTCTGCGTCAGTTACAAGATACAGGAGCTACGTAGCAATTTGTATCTTTGCTTAATAATTTTAGCAAGCTCAAAATAATAAAATAGGATTTTCGAATTCTTTAATGCCCATTCGGTTCTGTATTTGCTCTACTCATTTTTGTCATGAAGCCCGCTAATAATAAGTTACTAATGTCTACCGAATCTGTACCACGGTTGAAAGTTCCAAGCATGAAATAAAAACAATGTTACGCGCAGAAAGATGCGTGCGAAAACGTGGAAAAACAAAGCCAGGGAATTGTCAGGGTGAAATACAAGACCCGTGTAAAATTCGCAGCTGCCGGTTTTCAGAGGTAAAAAATATTGCACGTTTCAAGCCACAAAGGGGAGGAAGTTTACAACAGGACAGTCTATTAGATCATCGAATCTTCTTCGCCAAGGAAGCTCCAAGGCGCATCCTCCTCGTTGCGTGATTCGTTCGCACATCGCAGGCAATTACCCGGAATCATTTCTCGTTACACGAAAGTACGCACGAAATAGCAAACCGTGAGCCAGAATAAATACCTCGGAGCGAACGTTCAAAGGCGAACCTAATCTTCGCGGCGTGAGCCGACGGAGTGATGGAGATAGCGGAAATTATTTACGGTAATCGCGTCGGAGGCAAGAAACCATCGACGAAGATAAACCATAAACGTGAACCTCGCTCCACTGAAACCGAAAAGCTGCTTCGCCGCGCACCGACTGCTACTTCGTAACCATGTAACGAATTTGTTATTTTCACACCTAAGGTGCAGCCTGCTGAAATTGATTTTCTGTTACAAGGTAAGTAAAGGGAAACACGACGAGCTGTAAGATGTTCTCAGGGGATCCGAGATTATCCGAGAATAATCATGAATTTTTTCAGTGATCAAGAATATTCTCAAACTCTAATTTCATTCATTATTTTATATGGATATTATTGATAAATGTAAAAGATAAACAATAACATATAAATTTTAGGTTCAAGTGTAATTCGTGTAATTAAATTTTAAGTTTAAGTGTAGGTATCACATTAATATTGAAAATTTCTGTACTTTCATACATCAAAACAAGAATATGGAATTCCATTAAAAAATCAGGAAGAGACCTTGAAATAACCTTGAAAAAATTAAGATAATAAAATGATGATAAAAGTCCCTGAACATCTTAGCCCTATCACGTACCCTGGGACAATATTCAAGTTCTCAGCTTGCATAAGCAATAAATTGACTTGTATGATACATAAAAATTGTTATTAGCTCCTGTAGTATCTCTTCTTCGAGTTTTTCGCTTGCATGAATAAGAAATGCCCTTGCATTTAATGTGAACATTGTTATTAGCACTTCTAGTATCGGTTCTTCAAGTTCTTCGCTTAAATAACGATAAGTTCAGTTTCGTTTACATGGAAATTATTAATAACAGTTTCAACCCCATAAAACGCCCCAATCTCGGACGGTCTGCGTGTTCTTCAGGTTCTCGACGAACCCGTGGATCTTCTTCTTCCTCCGCAGATTTGCCCGCGGGGCACTTTGGGCGGGCTCGATCCGATAAGGATTTCATTCCGCGCTTGGGTTTCATTAAACGGTAATTAAGCTCCGCGGTCTGAAAACTGCCACGAAGAGACTGCTGTATCGTTATAAACCGATGCATCTTAATCGTCCTCCGACCCCTTCCCCCAGCGTTTCGAGTCCACTTGGCCGGGTCTCGTTGCCGCTTCGTTTGCCGCCTTATTACACGGGATTAGATTAACTTTCGAGCTCGGCCTTGTTTATCCCCCGGCCTCTTAGGGGATAAGAACCCGAAAGGGATGATCTCTGCTGTTAATTGCCTTAAAGGGTGCACGCGTGCATCCTCTCCCCGTTCTGGCTTGATGGTGACGTCGCGTCGCGCAGTCCGATTCGATTCCGCTCTGTTCACCCTTTGAAGTCGAAATCTTCTGGGGTTACCAGAATTTTTGACGAACCTTTTAACCCTTCCGAGGGACCCCCAGCGAATTAGGGATTCTCGCTGGAAGAGATACGGTGGATTTCTTGGGGATCGTACGAGTGGTTTGGTGAACGACAGTGTTTGCAAGTTGATACAAGTCGGCTAACAGCAAGTACAGAGAAGCTGTGATTTACACCACCGGCCAAAAGTTTGGAATCACTTGGTGATTTTTGTAAAAATCATATTATTGTAAATGCATATTTTTGTAAAAAAAAATATTAACTAGTTGAATAATATTTCTTAACAGATTTCAGCATTTGTGTAAGACAATGTTCGGAATGCACTTTTCTAAAGGGACATCTTTGGCAACTTCTACATGAAGCATGGGAAAATATCAAATTAGAAACATTCGAAAATCTAATTTCCAGGATACCCTGAATATGTCAGGCTGTTATTAAAAATAAAGGCGGTTTGTTTAATGAAAGAGCAATTTGAAGAAAAATACTCATTCCTTGATAAAACAAAATAATACAAAATGTGAAACATACTACTCGTAAGTTTTTTGACAAGTTAATCTTCCTTGGTTGTTCTAAAGGCATTCAGTTTTTCTGATAAAGCTTCTGTTTCTCTGAATTTACGCCGTGATTCCAAACTTTTGACCTTTAGTGTATGTCGAGATTTAGTAATTTGGAGACCTTACAAGGAGAGGTCTCAGTGGTGGGGTCGTCGATTTTAATGACACTTTTTCTGATGAATCTAGAGCAAACATCAGCAGACCCATGTCCGAGCAATTTTGATAATACTCACGTTATGAAGATAATTAATTAGTATGTCATTTTATGATATCCAGAAAATATCTTAATATACTTTATTTCTTAATCATATCGCAACAGCTATGGTAGTGAGGGTGGTAGATGTTACGTATTCAAATCCCTCTTACGATTAACAATCTTTTTTATTTTTATGGAATTCTTTTCCATTCCATTTTAAGTTTCAAATCTATTTTTCTTTGTTTATGTTTTCTTTTCTCTTTCTTTCTAGTCTTGCTATTTATTTAGTGCAACTAGTTATACATATATTTTGTGTGCAGGATATGGACAAATCCGTAGGGTGGTGTGCTTCGTAAAAACATTTGAAACAAATATTTTCGGTAGTATGAATATTTTCTGAACACTAATGAATTACATGGGCACTTTGATGTTCTGATATCATTCATCACGTTGGAAAAAATAGATCTGTCAGTTAAAGCCCGGAGAAATTAAGAAATTAAGTGTGTCAAGATATTTTCTGCATATCAAAAAATCAAATGTTAATTATCTTTATAAGTAATGAGTAGACTGCGGATCTGTATGCATTTATGAAGAAATTAGTTGGGTGAAAAATAAAACAGCAATAGATTAGAAAAATTCAAGAATATTGTAATGTTCTTTTTAACGTAACAAAATCATTAAAGGGTGAAATCAATTTTTATTTTGTTTCTGGTGCTCACAATCAATGCAGAATATTTTTATTTTCCAAAAAGATCCGCAGTCGAGTAACGAGTATTTTAATTAAAATAAAAAGTTTATTAAAATCGATGACATCGATATGCAATACACGATGTCTGACAAAAATGTATATAAAACGAACACTGTACTTCACAATTGAAATAATATTTTTAAGAGTGGTTTGACAATATATGGCTGTCACAATATTAGTAAAGAAGGGAAAGTAGTCTAATTTGGATCTACATCTGTGTTGAGCCAACATGTATTTTGAGAACATTAAATACTTGCAATATTATTAATAGTATTAAATGACCACGAAGAATTAACTTTTCGTTTAATTTAGCATATGTTTTAGAGAAGAGAAATATTTATTAGTGGTACCAATTGACTAAGAATTATAAATTAAGTTTAGTCCCTGATCCAAAGTCTATACTACCCTAATAATTTTGAAAATTTGACTTCTTCGATTGAAGTCACCGATCAATATACTCCCATAACATTTTTGTAGGGAAACAGTGTTCCCATGAATTCCCGAAGGATTCCTCACGCAATTCCCGCAAATCGAGTACAAATTCCACGGGATACCATATATCGAGGAAAATAATACGATCGATTTATCAACCGGAGTACACAGGAAGAGTCTGAATGGGAAATGGGGCTGCATAAAAAGCAGCCGGGAAACGTAGGCTTAGCATCCGATGTGTTTATCGTGGGATTAGCAATTTTATTGCGGCCACTTTTCTGCGTACGGCATGGCATTCAGCGTGTGCGTGTTCCTATTTCGATTCACTCTCGAGAATCGAAAGTAGATCCTCTTCCCTGAAGAAGAGACCCATTCCTCTGATATCCGACGCATATCTCCTACCTCGATTTTCGAAATGTGAACGTGGAGTTCAGGCGTAGTACTGCTCATACATTAACGTTCCCAATTCATAGCTTGTTTATCAATTTACTGCAAGATATACGAAAGTGTTACCTGAGTACAATTTTTACTTGTAAATATCCGCGTGAAAAAGAAATTGGATTTTCAAAGGCATTCAAAGAAAATATTTTACTTGGAGGATTATTTAATATTACGAAGTTGACAACTAAATTGATCCCACAACTATACAGTAACAGGGCAGCTAATTCTACGTAGCATTAATTTTCTGTTCTTTAACACTAAACCTAGCGACCATCAAAAGTGACTGATGTGTATAGTATAATATTATAAAAATAACAGATTAAATTTATTTATATTTAGTACGATTTTTACTATAATTGTGTATATACTGGAGTCAAGAAATATATTTAATAAATTCCCATGAAAACACCTTTATAATTTCAATAATTTTCAAATAGAAAATATGAATGGGTTATTTGACCCCTCGTGGTAGGTTTAGTGTTAAGAGAATCGTGAAACATTCTGCGTTAAGCTACGTCCACACTGGCGCAGCAACGAGCGAACTTCTGGTGACTCTCTTGTTGCCTACTTCTTCTTTTATTCTGCCAAAGTGGCGACTTTTCCATGATACGTACATCCACTAAAACTTGCTCGTTGTTGCTTCACTGTGGACATACCTTTACTTGTGATATCGACTACTAACAGGACTGTACTAAAAAAATTGCAGCATGCGAACGGACAGTCGAGTCATGATTAAATTTGATGTGATGAGTAGACAGCGGATTTTATGCATGTAATATTATGTATTTAAAAATACAGTTATATTATTTTCAACCTATTAAAATGATTAACCCCCTGCCTTGTAATATCGTGTCAGACTCGTGATGAATATTTTGAACACAGTCTAATAAATTTGTATGCTATTAATTTCCTCGAAATCCAAATAAAATTCTATTTTGGTTTCGTTAATGTACAGCTATTGGAGAACATATAAGCAAACAACAGATAGATATTTCTCCTTTCGTAGGAAATTACGAAGTATAAAAAAGTTCTAGTCACTGATATTGTAAAATAAATCGTAGTGCAATGGGTGAAGAAAGAGAATGAATTTCTATTCCACTCCAGTTTGTTGCAATTCGGGTAGAAAATTTTAATTTTGCATAAAGATCCACTGTCTACTGATGAGTGATGAAATGAGTGAGTGGGAGAAATAGTCGCAGCATTGTTGATTCAGAAGAAAAAAGAAGATTTCACGAACTTCTTGAACGGAGTATGTATTTCGTATTTTCATTTTCGTGGAAGGAATTCTGCTGTGTCTCGATTTCCATTCCCGAATCCGAAATACAGTATCGAAATACACATATCGGAAAAATGTTTGATTACCTGGGGGGGGGGGGGAGGGGGCGTACTTCTCCATGTCCCCAGGTTTGGTATATTAAGCTATTTAGAGGAGAGGAAGTCTGGAGAGGAAATCTGGAGAGGCTGTCAATCGGGCTGAAAGCACGACACATAATTTCGGATTCCCGACTGGATTGGCCTGGATTCCCGTTTCTGGTGGCACGCGATAGCTGGTGCTCGATCTTCGAAGAAGCCGAGTCCGTTCCACGGTAAATTGTTAAACGGGGACAGCGAGCTCCGGCTTGCGAATTTTTCGGTGAGTTATGAAGACGGTTTTATGGAGACCTCTCGATCTATGTTTTCTACGTCGCTTGCTTTGGCTAGGCTGTCAATGTTCCCGTTTCTTTATTGCCAACATACCGGGAGAATTTCGAGGCAAGAGTCGCTGTGCCGGTTTATGGTTTAATTGTCAGAAACTTCGAATTGCAAATGAATTTTGATCTGCGAAGTTATATTAAAAATACAGAACGCGTATTGCGAACTTCATTATTTTTGGCGTTGCTTTAAATCATTCAGTTTCGGGTTATTTGCCTGTACCGTGATTGAGTTTCAATGTTTTCGATTTAATGTAGATTTATTTCAGTATCTTGCGATTTGATTGAATTTTTATCATCTCGCTGTTTCAATTTAGTTTGTTCTGTTCCGTATTGTTTTAATTTATTGTACGCTACGTAGTAATCATTTTTTACTGAAACCGGTCGGTATTATACGGCGAAATGTTTTCATTTTATTTTTCTTTCTGTTTAAATGATTTGTCATTTTTAGTTGTATTACAACTTTGCTTCTGCAAACTCATGCATTTCATGCATGTAAAACTGATTTGTTAAGGAGATCTTTAATTCTTTTTAACTATCGAAGACTGTCTTTTCGAGATCTCTGATTCACTGGATCGGATAATTAATGCTCTAATGTATTAGTTCAGTTAGTTAGTGGGTGCTCTCAAGGGATATTTTTCGATGAAACGCTGAGAAATCTTTGAAAAACGCAGAAAGTTTCGAGAGTCGGAGATAAAATCGATGGGAGGAATTTTTGGCGTTAATAAGACGACAATGCGTACTCGTGTTCAAGCAGACGCAAACTATTGTTCGCGTTATTCGATCGTAAAAGTGAAAGGGACACAGGGGTTGGAATGGTGTACGAGAAAGTGGAGGAGCCAGCCGAGCGAGAAGATCTGGAAACTCTGGACCACTTCAGGGAGTCCCTTACTATACTAATTGCGTAACAACGTGAAGCGTGCTTGTCGAGTTCATCTGCTCGCGAGATGACAAAGATTTTTGCTGAAGTTAATTAACTACTTACAGAAAATTCATGAGACCGCGAATTGCTTGGTGTGTATTCCTGCCGGACAGCGAATTCAATTCTACCTAAGATGGAAGTTAACGTAAATCTTGCGCCGTACGGAAGCGCTTTTAGCATTGTTAATCTCAGAACTCTTCGATGAAGTGGATAAAATATTAAAAATAGTCGGAATGTTTTAATCGTGTCACTTTAAATTTGTTATTTCGCGCATTTCCTTTATGAACACTGATTACAATTATCAATAAACTGCAGGTCTCTATAGAAAATAAAAATTATCTGCCTCAATTGCAAAACAGAAATGTCTTTCTACTTTGAATAATTTTCATAGCCTGAAGATGTTAATATTCATAATATCGACGTTCTGGAATTTTTGCTAAATTCTCAACTATTTTATATTGGACTTATTTAGTTGGATTTTATGCATGTATAACAAAAATGAATAAGTGTAATTTAACACTAAACCTACTACGAGGGGTCAAATGATGCATTTCAGATTTTTTATTCGAAAATTATTGAAATTGTAAAGGTGTTTTCATGGAAATTGATTGAATATATTTTTTCACTCTAGTCTATATTATAGTAAAAATCGCACAAGATATTAATAAATAAATTTAATCTTCTTATTTTTATAATACTATACACATCAGTCACTTTTGATGGTCGGTAGGTTTATTGTTAAAATAGTAAAAACATTAGAAAAATTTAACCATATTGTTGTATTATTTTCAATCTATTAGACATGTTAAGAAAGAAAATAATAGTCTATCTCACTCCAGTGTATTGCAATTGAGCTAGACAGTTTTTATTTTGCATAAAAATCCGCTGTCGGATTTAATAAGTGCACGATATTTGCAAACTAATTATCACTTAACTAAGAAAGTTTGCACTGCTTCTATAATAGGTATTATCACTATTAATCTGTACGCGCATATACTATTAATTAACAGGAAGTGTATGTGTGCTTAAACAGAAGCTTAGCCAACTATTGTCTCATGTAATTAGATAACCTGCGAAATCAGCAAAATCGAACCGTTTTAGAGATAAAACGCTGTCCAAATACCAGTTAATTAATTCACAAAATATGAATGTGGTCACATCGTTGGATATAATTTCGTGAATTATTATTTGATCCTCTTTGTATATTTAGTTCTATTGATTAGAAAGACAAGAACTTTTTTAGCTGCCAAATACTGTGTACAGCAATGATCAAGCATTTTTACTTAATATTCTTTCCAAGTAAATTAATTCTGCATAAATGGGGCACTGTAATTGGTGATCCGACATTCTACGTCTTCAAAATAAACTCGCCAAGCAAGTGTGACGTAAATATGAAATAATGGAGAAACTTGGGAATGATGAACATATTTCCTCGTTAGTGAAGAAACACGTTGCGAGGAGATGCGAAATCGCGGGTAGTAAAAAGGAAAAGCATGTAATTAAAAATTACTCGCACCACTCTGCTTTACTAAATATTTCGACCGATCGAGAAGTTTCTAATTCGAAAGAAATTTTAGAGGTTGCGTTTCTTCTTGGTACGCGCAGGGGGCTTTAGAATTTATCAGGAAGTTGAATAGAAATCCAAAACTTGGGACAAGTAAAGGCTGATTAGTGAAATTTAAATTACATCGGGTGCACAGGAATTAAATACTCACGCAGAAATATTTTCTTCGAGTAGAAGCACCGCGCAAAGCGGTCTTCTGTCGACCTAAAAGGGTTAATAGATTTGTATCCCTTTCCTCAACATTGATTTACCTGTAAACTCGTTCAATCTTTCACTAATCGAAAATTATCTAAATCACTGATGTTGAATCTAGAAATGTGCGGTGAAACGTGCAGCTAAATCATGAATTGTTTTCGTAGGAGAACGTATTTGTAGATTGAACGCGTTGGCTGAAACAATTAGTTCCCCCGTGTAGCGATTTGGTTTAAGCTTTCGTGTGTCGTTTATCAGATCGATTCGATCGATCAGGTGAAATTAACTCGAAAGCCGTTGACAGCGCTGTCCGTAATACATCTCCATTCATTAAGTAGATACTTGTTGATTGGCTCGCTGCGAAATCGGGTTCGCAGATGCGCAGATTAATTTCCTTTTGTTTTAAGATTATTATACAAAAGCGGTATTGAAAATATATGAAAATTTTATCTGAATGTTAAAGTACTTTGAAAAAAGATAAATTAAAGATTACAATTTGTAAAATGCGGAATTAGTTAAATCTGTTTTTGTTGAATGTCATATTGTTGAATATGTGTCTGTTAATCGAAAGTTGGTCCATTTTAAAAATTATACACATGTCACACTTGCGAAAATGTGTAAATGCCTGTTTATTAAGTAGTCAATTGAATATTGCTAGCCAGTGCATCAATCATCATTTTAATAAGAGAGAATTTAATCAATCAAAAAATTGCAATTTTGTTTAAACCATATAGGCCGAGAATAAAAGAAAGAAATATGTATTGTAACATTTATTTTATATTAATTGATGTTTTCAAGGTATAGGAAAATAAATCAGCACACATTAAAGGGTGTTTCACCATTAAAAATCTGCATTGATTATAAAAGAAACAGAAATGTTTAGGATTCTAACATTTGTAGTAACAAATTCAATAAAATTATATTCAAACTTTTAAAATATAATTTAACGTAAACTTTACTTTTTTATACTTACAAATTACATTGTTTTGAACAACAAAAAATATTCGAACAGCCTACAATGTTAGCGATTAATATTTCTGTTTTAATCGGGATGATTAATTCCAATTTAATCCAAGTTTCTAGAAATTGGACAGCAAAAGTGACTAATAGCTTACAGTCTACGGGTCAGTATTAGAATGCTCGGCGAAATCACGAGAATGATTGATCGAGAAACGAAAACGCTGCAGCAGCTAGAGCGGTTCAAGGATTGCGGGCCAAGGAAGATCGGTAAATGCGATCGATCAGGGACTCGAGAATACCACGCAGCAAAAGGTAGTAAAGCCCCATCCGTGAACGATAGATGAATAACGCCACCGATGGCTCTACTTGTGGAACTTTAGGCATTCCAATCGGGAAATTCCCGATGCACTTTGGCAGTGCACGAGAGGAATGCACGGATATATCGATCGCGACCGATCCCCCTTCTGCAGCCAATATGCGTTAATATACGCGTGATTCTTGTGTCGATGTAAACAAGCGCCATCGTTGCCTCGAACTATGATCGAATAAAGCACAAAAGATTTTTTCTTCGGTGGAACATCAATTTTATACAATGGATTTTAACAAAAGATTCTTCTATGGTTTCTCGTCAAACTCATTTTGACCGTTTTCTGAATGTAATAAAAAAATTTCGTGTTGTCTAATCATTTAGTTGGATTATGATATACAATAATAATGAGCGTATTTGCTGCTGCCTGTATTTTTAGAAGCTCTCAGTTTGTTTCGGGAGGTAATTCGTGTTGAGAGGATTAAAAGTCAATTAAAAGTTAAAAATTTCCTCGTTTAAAGTACAAAAGAATAAATCTATTCAAGGACGATTTCTTTTTAGGGACAACTAAAAACGAGTTCAATTTTTGATTATTTATACATTTAATAGTTTAGAGTATTGGGAAATGATAAGGTAAAAAAGGTTTGAGATAAATATGAATAAATTGTTCATATTGCTGAATTTATTACACGTTTGTTAACAATTAAATAGAAAAAGGATACTACATATATGTCTTTACCTAGTTTAAGTGTATCTTCATCTAGTTTATTTTTAATGCTCACTTGGTTATGTAAATCTCTTATTAGCATTCACTTAACATTCGCAATCAGTTTAAACTAAAAAAGTAGACATATCCACGACTTCAATAATTAATACCCGATGAAAATGTTTGTGTATGTGCCAATAAACAACGATTGTTGTAAAAGAATAAAAAATCTGTATTGAATTATAGTATACCATATTTGTAATTATAAAAAATTCGGGGTAAGCCCAACAACTCCAGCCGTAGCTTCATCCGAAATACGACGAAAGCCTGGTGTGGGTCGGAAATGGCTCGGGATATAATAGAACTTGTATTTTAACCCTTAAGTTGTACAATGTTTACGTGGATTACGAAATAATAAAATTCTGAATAAATTCCCAGAGATATCTCTAAGCATATCATTTAAGATTAAATCATCCAAACGTTCTAAAGAAGTTCAAGAAACTCGATATTTACGATTAGCATACAAAATAAATAGCGAAAGTTAGTATACAGAAATTTACTTGAGGTCATCAGTGATTTCAGTATACCAGTCAAGGGATCAAACCGGTAACCGCTTGCGTTTTATATTCAAACCGGACAGGAACTTTCGCAATCGTCTAATAAAACGCGACGTGCGGTCTTGAGAGACAAACTTCTCACAGACAACATTGTTTCAGGTTCCGGGAAAGATTCCTCGGATCGTGCAGAACTCGGTCGTGCAAAGCACTGCGTCGGCCAATGGAATTTATCGGCATCCATTACGGAGAACGCGGCGCGTGGCCCGTGCCGCGGACGTCACCGAATATTAATTAGCCCGATTAACAGGCGCATTAAATGGCGCGGCGTAATCGCGCGCGTACGCCGAGATATTTTAAAGTGGCGATTTATCGCGCGGATTTATCATTAGGCGGCCGCGAACGCCGTGGATTCCGAGCGGCGCAGCGCGCCGGCCGCGAAAATCGCGCGCTCGCGAAAAATAAAAAAGGAAAACCGCCGGAAATCGCGGTTACAAATGGCCCGGTCTCGCCAAGTAAGCCACGGAGATATTTTTTCGCGAGTATACTGAATTTTTAATGTCCTCCACTTCGCCTTCCACTCTTCCGTTTTCTCTTGTTCACTCGGACCAGGAGAACGCTTTACGCCGCAGCTTCGGAACTTTTTTATCTTTGTATTTTTCGCGATACGATATTCCGCAAGGAAAATTCAATTCCGACGGCTTAATCAAGGGTTTTTAGTGGCCGCGATAATGCGCCGGCGTTTTATGTGCGCGAATGTAAGAAGCGTGAACTTTGTATCACCCGAGGTGCGTGTCGGGAATTTATACTTCAAACTTACAGACTTCTTTGTAGTCAGTGCTGGTTCATTGGTTTGAATAGTCTTGAGATACAGCGTTTTGTGAAATAATATAGAGAGATCTCCCTTAACGCCGGACGTTATCCCGCATAAATAATGGAGGGAATAGAAAAAAAGATTAGGTTTTGACATGATCCAGTCGTGTGTGCACAGCTAAGGAGATTGTTGAAATTATGAAGGATTATAATTATCAATTTTCGTGGCCAAACGACGCGTGATTCGTGTTATTATATCTTGTTGCAAGTGCTTCTTAAATTACCTTTGTGTCTTGTGTAAACTGTGCACTGGTTTTCACAACAAAAATTGTTGTTTAAAGCGTTCACTGTCCCCCGGTTCCGGACAGAACGGTTCCTTTATTGTCGGACAGTACAAATCTCAATGTGTTTTCCTATTTGTATTACTGTAAGAGATGCATCTACCCAACATGAATAATAACTTCGGAAATAAGTTTACATAAATGGATCACACCTTATAAATTCATATCTTTATATATAATTATATATCAGCCAAAGACAACATAACATTTCTTCCAATACCGTTGAAACCGAGTAAAATCGAAACGCGAAGGAAAATATCGAATTTCTTGGATCGAATAAAACGCAGACCGAGATTATAAAATCCTCTGTGAAACTATAGCGTAAATATTCGGTTGACGTGTTGGGCGAAGCTCTGGTCGAATTACCAATAACAATCTGCATCGTGTTTTAATAAAACACCGTAAAATTCGGCTGTTTGGGGAGTGCGCGGGAATGCGATACGTTCAAATTGCAGCCGGAACGAGAATGTTTTTCAAGCGGACAGCGAGATGAGTATAACGTTCCGTAATTAACGCTCCGTCCTGGCACACCTTTTCGCTCTGTAATACAGTCGAATCGATTCGGTTTTTCCCGGCGATCGGATGTTGCGGAGTATAATTAAATTCCGGCCGAGCGAGCGTATGTTTGAGTTCGAGGAGAATAAATTGAAACCTTGAGGCCGGAAACTATCAATGTCGCTTTCCAGGATGGAACAGACGGGGATGAGCGAAACGTTATTGCTGAACGACTCGGTAGAGACGAAACATGCCGCCTGCCGAATGAATATAAACAATCCGTTAAGCGAAACAGGCTGGTCTCGATGGGAACATTTTCGTTGCTGCTAAATAAATCCCAATAATTACAAAAATCTGTGTCGAACATTCGTTTAGATTCAGTTGTGAGCTGGCACATTCGTGAATGTACAGGATGTATGATTTTTAATTTAAATCTGGTGCACTGTGCAGGTAATTAAATGAATTAAATTAAATAGAACTCTTGATATTCTCATTGAAGGACACGTATGTTTTGATTGTAACATTTATGATGATACTGCATTAAGTGTATTTTTGGAATGAAAGGTAATGAAATTCAATTGCAGGAGTTTGAAACGTCTGGAAACATCTGTTGCAATGAAGCTGTTTTAAAATGATTTTTTAATCAAATATTCTTCAATCGGTATTGTTAAACACAGTACAGTCATGTTGAAACATGAGTAGATGCAATTTAAAACAGTAAAAGAATTAAAAGAATGTAAGAATACATATGTTGTCGTGTTCTTGAAATTATTAAAGAAAGAACGACCACTTTATTTGGCTCGTGTTTCTTACGATTGATGCAGACAATTTTTATTTTGCATGAACATCCACACTCTAATGTTTCGTAGGGATACGAATATTGCACAAATATGAAACAATGTTCACATGTCATTTAAATATGAAGAATAGCTTGTTTATAGAAATATAAAAAAAGTCAATACTGCTTTTTAATTTAGATGATTACAAATACAGTAATACAGTGTATAATAAATACAGAAATATAGGAGACCCCCGTATAGATAAAAAAATTGTTCACAGTTACTCTATTATTGCAAGTTCTACAGCAGTAAAGACACAAGATAATTATTATATAAAAATGGAGCTCGATATCTTAGTTCTCTCAGTATATTAAAAGATCAAGCGTATTGTTTCTCTAACAACTACAAATTATTAGTCGCGCTTCCTCGTACTGGAACAAGACGAGTGCTAAAGATGTGCAAATAAGAGCCGCGGTTCCGTATAATAGAAATTGAGGAAAACAAATATGTATCAGGGGGGCAAGTATAAAGGGTACCGTTCGCAAAACGAAAAAGAGGGTGCCGTGAAAAGGGACGAGGGGTATGAAGATCAGGTCGAAGGTGGCCTCCTTCGTAGACATGCCCGGAAATGCCTCAGGGAGCGTGTTTCCTGGTCCTATCGGTCGCTCGGGAGCGGTTCCGAGCCCGTCATTTCCGGTGGGTAAACTAGGATAACGATGTGTAATCATGGCTGTCGAGCGGGCACGCTCGATTATAAACCGGCCCGATGCTCGTGGGACGTATAAATAACGCAAATAACACCCCGCGACACGCCCCCGCAGCCCTTCCTGCACCGGTACCCCTTGGCCACCATAATCCCCACCTATCACACCATGCTGTTCCGCCGTGGCGAAGATACTTTGCGCGATAACGCGAACGCTCGGTGCCCTGTACTTCGCAGAGGAATAAGCGAAAGCGAGGGAAATCCCACAACCACGGTGGTCCACCATACGCTGTGCGCTAAACGAAATTTTTCGGTCTTGAAGACCCAATATATATTTCTTAAATTTATATTTATTGCTCTCTACAAGAATTTTCATTTAGAATATACAACAATTATACAAGAATTTTTATTTAGAATATAGTTTGAGACCATAGTTTAAGATTTTTGGGCACCCTCTCTATCGAACGTTTTAAAATTAAGGTGACGAACAGTCGAATAACAGAAAAGCAATTGAGCGTTGTATTCTTCTATTTTTTTTTTATTGAATTAATTCGAGAGGTTCGTTCACGTTGGATAACATTTTAAACGGAACCTTCATTGTTTCTAATTGTCTTTTAATGAAGTTTTTACCGATATATTTGTGACGTTTAATTGTTTCAAAAATGTTCGATTACTTAAATTATTAGTTTCAAACTACATTAAGAAATGAAGTATAGCAATGAATTTTTGGATATCGTAAAATTAAATGTTAATTATCTTGATAAATAATGAGTATTGTCAAGAACCCTCTCGGACTAATGGTACTTAACATTTATAATGGTAAATGGTACTTCACATTTACTCTCCTCTAAATAGAGGTGTTCTAGAACATACCTTTCCTCGAAACAAATTATTAAGGAAGCCCGTACGTTCGTATACCAGCAAAATCCCCTTGAAGTAATATTGCGGACGCGTGAGCATCGTAACAACGGAACCATCGAATTTCGTTTAGAGTTAACGCGCCGCCATGGGTTTACTCGATACGAGTGGACACGTGTTCGGACATTAAGCGCGCCGCTCCGCAGCGTTCCCGAGGAAAATTAATCGGCGATGGTCGTTAGTTAAGTTCATTGCTCGGGCAAGTGTTGCACTAAATTCGTTACCGCGCCAGTTTTTGAACGGCAATGATTGGTCTTATCATTATTCACATGCGAATGTTTAGCAAATCGGAATTTGATCCGTTAATGGATTAAGCATGCTGAAAACGCACAGCCTGGAATAATTATTTCCATGTCATCGCGCGGAACCTTTTACACATAATGTAACGCTGCTGTTTATTTGCAAATGAAAACGCGAGGGCTCTCAACACTGCCAATTAGTGCGTTTCGAGGAAACGAAATCTGTTAAATATCGAACTGTGTAAAGTAAATGTGCATTAGGCTGAAAAGGGGGCAACGATATTCAAAACTTATTTATCGAGGCTTCCAGACACATTTGAATATTTATTGTGAAGTATTGTGGCTTCCTGTATAGTGTCGAATGCATTTTTGGAGCATTTAAACAATTAATTTTAGAGGCAAGAAGGAATGAGTGAAATATTACTGTGTTTAATACTATTTCGACTACTTCCAGATAAAACAAAACTGTGTTACATTAAGTTGACTCATTTAATTAATTTTATTTATTTTAATATTATTTCATTTATTTAATTTAAATTAAATAAGTTACTAAATATCTTCATGCGATGTAAATCTTTGAATACGCGAAACCTAGTGAAACATATTCACAAACATTAAAGCTTACACAGTTTTATCTTATGTATGAAAATTGAATTCATCCTCTTACAGATCAGTTACACGTTATAGACTGATGAATTTTTCAATTTGCAAAATTCATTGAATTTAACTGACTTATCCATTGTACCATTAACTCGGAAAGACAGCAGTCCGTTTTGTTTAACACGGGGAGCAGTTACTTTTCCATGAGAAAAAAAGTATACCGGCTGTACGCTCATGAAGGAACTTCAAAGGAAAACAGAGAACTGATTTAACGCAAACACAGTCGTTTGTGCCGCGATTCGGTGAACACGGAATTCGTTGGAATTAAATTTAAACCGGTAGCGAAGGGCTTTCGAAATTTCGTTCGCAGGACCGCATTACCGAGGCCCCTTAATTGAGAATACGCGTCTGTCAGTTGCGAACACGAGTTTATGTTTGTTTCGAGTAACGCGCGTGTACATCGCGTGTGTGGCCGAGGTCTACTTAATTTTAGGCGAATTATGCCAGCAGATAACATCACGCAATTCATCATTTCCAATTTGAACGAAGCTTCCTAGTGAAATTATGTAACAAAATCAAGCGGACAAAACTTTTTTCATCTGCTGATATTTCACGGTGAAAACATTGATACGTCATTAAATATTCTGAAAATTTTTAATTCACATATTTCACATTAATTTCTACAGGAAAAAATAATATCTTTACTGGATAATTTCTTCTATAAATCTCATTAAATTCTTTTTTATCATTACACAAGCGTATCTTTAATTATATTAGAAACAACTGGTATAGTACGTGAAATTTTGACCCAATCACAGATAGTTTTTAACCAATTCTTTTCTACAGTTTTGTAATTCTTCGAAATGCTTCTTTGTTATTTTACGACGTACCTTTTCAATATTTTACTATGATTGACGTCTCTGATTTTTGTTATTATTGCAAGAGGTATTATGCACGTAGTATAGATTATGGTTATATTCCTCTAGTAATGCATATATAATATTGTTTATTACCGAATGATAATATTTTTCAATCTATATATTGACGACTTGTAAACACACCACCGTGATATAACTGAACAAAATAAAAATAAAATAAAAGGGTACATCACTAAATTGTTATTGCGAAATTCCACATAGGTTCACACTAAAAATGGTACTTTTAGTTTCATCCTATTTGCAGTAAGCACTGTAACAACCAATATATTCTTTAGAGTTAAAGCCAGTGTCCAGTTATTTATGCACAGGAGAAGGTACGCAGTGTACGTGATAATGTTTGCAATGCATTGGATCGTAAAAATTCAATGTAAAGAATTTAAACAACGCGTTAGCGGTAATATCAATTCCTTATCGCGCAAAGAAACGAGTTACTCTCCTCGAACAAGAGTTAAACGCGAGGCGATTTTCTGGGATGACGACCGACCGCGCGTTACCGTCGCTCCATATACACAGCTTTATGGATCACTGAACAGGTTATAGGTTAAACGTTAAACAATTTATGGGCCGGCAGTTATTAGGCAGGAACACGGCTAAGCGATAGAGCAGGCGGCGGTGGAGCCGCGAACCCGTGAAAATCTAATGTGCCTCTTTAAATGTGAATTAGAGTGGCGCTTTTTATAGAAAAACATTACCACTGGGGGCCGTGGAAGCTGTGCGAAATAACAGAGGAATTAAATTGCTCGGACACATTGTGAATTTCGGTTTTTTCGTTTTAAACCCTTGCCATACGATTTTCTCCACTTTTAGAGAATTTGGAAAATACGGGGTGATTCGTCTACCGTTTGAACCTCAAATATCTTTCAGTGAGGCTCATACGATAAACCATAAAAATATTATTGTTTTTATATTATTTTTTTGTTCGAAATTTCAAGGTGACCTCCATTTTTTAAAAACACTAAACCTTAAGCCTTAAAAGTAATTTGTACATATTCCCTTATAAAAATTACGAGATAAAATTACGTGCTCTACTAAAAATATCTATGCAATCATGTCGTATGAAATCATTTTTATTATTTCAGTAATTGTAAAATAAAAAATCTGGGACCGGTTATTTCATCAGGTATTCAGTGACTATAATTAATTACTAAAGATTATTCAAGATCACAGACAGAGGGACATGTCTACATTTATTTTAATGCTCGAATATCGTCCACAAAAGAATAATATTTTATTTCGACCGTAACGACAGGAATAACATTCGTATTTAGTAGATTCTTATAAGCGAAGGGGTTAAACAATTTTATTGAATTTGTAACACGGATAAGTCTATTTCATGGAACTGATTATAAATAAATAGTGATCGCAACAACTAAAAAAAATGTCGTGAATGATAAATTAAATTATACGAAGAAATAGAGAGTGACAAGGTACCCGAAGAAGAGATTGAACTAATCAGAACATTTTGTTTTTCATAGAAGCAGGAGAATCTACCGGGCCGATAACTGCTCGCGATTAAGCAAAACATCCGATGGATTTCCGGGCGTCGCGGCGTAGTTTGCGGTTCCGCGTCGGGCGAAGCGTGTTTCTTATCAGCGAGGCGTGCGAATTGTTTGCCGAGGTCATTTGTTCGTCGCGAGACACCGGAAAATCGAAACATGCCCCGAGGCGATCGTTATCTTGTCCTTAAGGACGATACTCGCGGCAAAGGGCCGAAGGAGTTCGACTACGTTCGTAATTTATAGCCGGGGAACGTGTGTGCTGGCGATACCGAGTCACACGCGGTAACGCAACTTGTCTCGAGAGCAATTACCATTTATAACATCTCATTCTAAAGAAATTTATTGTACTATGTAACGAACCTGGTCTTTTGCTTGTTAATAGACTGCGGATCTTTATGCATTTATGGCTTATGAATATTTTCAAAAAATGGTAGAACATAAAATTCGATAGAATTTAGTAAGATTTTTATTTTCTTCGGATCTACAAAGGCTGTTCCCATTAAAATGGGATTTTATTGTATGCCACTTTCTTCAAATTTGTCTATAAAAATTGAAAATTGCATAAATATCTGCAGTCTACTTACAAAGCTTCCGGATCCTTGTACATACACATACAGTTTGTCCAAAATGAATTTGAACAATAAATTTGCGATTTTTTAACAACTTTTTGAACAGCATAGTAGATGGCAAACTGAAGACACGCTTTCTCCAACTAAAATGCTTTCAGAAACATTTTCAAATATTTTTCGTCACTGAATGTACCACGGATTTGGACGCTGAAGCTTCCCCTTTTTAACGACCTCGTAAAACTTGATATACGATCTTTTTTTATTGAGGTTTGAATGATAGGTGTATCGAGTAAAATAAAATGGTGTCTGACATATCAGGATGATACTGAATTTTTTTATTAAGTGGCTATAGAGGATGGATATTGTCAATTATATTCAACTTAAATTTTAGATTTTTTATTTTTGATTATTTTTATTTCACTATGAAGATATTTATTTAATATTTTCCATTCTGTTCCATTACTTTTTGCACTTTTTTAGTAAGTTATAATGGTATTGAATAAACCTATGAATAAATATCTGAATTGGTTTCTGTTATTTTTTTTTAGAAATCTCAAAATGATCGTCACTATTTTTGAACGGGACCCCACCCCTTTTTAAACACCTACGATGATTGTCCCTTCCATTAAGAATTCCGTGACTATAATTACCCAAGGTCGTTCAAGCTCACACACAGAGGAATATTTCTATATTTATTTTAATGTTTGAATATTGTCTACAGAAGAATAGAATTTTATTTCGACCGTAACGGAAGGAATAATATTTCATCTTTGAATGTTAATTTAACTCTTTGTTAATTTCTTCTGACTTAGAATAATTCCATTGTATGTATAGGATTTTTTTAATTTTATGAATATTAAATGTGTAGTAATTGGTGACTCTGAGTCACCCCTCGACTGCTGAGGGTTGAAAATGCTACGAACTTTTGTAGAACGCGGACAATATTAGTCAGAATGACTATAAAAATGAACCGACGATTAGGCCAGCGCGTGTAACGAGGTTTTATTCGGAGTAACGTTACCAAAGCGATCCGTTTAGAAACTGAGTTACCGATGTTAGTAGACCGACGCGAATGTGCCAGAAATTACGAGGGCGCAATTTATTTATTGCGCTAATACGCCCCCGATCCGTGAAAATGTATCGTTGCAATGCGCTCTCGCTTGTCGTTCTGCATTAGCGACGTCCGAGCCTCTTCCATTCGGGAAGCTTGGCACTGATGAAAAATAACAACTCTGCATATTCGATAAATCTGATGCATAATACATCTATTAGGATTACTGAGCGCTCGAGAATTAAATGCAAGAATTTTCAGAAAACAAATCGCGCTTGTGCCACGGATCGAAAAAACTCACTTTCCAGTAGAATAATCGAGCAACAGTCAGACATGTTGGTTCAGATTACCCATTTGATGCATTATGACGTTAGCAGGTGAATGTAGGTCTTGGAATTAGTAAAATTAAATAAATAAAGCGAAGCTATAATATATTAAATTGAATCGCGAATAATTTATCTTCTACGATCATTGTATATCGAATTCTTATTAAACAAAGTATGTATTGCTCTCTTTGTTTGATTTATGACATTCATTGATTGACATTCGTTAAATAATTTAACAAACAATGTTGTTTTTCCATTTTGTTCGAAATAAAATTTAGCAATTTTCCAGTAGAAGCGATAAATTATCGATTGAAAATAGTAAGCGACCAGTTCCTGGAGCTTATAATTAATATGGTAAGCACCAGTTACGCATTGCAATTAACCCGGAAAATGAATCCGGCGGTAAATTATGATTACACTATTATTTATTTTCATTGGGCCACAAATCCCGGGTCGACATTAATATTCCCATTAGCACGATAGAGACGTCAGTGCGGCAAATAAACAAGAAAAGCATTCGCTTAATTATGCAAATTCACGGTACAAATAAGTTGCAGCGAGCAATTAATCAAACCCGAAGCAATTTATAACCGCGAGCTCGGTTCTTCGTATCGCTGCGAGCCTTTCCCGCGATAAAAAGTCTCTTCGAATCGAGCTGCTAAACGATTTTCCCTCCTACCCACACCGTTCCCGCGGAACTGCGAACCATTTATCCAGCGATGATCCACTCGTATATACCTCAATAAAATCAGCGGGAACGATAATACAACGATAAAGAGTCGAAACGGTGCTTGGCTCGAAAATATCCTCCCTCCCCATTCTCCCGAAAATCCAGCCGCACAATCTTTCATCGGAATTCTGATAAAGCCGAGCAACGATCTCTGCCTCCGGGGCTAGCGAAAAGGTCTCGAGCGAGCTATCAACCCCTTTAAGGATTCGCCAAGCGCATTTCTCTCGGGAGAATCGGTTGTGATCCAATTCGAGATACGAATCGGGACGATTACCCGCGAATTATATGGATTAGGGACCACCTCATCGATTCGAACGACTTCGAAATGTTTTATCGTGAATTATTCTCGTGTTTTATCCTGAATAGAAACTAAATTGAACGTTACTTCTTCCCTTAATTATTTCAATAGAGGAGAAATCATATATTGACATCTGCATTTTTAAAAGTTTCCCAACAATTTTGAATTTCATCTACTCAGTTTTGCTATAAATGCATAAAGATCCGCAGTCTAGTTATAATAGACTCGGATCTTTATGCAAAATAAAAATTGTCTGCATTGATTGCAAGGAATAGAAACTAAATTGAACGTTACTACTTCCCTTAATTATTTGAATAGAGGAGAAATCATATATTGACATCTGCATTTTTAAAAATTTCCCAACAATTTTGAATTTCATCTACTCAGTTTTGCTATAAATGCATAAAGATGCAAAATAAAAATTGTCTGCATTGATTGCAAGGAATAGAAACTAAATTGAACGTTACTTCTTCCCTTAATTATTTCAATAGAGGAGAAATCATATATTGACATCTGCATTTTTAAAAGTTTTCCAACAATTTTGAATTTCATCTACTCAGTTTTGTTATAAATGCATAAAGATCCGCAGTCTATTAATGAATAAGATTATTATAAAGTATGATACCCAGTTTTATTCAGTGTACCTAGTTTTAACCAACTTCTTAAAACAGGGTTCTCGTAAAGAAATTTGGCTCTCGAAAGAAGGCTCTTTTGACTAATGAGTTTGCCGACCACTGGCCTAGGACAGGGAGCATTAAAACCATGAAACATTTTTCATCAGAGCTCGGACATTTTTAATCCTACATAGATAACTATCGGCCAGGATAAGTCCTCAACCCTCGGATGACGAGAGCTGCGTCTATTTTGACCCGGGTTTGTAAAGGTTCCATTCGAATTCTAATTGTTTAGCAGCAAGATTAAATTGTTTATTACCTGTTCAGACTGGATTGTATAATGTATATTCTATGTTAAAAAAAAAACAAGCAACTAATATTTCACTATGTTATTTAGTTGTTTGTATATTTTATAAAAATATTTTTTAAAAAATATTCATTGTCAATTATATAAAACGTTCACGGTTCTTCCTAGTCAATCGGGTATTAATTCTTTTTTTATTGAATTATGTATAAGCAATATTTTTTGTAGACAACAGCATCCTGTACTAGAAATGTACTATTGATAAAAAAATGATGGACCAATATTATCATTAGATGACAGAAGTGCTTATATGAAATGTTCATATTTAAACTCCTTTTCCGACTACAATTTTTTAAAAATTCAATTAATTCCATCGTTTTCAAAAGTTCCAAACATTTACAAACTGATATACAATTGAAAGATGTCGATACGAGAATGTTGGTCTTTTTTTATATTGCTTCAACATCAAAGATCATTAGCAACACGGTACATTTTCTTACAATATTTTATACATATTCGTTCTTGTTAGCAAATGAACAGTTAATTCATCGATTGGGACCACTGTACGTCGCGTCCTAATTAGTGAGGTTTTTAGGAACTCGTCGAGGCAATACAGCGAGATACTTGAGCGAGAGATAGGCGCGCGTCTCGAGTCCGCAGACGTCGGAATGATAAAGAATGAAAAGAAGCGGATAGAAATAAAAGTGGAAAAAAGGCATTGGGACAGGACGACTCCTCAAAAAAGCGGCGAACGTCAACGTCGACGGAAGAAAGGGGGCGTTTGCGCGGAAACGGAAGTAATTGCGGAAATTGCTCGACTACTTTTCCTTTTGTGTATCGGGCGCACACAGCGGCGAACGACAGACGAGGTACGCGTGTACGTATATGTAGAAGGGGACACGTAGACATCCGTGTGAAAGCTTCTTTACAGAAGTAATAGACTCCGCGAGGCAAGGATTTTCGGAGGTATTTCTGGGTAATGGCGACGCGAAATAAGCGAGGAGACCGCCGCGGATAAAGAAGACAGAAGCACGAGACCGAAAACGATCCATGCTGGTCGATAAGCATGAAAAATGAAACAGACATTAGAAAAGAATTATTTCAGAAGTTGAGAACCATTGTATAATTTGATTTATTAATCCTTTGAGGTGCAATGTGTTCCCTCGTCCTTGTTCCAGAACTTATTACGAATTTATATGGTTCAATTATACAGGGTAGCCCAGTATTGATCCATGGAGCAAATGATTCTACATGAGAAAATATGTCGAAAAAGTCGAATGAATTTTTTTCATTTGACGCCTTGTATTCGAAAAAACCGAATTTGCAAATTCAGCGAATACGCTATGTCTGAACATGACCTACCGATTCTACTTCTTACTCGGCACAAAAACTTGACGGTTCTACGAAGTCGATTTTCTCGAGAATAAAGCCTCAAACTAATAAAATTTATTTCTTATTTTCGACTTATTTTAGGAGGTAGAACCACTCTCTCCACGGATATATCTTTATTTCCATAGGTAACCGCATCAAGAACAGTTGAAAAATAAAATTGTAACATTATTGATGGATACGGGGTGGTACAATCAGGTAGGGGATGATTCGACATGTAAAAATAAGTCGCAAAAAGGCATAACATTTTTTTTCGTGCGACGCACACTGCGTTGACAATTAAACTTTCATGATGGTATTTGAAACCTTGATAGGAGTGCTCCTAGATATCTATTACAAAGTAAAGTAATGACTGCGGCTCTCCATGTAAAATAAAAATTGTTTCTATGAATTGTAATTCATAGAAACCAATCAGGAATTTATGATTAGACTGCGGATTTTTATGTATTTGTGAAGAAATTACTTGGGTGAAATCTAAAACACTGAAAGATTCGAGAAATCTAAGAATATTGTTGTTTTCAATCTAAGAAATCCATTAAGGGATGAAGTGAATTTCTATTGAACTGCTGCTGCCCACAATCGTTGCAAAATATTTTTATTTCGCATAAAGGATCCGCAGTCTATTTATTATATATAATGCTTCGATAATCTCAAATGCCTTTAATCTTCATATTGTTTGAGGTCAAAAATTATATAGGTGCAATTTAAATCATTAAAAATATTAGAAAAATTTAAAGATACTGTTATATTATTTTCCACCTATAAAACGTATTAAGACAGGCAATAAATTTCCATTTTATTCCAATTCGTTACAATTCGCATAAAAAATTCTAATTTTGCATAAAGATCCAGTGTCTACTCGCAAATACACAAAACCCGCAGCCTAGTAACGATGTTAAAATCAATAAACAATTTTATCAGATACCATAGCAAGAAAATCGACAAAGTTTTCTTTTAGATCACAAGAAATTATAAACTTTTCCTCTCCAGAAAACGAGGAGGGAGATAGATATCGAGACCTAGTCCCAGGACCGAGAGGGTAACGAACAATAGCTTCGCAGTCGGAAAATGTCTGATTAACACGCGTGAATGCTCGTAGACCAGTATGAAAATATCACGTGGAGAAATGCGCTCGCAGTCGCGACCTCGCTGCCGAGGATCTTCCTGGCAGACAAAGAAGCTTAATTAACGGATATCCTTCGTATTTGTCTTCTTACTCGGCAGAGTAATTTGAGGAATGAAAGCGCTCCCCTCGAGTCGTTCCCCGATTATAAATCCTTGGCAGAACGCTGTCACGAATTTCGTAATTAATTATACCTGTTTGTGCAAATGATTGGTAATTAGCCGTTGTTAAGTCGACGGGCTCTTTAATCTTTTGACAGTCCGAGACGTTTACGGACGCTGGGTACGTGTTTATGGGTGTTTACAATATTAACCCATTGACGGATAATGTGGAGACAGACTAGTAATAACATTTTAAACAGTGCCTATTAAATGTAAATATACGATAAATATAAAGTTTACTTTTAGAAAGTTATTCAGGACAAAGAACTTTTAATCGTTTAATATACAGGGTGAATCACGAATCCATGATGAGTAGAGATTACTCTGTTTTTAGCTGTCCGATCGAAAATGTTTTTATCACCTATATATGGTTTCAAAAGAACTTTCACGTGATTATAGCAAATTTTTTGTAAAAAAAATAAAAACAATTTTTGCAATATTTTTAATGCTATGATACGGTTTCCGAATTCGCCTTGAAATCCTCTAACAAATAGGCGTAAAAACTTATAGGTGTATTTGTAAAAATTGAAGGTGACCTTAAAAAATTATTACAAAAGAGAGTTGACGAAAAATTTACTATAATCACGTGAAAGCTCTTTTGAAACCATGCTATACCTGATAAAAACAATCGGACTGCTAATAATAGAGTAATCATTTGAAATCTACATGAAAAATACGACAAAAATTCGCTATGAAATTTTTTCATCCGAGGCTTCGTTTTTGAGAATATCGGGGTTGAAAATGCTTACGTGTGCTATTAGATAGGAATCATATGACGCGTGTCTGATCATGGTCTACCAATTCTACTTCTTATCTGGCTGATCTTTAAACTCGATTTTCTCGAAAACGAGGCGTTAAACGAAGAAATTTGATTCCTCCTTTTCGATTTAATTTAAATTTAGAATTACCCCCTGCCCGGTTGTACTACGATTTTCAACCCTCCCTGTATATCAAATACATAAGAAATATTTGTATAGAATATTGAGACTGTTAATATTCCCTTTTATAAAATTTTGTTCAACGATGCACGTATTGTGTTGCAGAAATAACTTCAAGGACTTATAAAAATATGGACGAAGTAGAAAGGGTAAGCCGAGGCCAAACACGCCAGGCCGTTACGTATGAATTAACGGCTCGTCTTGCAAGCTTTCAAGCTTATCTTTTTAAAAATAAGCGTGTACTTTGTCCGTAGATTATCTTTTCATGTAGAATTATCTTTTCTTCGGTTGTACCACGAATACTGTGACATTTGCACGAGCTTCAAAGCGAGGAAAAAATTTGTAGCCTCATTTTCAATTATTTGCTAATTTGACGAACAATTAAGCCAAGTCTTCACCATGACAGTACTTTAGTCCTCCATAATTTTAACATCGAAGGAGAGCTTCTTGAACAGGGACTACAATTAATTTTCCAGTAGATAATTAATGAAGGCTTACGTGCCCGGGCCACATAATTTCTCCTTGTTCATTTTTCTCCCTCACGGTAACCCTTCATTTTTTAACCTCGTTCTTTCCCTCCCAATATTCTCCAAGCTGTGCTGTTAAGTATGGTGCCACTCTTATTTCATTGCTAATCATCCTTGGCAACTCAGAGAAAACATTGCAGATTATTAGTTAGTAGCGATTTCTTTTGGAATCAATCATTTATTTAGGGATTGTAACTCTAAAAATGAAGAAAAGGAAATGAAAGTTAACTAAACAGTGTTGCTTACCTGTTACGGAATTTGTTGAAATTATAGTTGAAATTGTAACCTTCATACACTTTTCTCAGAAATAGTTATTTCTAATTTCTAATAATTATTTTTAAATAATAATTATTACTTCATTTATTTTTACTGTATACTTGAAATGAAGAAGCCATATTTAATTTTTATGTATCATCATAACATATCATTTTCCAATATTTAAAACAGTAAAAGGGATGAATTGTTATCGCGAGAAACGTATGAACGTTAATTTATAAAATGAAGTATATACTTGTAAGGAAATAAAATAAGGATTAGAGATGTTGTTTTATAAAAAAATATATAAAACATCAACACACTGTTGAAAAATGAATATCAAAATTATTCGAGAAATCTGAAACAATCCTACAAACAATGATCCACACATTGATAATGAAAAATAACTGTACATGTTAGTTAATGCATTTCATTGAAAATTTATCAACAGGGCACTACGTATAAAATGTCATCAATGTGAGAGTCATGAATTCGTTTTATATGAATGGAAAAATAAACAGACTTTCTCGAACAAAATAAATTACATAAAAATAAAAAATGTTTACTAACAAACATCTATAAATTTTAACAAGCACATAGTCAGCCTATTCCTGAATTTCAATGTATAGCTTCACGTCCTCATGTAAAAAAATGTAGAAAATAGTATATTAACCCTTAACTGGTGTACAGTGATCTCTCTTGAAATTCTAGATCAAACTTAATTCTGCGGTACCTTTAACTACTTTAGAACATTCGGATTAAATTATACTCTTAAAAAAATATCTGTGAAAATTTATACAAAATTTTAGAGAAATCCTAGTATGATACTTGGTAATTTGAGTAAACACCGTTACCATTTAAGGGACAATGATAACAACAAGATGGCCGATCGAAATGGCTGACTGCAGGAACAATTAGCATACTTGACAACCTAATGCATACGTACTCACAGCGTTTCGTCGAGCCTCGCAAGAGCTCGCACCGTAAGTGGCAATGTGTCTCTTACCTGGAACAGAAAAAGACAAAAGGGGGTCGTTTAAACGGAAGTCTCGGCTTACTGTGGAGAGTATTAGCTTTCCCCGGTCGAGTTTCGGAACGGCGTCGGCTCGTGGCCGAAAACTTGCCCGTCCGTAGTTAAATCGTTCCGTTAAATTATTCTTTTTTCCCCTGTTCCTCGCGCGGAATTGCCCGCCCACGCGCCCGCCGGAAACTTCGCTCTTAATCGTCGCGAGAACTCGCTGCAACGGCTGCGAAAGGGTTTAAACCATTCCAAATAGCATCGTTGCAATTTCTTCGTTCCCGGTCCCTGCGATAACCGTTAGAACGTCTTTAAGGGCGGGCGATCCCGGTATCTAAACTTACTGCCCTCGAGTGCTCGAACCGCAAGAGGATTCGGGGAAGAGGAGAAAAGAGGGAGAGCTCTGTCCGGAAAATGAACTCTATGAGCTTGATATTATTATCTCAATCATAGAACGATCGTGACCTCCGGGTTCGGTGAAGGAAGACTGTTTTCTTTCTAGCTATTCAACTTTGGTAACTCTTGTAACTTCTGATAGGCCACTGATATTGTTCATTTTTTTAGTTCGATTTATTGTGCTGCGAAAAACAACAACATAACACACAGTAAAAATTGTTTGCATCGATTACAATCAACTGGAGGCAAAAACCAAATTTATTTGTACTTTAATCATTTTAATAAGCAGAAGAATTCTTTTAATTTGTCTATTGCATTAACACTAAATCTATCAAGCCTTAAAAGTAACTGGTATAAAAATGACAAGACTGATTTTATTTAGACTTTGTGCGGCTCCTATTGTAATACATGATCTACTAAAAATATTTATGCAATCAGGCCTTATGAAATCATTTAATCTGGAACCGGCCATTTTGATCGGTGGTAGGTTTAGCGTTAAATTGCACCTACTCATTATTGCTCATGAATGCATTTGCTAATTAAGAAATGCATAAAACTATCCCCACAGCGTGTTTGAGGGTAATTGTAAGGTTCAGTCGAAAAATGAGTTTTTCCAATTTTCACTGCAAAACTTTAAGAAATGTGAGACGTGTAATCCAAGAAGGATGATGAGAAAAATTTCTGAAGATTTCGCGATATAAAGCGTGCAGAATGTTCCGGTCGTGTAATTTCGCCACCTGGGACTGACAACGCGATTAAAGAGAGCCGTGGACACGATTCGACAATCGCCCCGTCGCCGTTCGTTCAAAGCCAACCCAACCCCCAGCTTCGAAACAAAGTTTACCGTGTGGCGTTCAACGCCCTTGGATCTTGACTAACGCTACATAGTGTATATTAGCCGCGAAATTTGTTAACTACGAGGAACACTTTGACAAGAAACTACCCGGCCACGGTTTGTTAAATTTCGAATGTGGTCGGAGCACTGTGTAGGGCTGCCCTTCGGGCGTGAATTCGTAGGACAGTCTTCGGGTTACCTTTCTACTAGGAAGTCGTTTCACAGGGTAGTCAGTATGGGAAAACCAACGGTAGAAATTCGTTGCTTTTCGTTTCCCTCTCTGTGCAGAAGAAACGTTTACAGCGACAGACAAAAGATCAGCGCGATAAGAAAAGTATTTGTGATGCAATATTAAGGGATTTCTTTACGTTCATGGTGCCTCGAGTAGAAAATCCATTACATTTTACAACTTCTTCGTAACTATAAAATGCGAAGGGCTACGAGTACGATCGAACCTTTCAGCACGCGGAAACAGAATGTTCGGTGAATGGACATAATTCGCATTTAACGAAGAAATTTATGATGCACCAAACCAAATTGATTTTAGGCCACTCCATTCGATAAGGCTCCCGAAGAGAACCCTCTGTAACAAGTTTCAAGTTGTTACCCCTACCAGAAGGGTAGTTACAGAGCGAGCACGGTTCAACGAATTATTCTTTATTTCTTCTGTTCTGCTGAGCAAAAAGTTACGAAAAAATTTGGGAACATTCTACCTGGCAGCACACGCAACTGTGAATTTTTTCCGAATTTTTCGCTGGAAAATGGATTTTTTTTAAATTTTATGTTGAGTGTGATTTTATGTTGAAGTTGTCGGATGATTATTATTAACGTGTACTTATTCGGATTAGGCAAACATGTTTAAAAAATTGAAATGCATATTTTTGTGAGCTATTGTGGAAAGTAATGTTCATACAGAATTATACAGTAACTCTATTGTAAGTTCACAGATGTATCGCTAAACTTTGTTTTCTAACCAATCCGGCACTACATTAATTATATTGTTATCTTGAGATCGGCAATTTGTATTTTGTGGTGGTTTGTAATTCACTGGAGTGTCTCTGTTCATACAAACTGACGTTCATTAATTAGCCACTTGGCCCATAATCCCCTATGCCCTTCTTCTTATAGAAGAAATTTTATCCAGCCATCTTGTAAAAGTAGCACTCACGAAATTAAATAACGATTTTCAAATACTAATTTCAGCAGACATGCAGTTTAAGTGTTAGTGAGCACCACCTTAAGATCGCACGACAAAGTAAGACAATGTGTTGGTTCAGTTGTTACATAATTTTTCGAGTCCTTTTGAAAATGGCTGGCTCCTGCGTTTCTATTAAAGCGTGTCTTCTCTCTCTCCCTCTCTCTCTCTCTCTCTTGCCGGTACACAACGCCCGGATTGTGTTTAAGATCAAAGATAATAGACCCCCGTCGCCAGGCTGCATTCCTAATTGTTTTTCTTCACTTTCCTGGATTTACAGTACAATTTTCACACGGCTGAATCGGGTAATACAATTTTCCCGGAGACGCGACTTAAATCGCCGTCGCCATTTCAGCGAAAAACCGTTCTCGGAGGGCAAGGCTTTTAGTTTCGCGCGAAGAAGTGGAACGAAAAGGTGAAACGAGTCCCGGGGACAAGTTCCCCAGGCTCGAGATGAAAATGAGATCGCCTGAGAAATGAGGTTCGCTAAGGCGACATGTTTAATGGTTTCATTAGCGAGAGATAAAAAAGGAGAACGGCAAAAACAAACGGGACGAGCTACGGCTCCCACCATCCGATGGCCCTTCTTTGCCCTTCCGTTCGTGCTGTCTACAGCTGTCCCATCAAAGTGTACTGGCAAACTTCGCAAAGTCTTTCTGTAAATTCGGTTTGAACTTTGCGTGTATAGTAACTCATGGCACGAGGGCTGATTTGATTACATAAACGAGAAACGTCACCCTTGTAGTTAGAACTTCGAGGAGATCGTTGATAAGCATTTCAGGAAATGATTCTGGACATAACAAACTCCAATAAGAAATTATGTTTTCTCTTTCTTGGAGAAGTGTAGGGTAACTGGTACCGATTACTGCGGTATCATGCTCCGATCGTACTTTATTTTAATATTATTAGTAACTCATGAATTATGTGTTCTGAACACAAGAAATACAATAAAAATTGGTGGCCCTCGAAACCTAATATCACACAAGAAAATATTAAAAAATTAAATCGATAACATTTTGCAAGTATTACTGTGGACGAAAAAGAGCCATGTACCAATTACTGCGGATTAGAATTGCAAATATACAAGCGTGCGGAAACAAACTATATATCTAGGTATTAATTTCAATTAATCCTGACTACACTAACAAATAATTTTTTAATTTTAATTTTAATTTTAATAAATCTTTTATTAATTTTAACACCGCAATATAATATCACATGAATAATTTTGTTTGCCCCGTCAACGAGAATACATTCTCATTGAATTGTACACTTATTTTTACGTATTTTAATCTCATTGGGAAAAATTAACGCAGCAAAACGTACACCCGCAGTATAGGTACATTTACCCTAGCTGTAGCGAGAAACGAGTTAGATGAACAAAATTTCTCGCACTGTTTGGATCTTTGACTGCAAACAATTAGGAACTCTACGATAAATTTATTATGCTGTTTCGCAAATGTAAATGTTGTTTCTCCGACGTAGACGTGGCGATGCGTAAATTTTAATGTTTCTTCGTTAAGGCAGTTCGTGTTATCACGAACGAAGCTCATGCTCTGCAGTGATGCACGTTGCTGCGCCAGCGGCCGTGAAGTGTAAAGGGTTTATTACTTGAACAAAGCACTGCAATGCAGAGCTCGTTATGATTCAGAAGCAATGTTCCGTCGATAGTACATTTGTATCCAGCCTCTGTAGTCCCGGCGATACTAAATTTCAGATTAATTGTGCCGGCATGTCGGACCCAATGGACGTATGACAATAAAAAATCATTGTTAATAGCTGCGCAGGACTACAAAAAAATTGTTCGTTCGATAACACATTTCTATCCAGCAACCATAGCCGCGATACTAAATCCGGTGATTAATTGCAACGACTTTTTCCAAGTCTGGCCTCGACGGACAATTAAAAAAATCATCGCTGACAGTCTCGCGGGAGCGAAAATAACAAAAAGAAAAAAAGAAAAAAACACCGCGTTTAATCGACAACACATTTGTATCCATTGCGCATAGCCGCGACGCTAAATGCGAGATTAACTCTTCCGAATTTGAGATTAAACGGGTGACGTCGTTTTATGTCATTTTATATTAACAACGAGCGCTGCACGCATTTTATATTTTCCAGAACTTTATCGTTCGGCTCTGTGATAACCGCTTTCGAAATGAACTGATGTGTCCACGTCGACCTATACCCGCGTAAAATGTGTATTAAATTTTATGTTCGCTCGTACGAAATTATTTTTACTATTCTCTCGAAAATATATTCAACGTGTGTTTACTGACTTTTTGATCTCAATATTTGCGTATTCAGAAATTGTGTACTTTTCATATGTGCATTTGAGACTTGTTCAAAATGTTTCCAATTTTAAGCAAGCGGCTTTACGCAAAACGTTATAAAGCAACTTTTTGGAGCGTAGAATTGCCAATATGCTGATTGCTGTAACATCCATATTGATTTATTTAATCACATAATGAATTACTTAATCCGGTTTAAAAGCTCGTTTTTAACCGACTATCGAGAAAGGAGGAGGTTACTCAATTCGATCTGTACGTGCCTTTTATTTCGCTTTGTTTTATGTATGTTCACCGATTACGCCGAGATGGATGGACCAATCGGAACGAAACCTTTTGCATCTCGTAGAGTATGTCCTCGGGATGGTCCCGTGAAAAAATGTTTCATTTTTTTATTCCTTACGATTTTATTTGCGAAAAATGAATTGTTTCGTGTATGTTCATCGATTACTCCGAAATGGATGGACCAATCAGGACGAAACTTTCTGTATCTTGTAGGGTATGTCTCCCGATTGGGCTCTTGCAAACAAATTTTGGATTTTCTCATTCTTTGCGGTTTTTAATGCAAATAACTAATATAACCGAAAAAACATCCTACGGTGTTCTACACATTCAACTCGTTCCACTAAAAAGTGTGAAATAAAAAAATTGTATAAAAAGAAATTAAATCAACTTCGAAAAAAACGCACGAAAAAGTATCGAATAATTTCCATTTAATTTATGCGAATACAAACGAACTTGAATACAATGCAATCTTTTTAAAAGTATTATACGGAAGGAAAGAAAAGAAAATGTTGGAATGGTGGGAGAAAGTACTGAAAGTTAAAGAAAGCATGGCAGGGTGAGTGTGGCTTAAGCATTTGGAAATTCTAAACGAAGTCCATTTCTTAGCTTTAAGGCTGGAATTAACAGTAACTAATAACAATAAAATATCAATACATGTTTTTACGGTTAATTTTTTAATTGCATTAATTATAAGCAATATTTCTTGTAGACAACAGCATCCTTAAGTACTAGAAATGTACTATTGATAAAAAAACGATGGACCAATATTATTGAATAGAAGTGCTTATGAAATGTTCATATTTAAACGCCTCTTTCGATTGTAATTTTTAAAAAATTCAATTGATCTCATCGTTTTCAAAAGTACCGAACATGTACAAATTGATATACAGTACATTTGAAAAAAGTCGATATGAGAAAGTTGATTTTTCAGCAAATTATCAGCTAATTCTTCAATTGGGACCACGTCGGTTCTGTCCGCAGTCTGAAATCGACGAGAAAAATATTTTCCTCTCGCCACGGTTAGGGCGGCTGTTTCCCTCACGTCGGCCCCGGACATGCAGCCGGTGCACATGCAGCGAACCCACAGAACCCGGTGCACTTCGCTCACGTTCCTTTTTCGCTTTGCACGCCGCGCGACACGAGAAAGAACTTATGCCGCGTTCACGCGAGACTCTTAGCCGCCTCGCGCCTGCCACGATCTATTAATTTGCTCGAATTCCCTCGCCCCTTTGCGTTCGCATGCCGCGAAGAATTTTAATTCCGATATGGCCGCGCACGCCGTGCTCCGTTCGCGAATTGGTCAAGGGGCGGTTCCATTTTTACGATGCTTCACCTATAATATGTAGCTGGTAATCGCTCTCCTCCAAGGAGTTTTGCTTTTTGAATTTTGCTTTCTGCGCGCTGACGAAATTTAGCCCTTGGCACTCGAGTGATGACTCAGAGATTCACCTCTAAAAATTGCTGTGCCATTAAATATGTTAGGATCTAACCAATTACTAAATATTTCAGTATTTATGAGGTGTTACATCAATTTCATATCCATAAAATGATAACAATCATATAGAATGGAATTAATCTAGGTCGGAAGAATTGTTTAATTTTCGAGTTAAATACGAGGGTGATTCAAATACTTATAAACGGTAATTTTGGTAGTGTACGCAGCAAACAGTTTCGAGCTGGATGGTGGAGTGAGGGGTTGATGCGTATTATCATAAAGTTTTTAACCAATGAAGAGGTTAAACCCTCGGAGATTTTACTCGTTTGGAGGCACAGTTTGGTGACGCTACACTGTCCCAGAACCGAGTGTTTACTTGGGCCAGAAAATGTAGAAAACGAAAGTCATGACCAGGATTGCCATATTTTTCTCTCGCCAGGCCCCTTACCCTTCCGCCTCTCGCCACGCCACGCACTGTATCTCGTCTTTGCACTCTTCCCACTAACGCTGACGTACGGTCGCGTGAGCCTCCCACTCTTCCCACTAGTTGCTGACGCGACCGTACACCAGCGTGTCGCCACTGTCGTCGGCGTTAGTGGGAAGAGTGCAAAGACGAGGTACGGTGCATGGCGCGGCGAGTGGCGGAAGGGTAAGGGGCCTGGCGAGAGAAAAATATGGAAATCCTGGTCATGACCACCCAAAGTTAAGTCTCGCAGATGACAAGATCAGGTTCACTGTTGAAGAAATCGCGTCAGAAGTGGCTATCAGCATTGGGAGTACTCATCACCAAACTGTTCCTTCAAACGAGTTGTAGTCTCCGAGGGTTTAACCTCTTCATTGGTTAAAAACTTTACGATAATGCGCTGTGCAACAGACGAAGAAACCTCTTGTTCACTTATGACTGTACCGAGGGCAAAACAAAGCGGAGGAACTAACCAATCTGGTACCCCCTCCCTAATACACTGACCATCAATTCCTCACCCTACTCACTACCAAAATTACCGTTTATACAGGGTGAGTCACCTAACGTTGCCACCTCAAATATCTTTGGTTTTTTTAAAGATACATCAAATGTCTGAAAGAGACAAAGTTGAATGGTTCAGTGGGGCTCACATGATACCAAACATATTGTTGTTTTTATGTGATTTTTTTAGAGATATCAAGGTCACCTTCATTTTTTTAAATGGAAGCACCCTTTTTTAAACACCTACAATGATAGTCCCTTTCATTAGGAATTCAGTGACTATAATTACCCATGCACGTATAAACTTTCTAAGTAGCTCCTAGTCCATATAACAGACACAGAACATTATTATTTTGCATTAACCATTAAAAATGCGCAGTCTACTCGTTAATCGCTCACTAATTTTCGAAGTCCCTTTTTTGTAGACTTCATACTTAGGCTTTAAAAACAACAAAGATATTTGAGGTGGCAACGTCAGGTGACTCACCCTGTATTTGTATCACCCTCGTAGCTCCGAGTGCGAAGGGTTAAATTTCATAGTGAATCGGGCAACACGTTTTTGACGAATCGATTCGATCGTGCAAGATTAATGCACGTAAATGATTTTCACCTCTCTGATTGCGCGAGCATCTTGACAATACGACGCGCGCTGTTGCGACGCACAATACGCATATTGTTTAAATGATGTACGACCGGACGATTCGCGAAATGTCAATCGACAGAAGCCCGACACAATCCACGCCGCCTGGGACAATGCATGCAGCGTCTGGAGACATTGCATTGAAACCGCTGCTATTCGAGCAGATTAAAATGCTATTGTAACAGCTGTAAGCGATTCAAACCGGCAGCATGAATTATTCCTATTTGATTGTTCCGTCGATTCGCTTGGAAAACGTGTAAAATAGTAGCTTATATTAGACCCGTTGACAACCGTCAATGTTCTTTTGTGCCCTTTGTTTAACACTTTTACTAGCGCCATAACGGTAGCACAATGATATAGTAACCTAACTCGAATGGCTTCACGTGTACAGTATCCCAAGGAAATTTAAATACTAGTTCAGTTTGTTTAACACGTTTACTTAGAATATTCCACCGAAATTTCGAACAGGATCTAGATAGAAAGGTAATTTCATCCTTTTTCTAGTGAAATTTTTCTTGAGTACATTTTATTTAGGAATATGACAATATGAAATAATTAATCAACTAATTCCTAACTTTTATTTTGTAAACAGTATGGCGGAATTAATTTTGTTCCGTATGAAATTTAGACAAATAATCTCTTGTACAAGTAATGTGATAAATAGACTGCGGATCTTTATGCATTTATAGCAGAAGAATTTTAAAAATTGAAGATGTCCATATATGATTTCTCCTCTATTAAAATTATTAAGGGAAGAAATATAACATTCAATTTGGTTTCTGTTTCTCGCAATCGATGCAGACAATTATTATTTTGCATAAAGATCCGCATTCTAGTGGTAAATAATCTGGTATAAAAGTACTTAAACTTGAAGGCCGTAGGATACGATTCCAGGTAAGAGTATTATAGATAAAATAAGAAGATATGGTCAAAATTAAATCGAAAAGTAATGAAAATACCAAAATTATCGACTTTATTTTTTAATATTTTCTTATGTTGTATTAAGTTTTGAGGTATAAAGTCAGGAGATATAAATTAGGAATAATATTGAAATAAAGTACGATCGAAGCATGATACCGGAGCAATCGGTACAGTTATCCTGGTGCTATAAACTAGCAGCCAAATGAAATTGTGTAAATGCAATTTCTTCTTGCGAATATGTAAAAGGTTTCTTTAATTTTAAACGAAGAAAACAGATCGAAAGACTTCAGAGATTTTTGGACAATTGCTAGAGCACGAAACTGAGGACGTTTTGGAAGTCTTAGCTGGCAAGATTTTCTATGTCCTGCTACTTCTCATCCCCTACTCTAAGGCTTATCTGTCCTGATTACTTAGTCAAATTGCAGAAAGTTCTAGCCTCTAAAGTGGCAACTCAACTTCGACAATTTTCAGAGCATGTCAAAGTCGGTGGGACTGAGAATACTTTTAGAAAAAGAACTCGGAAGATCCTCAAAAATCTATTCGATCTAATAGAGACATCAACTTCAGTGTAACACGGAAATTTTTTAAACTAAAATCTTGAAGTTCCACAGGGTTTCAATATTTGAGGTAACACCAAAGTAAATTTTAAATGGACTCTGAATATTTCTCGAAACTGTAAAAGCTCCAGCGAGGATGTCAAACATTTCATATATTTCCATTAATATTTTTTAGTAAATTTTTAAACTGTATGTTTTAGTAAATTTTTAAACTGTATGTTTGGTGAATCATCCTCTACAATATCCTCAGAGAAACCCCAAATTAATTTAGAAGAATTATTGAGATCTTTTTAATTCAACAACAAATACTTGCATTAAAACAAAAAAAACTTAATCCAACAGACAGTTAGCAAGATAAAAATTAATAATCACACCCTGTTTCCGTGAACATGAGCAAAAGTTACAGTGTTCGAAGTTCTATGTTCCATATATAAATTCAAAAGAGGTAAAATGATGACACAAAATAAAAACGTAGTAAAATACCCCTAACTTCCACCACAAAAATTTATGACAACAATGACAGGAAGTGACCTTGACACTACCTTGTCTACGAACGTGAACAAGCTCACTATTTTAGACAGGAGTTTATAGTTTATACAGCAGAAAAATAAACACGATTTTATGTGTCGTACTGGGGTGTTTTACTGCGTTGATAAAAATATTCTATGCGGTGGTAAATTTGCTCGGAATCTTTATTTTACTACGTACCGCGTGTCAGGAGACGCTATAAGCGTACAAATATCCGCAGTCTAGTCAACAAACTGAACTCGCTAGTTCCATTAGAATGGAACGCGTACATCGAACTCATTTCCCAGTTTTACGAGACACCTCGGCGAAGCGAGACTTAACCATCTCACGCGCACATCGGTCGCTCGCCGCCGTCAACCACAACTTGCATCTTCGAATGCAGCCTGACCCCGTTGCATCGCTGCACTTTGTTAAGAATTGCCAATCTACATCTGCAGAATAATTTTATCGTGTTTTGTAGAACTTTTACTTAATTTCTCATCATCCAATAAGTAATTGTTTCGACTTACACCATTTCTACATATATTAAGTATTCTACTTGCCATCTTAGTACATATATGTATACAGGGTGTACACACTAACACTAGCCAATGTGTTGTTTTGCAAATAGTAAACATTAGAAAAAAAATGAAAGAGGGAAAAGCTATACTGTTTTTGGAAGCAATGTAATTGTGTCTGTAATTTCTTTTATCTGGATTATTTGTTTAAAAAGGAAGGTGACTTTTAATTTTTTAAATGGAATTCTTTATATAGTGACGATATAATGACCCTCAAGGTTACACAAGGTCAGAAATGGAAGAAATACCTTGAATACCTCGTGCCAATGTGTTTATAAGTATTATTTATTAACGTGGTTATTAATCTCGGTTCTTTTAATTACATTTTTGGTAGCTTCTACTAATGTTGCCCCAGATATTGGCGCACCTTCCTCTGTTATTTTACTTTTCAAGTCGTTGAAATCTCTGGGCAGTGTAGTTATCATGCAGTGTACTGGACAGAGAAATATTACGTGCGAAATGTTCAAAATATTTCTTCCACTTCCACACGTTTTCATACGATATAAAAATTACATAAAATTCCATTTCAAAAGTTGAAAGTCACCTTCGTTTCTAACGAAACAATGCTGATAAAAAAAATTACACAAAACTCAATATTGGTGTCCTATTGCTTATTGTTAGTTATGCTATTGAAATTTCTATATTTTCGCACAGAGGTATACGATTTTAATGCAAAACTAATCATCTTATTTTTTAAAGAATTCTCTCACTAATATTTTATTAACATTTCACTCTAATGTGGTACTATTATTTATGCTTAGTGTACGCCCAAATAATTCGTTCAGCAATCACATTCACGATTTCGATCGAATATTTTCTACCAGGAGTAGTATTACGTCCATTAACTTAATATTTGATTTTGCGCAATTTTCCGAGTGCTGGTTAATAGCGTCCCAGCGCAAGAAAAGCAGTGATTGCGCCGAAATTCATGAAACATAACGGTTGACGGCAGGAAATGAGTACCGGGGGCTGATGAGTGCACGTTCTTGGCAACGAATCAACGTGTCTCGCGTGTCGTCCGCGAATTCATTCATTGTCGCGCCATTGTTAAACGCATAGTGGCGCGTACCAATTATAACTGGCAAACGGCCGAGTTCATTGCGCCAGCTGGTTGTTCTGGGCTCGATCATTCGAACAACAATCATCCGGTTGATCCTCTATGTCCGTCACGTATACACGCGAGAGCCATTGATGCGCGCGATTATACGACGACGCGATGGCATTTCTTTCGGGACTATCGCCGGCAATCAAACCACCACCGACAGAGTAGTAACTTGTCCGTTGATTAGATCGTTCGATATCGATCAGGCTCCTTGGCTGAACCGCGCGGTGAATTGATTAAGATCCCCTCGCGTAATGGATTTCGTAATTAAATTCTTCACGGCTGATGGAACTCCTAGAGAATCCCGGGACACGTAATGCCGCTGAGTCGATGAGAATGGCAGCTAGAATTCAACGGATACCTGGCTATGGTGGATTGCCATGGACAAGTGTAGACAGTGTAAGATGCATTTGGAACATTTCGATCGCGATCAAGTGTTCTGCTGACGCACCATCGAATCGCGATTTTGCATAGATAAATAAGAAAAAATAATGTTTTAGTCTTTTTGTACTACATTAGGTATTTATATGTTAGCAGTATTAGAAATCCAATTAAAGGAACAAAATAATCAACATTATAATGATAGTTAACTTAAATAAACGTGCAACTTTGGTATATGATTTTGAGAGATCATTAAGTGACACCTAGTACCGGATATTCTAAAACTTTTACTCACAATCCGTACAGTTTCAGTATAATTTACTGTGATCACTAGACTGCCGATCTTTATGCAAAATAAAAATTGTCTGCATCGATTGCAAGAAATAGAAACTAAATTGAATGTTATTTCTACCCCAATATTTAAAATATTGTTTTAGACTCTAGTTTTTTCAAGTTACTCATAGTTAATCATTGCGTCAATAGCCAGGTATTTAGTTGCTTTTTGTCTTGAAAATTGCTTATAGGTTCTTGTAGAAACTTCGTAGAAAGTTTTAAATGTTGATATGAGGGTTAATCATGAAAATGTAAAAGGAAACTGGTCTGCAAAAATTATTATAGAATGTTACAGAGGGTCTTAAAAAAAATTATAAATGATAGTGAAGATAAGTAACAATTGGTATAAGTATGAAAATGTGATGGTGATTAATAATATTCTTTCAGTTTTCGAAATAATCAGACAGACAGTGTGTAGATCAGTGGTTTCCGAATTTTATGTTATTACGCCCCCTTAAAAAAGTCCTTTTTAAAATACGTCCTCCTTTAATATTTAATGTTATGAAAGCTCATTTATAAGTATACATTTTTTTATTTGTATATACTAAGTAATGAAAATTACATTTCAGTTAACACTAACTACCATGATTATTGATTATATAATAAATTATATAATAAAAATAATTTCATAAAAAATAATTGTACCATATAGGTATCTTTAGTGGAGCACATATAACAATAGAAGCTGCATAAAGTCTAAATAAAATCAATCTTGTCATTTTTATAAGGGAACATGTACCAGTTACTTTTAAGGCTCGGTAGATTTAGTGTTAACTGTTAAAATGTTGGAATTCAGCCAAAGCAAGGTAGCAATACATGGTGCTTAAGATCCTCGGAACAAAAATTGTTCGAGCAATATTGTACTTGGAACTATGATTAGACATTTGGAATTTCATACGTCGACGTCACCAAATGGGATTGAGAGCCTCGGATTTCGTGCATTAATTAATTCCGAATTGTGATACATCTGTATCCTCGAAATAGTTGTGTCTCATGTGATACGGATGGTATCGGATCTAATAGATCTGAGACAGTTATATAGCAGGAGAAACCTGATGCAAACGGGACTATAATCGAAAGACCCGTCACGAACAGTATTATATCTCAAGGATCTGATATAGATAGTATCGGACTCGAAAGTTTCAATAGGGACCTCTGACCGGCAGGACAACCATCCCCCAATCACGAGACTTACGGGACCCCTGAGATTACTGGAACAACCGGAGCTCTCAACACCTCTGAGATCACAGGGAACAAGACTCTGGGAATCCCAGAGGATCCGCATATCGTGTCTCCATTAGATTTCATGTTGGGTCTAACACTGCTTATGCTTGGTTTTACCAGTTCACTCTATTTCGTGTTTTTTAAGTTTAGTGCTTGCTGTTTATATAATATTTCATATTCACTGTTTATGTTGTCTATTGTATTAGTTTATTGGGCCTGGGGCCCTTTTACACGAGCTGAATCATCCAAGTCTTCTACATTAGCCCTGTGTGAACCCCAAAATTTTGTTCGTGGCAGAAACTACCATGGATTCCAGGATTGAAGCTTCTCTTAAGAATTAACAACAACCACTTTTGAATGAGAGGTGTGCCGCCAACTTTACAGAGATATAAGTTACGCCAACGACCGAACTGATTCCTCAATGTTCTTCCATAAAATAGTAAAACAAGTCGTTGTAAAGAGGAGGCTTCAATCTACAAATCTGACAGTTTCAATTACGAGAAAAAATGTTGAGAGATTTTGGAAATGACTGAATCTGTAGCGTTTTTAGAAACATGGGTTTTCGTTTTCTAACTGTTGTATCAAGTAAAAATATCTTGGACGAAAATGAACGCTGCATTGGTTCAAGCTCTAAAATGTGTCCAGACTTATGGTTGTACTATTCGTCTTTTCGAAATTTTTCAAAAATTATTAACTTTTCGAGAATTGGAAGTGTTCAAGTACTTTTTCGAAACACTGTATGTGCCGATAAAATTCCAACCTGTGTGATTAAATATTTTGGAATGCAAGTCGGCAACCGATACCGATGATCGATATCAATTTTCGCCGAAAAATGGTCGAAATCTGTAGTTTATCGGTCGAGATGATATCGATTTTCGGCGCGGGTCCGCGTGTACATAGGGGCACTCGATCGCAGACGCGTCAAGTGGCGCGAAATCAAACAGAAGACCCTCGGTGTTCGAAGTTAAACAAGTGTATTCGACATGACCGGTGCCTCTAGCCGGGCAATCGATAAACTTGGCGCCATTTTGACGAAGCGTTAAGCCAACACTCAGCTACAAGCGCGGCCACGACACAGATAACGGATCTCCGGATATCTGGCCGGCTGCTAATCAACGCTTTATTGGCTATAGCCAATTAACGGCTGCAATTGGCACGCGAACAAAGCGTACGTTCCAATAGGTCGACCGAGGCTTTCTGCTACGCGTGTGGGCCCCCCTCTGCCGCGCGAATCCAGCCGATTCGATTGTCTACCACCGAGTATTACCGAATGCCGGGCTAAACAATTCGATTATCTGACCGATCGTGTCCGCAGATCGACGGATTGTTGCTGAGCATGGCTATCAACTGCGCTCGAACAGTGTCATTGGCTCTTTTATAGAGGCCGCCGACGCCTGAACGCTTGCCGAGCAGCGCAGCTTTCAAACGATCGAAATTGAGGTGAACTGTCTGATAAACAGAGCTCCTGATTATAGACGCTTTCACCGCTCTTTGTCCTCCATCAATTATATTAACCGTCCACCGGGCTACGGGATTTCTGCCACTATGGGACTTTCTAAACGAACGATCGCTCATACACCACTCCATAGAATTAACGGAACAACGAGTTATAATCGAGAAATTGCTGATCTCTGATGTCCTGCAGCTACCTGTGAAAATATCCTAAAATGTTCTGCCTCCGCTCATTTTGAAGAGTGAAATCTCTACTTTCACATACCTGAATACAGTTTTCCAAAATTTCGAGGCACTTTCAAGTCCATGTTTTAATACATTACCGACCGGTGATTATTACATAATTTTGAAAAATCTATGGTACATGGCTCAACACTTTTTAATGGAACCTTCAATAGCAACAGCAATTTTCATTGTGAACTAACAAGTCACCCTCCATAACGACATCTAATAGTTTCACTGAAGATTGCAATGTAAAAGAAAATTTCTATGTTTTCTTTTGATACAGCACAGTTATTGAAAATCCTATTAATAGGCTTCCGGTAGGTTAAGTGTTAATTGCCTAGGCTCCTCTTTCGATTTTGACACAGTGAAAAATTGAAAATCAATTGAAGATTCAAAGTTTGAAGATTATAGAACAACTAGGTCTTGAGCATCGTGTCAGCTATGTCAGATAACAAGGTTTCGGGTAGAATGTATTTAATGTTCTTCCAACCAGTTGTATACTAACTTCAAATGAATCCTGTAACTACCTGTGAAAATATCCTAAAATGTTCTGCCTCCGCTCATTTTGAAGAGTGAAGTCTCTACTTTTACATACCTGAATACAGTTTTCCTAAATTTCGAGGCACTTTCAAGTCCCTGTTTTAATTTTATAGGCTCCTCTTTCGATTTTGACACAGTGAAAAATTGGAGAAGCAACATTCACGCAGTAGTGCCAAATCAATTGAAAATTCAAAATTTGAAGATTATAGAACAACTAGGTCTTGAGCATCGTGTCAGCTATGTCAGATAATAAGGTTTCAGGTAACATGTGTTTAATGCTCTTTCACACAACCAGTATACTTATTTTCAACATCTACTATTTCATTATTTTTTCGAATTAAAACAAATCCTTGTGTAAACATGTATTGGATGAGTGCTACCAAAGACACTTTCTACAGATTCGCAGAGAAAGCCTGCATTCTCCTTACACACACAATTTAAGTTTGACCTTCATCCTCGGAGTTCACCATTAATTTCACCATTAAGTTCACCATTATCGGAGTACCATTAAAGTTGTATATAAAATTTTGTCGTTTGTTGCTTTGTCTAAATTAAAGAAGATATTCTGGGGGTCACACTTAGGCGACCCTTTATAATTGATTAATGAAACTGTTATTTTAAAATATAACGTCTTGTATTTTATTTTCATTTACATAGTACTTTAAAAGACTATAATAAAAGAAATGGTATTTTAAAAGTTCCGATCCCGAGTGCACTCTTAATTAGAACGCGATGATACCTGTTGGGTAACAGTATTATTTTACACAATTATAACACAGTGATACACAGAAATGCGTATATGCTAGTATCATTAACCTTTAAACTTTTACAGTGCTGTTCCGGATCCGCAAATGAGAAAGTTTGGAAACATAACAATTTCTCTTGCCTCGAATATTCTCAAAAACACGCCTCTTTGTTTGCGCTATAGAACGGAAATTAATTTGTTGAAAATTTTTCGGATGTTTATGCAAAATAAAAAAATTATGCACCGATTGCAAGCACAGGAACTAAATATAAATTTAGATTTTCCATTAATAATTTTAATGTAATGAAAATAATATATTAATACTTTTAAAGTCTAAATCTTTTCACTGTTTTAAATGGCACCTATCTATTTTTGTCATAAATGCATAAAATCCGGAGTCTAATGAGAACAGTTAACTTTAAAATATTGTTGCGACCCTGATCTGTAACGTGTAACGAAACTTCTGTGATTAATTGTGCTATGAATAACCAACGTTGTTTCCATCGTGTCGTTAATATCCATTTACTTTAACTATTATTCACGGAGCAAGCGATCCGATATTACGCGAACAGAAAAAAGCCGCTTACTTTATGGAACAACCAAGAACCGGAGCAGAGTCTGAACACACGAAATTGTAAAGATACATCGACTATCGTCGATTTATAACGAAAGACAACAGTGTATATACCAGCCACCATTAAATTGCAAATTTTCCCCGGAGTCCAGACGTATATGTATACATCAGCATCGGTAAATAGTGTATTTCGAGCATGAGTACCGCAATGGAAATACAATATTTATTTTCCTCGTGTATTTCGCTGACGTTCCCAAACATCCACGATCATCGGGAATTCTTTGTCGAAATAAAAAGAAAGAAGGAAAATATGCAACATGTTTCCGAGCGAATCGCGAAACTAAATAACTGGATCATTCTGCGTGCAAATGGAGAATTAAAAAACGAATCCAATAAAACAAAATTCGATAATCGAATTTTCTAACTTACGTACAAAGCACAAAATCTTTTCTCATTATTAAACAGCATTTTTTTATACATAAGGAAAAGTGTATATTAACTACCATCACTTGTATCTTACTTTCACCACATTTTTCAATGAAAGAAATGTTTCTCGCATTCTGGCTTTTGTAGAATAATCTATGCATGAAGATATACAATCCATTGTTAATTACTAGACTGTGGATTTCATCCACATATTATCAAAACATTATTTTGAATTTATTAAATCAGTGAAGAAAGGAAATCAATTTCTATATTGTTCCCGGTTGTTGCAATCTTATTTTACATAAGAATCCGTAATCTATTAATTACTTTACCATTTTTAAGTAACATTACTACATATTTTACAAATTCGTCAGATGGACAAATTTTTTAGTGAAGTCATCCACTTTATCTTCTTCTTCTTAATATACAGGGTGTCCCAAAATTCCTTCAACAGCCGGAAATGGGAGATTTCTGAGATCATTTGAAGCAACATTTTCCTTTGTAAAAATGTTATCCGCGGCTTTGTTTAGGAATTATTAGCGAAATACACTGACCAATCTCACCAATCAGAGCGCGACCTAGACGCGAGCTGGCACTGTCGGCCCGGCGCGCCAACTGTCTATTGGCCGACTGTGCCAAGTCGCGCTCTCATTGGTCCGTGTTTTTCGTTAATAACTCTTATACAAAGTCGCGGCGGTAATTTTGCAAAGGAAAATGTCGCTTCAAATGACCTAAGGAACCTCCCATTTCCCGGACTTGAAGGAGTTTTGGGGGACACCCTGTATATATTTATTTGTAGTGATAAGATTCAGTATATTGTTAATACTTTTGTCGTGAAATATTTACATTTATAATCTTGTTAATTTCCGAAATTTAACTAACAACAATATCACTTATATCTTGAGAATGCATCCCTTCCGAGGAGACACTCGGTATGTATTCATGGTGTTTCATACATTTAGACTTAGGCACACTCGATGCTTACGCGAAATTGGAGCAAATTTTCCTAACCAAAATTTTGTTTGGCAAGGGAAAGAAAAATTCTTGTTCTTTTTTTAGCAGCGTGTCGTTGCTGAATATTTCACCGAAGCCGCACGTCCCAGATCAATCTACTGAGTCTTCAAATATTCAGCGGTCTTATGGAGGCTGGCTTCATCTAATGCTCTCCTATTTCACCTCTAACTTGGTACAAGCCGAGGCAGATCTGGCTGACACATATGAAATCATTTTATAAACATTTGTAAATGGACACACGGTGGAGCTCGCCGAGAATCGGTCACGGATATGCAATGCACTAAGCCCGAGACATTATGTAGGAAATACTAACAGACTGCACCGACAGAGATGTAACGAGGACAGGGAAAACGAGAAAAACGTGCAGTTGATACGCATCTGGAACGACATGTCGTTCAAAATATGAGAAGTTTTTATGCCTGGAGGATAATAACATTATTTTTGATGGACAGTGCCCTCTGCGAAATCGTCAGTTGCGGCCATTTTATATTAAACGTAATTGTTCGCTTCTGTGCTTGTCACGGTGCCCTATGACGCATGAAAATATTTATAACAAATTTTTTAAGTGAAAACTTCTTTAGACGCACCGCGTACATAATTGCTGGGCACTGAATGAATCTGATCCATCACGCTCCGAAGTGAAACGCTATCCGAGCGAGAAACAGACAGGTACGCGGTCGCATACCTTATGCGCACAGATCTATCTATTTTTATAACAAATTCGTCCTTTGTTTTCCAAGTTTCGTACGTAATAATTTTGATTGTTAGTGTCCCATTAACAGATATTAGGTACTTATCTTCAAATGTGTTCATTAATGATTAAAATATGAAATTTAATAAATTCCTAATGCTATTGAACACAATCATGCATTTGGTAATTGATTTGCAATGGCGAGAATTAAAGCTGCATGCGCGCGACAGCGGACGGTCCACAGTATATTAATTATAATCATTTATAACGTTTACTTTAACAGTATGTGGGACATGTACCAATACGATTATTGTATATTATCCGTTCAAATGCGAATTAGCATAGGATAGTATTTTTAATTAATATAATGGCCACGGATCTCTTCGTGCAAAATAAAAATTCTTCGCCTCAGTTGCAACAAACTGGAGCAAAATAAAAATTAATTTCTCTTCTTAGTAGGTTTAATAGGTAGAAAATAATACAGAGACAGTTATACATTTTTCTAATGCTTATACTGTTTCGTATTCCTCCTATTCATCTTTATCATGTAGTGCATAAAATCCGCAGACTAATAACGACTTTTAATGGACTTCACTGATGAAACGTAGTAGCAATTAAGAAAGATTAAGTGTATTAGTAACCACAAATTTTTTTAAACATCTGTTGTATTACAATTGTCAAAAATAGCATACAATGTGTTAGTAAAATACCCATTTTTTAAAGTAGAAATTACAATGATCGAATTATTATTAGAGCCACTTAGATAAATAGACAAGTTTATTCTAAAATAATCAATTTTTAAATAAAAATATCCTTATTGCACACTTTTTGCGAAAGATTGATGTTTGCAAACTACGAGTGTGCATCTAGCAACACTGTAGGCAACATTATCCATCGCGTAAAGAATAATAAATATATTTTTTGTATTGCGGTTCTAATAACCTCAGTTCTAACAGGTTTTGCAGGAAATATCGGTAATCAATAGACAGCGGATCTTTATGAAAAATAAAAATTTTCTAGCTAATTTGCACCATACTGGAGTGAAATAGAAATTTATTTTCTTTCTTAATATGTTTAACAGGTTGAAAATAATATAACAATCTTCTAATGTTTTTACTGTTTTAAATTACACCCACTCGCTTTTGCCAGAAATGCGTAAAATCCGCTGTCTAGTGATCGATCATTTCTCGGACGACGACGCAAGGTTTAGGGGATACGGAAATTTGGTCAGGCTTGAAAAGAAAATATCGGGCCGGTGTTCTATTCTGCGACATGCCGATGGCCGGTGGGCGTCGCCATTCTACAATTTCATACGTCCACTTTATACCGCGGAAGTATCTCGTTCTATCGTCCCGGACCAGCTCTCTCCGGGACACAAGAAAAATATTCCGTGGTTCCTTCCTGGCTTCCTTTTGCTTGCCCCGGCTCGCCCACGGCTGTGTCGGCGAAAACCGAGAAAAATCGATGTCCACGGTTTCGACATTCGACTCCCTTGCCTTCATCGTCTGTTTTCTACCACCACTTTTTGCCCCTTCCGGTGATGCTAAGGGGGTGACTAATTACTAGTGGATCTTTAAGTACTTATAGCTGCCAAGGACTTTCAAGAGAGCACACTACAAAAACGTCGAATAGAACGAAACTTCGTTTCGAGTCTCGATACTTGATCACAAGACAGTGAGAATTTAGAACTACTTTTATATTGTTTTCAACCAATTTAGAACCTATTCAGAAAGAAAATCAATTTTCATTTTAATTATCAGTACGCAAACCTCGTTTATTAAAAAATATTTAAATAATATCTCCTTAACTATTATGTTCAGGACATACGAAGGTCAATACGGTTTGTACACAGAAAGTATTACTCTGTCGATTCACGATGCAAAAGATAGGTCGTTGCATTTAAAGATATCAAGATGACCTTGGAATCCCCTAAACGCCATCGCTCGTATCAAAAATATTTGCATCCTAATATACTTCCCACTATATCAAACAGTTTTGTACATTTTCTTCATATTATTATAAATAGACTGCTTTATACAATTTTTAATTTTTGCAGACACGTTTCAAGAAAGTGGAAATAAATAAAATCTTATTTTCAGTGGCTGTAGCTTTTATAAATCTGAAATAAATAAAAATCGTATTAAATTTTGTGGAATTCTATATTCTAGCATTTTTTGAACAGTTTTAGAAGCCATAAAGATCCGCAGTCTAATTATAAATAATGGAAATATTCAAGGTGGATTTATTGGTCCACCCAGTATATAGTGAAAGCTGCTTTCTTCAAGCATCCTTCGTTATTCTTACGAATTTCAACAAATCCTTTTGCTGACATATTTTTAGAGACGCGTGCTGAAAATGCAAAGACAACTTGAATTTTCTAGGGTTCTAGACTAGAAGACACCCTTAACCGCTTGACCTACAAAAACGTATCAGGTACGTATATGAATACATATTACGTCATTGCACGCATCGAAGTAAAATATTGCTTCATATTAATAGTATATGGTTGAAATACGGATGATGTATGCATGTGTGCGTCTATTAACAGGCAACCCTATATATGACTGAATTTGTAATAACAGAGAATCCACCAGTAACATACTTATTATTATTAAAAATATATTAAAATTCATTGTTAATCCTCCGCCGGCAATGTACTGTTTCAGTAACGCGGCCAGCAAACTGGGTCTTCTATTTCTGAGCATGATTTATGTTTTATAATTCGACTGCGGATCTTTATACAAAATAAAAACTGTTTGCATTGATTGCACGACACAGGGGCCACATAGAAATTTCTTCTTTTAATTGTCTTATTAAGCTGAAATGAATACACTGATGCCGTTAAATTTTCTTAATTCGTCCACCGCTTTAAATTGTACGTGTCCGTTTTCGTCATAAATAATTTTCATTATTCGGCACAATGTACATAGCTGTTGCAGCTTTATAAAAATAGCTACATGCGCAGCTGTATGATTCCGAATAACGGAAATTACGCTGCCGAATAATGCAACTTACGCCTCGTAAACGTAAAAATTGGACTTTTGAGGGCGATTGCGGTATAGATTCATCTTTTATCTAGCACTTTCGACTACTGAGAAACCCCATCTTTGCATTATCGAGAAATGAATCCTGGAAACAACTCTATCCCCTTAAGATACAACTATTAGCTGGATCTTTCCACTTGTTATCAACAAAATACATCTGGAACTCGGTGACCCAGTACACCGGCGAAGAGTTACCCTTATACAGATGGTAAGTTAAATAACACTGTCCAACAAATTTCAACTTTTTTTATGTTCCCAATATACTGTTGGGTCCTTCTTATAGAGTTTTTTGCACTGATTCCGAATCTGTCCTTAATTTTTCTCCTATACGCACTGTTTTTGAGGAACATGCCTTTGAAAAAAAACATACTTTTCAAATTTAAACAAATACAGTAATCGCTCCTTCGTTGTCCTGAATCGTGGGCACGATCGTTGTCCAGTGCCTACCCACTCCACTGCCTGTCAACGAGAGGATTAGGCCTGCGTGGATCTGGTCGCCAGATGTGTCCCAGGACTGTCTAGACCCGCGCAGAACGGAGAACAATAGGAAAGGAACATGGCAAGGAAATAAGGAGTTTTTTAAAGCCAGACAGTTGACTGCTTTTGACTGCGAATGCTTTTCTTTGTCATTTAACTAGCCGTTTCACTAAAGACGTAGTCATAAATCAAAAATAGTGTCCGGGCACGGTCGTTGTCCGCTCAAACCCCCGGCCTTTGGACAACGAAGGAGCTTTTACTGTATTGTGATGTTATTATAAAAGATATTGAATTGTTCTTTACAGCAAAAGATTCTTTAGACTTTCCCGAATCCAGTGATATACAATATTAATGCATTATGATTGTTTAAACATGTTTAAACAATCATTAAAGACAGAGAGACACCAATTTTGCACCAATTTTTGAGAATATGTTTCTAGTTATCTCAAAAAATAAGGGTCGAGCGGAAAATCAAACTATACCACGCGATAGAGCAGACTTTTACCTTGAGAAAGTTTTTTTCGATCCAGAAAGCAGGATATCTTCGCCCGACATGAGTTGTCGCCAGTGGCGCTCACCACTAGAACGGTCGTTCGCCGCTCCGTATCCCATCCCGAGCGCCACTGGCGGTAACTTTAAACATGTTTAAACAATCATAATGTATTAATATTATATGTCACTGGATTCGGGAAAGTCTAAAGAATATTTTGCAGTAAAGAACAATTCAATATCTTTTATAATAACATCACAATATTTGTCTAAAGTTGACAAATATGTTTTTTTTTTCAAAGGCATGTCCCTCAAAAACTGTGCGTATAGGAGAAAAATTAAGGACAGATTCGGAATCAGCGCAAAAAACTCTATAAAGAACAAATTTGGTATTGGACAGTGTGATAAATTGCACAATGAATTTCATTTAATTCGTAGGGGTTAATAGAGCCGTGTAGCCAGTTGAGTGTGTCAAATCATTTGTTCTGGTTTGTTCCCAGCGTGAATCTCGGGCAATCGCCGAGCCCTCTTCGCGGACAACTTGAAGAAGCCGGATTAAGAGAGAATGAGCCGGGTTCGTGGACGCGATACGATCACGCTGGTTGGGGGACGAGGTGAAAAGTACGAGGAAAAGGGGGTCGAGGTTCGACCGGCCAGAGAAATGGAAGCGGTCAAGCTAACCTCTTGGTCGGTGGACTGCATCCCCGAGGCCCGGACTCTGGCTTGCCGTAAACAATGAAAGCTCAAGTGTCCGGCTGGTGTGGAGGAGCTTCTCGAGGAGAGCAGCTACCGGGACTTCCGGTTGCCCCCGCCGGAAAATAAATTTACAGCTAAGCTCTGCACAGTCCGCAACCCACTCGGTCTCCGGGTACCGGTGTGTGGCTGAAACCGCCCCCGAAACATCGCCGGAATAAGAAGAAAAGGGCACGATCGTCGTTTGTCACCCTGGAGAGAGCCGTCGGGGAAAGATTAAGAAAGAAATTCCGCTCGAGTGAATTACCCTCCCCAATAGAGATGAATCACTCGACCTACGATCGAGGATCAACCACGCTCTCAAAACTCGATCGACCACCCTCGATGATCGAACCTCCGTGTTTCTTTGATGGGTTTATCTCTTTCACTACAATGGACGAGATATCTCGTTTCCACGATGTCGAAGATACGATGCTATGGACGAGAAATCTCGTGTTTTCATTGGGAAAAATTGTTATGAAGATTATAAATTGATTTTCTTGGTAAGTGTTACTTATTTCCGGAAATCGACCAGCTCAGAATAATTTTTTCCACGCTTAATAAGTAACCTGATACTTTTAAAAAATTGTATTAGGTGAAGTAAAAAGTTCTGAGCGTTTTTCATCGTCGAAATAAAGCGAAAAACGCTCAGAACTTTTTACTTCACCTAATATAAGGGTGTACCATTTAAATCGACCCAGTCAAATATCTCCGGAACTGTTGACGATACTAAAAAATGTTGCAGACAAAAGTTAAACGGCATCCGGGGGCACGTTTTCCGATTCAAATGTCTTTTCTATGTGGAACCGTAGAGGTCATATGAAGGTCAACTTAGATTTTTTCAATGGTATCGTATATTTTTTAGTTTAAATAGTAAGTTTAAATAGTAAACAGTGGATAATAGTAAGATACTAATAATATTTGTAATATTTATTTTCTTAAATATTTTCCATCTCTGACTCTATGGTAGTCTATTAAATTTTTAAATAAAAGAGAGGGACACTTTGGACAGCAAAGGTGAACCTTCCGGTTAATTATACAAAGAAACTGGGTTGGGCACAATAGTGCATGTTAATTCTTGACACCGCGTATATCTTTCCTCGTTTCGTTTTACTTTATACTGTACTTTATTTCTATTCTTATCTTTATGTCCTCGTTATTTTTTACATTCTTTGTGTTTATGGTAATTTATTTCCTCCGTTTCTTTTTTATTTTTATGTGAAAAGGAGGTTGTCCTAGAATGAAGGTGCGCAGTGTAGATGTTATTACCATCGCAATTGTTAAGGTTTCCTCTGGCTACGTTCGATGTTACGAGAAGGCACTTGCCAAATGTAACCTTAGGTTGAGTTTGTTTGGAGCTAAGCAATTATAAGTTTGGTTATCAATATTTAATCACTAGACTGCGGATCTTTATGCAAAGTAAACATTGTCTGCATCGATTGCGAGAAATAGAAACTGAATTGAATGATATCTCTTCCCTTAATGATTTCAATAGAGGAGAAATCATACATTGACATCTTCAATTTTTTTAATTATTCAACAATTTTGAATCTCGTCTACTCAATTTTGCTATAAATGCATAAAGATCCGCAATCTATTCATTACAATGGTTAATGTACGTCTCATTGCATAGATTAGCATTACTGCGGAGTGTGAGGCAAACATGTGTCTACGGTCCAATTGCTTTCGAGTTAGTGGACGCTTTGAAACTGTTGTATAATGGTTATCAATACTATTAATCTGGTTACAGAATGTTCGGGCAGTTGCATTTCCATAAGAGTGAGTATTTACTATAATAGAATCTTCGAATGGTGAAAATTTGTAATACAATTTTTTTTTAGTTCTATTTCCTTTAAAATCGACGTTGAAGATCTAATCGTGTGCGCAATTAGAATCACGCTCTATAATGTAGCAAAGCGCAGTAATCTGGAATGACCTCCATACAGCTATATTTAATTATAGTTTTTTTTTTCTAATAGCAGCTTTTTTAATATTTGAACAACGTTTTACAGAGCGTTTATAATATTTATCGATTGTCATGTATGTTAGGTATATTTATCCAATGTGCTTTAATGAAATTTCTCAGAAAACCATAATGAACTAAAAAACATTTATAAAACACTGTAAGCTTCATAAGAAAAGAGTACCAATAATAATTTACCAGGTACTGCATCCTTTCAGCATTTTAATTGAACATATGCTGAGAGAGTTGCAGAAATAATTTATATGCCATCACGCAGCTTATTATTATTTTATGAAGCTTGTTTGCTGGGCATTGTCCTACCGGATTATTATTCGTTTCAGTCTCTGGAACATTATTTTGTTTATACACATTTTAATACATTGAAAGATGTACAAAGTGCCATTGATAATTTTATTGCATAATAATCGGCAGCCTTCTTAAAGGATCATCCAATGTTAATTGTCAATTGAACATTCTATATAAAATAACAAAATCTGTATCTCCCCTACGTTTAATAACCAACAATAAGCTAGCATAGCAGTTATAGAAATATATAGAAATACGTATTAAAAAATATAAACACATAGAAATGACGCCAACGAAAATTACGAAATTGAACTCTTCGTATTTTACAACAAAAATATTTTATAAAAATAGGATGAACGCGAAAGGAAAATGTTGTAGTTGAAATTGAGACAAGATTCAAATACTAAAGTTATCATTAGACTGCGGATGTTTATGTAATTTGCAATTTTTGTAGACGAATTTTAAGAAAGTGGAATCAAATAAAATCTTGTTTTCAGTGGTAGCAGCCATTGTAGATCTGGAACAAATAAAAGTCGTACTGAACTCTGATAAATTTTATATTCTAGCATTTTTTGAACATTTTCAGTAACCATAAATGCATAAAGATCCGCAGTCTAGTTATCATCTTTACGAAATGCTAGTTATCTCGGATTATATCCAACAATTTTTATTTGCATAATTTTTGTACATCTCTTAAAACAATGAAGGTAGGTAATCAGTTGAATCTTTATGCAAAATAAAAATTGTCTGCATTTATTGTAAGACACAGGAGCCAAATAGAAATTTTTACTTTTTTTAATTATCTTAGTGAGGTGGAACTAATACACTGATGTCCTTAAATCTTTTTAATATGGACACTGTTTTACAATGTACGTGTCATAAATGCATAAAATCCGCAATCTAGTAATCAGAGTTTACGAGACACGCTGTATAATAGCTTGATCAACAGCCTGAACTATTCACTTGATGGAAAACGACGCGTGGGAAGCAATAAGGCGCACCCAAAGTATCGGCAACGAGCAGGCCGTTCTATCGGTCGATAAAAACCCTTTGACGTTTAATTATTTGACCGCGTCTAAAAGGGCAGAGTGTATATTGCCAAGAATGAAGTAGCTGCCGTCAGAAGGCGCAGAGAGCATCCCCCTTTGTGATCTCTCTAATGACGACCCTTATCACCCTCATAAACACAGATTTACCTTCACATATTTCTAATGCCCTCGCATTCTCACCCTTTCGGTATACATTCACTGTTGGCGGCTGACGAGGGTGAAGAGGACGTCTTCTTCGTGCCTCCTATCCTCCCTCCAACTACAGAGGTACTCTTCACCCTCTTTACTCTCCTCTTTTCAGCAAGCTCTTCTCTTTGAAGCGCCTCCATTAAGGGGCTGCATATCTTTGGTAAAATGAGGAAAATCGATTTTTCAAAAATTGCACATTCTCTGTTAGCACAATATGTCTTTCAATGCATGCGAATAGTTTGCGAAAATATAACATATGATATGAAATGTATATCAGTGAGAAAATGCTAATTCAATGATAAAACTCTATGCTTTTTAATTACGTTTTTGTAAAAATGTGACCAATTTCCTTGGGACGTTTTCCTGAATAAAATGGGGACCCTGATTATGCGAATTAGTGGTGTCTGAGTCCTGAGTAGCTGGAAAACGACAGGATTCATTGTACAAATCAGTGAAGACTTGTCCTAGGATAACAAAAAGTGAATGAACGAAAAACTAATATTTATGATGCCCTCTTCATGTTGAAAATGAAATTTAAACAAATCGAAATTGTCATGCACGAAATATAAAAAACGCGTATCTTCTGTCCACGCTTTATTCATACCTAATTTGAGTATGCGTTGCGCGAATGGACCGTTTCAGCGAATATAAATCGGAGTTTCAGCAGCAGGAAATAAAAATTACGCATTGTTAGAAGACCATTTTCGGCGAGATGAAATAATATTGTTGTATGATTCTAATACTGTTAACTTATAAATAATGTAGAATAGAAATACTAAAACATTTCTTAAAAATAAAAATTACGCATTGTTAGAAGACCATTTTCGGCGAGATGAAATAATATTGTTGTATGATTCTAATACTGTTAATATATAGATAATGTAGAATAGAAATACTAAAACATTTCTTAAAAATAAAAATTACGCATTGTTAGAAGACCATTTTCAGCGAGATGAAATAATATTGTTTTATAATTCTAATACTGTTAACTTATAAGTAATGTAGAATAGAAATACTAAAACATTTCTTAAAAATAAAAATTACGCATTGTTAGAAGACCATTTTCGGCGAGATGAAATAATATTGTTGTATAATTCTAATACTGTTAACTTATAAATAATGTAGAATAGAAATACTAAAACATTTCTTAAAAATAAAAATTACGCATTGTTAGAAGACCATTTTCGGCGAGATGAAATAATATTGTTGTCTAATTCTAATACTGTTAACTTATAAATAATGTAGAATAGAAATACTAAAACATTCTTTTTTATTTATTTAAGAAAAACCTTATGCGTCCGGCACTAGGGGAACTCTCCCCACACCCGTATAAAAGTGTTCGTGTTACATTTGAAGCGAATTTAGTACCAAGATCGATTCAGTTTTGAAACAATAAATCTGTTCGGGGATTGTTAATAGTATTTTACACGATCCCGCAGGCAAATCCAAGCGAACACCGTAAAAACATCACGGACTGAGCGGCCTAGCAGTCTATAGTATGACACTTTTAAATCATTCACATAAACTGGGAGAGGTTCCGAAGCTGAATATGCGGTGACGGGCTAATAGAAAACTGAAATTGCTTTTTTACTAACCCGATAAAAGTCACCTGGACTAGGGCAGAAATACGTTCGGGGTCCGCCGGGTGCCGTGTTATCATTCAAGATCTAATCCAACGCCGACAATACGATCCAGAATGAAGTTTAAAAAACGACCGTCTATCTCGAGACGAAAAATATTGCTCCAATGTATAAGTTTGTATCCGAACTTTTTTCATTAATCCCGCGTCTGTTGTTCCGACTGATACACGCGAGAATTTTTTCATAAATATTCGGGAACAGGCGGATCGTACAGCTGGCAAGTTGATGTATGATGTGGTGCATTTTTCTGAGAAAATGTGAACAGCGAATCGCTGATCTATGAGAATGTTTTCTACGTGATATTGGTGATGAATACACAGCTTTATGTATCTCTGACAAGAATAAGTGGGTGTGCAAAAAATCAAACAATTTAATGTTGTTGGTATGCTATTTAGAACCTATTGGAATTATTAAGGGAACAACTGAATTTTCATGTAGCTCTGTGTTGTTATGGTTGATGCAGGCGATTTTTATTTATTTTTAATAAGTTATGGATTTTATGCATTTATAACAAAGGTGAATAGGTCAGATAGAAAACTATGAAGACGTTAGAAGAATTCAAGAATGTTGTTACACTATTCCTAAAATTATTAAAAGTGAAAATACATTTCCACTTAATTTTCTTTCCTGAAAATTGACTTATGGAGCGGATATTAATTTTTTCCGATACATACAAAATAAGTTGACTTCCTGTTCCTTTTTTTCAGGATCTACTGCAGCTATCAGTATAGAAAAATTAAATAAATCAATCAATATGTAGTCGTTCAAAAAAATTTCGATAAAGTTTTTAACTGAAATATGTGTTGCAAGTTCAACTCGATTGGTCGAATGGTTATCGAGTAAAAAGCACACTACTCTCCGTGCCTCGCTCGCAGCCAATGGTTAGGCCGTGACATCATGCACATTAGCCAATAATTCGGCTGGAACCGAAATTGCCGGTGGAATGACCCGATCAGATGGCTTGCCGCTGCATTTCTTTCGAATTCCTGCCAGAAGACTTCTTGTGACGCCGGAGAGTGCTTAGCTTATTTTCTATGTAGCAAAAAAATGGCTACTCCACGGAGAAAATGTTTATCTTGCATAAAGATCCACAATTGAAACTATTTCTATAATACCAGACTGGGTTCGTTGCCGATAATTGCACAGTCCCGTTCAATACAAGCTCTCTTGATCCCCTATAACCACTGAGAGGCCACTGCTCTCCCTCCCACCGACGACCACCGATGTCGAAACGTAGTCCCGCCGAATTTTTGCCGGTGATTTCAGCATGACCCGTTAGGATTCCGCAGGGTTAATCTCGGAACCCGTCGAGTGTGTCCCGTATTTATTGAAAGCCCGCGCACGCGCGTCGATTAGTATCGCGTTCGGGTCCGCGATATATCTCGTAATAGCGCACGCAAAACGGGGATTTACCGATCCGTTCGTACGGTAAACAACGTTGAACGCTTGGAGGATCGCCAGACCGTGTTTAATTAATTGGCAGTCCATTAGCGGCTAAAGCGGTCACTGTATTTTCCTTTTGTCGATGGTCACGCGGCTCGGGAAACGCGCGTCCGCTCTGACGAATCCGTCTCGCTCGCGGCCCGGAGCACACGTGAACGAGGACAGGTGAACATCAGGATCATCGGACCATTCGTTGTCCTTTTCCAAAATGTCCAAGTCGATTTCGGTACTCAAGGGATGATCCGCAAAACCCTGTAATCCCCTTTTAGGCAGTTACAGCCAGGGACTAACAGATAGGGTATCCTGTTAATTTATTAATTCTTATTTAATATTTAACGTACATGTTGTACGGCTGCTCTTTTCCTTGCGTAATCAGAAATATTTTCCTTTCTCCTATGTTATCTAGTAGATTGTTATCTACTACACACAACATGGCGGCGCGAACCTGTCAAAAACACTGGAAAACGCTCAACTTCAAACATTTATAACTTTTGAACCATTGATCCTCCAGGATCGAAACCTGGATTTCTCACATCTCGTCCAAATCTACTGGATAACATAGGAAAAGGCACAAATTTCTGGTTACGCTAGGAACAGTTTACCCTCTTGTACTGTTTCACGCTGTTTTTGTTTGTTGATTGATACTAAAATAAAAATCAGGTTCAAGACAAATTCAAAATGATAGGTGTCTAAAAAGTAGAATGTACTGATCGCCCATCAGGAGATGGCAGTGAGAAACTTGTAGGAACCACGATACAGCCCCACCCAACGCTACACGTCTTCCGCTATTGGCTGAATCGCTTGACGAAGACAGCAAATGCGCGTATTAGTGTGACTGGAACAAAGCGATGTTGGAACGCCCAGCTCCTATGTCGATAGTTCCCGAAAGAACCTAAACGTAAGAGTGGGGTCTCGCAGGTTCGACGTAGTTAAAGGTCTGAAGAACAAGCTTTCAGTATTGTTTTTTTCTAATTTGTTCACCCTTGAAGAGTATTCTACTTCATTGAAAGTCAAGAGATTTTATAACAAGCTTTCTTGTTGCGTTCTTAAACAGTCACTGAAACAGCGTTCAGCCATTAGCGATTCTGAAGTGATTCAAAGAAATTGTGTAAATTCTTACATTGCAGAAACTTTTCAAGTAGATATACAGAGCACTTTCATACACAATTCATTTCCTCAAAAAACCAGCCGTCTTTTAGGAATACATAGTTTATACTGTACTTTAACATAATTCAACTCAGTTTTGTGCATAACTGTGTCCCAATATTTTCGTGACCGACTGTGCACAGATTATATATATAAATCTTCATTTATTTGTACAACGAATCGTATTGTACACTGCCAGTCAGAAATGCAGCACACGAGTGCTCTCAATATTCTGTCTAGTGTGAAAAAGGCAAAATACATTACAGTCAAAGCTCCTTTGTTATCCAAAGGCCGGGGGTTTGAGCGGACAACGACCGTGCCCGGACACTATTTTTGATTTATGACTGCGTCTTTAGTGAAACGGCTAGTTAAATGACAAAAAAAGCATTCGCAGTCAAAAGCAGGCAACTGTCTGGCTTTAAAAAAACTTCTTATTTCCTTGCCATATTCCCTTTCTATTGTTCTCCGTTCTGCGCGGGTCTAGACCAGGGATGCCATATGCGAGTCTCGCCAGGCCCCTTACGTCTCCGTCCCTCGCCTAGATGCGTGCCTCCGCTATCCCCACTCTTACCACTACCGCTGGTGCGACCGAGTCGGTAGCATGCTACCGCTCTCATTCTAGCACTCGGTCGCGCCAGCGGTAGTGGTAAGAGTGGGGATAGCGTAGACAGATTCTAGGCGAGGGACGGAAACGTAAGGGGCGTCATATGGCAACCCTGGTCTAGACCAGGGAAGCCAGACGGTGCGGCTCAACGGCTCAAGTGGCCCCTTACGTCTCCGTCCCTCGCCTAGATGCATGCCTCCGCTATCCCCACTCTTACCACTACCGCTGGCGCGACCGAGTGCTAGAATGAGAGCGGTAGCATGCTACCGACTCGGTCGCGCCAGCGGTAGTGGTAAGAGTGGGGATTGGCGAGGGACGGAGACGTAAGGGGCCTGGCGAGACTCGCAGCCGCGAGACTCGCATCTGGCATCCCTGGTCTAGACTCTAGACAGTCCCGGGACACATCTGGCGACCAGATCCACGCAGGCCTAATCCTCTCGTTGACAGGCAGTGGAGTGGGTAGGCACTGGACAACGATCGTGGCCACGATTCAGGACAACGAAGGTGCGATTACTGTATTGGGTTGGAAAATAAGTTCGTTCGGTTTTTTACAGTGGAATAAATCACAAAAACCGAACGAACTTATTTGCCAACCCAATATAAATATCCAAAGTGTCTTATCATTTCGCCTCGCACTGTATGTACAAATAGTCTAAACGAGGCCAACGTATTTCCCGAAGCATAACCACCGAACACGAGGGCCGGGGGCCGCAGAGCATTACTTTCACGCTCGGTGCTGGCGTGCACATTGGTCCGGAGAGGTAACCCGAAACACGCATCGTTAAATCGCCCCTCAAGAACTGTCCCCCGTATTTGCCGACACTCTGCATGCATAACGACGCGACGCTAATCCGCTCGCGAGACAGAGCCTCGCACGTATGTATTTGCGGACAGCAGCAACGGTTCTCGAAGCTCCTCCTCCCAGCAGCGTCGAAAGCCATATTTCACCGCGGTTAAATGTCTCCCCGGAGCACATCTTGGCTTGGTATCCAGCGGGACTTCGGAGTCAGCTCCGGGACACCGAAACGTTTTGGTCCCGTTGCGTGTCCCGCTGCGGGCTGAGAGGAACACCATGGGCTAAGAGGAGCCACCATCAGCCAGCACCGTCATCACACGAACACTGTGTTAGCCCTAAATCAAGGAGATCTGCGAACCCCCCACGGGCGGGATGGTCACACGGAATAATTATTCGGCGAATTTGCATGCTGATTTTGAGGTCACGTTTGCTCCACCGATGGCCTGCAAGCCTGGCGGGCTAGATTCTCTATCTCTATCTCTCTCTCTCTCTTGGCTCTCCTCGACTCCTACAACCTCCGACGGACAAACGAACTGTTTCCGAACGGCCGTATTGTTGACAATGATATTGTGTATGCATGTAAATCTCGATTGCGGCCCGACCCACTCGTAACAACTCCTTCGAGTGGGAATCTCGTGGTTCGATGACCAACGATATAACTGCCTACCGGTGAATATGGATTTCGGTTCCAACGTTACTCGAGTTGCATTTTTTAATATTTCCTGTAGGGGGAGTGGGCAACATCGTGGAGAGTACACTGAGGTCCAAATGAAATATCGTTGTGTCTCTTAAGGGGGTGGACTCGTTTTCCCAGAATTGCAAGGATGCGGGATGCGCGTTCTCATTTCTCGATAATGCATGCGATGGGGTTTTTCAGTAGTCAAAAGCGCTAGATACAAGATCAATCTAGGCCGCAATCGCTCTCGAAAGTCCTATTTTTACGTCTACGAGGCGTAATTTGCAGTATTCAGCAGCATGTAGCTGTCGCAGCTTTATGAAAATAGCGAAATGCGCAGCTGTATGTTTCCGAATAATGCAAATTACGTCTCGTAAACGTAAAAATAGGACTTTTGAGAGCGATCACGACCTAGATTGATCTTTTATCTAGCGCTTCTGACTACTAGAAAGATAATGCGCTTCCAACACTCTTGCAATCCTGCAAAAACGAGTGTGTCCTCTGAACCCCTTGTCCTATAATGTCGAGGCAGACTCGTGATGAAGATCTCGAACAGAATCTATCAGAAATGTATGTTATTAATAGACTGCGGATTTTATGCATTTATAACAAAAATGGGCACGTACATTTTAAAGCAGTGGACATGTTACAAATATTTAAGAACTTCAATGTATTAGTTTCAGCTTAATAGAATAATTAAAAGAAGAATATTATTTTTATTTGACTCCTGTGTCCTACAATCGATACGAACATTTTTTATTTTGCGTATTAATTTCCTTTAAATTGAAATCAAATTTTGTTGTTGTCGATATAAAGCAGTTGGAGATATACAATAAATGTGTATAAACTTCATTTTTCTAAGAAATTAGATACGAGATAGAAGTACATCATAGTGCAAGGGGTTAATCTCCAACCCTTGAGTAATATAGGGTGATTATACCAGCGAGTGACCGTTTTGAAATAAATACTAACAGAAGGAGACTTTAATTAATAATTTCTAACATCTGTCGGTATATAGATCGACCCTGAAGATTATTGAGTGCACCAGCGTGTGACCGTTTTCCTTATTATAAATAGTAACAGAAGGAGATTTTGGTTAATAATTTTTTTTAACATCTGTCGGTGTATAGATCGATCCTGCAGATTCTTGTGTGCACCAGCGTGTGACAGGTTCCAAGTGTTATGAATACACTGCGAATTATTATGCAAAATGAAATTTGTACGCATCAATTGCAAACTACAGGGACCAAGTAAAAATTTAATTTCCACATTAATCATTTTATTATGTTGAAAATAGTGTATCGACATTCTTGAACTCTTGTAATCTCTTTACTATTTTACATTGCACCTATTCATTTTCTTTACTATTTTACATTGGACCCGTTCAGACTTTAATTAATAAGTTTTAACATCTGTCGTTATATAGATCGAGCCTGGAGATTCTTGAGAGTACCAGTGTGTGACCGTTGTCAACTAACTAAATACTAACAGAAGGAGATTTTAATTAATAACTTTGAACATCTGTCGGTATATAAATCGAGCCTCAAGATTCTTTCTATCGTATAAATACTTGTGGTTCAGAATGGTGAGGCTATAATTAATATAAAATATGTTTTGCTATACGTGTTTCTTGTGCAAAGTGATCACTCACTTTTGTCCTGAGGTGTGGTGTGTGTAATATATAATGTTATTTGATAACATAACATAACATTGATAATTTATGGAATATTGTAAATAAATTTTTCAAATTGTTTATTTGGTTAATGCCCAAGTCTGCTCCATTTTTAATACTTACATTAGAACAATCGCGCTCTAAACTAGACCCTATTCTTCTACAATAATCACAAAATTGAATTTATTCGTACTTTTATGGCAATATGTACATCTATAAAGAAGTACACTACAAAAAATATTTCTGTAACTTCACGAATTGTAAAAGAAACAATTTGAAATCTATTTCAGCCCTCAGCAGTCGAGGAGTGACTCAGAGAAACGCCACTAAACATTGCTGTACATTTACATTATTAAATATGTTGTTATCTAATCAATTACTACACTCAGAGACACTACTATAATAAAAACTGCTGTACATTTACATTATTAAATACGTTTGTATCTGATCAATTACTACACATTTAAGTATTGTATGAGGTACTATATCAATCCATAAAATGAAAACATCATGAAATGATTCTAGGTGGAAAGAAATGTTTAATTTTCAAGTTAAAGTAGCTCCGACCGCAAAGAGTTAGTACGGAGACATTTTTGACAGACCGCACATTCGGGCAAATCTAACATTTTAAAGAGGCCGTTATAGCGAACGTTCCTGGTTTATCTCCGCTGGCAAGCATCACGCGGAATCCCGTGTAAAGCAATCACGGTTGGTGCGTGTCGGCGTACGCACGGCGTAATTTCTGGTCGCGGCGTCATTTCGCTGCGGCAATTAGATCCGGCAATAACAAATGGGAACGATCGCGGCCACGAGCCTCGGAAACGAGCTTCGCCGATCGGTAAATCGAATTGGGAGCGTTGCGATGCAGGTCGTCGTCGTGTCCCGGCCGGTTAGAGCTCGCCCATAATTAGCCGGAAATCGAGGAAGAAAATGAATCCGAAACGCGATCTATGGGCACCCGTGTGATGCGATGCGATGCGATGGTTTCGTGCCGATTCGAGCAGCGTCATATTTTTGATCGGTACGATTCTCAGTGGCGGTTTCGCGGACCGGTGGCCGGATTTCCGGGCAGCGGATATCAGATACAAGGTGTACCGAAAATCATGGCACCTGGCTTTTTTGCAATATTTCTTATTAAATGTTTATCGATATTTATGTAACTTTGTGTACATAGATAGAACATTTTTTGTTTTTGTCATTTAAGAATAAGGGCGAACATGAGGACTATTTTCACCCCTTTAACAAGAATGTCCGCAGCTAAAAGAAGAATACGTGTAAAATATTTATCAACTATATCCTGTATTAGGGTATGTATTAGGGTAATGTCCCTTATTAGATCTGTCATCAGCATTTTATGACTAGTCTGCGGATCATTATGCATTTATAGCAAAATTGAGTATATGAAATTCGAAATTGTTGAGCAATTAAAAAAATTGAAAATATCTTTATATAATTTCTCCTCCATTAAAATCATTAAGGGAAAAAACAACATTCAGTTTGGTTTCTACTTCTTGCAATTGATGCAGACAATTTTTATTTTGCATAAAGATCCGCAGTCTATTATCACTAGACTGCGGATCTTCATGCATTTATAGCAAAATTGAGTATATAAAATTCGAAATTGTTGAACAATTTAAAAAATTGAAGATATCTTTATATAATTTCTCCTCCATTAAAATCATTAAGGGAAGAAATAACACTCAATTTGATTCCTATTTCCTGCAATTGATGCAGACAATTTTTATTTTGCATAAAGATCCGCAGTCTATTATAACATTTTTTTAATAGCAATTATTGATTAAATTCATTCATTTCGAAAAAGAAGACAAATGTAAAAATGTTATTGTTTTTTCTAAACTTATTTCTGCATGTCGAATCACCAATGGTTGTACCAGGATTTTCAGCACACCCTGTATAGGGGTAACGCGACCTCCGATCGCTGCGGTGATTTCGTCGCGTTTCACAGAATATACGATTACAGGAGAGAAGCGATGGCCGCGGTTACAAGTTTGGATTCGGCCTGGCTGGAAGAGCCCGGCTTATCTGCCCGATTACCGGCGTGCCCCGTAAAATATATTCGGATTCCGGCCGACAGTTTCCGCTGGAATCGATAGCCCCAGCTAAGGGGGCGGCAGGCCTCTTTTATATTCCTGTTGCTGCTCCAGAGATCCTTGATACGGTAAGATCCTAGAGCGCCGCGAAGACGAACGCGGAATCTTAGTTTCGACCCAGATTCTGGGTTCCCCAATGAATTTTCGGGCTGTGAGGCGGTATGAAGAAAATACTGAATCCTTACTATTTTTGTTTTTAATGTATCATATTTTTTGGAAATGAATGTTATGCGAAATTAGCTTCGTTCCTGATCCAGGGTTCACCGATGAATTTCTGCTGATATGAGGTGGTTTGAGGAAGATGCCTAATCCATTTCAATACTCAATGCTTACTCTACAGTTTTATGCTGATATAAGACAATGGCACGGTATCGGCTTTGCTCCTATTTCGGATGAGGGAACCTATTCGGCTTGACTTTGTTGTGGATCATTTTAATAACAAATTGATATGATAAGCGTTAGGTATGGGTGCAATCTGGGTTAGTAGAGCAAGGACAAACGTGGAGGTCAGGAGGTAGTTCGAGTTTGAATATTTTATTAAAAAATTGATCGCGTGTACGAGTATTTCTCTGAAATTAGTGTCAAGCGAAACTTCGAAGTACAGTAAAAGCTCCTTCGTTGTCCAAAGGCCGGGGGGCTGAGCGGACAACGAGCGTGCCCGGACACTATTTTTGATTTATAACTGCGTCTAGATATCGCGCCGACCGCGCCGAGCGACTTCAATAGGAAGCCGAACATAGAGAAGGACAGAATGAGATACGGATCGGGTGACTGAAGCGTGTCGCCGTCGCCGGCACAGTTTAAAGGCCCACATTGTTGCTGTTGCTCGTTGCCTTCGAAACTTTGACCGTCGATTAAACCACTAAATACAGTTGAAACTATATCGTGTTTGGTGTCATTTTAATCAGAGAAATGCCAGAAATAAGTTAGTGAAAGTCCCATAAAGAAATAATGAAAATTAAGAAGTTTGAAAATTCGGTTTACTCGAGTCAATGTTGTGGTGTTCACACCGATATACCCGAGCCGACATCAATCGACGCCGCCTACGGAGCGACTCGGCGTTGACAGGCAGTGGAATGGGTAGGCACTGGACAACGATCGTGCCCTTGATTTTGGACAACGAAGGAGCGATTACTGTAATACAAATCAGAGGATTACGGAGGGTTGTACTCTCCCTTACAATTTAATCGTGGGGTGTCAGTTTAAAATATATTATTAGGTGAAGTTAAAAGTTCTGAGCGTTTTTCGTTTTATTTATATAAGCGAAAAAAGCTCAGAACTTTTTACTTCACCTAATATTTCATTTTGTGTATCGTAAGTACGTAGTGTCGGTCACAAAAACGAATTTGAAAATTTGGGTTTGATCATGACCAACCAATTCTACTTCTTGTAAATGCTAGTACACAGTTTCTGCATTAAACAGTTATGTTAGTGTATGTAGTTATTGAGTATAGTATTTGTGAAGTATTTTTGAACCAATTTGTTAAATCAATTGAGTTAAATCAATTTAGTAAATCAATTGATTAATGAATTAATAAGAAATGTTTCGTCAGTATCGGACATTTTAATCGAAGTTACTTAATTCCGGTAACACTAATTCATACAGGGAAATGGAAATCATACGATTATTGTTCGCATAACTCCATTTGTTCCATGTGTACAGACGACGTCTTATTGTCGATTGCAACTTGTGCGTTATTAAAAAACTTTCGACACACTAATTCGCAATGAGAAGTTCGTGGAGTTTAGACATTACGCGGCCGTATATCATAGCAGTAAACGTAACTTTGGATTATTATTTATTGCCTGCGGAATATTCGAAGTTGCTCTGCACCAAAGTCCCAACATCAGGACATACAGTTACAAACTAGTAGTCGATGCAATAGTTGAAGAAGTGGACAAAACACTTCACTTGACAGAAGACAATTTTCTGGCGTTGCAAATAAAATAAAGAAACTATCATAGTTGCTATTACGATTATTAGACTGCGGATCTTTATGCAAAATAAAAATTGTCTGCACCCATTGCAAGAAATAGAATGTAAATTGAATGTTATTTCTTCCCCTAATGATTTTAATAGAAGAGAAATTATATATAGACATCTTCAATTCAAAAAATTATTCAACAATTTTGAATTTCATGTACTGAATTTCACCATAAATGCATAAAGATCCGCAGTCTAATGATTATTACTAGATAGCGAATCTTTATGCGAAATAAAATTGTTCTACCGGAATTGCAACACACTGGACTGGCATACGAATATATATTCATCCCGAATATGCTTAACAGGTTGAAAATAATGTAACAGATTCTTTAAATTCTGCTAATGTTGTTACTGTTTTAAATTAGTTCGGATCTTATCTTCAGATTTTTGTCATAAATGCATAAAATCCGCTGTCTAATTATTATTACACGCAAGCAAATATGTTCGACTAGGGGATAATGTTTTACATTATTTAATTTTATGTTAATATACAGGATGTCAACGAGCTGGTGGTACGAGCAGCCAGGAGGTGAATTCTCGTATCCATCGGTTGCCGCAGCACAGACTATGTATAGCAGTATGGCAGTGTGTGGACTGATGATCAAATATAATTGTTTGTACTTCGCCTGTGGCCGCAGTCCGCAGTATTGCAGTAGAAGTCCGAGCGTGCAATCTACATTGTTGTTATCAACGTTTAGAATATAAGTTACTAGCTACTCGCAGTGTGCCTACGACATGCCCTCGCAGCTGGCCCTCCGGGCAGCTTGCGCCCGACCACTGACGGTATAACTGAAAGGGTTGTTATAGCAGACAAAAAACGCGCACGGATCAGCTCCGAACCGGCCGATTATTTACAACCACCGCGCTCCGACAACTTCAACCCCGACAGATGGACGACACGTGCGACAGACCCACCGAATCAGATCGATGGAATCATACATACTCGCACACACACATACTTTCTTTTTTATATATGTATACAGATAGGAATATGCACATGTAAAATACAAACATTTTATGTATCCATCTACAATGATTAAATAAAGACAATGTAATATACAGGGTGTCCCAAAATTCCTTCAACAGCCGGAAATGAGAGGTTCCTGACGTCATTTGAAGCAATATTTTCCTTTGCAGAAATGTTATCCGCGGCTTTGTTTAGGAGTTATTAACGAAAAACACTGACCAATCAGAGCGCGATCTAGACGCGAGTTGACACAGTCAGCCAATAGACACTTGGCGCGCCGCGCCGCGCCGACCAGACTGTGTCAACTCGCGTCTAGGTAGCGCTCTGATTGGTCCGTGTTTTTCGTTAATAACTCCTAAACAAAGCCGCGGATAACATTTTTGCAAAGGAAAATGTTGCTTCAAATGATCGCAGGAACCTCCGATTTCCGGCTGTTGAAGGAATTTTGGGACACCCTGTATGAACGTACCTGCGTATACATATATTAGGTGAATTAAAAAGTTCTGAGCGTTTTTCGCGTATATGAATAAAGCGAAAAACGCTCAGAACTTTTTACTTCACCTAATATTTATTGAACCAATTATTCCCGAACGACCGACTTGTCCTAGATTTATACTACTGTTTTCGCAAAAATTTATGCCCCTCTGTCTCGTCATTGAGTTATACTACCGTACCAGAATTGCAAAAAAAGCCAAACTTTGTAAAATAAAATTTTTCGGATATATGATTATTCGTTGAGTCGTACTACTGAAATTCGTGCCACCTCCTTCGCTATCATATTGTCCTAATACAAAGTTCAATATTCGAGGTTTCCGAAAATTTTCCGAAATTTTCGGACGTCTGACTTGTGGTTTAGTTGTACTACTGAATTTCGTGTCACCTCCTGCGATATCATGTTCTCCTAATACAAAGTTCACTAATTGAGGTTTTCGAAAATTTTTGCCAATTTTCGGCTGTTTGGCTTGACGTTGACATGTACTACTGCATTTTCGAAAATTTTTCGAGAGTCTGACTTGTCGTTGAGTTGTGTTGACGATGCGTTTGAGAACGCATATGTAACAAAAATGAGTAGGTGCAATTTAAAATAGTGATAAGTAGACTGCGGATCTTTATGCAAAATAAAAAATATTCGCATGGATAGCAGGACAAAGGAGCCAAGTAAAAATTGTATTCCTCTTTTAATTATCTTATTAAGCTGAAACTAATACACTGATGTCATTAAATATTTTTAACAATCATTTTTGCCATCAATGCATAAAATCCGTAGTCTAGCGATAAGATTAGATGATTCTAAGAGTATTCATATATTATTTTCACTACATTAAAATTATTAGTCAAAATATAAATTTATATTTAGCTCCTGTGTCTTGCAATCGGTGCACAAAACTCTTATTTCGCACAAAAATCCGGAGTCTAGTCACGACGATTATATCCGTCATAGGCATATAAGAGGTTAATAATTTTGATAAGGTGGTAATATTTACACACCATGCATATAATGCTAGCAGGATGCTCTTAAATTCTTTCAATGAATCTGCTGTTTTATATTTAACCACTCATTTTTAGTATAAATGCATGAAATCCGCATTCAGCTAATTGCTAAAGCCCCTGTCCCAGGAACAGTACCCAATAGAAGATTCGCATTCCGAAGCAGTCGAACGCAACGGATTCGACTGTAGTCAGTGTGCAGTAGCTGCAACGTGGTCTCGACCGCTTCTCCCGTTCAGGTTGACAAAGAGGAAAAGCGTGTCGCGTTGGCTAAGTCTTTTGGTGCAGCAAACGGAGCGAAACGAAGACAGAGAGCAAGAGAATAAAGAGAGAGACAAAGAGAGCGTGGTTGTACGGCTTTCGCGGCAGTTATGAAGTCCCGATGCCACTCGTTGGCCAATTCTTTTTATTGGCCACCTCCCGCGAGGATTGTCCTGACATAAAGTCCGTCTTCCAGCTCTGTGAAAGGAGCTCGCGAGACGGGCGGCGAGGATAGTCGTTGGCTCGCGGCGAGTATACGGCCGAGAGAAGGACGACGATTTATCATTCCTCGCAGATGCAGCGGACTGGACAAGAAAAACGTATTCTCTTCGTCCTGTGCGCTGGTTACCCTTCTCCCTCATCGGCCACTCCTTTTCTTCCGGCTTCTATCGTAGCAAGCAACTTCGAGGATCGATCCATCCGTCGCGCTCGACGAATTACCTGCCAACAAGGGACTGAAACAGATATTCGCCGACGAGGAAGAAACGTTTCTGGCGTGCTCGACTCCGACGTCCTTAAACGTTTTATTCGCCCGTTCCCACCTGCTGCTCCGATCCCCTGGAATCCGCGAGACGTCCAAATCGAATTACTAGTCGATCTCGGATATATTTTCATCGGGTCAATCGTCCTTCGCTTTCGAAAAGTCGTCGGAAGGGTTTAAGCGTGTTGCTACAAGAGATTCTTGACCCTCCTGATGTTGTTACTGCGGTAATGTCGCTTGAAAATGGGGAAACTTCCGGACCGAAGAAGAGCCACTAGGGTAAATGTATCTATTCCTGCGCGTGTTTGTTTTCCTGCGGTATTTCTTTCGATTGAGGATACAATACGTAAACATAAATATTTTTCCCGGAATAAGTTTGTACATTTCAATGAGAATGTATTCTCGTTGGCGAGGCAAACACAATTTTCAATCATATTCTCGTACTTTTATAATCTCTCAGGATTTAGAAAAACACTTTTCATTTTCATCGGGTCAATCGTCCTTCGCTTCCGAAAAGTCGTCGGAAGAGTTCAAGCGTGTTGCTACAAGAGATTCTTGACTCTCCTGATGTTGTTACTGTGGTAATGTCGCGATATATGGGGAAACTTCGGGACTGAAGAGTCACTAGCGTAAAGGTACCTATTACTGCGCGTGTTTGTTTTCCTGCGGTATTTTTTAACAAAATACATTTCAACGAGAATGTATTCTCGTTGGCGAGGCAAACAAAACTGTCAATCATTCTCATATTTTTATAATCTCAGGATTTGGAGAAACATTCTTCATAAAAGGCCAAAATAAGACCATTTTTCTTCTATCTCAATCACGAACAGACTGTTGTGTGTTCACATGATTATACATTCTGTATAATGCCTTAAATTGCATAGGGAAAACTTTATTATTATTTAGACACTTATTTCGATACAATAAAAATATAGAAAGAAACTTATTTTGCCTTTATAGTAAAAAAAATTAAGACCTCAGCATTACGTACATTAAAGTGAAGGAGGAGCTCATTACAAAGGCAGAAAAATCAATAGGAATGTCTCTAATACTGCGGTGGATAATAATACGATAAGAAACGTATTTAACAAGTAAACAACCTCCAAATTGTATCGTGTTTGGTCTCATTTTAATCAGAAAAACGTCACAGATACGTTAGTAAAAGTGTCCTAAATAAATCAGTTAAATCAAACAAGTTCAAATAAAAAGGTTTTCAAACTTGCCTTTATTATTTTTTCATGTGATTTTTACCAACTGATTCTTTAAAAATCTTCTTTGCACGTCATTTAGTATATCAATGCTTCTAATTGCTAAGAAAAAGTCAGATTTGGTACGATTTTTGAAAAGTTATTCTGATTTAGAGGACGTTCGAATATTTTCGTGTGTCACTGCAGGTACAGACAAAGTGAATATTATGTGAAATATCAGACGTTCCACAAAAGCAAATTTTGAGCTAGTATAATAACCTTAAAGTGCAAAATTAGCATTCCGCCCTCTTTGCGCGGATCAAAGGCATGATTTTCGCGCCTTTAATCTATTCGCGTAACGCGTCTGCAGAGTCTGCCGGAGAGGAGAGGCGTAATTTGTCATTCCGAGCCATCTATCATCGAAAACACTAAAGCTCGTCGCTGCCTCTCCATTTTCTTATTTCTATTTCCTCGTCTCATGAAAACCTTCGCCCCTCTGTTTGCGCCGACTGTGTTTCTCGCTGGGAATCCAAGAACGTTGGCACGTGACGAGAAACAATGAAGCGAACAATGGCTCGGGTCGACAATGCCGTACCGAAAATTTCCTGCCGCCTTGCCAAAATCCTTCGGGGCCTCTCACAGTCGATCACGACCGTGTCTGCTCATCGTCGCAATTCCGCCACGCGTCCGACAACGCTATGAAGCTGTCTGACATATGCTGATGCGCTCTCTCTGCGAGCGGATTTGCGATGACAGCGCGTGGAGCGCTGCTCGAACGCCGTTTCCTGACGACTGTTAAGAAATCTTGGAAAATATTGACAATGGAAATTAGACGAAGTGAATAATTTGCATTATTCGGCAGCGTAATGTGCATTATTCGGAAGCATACAGTTGCGCGTATAGCTATTTTCATGAAGCTGAGACAGCTACATGCTACCGAATAATGCAAATTACAAGTATTCTTCCTGTTATCGATCGTACGATTGTTAAACAAATGATGCGATAGTGTTCTCAGCGCAACGGTTCGATCATGTAATTACAAAAAAGCAAATTGTGCAAGTTAAATTAAACTTTCAACGTTTCAATCCCTATGTGGATCATGCTCAAGAAAGAAGAAAACTGCGTCTGAAAAAATTTTTTTTTAACAAAAACCTTTATATTATTATAATGAAAACGGATTGTATTTCTGTATCAACATTCTGTATTATATTACTCACATGCTTTATGAAATTGCTTTATGCACAATTTGCTTTTTTGTAATTACCTGATCGAACCGTTGCGCCGAGAACACTATCACAAATACAAATTACGCTTCGTAAACGTAAAAATAGGACTTTTGAGGGCGATGGAGGCCTAGATTGATCTGTTATCTAGCGCTTTTCACTACTGAAAAACCCCATCCTTGTATTATCGAGAAATGAGAAGGCACATCCCGCACTCCTGCAATCCTGCATACGCGAGTCTACCTCCTTAACCCTTTGCACTCCGAATTATTTTTCAATTTTGTTACCAACAGCTCTCTACTATTTTAAGTGTTTCATTTAAAATTTATTTCAAAGGACAGTTCCTTGACTCTTACTTATTTTAAACAATTTTGTTTACTAATTATACTAAATATAACTCTCTCAAACATTGTTGTAATTTGTAGTTGTGGAACTTATATTTGTTTTCAACTAAAAAATACCACCTAAAAAAGTAAAGGAAGAAACAAACACATATAAAAACACGTTCCATTTACATTTTCCTTTCCCTGATGTCGAGTCACACACGACAAAGGAGTGCAAAGGGTTAACGGAGCTCCCTCTACATCTCACTGGGTACAATTCTGTGATTGTCAGGAAGAACGTCGCATGTCACATACTTTCACTTTCGAGATATAATTGCCATTTGAAGTCACTAATATTTTGACATAGGACATCGGTTACATTGCATTACTTTTTTTTAACCTTTCAAATTTGTTTTCATGACTTTTTTCTGGTAAATATTGAAAAATTGAAAGCTAAAATTCAGATATTTAGTCATAGATTTATTCAACAAAATATTTTCCATTCTATTCTAATACTTTTTGCCATTTTTCGAGATAACTTCTCGTGTTATTGAATAAACATATGAACAAATACCTTAATTTTATTTTCGATTCTTAACTTGAAAACGCTACGACTTTCCGTTTAGGCCGTGTAGGGCGTGTACGCACCACACTTTTACAATTTCACGATTAAATAAACTTGCTTTTGACGTATGCCTTACAATTTCTCAATAGTAAAAAACCATAATTGTCAAGAAAAGAGTGTAGAGTTTAATATGCATTAGACAACAAAGTAATAAATTAAATTTTCAAGGAATTATTTTAAGAAACACATATGGTTAGTTTTTCAATGAGAATTCCAGTCGGCATGAACGAAAAGTTCAGTTCACGCCTCACGGAACGTGTTAATGCATAAACTCAAATTTTTTGAAATCGTGACATGTGACGTTTTTCCTTGCAACCACAGAATTTAGGTGACCAATACACATTCGTAACCTTCGGAAATCACTCATCCTATACAACATTCGCGTTCGTCCTGCTCATCTACCTGCGTCCTCCTCCTTTGGGATCTTGCTCCCATCGCAACTTCGCGTTCTCCTCGACGTATTCGCCGCGGAGACGCGTCGCGTCGGTTCGTCACGCGTGTCTCGTCTACGGTCGTCGTCACGCTTCGACCGGGAAACAACGTTGGGTCCACAGGTGTGCATCCCGAGGCAAGGAACATCCCGACATTAGAGACGTGTCGCGGCGCGGTGTCGTCTAATTTCGCGGCTACTCATTAGCCGACCTCCGGATGTATGCATTTGTGTGCGCGAGTCCGCGCGCGTGTCTTCACCGCCACGTGGCGTGTCGCGAAAGTACTGTCTCGTGTTATCGCGAAATACAAACACGCGCCGGCTGCGACCGTAAGGAGAATTTTCAGTCGGTCTGAACGTGAACCGCATTTTCCCGCGACTTGCGAGAATTTCGGAGAATTGAGTTCACTTTGCTGAAAATAAACTCGTGTTTTCATTATTTAAATGCATGAAAGAATAGCTGCAGCTCGCACGCTTTTGTTGCAACACGTGTGCAGCGTGTACTCTCTTAAACACTGTGATGACCAGACTCCGAAGTTTATGCATTTATAAGAAAAACGAGCGAGTGGAATTTAAAGTATTGAAAATATTAGAAGACTTTAAGAATATTAATATATTCTTTTCATCGCATTAAAATTATTAATGAAGAATATAAATTTATGTTTAGCTCTGCGGCCCGTCGACATGTAGTCTGCGACACGACCAAAAACTTTGAAACTGTTGATGACAATTTGGTTTGCAAAAGGGTGAAACTAATTTGCAGAAGGGTAAAATTGATTTGCAAGAGGGTGAAATTGACTTGTAGAAGGGTGAATTTGGAGTGCAAAACCAATTTATCTCTTATTTATTTATTTATTAACTTTTTACGTGGGCCTATATTGAAAATTAGAGTGACCCTTTTTCCCTCCTCCGCCAAAAAATTACCCCAAACACACCTGTCTGCTCCTCAGAGTTTATCCGAATAGCGTTTCACCTCGGAGCGTGACGGATCAGACTCATTTCGTGCCCAGGAAAAATCTAAGTTGCATTTGCTGGTAAAATCAATCAGAAGACTAATACGATTTTTCTCTCTCTCCGGTTGTGAGAAGAAAGAATTGCTTGAAGTGCTCTCAAATCGACAATCGACTCTCTGGCTTGTTTACAATTCATATTCCGCAAGAAGGCACTTGCCAGGGATTTATAGAATCCATCAGCGTTGTAACCGATGGTTGATTGCGAGCCGTTGAACCGGCGAGCAAAATGAATTTACCAACTTTTCGACGACACGAGAAAAGCAGGGTTATATTGGTTTCATTAATCCGCGAACCTTCTAGCCACCGCGCTCCGGGCTTTGATTATTCATTATTCCCCCTCGCGATCGCGGCGCGGGAGGAACAAATAATCGACGCGGCTGCGTTCGTGCGAAAACTTTTCGCTCGATAGGAAAACGCGACACAATGGAACTCGATTAATGTCGCGGAATTTCGTAGCCGATAATTATTAAAACTCATCGAGACATTGTTCCGATATATTGAGCGCAGACGACACTGAACGGAGTTTAGGGCCTCCCGCAAACTCTGCTAAATAATTTATCGAATGTTTAAGAATCGTTAATATGTTTTGTCGTCGTCTCGTTAGTCTCATCGTTCGCCGGCAACTATTTTAAAGTATCGAATTGGTTAATGATCTCGTCGTTATTGATAGTTATTGTTATTCAGCGTTATTGCGACTTGTGGTAACCAGATAAGAGCCCTGAAGGCCGGTTCTTAAGACTTTTATCCTAGAAACAACACGAGTAAAGATTCTGTGCGCCGTGCATCGTGCGTAACTGGTCGAAACAATGGGTCGTAACTGAACTTCCAAGAGTTTCAAGATAATATTCTTGGATGGGGAACCGAGGACTTCATGAGAAAATATAATACAGTCATGTGTACACGTTGTCTACCAACAACAAAGTGCAAGGGATTAAGCAGAAATAAAGAGCTTGAACGTAAATTCCAAAATGATATCGAGAAGACAATATTTACCAATTAAACAGAATATAGTAAAAGCTAACCGTAAGACAGTATTAAAATTATACCCTGAGATGCAAGGAATAAGTTGTTTGATAAAACTGGTTTATGCTTGACAAACTGTTTTATACATCTAGTTGATACAATACATATTAAATAAACAAATTAAAAATAAATAAAACATCTCGTATCTTATGTTAATTAGAAAATTTGAATTTATGTTAAATAGAAAATTTCATTTATGTTAATAGAAATGATTTGAATAGAATATTTAGATTTCTGTTAAATAGAAATGATTTGAATAGAATATTTAGATTTCTGTTAAATAGAAATGATTCGAAGAGAAAATTTAGATTTATGTTAAATAGAAATTATTCAAATGGAAAATTTAGATTTATGTTAAATAGAAATGATTTGAATAGAATATTTAGATTTCTGTTAAATAGAAATTATTTAAGCAGAAGATTTTGATTAGAATATTTGCGTTCAATCCGTGCATATACCACTGAGATTGGTGATAGGTACATAAACTAAAACAATAAATTTTATTGTTGTAATTATTAATCTGAAAGATTAAAGTACCTACACAAAGCCTGCGCATTTGGCCGCGCAGTAATAATTCACCAGAGTCGAACGGAGGATCTCGGGTAAAGGTGCGAGCAAACATCCTGATCGTTGGTTGCGCCACAACAAATGCGCCCGTGACGTACACAGAGCAGCATGGTTCCGACAGAGGCGGGTTGCTCTTCGGAAAATGAAGTCAAGCCTTGTAAACTTCACCTACGAAAATTGTAGAACGCGGCTGCATAAAGGCGGACCCGTAACTAAGGTAGACTTAAGGCGGCAAAGGAGGAAGCCGTGTTCAAAGGTGGATAAACAGCGGAGAGAAACGTGACTATTCCCGTTAATGGAAGTACGCTGTTTGCTGGACTTGCCAACGGGAAGTCTCCGGCAATGGCGTTGTAATTATTGCCGTTATTTGCTTGATCAGGGTCGGGTCTCCATATTTGTGTTGGGCTATCAAATTTTTGACAAACTAGCAACTGCTGGTCTGTGCCTCAAGTCTGCTCGATTGATAGTTGTACAGAGTGTCAAGACATGAACTGTAAAAAGCGTTACGAAAGATTAACCTTGATCGACTTTTTAAGGTCAAATTTTTTAATGATTGTATCGTGTTCTGCTCATCGAGAGGAACAAACTTATCAAAGGATCCATGGGTAAAAAATAAACAGTCCTCTTGAAAATTGACTCGCATTAATATTCAGACGGTATAAAATGAAACGGTAACTTTTTTTAATTGAACTATACTATTTGAACCTTTTTGGGAAGCTAGGGCAATTAGTTTACTACAGGATGTGAAAAGAAATTTTTTCAAAAGTTACAGTTGGTCGGAATTGTAGAGAAAATACTAAAAGTTTGCATTTTACAACTTTTTTATGTCAGCCTATAGTGAAAAGTTTCTTAAGAATCCTTAGATTTATTGCAGATAGAGGCCGAAAATCATGAAAAACTGCAATTTTTACCGTTATTAAACGTTTGTAGTACATTGTAACGTCGAACGATTGAACTGAAATTTTCAGAATACATATGTTCAACTGATACGGATCTACGAAACGTGTTTTCTAAATTTTCCATACAAGCCCATATAAAAAAGTTGCAAAATACAATTTAGTATTTTCTCTGTCAAACGAATTGTTCTAACTTCTCAAAAAAGTCCAAAGGGTATGGTCCAATATTTAAAAAGTTATAGTCTTTTTACAAGTGTCCGAATATTAATGGGAGTCTACTACTGTTACAACAGGTTCAGAGGAGCCTAAAATAGTGTGTCAACATTTTACATTAAAATATATACAGTTAATATAATATATAGTTTTTCTACTACTTCTACAATAGGTGCAGATAAGCCTGAAATAGTCTGTCAACATTTTATATTACAATATATACAGGATTCACATTTTCACGAATGACTCCAAGAAATCTTACGTTTTACGTTGAAGGTTTCCAGGAACCGTAAAACTTCGCGATGGACCGATTAGACCGGCAGCGATTCACGGTGTTGAGTTGTCCGGTGGCCGGGTAGAGCCGACACCGAAGTTCAACAAACGAAAACGAACGTAACCGTAATCAAAATTCGATCGTTCCGCGCGTAGGAAGGGGACGGTATCCGGAACACAAGTTTCGAGAGGCGTCCCCGGCTGTATCCCCTGGCCGACTAGATTGATCCACCGCAGGATTATAGGGAGCGAGGTCGGGTCGTTAACACGAAACCTTTACCAACATCCTCCTCCCCTTTGGACCCTGACACAATGCAGGCTACCTTGGCAGTGTCGCGCGGTAGCTATCGTTTTATTAGAAACGCTGCGTCAGCTTCCGCGGTAACGGAGACACCTCGGCAATAACGCCGACAGCTCGTTACAACGTTGATAAAGCGGCGCGCGAGGCTAAGCCTCGGCGACGACCACGACGAAGACGATGGCGACGACGACGACGATGCGACACTGAAAACTTCCTACACCTGTATTACTGGATGTACGGCCGCTCACGAGGAGCCGACTTTCCCGTACAACGCTGCTAATCGATGTTATGGACACCGATTAGCCTTAATGCGATTAAATTCAACGCGAAAACGGAACACGAGAATCGTTACACGGCGCAATCAGACCTCCTGAAATGGGATAGGGGATTATCAGATTGGACCAGATCCGGATCACACCTGCGTTCTGCGATTTTTATCTGGGAGACTTTGAACTTGGGAATGGAGTTTGTAAGCTTTCTTCGGAGATACTTACAAGGAGAGGTCGAGTGTCGATGTTAATTAAACTTTTTCTAGCGAATCTAGAGCGAAACTAAGCAGACCTATTACCGAGCGTTTTTAACAACACTTATTATTTACAAAGGTTATTAACATTTTCTCTGTCACACGAGGAAAATTAAATTCAGTTTGTGCAGGTCTTATTTACAATTTACAATTCAAATTCACCTTTTTGTAAATCAAATTTATCTTGTGGATTACGACTGCATTGATGGACTTTCGTACACAGTTGCATTGCAGGATGATACAGCTTGTTTAACCATACAAAACATTGTTGTATAAATTCTCTCGATATTCAATAAAACAATCATTATATAATTCGGTCCAGGTAGTAAATACACCATCTTGGTTTATTCAATCTACAGCGAATCAAAGCAATATTCGAATTCGACCGAAACACTTGGATTTTGTAGAGAAGTTAGAACAAATAGTTTACTGGTATGACGTGAAAAAATTTTGAAAAAATTGCAATTGTTCGAAATTACAGAGAAAATACTAAAAGTTGTATTTTTACAACACCGATTTTGATGACATTTTCAGAATATGTATAATTGACACAGATCTACTATTTCAAATTCTCAATATAGGCCTCTATAAAAAAAGTTGTGAACAGCAACTGCTGGTATTTTCTCTGTAATTCCAACCAATTCCAATTTTTCCAGAAATATTTTTCACGTCAAGACGTGACCTAATTACTCTAATCTCAAAAAATATTCAAGTCGTATGATCTGATATTAACACTAATCCTACCGAGATTTAAAAGTAACTGGAACATGTTCCCTTATAAAAATGGCAAGATTATAATACGTGCTCTACTAAAGATATCTGTACAGTCATTTCTTATGGAATCATTTTTATTATTTCAATAATTGTAAAATAAAAAATCTGGAATCGATCATTTTGACCGGTGGTGGTAGGTTTAGTGTTAGAAAGTTATCCTATTAAAAGTGTCCGAATACCACTATGGTTCGCTGCAGGTATCTCGAGTACACTAATAAAACAGAGCATTTCGCTGAATAATGTAAAAAAGGAAACACCGTCCATTAGAAAATAGTAAAAAGTAAAAGGCAAGAAAGGACGTGGTCGCGTGAGAAAAAGAGGGTAAAAAATTATTAGCCGCCAGCGAGTCCTCTGCGTCCGGTAGTCCAGGGACCGAGTATTACGTTAAAGTCGCTTCTTATGTCTAAAGCCTTTTTCATGGTCAATGCATGACCCCTGGAAGAGAAGTCTCTATAAGGGGACGTGGCACGCGATCCATCTTTCATGAAACGCATACCGCGGCGTGCAAACCGTCGCGCCGCAGCAATAACGACGGCTTAGGGGCATAAAGTCTGCCCTCTCTCTCTCTGCTGAGAAACGGCCGGGAACAGGGATGCGGGGGGCATAGGGGGTCCCGAGGGGGACCTTACTGCTGCCGAGGTTCCCGAATTCCCGCGAGATTGAACCCAAGGTCGAGTACGCCCGGTTATACCACGGGAACACGAACGTGCCGCTAATATTGCGCGGCTCGGTGAAGCACACCGCCATGCACGTATCCTGTTCACTCCTTTGCCAACAGTATTTATACAGGGTGTGCCGAAAACGTCGGATCACGAGACCATGATGATGCACAGCCCTGCTCCTATGCAACGCCGGCTCTTGGTTTGGCAGCGCGTCCACAAATACGCATAATTACATTAAACCCAGTTGAAATGCTGACTGCCAGTTTGAGTCGACGCTGTTGGCATAATCTGCGTACGCTGTTTCCATTTTTATTATTCTGATATGTCTATATCTTTATCTTTAGTAGAGAAGGTATGACAATGGGACCCACGCAAAGTCTAAATAAAATCAATCATGTCCTTTTTATAAGGGACATGTTCCAGTTACTTTTAAGGCTTTTAAATTGTTTAATTTAACACTAAACCTACCGAGCCTTAAAAGTAACTGGTACATGTCCCTTATAAAAATGACATGATTGATTTTACAAACATTTCCTATGAAATCATTTTTATTATTTCAATAATTGTAGAATAAGAAAATCTGGAACCGGTCATTTCATCTAGTAATAACATTTGACCTTGTTTTCGAGGAAGACAAAACGGAAACAACTGTCGCACAATGCTTATAGGTACAGTGTCATTAGTAGTTTCGCCGAGAAACAATTTTATAATATTTTCAATGATCACATTTGGTCTTTACGGCAAGGATCTTTGGGGAAATCATCCTTGTGAAAAAATTTCACATTCCTCAACCCTTTGCACTACTTCGTCCAGTGCGACTCGACATCAGAGAAAGAAAAATGTAAATGAAACGTGTTTTTATATGTATTTGGTTAATTTCTTATTTTTTAGTTAAACAAATATTCTACAAATATAAATTACAAGAAAGTTTGAAAGCTATATTTAATATAGCAGTCAAGGAACTCTCCTTTGAAGTAAATTTCAAATAAAATACTTAAAAATAGTAGGGAGTTGGTAATAAAATTGAAAAACAATTCGGAGTGCAAAGGGTTAACACATTACCGACCGTTGATTATTGCATGATTTTGAAAAATCTATGGTACACGGCTAATTCATTCATCAAAACACCTCACCCTTTACTAATTACCTAGCACGATTTTAAGTAACCAAGTCAGGAGTGACAGATGTAAGACAAAAGTCATTTTCCCGGTCTTTTCCATCTATTTTATTCGATTTGTAAAGTAACTTATGACGCACGTTTGCAAAAAACAAAGAGAAATTTGCAAACGTCAGTCGCAAACAGAAATATCCGACGCGAGAAAACACTCGAGCGGAACGATTTGAAAATATTTCGAATGATTAATTGAATAGTATCAGTGTAAAAGGGATTTGTGCATGTCAATCAAATTAGGCCGAACGGATTGAGCAGAAATCAGGCTACTTTAATGCAATTATGTTGCCGCGTTCGTGAGTTCCACCGCAATTCAATTTAATTCGGTGGAGCGTTGGCATTCCGAATATTTCGTCTAGAAGTCAAACGCATTACGAGCCTTTTTGACGAGGACAATCGTTTCATACTCGCGCGGCATGCGCTAACATTTATCGAAACAATTTTCCGGTTTCACTGGGAAACACGCCATTGACGTATAAACTGAACTTCTATACCGAACACTAACAGCAAAATAGACGACACACTTCAGTCGATGTGTATGTATATTCGTGACAGCTCCGGATTTTATGCATTCATATGACAAATATGAGTACATAGATGCAGATATGCGTGAAAGGATTGAAAAACATGAAGAGTATCAATATATTATTTTCAATCCATTAAAATTATTCGTGAAAAATATATATTTATAGATTTGATGCATTCATGACAAAAATAAGTAGGTTGGAGATTGGAACAGTGAAAAGATTAAAAGACTTAAAGAGTATCAACATATTATTTTCACTCCATTAAAATTATTAGTGAAAAATTGAAATTTATATTTAGCTCCTGTGTCTTTTATCTCTGTGTAAATTTATAAACATTTACTAATAAAGAGAATTAGATTTTTCCCGTTATATCACAATTCTATATTCGTTGATATTTATTACGAATTTCTAGGCACGAAGGCCTAGTTATTTTAATATTTATTAGCTGCGATATAACGTATATCACTTTGATCATCACACATGATCATTAGACTACGGATTTCATGCAATTATGGCAAGAATGAGTAGGTACAACTTAATCTAGATTAAAGATTGAGAGAATTTAGAAACATGAATTTACTATTTTCAACGTATTAAAATTATTCAAGGATGAAAGAATATTTTACGTGTCCCCTCCTCCTCAAAATTAACGCACAAAATTTTTATTCTGCCTAAAGATCCGTAGTGTAATGATTATAACTAGTACATTTACTTTATAATATCGTTCTGTGGATATTTGCTCTGATTAATTAATTATTGTTCAATTTATTGTCGAACAGACGACTAAAATCAGTTGACGAAGCACATAGGACTTTCATATTACTAACTAGGTTGCCGAGTAATTCAATATCGAGAAGAAACATGCGGGTGGAAAAATTAATTATCGTATTATACACACGCGTATCCTCTGTATCAATGCTGTTAAGAGACCCACGCGAAATAATCGAACGAGCAGCTACGAGTAACAGAATATACATATAAATAACATCGTTTAGAATCGGCGGGGCGCGTCCAGCGATATATCCTGCGACACTATAACTTTTTGACGCAAATACAAAGCCCGACTGACGCATCGACGATATATATTTCTGGATTTCGTGGAAAACGCAATTCACGTAACAGGACGTTCTCATATCTCCTCACGATACGATTGCCAATCTGCGCGCCGAACGATTTGTTTCACGGACTATCGCGTCAATCGTCGGATAATCGACGCTGATCCCTGCAGCTCGGGAAACCTTCCGACTTTGCGCCAGCGAAAAAAAATAAAAACCATAAAAATCGTTGGAACACCGGCCAGACCGCAGACATCAAAGGATGAGCCCGAGCGAAAAGCCCGCGCGCGACAGCATTCGCGCAAAAATGAAAATTAGGTTTACCCTGGGCGAACCGCAGGAGCGCGCGCGCGCGCAGCATGGAAACCTAATTACCCGGGCTGCGACGAGCGATAATCGAAAATCAACGATCGACTGTTTCCGGCGTAAATTCCGTTCGTTTGCGAGGAACCGGCCCGGTCCCTCGACCCGCGCGGTCCCGTGATTTATATTCCCCCAAAATTCATGGGGAAAGTATTGCGCGCGCGGTACAACGAAGTCGAAAGCAGAAAAGAAAAATCGAAAGCAATTATGCAGATTCCGGTGGGGGCCGGAGCTCCCGACGGAAATCGCGCGTCATCGATGAACCAGTTTCCCGGGGCGGAACAGCAAATCGAGAACAATCGCCGCGCGGAATTAAGATTTACCACTCTCTGGGGCTGCGGAGGGCGGACTGTTGCCGCCGCATACCACTCGATCAAACTGCACGACGTTTTTACCAATGCAAAGGTGGCTATCAAACGATCGCAGGTGGTCGAACTGCATTTACGGGAGACGTGGCTCTCGCGTTTGGCCGAAAGGAAGAAAGTCGATCATTGGTGTATGCAGGGTGAGGCACCTAAAGCAGGCCGCTCGAATAACAGAAGTTGGTAATGGAAAAAATATGGTCACACCTGAATTGTACCCAGTAAATAAATTTACATTTACGGCAGAAATGTACTTTGTTCGAAACTTTGAGGGGATCTTCAGCGCATACTCTGTTATTACACAAACTCACATTTTTTCTTATTTTTCTGTGGTGCTAAACATAAAAAAAATACTTTTAAATTTAACTTTTAACTTTAGATTTTCCATTTCTTGTAGTTCAGGCTATAATTAAATTCATACTGATTAATAAACAATTTCGTTTGTTAGTTTCCGATCTGTAAAAAGACTGGAATTACATGTGGCGACCATCGACCAATGTTTTTCAAAACATGCACTATTAAAAAATACTCGTGTAATTTTGATTATTTTTACTTGAAAATAATCCTACGTCGACTTCAAATACCAATAAATATGTGTGCAAAATCCCGATGCAAAAGATTCTATAGTCTTTCTGAAAACAGTTCCTAAAAATTTGCACAAAAACAGCCTCGAAAATAAGAATACGCGATGACGATTTCAGACAAAATCCACTAAAAATGTATTAATTAATAGATCAATCATATTTTACTTGCCAGACCACTAATTTTCATTTGTTCGACATATCTAACTCTTATTTTTGTTATTCCTCTTGTCTGATCATACCTTGTGCTTATTTCACTTGACTAATCATAAAGTATTCCCATTCCACTTGTCTGATCACAGACTAACCCATTCTACTTGCTTCACCACAGACTATCCCCATTCCACTTGTCTGATTACAGACTATCCCCATTCTATTTGTCCCCATTCTACAATTATATTCCATTCGACTGACTATAAGGTATCATTATTCTACTCATCAGATGGTGGATAGTATTTATTCTGCTTTTTTTACCACACGTTGTCTTTGTGTTAGTTCTGTGATCATAGAGGAACCTCGTGTTACGTGTCTCGGCATAGATGAATTTCTCGTGTCCGCCCATAGACAGCCCTATTTCACTTGTTTGACTATAGACCATAGCTATTGCACCGGTGTCTGACCGTGCCTATTTCACTCCACGAGCTGTAGACTGTCTCGAGGCCATTAGGCTGACCATCAGTATTCTACGTGTCCGATCATGATTTGTGCATGGTGTACTTGTTTACCCAAATGTTCCCCTTATTCCACTCGAGTGACTACAGACCATCATCTTGTATCATATCTCTAGATCTTGTCTCTAGACTTCATTATTAGTAGAATACGGATTTGTATGCATTTATAGCAAAATTGAGTAGATGAAATTTAAAATTGTAGGAAAATTTTGAAAATTGAAGATGTCAATATATAATTTCTCATCCATTAAAATTATTATGGGAAGAAATAACTACGTAGACTAGTTAAATCTACGAAAGGCACATTTTACATTTTCATTACAGGCACAAATGAGAAAGTTTAAAACCCTGATCTTCACTACAAAATTATTTTCACAATACATAGTAAACTAATTCTTCCGATATATCGGCACAATTCAAACCATTCAGTCCAATTTTAAAAAGTTATTCGTATTTCAGAGGTACATGGATACTTCGTACTCCCACCTGTCTGACCATCGATACTTTCGTTTCCCTTGCCTGAACCCAAAACACCATTCTACTTACGCCGCCGTTGGTCTTCCCCCAACATCCTTCTTAGATGTTACGATAAAAGCATAATCCCCGAAAGTACGCAACTACAATCATTAAAGACAACGTATTTTGAAAAAAAGTATGATCAAGTTTTTTAGAATACCTTTTTCCATCTGATCAGATTGGGGCACGTAACTAAACATTTAAATTCCTAGGGTCAAACAAAATTCCAGGAGTCATTTTCACTTTCACTTGCGATTTCAACATCCTATAGCTTTCCAGCCCAAATACAAAACAATAAGGTTTCATTTAATTCTTATTCATTGGACCCTATACATTCTTGGAGCAAAATGTAAAGAAGTCTGCATAAGTATCCCGGAAATTTTATTGGTTTTTAAAAGGTAAGTATACAATACTTTAGAATTTTGAAACATATCACTAGACAGCTGATCTTTATGCGAAATAAAAATTTCTCATGTAAATTTCAACATACTGGAGTGAAATAGCAATAGATTTTCTTTCGCAATATGTTTAATAGGTTGAAACTAATATACCAGTATTTTTAAATTCCTCTAATGTTTTTTGCTGTTTTAAATTACATCTACTCATTTTTGACATAAATCGTCTAGAAAATCTTTGGAAATTTTCCAATCGTCTACTTTTTATTTCCATTTTGATCAGCCTGGGGTGCATTTGCAGCCCATACACAGAGGGAAGGTTAAAATATCCTTGCATTTCAGGTTACGACATTTGACCTCCTTCAACAAACTGCGAATTTCACCTCAATTTCTTCCGTAAACAACACCACGTACACCACGGCAAACAAATTCAGATCGCTCGCGAACAGGTCACGATTACTGGAACGCACGGCTAACAAACTATACCGTAGCAGTCAATTAGCTCTGCGTCGAGCGTAGAGTACCCTATGAGAAATCGTTTTCGATCCTGGTATATCTCCGAGCCGAATAGCTTGCTCAATCAAACCAAACCAAACGGTGCGGTAGCTGTCGGCGCAAAGACAGCTTTCCCTCGCTATCAAACGATCCGCGTGTTTGGTCTGGATGGAGCGTTCCGTGTGACGTCAATGAGCATGAATGAACACAGGAACGAGGCTCCGACGAAGCGACGCGGAACGGAATGGCAGAATGACCGGCGTTGCCGGACACCGGTGGCCGATGTCACGAGATATATCGACGCAGGGGCCGACGGTCGCGACCGGTCACTAGAGAATTTCCTCCGGACAAAAACAAAAATCGAGTTTGGCCAGGGGCGGGCTGATCGGAGCCGGGTCCGAGAGCTGCCTGTGCAGAAGGTACAAACTCGATTTAAAGCGCGACACGCGACACGCACCGGCGATAACCACCACGGTTAACGACATTTCCCCGTTGGCGCGTCGAGCACCGAGTAATTTGATTGCATTGGGACAGGATGTGGGCACCGGAGGACAGGGGACTGGGGGACAGAGGGAAAACGGGGAGAAGGGGATAGTGCCAGCACCGGGGACAACGAGAGAGAGAGAGAGAGAGAGAGAGAGAGAGAGAGAGAGAGAGAGAGAGAGAGAGAGAGCGAGCGCGGCATCGAGAACACCGTTCACAAGGCCGATAATACGACGAGCACGCGACAGAATTTTCTGTTTGTCCGGAGAACCCTCTCCATCTGGCAATATGCGTCGTCCACAATGCTCCGCCGATGATTCTTGTCTGTACCCACGATTCTCGTACCCTGGCTGAAGCAATTATTCGAGGTAATAGAAAAGTTACTGCGAATTAAGATTTGTAGAAAAATGGTGGAACCGGAATTTTAATATTAGAGGAATATTAGAGGGATACTGGAAATTGTCTGACAGTGTCCTTTATTCACTTGTCTGACCATAGACTATACCTATTCTACTTATCCGATTTCAAAATTGCCCTACTCTGCTTGTCTGGTTATAAAGTATCCTCTTTCTACTTGTCTTACCATATGGTAGACTATATTCTATCTACATGTCTCGTCATAGAGTATCCTATTTCGACTTGTCTGACTATAGACTATACCCATTCTACTTATCCGATTTTAAAATTGCCCTATTCTACTTGTCTGGTTATAAACTATCCTGTTTCTATTTGTTTTATTAAAGACTATCCTCTATTCATTTGTCTCGTCATAGAGTATCCTATTTCGACTTGTCTGGCTATAGATTATACCCATTCTACTTATCCGATTTTAAAATTGCCCTATTCTACTTGTCTGGTTATAAACTATCCTGTTTCTATTTGCTTTATCGAAGACTATCCTCTATCCATTTGTCTCGTCAAAGACTATTCTATTTCGACTTGTCTGACCATAGACTATACCTATTCTACTTATCCGATTACAAAATTGCCCTATTCTACTTGTCTGCTCATAGACTATCATCTTTCTACTTGATTGATCATAAACATCCCCAGTCTACTTGTCTGGTTACAGACTACCCACATTCTACTTGTATGATCATAAAAATAATTTATTCTCATATTGTAAAATCCAGATACTCAAGAGAAATTTGTAGAAACTACTTTCTTTTAAATTGTACAACATCTTAAATAAATTGTTTTAATTTCAGAACAACTTAAACAAGTAATATTGTGAACTGACAATTTGTACGATCATGTTTCATAAAAGTAATATTTTGCAAAAATGGTTTCATTTTAATATGATTATTGTAACATGCAATTATTACCACAAGAAAAGAGGTAAAATAGCGAAACCATTTCTGACGAATATATTTGCTCACGACAGCATTTCTGTACACGTCGAGAATGTTTATTCGGGTTGCCACTGCGTTGCTGTATTTACGAAAGGAACACCGCATGATGCAACCAAAACACCCATTATTGTCCTACATTTTCAGGTCACCCAAAAAAAGAACAACTGCAATTGTTTAAACATTACCATTCCCGACAGAAAAACATTCCAGTGAGTTAGTTTTCAATGTGGGTGCAAAGTAGCGTAACATTAAAGTAACCAAAAGGACGAAAGAATCTCGTAAAAATAACGTTTTAAATAATTACTGGACTGTTGTAAATCCTCATACAAAATAAAAATTTTGTGCATGTACTGTGAAACAAGAACCATCAGTTCTTCCATTTTTTAACCATTCTAAAAAGTTGAAAATAATATATCGATGCTCCAGAACATTCTTAATCTTTGTCATTTTCAAATTGTATCTATCCATTTTCGCCAGACATACATAAAATTCACAGTCTAATAACAATAATACTTACTAATTTCAGCAGTCTAATAATAATTACATTTTCAGAAGACATACTTTTAAAAAGCATCCATTTTAAACCGACTATAATACAGTACAAATTATCCATAAATATTTGGTTCAAAAATTGAAATATTTTCAAAATAAATATACTGTAAATGTTGCGATTTTCATGAGTACTGAACAGTAGTAACAAACAATCACCAAATATTACATTATTGACAAGTTCGTCGATCGTGCGTAATCAAACGGCTACTGCCTCGTTGAAAAAAACTCTCTCAATCGAAAAAGAAAGAAAAGATAAAACCAGCCTTTATCCAACTAACGCGAAGATATCTAGGTGACGTTCCGTCCGTAAAATGTTTACGATATTCGCGTTCCTGGAACTTTTATTTTACATTGAAAACCCGGGGAATTGTTTCGTGGACGTTGTCGTTTTAGTGTACTCGCGGAACTGCATTCAGAGATCGGGGAATCGTGTGAAAATGGTCGGAAGATGTGAATGCAATAAGACACGTCCATTTATTATCTCTGTGCACTGTGTGTAGACCGTGTTCCCATGTTTATTGATCCCCTTTCTTACTGCGCTCTGTATCCGCCGCTGCGCCTCTATATTCTACTTACCCAATTTAGCTGCCGCCGTACAATCGACCGAAAGTAGGAATATATGTATCGACTATTTTTCTACTCCACGAGTAAAAAGTATTCGTAGCAAGGAAGAAGAGTAGAATGTACGGCGCTGGTCGCAATATTCTCGCGTGGAACCGAGAAATCGCGATGTAAACGCGATTTTTCAGGTGGTTGTGTACGGAAGTGCTTTCGGAGTACTTCTTGAAACTTAATAATAGATTGCGGATTTTTATGCAAAGCAATAGTTGTCTGCCTTAATCGCAAGACACTGACGCTATATGTATAAACGTTCACTTCTTTTCTGTATTTTGCAATTCTGTAAATGTCATATTTCACATTAAATTCTTTAAACGTCTTATTTAAACGTAATTGTTTAAATATTAGCACTTTGGTTTTGCATTTGACCCGCTCATTTTTATCATACAAGCATGCAATCCGCGATCTAGTGATCAGGAATGTTCTGATTCATAAAATATGAGAAAATTTCTACGTTAAAAAATATTAATGACAGCAGCATTAGCAGTTTCAATTATTATTTACATTAACAATCTCTTGATATTCCACGATCAAATTCTACGAATTTTACAAATGTTTTTCATAAAAATTACTAATTCGTAAAACATAAGAAAATTCCTACACTGACATACATATGTATGTTAATGATAACAGCATTGCAGTTTCAATTATTATTTACATGAACAATCTCTTGATATTCCACGATCAAATTCTACGAATTTTACAACTGGTTTTCATAAAAATTGCTAATTCTTAAAATATGAAATTCCTACACTAACAAATATTAATAATTAACTTTTACCATAAGTTATTCCTGAATTGGTCAAACAATGTATTCATAATTCTTCAAAATAATAATACAGGAATTTCACTATACAATATACAGTAATGTAGAATAAGCACGTTGACTGCAGTAATAGTCACCGATTAATTGCAACGATTACAATTATTCCACGTGTAATTAATTCTGCAATAGTGTAAAATGAAAACTGCTCCACTGGGTAATTAACAATTATGAATGATACAAATGATACGAAGTTACCACGTCTAACTTTGTCTACGTTTCCAGTGAACAGCATATTCAATATTATAATTAATTCGATAATATTTTAACGTGAAACCTGCCCAACCGATAAATTAATAACCATTATAAAGTAACCCATACAGAAATACTTAAGCGTTGGCTATAATTAGACTGCGCGGAGCTATGAAGTTTTTATATGGAAACAAAATAAGATGGAGGACTACTTAATTTCATTAATAATTTTAATAGCTCAAAATTAATATACCACTACTCTTAAATACATACAATCCTTTGATAACTGTTACGTATATGGGGAGACAGTTCGGATGACCTTGACCTTGCCATACGTTGTGAAGGTCACCTTTCTGAGTGATCCGCCCGAAGAGGGGTATTTTCAATTTCAATAAAATCCACAGTTCACTCATAACCAGACTGCGGATTTCGTGCATCAATGATAAAAATGAATACGTCAAATACAGAATTAAAAAGTCATTCAAAGGATTCAAGGACGTTGTTACAGTCATTTCAACTTTTCAAGATCATTAAAAGAAAATATATATTTTTATTCAACTCCAGTCTCTTACAATAGACATGGGCAATTTTTATTTTGCATAAAACTCCGCACTGTACTCATAACTAGACTGCGGATCTTTATGCAAAATAAAAATTGTTTGTATATACTGCAAGGCACAGAAGCCAAATAGAAACTTCTTACTTTTTTAAATTATCTTATTAAGCTAAAACTAATACACTGATGTATTAGATAAATAAATCTTAATATGTCGACTGCTCTATATCGTACAATACGTACCCATTTATCAGAAATGCTTAACACGTTTCGTGCCACGTGTACCACCGGTGGTACACTCAGACATATTTATTTAATGCGCTGAAAATATATGTTTACGACAAATTTAATTCTGTAAAAAAATATTTCTACTAAAAGATTGAGGCATTCTACAAAATGCAGTATAGAAAAAAGCACATAAGTTTGTTTAGTTGTTATATTAACTACTCTAAACAAGGTAACTGCTTATCGATTGATGATGTAATGAAATATTGTGTGATAATATATCAATCTTTAGTCGAAATATCAAATGGCCTGCACGACAAGTCAGGCAAAAAGGGCTTGGCACGGAACGTGTTAAAATTCGCAGTCAAGCCACAACATTATCTATTTTTCCAGCTCTCCACGAGACGTTCCATGGAAATCAGCGTGCAACAGTTGTCAGGCACAGCTCTCAGATCTACGACGAGAGCCATAACCAGTCTACAACTGAAGAAAAAGTTGAGAGAGGTCGAAAGGCGCCAACCATATTGATAATCACACGCGCGGAGACGCAAAAACGGGGGATAAAGATGGCGGGAGCCGGGGCAAGAGGAGATCTCGGAACGAGTCTCGTCTAATTAATCGACACTTGTGCGTTATGCGGCGACATTTGAAATTGTACGCTGCACTCGGCGTATCACTTTGTTCTTTGGCTGTAGCCTTCCTCCGCGGAGGCGTCACGCCGACGCGTCTCTTCAATTACGAGAATTAAAGTAATTGCACGCCGAGACCGTGCCACTCGAACTCCTGCTATTATCGTCTCTTCTCTCGCGAAGTTGAAGCACAAACTGTGACCCCATCTCGACGAGCTCACGGTCATTCAGATCCCCGATTGCATCGACCCCCCGATGCGGTTTCTTTTCAATTCCCCTTTTACCATTCGCTTTCTCCGATCCGGTAATTAATTCGTCGATTAAATCGTGGCGCACGCGTGGCTCGCAAAAAATCTGTAGCGCCGAGCATAATTAATAATCTCGTGCTTCGGGAATGTCCTTGGAACTTCTACCTGCAACTTCAACCAAGAGTACTGTTTCGAAGGTCGTTCGGAATGCAGATTCTTCTTTATTGCATTTCATCTTTAATTGAAAACACGAATCACACGAAGAAAATCAAATTCACTGTGTGCATGTTGTGCAGATCTTATCGTCACCTTTTTGCAAATCGAATTCACACTTTCACATATCAAATTCAGCTTTTTGTAAATCAAATTCACCTTGGAGATGACTCAAAACTAAAGAAATATGTCATTTTGTCGTTTTTTGTGATTTCATTCCTAGTTATTCGTGCGGTCGTATACACGAGCATTCACAGTGAATTTCTATTTCTCATCCTTTTTTACGTTTATGACCTTAAATAACCTTGAATAACCTTGAATGATTATGTCGTTGAAATTGTTTCGTGAAGGGCTACGAACTTAAAATTTCAAAAATATGTAGGTACATTTTAAAAAACTAGGTTAACCTTCAAATCTCCTAAGCACTTTCACAGGCCCCTCGAAATCAAACAACTTCTGTCTCAAACATTTCTTCGTGTTTGCAATGGAATTTTTTTTTCTTTACATTGAATATTTTTTTGTTAAAATAGCCGAAGAAAACAAATTTGTAGAAAAACTTGAGTTGCAACAGGGTGAATTTCATTCGCACACAGACGAATATGATCTACAAATTGGATATTCAATAATTGTGATGTACCAAAAGGAAGCTTAAAACTTTTCTGTTGCAATATAATCCCAAACGAAATTATTGGATGACGTTACTGAGCGTTAATGAGCGACTTGTTGATAGGTACGGGACTGTCGTGAATGTTTTATTTTGTGTGAAATCAGGATCTAAGAAATAAATACGGAATAAACATTGAATATAAGGCGTTTTGACTTCATTTCGACACTTACTTTTCAGGAAACATTGTCTTCAGAAGATTGTTTATAACTTTTTATCCGTTAACTCTATCATTATACATTCCGCAGTGAAAAAGTAACTGGCAAATATACCTTTTCAACGGTATAAATTTTTTGCGTAATTCTTATCATATGAAATTTTATAGCTACAAAACAAAACGTGTCGAAACCTTCACGACAGTCCCTTAATGTGATAATCAGAAGCGTAAAGATGGAGATAAAACGGCACGTACCGCGTTAACAAGTGAAACCATAATGCTTTCGTTCATCTCGCCGCAATGACCGAAGGGTAAACGAGGAGATCATCAGGGTTAATTGATGCTCCTCAGCGGAAGTTGGCAGTTTAAACAGCCTCAACAGTCTTCCGGTAGCGTTCTCAAGTAGCCGATCAAGATATTCGTGCATCAGTCGAGTGTACGTCGGTGCATCGCGAAGACGGGGGACAAATTGCGTCGAGTGGGAAGACGGCATCATTGAGCGTGGTATCATTGAAAGACGGGGCGCCCCTGTCTCGTTCCGAACTGACAGAAACCGGCGGAAAGAATGGAAGGACGCCGGCAATCGTGGATGCAAATCGACAAGGGACACAGCGCGCTGCGTAACGACTTGTCCGGCTACGTCGGGACGAGTCCTTGTCCCCTTATCGGCGGGATTAGCCTAGAAGGGTCCGAGGAGCCGGTTTGAATTTCGATGAATCGAGATTATCCGAGTCTCTGGCGACGCGACGGTCCCGCCGCTATTGAGAACTCGCCTTAATCGCGTCGACGGTTGTTCCAGTCGAACGGCTGGGATTTGCTCTCGGGTAGCGGACGCGCCAGAAAAGAGAAAAACCGGGGTATATCGCGGAATAGAGGACCAAAGAGAAACTGCGAGGATGTCCGCGAACCTGAACTTGCTGTTTTGCCGTTCGATTCGGAGCACTTGCACATCGCGGCGATTAAATATTGACGGTGACGCCGCGAGCGCGAGGAATCTGCCTCGAATCGGACGGATATTTGCCTCTGCGGTAAAGGAAAACAGTCCGGTCAGTGATAAATTGATAAATAAAGCTGCTCGAACGTTCCCGTGTCTGCTGTTCCCGGCATTCGCTGTTTAACGACAATTTCCGTGAAGTATTAGCCCCGTTTGATCGGAAACCCCAGCCGCTTCGTCCTGATGTCTCTCCGATTCCCGCGAGTTCGAGACTGTGATTCGACCAGTAACGACATAACTGCAGTCAATTATTTCTCTGACAAATTTCAAATATTTAGATACGGCTCCTTTTACAGCTTTGTACGTTCATTCGTTTGTACGGAAAACAGCTGCGTCCTTTATGTTTGTTGCCAGAAGACGTCTGCAGTAAGGGGTAATTTTTAATTTCGCGCAGTTTAGTATTTATGAAGATTGATATGTCACTCTTCGACATGCGGTTAGAGGAATGGTAAAAGATTGTAAATTCTAATAAAATTGTTAATTGTAAAAAAACAACAGCGTTTTTTATAATTTAAAATAACACTTCTTAACGAGTGACCCTGTATTCTTCAAATGTCTCGATAGCGATTTATGGACAAAAAAATGTTTTCATTTTACCGACCGATTTTTATACGTTCTCTCGTCAAGCGGACAATGTGTTGCGTCGCACGGACTTCGGTAAGAGTCCTACAGTAACGAAGAAGTAGAAATAATTTCGGAGGATTCTGCAGTAGTACGTATGACAACGGCGTTCAACAACGTTCTATCCGCTGGTTCGTTCGACAGATGTTTCGAGGGTTGTCTCAAGGATAGCGTGAGTCCACCTTCGGTCTGCAACTGCAATTTGAGAGAGAGAGAGAGAGAGAGAGAGAGAGAGAGAGAGACTGCCGGCAGAAACGGTTTACAAGTAACTCGAATTTAGAAGGGGACTCGTTGTCGGGGACTGTTGTCCGGTAAATTGAGTTCCGCATGTGATGATGCTAGACGTTGTTCCCAAATCACGTAGGAAAACATTGGCGGAGTGTGCTGAAATTCTGATAGCGGGTAGCGGAACTTCTCGGATGTAATTACTAGAAGCATCGGACGATGGAACCGGACTGACGACCAAGGGATTCCAGGCTCGCCCGGATAACTTCCGATCAAATATATCTGGATTATAAACGACGACGACGACGGATCCGCCGGATAAACGGTAGTCTCGCCCCTGCCCCCCCCCCCCCCCCCGCCACCCCACGGAATCACCGGTTTTATTCCTCTCCGTCATAGCAATCGGCGTTTTTGCGACGGGAAGGCCTGCGCAGACCACGAGAACTGGGTCACCGGGTGACAGAGACAACTGGGTGTAATTGCGGAAGACAAATATGACAACTAGGCGCTGTGTTATGCAACGCGTCGAGATTGCGAGGAGTATTGCTGTCGCATTAATATCAAGTCTCGGTGAAATATTACTTTAGGACGTATAATACGGTGCACAATTAGACCGGGCATACCCGGTGTCACGAAATTCTCTGTCATTTTACGAGCCGCAGACTAATATAGTGTAATTAACTGGACTGCGGTTGTTTATGCGCTTATAGATTAAACGGACGCGTGGCCGCGACCGGCGACATTAATTGCATACCTTATGTTTAGACTGCGGACCTTTCTGCAACCTCCTGTTTGCACTGGCTGTTCCATACGAAATAAGCCGGCTAGTATTTACTTCGATAAAGAGTATTTTTGGATAAAAAGAATGCTACGGATAACTATTAAACCTCCGATAGTGGAATCCCGGTCTATTTTAATCAAGGACTGCTACCGATGTGTAAAATCCCGATATGTTCATCGGTATTTATCGGTCTTCTGATCATAATCATTATAATTTTCTAAGAATTTTCAAGCACAGATCTATCACAGTAATATGCGGACACTTTTAAAACGACGATAACTTCTTTAATATCAAACCATACGATTGCGATCTCTTTTGTTTAGAACAATTAATTTACTACATAAAATGAAAAAAAAATGTCGAAAAAATTGCCAGTGGTCAGAATTACAGAGAAAATACTAAATGTATTTTAGAACTTTTTCTACAAGGTGTCCCAAAATTCCTTCAACAGCCGGAAATGGGAGGTTCCTGAGATCATTTGAAGCAACATTTTCCTTTGCAAAAGTGTTATCCGCGGCTTTGTTTAGGAGTTATTAACGAAAAACACGAACCAATCAGAGCGCGTCCTAGACGCGACGTGGCACAGTCGGCCAATAGACAGTTGGCGCGCCGGGCCGACTGTGGCAATTCGCGTCTAGGTTGCGCTCTGATTGGTCCGTGTTTTTCGTTAATAACTCCTAAACAAAGCCGCGGATAACACTTTTGCAAAGGAAAATGTTGCTTCAAATGATCTCAGGAACCTCTCATTTCCGGCTGTTAAAGGAATTTTGGGACACCCTGTATAGCCCTTATTGAAAATTTAAAATATACGTTTCGTAGATCTGTATCAATTATACAGGAGGGTGAGTCAACTAACGTTTGTACCTCAAACATCTTTGGTGTTTTCAAAGGTACATTAAATGTCATGAGGACAAAGTTTAATCGTAAAATGGGGCTCGCACGATACCAAATAATTTTTGCAGCAACAAAGATATTTCAGATACAAACGTTAGGTAACTCTCCCTGTACATACTCTAAAAATTTTATCAAAAGAACGTTGCTTCAGCGTGGACGTAGCTTTACTGTACTTAGCAGTGGCAGTCGTGTGGGTACAAATTCGGTTGATCGACGATTCTTTCGACCGTGTTTGACCATGGTACGTTGAGCTTGATATTTTTCTGAATAGCTGCCGGAAGATTTGGATGGGAAACGAGTGGATGTCGCGACGAGAGACGGAATCGAGGATTTAGGTCTTCCCCGGTGGACGACCTCGGGCCCTACGGGCGTCGACCTGCGAGATAGTCAGAAGAGGAGACACACGAGACGTGTACAAAGAGTTTCAGACACCGGCGTGCAGGAGGACGCGTAGTTGGGCCGTATGAAATTGACACCGTGTATTACAGAGAAAGCTGACTCTGCGAGAGACGTATGCTTTCTTAAGATCTTGAAACGGAGCCACGGGTTACCGGATTTCAGGCACCGCGAGGATGAAATTCAGCCGGACGACCGACCGGAAACGCAAAGGAACGGTGTAATCTTCACGCAGAATAGGATTCGCGGCGGATTTTATTTTTCCGCCGTTCGCTACAGCTGTGCTCCCTTTTGCTGACGCACAAAGCATTTTCGTAAAACTGTTTCGAAAAGAACATTCTTTCATGGTTTCTTCGGTTTCCTATATTGAATTTCGCGTGGGACACTTGCCACTCTGCGAGTGGATACATGTGTTATTAATAGACTGCGGGTCTTCATGCATTTATGGCAAAACTGAGTAGATGAAATTCAAATTTTGAAAATTGAAGATGTCAATGTATGATTTCTCCTCTATTAAAATCATTAAGGGAAGAAATAATCTTCCAATCATTCATTACTAATTCATATCTCTTGCAATCGATGCAGACAATTTTTATTTTGCATAAAGATCCGCAGTCTAGTTATTAATTTCAGCCTCATTATCTTGTAAAACTCCACTAAATTTTGTGCGCAACATTTTACGGCCAAATCTCATTATGCTAATTAACTTCCAGTAGGGCGATGGATCCATGAAAGCGGATGGAACAGTTACGTCTTTTTGTAAACATTGCATACATTTTCTTTCCCATGTAGTACGTGCACGTGTTTTACAATTTCGGCCTTCTACAATTAAGATAAAGTGTATCCATCATTTTCTATGGTTGGAAGAAGCTGTCTTTTTTTATTTTAATGTCCACATACATTCCTCCCTCAGTTGTCAAATGAAATAGCACGAAATTAATGATGAATCGATACACACCACAACAACGTGCACAAAAATGCGAGCCATTTTTTAAACAAATCGATTACTAGAACTACGGATCAATTTCTACTAATTGTCACGATATCTCCTTTTGTACTTCCGAAGCTCCTTCAAGTACAGAGGTCAGAAAAGGCAAAGAAGCCATGATCAGCGTGTCAAGAAAGGTTTCGAAAGTTCCAGCCTCCGACGAACGCCTCCGACTATTTTAATAAATTCGATCCTTTCTCAATATTGGAAGGAAGACACTCGAAGCCAAAGCTAACACAGATGGGGCATGAAAACCTCGAAGTAGGTAACTAAAGATTCCAGCAAACAGCTGATCCCGAAGTTCAACTATTGCGTCAAACTCCAGAACCGTGGAAGGTCCCTCTTGAATTTCAAGTAACGGAACCGAATGTCGTCACCGAACGAACGCACACCGTTGTCTGTTCGAGTTTTTCCCGAGTCGCGAGCACCCGGGGAAAGCAGTCCGAGAAAATTGCTATGTATCGCGGAGCTCATCGCGTTACACAGTTTCGCTATCGCGCGGCAATATTAGGTAATACGAAGCGTCGCCTGTAACTCACGCGACCCGCACTGCCGCGTTCTCGTCTTCGTGATTCTCGAGTGTCCGGAGAGATGCTATCATGAAGAGTTTCATTTGTACCGGAAAATAGAAGTCTCTCTCGCGCGGTCCTAAGTTAACGGTTCTCCTAATTGATGCAGGTTACTCTTCTGCGTTCGAAACCCTGATCAGATTCACGGAAGTCGGTACAAGCAGATTTTATTAGGATTTTCTTTCAGTCTGTTGCCCAAACAATTTTGACAAATGCACAATACCTTATAAGGAATATGCAAAATATTACTGGTATTAAAGTTATAATTAATTGCCAGACGTACAATGGGTGATAAAATTATCAAGGCCACAGCATGGGAACCATATTTCTTATCGACGTGAAGAATAAATGTTACCTGCATTGTTGTGATAAATGCATATTCGTAATTTACAATCAACGATAGTCGATAAAAGAGTAATAAGAATTCAGGTATACATATAAGTAACAATTCGATCGCCGACTGTGCATTGTGATTTTAAAAATCATTTTCGATTTGATCTAAATACATAGTCAAATTCAATAATTACATTAGAATTCATATGTTTGATTTTATAATCAAAGAAATGTTTGCTTAAAATATTTTAATATTTTGTAACATTCAGAATACTGAACAAACATACTTTAGCAACATGTGGAACGTTTTGTCTGATATATCGAACATTTTCTTCCAGTTATAATTATTAAAACTTTTATTTATGAGAAACTAGAATCGATACCATTCTCGTTATGTAATATTGATTCTATTCGTCAGAGTGGAATAAAAACAATAGATATTATTTCATGAGGAATTTTTTATCGGCAAAGCTAACGTATTCAATGAACATGATAATAATGGTATCTTCCATCTTGTATGCTTTGCAACCCTGAATTAATGGTGTATAGTGTATACATATACATATATGCCATTTATGAGGGCTAGGAATTTCATGGATTTATAACGAATATTCGCTGCCAAACACGTTATAATAAATACTTTAATAAAGGTAGGTAATTTTGACCCATTCATTTCCGTAAAAGTTTAATCATAAAAATATTAAAATTGTTTTATTTCGTCTTTTCTAATAAATTAGAATCCGTTTGAATATACACAATCTCATTATGACATATCTTATTATAAAGTATTCTAAAATGATAAGATCTTTGAAATATATATCCACGAAGAATTAAATTTGTAATAGCTATCTTACGAATATGTTCGTAAGAATTGGCAACTAATTTAAATTGATATTAGTACCATGAAGGAGATAGAAGAATAACGTTTGTAAAATAATTATGAGATACAGCTGCACATTTCCCTAATTACCATCAGCTGAGTAATTATTAAAAAGATCCAAGTATTTTCGACTACTTTTGTAAAACCTTTAGAGAACAAGTGTACGTTTTACAGATTGTTGAAGTTTAATATATTATTAAATGACCGTAAAAAGATATAGATCTGTTTAATAAACGAAACTTGACCATTATATCCCTTACACTAGTAATATAAAAAAAATTCGTCCCTACCAAAAAGATTGCTACCTTGTACCAATGAATTTCCATTTAAAGGCTTCCTCACATTCTCCATCGTTTCAAAATAAACTGATTTATTATATACGGTTTATGGTAGATAAGTACCGCTTTTTTCCTCTGTTACATTCGTTTTATACGTTTTACTGTAATGTAACGCTTGTCCTAGTTTTGGGCCAGGCTTCACAACACAGCTCCTCGCTGCACCTCGTTCTTACGCAACAGGGCATAAAACTGCATACACGTTGCATACTTATTTCCAGTAAAGCCAGCAATAATTCGAAGAAAAAGTTTGCATTTCAAGTTTTAACAATCAGACATTTAGACGATAACCTAAGTTAAGAAATTTCTTTTCTGAAGAAAAAGAATCACAAACGTGCAACAAAATAAAATCAATATGCAGAAATAGAAATTCAGGTTTAATAACAGTTAGATGCAAATACAGCCGAATTATAGAAATATCAGAATATTTATCCAAAGAAAGTGCAAGCCGAAACTAATGAGAGGGAGAGCGTGTGTGAGTTTATAAATACTAGTGAACCAAGTCCAACTTGGTTATTTTATGACAAAAATTAGTAGATGAAATTAAAGAGAGTATGAAGATTAAAAGAATTTAAGAACATCGGTATACCATGTCTAACTTATTAGAGGAAAGAAGACATTTGCATGAAGCCCTGACTTCCTGCACGTATCATGAGACTGGATAACACAATCACAAATAAACTACGGATTTTATGCATTCATGACAAATACAAAATTGTGAAGACATTGGAAAATTTTAAGAACGCAGGTACACTATTCCCATACTAAAATTATTTTTAAAAATACATTCCTACTTCTTATAATTGATTTAGAAAATTTTCATGTTGCATAAAGGTCCATTTCTACAGGGTGTCCCAAAATTCCTTCAACAGCCGGAAATGGGAGGTTCCTGAGATCATTTGAAGCAACATTTTCCTTTGCAAAAATGTTATTCGCGGCTTTGTTTAAGAGTTATTAACGATAAACACGGACCAATCAGAGCGCGACCTAGACGCGAGTTGGCACAGTCGGCCAATAGACAGTTGGCGCGCCGGGCCGACTGTGCCAACTCGCGTCTAGGTCGCGCTCTGATTGGTCCGTGTTTATCGTTAATAACTCTTAAACAAAGCCGCGGATAACATTTTTGCTAAGGAAAATGTTGCTTCAAATGACGTCAGGAACCTGCCATTTCCGGCTGTTGAGGGAATTTTGGGACACCCTGTATAATGCATTAGGCTCAGAAGCTTGACGAATATTTACAAACAGAACACACATTTAGTATTTTTACATTCTGTAAAATGGTTATGATGATTATGATTACGTACAATAATGGAGGATCTTTTATGCCACTGTTTCTGAGGAGCGTATGAGGGTTAAGAACTAGCAAACACCGGTCCCAAAAACTATCCAAATATTGTTTCTGCCAGAAGCATATCCTCAAACATTCCGCCCAGCAAATGTATCCGCGCGGGGATCTGAGTTATGAGTGTTCATAAAAATTCCAATCGCTGAAGAGGCAGCCGGCGATATCGTAGCACCATTTAAATATGCCGAGAAAAACACGGCTGGAGTAACAGGTACTCCATAGAGCCGCCCATCGTCCTCCCCCTCATCGGCGTCCGAAAAAACATGTCAAGATGAAACATTCCAGAGGTCGGTCTCGCTGCCCGACTTCCGCCCAAACTTCCGATCAATGTAATTGTTGTGTCGTCTCAGTGCTCGGCAGTGAGTTGTTGAGGTTCCCTGAACACGCCGCACACTGCCCAGTGAGGTATTTAACCCGAAAAGTCGGACAAACGTAGATCTCAGAATTTTGTGCAAGTCGTAAAACTTTTGCTGTCCGATGTAATTAATGATCTGAAGAATAAGGCTATTGTATTGTTCTTTTTATTTGTACACTCGTGAAGTACACTACTTCTCGAAAGTTAAGAGATTTTATAGCACGCATTGCGTTCTTAAACATTCTCTGAAACAAGTGTTAATGTCTAACAAATTTACTGATTGCTGGATTACTGCGGATTTGATGCATTCATGACAAAAGTGAGGACATGAAATACTATATTTTGAATTCTGAAACATTGCTGTGCTACTTTTAACATGGTAATATTCTTAAAAGAAGAAATAAATGTCTATACAGCTCCTGTACCTTGGTATTAATGTAGACAATTTTTATTTTGCGTAAAAATCCGCCTGGATACTTCAGTTTCTACTCAATTTTGACAATGGAAAACTTTTCTTGAAACAAAACTTGTATTGAATATTATGTACTGGAAACTTCTCACGACATGTAATATTAATATTTTCTGTGGAGATTTACAACTCAAAAGGGGGGAAATACGACGCATGTCCTACTTGAGGACAGCAATGTTCTGCGTACAAATATTGACAGCTATGTGTAATGTGCACAATATAATTGATTTACTAATATGACGTGGTGGAAATCAAAGAAACGTAGAGTATTATCCTGTCCTTTTGTCTCCGACTGTGAACCTCGTGCAATACAAATTCTATGGACGATGTATCCGCGCCCTATTCTCGAGTGTTCCGCGGACGGATCGCGAGCAGAGACAGTCGGCGGAGATTGTGGGCAAGGCTTAAGGCCCGTTCCTCGGTGCAAATCGTGGCGGGGATGCGGCACCGGCTGTCTCGTCCGGTTCTCGAACCAAAGAAACCGGGTTCGCAGCAGTGTTGACGATGCGTTTGCACCGTCGCGTCGCGGATTCTGCATCTCGCGTCGATCGCCCGGTCCTCGATCCCTCGATCTCGGCTCGATTCGGCGGGAAATTCGAATCCGCGCGATTCGAGTTTCGATCCGGAGCTCAGCTTCGGATTTCAGGTTCACGCGTTCGTTTCGGTCGAGTTTCGGTTGAGTTTCGCGGTGGTTCCGCTGTGCTGGAAGTTCTGTGGTGAAAAAATGGAAATGGTCGGGCTAACGACAGAGAATAAGTTCGCGCCGCATCGAAGTTGATTTAACGAACGAGCGGAGTGCGCGCCCCGGAGTTTTGGGATCAGCGATCGGGAACGACGCGAGCTTTTATCGGCGAGGATTCCACGGCCGAATCGGAGAATCTGCTGCGGTGAGTAGCTCTTGTATGCTCTCTCTCTCTCTCTCTCTCTCTCTCTCTCTTTCGCTCTTCCTTGGTCGTTGGGCTGGAAGAGAGAACGTCGCTCGTCCCAATCAACGATCGAAACTCAATTTCCTCGAAAGTTCGCGGAATCGTCCGCACTCCGACGCGTTCCGCGCGACGATAACGCCCGCTCGTCCGTGTTTTCTTAACGAGTTTAGGGAAATCGAGTTCGCGGGAACTGTTACCGGGACTGGCCCCTCTGTTTACCCCCGTATCTCGGATACCGCCCCCTCATTCGCATTGTTTTAGGGCTCCGAGCTACTTTAGTGTACCGCTGTGTCTCAGATCGCTACAAAGAGACTGCTTCTACCGACGGTGTTGCAGGATTTATGGATTTTCGGAAGCAGCGGGGCTTCAGCCTGATACACTGTGACTCGAGTGACTGTTCAAACTATATTTAAATCAGAGTAACTTCCTCAACAGTGAGGCAGGTGACTTCGGATATTCAGCGAAGCTACATACACTCGCTTTCCTGTGAGCCACAAACGATCAAAAATTGTGAACGTCGTAATTATAGGTCGACAATAGGGAAAACTGCCATTTTCGCCATTTTTAATCGTTTGTAGCTCATTACGAGACAGCGGATTTTATGCATTTATTTAATAGGGTCGTTATATTACCATCAACTTATTCGAATTATTAAAGGAAGACATTTTATATTGATTTTGCACTAATTGTAAGATCCGCAGTCTACTCATAATGACATTAGCCAATTTCGATTAAATATTCAGTATGTAGGCATATCTGTATAACTGATAATGTACAAAATATATTTCTAAAATTTTCTTATCTATGCATTGCAATTCTGCAGTTTTTTCAACTTTTTACAATTATGTTATATATATATTTCAAACCCATTCGAAGTCATACTTTTCGTTCAGGCTCGAAAAAATTGTTCAAAACTGTATTAACATTTCTAAACTCTTTTAATTTGTCGACTGCATCAAATTGCATTTGCTCATTATTTGTTGTAAATGCATAAAATCGGCAGTCCAGTCATAATTATTAATAGCGATATTTTAAAAATCTTCGGTCTCTATAGAACCTGTTGGTGTAACAAAATGATTTTGGACAGATTTGACAGAAAAATAAAACATTAATTTTCTCACTTAGTTGATTGCAAACAACTATGAAGAAAATGCTACTGGACTTTTGTGTTTTTTAATTCTTTTACAGAATTTAAAAACTGTACGAGGAATTGTCTACTAATGGTACAGGCGTCGTGTTAATTTGCAGTACAGATGTTACTAGTGCGCTGATCGAAATTTAATGAAACTCTGTACCACGAGGCTAATTATGTCTAGTCATTGTGGGTGTCGTGTGCATTTGTATGCATACGATGGAATGCATTATATGAGTGGCCTAGCTATTACTGAACATTCCATCATTACTTCGTTAGCCAATCCAAATATAGAAATTCCGGATGCTGTAATTATATCTGTAGTTTATCGTTTTCCTATATCGGAAGATATTTAAAAATAAACTAGCAGGTAAGTCGTTTTACAAAAATAATTTAATCCTTAATAAAGGGTAGAATCTGTATTTATATAAAACAAATAACCAAATATAATTATACTACATTGTCATATATGAAACTGCATTTAAACTACCATTTATAACTACATTGTCATATATAAAAAATCACTGCAAGAAAATTATTTAAAAAATTGTAAAATATGTGACAGATTGATTTAAACGATATTCAATGATATGATAATCTTTACGATAATTGACCCAATGATACCAAAATCTTTCTAATAAGAAATGATCTTTATGATAAGATGATTAAGAAATGAAGAATGTCAAGACATTTTCTGGATATCATAAAATTAAATGTTAATTATCTTCATAAATAATGAGTATTGTCAAAAACACTCGGACTTATTGTTAATTAAAATCGACGATCCCCCACCGAGGCCTCTCCTTGTTAGTAAACAGTTTCATTGAAAATGAAATGAGTCGAAATTAATATAAAATTGTTCGCGTTTTTTGGAAATGAGTTGACGATACGCAGAACACCGCTGTCGGTTCTAAGTTCTAAGTGAAGTACCTTCTTTCATGCTTACGATGTTGAAATGCCATAAGAGACCTGCTGATGAGTCCCATCAGCAAGGGACACTGCGGTCATTGACCTAGTTAGGTCGGCACAGGGGTACGGGTGTCAGTGAGACTGGGTTACGGAGTCAAGAGGTAGCAACACGTGTTAACGTTGACAGATGGAAACTACCGATGCCCATAACACAGTGTGTCCCTTGCCAATGAGGCGCCATTAGCGACAGATCCCCTTTAGTCCATGGCATTTCAACGTTACAGGCCTATAAAAACGAGACCACGAAACTTTAATCGTTTAGATATTTTTACCTTTACGACGAGTAAAAGTCATTGATGTAAAAGTAGATTTACCATTAATATGTTCCGTTTAAGCTAAACAACAGGAGTAAGCTACAACTTTAAAAAGAAAGCTACACATTTTAAAGCATACAAAATCGATATAGCTATCATATCTGGGTAAAAATTACATGTAGCATCTCGTCAGTGCATTTAAAGACTAGTATCAAAGAATTAGCTTGATTGAATTAGTTCAATTAAATCTCGCAAGGAAATCAATACACCATCCTACCACCAGAATTAAATGGGGACATTTGTAAAAACATCCTCTAAATCAAACAGAGCAGATGTCTGGTAATTTATGGGTTCATAATAATTATGATAAACAATATTGCGTTGAAGAATTCTTACAAACATGTTTTTCTTGACACCATGTAGATACAGTGATTCATTAACATTCAAACATTTTTCTAAAGAGATTAACTTTTTTAAAATTAAATAATTCCAAGTTGTCAAGTGAAATAAATTAGTTTATTCAATGATGTGTAAAAGAAGAAATTACTTGCTGTTGCTTTTTTATTTGAGCTTATATCGCAAATATAAAAATTGATTTTTATTATTTAAAAATGGTATTTTTATTTAAAAATGGTAAATATGACAGCTTTTACGATTAAAAGTCGGTTTATCTTAGCCAGACCAGACCAGTCGGACAGAACCTTATTACCCTGGTTTTGTATCAAGTATTTTAGCTTTGTGGAAAGTACTGGATACAAAACCAGGATAGTAAGTTTCTGTCCGCCTGGCCTGAACTAAGATAAACCGACCTTAAAGCATCTGCCATAAAGAAATAAATGAAAGCATTGTTTTCTTTGAAAGCTTATATTAAACGCAATATCTGTCGTTTTCCTCTCGATTCTGACCGATGTTCTAAAACTTGTTTCACACTCTCACCATACTATAATGTTCAAATAAACTGAATATCAATGTGTGTCACAGTGCATCGATATCGTTACCGTTCACACATCTCGGACGCTGATCGCGCAGATTCAGGATCCACGGATCGACGCCAGAGATTTATGGATCCGCGCGCATTTTTTAAAGTGGTAATCGCGGCGCGTGGGCTCGAGAAGTTTGCGGCCATGCAGCTATTCCGCGATCGCTGCCGCCGGGCCAGCCTTTTATCGTCGCTGATTTATCGGGGTGCGCCCCGTCATGCGTGCACACGTGTTTCTATTAATAGAAACCGCTAGACCACCGTGATCTCTACCTCGTCGTGTACATGACCAAGTGTCTACTCTAACGAACGTGGCCACCGGAAAATTAAACTCGAACAATTATCAGTCGTACGTAGATACCTTGACGAGCTCCGCGTGGATAAGCGCCACCGGGTGCCTCGTGTTGTAGGTACTGCACTGACCGATTAGGTTTTCATATGTTTCACACTAGCACAGTAGCAAATGAATTTTAATAGAAACTTTTCACTTGCAGGTGAAGCATCAAGACATGAAGGTTAAAATATCAACATGAAAGTTGGTTTTTGAATTTTTGTTTATTGGCAACATTTACTATAGCCTCGTCAATGAAGAATACTTGTAAACACATTGACAGTAGGTATTCAAACTATTTCTTCCATTTCTGACCTCGTCTGATCTTGAAGGTCATTTTGTTGTATGCGAATGAATTCGTTTTCGATTCATTCGTAGATGAATTCATTTACAAAATTAAAGTTAACCTTCATTTCTGAAAGAATAATTGCAGATAAAAAGGAGATACAGTCACCATTACATTTCTTGCAAAAACAACATAGTTACAAAATAACGCTGGCTAGTAATGACGCGAACATCCGCCGGTATATTAAAATTTTTTCGTCACATAAAAGAATGAATAAATTCGACAACATTTATATCTATTTCATTAGAAAAAACCTGGAAACCTGACAGTAAACATTTTTCAATTTCGCACATTAGTACAGTAATCGCTCCTTCGTTGTCCTGAATCGTGGGCACGATCGTTGTCCAGTGCCTACCCACTCCACTGCCTGTCAACGAGAGGATTAGGCCTGCGTGGATCTGGTCGCCAGATGTGTCCCAGGACAGTCTAGACCCGCGCAGAACGGAGAACAATAGGAAAGGAATATGGCAAGGAAATAAGGAGTTTTTTAAAGCCATACACATATAAGTGTATACATATAAGTTGACTGCTTTTGACTGCGAATGCTTTTTTTTGTCATTTAACTAGCCGTTTCACTAAAGACGCAGTCATAAATCAAAAATAGTGTCCGGGCACGGTCGTTGTCCGCTCAAACCCCCGGCCTTTGGACAACGAAGGAGCTTTTACTGTACATATGTAGCAGTGGTGTTCGAGATCCCGGGAAGTCCCGAAACCCGATGCTTGGGACGGGATGGGAAGACGCGTATCTGGTTGAAACGGGATTCCGACAATGTTGGGGTTTCCCGAGAATATTCGGGATTCCCGGGGGTGTGTTCGGGTTTCTCGTGAATCTTCAGGATTTCTGGTACTATACGGAAGTTTTTAATATTGTTTTTTAGTAAGAAATCCCTAACATTCTCAGGAATCTCGAAAGTGTCGAGATCCCGTCCCGATTACGTAGTCTAATTTCGACTAATTCCAGATTTTCATTTTCAACATCACAGGATCCCCGACGGAGGAAATGAATTTTCGTTTGAAACTTTTTTGTCCGACCGGTCTAGATAAATCGTGTTCTGGTATATGCAATCACGGTCTAGTCATAAATTTTGTAGCAGCAAAATACTTTCTCCCGACCACTTTATCCAGCATCTCGTACGAACTTCGACTGGCAGGTTTTTGCGGAACAGGCCAGAGGTTAATGCTGGTCGTGGTTTTCTGCGATATTCCATTAAGAGGGCAGCCCGGCATCGTTCGATTAAGTCGTCTCTTGCCGAGCCGATGACCACGGACGGGAAATATCGGCGGTTACGCCAACGCGACGTTTATTCCGCTCGGCCTGGAGCCGACACGCGGCTGCCGGCACGTCGATTTCACTTTGCACACGCGTCGCGCTCACTTGTCCCTTCTGGACAGTGTCTTGATCCGTTTGCTCCATACCTCGGTGAGTGATAGATCGTGGGAAGCTGGACATTCACGGTTCTAAGTGCCGCAAACGATGTGTCATAACTAGGGTTGCCATCTATAAAATCGCGAGCCGAGGACTTTTCCGTCTGAAACCCGGACGCTTGTAACTACTTTTAAAGTTAGATACGACGCCATAAAGAAAAGTTTCGTGCGGGAAATTCGGCCACAAAATATATATTTATTACGATAATTACCAGTGGGTAATTTTTTAACGAATTACAGTGTAAAATATCCATTTTCTCAACATTTTTAAAGAGTTCCCTGCTATGAAAACATTGCAAAATAAATGACGAAAGAAGAAATTTTTTCGAATGACAACATTTTTAGTAGATACTCCTATGTTTTCACTGTAATGTTGTGCTGTTCCAGGAAACAATGTTGTAAATAGTGGACGGTCCTATTTTTTATGCCAGGGGCCGTAATTGTATAAACTTTCCTATTACAAACATAATAACTACTGAAGATTACGAGCATATTTGTGCATTTGTACTGGATTCATTCAATTTAATCGACAGAAATTGAAGGACTAAATATGACTTTTATACTTTGGATGAAAACGGACCTAGATCCGTTAATCAATATCTTAACTTTGCACTCGGAGCTATTTTAACTGAAAAATTAAACATTTCTTCCGATCCAGAACATTTCCATTGTCTACGATTTTTGAAATTTTCTAGATATGAAATTGGCATAATACCTCATACAATACCTAAATGTTTAGTAATTGATTAGATACCGATATATTTAATAATGTATACAATATTTTGACTAATGGTACAGCAATTTTTAGTGGTACCTCAGAGAGGAGAACCAAGTGCAAAGGGTTAAGGTCAGATCTGTAAGACTGCGCAACGTCGATCATGCAGAAAGAAACCGAGAATCGAACATCGTTCCTGAAGAGTTAGTTCCTCTTCGTAGGCAACTCCTCTCTTAGCAACTCGCATAAACATCCGCACAGTGCAGCAGCAAACGCATGCAACACGGCCATTATCAGAGCATGTCAATACCTCTGTTGAACATAGTCGTTAACGATGGAGCACAAGTAGCTTGGAATAATTGGGGCGGTCAGGCATCTCGAGGGTAGCATGAAATTGGCGTGGCTGGCCAGCCTCCTTTCCAGGAGCAGCAGCAGCAGGATGTCCGATGAAAGGAAGGAGCCGCGTCCATTGGTATAGTTCATGGAACGGGATCCTCGAGGAGCGTCTCGACAGGACTAATTATTCCGCGAATAGGGCACACCTGGCGGGCCTTTTTCCGTCGCGGAACAGCCGGACAAGCCTGTTTACACCGGCGTTAGCAGCAAGACCCTCGAGCCTAACGAATCAGCCGCACAACACGGCGGCGCACCAAATAATTAGGCGCATTCTCCGCGAGCGGGCCGGGACGCTCGATTTCTCCGGCTTAATGATCTGCGAAGGCTCGCCGTATCCCCTGATCCCGTCCCCCGTGAAATATCGTCGATCCAATTTAACGATAATTAATTGCACTTCAGTCGAGGGGATCTGCGATCGGGAGCAAGCCGACCCGAGCCGAGTTCGTGCGCCGAGCCGGTCGATGCACTCGATTTAATTCGATCGCTCTTCAGGCGGGACTCTATCTTGCAATCGGATCGAACCGAGCTTAGAAAGACGGCTGATCGATGCCCGGTCACGATTCCGCGCCCGGAAAACTCTGTCGGGACGCCCGTTACTGCTGGAATTCTTCTTTCGGCGCGATCGTTCCGAACCGTGCTTCCCCGAAATCGCGATGCTTGGATCGAGTTTTCGTCGGCACTTATCGGAGCTTCAAAATTAGGCGTTAAGAAATAGTACAATATTTGTTGAGAATAAGTGGAATTTGTTATAGACTTGAAGACTGAATCTTCCCCTTTACAACGATTGCTTAAGACTTGATCTACGATTTTTGGATGTTTTATAGAACAAAAATGGGGAACAACTTTTATCGTATAAGGCTTTCATGGTGTACCTTACACTGCTGCAAAGGTGGCAGTACACCTTTCATTCAAAGGTCAATAAATCGACTAGTAAAAATTGTTGATTAAGTTTTAAGCACTGACTGGAATGGGGAAGTTTCATTCTTTACATATGCGGTGGTTTCAGTCGCAAAAAAAATTTTAATTGTTATCACAAACGTTTCAATTTGTAGCATTTTTGAAATCATGAGAAAAATCTTAGATAAAAATGAACGATGTATTAAATATTAAATATATCGATGCATTGTTATCAGTTTCTTAACCCTTGAAGGACAGCTATCTAATTAGCCCACATATGAGGTTATTATTTATTTATTCAGGTCATTATTAGGCTGTGTAGTGTCAACTAATTTGGTACACGGGAAAAGGTGGAAATGTCCACTTATGTTTTACACCAATCATAAACTATAGTATATTCTTCCTCTAACAATGATTTAGAGGATCAAAGACATTTCTATTCCACTCCTGTTCCTTGGAAGTGATTATTATCGGAAAGCGATCTACTAGAACGACTGCAATACAGGACAAAATTCACATAATTTCTTTACAATATAGAAAAATCGCGAATAAGCGAAGATGTTTCGGAGATAAAGTACCACAAAAGCTGTGCCTTTTTGACAAGAAATATGCTTCACGAGTGAACAAATGATGAAACATCGAAGCACCTTCTTCTAGATATTCGACGATCGCAAGAAGCAACGATTATTCAGTCGCAGCAAAATCTGAAGTCTGCCCAGGTTATCGGACCGAACACACCGGGTACGCGTCGCTCGTTTCGCAACATCTGTTTGCGGATCCGCAGAGCGAGCGTGCTAAATGGTCCCGGAAATCCCGGCAAAGTGTACACCATCAGACACCGTCACGTCACGCGATTCACAGGATTCGTCCGAAAACTTCTTCGGGTCCGATAAAAATCTGGAATTGTCCCGCGTTCCATTCGGGCCACCGTTCAATTCTCTCGGCGATGTTTGTCCGCGCGATCGCGCCATAGAACGCTGCGCCACGCCATGCCGCCGCCGTGCCGCAGACCGAGCCACGCCAGTGCAAATGAAAAGAAGTGGTTTCCGCGAGCGACAGGAATTTCAGGCACGTTCGAAAACGGAGGAACGGGTTTCCCAGCGCGACGGATAAACTTCCTCCGTCCTTTCTCGCCCCGGTCATAAATTCTTCCCCCCTCTGGCGGTTATCGGAAATAAACGAATTCGTCCGGGCGAGATCCTTTAATCCGTCTCCGACGACGTCGTCGGCAAGATCCACGACTCCGCTCGCGCGGCCCGGAAAAAACCTGGAGAACTGGCTCGTGAAACCGGGGAACGAGAAGCTATCGAAATTGTCGGCCCTGAAAACTACCTTACGAGTTTTCTCTGGCTACGAGCGGAGCAGCGGGAAAGGAGGACGGGGCCAGGAAGAGGACGATTAACGAGAGTTTCCGCGAGCCGATCGATCATTTAACCGAACCCTCGTCGCCTCTGTCTCCGCGATTATTCCGCATCGAGCCGGAAACTCCCGCGATCGTATCTCCACCCCCGCTCTTCGAACATCGATCCCAGTATCTTCGATCGGAAGTCGGAATTCTTATCTGTTGATGGTTGATCCTTGTATCGTTCGTCCGCCAGATCATGACTAAGCATAGTGTATCCCAGGGACTGTGTCCCCACTTCCTTTCCTATGACGCTATTGCTGCACTCGAGAGAAAGGGTTTATCCTCTTCATTCACGACGGAACTTTGAGTCCGCGGCATAGACATATAGAGATAGACTGCGCGGCCTGTCCGAAGCGCTGAAGCCCACAATGGCGGCGCAAAAAAATAAAAACAAAAAAAAACACGTCAATTAGAAAGAGAGCGCTATGGATCCCAGCTAATGCTCTCTCTCTCTCTCTCTCTTTGTACCGCGCGCCGCCATTGTGGGCTTCAACTCGCCCATAAGACGGCGCAGTCTATCTCTACAGGGTGTCCCAAAACTCCTTCAAGTCCGGGAAATGGGAGGTTCCTTAGGTCATTTGAAGCAACATTTTCCTTTGCAAAAATGGCCCAAGCGGCTTTGTTTAGGAGTTATTTGCGAAAAACACAGACCAATCTCACCAATCAGAGCGCGACCTAGACGCGAGCCGGCACTGTCGGCCCGTCGCGCCAACTGTCTATTGGCCGACTGCGCCAAGTCGCGCTCTCATTGGTCCGTGTTTTTCGTCACTAACTCCTAAACCAAGCCGCGACGGTAATTTTTTCAAAGGAAAATGTCGCTTCAAATGGCCTATGGAACCTCCCATTTCCCGGACTTGAAGGAGTTTTGGGACACCCCGTATATGTCTATGTTCCAGCAACATTGTCATATAATATTATGGAATTTTTGCCTATCTCATAGTTCCTACCTTCTGGTGAGAGGACTGCAGCGAACTTCATGGAACAGAAAACCGAAAAATACCGGTAGCTATAGGATTTCGGTTTCCGGTAGTGTATTGATCTTGGTATAGCTTCGCTGAGTAGTGATATCAAAATCATACCGGTTTGAAACCCCTGCAGAAAACTCCGTTGATCAGTATCCCAGCGAGGGAGGTGCAGGTGTTGGAGGCACATCTACGAGCGGGATCGTTGCGTGAAACCGTCTGCGAGCCGGCATTGTCCCCCGTCCCGTTCCAATTACACGCAGAAATTGCGGTTCGATCCGAATATGACGCGGTCCCCCAGTCGATCGTTCGACGACACCTTTGTTTCACACTCGAACGGAGTTCGATCGGTCGATCATCCGACAAACACCGAGATTCCTGTTCCGTTGTGCCTCGGGGAACTCCTCTTCCTAGACCTTTCGCGGCTTCGACGCGAATAGCCGGCCATGATCCGATCGACGTTAATTAATCTCGGCGTAACAGCTCGACGTATCCCAAGCTACCGGGGACTTATTAACGATCGAACGGCTAATTGAAATGGATTCGGGGAAAAAAGCCGAGACTCCTCCCCCCACCCCCGAGGGTTAATCAAGATCTTGAGACGAGGTAAGAAGCGTATTAGACGGGACGTTTCATTTGCATTTTCATTGCCGATGGAAATAAGCGTGGACACGGAACGAGATGGAACCGTCGACGGACGTTCGCTCGGAACTATCGCATTTATCCTTTGATGAAGATAGCGCCGAACCGAGCGCGACTTGTAAGACGGAATCGTTGATTGGTTAAGTTTTAATCGCTCCGCTTTTACCATCCTTGAATGCTGGTAATCCATTTATGGGATGGAGACGTTACGTTCGAATGATTCATTCGACGACGCTGCGTTGCGGTGGTGTCCGTGATGCGATTTCACGATCACATTCCGATATACATATATTTTGTGAGAGCGCTGTAGAGTTACTTGGAGTTCGTACACATTAGAGTCAACAAAATGGTCGGATATTATCCTTTTTTGTGTTGTAGCAGGAAAGGCCACAATCTTCCACTTGCGAAGTCACAATCTTCCCCTTACGAAGCCGCAATCTCCTTCCAGCGAACTCTCACTTGCAGAAGCACTTCTGAAATTCATCTTTCGGAATTGTCAATAGCCTCGTCGCATTGTGTTTATTTTCTTCTACGTCCTCAAATCTACGTCCTTTCGAAGGATTTTTACCACGTTTTTTTCAATTTGACTTTCTCAAAAGACTTTAGAGATCAACTCGAAGATAAAACAAGTATTTCAAATTTAATTATGTGGGAACGATTACATCGGGAAGGCCATCAACCGACCGAGTCGTTGCCCTCGTACCGAAAACATCGAATGACACACGTTAGCTGTTGTAAACAGTCGAGGACCGGGAGAATGAACCACTGGCAAGTAAACCTAGGCCAGTGTCATCGCCCGTACCCCAACTAGGTCACGAAAAAACCCATGTAGGTGTGCCGAGACGCACCTGTGCGTACGACGATAAAGCCAGGCCGCGGAGGACGCGGACGTCTTTTGTCCAAACACGCAGCGCGATACGAACCACGATACGAAATACAAACTCGATCCACGACTTACGGCTACGACACGCGGTTAACGATTATGATTTATGGCTTGCGATTAAGAATCTGCGAATACGGACACGTTTTGTATTATACCTGTACTGTTTATCTTTGTTATTTTTGTCGCGTTATTCTAAATAAAGGGCAGATATTTTATTCTCAATAATCTTGTTCCTACAATTATAATCGAAAATCTTTGAAAATCGTTGTGTCTTAAATACATTATCTGTTCTGACAGGAATGGTGCAAAAAATATAATTTTCTGCGATTATGTAATTATGTAGGATATTGTTAGTAATATGTAGACTGTGGATCTTTATGCAAAATAAAATTGTTCGCATTGATTGGAGGACAGAGGAGCCAAATAAAAATTGTATTCTTCTTTTAATTATCCTATTAAGCTGAAACTAACATCTCGATGTCATTAAATATTTTTATCATGTCCACTGTTTTAAATTGTACGCAACCATTTTCTATAGAAAATTTCGAAAAAATTGAATACAGTAGAATATTTTTAAATATTGATGCATTTAATATGGTTAAAATGAATCACATTACTTATAGCGTACCGTAACAATATGAAATATACTATATTATATATAATTATATTACAATGAAAATATTCGATAACAAGTAAATGATGATTTATCAAATAAATAATTAATTAAAACTGTAAATCATTACAATAATGAATGGTTAATTGATGATCAACTAATAATTGTGCCCGGATGAAAGCTGAAAGCTGCATAAGGTTAAACGATGATATGGAAAGCAAGTTTCCGGTTTATTTTAAACCAGAAGTTGTCGGAACATTATTAACAGACTGCAGATTTCATGAAAATGAACACGAGTGTACGAAATTAAACAAAACAGAACAATTCATCAATTAATTATTGTTAGATTCTTAACTGTCAGCGAAATGTTCAATAGAACCTATAAATTACTATATTACATACACGTATAACAGCCACAATGCAACGCTTCATAATTATCCGCAATGTCATTATGAAGTACATTTAAAATGCTATTTGCACTCCATGTGATCGTATATTTTCATATATCTGGATTGTTATTTATCCTTTCCCTGTTTTGCATCTTTCACGGCGAAACTGTGTTGATGTTTAATTTATATTACACGATATCATTATTAAATTGTGGATGTCCTTATTTCCACGGCAGTGAGTGTTACGTATCAAACGAAGTAATGGAAGCATTGTTATTAAAACTTGTGTACTAAACTTAAAAATCAACTTTCACTAAAATACAATCCATTAAGTAAACCAAAATTTATTAAGATCCACGAGGTGTGAGAACGTGACAAGAATTATTGCTGTAATAAACTGTGTGTCTACCATTCTTGTATACTATACATATACATATACATATAATTAGATCTTTATGCATTTATGAAGAAATTGGTTGGACGAAATATAAAACAATAAAGGATTTTAAAAATTCAAAAATGTGTAATGTTGCATTTAACCTAAGCATGGGTCGTTAAGGGATGAAATCAATTTTTATGTTATTCCTGCTTCTCACAATAAATGCAAAACATTTTTATTTTGCATAAAGATCCGCAGTTTATATATAATTCTTATACATATACTAGAAACATTGTTTTAATTTTGTATGACTTTTATGGGCCCTGACACTCAACACGTTATTCGAGTTTTTAAACGAGAAGAGTTCATAAAATGGATTCGAGTATGCTTTTTCTTTAATTGTATTTTGCAACCCTCAAGAACCAGCAAAGTCAGGATACAATTAATAATAACACGCATTTATAAGACACAGTTCCGTATAATTCAAGAAGAGACTAGAGAAAATTGTGCAGATGGGATTTCGATTGGGATTTCGTATCTCGAAAATGTTCAGTTGAGAAATTTTTGATTTCCAACACTTTTTCGTCCAGTGTGCAGCATGATCATCTGTTGCCGTCAAAAGCAACGTTTCATAAAATCCACGACGTTAAACGTCCACAAAATCACATCCACGATAACAAAGAGTGCTGTGTAAACCGAGTGATCCTCGCACGATGATCCACAAAAAATCCGTGTTTAATTCTCGCGATCATAAAGTGGAGCAGACGAAGGAAAATCCGATGGCCAGCTCGCGTAAAGGACAAGGGCAAACAGAAGCCAAAAAGGGAACAAACTTCTTACTTTTCATGACCGATTTTTATCGGCGTTCTATGGCTGGCCATGGCGTCGTCGTCGTAAAAGCCCGATGGCCGGCCCATCTTCGCGACCCAAGACTTTTCGATCTCGAGAAAAACCGAGATGGACGGGATATATCCTGGGAAAGAGACCGGGGACAAGGAGGACGAATGAGAAGAGGGCCATTTCAAGGAACCACTCCCGACCTCTTCTCCTCCACTTCCCTACGACATCGATGGAGTCACGTGACCAATTAATTTCAACCCCCACACACATCCCTAGCCGTTCGAACGCGGTTTAAGTGATCGGTGCACATCCCTGCTTCGTCCGTTCTCCTCGAGTGACTTCTCGAAACACTAAATTGGCCGCCATTTATATTTTTGTTGCACACGATAATCTACCCCTTCGTATTTATTAATAGACTCCGGATTGTATGCATTTTTGACAAAAATTAGTAGGTGCAATTTAACCCTTTGCACTCGGAGCTATCTTAACTCGAAAATTAAACATTTCTTCCGACCTAGAATAACTTCATTGTGTATGATTTTTTTCATTTTATGGACATGAAATTATTATAATAAGGTATTATAATAATTACTAAAATACTTAAACGTGTAGTAATTGATTAGACACCAACATATTTAATAATGTAAGTAATATTGTGAATGATGGTACAGCAATATTTAATGGTAATTCTGAGTCACCACTCGAGTGGTAAGGGTTAAAACAGTGAAAAGATTAAATAACTTGATGACCTTTAAAGGGGTGTACTAATGTGACAGGTCCATGAAATTGATTTCCGTTTGCGCAGATCGAAGAAGAGCATTTTAAAAATATGCTCCTAAAATCTTATAATTGTATTCGAAATAATAATAAAATTATAATGGTATCACAAGGTGAATGCTTTGCAATTGTTACTTTTTATCAAGGTAATTTTTCCGGAGTTTCTAACGTACCCTATTTTTTCTTGCATATTGTAAGTTGACATTGAAACGCATTCAGAGATATTAATAACATGACCTTGAAGTGATCTCTGAAGTTATCCTTAAGTGATCAAAATGATGTCCTCCCACAGATATACTTCGTCTAAAACGATCTAAGATATATTGTAATTTTATACGATTTTGATCGCATACTTTCTGGCAGAGGGTTAAAAGGGTTAAAAGGATATTTTACGAACAAGATTACTTGTAGTATTTTACATCAACAACGATATGAACGTAGCTATGTATGCAGGAAACTGTTTCGAACAGTTTCCTGCATCTTATTCAGGATTATATCTGCTTCAAGAAAATATGGCAATATCTCCTATCGAATCATACAGGAAAATTTGCTCGTACGTGGGGGATTAAGGGTCGTATTTCCCTGCAAACATCGAGCACCGAAATCGAGGTATTGTTGTTTCCGAGAGCAAAGTCGACCGGTGCTCCGCCAGTGGATTGTTGCTTTCGTGGAAACGGACGGAGGGCGATCCAGCGAGTTTATAATGCCGATCCTGCATTACTTTCAATATTTTATCCTCAAACAGAAAGGAGGAGTGGGGACTATTAACGGAACGTCCCCGAGGGCCAGGTTCGCAGAATAATGCAGCCTTGTTTAACGATAAATTTCCTACGATATCGACGTGCCCCTCCTGTTGCTTTATTTCGATTGTATCACTGCTGGTATTATTCGGAGCTTTACTCGTGCTGCTTGAGCCCCGGCCCTCCTCCTCCCCCTCCACCACCTCCACCTTGCGTGTATAATCACGGTACAGGTTCTTCTAATTAATTTTCTGGTCGTGCATTAATCTCCTGTAATTTAATATTACAGGAAGAAATTCCAAGTCTCGCGAGTGGTATCAATTTCCAATTTAGAATTGAATGACGCAGCAATTAGATAGTTTCTGATGTAGGAAATGGTCTAACGTATAAATAAGAATGTTTTCAGAAAATATTTTTAAGTTACATGAAAAGGGTAGTGGTTAAATTATAGTGAATTTTCACAAAACTTCCGTTATGAAGTTGTGTGTATTTGCATAACCATTGACAGAATAATTAATTAATGGTGTGCAGAAAGTTCTCTTGAGAGAAAAAATTTGTTTACATTTTTATACATCGTAAACAAATATTGAAAAGTAGATAATCTATGTATTTGTGAATGTCAAAATCTGACAGAAAATATTTTATGATGATTGAATTTGTCTTTTTATTGGCTAATGTTGAACTAATGAAAATATTAACACAATATGATTATTAAAAAGCATGGTTTCCTTGGACTCGCCCTATACATACGTCAGCATTGTCGTGATTCTGTATTAATTTTATATTATTTGCAAATATAAATACAACATATAATTATGTTTAATGAAAAATGGCATATAAAACAGTGCAATATCTTTTTAATAAAAACTGTGATATTGTAAATGGTATGATACATGTGTTACCATATATGTTGTATATTCAAATGTCAAATAACTGTCAAATTCATATTAATTGGCACAGTACTGCGTGTTCTGACTTTAATAATAATTTAGCCATGCTTCATCTTAAAGGAATATAATTGCGATTGAATTCTTCTCTTTCGTTTTTTAAATGCATTTTGCCATATCTACTCAGAAATTATACAATTGAAAATATGAAATCCCTTTTTTTTTAATAGACCTCGGATCTCTAAAATTGTAGAAGCATGTTTTTAAAATGCTGCTCTTTCGGTCTGCGCAAACAAAAATCAATTTCATGGACCTGTCACACTAGCACACCCCTTTGGAGGTCAATAATTTCTTCGATGCGGTATTTGCCGACTTGCAACCGACATCCCGAGTAGAAATAATTATTCAGGGCGTTATTATTTCGAATACAATTATAACAGTGTAGAAGAATATTTTTAAAATGCTGTTCTTTCGGTCTGCGCAATCAAAAATCAATTTCATGGACCTGTCACACTAGCACACCCCTTTGGAGGTCAATAATTTCTTCGATGCGGCATTTGCCGACTTGCGACCGACATCCTGAATAAAAATAATTATTTAGGGCGTTATTATTTCGAATACAATTATAACATTGTAGAAGCATATTTTTAAAATGCTGTTCTTTCGGTCTGCACAAACAAAAATCAATTTCATGGACCTGTCACACTAGCACACCCCTTTGGAGGTCAAGAATTTCTTCGATGCGGTATTTGCCGACTTACAACCGACATCCCGAGTAAAAATAATTATTTAGGGCGTTATTATTTCGAATACAATTATAAAATTGTAGAAGCATGTTTTCAAAATGCTGTTCTTTCGGTCTACGCTAACAAAAATCAATTTCATGGACCTGTCACACTAGCACACCCCTTTGGAGGTCAATAATTTCTTCGATGCCGTATTTGCCGACTTGCAACCGACATCCGGAGTAAAAATAATTATTTAGAGCGTTATTATTTCGAATACAATTATAACATTGTAGAAGCATATTTTTAAAATGCTGTTCTTTCGGTCTGCGCAATCAAAAATCAATTTCATGGACCTGTCACACTAGCACACCCCTTTGGAGGTCAAGAATTTCTTCGATGCGGTATTTGCCGACTTGCAACCGACATCCCGAGTAAAAATAATTATTTAGGGCGTTATTATTTCGAATACAATTATAAAATTGTAGAAGCATGCTTTTAAAATGCTGTTCTTTCGATCTGCGCAAACAAAATTCAGCGTTCTGGACCTCTTCGATCTGCAGAACGCCGACTTGCAGTCGACATATCCCGTGCGGCGAGAACTATAGCGGCGTTAAAAATGGAGTTCTGCTTCTTCCAGGTGGGTTTAATACGGTTTGACAAAGTGATTGTACCTCTGTCGAAGTAATCGACCATTCTCGGTCCGGCTGAACAGAGGAAATTGAAGATCCGGGGACGAATCGTCCCGGTCTTACGTCACGTACAAAGGACGAACGTGAGTTTCGATGATGTCTCGCGCAGAGAGAGGGTGAGAGCCAGAAAAGAGAGATAATTAAAGGGGACAAGGCAAGCACGAAACTGGACAGTGGCCATCCTGTCGACTCTCCCAGGGGGGCAGAGGTGGGGATCCGAAAATTCTTGTTGGATCGCGAGCTGAATTCGTGGACGAGTGGCCCGGAATACCAAAAACCGTCTGAACGTTGGATATACGGGACCGAGACATCGCGCGCGACGATGCAATTGCACGTGGCCGTTGCAACGCGGTTGCCAACGAAATTTACATTTCTTCAAACGGCCTGGGAAAATCTAAGCGTTCGAGAATGACCGGCGAGCTGGGAAAGGAAAATCGAACGGGCCGTCACGGAATGCAACAGACGAAAAACTTGAAAAACTTGAAACTTCCGAGACGTTGTATGTACTTCTGATCCAATTAAAGTATTTCAAATTTTTTACGTGGATAGAAAGCTGTATTTTGTGAAGATGCAACGCCTAGTCAATTAGCGCCTGCATTAGCATTGCGAATCAATTGTATTGCAACTCATAATTACAAACTCAAGATAAAATTCATAATCTGTTAATAGGCTGCGAATTTCTATGTAGAATAAAAATTGATTGATTTAACTCCTAATAGTCATTTCCATAATTCAAAAATAATATATCAATGTCAATGCATTTTTATCTTTGAATTGTTTAAAATTTCATTCACGCGTTTAATCATTAACAATGTTCTTTCACGTAATCCATTGTGTATCAACTTAGGAGCTTATTAAAATTAAGCTGTTCTCCCATATACTACGTCTTAATCAGATTATTTGGATAAATGGTCTTTATATAGGATTGGGTCTCATTCTCAAAACTTACCAAAAATATACGCAATCTATTCTGAAATAAAACATTGCGTCAATTCGGGATAGACTGCAAATCTTTATGTGAAAATAAACACTTTCTACATCAATTGGAAGAGACAGATATTAAATAAAAATATGACTTTTCTTTCTATTTATAATTGATGGAAATATGAGAAGACATTTAAATTTCAACTCTCTGTCTGATCAAGAAGGATAGGCTGGAATAAAATTTAAAACATCTGGTACATTATATTTGCCGAAGAGTACATATGAAATGTAATAAAAATCGATAATCGGACTACTCTGAGCAGCTTGTCGAGTTGAAGCTCGGCACAATACGTTTTTTTTCTGAATAAGCATTCATTATATTAGTTTGATTAAAGGATACCTCTAACCGTTTCATCCGGCTGTACACTCGATACGTGAGAAATGATTTTTATGAAGCGTCAATCATATTTAGCATCTAAATTATAGCTCATACAGCTTCCATTATATGCAACAATACAACGCTATACACTCCGTCTAAGAACACGCTCCGTCGCACTGCCTAGGGGAAAATGCATACAGAACTGGAATGGCAAGTGATGTTGCATATGGCGTTGCGTATACTAGCTTGTGATTATGCTATGTTACACGTCACACCGGTTGATATGCTACCTCCGTGCATATTTTCTCTTAAAGCACGCTGTTACCCTTACCACTTTCGAAAATCACCGGCACGTGATAGGTTTTTTACTCGAGCGGACTTTCGGCCTTTCAAATTTAACTACGTGGCAGTAATGAAAGTATAGCACTCCGTTTTCGGGATGAATTTGCGTCGATGATTTTATGTTGCGTACTTGACATCGTACTATAACGAAATGATATTAATTTTGAATCTCAAGAGAATAAACCGATTCTTTTACATAAACGTAGTTGTATGCGATTTAAAAAATTTAATTTAATAAAATATATATATGGACTACAAAAAAATTATTGAAATTAAAAATTGCACATAAAATGTCGTAATAATTAAAATTATTCTTCCATATAAAATATAAGCACGATCAAATCGAATCAAGACAAACACGTATGTAAACGCGTATGTAAAATTGTATGTAAATCAAAAAACTTCAGTTACCGAAGTTTACTGGATGTTCAAACGACCTTCGGAGGAATTATTCTTCAAAAAGCGTATCTTAGCACTTTGTCTTAAAGCTTAAAAATCTTCTTTTACACAATAATCCCGAAGGAAATGATTGGATTTTGTTATTAAGGGTGAGTTGTTGGTTTACGATTAAAATTGCTGTTGTTATTGAAGGATTCTTTAAAAAAATCCTCAGCCATGAACCATGACTTTCAAGAATTATGGAATATTGTAATAATAATGTAATAATAGTTAACAAGTATTGTAATAATAATTGTAAAAATAATGTGATAACGTACGAATCTCTTATTTACAAACAGCCGTAGCTAATAAGAATTAGTGAGACTAAGTACAAAAGATGTGTTAAAGAATTACGGCCAAAGAATACCGGCATTGAAACAACATGTGCTCTTACATCTTATCTTGTCTCTAAGTTTTTTGTAAAGCAGGTTGGTAATTTATTACTGTATCTTGAAGTTTTATTTAATTCCATTTCAGTACATTAATACTGAAATTTCTATTCAAATTTACAGACGCAGTTTTTTCCTCTTTCTCGAAAAGGATCCATATTAGGATCGAAACGTTGAAAGTTTAATCAAACTAGCAAAATTGCTTTAATTTGTTTTTCCGATCGAACCGTTGCGCCGAGATCATCAACACACTTGTGATGTTAAAGAATATTTGCAATAGTAGAATAAAACAGGCAATTTCACATAGAAAGTCATTTTCACCGTTACATAACTATCACGCTACTCAACACACTGAATGGGCCTCCTTAGACGTAATGCATTCTGCATAAATCATTTTTTGATCGAGCGAATAATCGAGTGGTTTCACTCCGGACTTCTTATTGCCTCTCCTTGACATAGCGGTGGAAGTGTCAATGTATTCGGACGTCAACCGAGGCTCTCTTTGAACGAACAACATCGAGGCACTTCCTCGACAAAGTGTCATCGTTAACGTAATCACGGCGAGCCAGTTGGAAACGGGAAATCGCGCGACCACGACGAGCACAAACGCATGCAAATGGCGAGGGGGCACGCGTCGAGGCCATTACTCGCATTCGACCGGATGAGAAATGATAATAGACGGCTGTCAAAAAAGAATAAAAAAAAAACTTAAACCGCCGCTGCCTTCTTTTGTCATTCCTCTCGAGGCTCCCTCGGCCCGGCGTGATAAGCTTACAGTATCTCGGTGGAACGGGGTAAGATGGAAGAAAGGAGGACGAAGGAAGAAGAAGAAGGGTGTATAAAACATTCAGGTACCTGGAGGAACCGGTGAATAATGCATAACCGAGGAAATGGACCGCTTAGGCGATTTAAATCTCATAAATGCATCGCCCGTTTGTTCCCAAGGACACGTACCGTTTTGTCAGGACATTCGCCCGCGCCACGCTCGACTCCTTGATTCCCTCTTCGACGCGGTGTCGCGAAATGCGAGAGGACCAAAGTCGAGGCAAATGTCCGCCATTTTTACCCGGCGTGCTGATACTTGAGGTCTACGTTTCTAAAGAATCGCGACGACGTTCTCTTCTGGACAAAAGGATATCGCGAACGTGTTTCTGCGCGTCTTAACGAGCCTCTTTAACGGTTGCGCGTAGTCTAATCAGTGGACTTCGGATTTGTATGCAAAATAACCGCTGTCCAAGTAAGTCATGAGAAATGGAAATCAGGTAAAAACATATTTCTTCTTTCAACAATAGTAAGTCCAGAAGGGACGAAATCCGGAATACTATTAATTTTGTTTAATGCTTGTTCATTTTTGTCTTAAATGCATCAAATCCGCTGTCCACTAATTTGCGAGCTTCAAACGTAGAAAAGGAAAGTGAAGAAACAAAATATCGAAACGAATTGTTTTATTTCTACTGATTTTTTCATACAACTTTCACTAACACGTTCGTGACATTTTTCTGATTAACAGAAACTACCGAGCACTGAAAGCGATTAAAACGTTGACAGTTAATGAAAATGACACGGTTCTTTATTTAGATTTCACGCAACTTTTATTGCAATATGTGCTTGGATAAAGAAATTTATCGAATCATTTTCCATGTAAGCAACGTCATAATTTATTATGAGAGTGTGCATTGAAATTTCGTTGAATTTCAATAAAAATTGTATTCTTTGTTCTAACAAATTGAAAGGTTATTAAGAAGTTTGCTATCTGTTTAAAATAATAACAATCAGTTTCATCAATGAAATTAATAAAATCATGCTCACGAATAGAAAGCAATGAGATAAATATTTCCATTTCATAACTGAACTCGTCACTGTCCTGCAATGTTTATGACAGTACTTTGATCATGGACAGTTTAATTGCCGATGACGTCATGGTGCGATCATTCTAATTGCTCTAACGACGCAACATATCTATTACTGCATCGGAGATGTGTAAGAGAGGGAAGATTCGTTGCATTCTTTCTTAGAACATGAAACTAGAAGAAACGCAATAAAACACGTCGGAAAATTACTCGCATAACTATTCGATTCTTAGTGTCGAACAACATTAATCATGTTAGTCATTTGTGTCTTGCAGTGAGTAATTGACTGCAATTTCTTTAGATGTGTATACTGTGTATTGTACCATCTCATTTGCACCATAATTGCATAAAATGTGCAGTCTAGTAATATCAAATCAGACTGTGATTATACATTTGGAATACGGTGGAATACATTTATCTATACGTGCGCCCATCCATCAACAAATTGTCATTTAAGTACTCAATTCGTAGAAATTATACTAAATGAATAGCTGTTGCATTGAGGATATCGGAAAGACTAATGTGTTTACACGAGATATCGTCGAAAGCAAATTTTAAAAAATTATTAACAGAGCTGTGAACGGTCCTAAGTTAATTAATTTTTAGTTTAGTTAATTTATGAGATCAGAAATTATCTTTATTATTATTTAAATTATTGTATGATTATCACCATATCATTTCTAATGGATGCCACAATATCTCAATAAATCCAATTCTCTTAAAATTTTACACACGTATAAAGTAGGAATCTCTTTATCTTGTGAACTAGAAAAATGCAGAAAAATTTTTTTTAAATGAATGGCAGTTGTATAAAGCAAAAATCCCCCAGGATTGAAATATTTTCACGAAACAAAAAAGAAACTATCTCTAGAGTAGGTGCAATTTAAAACAGTGAAAAGATTCGAAAACCTTGAGATTATAAATATATTATTTTCACTACATTAAAATTATTAGTGAAAAATATGAATTTATATTTAGCTCCTGTATCTTGCAACTGATGCACAAACTTTTTATTTTCCGTAAAGATCTAGAGTTCAATGATATGTTATTGAAATCATACAACAATGTAAATAGTAATACAGATAATTGCATTTTACACTATTAAAAAAAAAAATAACCTTGATCTCATAAATTGTCTGAAATTGACGGCAGTAAAAGAGAATAGACCCTTAGCTACATCAGAGTATGACCGTCCGCAAGACTAGATAACTTTTATCTACAGCAGTTCCGTGGACAATAATAATGAAGTAAACCGAGATGGTGGTATCAGGATAGATACCCAGTACAGTCGAAACGATCCGGAGAGTTTGCCGGCCCGCGGCTGGTCGCTAATAATCGATAAGAGCATCTGACGCGACGTTAAGCCCCCGAAAGGTACCTGAATAATTCCCGTGTCTGTTAATTAGCCCATAAAACTGTGAACCCGCATAAACATCCGCGGTTCACCGGCCGAGATAAAACCGCGACTGGCGAAATTGAATGTGTAATGGGCGGTCAGGCGTTGCGATAGTTTCGCGAGGAACGCGCGCGGCTCGTTTCACAAAATACAGTGGTCAATTTGCAAAAAAGATTTGAACACAATTCATATCTTTTAGGCCACACAAGAATTACCCATGACATTATTACAGCTGAACAAAGCCTCCTAAATGCACTTCATGTCACAGTCGCCAGATTAAGACTTGTGGCGCCACTCTACCTTTCCCTTCTACGATGCTATTTCCCCACTCTCCTGCCACGTGACTAATCCGACACTGGCAGATAGACCATCACTTTTCCCCCCCATTCGAGTCAATCCCCCTGATCTGGCTGAGAATCATAGTGGTGTAAGCCACGTACATGGTATTTCAAGTAAAATATTTTGCGTTTGTTCTTATGAAAAGAAATTTTTAATCTATTCAGTTACAGTAGCTCACGAACGCCCTTTAAGACAGAATAACTTTTGAAGAATTATACCAAAACGCATATTTTAAATTTTCATCAGAGGTTCAAAAATGAAAAAGTTTCAAAAACTGCTTGTTTTATATTTTCACATGTAATTCCTACCAATTGCAATCTTCTCAAAATCTTTGTTGAACGTCATTTAGTAAATCAGTGCTTCTTATCACTAACAGCACCGGGTACAAAATGTATCGGATATATATTGTTTTATAAAAATTACGATACTGAATTTATTTAGATTTTTCACAATTTTTATAATAATACGTGGTCGAATAAAGAAATTTATTGAATAATTTCTAATGGAATCATGTTTATAATTTCAATAATTAAAAAATAAACAATGTGAAAGCGGTCATTTGACCGGTCGCGGTACGGTTAGTGTTATCGATAATAAAGAATCAGGTCGTACGGTCCAATTTTTAAAAAGTTATTCTGCTGTAAACGACGTTCGAATAGTTTCGTGAACAGCTGTATACGACTCGTAGTTTTATGTTAATGTGAATGTCAATTAATTTATACAATCTACTGTATAAATTATATGTTAGAGTTAATTGTAAGTCATGTGGTTGCCATATGACTTGGCAATTAATGCGACCGCGGTGCAAATAAACTACGAATAAATAAAACACAATAAATAATTCATATCTTTCTTAATTATTCATTAGCCATTACTGGATTGCAGATCTTTATGCAAAATAAAAATGTTCGAAGTCGATCGCACGCAAGCTGGCGTGAGCGGACGTCTTCCGAATTTTTAATCACCGGTTTTATATCGCGAATCGCTCGGTCCCAGCTTGATCACAAAGTAGCGTAAATTTTAATTCGCACGGCTGATAAGGGAACACACAGGAACGACTTGTTCGAGCGAGAGGATAATGCAACGCGTTTGCGAGAGACTTCCCTGATACTGGCTCCCGCGAGTTCGATGTAACCCAGAGAGAGAAGGAGAAAGAGAAAAAATTGGCCAGGGAGACCGAGCGGTTGATCTCGTGAGAGATAAACAGAGTGCAATTTAATACAATTCCGTTTCATTACGCGGCGCAGCGGGTAGGATACTGTTAAGTCTGGTTACATCTAACTTTCATGTTCTCCGGGCAACGATGGAAACCATAGAGTTCCCGGCTGGTTATATTTTTCACCGTTTTATCGCTGCCAATGCCTTATCTGCTCGCTTGAACCTCGGCGAATCACGTGTTCGAGCAATTCCCACGCAACGTTATGGAGATCGATCCGCTGAAGCCACTGAAATCGTAATGAATGCGAGATGATTGACGATTCGAGGATGGGCTTCCTGCTTTTCACGATAGTCGCGTTGTAAATATGAACAGAAAGGCGGAGTGTTAAATATAAGCTTTTCAGGTAACCCCATTTATCTTGTTTCAACTGTCCACCGAACTGATGGAATTATTTATTGCATCGCTTTCGAGCTACACGGTACACATAATGTTCAATATCAGTGATCGGTAGACTGAAGGATCTTTATGCAAAATAAAAATCTTCTGCATTGATTGTGGGAAGCAGAAGTAAAAGAAAAATTGATTTTATCCCCTGATGATTTTGTTATATTAAAAACATTATTACAATGTTCTTGAATTTTTCTAATCTTTTAATGTTTTGTATTTCAACCAACATTTTTCATGAATGCATAAAGATCCGCAGTCTAGTGATCAAATAAAATCGTTTTCAATATTCTAGTGATGCAGTGTTAACAGTACCACGACTGGAAACAATTTTGGGAAAGATCTCTGAACTGCTTTTACCAAAACGCTGTTTAAAACGGACACGAGAATAAACAGTATCATTACATTAAGTGCAAATAATTTTTGAAGGGAGCTTTAAACTTTTTCTTTTATCAAAATGCAGTTTAAAACAGACATGAACATAAATATTACCATTACGTTAAGTGGACAGAATTCTGGAGGAGATTTTTAAATTCTTTGTTTTTTAAAAACGGAGTTTAAAACATACATGAGAGTATTACCATTAGTCTGAGTGGAAATAATTTTCCAACAGATTTTGAAACTCTTTCTTTTTTCAAAACGCAGTTTAAAACAGAGATGAGAGTAAGTGTTACCATTAGTCCGAGTGGAAATAATTTTGGACGAGACCCATAAACTTTTCCTTTTTTTAAAACTCTGTTTACAGCAAAAATGATTTACTTAGAATCAAAGAATAATTTATTTCCCTTATTAATCTAGTGAAATTATCTATTCTATTCTATTGAATAATGTTTAACATTTCCATTTCATTGTATTTTAAAAGATTGTAGTTTAGAAACAATTTCAAATTCAAACAGTTCAAACTAAGACTTGTGTATAGTTCTCTATTGATCAGTTCGAACTTCGAAACTGTTCAAACTTTGAATCGTACCAAGCTGCAACTATTACTAGCCGCTTCCAAATTTTCACTTAAACAATCCCGTTTCTACTTCAGTGTTACGTCATGCTGTGAAAGTACCTGTAAACCCTTTCCTTTCGAAAAGTAATTATGAGAAGAGCCTATTCTATTTTGCTCAATGTTGTCTCAAAGTAATTGAATGAACACCTTGGATGAAAAGATTCACAATAACTCAACAAAGATTTGGAAAGTACAAGAACTTTGTCCTAACGAAGATATTACCGGATCCGTGTTAAACAAACCACCCTGTATTAGGAGTACAGTTATGGCATCAATTATAAATTGCAGAACAAAAATCGCAGTAGGCCTGAATAAATTCAATTTTATCATTTGTATAAGACAACGTTTACCAGCTACCTTTAGTATCAAAATAAACTGACGGAAACACGAAGTGCTAAGAATTTAGAGCTTCCATTAGTAAATCTCAATTGTCATAAATGAAGAAAATGGCACTCATTCTCCGCACACGACTCCCATAAGTGAAATTCCACTTCCGGCGATATAACCTTTAGAACAGCGAGGTTTAATTGGAGATTCTCGTTCCGGAAGCAAAATCATTTATGATTCACAGTTTGCTTTCCGAAGAGAAGATCGCAGAGGGTCCCGGTGCAAAGCGTCCATATCATGTGACAAAAAGACAGCGACGCAAAGGGGAAAACGTTCTTTCAGTCGTCGACGAGGGTGGAACGGTGGCTTTGAAGTGGCTCGTTTCAATCGGAGAAGCTGCCGTCGCGCCCGGGGACGCTTCGGTAATTAACAAAGTGCGTTAATGACCGTCACCTTGATAATTGCGACATGTCGAGAAACAAACGCGTCTTTTCTTCCGTGTGCCCGACCTCTCTGTCACTTTTCCTTTCGCGTTCTCCCTCGGACAACTTTCCGAGAGAAAAACGAAGGGATCGTTGCCCCGTATGGTTCCGATTTCAGAGACTCGAGAGATCGATTCTTTGTAGGTATCGAGACGAAACTGTTTTTGATCGTGACCACGAGTCGAACCGAATAGCCAAGAGATTGAAGTAATTAAGATCTATCGCGGAAAGTTGGTCAAGAGTTGCGACTCAATTCATTCGGAAAATTGAATCGATTTGACCGAATTTTTATGTCCATCAATCGCACCGAACTCCGAACCTTTACGTCGGTTATTCATCGAGGGAATGTTTCTCCGAGGTCTATCACTTTTTATACGGGGCAATTAAAAGAATCAGGTCAGCACTATGAGCAAGGGATAAAAATTTGACGAGAAGGATGCAGTTAATTCAGTGCAGACCAGTGCAGAATAGGTCAAGCACTAGTTCACTTGTCGATTTCATCCGGAAACGTCCGCGAGCTTTTAAATAATCTCGCAAATAATCATTTCTCTCTTGGGTCTTTAGAATTTGAGTTGCCCCCTGTACGAAAACACTCGATAGTAAATACGTGTACGCTGAAATTGCTTCTCGCTGGTTGACTGATACCACTGCGCGATACAATGATCGATCTCTTCCCCTGAATTTCTGTGAACTCAATTTTCCAATACACAGCGTGTCAGCGAGAAATTTAGTATTATTCACTTTATAAATTTATAAGAAATAAATAGAAGAAGAAATTTTTACTTCAACTTTGTATGTAAAAATAGTGAGCTTATATAGAATGCACCAAAGTTTCTGTACAAACTTTTCCAGTGTTTTCTATGTGTAAAAAGAAGATCGAAACAATAAATCAATCTATTAAATTCAGTAGCACGTGGATAAATGTAGACGACATTTCGGAAAGCAAATACAAGTACTATATTTTAGGTGTAATTAGATGAAGTTGCTGATAAAGTTTATACTGAAAACTGCAGGACACCTTGTACAAATTCTAGTTTCATAAATCAGTTCTGAAAAGTATGAATTTGCATAAAGATTCACAATCTACTAACTGAAACACCTTCCACGTTTCTAGCTCATACAAATTTCCAAAAATGTATCTGGGTACGAATTTCAAATCCATCCTTCTTCATTCTACTTTTAACTTAATAAAGCAGGAAACAAAGTTCCGTTTTACCATAATCGAAAACATTTCTGTAGTCTATCTTTTAAATAGAATTAAATTCTGGAACTCTCTTGATCTCTTATTCTTATGTCTATTGTATGCTTGCTTTATTTATATTTAATTTGGAAAATACATTTTTTGGAGTAACGTTATCGCGTGATGAATATTACCAAGAGAATCTACTAAAAATGGACCTTATTCATTTCCTCCGAGTCGCAATAGAATTATTTTATTTAATTACCTGTATTTAATCAGTGAAGTAAACATACAATAAATAAAAACATGCAATATAAAAATGTTCTTTGTTAATTACGGGCACAGAAAGTATACAAAAATTTCTTTCTATCATTAACGATTTTAACAAATTGAAAATAACATATAAATGTTCTTAACTTGCCTTCATCTGTCTACTGATTTAAATTACATCCGCCCATTTTTGTCATAAATACGTCAAATTCGCAGTCTACCACTGATCCCCTAGGATCGAAATTTGGATTTTTGGCATTTCTCACCCAAATCTACAGGATTACTTAGAAGGAGAGTAATTCCATACACAAAAGTGAGTCGAAAAGAAAGAAGTTTTTATTATTCGAACATCTGTATCCACCTAATTGGTTCGGATAACCGAGGCTCCACTGTAATTCGGTAAAAATCCGAATTTCCGTGAACACCTCGAGTGCGGCAATCAGAATTTTAATCAGAGAGTGCACTGTCTTCTAACCAACCGGGTAAATAGAGAAACTGGACTCTTCACGGTGGGTATATCGAGCTGTCCGCGGCAAATTGACAAACTTGGGAACTCCCGACTATCATTTCGAAGCTTGTCTCGATGTTCTCCTCTCGTTCTGTTCTTTTTTCGGCGGAACGACTACCAAATGAATGGTTCATTTCCATTCTCTACCGGTGGCTCGCGCAACGTCGACCCGCTTCTCTTTCGGGTCAAACGATCCTCTCTGCTGGGCACCACTTCGGCGCAAACTCGTTTCCACGCGAGCGACGACGACCCCGTTCCAAGGCTTGGACCATTCTACGACCCGCGTTACATCTGCGGGGAGCAATTCCGGACGAGTTCTCGCGTTTCGGATCGCGCGCGCCGCACCGAGCTACCAAAAATGAGCCGCCCGGGTGGCCGGTTGCCATTCGGCTTCTTTTTCCCGTCAGATAAAAACTTTTTGTCCCGTTGCTCGATTCCACCGATTTAGTCCCTTTGTAATTGCGTTTCGAATACTCGTTCGACGGCGCACGAACTTCCGCAGTTTAAATAAAGAGCGCTGAAAGTGTTCTTAAATTGGATGGACACGTGCGAGATTTTTTTAAGCTTCCTTAACTCATCTACCGCCGACTATTTCGTAATTTTTTAATGCCTGTGGTCCATGGCCAAGATATTTTTCATAGATCTTTCAACAGCAATAGAAATTGCAATCGTGAACCAATAAATTATCCTCAGTAACGCAATCTAATAATTTCGTTTGAAATTATTATGCGAAAGAAAATTTTTGAGCTTCCCTCCTTGAAGGGACAATTAAATAAAAACAAACTCTCCAATATATTCATGGTACCGAGCAGAGGAACAATGGGGGTTGAAGAATATTTTGAAGATCTATTAACAAGCTCCTATGCCAAAACGATTTGCATCTGTCAGAGCATTCGATGCTTCTTAAATGAAATATTAGATATATTTCTTGGTTAATATTTTGTACTTGTGCAAGATTGAGTCAGCAATAGAATAGTACTAAATTAAATGTAACAAAATTAAAATATTAATTCTTCTGATGAACTCCTTTATTTTTTTATGATCTCGATTTAATATAAAAATTGTTTTATTGGTTCAATTTTGCTCCTCTGTTTATGTGAAAATCCATTTATTCGTTAGAATTTCTCTGAATGTTCGGAACGTTGTAAATCTATGAGCGCTATAGCGGGAAAATAGTAGGAATTCAGCGAAATTTTACACACACGAGCTCCCATTGAACTACAGAATCGTTTTACCATTTGTTCACGAATACAATTACTGTATTTTTATAATTCATTTTTCCGCATTGTGGATTAGCCATCCGATAGGTAATTGCATAGATATTTTTCAACCAATAATAATTCAATTGTAGTAACAAAATGTTCACGGTGCCACTTATTTGAATGGACCGGTTCAATTAGCGTAAAAAGCTTAGGAAACACAACAATCCTTCCGTGTAAAATGAAACGGCGTGTATCAGAGTCCATCCTACCAATTGGAGGTTAAATCAATTGAAATGGTGAACAGGCGGCACTCCGGGCACGTTAAATTAAATTTTCGTTATATAGCTTTTACAAACGATCAAACGGCAAACACTGGCAACCGGGCGGTTTACGACAGAAAAATTCGACAGTGTTTCCTCGTCAGCTTGATAATTCCCCTCAATTGATAGAACGCAACGAGACGAAACAATACGAGAGCAAGTTCCAGCGTCGCGACTTTATCGTCTGTTTCCTCCGGCGAGCCATTCGTGCGACTCCTACGAGTTCACGCTCGGTTAAATCGAAATCCCTCGGAGGGGCGGCGAAGCAGCTCGCGGGAACAAACAGCATCGTTTCTTTGCATCGATTAAAACGAACTTGGCTTCTTGGCGGTGTAACGAACCGTGGAACGCGTAAACACGCCGGATTTCGCGAACAAAACGAGCCAACCCTGCGCGGCTCTAAGACCGCGACGCGCCTCTGCAGATAAACATCCATCGTTTTTCGGTGAAAATCTGAAATTCTAAATGAATTTTATTCACCCATTATAACGCATGGCAGAGTCTAATAAATATTTATGTTATTACTAGACTGCGAATCTTTATGCACAATAAAAATTGTCTGCATCGATTGCAAGAAATAGAAATTAAATTGGAGGTTGTTTCTTCCCTTAACACTAACCGCACCCTGCACAAAATATGTCGGATTGTATATTGTTTTATAAAAATTATTACACAAGACTGAATTTATCTAGATTTTTCACAATTTTTATAACACATGCTCGAATAAAGAAATTTATGATTCATTTCTAATGGAAGCATCTTTATAATTTCAATAATTAAAAAATAAATAATGTGAAAACGGTCATTTGACCGGTCGCGGTACGGTTAGTGTTAATGATTTTAATAGAAGAGAAATCATACATTTGCATCATTAGTTTTTAAAATCTGTCATCAATTTTGTATTCCATCTACTCAATTTTGCTATAAATGTATAAAGATTCTCAGTCTAGTTATTAGATTTCTTTAAACCGAAACAAAATTTTATTTTGTTGTAGTCGATGTACAGGGTGTCCCAGAAATGTCGGAGACCAAGGGTGGTTCCTTAATTTGAAATAACTTTTTCCTTAGCGAAAATGTTCATTTCGGCTTCGTTAAGGAGTAAACGAAAAGCGTGGACCAATCAGAGCGCAACTACAGTGGACGAATTCCGGCTCGGCCAACGCGACACTCGGCGGGACCTATCGCCGAGTCGGAATCGGGTTTTTCGGTAACATTTCCTTAAAAATTCTCCTAGGAAAGAGTTACTTCAAATGACCTGGGGAACCATCCCTTTCAAGGTTCTCCGACATTTTTGGAACACCCAGTATAGGGGTATGGAATATGGAATACAAAGTTCCATTTTGTGAAACTAATAGTCTAATTATTAATAATCAATTAATAATATGGAATACAAAGTTCCATTTTCTTGTAATTAATAGAACTAAAGCGTTGTTCGTTTACGCGGATTTATTAGACAATAACCTGACAGAGAAAGTATCCGTGAGAATGAAGGTGGCTTTCCAAACATTTCGGGCAGTGTCTACAGTGCAAGTTCTCTATGATCAATGGAACGCGGTTCGCTGGTGATTTACGCGATCGTTCTGGGATATTTGGCGGCCTAATCCCGCGTCGCGCGAACGCAAATTTGGCTTGTCGCTGTTCGTGAACGAAGCCCCATTCGTTTTTCTCCGTTGTTCAACTAACGACGGTCAGGGAAGGGTCACCGGCGGAAGTTTCGAGCGCACTCCCGACGAGGGCTGTTTGTAGTAAACGTCTCGACCCTCTTGATTGTCCCTGGCGCGCACCGTCGTCGTCGTCGTTGTCGTTGTTTCATCAGTATGCTCGGTACGGCTTGCCGAGTGGTTTGCCGTCTGAATAAGGAAATTAAACCATTTATACGAGGCTGCCGGGCTGTCACGTGGCACGAAATACAGGGGCTTTGCCGGAGCACTTCCCCTGCGCGATTTGTCTCCCCTACCATCCCGTATCTTATTCTTCTGCGTTCAAGCTCCATCGGACGCTGTTAACCTGCTAGGGACGCTCCGGGCCTGCAAGTGTACGACGACCCCTTCAGGGCGCCCCTTAACTGGTGCCACAATCCACAACCGGAAAAGGGTCTGTCCGTAAACAAATAAATCGAAAACCTGCTCCACTAGTTCCGTCGCGAGACGTGTGACGGTCCGAGTGAGGTTGTTCGATAGATTGAAATTCGCAAACTTGAAATTTTTTGGTATTCGCCACGCTTTCAGATAGGGTAACTATACCGATTATACTTTATTGTAATATTATTCCTAATTTATCATGAAATAATAATATGCGTAACAACGATATAAGCAAAACAACGATTATCACAGTTTTATAGAGCAGAAAGAGCTCTTTCGATTGATGTACAACACTTTGCCAAAGAACAAAAACATCGTTGTAGAGTAAAAGAAAACATAAAACGCTACGAACTTATTCCTCAACCCAATATACAGGGTGTCCCAAAATTCCTTCAACAGCCGGGAATGGGAGGTTCCTGAGATCATTTAAAGCAACATTTTCCTTTGCAAAAATGTTATCCGCGGCTTTGTTTAGGAGTTATTAACGAAAAACACGGACCAATCAGAGCGCGACCTAGACGCGAGTTGGCACAGTCGGCCAATAGACAGTTGGCGCGCCGGGCCGACTGTGCCAACTCGCGTCTAGGTCGCGCTCTGGTTGGTCCGTGTTTTTCGTTAATAACTCCTAAATAAAGCTGCGGATAACATTTTTGCAAAGGAAACTGTTGCTTCAAATGACGTTAGGTACCTCTCATTTCCGGCTGTTGAAGGAATTTTGGGACACCCTGTATATTTAATTTAGCTATGTCCAGTCAAAAGAGCATGATATTACCGAACCACGATGTTCAAATTTTCATAAAACTGTTACAAATAAACCGTATACATAAAAAGAGGTACTCCACATTAGAGCAACTCACTTGAGTTACCGTATACTCCGTGAAACCGGTCACACTATCCGAGCCTGATGCTATTAATGTAAGTGTCCATTTAAAGCACCGGTGTCGGTACGAATCGATGACATGTGTGGCGTGCGTTAAGTGATTTCTATGGTCGTATTTCGGAAGATGATCGCTCGATAGAGAGTGGTCGGCGAAGTCGAAGAAGGTGGGATCGAGATAACGCGGCGTAACGTGTGTACACCGATAGATACGGTATGCAATTAGCCAGCGCGGAGAGAGGAATCGGCGTAATTCAACATAAAGCATATAAACGTTAACAAGGTGGACACACGGGAGGCGGAAAGACCAGGCGCGTGCGCGAGCGCGTCCGCAGCGAAGCGAAATTCTGCAGCAGCATCTACGAATACAAACTAAGCGGAAAGTGGGGCCACTTCACAGAGGGGTGTCCGCTATCTCGGTTCGTTAACGCTAATTAAGGGTAGACATCGATAAAGGGAAGTCGTTATGTACCCTATCGATCGCGAACGACCACCTTGGCGTCGATGGCTTATCGTTGATTAACGGATAAACAAAACCTGTATATGCGTGCGCGCGACGTTAAACACATTCGCAAGCGAGCGTCGCGCCGCGCCGGCATGGCATCCGCGCACGTCTAATGATGCATTGACCCTCGCGGACACCATAAAGGGGAACGGATACAGACTGAAATCACTCGCAAATTAGAGCCATAATCCCTGCCGGCTTTCAGTCGACGTACAATGGTGATTAAAATCGCCTTTCAACGGCTTTCCGAATGCCGTTTGTTGCCCTCGACTACGAATTATACCGGTCATCATTGTGCAGAAATAATTGATTGTATCAAGTGCACTGATAACTGGACTCGCCGATGTGATTCATTTGCTAATGCTCATTATCCGAATGCTCGATGTAGTCTCTCAATTAATAACATAATGAATTAGCGACGTTTAATGCTGATCAAAACGGAACTGCAAGTCATTGCTGTCAATGAAATTTGATACTGACACCTAGGGATTGCAATACCGGTATACCGGTACTTCGTGCTATTTTGAAATTTCGTGAAACCGGTATTTGCTAAGGTAAAATACCGGTATTTTCGGTATTAGCTATAAATAATAAATATTTTTTTGGGGCGTCTACTCTTATTTGAAATACGTTCGCCGCTGACGATGTGTGTGTGTGTGCTTGCAATTCTAGAATCCAATTCAGAAAGCATTAATTGACTTAAATTTACAAATTAATTTTTCCGATAGTGAATTCGATTTAATATCAAAAACTGTATCAGCTCTGCTTCCAATAAAGCTGGCTGTGGAAGCATTATATCGGAAAGATTCCAACTTATTAACAGTGAATGCAGCAATAAATTTTATGTTGCAATCACTTAAAGATCTGGGCACGCCACTGTCTGAGGAATTATACAGTGCATTGAAAATTCGTATACAGGAAAGGCATAGTGAACTAGAAAATAGTTTAAGGTATTTACATAATTATAACGACTTTAAAAAATAAAACGGAAACGAAGAAAAGAAGCTAACAAGGTCTTTGATTAAATTCGTCTCTCGTCAATTTCCACAAAAAACATTTATGAAAACCAAACACAAACCTATCCAGAAGAATTCGTTGAAGATGATGTTGATGTTAATATCGAAAAAGAATTGTCTCTCGCGAAGAAATTACAATTAGTTATAAATAAAAAAATTGCCACGAACAATAATCAAAAATAATACAAAAAATAGATTTATCCAAAACCGTCCGACGAGAGACCGAGTTGTTGGAAGATGAAGGACATCGAGGCAAATATTTAAAGAAAGTATATCGCTCATTATTAACAGTACCACCAACCAGCGTGGATGCGGAAAGAGCATTTTCAACTGCAAATAATTTGTGCAGAAAAATACGTTCAAGACTTAATGACAGTTCAATAGATGCATTATGTTTTTTACAATCACGTTTCAAAAATATGAAGTCAATAAATTAATGTTTTTTTCTATTAAACAATTGTGTTTTTGTACCTTCATGAAAATTCGTAATACAGTAAATTCTCTATAATCGCAAACAGGGCATGTACGATAATCGCAAATGAAATATCCCCTCCAACTCAATACACTGATCTCGGCTCGGTATATCGGTGTGAACCACTACTAACGCGACGCGGAGAGTCGCAGTCGTCGGCACAGTTCAAACGCCCGTGAGTCATCATAACGTTATACCAAAATTCTATCTTCTTTATTTTCCATTATTTTTTCATGGGACTTTCACCAACATATTCCTGGCATTTTTCTAATGCAAAATGATACCAAACACGATATAATATGAACTGAATTTTGTGGTTTAATTGACGATGAGAGTTTCGAACGCAAGGAAGGACAGCGTATATGAAAGAAAGAGACGCGGACAGGTGCCGTCGCATCGACGGTTGCCGTGATGTCTACACGCGCTGTCCTTCTCTACGTTCGGCTCGGCCTTTGGTTCCTTCTCTACGTTCGGCTCGGCCTTTGAAGCTCGAAAAAAGTAGGACCAAGATCTATAAATGCAAACAGGTGCCGTCGCATCGACGGTTGCCGTGATGTCTACACGCGCTGTCCTTCTCTACGTTCGGCTCGGCCTTTGGTTCCTTCTCTACGTTCGGCTCGACCTTTGAAGCTCGAAAAAAGTAGGACCAAGATCGATAAATGCAAACAAATCCCCCCGAGGCATTTGCGATTATAGAGAATTTACTGTATCGGTATTAATACCGGTATATCGGTACAACGTTTTAAAAAATACCGAATATCGGTATTGTATTTTTGGTCCGGTATTGCAATCTCTACTGACACCGTAACGGTGAATTTACACTCAAAATCCTCTACGAGGCTGTGACCATCAGCATCAGGTCTTCTAGGTCGAGCATTTCCAATCTAACTTACCATAAAAGTGTCTTCAAGATTTGGTATCCTCTGTATTCGATACTGCCTTCTTTATCTGGTAACTTATCACATAGAACCTTCTGTAAAGCGTCTCTCAAGATAAACGTCCCTCTGTATCAAGTGTACAAGGTTGTGGACCAGGTTTCTGGGCTTTGCTACTCTATAGCAAGTCGTCAAGTTTCTTGGACCATTCAAGTCCGTGGTAGCTTCCAATCCTCTGTATCGAACCTTTTCTACTTGCTATGGAATCCTTATGTTGAATCGACTGTTCCTCTGGTTTGATGATCTGCGCAACGAGTCTCTCGAGCCTTCAGCATAGGGTTTCTATTCTTTTATAGCTTCTGTATCAAATCTATCAACCTTGCTGCTTCCTATATGTATCACTCTTATGCCCTCTATATTGGGTCTCAAGCTTTACGCAACGAGTCTCGGTTATCCTCTATTTATATAAAACCTCTAAAGTTGTTGCACTGTGCTGAATCTTCACTCAGAACTTTATATTCATATTGTAAACACCCAGAAATTTATATTGTACACACTCATTTTTGTTATAAATGCATAAAATCCGCAGTCTACTAATGAATTTTGCAAAATTGATTACACGTGATCAGATTATTAGATATGATACACTGTGATCTAGAATTGCTTGCCTTCCAGAACTTGAGGACAGCTGTGCAAAAAGTCTAAATCATCTACAGATTATAATAACATCTCTATAAAATTGTACAACGTTTTTCGTATCCAACGCCCTGAAGAAAGTCTCATCGGAGAAATATTTGCATACCATCGTTTACCAATGGCGTACTCCCATTCGAGGAATTACGTTCGACGAAGCATCCAGGTATTCACGATAATGGTCATAGGAGTTTGATACGAACTCGGAGCGAGGCGCAGCACTTGACTTAATCTACGAATAGGAGAAACAGAGTTCCATAGATTTCCCAGACTAATCACCGAACCCCGAGGCAGGCGAAGTCCATAGTCGTGATTAAGGATCGAGCGGTGAATGAAAGTAAACATTCGCCGGTGCCAGCCGCATTAAGAATCATTAGTTTCCATTAGAACTATCGCGCGGCCCGCGGCCGATCAAAGGTCCCATTCAGCGGCTCGCGAGGAACAGCAAATCAACTATTCTCTTTTAATCGATGCTCAACGGGGCCGCTGTTTACTCGGACCGCTAATCGAACGAACGATCAAATATTTGCCGGTTGGCTGCCGACTGTCCGCGAACTGGCTTCGTCGAGGAGTACAGTGGGAACAAAATTAAAAGTAAATCCGTGTTGTTGCTGACAGCCGTCGATAAAGTAGCCAAGAAAGGGACAAGACGAGACGCAGTTGTAAAATCTGTTACTGGTCAATAAAGTGCGGATTTTAATGCATTTATGAAGAAAGTAACTGGGTGAAATATAAAACTGTGAAAAATATAAAAAATATAAGAATATTGTTATGTTGCTTTCAACGTAAAAAGATTATTAACGCTAGGTCTACGGAGCTGTAGAAATAACTATTTCACATTACTTTATAAACATAACAAGTATGTGTCTATCCAAATTTTTGGCCATTTTTCCAATAATATATACCGAAAGAAATAAATTTGGTAAATAATTCCTCAGGGAAGCATCTTTGCAATCTTAATAATTGAAAATTAAAACTATTGGAACCCGTCATTTTGACGAGTCCCGTAAACCTAGTGTTAAGGGATATGTAAAATGAATTTTTATTGAACTACTGCTTCCCTCAATCGATGCAGAATATTTTTATTTTGCATAAAGATCCGCAGTCTACTGATCAATGAGACGGAATTTGAATCGGCCATCACGATTATTTCATAAATCATATAATCAAAGAAATAGATAAACTTGCTATTTAACGGAGTAAACCACCACGTAAGTTTAAATTATTGATGAAATTAAGAACTTCCTTCAGCAATTTTTAAATATCCTCCACTTCCAAATCTCGAAAGATTGTCGATGTTCAAACAGTGATGATTTCGTTAAAACAAATAACACAATCAAAATCTCGGTCTCATCTTAAAGCTTCAGACTTCTACTTTTACTAATCATCATTCATTCTTATCTAACACAATTTCGCACGGCGCGACAGGTGGAAAATTGAAGACATGTTTCCTCTCAAAAATGCTACCAGTTGAAGCATCTCTAAAAGCATTGACAAAATATTTTTTATGAACGAATCTTCCGCAGATTTGAAGATGAAAGTCTCTCCTTTAAGACGACACGAAACAGGTCGATGTAGGAAATTTTTCGAGCATGTATTAATATAAAAATTGTAAAAAATCTAAAGAAATTCAGTCTTGTAATTTTTATAAAATAATATTTATCCCACACATTTTGTACCCGTTACGGTTAGTGTTAAAGTTTCATTACTCTTCTATGGTCTATGGGTGATTCTACATGAGAAAATAAGTCGAGAATATGGAATAGATTCTTTTCGTTTGAGGCTTCATTTTCGAGAAAATCAACTTCGTAGATCCGTCAAGTTTGCGTGCCTAGGATTTATAAGAAGTAGAATCAGTCGTTCATGATCAGACACGTCAGACGATTCCTATTCCATAGCCCGCGTGTTCGCCGAATTTTCATACTCGATTTTCTCAAATACGAGGCGTCAAATGAAAAAAATTCATTCTATATTTTCGGCTTATCATCTCATGTAGAAATTGTGTAAAAAAGGAGTCGGAAGAGTCTTCGTTGTTTCTAACCCCTTTCCGTACCTTTTCTTTTACAGTTACAGTGATTAGAACGTCTTTATCCCGAAAAATGTCGTAGAAGAGAAGAGAAAATTTATATTTTTTGTATGGCTACATTTATTTTAGTGCTTAGACAATGATTACTAGATTGCGGATCTTTATGTAAAATAAAAATGTTCTGCATTTATTCGTGGGAAACAGGGATAAAATAAAAATTGATTTCGTCCCTTAATGACTTTGTTACATTAAAAACAACAATTACGATATTCCTAAATTTTTCTAATCCTTTACTGTTTTATATTTCACCCAACCAATTTCTTCATAAATGCATAAATATTTGATAGACTTTGTTAAAAACCTTCATCACGAGTCTGGCTCGTCAAAATACGACAAGAATGATATGATGAATAATATTATTTGAATATGAATTTACTAAAAATAAATCCACGTCATTGGGAACAACCGTCGTTAAAGTAGCCAAGAAAGGGACAAGATGGTTGCAAAATCGGTCGATGAATGCACAGAGATTGAATTCGAACCGGCCACCACGATTATTTCATAAATCGCGGGACTGCGAGATCATGCGCCGCCGCGGTCCGCTGACTACTATTGCCGCTCGCTTCGTGCCTCAGATGGACCGATAAGAATTAAAATAACTCCAAGGCAAGAAAAGATAAATTATGAAGTGCCGCGAGCACGAACCGATCGCAGGCATTCGTGTTCGTGGCACGCCACAGAGCCTACCGGTTTGCGCCACTGTTTTCTTTCGCGGAGAACGAGCGTCGCAACTTCGCGAATCCCAGACTAAACCATAACTGAAACTTCTCTGACGCCTTGAATTACATAGTTCTGATCTTCTCGTGTTACACTAGCTGCCATCCCGAATTCACTTGCAAACTCGTAAATCACTCACCGGTAGGGTTATCGAGTTTCACTTTGTAATCAGGAGTTGCGGATATTTATGCAAATTTACGGTTTGATAGCCTACTTCGCGCAAGCGAGAGCAGTAATTTAATTGCTCGGCAAAGACATTGATCCAGGACAAAGTGAGTAAGTGCTCGTGCTGACAGATGTTATCTCAGGTTCTTTTAGGCTTTGCACATGGAAAACCGATTAATACTAATCACTTGGGCGAGGACTGGAAATAGTAGTGAAGAATTGCTCGTGTCAAAATTCTTGACACTGTGACGTACCCTTGAGGTAATGGAAAAGTGAAGCAAATGTAAAGAATTGCTAGTGGTCGATTGTCGTAAGAATACTATGTACTTGAATAATAAGAAATACTCAATTTTTTGAATAATAATTATTTGAACATTTATTTCATATTCAAAGTAGTTCAAATTATTCATTTAGATTTTTACTAATCTAGCAAATACATCTATATTTACTAGATTACTTCTTATAACAAAAATAAAACTTCTTTAGAGATTTTGTTGGTATTCCATATTAATTATAATTAAAATGATTACAATGTAAAAGATTTTAGACTTACTTTTATCCGCTGGACGTGCCAAATAAAGTGGATTGTCAACGCATTGTGTAAAAGCAGACACATACCTAAACAAAAAGAAAGATACATGTAGTATAAATTGTTGAGAGATGCCCCGAAATTAAATATAAATATTACCACCATTTCAAAAATCATTTAGTACACTAAAGTTACTAATACTACGAACTATTAATTTTCTTTTGCCTGTCACTCCATGTGTGAATTCAAATTAAATTAGATAAAAGAAATTTTACAAAGGGTTGTATGTGATAAAATATTGTATGTATGAAGACTGATACTTATACTGCGGATCTTCGCACAAAATAAAAATTGTTTTTATTAGTTGCGAGACACGGGAGCTACATCCACATTAATTTCTGTTTTTTACAATTCCAGTGCGTCGAAAATGATAAAACAGTATTTTTAAATTCTTTAAATGTATTGTATTTGATAGACTCATTTTTGTCATAACTGCATAAAATCTGCAGTCTACTAATAATAAAACAAATTGAGATAATAACTTGTGAATTTTATCATTCTATTGCAGTTCCCCTTAACGCTTCCGTAACAATAACTGGGTCTTTGATCCAGTTTCACAAAGGTTCTATCTAGTACTTTAGTTTTAACTTTGAACCGAATTCGATGAAACCTTGTGCACGTGTGTAACCTACACACGTCTACAAAAGACATATTTTAAATTTTCATTATGGTAACTTTTAATTTTTACTTCCAAATTCCTCACAATAGCAACCGCAATAAAATTTGTTCACATATTACCCAGTAAACTAAACCTACATTTCAAAAAAACTTAATTTATGGCTCGCGTAGCATGTTAAAAAAATTTTTTCCGCACGTGGTATTGAAAAAACCGCAATTTTCTTGACATTGTGCAAGTTTGACGAATTTTTTCAAGGTTATAAAACGTTCGTACCATAATCTCCCCATTTTCCAATATTCTGTCAAGTTTCAGCTGTAAATAAACAAAATTTCAGCGCTCTATCTCATTTCTATCGGAAGTTCTTTGATTTTGTCTCCGATTTAGACGAAAGATCCCACTGTGCGACGCAAGTCTGCCTGATGACAACAACGCAAACAAATCGTCGATTTCTCGCAATTAGCGTAATTTTGATCCGGTCGGGTGGCGATCGATCCGCGACGCGCCGAAATCAAATTAGTTTAATTACGTTCCTCGTCGCGATGCGGCCGTTCCGTGCTCGCCGCGGGGACGTCGCGTCGCGCGTCGCTTCGGTCGGCGGCGGCGGTGGCGGCTAAAAACGTGATTACATTTCCTATAATGCATGCCACGGTTACACGCGTTGCGTTTAACGTCGAACGGTTATGGCGGAAATTGCGCGAGCGCCTCTCCCCGGCTCGTTCCCGTTTCCATCTCTGCCGGAAGAATATCACCGGGCGAAATGTAATTGCATCCCAATAGTCCATTCGCGGGACTACGGCGAAAATAAATACTCGGAAAATGTGGGAATTCATTTGGCCGCCGCCGATCGAACACGCCCGGAAACTGTTCCCGACATCTTTAGGGGGACCCCGATTGAAAACGTTCAACGGTTTCGATCCGTTCTCTAATTTCAGAACAGCCCCCCACCCCCACTCTCCCGACTCCGCCCCTTCCCCCAATATCGAGTAATTAGGAACGATTTCGCAGTCGACGGCGCGTATTAGTCCGCGATTTTATCCGTGTGGGTACTCGCCGCCAACCATGCCATTTACAGTGGACTCGCATATTTGATTGAATCGGAATTGTATTTTTCTGGTCCGATTATGGAGATGTTCCGCTTTGATGTGGCCGGGATTCGACGGAATTGATAATAAAGGAATTACGGAAATATCGGCGAAGAATACAAAGGATCCCCGGAATATTGCGACAGATTTCATTGATAATCAGACGCGATGTAAAGTGTAAAGGATCGGAATAAACGGACGTCCGCGCGTTTTACGGCAAAGAGCAGAATCCAAACAATGAATCATTTTTTTTTAAAAAATCATTATTCATGTATATATTCAGGGTCTGCTGAATCACAATGAGCACGTCATTTCACATTTATTTTACCTTGAAAAACAAACAATATCCTAACTCTGTTACAGTATTTTATGTAACAAAAAGATATTTTTAATACTTTGATCAAAGAATTGAAGCCTCTATTTTCATCGTTCATTTTTTTCCAAGATATTTTTACATTACATAGTTGGAGAAAATGCTACAAATTCCAACGTCTTCAAAAACATTGCAAAATTTTTTCGCCATAAATCTACTAAAACTTGACGTACAATTGTTTTCACATGTTCTATAAAAAAAAAGAGGAGAACAAGTTCAATCATGTGAAGACCTAACAGTGTCTTTAATTACTGTGAAGTGTAGTAAAAAATCGTACATGAAGTTTTTTAATATAGTTGTAAAGTGGCAGCTTCAATCTTCAAACATGTAGTTGATCCGTTCACAAAAAAAGTTTTCAAAGTTTTTAGTGACATTTCAATTTACAGCATTTCTGAGAAAATAATATCTTCAATTTCCAATCCATTACATCATACAGAAACATCTTAAAAGAAAATAAGCGATATATTATAATTTATACTGCTTCAAGCTTAACACTGAGTTCAGGTTTATTGCTGAGCGATTATTCCTCACAAAATTAAAACCGATTTCGATGAAACTTTCACAGTGCATATAATTGACGCAGACCTACGAAACGTACTTTCTAAATTTTCAATATCGGCCGACATAAAAAACTTCTAAAATTCAACTTCTAGTATTTTTTCTACAATTCCGATCAATTGCTATTTTTGAAAAAAATTCTTTCACATCCTGTAGTAAACTTCTCGCTCTAGCTTCCCAAAAAAGTCGTATAGTACAATATTTAAAAAGTTATATTAATATTAATTCGAGTAACTGTACCTGTAGTTTAGAGTTTTTAATCACGTCAATCTGTACATTCGGTAATGCATTTACATACATACAATGCAGTACATGCATATACTGAAGAAACAGAAAAAGGTTACTTAAATTCCGGTATCGAAAACATGATCCCGGACGCCTATCGCGGAACTATCTTGCATAAAAGAGCCGGGGATCCGCTTTCCCAAAAAAGGAACCAAAAAAAAAAACACGTACACCGACATGGAACGGGCGGAACATTCAGCGTAGCCCGCGTCGATTCCCATTTCTACGTCCGTATCGAAAAACGGCCGGAAAATAGATTTCCATATTTTTCTGCGGTGGAGCGCGTATAGATAGACCGACAGATTGATAGACATTCCATCCAACTTTTACCAACCGATTGTCATCTGGTTGGTGTATTTCGGTCTCTCTCGCTCCCGGCGAACAGATGCCGTTGGATTTCCCCGAGAATTTTTCTTCTTTTTCCATTTTTTTTTTGTTATTTAAACGATGCTCTCGTACGCGATCGCGTTGTGATACGCAGCGTTCAATTCTCTCGGGATAGGTGATCATCCGTCGCAAGAGTTCCTCTATTACGTACGCTCGCGAGCACGGTTTTGTTTTTCCGGGGAAAAAAGGAATGTAAAAGCCGCGTTATTTCGAGCAACGGCGAAAGTGTTTTGCAACGACGAGTCTCTCGTCAACGTTCCGTTGTCGCGACGTCGATCGTGTAAACCAGAGAGTTCCAACTTGTAGCTCGCGAGCTATTCGAGGCACCATCAACGCTTAGGTTCTTCCCCCACTCCTAAACTTCATCGTTGTATGTAAAGTAGAACACGCATACATTGTAACTGGAGTGAAATAGGAGTTTAGTTTCATTCTTAAGGCTGCGCCGGAGCAAAAATCAGCGCCACTCGAGGTGAACTACCGAAGAAAGAGAAGCAGATATGTTTTTCGCAGGAAAGACACTGACAGAGAATATGGATCAGCTTGATTTTTCGAAAACCCGGTCGGCCTGCATTTAGCGAAGAAGCAATATTTTTTGATGCTCTTTGTGTTGAAATATTCTCTGCATTATTGCGGGGTCCCGCATAAAGCCCTTTTTTGCAATTTGGCTCTTGGAACTTTATAAACAACAAAAGTGTACGTTTTTATAGAACAAATTTTTTTCTGTACACTTTTTCCAAATGCTCTTTGTGTTGAAATACCCGCAATAATACTAAGAGTATTTCAACAGGAATCCATTTTCGGAACGAAAAATTAATTTTACATGTAAGCCGCGGCGGGACAAATATTTTCGACACTGCAGCGCACTGGTTTGATACTCTTCACCTACTTAAAACTGTTCTTAACAAAGCGAGCTTTATTTTTGTTAGGTGGCTCGCAAAAGTTCCAGCTTCGAAATTGTATTAAATTCTGAGTTCATAATTTTCATTATTAACATAAATACTTCAGAATTTATTCAGAATTTTCAGAAGCGTGAAACAAAAAATCATGGCTGGGAATAAAATACCCGTTACGTCATGTCGATAAAAAACCATATTGCTGGCGGTGAGCTAATATTCGAAAAATGTACTCAGGTTGCACAGAAAGTGTAAGAGATTTTAATATAAAAATTGGTAGTTGCATGTTGCATCGAGCATACATAGTCTAAAAATGATCATAGCAATTAGTAGCCTGCGGTACTTACGCAAAGTGAACATTTTCGATGTCAATAACAAGAAATAGAAGCTGCATGAAAATGTGTATTTCCCCTTTTAATAATTCGATTATATCTAAAAAAAGTGTAACAACTTAATTTGTGTTAATATCTTCACGGTTTTGTTTTCATTGATTTTGTTATAAATTCATAAAATTTCCAGTTTAGTGATTAATAGACTGCAGATGTGTTTTTATGGCCTGTAAAATTGCTTAAAAAATACTAGAATATCGAATGCCCTGATTTCTTCAAAAATTGAAAATTGCATAAACATCCTGGTGATTGACTTCGTAGTAACCGTGACTGTTTTACAATTTCGTAGATCGTTTATCAACAGACATGTGCTCAATTTTTCTCGCAAAACGGACTGTAACATGAACGCTTTACCACCACGAACATTCTCCATTAATCATGTTTCTTTTAAATACCACGGGTCGTGTACACAGACCCGTATTAGGTTCAACTAAAACATTCTGTCAACTGAAAACCCAGAACACCGTGCATAAAGTACGAAGTTCAATTAGGAAATTCAATCATTCGAGTTTGTAATTCGAAGCAGTATATCAACATCGAGTTGCAAATGAAATACAAAACCGGAGCTAATGGTGAGTGACCGCAAATCATATCGTAGACCGGTACAGTCCACGGAAATGTTATGAAGGGATTGTTTGAAAGGAGCCCAGTGTGTACTAAACTTGAAGCATGATACTTGGGAGCTTCCCAGAGGAACACATAGAGGAGAAGTGCCCTTGACGGTCGTGAGTCAACTGGGAGAACTGCGCAATGGTCAACGAATTTGTTTGCGAAGTGTGCTGAAAATAACTGGGAACCTCGTTGGTCATCTTCCACGAATCGTACAAATTGTAAGGAGGCGGATATAAGCTTCCTACTTATAGAAGTTTTAATTACTCGATTAATTTACCCGCAACTACCGCATCAAAGACGTCAGAGAATTCTACTACTATTTTATGCTAATTGATCCCAATTTGGAGGATCAGTCAAAAAAGTTAATTTCACTATCTTGGAACTTTTGATTTGGAGACTTGATGGAGACGATGTTTAATACCTCTACTTCAAATTGCTAATTAATTTTCTAGACGTCGCGGCTGTTTTAAATTTGTTACTAACCCTCATCCGTCCCTCATTTTACGAAATGAATCTGTCCCTTGGTGCCAAATTGACACAGTGATAAAAAATCGATAAAATAACAAGGTAAACAGTTATTTTTCGATGTTTTTTTATTCAAATTGATAAGTTAACATTTACACCTATGCTTTTTCGGTCATTAAAAAAATAAAACTCACCAAGTTTCGACCAAACTTACCTACAAATGACAGAACAATGTAATTTATTTCGGGAAAACTGCGTCAAATTGACACGAGGGACGGATGAGGGTTAATCATTAAACCTGGCTGTCCGCTGGAAGTTGCATAAAATACAATATTTCATGCGTGACGATAAAATTATACTACATTTAACCCTTAGCACTCGAGTGGTGACTCTGAGGCGCCACTAAAAATTGCTGTACTACTATTTCAAATATTGTCTATATTATCAGATATGTGGATATCTAATCAATTATTAATTTGAGTATTGTATGAGCTATTATATCAATTTCGTATCCACCAAATTTAAAAAATCATTCAGAATGGAAATATACTAAGTCGGAAGAAATGTTTAATTTTCGAGTTAAAATATAATAGCTCCGAGTGCAAAGGATTAAGTAAATGAACTTTGAGCGAAGTTCCGGAACCAGGAACCCCCAATGCGACGCGACGGTTCGCCCACTATGGCAGAGAGCAGCTCTCCCACTTCCAACCTAACTCGTGTGCCAGAGTGACGAGCATGATACCCCACTCTTCGACCTCCGTTCAGCAGTCAAGTAGTGGGGGCAACTCTCTTTGCCTAAACCGGAGAGAGGAGTGGGGGATTCGAGCTACAACTGGCTCGCGAGCCGTAAGTTCGTCACCTTCTAGCTCTTGCAAGGCGGATGCTTTCGATGACTTCTCATGGTAACTGCTAAATATATTCAAATATATATAAATTTTCTTTTACCTCGAATTTGTATAAAACGTTCGTAACTCTCGGTTCAGAGGGACCCAAGTCCCTCCAAGTCCAAGCGTTAATGGTACTTTATTCGCGTCTACGGACCCCTTTCAAACAGCTAGTTTACCCACAGAAAGGATCAGGATACGTATCCGCAGGTAACGCGTCTCGCAGAAATTGATCGAGCGCGAAGCGTTAAACTAAACGCGGATTTTTAGTGCGGTTGCTCGATTCCAGCGGAACGGAACGGTGCTCGCGGTATAATGCTCGGCCGCCGAATCGATTCAGGCCTATAAATTCACGGCGAACTTGATCCCACCTCCACTTACATCGCAAACAAGCCATGAATATCGCACGCCTTGCTCTGTTTGTCGCTTATTCATAGCCCATCTTTCCTTCCCCCTGGAAACACAATCCCTTAGCCGCGGTCGTCTCTTTTCCTCGTCGTTCCCTATGGTAACCCATAGTACACTACGGTTTCCCATAGTCCCCTACGGTTCGTCATGGTAACCTACGGTACCCTACGGTCCAAACGCGCTCGCGTTTTTCTCGCTGCATTCCCCGCGGCTAGCTTCTCAGCTCGTGTCTGCTCGTTCTCTCTCAAACGATAGAGAAATCTCTTTCTCCCTTGAGTGGGAGAGAAATCTTCCCTCTTGCTCTCTCGGGCAGAGCGATCTTCCCTGGAGTTCCGGCCGCGTAAACACGGTTCTCTCCCGCTGGCCGACGAGTTTCCATTAGCAAGACCAGTACCGCACACGCGGACGAACACGGACCTGGCGCCAGCACCGTGTTTCCATCGCGGCGATAGCAAGCCTTGCGCGAGAACCGGCGCAACCTCGCTCGCTTCGGGAAAAAAGAAGACCCGGGTGAAAGGGGAGACGCGAACGGGGAAAGAAAACCGATGCTGCCGCTCGAAAACGAGCTAGCTGTGCATAGCATCCTTGTCGCCGCGCCGATCGCGGCGATGCAGCCACAGCCTTATCAAGATGCACCCATCGCGCTTCAATCTGCTCGCGATCTTCAGACGTGAACCTGTACAGGGCATCGAGAAAGCAATGGACAGTTGTGCTACTTGCGATTCGCGATGGACACTTGCGGAATAATGTCTCGATATACAGGGTGGGTCACCACATGTTATTATTATTATATATTATTATAGACGGACCGAAGTCCTCTTACATAAATGTTTACAATAGAAAAAGATAAAGGACTGCACGTATAATAACAAAGAATAACAAAGAAGGGACATGCACAGAAACTAATGGTACAAACGATATGGTATTATCCTATAATCCTGCGTAATTGTTTTTTAAAATTGTGCAAAGACTCAGTAAAGAAATCAATACGATTATAGAGAGTGCTAGAGTCTGCTATAATGTGATTTATTGGATTAATTAATCCATAAGTAGATCTGGCTTTAGTTCTCAATACACGTTCGGGTACATAGCAATTGATTTGCGCAAGTAGAGAGGAACAATCAATATGATTATTAATTAAATTAAATATCAAGCTCTGGTCGGATACTCTTCTTCGAGCAGACAATGTTTCTAGGTTCATTGTGGTTAATATTGCGCAATAATCATGATCAAAGAATGACATTGGTTTTTCTTAGCTTATAGAACAAAACCGGAGAAGTTTATGCTGTACTCTCTCGAGCATGATTTCGTAATTAGAGCTTCTCGGAGACCATATAATTGAAGCATATTCTAACAGGGGCTGGACGAGGGTGATATAGCAATCTAAGTGTGTGGATTGAATGAAAATCTGTGGAAAAACGAAGTATGAAACCGAGTGTTCTTGAGGCGGAGTTAGTAATATAATAAATATGGTTGGAAAAGTTCAAGGTTATATTAAGGGACTGTCGTCAGGGTTGAGGCACGGTTTGCTTTTCAGCTATAAAATTTCACAGGATGAGAATCACGCAAACAAATGTATACCGTTCGAAAGGTATAGTTGCCAGCGTTAACGGATAAAATGTTATAGCCAATTTTATGAAGACAATATTCTCGGCAGAAATAAATTTAATGTGTTCATGAAAAGTTTGTTTATAAACAGAAAGAAAGTTGACAACCATGACATTGGTGTTTCCAGTGCGTTAATGTGGAAAAAAAGCTTTCCGACAGTCTTTTATTATTATTCTGGAAAATGGTTCATGTAGAGTCGAATGATATTAAGTGGAGCACATTCTGATGTTAATAATTTTCTTGTAGGTGGACGCGTAGAGGACGTATGAAGGTCGTTCACTTTTTTTTAAAATGGTAACATTTATATTTTTTATTGCACCACTTATGGCATCTTGATATTCTTTACAAGAAAGCGTTAAGAGATATGGGAGACTCGATGTGACGATCCATTTACATCATAACATTCGCAAATACTTACTCCAACCAGTATTCTTTTACCATCGCATTTGTGCCATTTTTCTGATTAGATTGATCGTTTTACTGATTACTCGTTTAATTCACGATAGAGTAGTGACTAATGTAAATAAATTTTGCAAGCTGGATGCATTGCCTCCAGTCAAATATTGCATCCGTAGTTTCTATTCCCATTTAGCTTGACGATTTTCACACTCCCAAATTCACCAAACCCACAAAACAGCAAAATCACGCGGATACAGGTCGGTCCCATCGCAACAAAGGGATTCCATAAAAATATTCCGATAGTCGGTAGAATCATCGCAGCAAAAACCGTCTGCCGTCTTTACGAGCCCGTTCATACAAAGTTTTACGAAAACGGCCGGCAGGGTGAAAGAAAACGGTGGAGGAGGCGAGACATCATGCGAGAATTTTCTATTTGCCCGGAGTAAACACTTCAGCGCGGCATTCTGGCAGTGCTCCTTATTCTCTTTCACTATGCGGACCCTTCCCACGTGCTCTCCTCCTTCAACGGCGTCCCGTGGCTCTTTCGAAATTGAAGAGATTCGATCAAATATTAGGCGGCTCCTTTCCGGGGGGCGATTCCTCGCTCGACCGACTACTGACACGTTTTTCGAACGCCTGGCCAACTGGCTCCGACACGAAACTCACGGGAAATCGACGAGGAAAGCTCGATCTGGACCAAACCAATCAGCTGCCGGACGAATTTCCATGCGAGACGGCGACCGAGGAACCAGAAACGCAATATGAATACCGCCTTGAAACCATCGATACTTTATTTAAGGGGTCCCTTCACTTTGATAGCAATTTCAAAGTTTTGTGGTTGTATGCTCACGAGCACAAAGCAAAGGAGAATATTGATTGCATAAAATCGAAAAAATTTTGTAGGGTAAGAATTTATTCCGACCAGCGTCCATGTGTAAGCTAACTACCACTGCAAAGGGTTAAACTTTATGGACACATTTGTCAATATTTGGGGAATATGAAATTTTTAGCGGAAAAATGGTGATTCTGTCAAAGAATACAGTGGTTCAACGTTTGTCATAAATTCAGTAAAGCGGTCATTAAAATAGGCGGTCTCTCAAACCGTTGCCAAGTGAATTACTAATATTCCTGGTAACTAGGCACAGTGAATCCAAAAAGTATTTCAACACTGAGTATCCCATTTTCGAAAAATTGTCCATATTTGTGCTGCGATAATTTTGTTAAAAAAATGGTATACAACAATACACCTGGACTTATTTTAATACAGGGTGTCTCAGCTAAAGGAGGCCACCTAAATATATCCTTTATTTTTAATAGCACAAAAAATATCTATCATAATTTAAATGTTATCGGAGGAGGAGTATTATAGAACAATTTTTTTGTCCGGTTTTTTCCAGTTTTTTCAAGGTCATCGTTATTTTTTATCGGGAAAACTTCTTTTTTTATTCCGTCTTGTAGCGGCTGAAGAAATACATCTGAATATGCTTCAGCCATTACCTTCAAGCGACCTTGGGTACCAAAAATGTGGTAAAATTGTAGGATAATATTAGGATTACATTTGAACTTACTATTGTATATTTAATATTTAGTACTTAGTACATCGTTCATTTTCATCCAGGATATTTCTTTATTAAGCTTTGAATGAAGGGTGTACTGCCATTTTTTAAATAAAATACACTGTAAAGACTTTACCAAATTTGTTTCTCATTTCTGGTACTATAAAGCAGCAAAAAAAATGGCAAACTAACTTTTAAGCAGTCGTTGTGAAGGGGAACTCGATCTTAAGTCTGTAATTAATTTGTAGTATTTTAGACCAAAAACGTGTCCTCGGTTTTCAAATATTCTAGAAAAAATTGAATTGATGAAATGCAAAAATAGAGACTTCAAAATTAGCCCACATTTATTATTGTACAATAAACTATCATAGTGTTAATATTGACAGTTTCTCGAGAATCAGAAACGTAATGTGCAAATACTTTTAGTATCCACAGTACATACAAACCACCAATAATTTCATAAATTTAACATTGGATTCTATTTGAACGAAAATTCAGAGCGGCCTGACGAACCTAGTACAATAATTATAACGAAAATTGCATATAGTCCTGAGTGAACAAGTTAAATATTGAATACGAATATTCGTAAAAATCTTTCCGCGTAGGCAGGCCACTTCTACATTCCGAAAACAACGCGGAACAATAAGCTGGCTTTCGAAACTCGCATCTCTATACAAAAGTTGAAGTTTCCGTCGAAATACCCACGTGGTCCGTGGTCCGCTTCGTACAAGGAGACGCGACTTCACTTTCAAAGGAGCCGGATGTTCCCCGAGCCGCGGATAAAACTTGGAAGATTTAAAAAGGGAAGAAAACCAGAAAAAGGGAACCGACGCTTCTTCAAATTCAGACAACCAAGCAAACTGCAATTTGCCACTCCAAACAAACCTCGTTTTTCCCCGAGGATCTCCTTTAGCCCTGAAGAACGTTCGTTCGCCGCGCCATTAGTGATTTCCAGCGAGAAAAATTAATTTCTTTTTAATGCGAGCGGCTCGCGGCTCGGTTCGTGTAATACCGGGACATCGTTGTCGGCCATAATTAAAACAAGCGCGATAAATGAAACGAGAGGAATTGCGACGGGCGAACGGAGACGATAAAAAGCGGAAGAGAATCAGCAAACGACGAATTAAGCCGACATCGATTTTTCCGTGGCGCGCGCGAATGTGTCCCCGTGGTTGTTTTCGTTTTTCCATCCTCCTCTCCCGTTTTGAAGGCGAACAACATAATAACTCCGGCATCCCCATTTGTCTTACGCGTTATAAATTATAATTGCACGGAACTGGGTCGAGATATCGTGGGCTTGCGGCCGGGAGTTCATGAAATTGAATAATTTCTGGATCGAGGTATCGCGCCGTGTTCCCGTTGTTCTTGCGAGGAACGACGCCTCGCGATTTACGAGCCCCGTTATTTACCTTCCCGACCCGGAGAATTACATTCTCAAGCGTTCGCTGTTCGCTAATGATTACCGGATTCCCAGCGCAATACCCTCTGATTTATTGATCCCGAAAATCGTGTCGGACGCGGTATTTTTGCGCCCGCCATTGTTTTCCATGTTTTACCTAGTTGTTCCCCTTGTTTGTACTTTTTTTACCGTGCTTTCGACATATCCGTTGGATGTACTACGGCAGCTAGTTTTCGAGTGAAATTGCTAACGTTATCGCTAAATCGCGAAAAATCGGGCCGTTTATGTGGCGATGAAATAGAGCGGAACTGCTCGTGGTTTAATTAACTCGTCGCGGTGAAAAATGTTTGCGAGCGTTTATTATTTTTTAAAATGATCTGACTTTATTTTAATGCATCGGTAAATTTTGAATCTAATTGAATAAAAAATTTTGATTCAGGCAATCTTTATTTCCCATAAAAATCCGCGATCTAATTATAAAAGCATATTACTACAATCTTAAGAGGGTATCTTAAATTTAGACAGCAGATTTTATGCGTTTATGATAAAAATGAGTAGGTATAATTTAGAACAGTAAATACAATATAAGAATTTAAAAATATTGTTATATTATGTTCAATCTATTAAACATATTCGGAAAGAAAATCAATTTTGTGTTTAGTTTGTTGTAATTCAGGTAGAAAAGATTTATTTTGCATAAAGATCCGCTGTCTACTATATTTGTTCCATTATAAGATTCCAAGATTGATTAGTTTGAAATACAGTGACTCCCGCTAATATTCGGACACTCTTAAAAACATCATAACTTTTTAAATATTGCAATATACGACTTGATATTTTTGGAGAATTTAGAACAATTAATTTGCTGCAAAACGTGGCAAAATTTGTTGAAAAAAACTGCAAGCTGTCGGAATTGCAGAGAAAATACTAAAAGTTGTATTTTGCAACTTTTTTATGTGGGCTTGTGTGGAAAATTTAGGAAACACGTTTCCTAGATCTGTATCAATTAAACATATTCTGAAAATTTCATCAAAATCGGTCGACGTTGTAATGAGCTATAAACGTTTAGAGATGGTAAAAATTGCAGTTTTTCACGATTTTCGGCCTCCAACTGCAGTAATTCTAAGGATTCTTACATCTTCCAATGCCTGTAGTTTTTTCCCGCATCAACCGATTTCTATGAAACTTTCACAGTGCACATAATTGACACAGATCTACAAAATCTATTTCTTAAAATTTTAATATAGGCCCGCATAAAAAAGTTGTAAAATGCAACTTTTAGTATTATCTCTACAATTCCGACGAAATGCAATTTTTGAAAAAATTTCTTTTCACATCCTGTAGTAAACTAACTGCTCTAGCTTCCCAAAAATGTTCAAATCGCATAGTTCAATATTAAAAAAGTTATGGTGTTTGTAAGAGTGTCCGAATATTAGTGGGAGTCACTGTACATAGAACTGTTCCCTAGAAGATTATAATTTGAATATTTATGTCGTGATTGGAGTAAGTACGTAGAAAATTCACCGTTTCACTGAAATGAGTGCTAGCAGATGAACCATAAGCTCGATAATGTTGATTTTCGAGCACGACCTACAGTAAAAATTACGCTAAACGTTCTGGAAAAATGAAATATTGTTAAAACGCCCGTGCATATCTCCCCGTTAAATTGTTTATTGTGCAAAAGTTCAGTCGGTCCCTTTAGTCTCTTTGTTATACAATTTCATAGATGCTGACGACAAAATGCCAAAAATCCAAGTAAATCATTGACTGGATCGGAGAATTAACGTTCTACTTTACTAATTTCAATAGACATGCAGCTTAAGTGTCCATTCATTGGACAGGTGATCTTCTAAAAGTTTTCTAACGTCCAGAAAATGAATGAAGACAAAGAAACCGAATCATTGCAGCGGTGGGAATGGGGTAGCGATTGTACAGCAAATGATTAAATGGTAGCTTTGCATATAGTGGAAAAATCCGGCGAGACGCGAGGAGGAGCGCGTGCCCGCGCCAGGTGCTAATTAATAGTCGGGGTTTGCTCGTCTGTGCGTTTTCATTTATCCGATAATTGGGCTATCTATAACCGGTTCTTCCAGCAGCGTGGCGGTAAAGCAAATTGTTGGAACAACAATGTATTCGCGAACGTAACGGCGGCCGGTACGGCGTTCTATCCACGCAATTTCCGCGAGCAGCCAAGCAATTCCGTTGTTCGAATCGACGTTGATGCATCTGCGCGCGCTCCACGGCGAGTATGCATCGACAATAGCGCACGCCCCGGAAAAGGTGATTTCGCCACGGAACGTACGGAACGTCATCTTCAGAACTTTCGAAAATATTTCGCAGCCCCGGCGTGATACGAACGTCGCTGTCCAAAACAATTTCCGCGGTACTTTTGCCCTATCCGCGATCTTCAAATAAACGCTTCCTTAGCGGAACATGCTAATCGCGACCGCCGTTAACACTAGGTTTACGGGACGCGTCAGAATGACAATGAGAAATTATTCAACAAATTTCTTTCTTTGGATACACAGGGCGTTATGAACAGATCTCCTGAATAACTCGCTTGCTTTTGAAGATACAGTAAATCCTCTATAGTCGCAAAAAGGTCATACACGATGAATGCAACAAAATATCCCTTTCCACTGTAGTCATCTGATCTCGGCTCAGATACATCGGTGCGACGCGAAGTGTCGCAGTCGCTGGCACAATTCAAAGGCCCGTGCGTCCTCACAATGTAATACCAATATAAAAATTTTGTAATTATTACTTATTTTTTTATGAAACTTTCACCAGTATGTTTGTGGCATTTCTCTGATTAAAATAAGACCGAACACGATATAATTTCAACCGTATTTAGTGGTTTAATTGACGATGAACGTTTCGGGCGCAAGGAAGGACAGCGTATGGGAAAGAAAGAGACGCCGAGAGGCGCTGTCCTTCTGTACGTTCGGTCTTTCAAGCCCAAGAAAATAGTATCATAATAGCTCCCTCTTGCACGAAACTCCTCGATTGAAATGATCATGTTTGTATTGCTACCTGACATCGTTCCAATAAAGCGACAGGTGAAGACTCGCTCGAGGCAGCAGTTTTTCGCGACTCACTCTGTATAGTGTCCCACTAGCAGCACAAAAGGGGGAAAGAGCGGCCGCGGCCGTTGATTGAAAGAGAAGAAAAGGGAGCTGAACGGGAAAACCGTGCGGAAAATCGAAGGGGCGTACGTGCTTCTATGTTTATCGACAGAGAGAAAGAGAGAGAGGGAGAGGCCGTCGAAGGGGCACGATTTTCGTAAGCAAACGCCGGCGGCGGCGTCGAAACGGCGTTAACCGAATCGAGGCGACGTAAAAATACATGCAGCCCTTGCGCGGAATCGAACGAGAGAAAACCCGTCGGCCCTCGTGTTCCTTGTTTATGGGAAGATGTCGCGTCGTAGAAGGGTAGTTTCCCCCCCGAGCTACACAGCACACCCTTTTCTTCCGGCGGCGCGGCGTTTCTCTGAACCGTCGCTGGTGTCGGGGTTGACAAAACAATTCCTGTGGGCTGCTGAAACTCTGGTCTTTGACTTGCCAGTAAAAACAAGGAGCAGGGGTGGTTGCGGGTGAGGGGTAGGAGGAGAAGGGTGGTTTCGGGAACAGAGAGGCGTCGAGTAAATACGTCTTCGCCAGCTGTTCCTCGGTTTTCGGGCTAAAACAGGACCAGAGCACAACAAGCGTTCTGCAATTAAATTACCATCATCCCCCGTTCGCTTGTGCGCGCTGCACCCGGCGACCGCCATCGGCGAACCTCCGGATGTTTCTTTTATTTCGCTCGGTGCCGCCGGCAATTAAGCGTATTTAGGAGGCAATTAAACGATCGCGGCGCGTACCAAAGGAAAAACCTGCACGCACTAAGCGGAACAGATTCGGTTGGACGGCCCGAACCGATAACGAGCTTCCGGCACGGCTTACGAGCGAGATAAGGCCTCCGAGAAGATGTAGATCTTTCTCCCGAGACCGTGAAACGGTAAAGGTAAAGCGGATTCGCCCGGTTCTACCATAGTCACTCGACCCCCCGCGCTCCGACAACTTCACCGGACCAACTTTCCCCGGGAAACCTGCAATTAAAGGTACGAACTTCGCGGAAACGGTCCCGCGTCGGGCGAGATCGACCTTTCGTTTGTTTTTTAAATTGGTGTCGACTCCTCCTAGTTGCGCTGAGGTTCCCTGTGCAACCGTTTTCGCGAATCTTCACCTTATCTATTAATATAATCATACAAAAACATTAATAGCAAATCTCTTTCGACCCTCTATAGTTTTAACACTTTGCAGTAAACATTTCTTCCGACCTAGAATCATTCCATTTGTATGATTTTTATCATTGTATGGATATGAAATTGTTATATACCTCATACAATACTCAGATGTGCCGATTTCGAAAAGTAATCGATTAGGTAAGAACACATTTAATAGCGTAACCAATACTGCGAATAATGGTACAGCCATTTTAGTGGTGCAGAATCACCACTCGTGGTGAGGGTGCGAAGGGTTAATTTTTGGGGTTCACGTAAACCGTTCTGTAGAAACTTAAATTTATTCTTTGAGAAAATGTGAGGGAAAAAATCGATTCTCTCAAACTGTTCCGTCAGTATATCAGCTCCCACCCATTCTACTAGAGGTTTATCGATGCCAATAAGAACGGCGACAGGTCTGATTCTAACCTGGCTAGCAAGAGGTACCAACTTTACTTTGCGGGGGAGTAAACGGTAGCGGGGAAGAGCAAGGTCAAGAGAGAGAGGGTTCAGGGAGCAGAGAGAAGTTCAAACTTCTACACCCTCGCCACTCCTGAAAACGTCGCCCGGGGACTTACAAGGAGAACACGAAGACCTGCCAGTCGGAAGTTGCCAAGCCGTAGCGAAGGTATCATCTACGTGACAAGTTGATATATAAGCGTGTACATATGTATGCGCGGTACAAGGCAGGGGAAGCGAAGACTGTCCAATGTAAAACATCGACTGAGAGGAAGATGATCAGAGAACGAGAACTCGGTGGAAACTGTGATCCCGGTGTTACCCCTAACGCGATTAACAACAGGAATTTGTCATTTTGTTCGGGCTCCTCTGCGATGTCTAACCTCGTCGCACGTGTCTGTTAATTAACGTCTTTTAATCTATTACCGCTCCCGTGGGCGACGAAATTGTTTTCGTGTAACGAGACGTATTGCTGTTTGAATTGTTTTCATGGATTGAATGAACCTATCTCGCATCGTTTCGTACACGAATCATTTTCTTCAAACACTTGTTGCTCACGTTTATGTTAATTTGTACGTAGTTGAACGGATCGAATTGTATGAAAACCCTCGTCTTACTATTTGCAAATTACAGTGCATTATGGTGACGAAACTTTAAGTTGTAAGAACTGAATTAACGATTCTTTGAAAATTTATGACAGTGTATTATGGCAATGGTAAAAATGGGTAGATCAAATAGGAGACTGTGAAAATATTTGAATCATTTAGAAATACTATTATTGTTAAGAAATTAATGTCTATGCAGCTCTAGTATCTTGCAATTAATTCAGATAATTTTTATTTTCCATAAAAATCCGCAGTTTAATTATAAAATCATATTACTACAATCCTAGGTCAGTATTCCGTATTTAGATAGCAGATTTTATGTGTTTACGGTGAAAATGAGTAGGTGTAATTTAGAACACAGTAAAAATATTGGAAGAATTTAAAAATACACTATTATATTATGTTCAATCTATTAGATATATTAGGAAAGAAAATAAATGTTGAGTTTACTTCAGTTTGTTGTAATTCAGGTAAAAAATGTTTACTTTGCATGAAGATCCGCTGTCTACTCATATCTTCATGCATTTATGGCTTCTGGAAATTTTATAAAAGTACTAGAGTATAAAATTTGACAGAATCTAATAATTTTTATTTATTTTACAATGCTACCATCATTGAAAATAAGGTTTGGTTTGATCCCACTTTCTTAAACTTCGTCTACGAAAATTGCAAATTGCATAAACATCCGCAGTCTAGTTAGGAGATCCAAGCATTGAACTTGTTCCCTAGAAGATTATAATTTTAATATTTACATAATTATTGCAGTAAATACGCAAAAAATTCCCCGTTTCACTGAAATGAGTGCTAGCAGATAAACCATAAACTCGATAACGCAGATTTTCTAGCACAACCTAGAGCAAAGATTGCGCTAAACGTTCTGGAAAAATGAAATATCATTAAATGTTGAAAAAGTGGGGACTCGCGAAACGTCCGTGCACATTTTCCCATTAAATTGTCGATTGTTAAAGAATTCAGTCGCGCGGCGTTTCTTTCAGCCAGCGCGTTCATCATTTACCAGTGACGAATGCGAGCATACTTTCCCCCTTTCGCCTGCCAGAATCACCTCGACAAAGTGTGTCTAACGTGCATGTAGGTTAACATCCCGTGCGGAACTCGATCGCACAAAGATGCGACGGTATTCGCCGTTCAAGAGCAACCGCGCGCGGAGGCGGAGAACGCGAAATCATGTCGGAGATCTCGCGAAACGAGTCGAGTCGACGGGAAAACTCGAAGCTGCAGCGGTCGCGTGGTAAACAGCCTGAAAGAGTAACGAGCTCGCCGAGACAAAAGCGTTCTTGATATTCCGCGAGCAGAAGGGCCGCGAGATGAAAGAAACTAGATCACGATCTTCTCGAAACATGCGCGAGTGGCACGCGTGATGCACGGACAAAAAAAAATCAAAGAGGCCTCGAGGTTTAAGGGCGAAGTTGTTCGTAGGGAAACGATCGAGCACGTGGAGTAGCTAAAGGGACTGTCGTAAAGGTTGAGACACGCTTTGTTTCTTAGCTGTAAAATTTCGTAGGATGAGAATTACGCAAACAAATGTATACCGTTGGAAAGGTACGTTTGCCAGCTACATTTTCGCTGCAGAAAGTATAATGATAGCCTTAACGGATAAAAAGTTGTGGCTAATTTTCTGGAGACAGTTTTCGGCAAAAATAAATTTTGCCGTATAAACTGCGACACCTCAAAAACTCTGAAAAGTACGTGCATAATTTCTTAGCTAATCATTTGACACAAAAAAACATTGTCCAAAGAATTTAAAAATACTGTTATATTATTTGACACGCATTAAAATTATTAACTAGTTCAATAAATGTCTGCATGACACCTGTAATTAATATAGACAATTCTTACGTTGCATAAAAACTCACAGTCCACGGATTAGTTTGAAAATTCAAGCCAAATATAAGGGTGAAATAATGTTTCTGGAACATTCAAGATTGTTCCTCTAAAATTGTAATTTTTTGTCTAAAAACAAACATAAATTTCACGTATTTTCACTTAGTATGGCAGCCATACCACAACCTCCTATATTATCTTCGGTTCGGAACAACATCTCTGACACTGACCGCAAAAAGCGATCGATAAGCAATATTTCACGGTATAGGATCTCCAGTTGCTATTAGGTGAAGTGGAGGGTCGGGTGGAAAGGTCAGGCAAATCGAGGTCAAGCGACAAGCGCAGCCCTCGAGAACGGGGTGGTCGCGATTATACCTGGAGGGGAAGATCGGTTATACCGACACGTGAAGTGCAATAGCTGAGGTGACGATAGGGAATCGACCACGATGAAGGGTTGAAGAAGGATGGAATCGTTGGAAGGGAGGCAGGGGGGGGGCGGTGCATAGAGATAGCGGAGAAGGAACGACGTTGCAAAGAGAGGTCAGGTATTACAGCTTGACAAGTTGATGCATCCCTCTTGCCTTCCGTATCGGATTTCTCGAAAGCACTATACCGGAGGAGGATCTTCGAGAGTTCTCCGGCGAGCAGCGGATAGCGGATCGACCGTGTCAGCTTTTGAAATTCTGCTCCCGAGTCGATTTTACAGTAAACAGGTACGCGACGGAGGAAAACAAGGGATCCGGGATTGGTCAAGTGTACGTTGCGCCGTGCCGCGTCGGATGCGAGATTCTTCCATGGAATCTTGTTCGGAGTGAACGACGGGGAGAGGCTCGAGTGGCTCGGCTGCTGCTGCAGCCGCGACGTGCTCGAACCATGGAAATTGCATGCCAGTCATTCTGGGGCTGATTAAAACCTCTGAGTGACTGCAGACACCCCCTCTCGCCGCCAACGGTAATCAACACTTGATTTTTTAAACGATCGTACGGTCGTCCAGGAATTTACAGTAATGCCTCCATATGCGCGAAAAAGATGTACATGATATTTACGTTTGCCCCCACTGACGTGGAATTTGCCCCCCGAGGGGCCCCGAACCTCGCTGAGGAGTGTAACATGTAATGGTATTGGACGGAAGGTCGTTCAAGGTTTTTTTGAATAGAATATATTCATTACAACAGTCTTATAGCTCATAAAAAAAGAAATTTAACAATGTGCGATGTGTTGACCTTTACGTGACCTTCAACGAGATCCTACCTAACAAGTGAGAGAGAATTAACATTACGGAGCTCTAGAAATAACTTTTCAATTTATTTTATAAAAATAACAAGAATGTCTCTTGAAATTTGGTAAATAATTCCTCAGGGAAGCATCTTTACAATCTTAATCATCACAAATTAAGAATATTAGAACCCGTTATTTTGACGTATTTATGGAACTTTTGCTGACATATTCACTAATTCAATTGACGATTTAGTAGAACTTCAATTAACCGAATCGATGAATTCGTCGTTATCTGAACACCTGCTAACACATCTAATAATTTCAAAAAACTGATTTTTATTTTGGAATCATTTTATTTCCTCAACGATTGATTGATCCTGTGTTAGAATTGGAGGAATATTTCCAAAAGATCCTTTGCTGTTTCATGATTTCTCAAAGCGTGGATTCTGTGTCGCAAAAATTGTATTGGTTACACGTAATTGAAGCAAGCTCGAAGCGACAGACGCACGATTTTTCATTCAAGTTCACCCGAGTTCATGAATACGAATTTTCTCTTATTTTATTCTCCCTTTAACGGGATGGGGGGAGGAGGAATAAAACAGTTTCCTCTCTTCCTATTTGTGAGAATTCTTCTTCCAGTTTCCTCCTCCGTCGTTGCCAGTTTTCTTTCCCCGGCACACTCCAGTAAATCTTGAGCCGCTTCTTGAGCGTAATGCTCGTGATTTTACGGATTGACCGACTTTATTCCCGTGACCGAGACGAATTCGCAATAAGAAGCGTTGTTTTTCTCCTGGTTCGACGACGACGTCACCGGAGAAAAATGGAAACGGACTACAAATAGAGTCGCGAAAGGAATTACGTAAATCCTGCGATCCTTTATTGGAATTGGCGTTCACGGTGAACAAGCGGAACGTGTCTTACACCCTTATGCCCACACCTTTGCTATCATCCATCTTGGAATTCACTGCGGAAAGGGTCACAGCCGTTCTACACTTTCCCATTAAATCTCGACCAGCTAGCTATTGCAATCGACTATTTTAAGTAGGTCATACTGTAAACAGCGTTTTATTCTCAAACAAAAATATATTTTTACGAAAATTAATGATACTAATAAATGACAGTCTTCAGATTTTTTACTTTACGATTATTGAAATTATTAAGATACTTTCTTGGATAGTGATTCAATAGAATTTTTTATTCATTTCGCATTCATAGCTACTTTTAATAGTCGGTAGAAGTAAAGTACATAATAATAAAATCTTGGAAAATTTAATAAGAACCTTGTATATTTTAAAATTTAATAAAGTCGCTAAGAAAATATTTTAGGTAACTTCCGTTTCTCAAAATTAATATCAGGCGAATTTTTATCTTGTCTAGAGATCTGCAGCGTACTTATTAGTGAAAAGGGAACCAGACTTTGATGCAATGCGAAGATAAGGGCAAAAACAGTGACAGATACTGACAGAACTATTTTGTATTTAATTATCTCTTTATGAAACTGTTACCAACACATTATTGATGACTCTGGGATTGAAATGAGTCCAAAAAGATGCAATTTTAATCGTATTTACTTGTTAAATCTACAATACATCCATGCCCCCTGATTAGGTCGGATAATCGAGAATCCAGGGTATCGTGGATTTAACAAGTAAATACGACCCGAACTGTGTCGTGTTTGGACTCATTTTAATCGGAAAAACATTACGAATATGTTGTTAATATAAACAAAAAATAAAAACAATAGTACAGTGTTGTATCATAGGAAGAAAAGCGGCACAACTCAAAATATATTTTTAAAGAAAGTATGTAAATAACGACAAACTATTTTATATTTCTTGGTGATATACAATTTAATAAATTGGAAATTTTAGGTCACTTTGAAATGACTCTCCCGTAAAATTTCCTTTTCTTACATCTACCGAGCCCCTCAAGGGCTACACCCAGCTACAGTGGAGATACACTTTCGACAAAAATCGTGCACACCTCTTTCAGCCCAATGCAGCGAACCGTAACTTGCTAACGAAATTAATGTTCGGAAAATTCTCGGTCAAAAGAGGGGCACGGGCCGGCCCCCAAATTGGTGCGATTATTTCACGATGCGGTGAAAGATTTATTCGGCCGACGAAAGAAAACGGGCTGAGGAGCGAGTCGCAGGAGCGTGCGAGATGAAATAGGGGCCACGTGAGGAAGGAAGGAAGGAAGGAAGCACGAAAGGAAAAGGTGAAGGTTTTCTCTTGCGGGGAGTTGGAGCTCGGGGTAGTGGGAACGGGGGTTGGAGAGAGGCCGGTAGGGGGATGAAAAGCCACCGAGAACTCTAGCAGTTTTATCGGGTGAATTGTATCGGTGTCAGACGTGCCGAGTCCCGTCGGACTGGATTCCTCGGCCCTGCGGAAATTACATTCTCCGATAGAACGTGGCGGCGCAAAAGGAAACGCAGCGAGGCTACGAAAACCGTTCCGGGGTGGAAAAAGGGGTGAAGGGCAGAGAGGCTCGTGTATTTCAGGACCGCGTCCGTTCCCGATACTCCCCGCTATGCTCTTGGAATTAAATTCTTCGAAACAATGTCTCCGATCCCGTAGGTACACCCCTCATTCTTGTCCCCTTTCGGGGGCGGAGGGGGAGGGGGATGTGCGACGAAAACGAAGTAACGAAACACAAAAAAAATAGAGCTGGGGAACCGGGTCGATTTTCCAGTCGGAATTGCCCGGGGTCAGGTACCCCAGTGATTGCGTCGATTGTATCGAACCGGAAGACAATGTTCTACGAATACGATTTCGAAATTGAATTCGAGGCAAAGCGGAACCGAGCCGAACTGAACCGAGAGGAGCCCGGTCCGCTTGGAAACCGACGAGCGCGCCGCGCGTCGGCTTCAAGCGGCTTTCAGGGAAGTTTAAAGTCGACACCGAGCGAGATTGAAAAAGTTGCGACTTTTTAATAAGGCCGCAGTCAATTAGCGAATAAACGGCGCGAGGAGCAGATTATGGTACTTAGACAGCTCTCGCTCGATAATCGTCCTACTTAAAGAATTTCTCTGCGAGCGAACGAGCCGAAGTATTGGCGACGTGTTTGAATCTCTTTGAGCAGCGAACTGTTCAGATATTTTACGGTGTACAGGGAACGGTACAGATTCTGGGAGCATTTGAAGAGGGTGGTTTCATACGGAGTGAGTAACTTCAAGCTGGAAATGTAAATATCTTCTACAGTTTATGGAACAGAAACTTTGCTTCTGGTTTTCCATTTCCAAGCAAGTTTTTTTAGATGGGACTACATACTTTTGAACTCCAACGTTTGTAGCCTTTAAGTAGACAATTTCAACGATATAATCATTCAAGGTTATTCCAGATCATTTAAGATCAGAAAAGTAAAAAAGGATGAGAAATATACATTCACTGTGAATGCGTACGTAACGGGATATTCTCAGCTTTATTCAGACGCTAAATGATTTATTTGAAGTCGTAAAATTAACGTAATCGTCATTAAAAAATGCAATTAGAGCATCGCGAGATATTGATAGTTTTATTGGTATTGATTAGATAACAATCTATTGGGTAATATAAAATTGATACAGTTTCAATTTAAAAGTGATTTTTTAAATTTTTGCTGTGTGATCGGCTGCATCTTTATACAGAAATCTGAAGGTTTTTTCAGTTATTCTACTCACGTAGCTCTGCATTTGTATTGTAACACTTTTTTGTTATTTCCCATTCATCAATTAATTCTTACTGCAATTCTCAGACTCGTAGGAATATTTTTAAATTTGTTTGGAATACTTTTGCAAATTAATTTCTCTCGTCAATTTTCCAAACGATCCAGAAAAGCTGTTTTATGTCATACTGGAAAAAGCATTCAGTTAGCGTAGCTTATTTGGGCAATGTCACTTTTAAGTGCAGTTTAAAAGAATGTACTATTTGCGAGTCTTTAATTGACGGTTCGGGTTAATCTGGCGTGACTTGACCTCATTGTTCTGTATTTGGGGGTTTCCAAAATAGAATCTCTCATTATTATAGAACGGTATATGAACATACCAGAATTACAAATATATGCAGAAAATAGAGGGGAAATGGGTTTGAATTGAATTCCGCTAATGTCAATAGTACGGGAGAACGTCAGCTAGGTATATTTGGAAATTCACATGTTACAGTGATGTTTCATATGTCATGCAAATAATGAAAAAGCACCGAAGGATGAATAAGATTGATCTCAGTGTACTGTTAATAGCATTCATATTTCTTGAGACAATTTTGCAGAAAGCTTCACACACGTATACTTTATTTTAGCATATTACATGTATACATGATCTCACTGAATCAATAAGTAACGGAAACAGTGAAGTTTATCAGATACCATTTTAAATCATTTTTTAAAAATCAATCTATTTTGTCGATTTAATTTTTCTTAATCCTTCGAGATAATTGAGTTTAAGTTTCTTACGTTTTAGCGATTTCCACGTTAATGATGAAATACGAACACCTACTATTACTATAGCAAAGTGCATGTTGTATAACACGATTTTTTTGGCAAGTTTATAATCATTTTCATAGAATATTTTCACAGAAAGACGAAATGAAATGTTATTAAAAATGTAAGCAAATGAATTTTGTATAAAACTGAATCTGTATATTTGAGAATGTGAAGTCTCAAATAATATAGAATTTGTTTCTATAATCAACAGTTTTATTAGGTACGAAGTGAAAATAGATAAGAAAGAAATGAATCTTTATAAATTGCAGATTCCTAAGCAAACACTGATTCCTCCACTTACAGATAAATATTTTCCTGAATAAAAATCAATAACAGTTCTACTTTGCTTCAGCCATAAAGAAGCTTAAGGCCGGTAAAATAAATTTCCCACCGATTCCAGTTTTTACAACGTAATCCACGAAAATAGCAATTCCCCTAGACATATCGGCAATCTTCCAGTGTGTATGTGTGTGTCAACACCGTTATATCCGCAGTGTTTCACAGTTCCCACGTATAAAAAAAGCGACGTATCGCGCAAACTATTCGATTTTTAACGAACACGCCTGGGCAGTACTAACAAGCAGAACGATTCAACGAATCGATTCACGTGAAGGAAAACGGTACGGCGCCATTTGAAAACTATCTTGGTGCTCTAAAAAAAATTGTTTGTAGCCGCCACGCCGCGTTTGCGAACAGCTGGCTCAAAGAAGCTGGCCCGTAGCTCGTGAATGTTCGCCCGTGGTCTGTCGCTTATGATTTTACTGCTGAAATAGTGGCGCGTTTCGACACAGACGCGAAAGGACCGTGGGGTCCATTTTATTTCTGCTCCGCGCGCGATTCATTTTTTAATGTACGGCGATGAGGCCGGCCATGGAAAAAGGTACAGGGACACAGGGTGGAGCTGTTTGAAAAGGATCGCGGCCGCGTTACCCTTTCAGACGCGATTTTTACCTCGTTTTTCGGTGGCCCACGCCTCCGACACCGGCCCTCTCCGCTAAACAATTTCCGCGGAATTAAAATTCAGTATGAAGATTTTTCCTGCTGTATACAGTAGTGCTCGCTTAAAGGCTAAGCATAGATTATCGGCTCTCATGTTCTGGGAAAGCCTAAACTTCACATTTTATTTTCTCAGTTATTACGTAAGATGCTTAAATGCAATAGACGTGAAAATTAAGCTGCAAGCTTGCTTTATTTCGGATATTTTCTCAGAATTTTAAATCAGCTATTAAGGGTTGAAGAAAAGTCTTTTATTTTTTGGGGTGGTTTTCGGAAATAACCCTTTCGGTCCCACCATATTTAAGAAGTCAGCAACAATGTTCTGTCATGTAAATCAATTTAAAGAGTTGTGGTGAATCTGCAGAACATCCTCCAATTGCGATAATTTTTAACTGTAGATTTTCATGCAAAATAAAAATTGTCTTCATTAATTTCAAGATACGGGTGCCAAATAGATTTCTTTTCTTAATAATTCTAATTAGTTTAAAATAATACAATAATAATTTTACTGTTTTCGTTATAAAAGTTCGCCATAACATTTCGTTATAAAAATATACAATCCACAGTTTAATAATAATAAATACTAATAGCAATATATCATAACTATAGGCCATTTCCTTTCTTCCATCTTTGTTGATCTCCCAAAGTACAGACCAGTTTTCGATAGCATTTTTAACTCACATTTCCCTGAACTCTGTGAAGTGTATGTATACTTTCGATCTAAAGGATCTTCTATTAAGGTGTCATTAAGGTGCCATTTTAAAGGTGATGATTAAAGTTGTCACACTTCAACACGTGGTTAGTAAAATTGTAAATAATTGTAAAAAAGAACGACATTTTTTTATAATTTAAAATACCACTTCTTAATCGAAGTATACTTAATTTCGTGCGATTTCGCCTGCAATTGAATAGAGTTCCTTGATTGAAGTGAAACAGATTTTGCAAATTCCAGTGAGCACTGGTCTCAGCGCGAGTTGCAAAGTCGTTCGTGTCCTGTTTGGATTAGGTTTTTCGTGCTGGGGAAAGCGGGAAAATGGTGGGCGTGGGAGCGCCGCGCCGCGCCGCGCCGGTGGGACGTCGAAAGCCGAATAGAAATAACGGGACACAAAGGGAGAACGTCCTGGGCAAATACGGTGGTTCCTCTCGCCTGGGTTTCGGACTCGCGGCGTATATCTTCGCGGCGCGATTCATCGGTCGGCTGTCTCCCTCTTTCCCTCATAGACCGGGACTGCGGTTATATTTCGTCGACGTAATATAATTCGGGAAAATCCGCGGAACGAAGCGGCCGGTACACGGATAATGAGGATTCCGCTGGTTGCGCAGCCAGCCGAAATTTCACGAGCCACCATTTAGAGGCGGCGGAATAAGTAACCCAGTGGGAAACGTGGCCGGGGCTTTATTATCAAATTATTCTCTCGAATTATTTTCGAAATACGAGCCTTTACACGGCACGGAGTCTCCTGTTCGGGTTCGGGAAACTCCGCGTTTCCCCGGGAAACTGTACCGGCCGTCCTTCGTTTACGCCACTGCGCGATTTTTAATTTTAAATGGCCCGCTTCTAATTGCACCGATCTCTCCTCCCCCGCCCCTCGCAACAGCCCTCTCTGTCTGTTTTTACCCTCCCGGGCGTTTTATTAAATATTCCGCACTTTCGAATCTCCAAACCACGTGGAAGCTTGTTACGCCACGTTAGGTATTGCTGGGCGGTTGTTCATCTTCGTTATGGAATATGCAGATTCGCTGGGAATGTTTTTGTGCCGCCATTATCACCTCATGCGCTTGCATTGCGGTTACGCTTTCGTTCGAGCGAGACGGGAGTGGCGCGGCGCGGAGCGGAGCGGCGAACTGTACAACAGCAAATTTTTTGCAGTGGACTTTCAATACACTCTCCAAAGTAAACCGTGCGCAACTGTCGAAAATAACGTAACAAAACGCGAGCTCCGACGGGCCACCTGGCTCGTACCATCAGGATTAAATGGATTAATTCGAATATTGAAGCGGTGTACGTACATTGTTTCGGGCTTAATTAACGCGTGCGGTTTATCTGCGAAAAAACCCACGGAAAAGTGGCTTTATAAAACCGAAAGCGACAGGCAATGGCGGGAGAATGGATCTATGTGGCTGAATCCGGTGAAATGAAAGATGGAGGATGACTGCGCGCAATCCTTGTCTCCGATTTCTGGATGTGAATGCCTCGTTAAGGAGCGAACGAGGTTCTTTACCATGAATTTCAATGCGATTCTATTTGCTCTACTATCTTCAGTTCATTTAAAAATCAAGTATTGTAATAATAAGACTGCGGATCTTCATGCAAAATTAATGTTTTCTACGTCTACTGCAAGGTACAAGGACCACATAGAAATTTATATATTTCACTAATAATTTTATAGTATCCTAAAAATGTACTTCCTTGAAGGTGGTGATTCCTGAGGTGATTCGAAGTAACTTTTCCGTTGTTATTAAAAATAGAACACAATTACACGGTACAGTTTTGCATGGTCTGACAAGCTGTGTGAACGTATAATTTCTTTCTTTTACAAAAGTGCGTCGGTGCAGTTGCAAAGTGCAAGTCTTCATAACCGCATTAGTGGAATATTTGAGCAATGTTAAATATTTCAAAAACTATTGAGTTTTCCACAATTGTACCCTAGTACCTTTTTATCCAGGAGGAATCGATCCATGCAAACAAAAATCAATCGAACAAAAAACCGAGTTCAATTGCACTTTGCAACCGCACCTACGTTCTTCCATGAAAGTCCACATAGCAGGATGATGCACAATTTGTTAAACCATGTAGAACTTTCCTCTACAATTCTTCCACGATTGTACCTAGTGATGGGCATTCAATACTTGCAAGTTTTCAAACAAATTAATCAGTACAAGATTTCGATTCAATTCGATATTTATTCGAAGTCAGAAATTCTTGAAACTCTTGAAAGTTTTGATCAAGACTTTTAAGACTTTCGAATTTGTCGATGTGATACCTCCTCTCAGACTTGAATGACCCTGAAATTTGTTGTCGAGGACACCATTCTGAACAACATTTCCCTTAAAGTTTCAGACGGTCGGCTTTAAGTCTACGAGATAATTGCAAAAAACTTTACGTGTAAATGCGCGGATCAGGTCTGGATTAGATTTTTTTTTTTAATTATTTATTTACAGATCGCATCAACATCAAGGTCATTAGCGACCACAAGGGTTACAAAATGAAAATTACATATTTATATCCTTAAACTTAGAGCCAATTGTAAGTACATTTCGGAAAGACAGATTAATAGCTATTATACAAATTGTCTACAAGGTGTGATATATATTGATAGATTTTAGAAATACTATGACCCTGTTGATATTCTTATTATCGTTAAGACATTCACCTAGTTTGCTAGGGATAACCAAGCGGCGTCTTTGGGAGGAGAAGAGGAGGCAGTGTAATATTAGATGTTCGATCGAGAGTGCAGAGTCACATTGCGTACCCATAGGGGGGTGGGGGATCTTTCAAAATTCTGTATAAATGAGTTAAGTTACTATGGCCTATACGAAGTCTTGTGAGAACTACCTGATCTCTTCTGTTAGTAACCTGGGGACAGTCATTATTAAAAAGGTCTTGTCTTATCAAGGTTGATTTAGAGGGAGAGGAACTAGTCCATCTTGCATTCCAATCAATTCTAATTTCTCTTTTAATTTGTTTAATCATATCTCTATACGAAAAAGAGCATTCTGTAGACATTTCTTTAGCAGCCTCTTTGGCCGCGGCATCAGCTGTTTCGTTGCCTGATATACCTATGGATTAGATCTGGATTTGAATATTTAAGATCTTCAAGAGTACTAATCTTCGAATTATGTTGGAAGTGATTCGAATTTTTCCTCATAAACATTGGATCGAAGAACATTGGATCAATACTTTTTTATCCAGCAGGAATTGATGCATGCAAACAAGAAACCAAGTGCAATTGCATGCTGCAACCCCGCACCTATGAACTTCCATGAAAGTCCACATTGCAGGGTGATACAGAACTTGTTAAACCATGCAAAACTTTCCTGTACAATTCTTTTCTGTCTTCAATAACAACCTAATTATAATTCGGCCACGTCCCCAGATAGACCGTGTACAACTCGATATCTAACCCAGAACTTGTTAGCGTGATTTACTTTTAATGCAATGCAGAGATTCGCGACACGAGCCACGCGAGTTCCCGAATCAATTTGATCATCCGCTGTTCAGCATGCAAGCGACGTCGTTCAAACCCGAGAGCACGCGTCGTTTTGCGCGACATCGCGTAGCGACGTTCGTCAGACCCGCACATCGCACACGCGGATGCAAGAAACATCGGCAGGATGTTGCATCGATGGAAGACGCGCTTAAATCGCAGGCAGCTAATTTAGAAGCGCGCCGTTCCCAACAGCAGCAGAAATTGCCGGCACCACCCAATTGTAGCTGCGCACAGTTCGTTATAAGTCGCTCGTAAATCGAGCGCTTCCGGTTGGCTGGCCTATAGTGATCTCCTCCGCCCCCTTTGCCCCCACACCCTCCCTTATTTCCCGTCTCTAACGAGAAATTACTGGAGGAAAAAGGGAGCCGAAACTGTTGCATTTGCATTCGAGTGTTTTCTTATTAACTGCCGGGGCAACTCCTCGCCGGGTTTCGATTCGACGGATGAAAGAACTTCCTCGAGAACAACCGGCGGGATCGTTGTTTGCTCTCTCTACCGGTCCTACAAGAAATTCGTTCTTACCGCTACGTACATTCGTGCAATTTCGTTTCCCATCGATGGCTCGCACGCTTTGCCGCACTTCTTTGCAATTCCGAGAACGTTATCTCGAAGAAATATTAGGTGAATCGCGAGCGACGATTGCAGAGAGTTCGAAATTTTACGGGTTTCAGAACCTTTCAATGCTGCGGGACTGCAGAAAATTGTCCTGGGTCTGTGGTGACCCATACTCAACTAAGATCCTAAACATAAGACCATCAACAAAGATTAATGAACTCGCTGTCGCCGTCAGATTGCCGCTCAACAGTATGTCGACTAACTTTCTTAATTGCGATCACCTAAACATAGTCACGTAGTCATCAAAACTCTACAGAGCTCTTGTCATTTTAAGATACTTTCAAAGGAATAGACTTATTGTATAATTCCCCTTTAATCTTTGAACATTTGGAACACGTCATTTGGAATCTAAAAATATTTTTAATAATAAATATGTAGATCACGAAACTTTTAATGAGTAAATATACATTTTAAGGAATTTTTAAATTTTTGCTATCAATTTTCACTGGGAATTTCTACTTAAATTAGTTATAAATCGTCAACCTGTGCAAATTCTTATTGCACTATGATCACAAATCTTTATCGAATGCAATGATATCAAAAAGATCACCGGATATTACTCAACAGTGTAACAACATGGCCAAGGAAGTTTTATAATCGTAGAAACTTAAAGAATTATTAGATCATGTTCAAATATTAATAACCATACTAATTTAAATGATAAGGAAGTGAAATCTGTACGAAAGTGCTCGGTATACCTACTTGAAAAGCTTCTGCAATGCAAGAATTTACGTTTTACGTAATTTATGTATTTGTTTTGACGTTATGCGTTTTAATTTAAAAATCGCTAATGAATGAACGATGAAGTAACTTTCGATGAAGTAGTGTTCTTCACGCGGCGTACAAATAAAAACACCAATACTATTCTTTATTCTAATTCATTATCTACGTCGTACACCACAAATTGTACGATTTACTCAAAATTTTGAAATCGACTTTTTTCCGACTTTTCGGGTGAAATACCCCACTGTGCGTGGTCTAATTATAAGATAGCCCATTGTGTCTGACTTATAATATGTACGTCAAACACAACAACGGTGGTCGACCATTAATTTCCCACGGACCTAATGTTTTGCTGAAACTTGACTTTGCAAGTCCGAGGGTGTTAAAGCCCTTTGCGTTAGCCCTGGGGAAGGGTTCGAATGATGCCTTGGGAAATTCCAGCAATTTCGGTTCACAGTCGAAGCTACGGTATCGACTGGCCGTCTCTAATTTCCGAAATTGTTCCTTGTGAATTATGCCACCGTTCACGTGGCAGTTCCCCCGACCCGCATTTTTTAAGCCTCCAATTATCACGGGAAATTCATTAAGGAGCGCGTTTGAAACAAAAGGGACGTCTCGTTGGGTCTAATTTCGAATTGCCAGCCATTCGTTTCCCGGCCTAAGTATTCCAGGCTGCGATACTTTCTCAAGTCAAGGGGTATTAAATTCGTTTCCCTTTGAACATGTCAGCCGTCTCTGTGCTATCGCCGCGGCGTTTGCACAAGCACACCGACGCGACAGCGATTCTCAGCTCGTTAGAAACGCATAATGCAACCCGTCATAATTGCTCTCACGTTCATTTCCTTTTTTCTTCTTTTTTCGTCGTTGCTTTCGTACACGTTTTTTTTCATTACTCTAGTTTCATTGTCCCGCCATTCCTTTGGCGAACGCGTTTGTTTGCGATTTTCTTGCCCGCGCACGATTTTCTCAAAATAATGTTCAAAGCATTTCGAACTGCTCTTGCGACGAGGCAGAATTTCTGGAAAAGGCTCCGCCGACTCTGTGTAAACGTCGACAACCCACTAAAACCGGATTTATACGATACACCGGGGACTAATGAATCTATTGTCATCAGCCGATCGCGGCTGTTTGCACAAACATAAATGTTATTATGCGTTCATGTAGAGAAACCGGATTTGATTGGAGACCTGTTTACAGTATCGACTACCTGTTTCATTTAAAATGGTAGAATAATCTCATCACACGCGTAATCAGTTGCGTGCATTGATTGATACTGATCTACAACCAACTTTCGAATTATGCTCTGCGGTAGATCATTTTAAACAAGGGTAGTAGATCTAGAATGATTCAAACATGTATTTTGTTAGTTTTATATTTCTGTTAGTTTATTTGTGTATGGGAATTTAGTTTCCAGAAATGAGATACAGGAAGCTATTAAAATAGTCATTAAACATTTAAATATCAAATTTTTATCAAAGATTTGTTTTAATGTCATTCTTTCCTTGTGAAAATATAAAAGCATATTAAGGCCATGGCATAAACTCAACCTATCTTTTAAAGGTTAATAATCTTGTTAACACGTTCGCAACAACCATTTGTTTCGTTATCTTCCTTCACGGTTAGGATGTTTAATCAAATGAAACGCATCACCTCAACAAAATATTAAAACACTCTAAAAAATCACGGAGTCTCTGAACATTATGCTGTGCAGATATAAATGGCCTTTATATTCATATGCACAGGAAAGAACTAAAATTATAATTATTCGTGCAGAGTTCAACGAAATAATTTTGTACACAAAACTGCGAATTAAAAAGAGGTTCAGCATAAAAAAGATAAAACGGAGAAAGAAGTAAAGCAGATTTATTTGCTTGATTAAAGTTCCTATTATTTTTAGAGTAAGGTGAAAAGCCCATGAAACTTTATTAAATATTTTAACGTATTAAGTTCTGCATGTCCGCGCACGCTATAAACGCGTCAAACTACAGCATAGTAGTAAAGGTAGAATGAATAAAGTTTGGATGGTGGGATTTAATTCCCACTCACTGTTCAGGTGAATTTCACTCGGAACAGATGTTTCACACCGGGCGTATGGTCTTTGTGTTGTAGAAGCTGGCCAATAAATGTAGCGCAACTACTCTTCAAGAGGAAACGTGTTCAATTATTTTACCAATAAATCTTGTGACTAGCAATTTTTATTTTCTAGCGAATGGGCATCTGTCCGAATTATTCTTCGAAAAATCTCCGGGGTGGTATTTTCAAAAAGGTGACTAAATAAATGTAAGAATAGAAAACAGCACCGTTAGGTATTTTCCAGGTTAAATATTCAATAATTTTCTCTTAAACGAAATAATCCCTCCGACAGGTTGCTGAAGCGTCGATCACTTTTTGTTTACTTTAATGAACGCTTCTCCCAAAGTTTAACGTAAGCTTTCGTTGATGAATCTGTGGTTGTCAGCAAAAACGACGCATGTCACAATTTCAAAAAATTCGAGTTTATGCATTAATTGAACTGTACAGTATAGGATTTACGTATTTACCAGAAAAAAGTCATGAAAATAAATTCGAAAGGTTCAGAAAGATATTGCAATTTAACTGATGTCCTACGTCGAAGCATTTTAGTGATGAAAACTTTAAATGGCAATATCTCGAAAGTGAAAGTATGTGACAAGCGGCGTTCTTCCTGACAATCACAGAAATATACCGGGTGTTCCAAAATCCCTTCAACAGCCGGAAATGGGAGGTTCCTGAGATCATTTGAAGCAACATTTTCCTTTGCAAAAATGTTATCCGCGGATTTGTTTAGGAGTTATTAACGAAAAACACGGACCAATCAGAGCGCGACCTAGACGCGAGTTTGAAAAATCGGCCCGGCGCGCCAACTGTCTATTGGCCGACTGTGCCAACTCGCGTCTAGGTCGCGCTCCGATTGGTCCGTGTTTTTCGTTAATAACTCCTAAACTAAGCCGCGGATAACATTTTTGTAAAGGAAAATGTTGCTTCAAATAATCTCAGGAACCTCCCATTTCCGGCTGTTGAGGGAATTTTCGGACACCCTGTATACACATTAATATGCACGGAAGTTCTATTCTGCTGAAATTGGAACGCCAGGTGTTCCCTGATATTTTATACGGTGTGCGATGTACACTATCCTAATACAAAAATATTCATGAAGACAGGAAGAATATATGTTTGGAATTGTCTGATCTGTTCGTAATAATTTGGTCACCCACTGTATGTTGTGCTGCACCGCATTATTTTTAATACGAGTGGAACTTCTCGACTGACTGCGGAAAGAATTATCAACATTTCCTGAAAAATTTCTATTCTGTTGAAAAATTTAAACGCCAGGTGTTCCCTGATATTTTATACGCTGTGCGATGTACACTATCCTAATACAAAAATATTCATGAAGACAGGAAGAATATATGTTTGGAATTGTCTGATCTGTTCGTAATAATTTGGTCACCCACCGTATGTTGTGCTGCACCGCATTATTTTTAATACGAGTGAAACTTTTCGACTGACTCCGGTAAGAATTACCACCAATTCTTGAAAACGTCCGGTAATTTATGTTGGGAGGCCGTTCGAGCAGAGCTCGTGGATCAAGTTATGGTCGAATTTGAATTAAGACGGCACCCGGACGGCAGACATGGAGACGAAGGAAGGGGTTAGGGAGAAGGGGGTAAGGTCAGAGCCGGCGGTACAAATCATTCCAAGTTCTTGAGCGAGTTCGGTGAGGTTCGAAACGGCGCGTCTGCTCGGGCGTAAAATTGCTATGATATAGAGGGGTGAGAGAGGATCGTCGGCGAATGGGTATATATACACCGGTCGTTCTGTTGGGCGTGGTGAGCTCGTCCACCAATAGCCAATCCGGAAATCTCTAAGAACGCGCTTTTCGAAACTTTCGATCGTTCCGCTTCCGCGAAGATTGAATTATTCCTCGAGGAGTTGTTCGGGAAGAAGAGGCGTGTGCCGCTGGCAGGGTGCGATAAATTATTCGTTTTGTCGCGCGTACCCGCGCGATACTAGCCGTCGTGTCGCGTCGCGTCGTCGGTGTCGCGACGACGAATTCATCGGCGAATTTCATTCTCGACGTCCAGCCGGCCCGATTCCATTGCGAAATTTCTATTAGCTTCTTGGGAAATAAATCGCCGGTCTAACCATTTTCCTCTGACACCCGAACAACGCACTAATGCATGGTCGCTCACCCTTTCAAGGTTCCTAACCTCATTTTTGACCCTTTGCACTTTCAATTCTCTTTCAAGGTTCCTAACCTCATTTTTAACCCTTTGCACTTTCAATTCTCTTTCAAGGTTCCTAACCTCATTTTTAACCCTTTGCACTTTCAATTCTCTTTCAAGGTTCCTAACCTCATTTTTAACCCTTTGCACTTTCAATTCTCTTTCAAGGTTCCTAACCTCATTTTTAACCCTTTGCACTTTCAATTCTCTTTCAATTCTGTTCCCCAACAAGTCTCTGTCATTAATGACTAGACTGCTGATCTTTATGCAAAGTAAAATCTGTTTGCATTCCTCTTCTAATTATCTTATTGAGCTGGAGCTAGTACACTGATGTCCTTAAATCTTTTGAACCTGTTCAATACCTTAAAGTGTACATACCCATTTTTGCCATAAATGAACGAGTATTGAAAATAATGGCAAATATTTCATGATTATCTCGTTGAAAGTCACGTGAATTTTTTTTATGAGCTATAAGACACTATTGTAATCAGACTTGGGAAAAAATGTTATTCAAATAAAAATTTCGAATAAAGTGGGTTTAGAACCTACTTGGAAATGTGACAAGTACAAAGAAAGAAATTTTACAGGAGAGCCATTTAAAAATTACCTAAAACTGCCAGTTTTTTAAATTGTGTATAACCAATTTAGTAATGTAAAATAACTTGTTGTAATTCAAATACTGGGCTAATCGTCATGTACAATAGTTACAAAGTACACCACAATTTTTACATTTATTATCGTACTTGTTTTTAAAATATATTTTGTAAAGGTATCGTAAAGAAATACTAAAAGAAAAGTTTTTTTATATTACGTTTCTCGGCGATGGAGCTTCCGAGTCCTCCGAGAGGTGCGCCTCGCGGTAGAGAGGATAAATGTTTTAAATATCATGCGTATATCTACCATATGCATCGAGGCATTACTGTAATATTCGGAACTTCGTATCGCGGATCATCCCGTTGGTTAAATTTCACAAGGGCGGCGGCGTCCGAGGGCGCAGCGTGTCTCTCGTCAGCTTTTCCCGGGGATATAAAGGGCCGGAAGGACCGCCGGTAATCTCCGCGAACGAGGCGGCTCGTTATTTCCGTCGCGTGCGAGCAAAAGGGCCGAGCATCGCCGTATCGTATATTAGCCGGCATCCAAGTTTAACCGAACGCTGGAACGTAATCGTGACGCGTTACATTTTTCCCTGCCACTTTGCCCGCGCCGGCAGAGTCACGATACCGTCCCGCCGCCTGTAAAATCGCCGGTGATGAAACGGCCGAGCGTGTTCGCGAATTTATTTTCACGAGCTCCGTGCTGTATTTTCGATGGATATTGCCCTCTCCTCTACCACCTGCGGAACCCTCGTGCTCCGAAAATCGAGCCCGGCCATCGACAGACTGCATAATTGATACGGAAAAATATATACAATGAAAGTCGGGGCCTCACCGTTGTACGCTTTGTTCCGTAACACCGGGCGGCGGCTGTCGCGGAACTTAGATAAGAATTTAATCGTGTAAAAATTGTTTCGACTCGGAAACAAAGTGGGTGAGCGCTAAATTAATTGTACGGTGTGCAAGAGCTGGTTTAAAGGGGAGAATGCAATCTAGTTTCAACCCGCAGAATTTATTTGATGTGTGCACCGCGAGTATTATGCATTTATGGGTTCCATGATTCCGAATATTGGCTACAACAAACTTCAATACAACCTTTATTTTACTTGGGGCTTGATGTAATATTTGAAAATTTCTGTTCAGCTACAGTTTCTGTGAACTAATTAATGCGTATACTGATAAATATAATTTTCCTTCTTGTTCATGTGTTATTATTAGACTGCGGGTCTTTGTGCGTTTATAAAGAAGTTGGTTGGGTGAGATTTAAAACAATAAAGCTTTAGAAAAATTTCAGAATACTGTAATGTTGTTTTTAATATGACGAAGTCATTAAGATCCGCAGTCTAGTTATAATGTAATGATTCGGATATATTCGTTCTTGCTCTCGCAATCATTTTCTGAGAATTACATATTTGATACTTTAAATTTGAATCTTCGCTGATTAAGAAATCCTGTGTTCGTTCTTTTTGTACTCTTGACAATATTGTGACGTTTTATTACAACTGGAAAAGAACGGTTGACAATATTTCTCTTCAGTTGAAATATTATGTTAAAATATAGTTCAATTTTAACAATTGTTACGGACTTGCAACAAACATAGAATTCTTTCTCTATAACGGATTATTACTGATAAAATAGCCTCCATGAATCCACAAGCAATTTCCACTTTTATTGAACGACAGAGCACGCTGTGAAAGCTGAGAAACAATAAAGTAAAATGTAGGGAAGTAAATACCGCTGAGGGTGCAAAATATGTTTAAAACATATGTTAATTAATAAATAAATTGAATGAACGAAATAATGTGGCGTGCAAGAGCGAGATTTATCGAGCGAGCACCGTTGTTATGGTAACATAATAAATTATCATTTTGTAAACAGCTACGAAACGTTATTATGAGAACAATAAAATTCCTGTTGATGACGTCAAGGGTGCATATTGTTCGTGGAAAATCCAACTTGTAACGTGACTGGACTGCTGATGTGAGCACAAAATCGAACGTTTATAGATTAAACTCATTGGAACGAACCCGATTCGCTATGAAGAGGAACGAACCTAAACAAAGACACAATCAGGAACGTTTTATGTTACAATTAGTCATAGCAATGTCAGTGTCAATTATATATTTTATTATATCAATTACATATTAATTGTAAGCCACGTGGACGCTAATGACTTTGCAGTCAGTGTACAGTCCACGGCAAAATAAACGCTAAATAAAAATTTAAAAAAAATCGTTGTTAATCTCGACGAATACATACGTTAAAAAATATGTACAAAAATGTATGCATAGAAATTTTAGTGGATGTAACTGTAGGGGTCGTGAAGTCGTCAAAAGTATCCGCATTGCGAGGTTCAACCCCTTGCATAATTTCTTAAAACAAGAAGGAAGATTAAGACTTAAAATTGAGTCTTGTCTCCCCACACTATCTTCCCCTTTTACGACGCTATTCCCCCACGCTTCCGCCACGACCCGGTCACGTGATCGGTCACGGTCATGTCACGTGACTAATCCGCTACTAGCAGGGTGGGGGTAATTCTAAAGCCAAGAACAGGAGTGGTTAACTCTGTGGCAGGTGGGGCGCTGAAATGCGAAAAGCACAGACGATTTTTGAGGCGACGAATTTAAGAGGTCTTGGGCGGTGGGGGTTTAGTGGGTACGAGTAGGGACATAGTTCCTATAGCCCCGTTTCCCCCAAATTCCACCTAGGGGGTGCCGAGTCCCACACTACCCCCTCCAGACGTCATCTGAGGAGGGGATGTGCGTAAGTGACATTCCCCCACCGCCTTCAAACAAAAAAAAGGTGGGGGTAATTGTTTCCCCTGAATTCAAGTCAATTCCCCTGATCTGGTGACTCTGATCACTAGACTGCGGATCTTCATGCATTTATGGCTTATGAAAATTTTCAGAACAAGCTAGAATATAAAATTCGACAGAATTTAATGCGATTTCTATCTGTTTCCATTAACGACTGTTATCAAAGACTGTGACCAGTAAAAATAGGATTTTATTTCACGCTGCTATCTTAAACTTTATCAATAAAATTTGAAAATTGCATAAGAGTGGGTTTTATAGTCCAATGAGTTGGACTGGTTCAGGACTCGGCGCAATCCTCGGAATGTAGCCCGCCACGCGCGCGAATCGATTCATTCAGAATTCGCGGAAGAAAACGCGAGTTGGCACGCAGCTTCAAGGACTCCGACATCCGTCGGGGGTTCAATTAAAGGAGTCCAGCTTCGTACTGGTTCGAGACTAGGTACAGTCCTCGCAGTGGAATTTTCTTGCGCGCCGCGAGACCGTTTAATGCGGCGTAACGTTACGCGACGTAAATATTAAAGCGCGGCGCAGCGTGAGCCGAGGCTCCGGCAGTCAAAGCAAAAGATCGTCTTACGGAAAGCACGACGGCGGTGACGGCGGTGTGAATGTAACGGCGTGAAAACTTTTACGTGGCTTCGCCCACGAGAACGCGTCGCTTAAAGGGCCGCGGAGAACAAGTCGGATATACCCGCGGAACAAACGCGGGAACGCGTCAAAGAGCTCCCCTGTAAAATGTTAGCCGTAGGTAGTAGAACCAGACTAGTACCGGATGCCATTGTTCCCGTGGTTTTTGAAATATTTTCGAACGTACAAGGTGTCCCGACCACTCTATTCGCCTCGAACGCCGACGTTCTTTCGAGTAGCTGCCAGTTGGAGCTTAAAAGCTCGGACGAGCGTATTTTCTCACTGTTTCATACGGCAACTGGACATGTGGCAACTCTTTATGCAAAATCCGCATCTACCGAAATGTTAAATGCAGTAAATCCTCTATAGTCGCAAAAAGGCCGTACACGATGAATGCAAAAAAATATCCCCTCCACTGTGGTAATCTGATCTCGGCTCGGGTATATCGGTGTGAACCACTACTAATGCGCCGCCACAGTTCAACATTTTTTTATGAAACTTTCACCAATATATTTGTGCAATTTTTCTGATTAAAATAATACCAAACACGATATAATTTCAACTGTATTTTGTGATCTAATTCACGATGAACAGAACAGATGGAAAGATGAAGGACAGCGTATAGGGAAAGAAAGAGACGCGAAGAGTCCGGCTCGGTCTTTGAAGCTCAAAAAAAAATAGTGTCCGTCTACGAACTTTGCAAACGAATCTCCCCGAGGCTTTTGCGACTATAGAGGATTTACTGCATCGGCATTGGACCAGTATTCTTCTGCTTTACAGGGTATAAAGGCTGCCATGAATGACCTTGCAGGTCAAGTTTTTTTATTGCATTGTATTCTACGAATCATGGGGATAAAGAGTGTCGTATGATGTCATACTGCTATGTAAAAATACCGGTGGTGGAGGGGTATTCATCGGTAATTTTTTAAAAATATTTTTAAGCACAGATTTAGGTGCAGAATTGCTATGATACCGAAATCAGAGTAATTACTAGACTGCGGATTTTTATGCATTTATAGCAAAATTGAGAAGATGAAGATCAAAATTGTTGAAAAATTTTAAAAATTGGAGACGTCAATATATGATTCCTTCTCTATTAAAATCATTAACGAAAGAAATAACATTCAATTTAGTTTCTATTTTTTGCAATCGATGCAGACAATTTTTATTTTGCATAAAGATGTCTAATAATTACCATCATTATTAATTACCATCAAAATTATCTGCATTGATTGCAAGAAATAGGAACGAAATTGAATGTTATTTCTCCTCTTAATGATTTTAATTTTTAAATTTATCTACTCAATTCTGCTATAAACGCGTAGAGATCCGTAATCTAACGATGAGTTTATGATAAGCTCGTTGTATGAATGCATCTTGTCTCGTTGACCCTGAATTCGTCGCAAAACTGCTCCTTAATGCTATGTTCTAACCAATGAAAAGACTAACAATTTCATCAATATTCGTTTTGCTATAACTTATCCCAGGAGCGGCACCTGTACATAAATTTCAGTATTCCATTCCCGCGACCATAAAAATTTCAACAAAGCTGACTCGGTGCTTCCCTCCGGCGCGGTGCGGCGCGGCGCCATAACCGGAACTTGTCTCGGCATTATCGAATGAAGATATCCCGGCCACTCTTCTCCCGGATTCCGCAAGCGTCTGTCGCAGCTGTAACTATGTGAAATAAAAAAAAAAAGGAAACGACGGAACTTCTTGCCATAGTTACAGCTACTTCTCCGCGTTACCGGTCGCGTAACAGGGTCCAAAGTATTCCGGAATTTTTCAACTCGGAAGTCGTCCCTAAATAGGGAAAGTAAAAGAACAAACTTGCTGGGTCCTTCGGAACTCTTAAGTGGCAGTAACGAAGAGAAAACGTTTGCGATCCTTTGGCCCGTTCGTAGTTCCGCGAACGTTTCTATAGACGACGACGCGACGTCTACGCCGACGGTAGCAAACGAACAGGGGGAATGAAACAATTAAAGTGTACGCGCGGGCTGCTAGATTCGCAGCACCACCGCTACTGCACATTAGGGGATATTACAACTGCGTGCAACCGCTCAAAACTCAATTTTGGTTAAGGCGAGAGCAAGTTGCCGTGGCCGGCTCTCTCCTCTCTTATCTGTTCCTCGTTTCTTCCCCTTTTCCGCATTGAACCGACCGGTATTAAAGGTATTATGCGGGAGCAGCCGGCACCGGGGCTACCTACCTCGAATACTTGGAGGATTAAAACAGGTGTAAGCGTAATGCTGAAAGCACCGCTGATGGCCGGTGCCGGTGGTGTTGTTCACACACGCGCGTTCCTGAATAAACTATAGTATCCGCCGTACGAAACGGACCGAAATACCCCGGGGAGAGATACACCGGATGGATACTACCCACGCCTGTCGATGGACTGGATACGAGTTTTCGAGCACAGAGAGACATCCCGTTCTTCCTTGCTCGTCGGATCGAGATTGGGGGATTTTGATCCCGCCGCTAGATCATCGTGATTAAAAGGGGGCATGATGCATCTGCTACACGGAAATTTCGAGCCTGAATAGTCGCGTTTTCCGACAGTTTTCTTGGGCTTCCATAAAGGTTAATGGGGAAGATTGCGGGGGAGCGTCTAAGAAGGGATACTGGCTGGCCCATTCATCTTGACCACTTCAAATATTTTCCCCATTTCTAATGGTACGACTTTTTCGTGGCTTGATGCATTTTAATTGTAAATAAAATACAGGATAATTTCTCATAATAATTCAACACGCTTGAACAGAGCGGAGAAATGCAAACCAAGCACATCAACGCCGTCACCCAACCAATCGTATGTGTCAATCGCTTGAACGATGTTACGGATGAAATCATAAAAGTTACAATAGTAGTCTTATAAAAATTAGAAAATTGAGTTTATGTAAAACTCCTACAAGATTACACTGTATGATTTGATCTAGAACTGTGTTCAATGATTTTCTATGAAAATATCGCAAATATAAAGAAATTGGTTGGGCGGAATATAAAACAGCAGAAGATTTTAAAAATTCAAGAATGTTGTAATGTTGCTTTTAATGTAACAAAGTCGTTAAGGGATGGAATCAATTTTTATGTTACTTCTGCTTCCCACAATCAATGTAAAACATTTTTATTTTGCATAAAGATTCGCAGTCTATTAATCATTTAACAGGATTCGGTATTTTATGGAGAACCAAAAAAAAATTATTTTCTCCTTTTTAGTGCATTTTAATATAAGCGTGGTTTTTAAAAAGTTTTTTCTATATGTTTCATTTCGATTCATATTTTTACACGTAGAATCACCCCCTGCGCGGTTGTACTACAATTTTCTGCTAATATAAATGCTAAGATAAACTGAAAGAGTTCTAAAGTTGCAGGTGGCCGAGAAGGAAATGCGCTAATAATTATAGTCTCTGTTCCACTGGAATCGATTAATCCTACAACATGGTTGGCTCTAATCAGTAGCAACCGAGTCATTCGAACGAGTGGCCGGGAGTCACTAATCATTATAATTACTCCGCGACGACAACCGTGAACGCAAATGTATCAAAGTGCAGGATATCTCTAATTTTCAAGCAGCGAGCGGGTCGCGAAAAACGTCAAACACAACGAGAGCCCCTCGCACGTAAATTCCTCACGACTTCGGGTCCTCTGTGACACCGAGTAGTTTGTGGAATTTGTGTCCTCTGGTGCGCTACCTCTAATTAGATGCGACTCGCGCTTATTTGCCGACGTAATTTCATCAGACGCGCAACTTTCTTGACAATCCCGGCTTAGCAGGAGCAGCGCGTGCGCAAGGAGACGAAAGGACCGAGAGTTTCCGGTGTTTAATACCCACCGGGTAGAAACCGATGGGATCGTGAATATTCTGGAAATTCTGGCGCTCCGTGAACCGCTGCATCTCGCCGGATTAAATCCTTCAACTGGCGGAAACGCGCTCGTCCAAAAGAAAACGTTCATCTTTACGTATTATTTTTGGGAATTAAGGGACCTGCATCGTGGAAATAAATATTGTCGCACGAAATGTACGGACATTAAAAGTGGTTCATTATTTCATAAAAATAAGAATGTAATTATTCAGACTTTTAGTGATTTTTATAATGTTTGTTCACAGAAACAAATGCATCTTACCAATTGCGATTATAGTCATACATGAAAAACTGGAATCGTAAATTAAACAATGGAAGGTTCGTGTGAATTGATCACTATTATCTTGTTTGCTCAGCACATTCATGATTTTCAAACGACTATCGAAGGTGAAATCAATGACACCATTCTATATCCCCCTTGAAACCATAAAACTTTTGTCTGAAACATTTTTCTCCAAAATGCTTCATTTCCGAGATATACGTCTGTTTCAGTTTAGATGACTCACCCGGTATATTATAAAGGTTATGCATGCAATATTCAGCAAGCTCAAAGTAGGCAATAAACGCCAATACACGGAAAAATTTTTGTTGGTAGCATTAGAGCAGAGAGTAAACTTTCTTTTCAAAATGAACAATATTTATACTTTTAGTGACAATGATCGCTGTTTCACGATCTGAATTTTTGGAAGCTTAAAGGAATTTTCGAAAAGACAATCGTCTCAATGAATTGTATAAATTTGTTTTGGAGAAATCGTGTATAGATACGTTAGGTGAAGGAGCAGAAAAATCTATGTGGATTAATATTTTCAATATCTGCACACTTTAGTACAGTAATCGCTCCTTCGTTGTCCTGAATCGTGGGCACGATCGTTGTCCAGTGCCTACCCACTCCACTGCCTGTCAACGAGAGGATTAGGCCTGCGTGGTTCTGGTCGCCAGATGTGTCCCAGGACTGTCTAGACCCGCGCAGAACGGAGAACAATAGGAAAGGAATATGGCAAGGAAATAAGCAGTTTTTTAAAGCCAGACAGTTGACTGCTTTTGACTGCGAATGCTTTTTTTTGTCATTTAACTAGCCGTTTCACTAAAGATGCAGTCATAAATCAAAAATAGTGTCCGGGCACGGTCGTTGTCCGCTCAAACCCCCGGCCTTTGGACAACGAAGGAGCTTTTACTGTAGTCATAAAGAAGGTTTGGTCCAGCTAGCACTTCGAATGGCAGCACTGTGCGTCGGAGCGAAAATATCCGGATACCGGAAAGAGACGGATAACCACTTGGTTTACCCGAAACGGTCGGGTTACCCGAGTATTCGTATGTTACGGGTACCCGCCGTCCGACTTCCTCCGGCCCGGTCCAGCCCGGCTGACCCGAGCCGACCAGAACAGTTCAGTACCCGCACACTCCTAGTGGAAATTGATTAGAATCAGGCTTTCGCTTTTCCCATCTCTATCAAGTTCGACTGTTTCCCCCCCACGAACGAATCGTTCCAGACGCCTCGGTATCGGTGGAAATCGCGGCGCGCAGTTTTCTGCGAGCGTGGGTGGAGTTTTCGGCGGAGTTCGCCCGCCGGAGAGATACGGTCCATCGAAAAACGGTAAAGACCCCGGCCACGGCGTCATAAAAGTTAAATGGATTCCGGAACTCCTTTCTCCGCAGGGAAGGAGGGTCGGCGAAAGGTATCTAGGCGTTTTACTTTTCGAATAGTTTTCCGAACTCGCGGTACGGCCGAGGGACCGCCGGAATTCCTCGCCGCGGGGAGATTCGGCAATTCCGCTGGACTTTTATGACTCGAGACAAAAAACGCCAGCTGGAAAAAAGATGGCCCCTCGCGCCAGCACGGGAATCCGCGACCGGCGACCACGGTTTTCCGATTTTCCGCGGTCGAGGTACGTCCAACGAAACTGGGTCGTGGCCCCGCTTCCCTCATCCACGCCTGTCATCATTTTTCCTCTCTTTCGCCGTGAAGTGTAACTGATTTGCTGTAACCTACGCTACGAGGAAACATATTGCATGGCCCGCACTGTAAACAAAATGGAATCCCATCAACTATCTTCTTGGATGATGAATGAAGGGGTGGTTTTCTTTTTTCAACAATCGCGGGAGATTCGGATTATTTTTATTAGCTTGAAATTATTTGTCGTAGAAATCGTGGTTTCATTTCTTTGTAAAATTATTTATTTATGGGCGATCAACCCGTATATAGGTGTCTAACACAGAGAATCTATTTACTACTATTCCATTAACAATTTTCTATGATCTTTCAACCTCTTGCACTATGATTCATGGTACCAGCGTTATTGAAACAGTGGTTAAAATTAGTGTTCACGGATCGACTTTTTCACCCTCGGACTCACACCAATATTTCACTAATGCAGTTTTACTTCGATATAAGACGATGGCTCGGGACCGGTTTCGTCGTATTTCAGATGAGGGTACCTGCGCGTACTATACGGAGGATTAAAGACGTCCAGAGCAGTTCATTGAATGAAATGATTTGAAAACATAATTGCACTAACGAATAAACAAAAACTAAAATATTAAACCTAAGGAATAGAATATAAATGTACCTCCAACTACATACAATGTAAAACAACATAAATGTAACACAATGTAACATAAGGTAATGTAAAGTAATATGTTGTACTGTAATGTGGTCGCTAATAACCCGGGATGTTGATGCGACCTTAAATAAAGTAACTTAAAAAAAAAAGAAAAAACTGAAATAACCTTGTCATCTTACACTGTTATGTTCTTATTAAACGTGCATAGCTCTTACTCGATGACTCTGTATACACAACAAACTATTGAAACACCCGAAATTCGCGAGAAATCCCGAAACTCCCGTACCAGTTTGTACAGCACATCGAACTGGATGCAGAAGAATCTTTGCCAGTCGAGCATAGTGAAGACTCCACCTTGCGACCCTAATTCGGAATCGCAGCAGTTGCGGGATACTATGTCAGCGCGAAACTGTTAGGTGCACTACTTCTGTTCGGTACGTGCTATTCAAATAAAGTTGTGCTCATCTCCGATTACAAGTTGCGGCAACATTGTCGGACTAATTTCGAAACTATCCGGCATCCGGGTTACTCGAGTAGACATTACTGCGGCCCGCGAACTTCCTGGTCCGCAACTGTTTCTTGGTTGAGCAGTTTCTCGCGGCTGTCTCGGCAACGTGTTCGGCACTTAGCCGACGTCACGAGGTTTGTCACTGTCCACCGATGAAAAGTCGATCCGAGACACGTGTAACGAATGACTGGTAACAACAACGGAAGCGACTTAATCGCTCTTGCGCTCGGCGTACGCGAGCCGGCGCTCGACATTAATTATCCGCGTTGCTTCTACCTGTGTGTACCTGTGTTGGCAGCCCTCGTTCCGCCGGCAGCCAGCGAACACTAATGACTGGTCTCGCGGATGTTCATGCAAATGCGTATCTTTATAGAAAAAAAGAAAAAAATGGAAAGTGCACAGGGAAACCCAGACGCGGGCAGAAATTTGTTTCGTCATTAGAGGATTTGACGAGTCCTTTATTTTGCATAGCTCTGCATAATGCATGCGTTCCGCATACTTTTACGGAAGAATGTACCGCGCACGCTAGCCTGCATTTGTCATAGGTTCTGCTTTGCCTGAAATGAATGCCTGCTCGGCTCGCGGTTATTTGAATTTCTTATTGCCAGGCACTAAATACGTTGCGCTATTCCAGTCTTGTTTTATGGAACGCCGTAGTTAGAGAGGCTATAGAACGTTCGAAAATAGGCATTTTGTACCGGGTGAAATGAGAAATGTAGGTGACTCTTTCCAATTTTCCGTGGAAGTGGTTCCCGGATTTATTTCCTCCTTTGGACCGATTCAATTATACTATGTATATTTTATGACGATTGCCACTTTTGAAACCTATTCCACGGGACTCTAGGGATGAAAGAAAAATTCGCCTCATCAGCGACAGATTTCTTTAAATTAAAAATAACATTGCCGCGTATTTTTCTTTCGCACGGACGCGGAACTCGTAAGGCTGCGCCGTAATCTACCGGATCGATCGATAAGCAAGTTACTCGCTCCAGCTGCGTTTACAACGAACTGATAAAGTATACTCTTTAGTATTAGTTTATTTGTGGTCGCAGTTGGACACACTTGAAGCAGAAAACCATTTTTATCCGTTCTGGAACAAATTTTGTGGATTAAATGGGATTAAAGTTGACATTTAATTAGAGCAGGATTTTGTTTCTCAATCTGTTTGGGGATTTATAAATATTTTATCATACGTTCCTGAATGTATGGCTTAATAAATCCTTTATCTAGACGACAAAATCCAGAAGTCAATCAAGAGTTCCAAAAATATGTTTGAGGGTAGACTGTTTGTTACAATTGATGAAGACAATTTTTAATTTGTACGAAGATCTGCAGTGTATTTCTATGACTTTATCTGCTTGAAATCATATTGCAACTCAAATAACAAAGTCTCGTACCTTTACGATGAATCAACCCTTATATGAGCGTAGTTTAGGGTACCTTTTACCCTAGTAAAACACGTTTGTAATGAATAAATTGTAAATCTTTATGCAAAATACAAAATTTCTTTAAAAATGTCTTATTTTAGTTATTTCAATAAGCAAGACTTACTACTGTTTTATATTTCGTTATAAAATCTGAAGTTTACAGATGATTGCCAAATTATTACAGTCAGAAAAAACTTTTCATATTTTGTAAGTTTAAGGGACCGAATAGAGTAGATGTCTTTCTTGTAATGTCATAATATAATTTTTTGGTAATAATTTAATTTAATAATTTTGAGTACAATAATTTGGCCAGCCACTATAATAACTAGACTGTGGACTGCGGATCTTTATGTAAAATAAAAAATGTTCGCAGTGATTGCAGGACACAGGAGCCAAATAAAAATTGTATTCTTCTTTTAATTATCCAATTAAGCTGAAACTAATACATTAATTTCCTACAATATTTTTAACATGTCCACTGGTTTAAATTGCACGTGCCCATTTTTGTTATAAATGCACAAAATCCGCAGTCTAGTAATAACATCAAACTAATAAAGATATACATTCTCTGTTTTTGGGTAAATCAATCACAGTGCCGCGTTACGCTAGCTTTGCCACCCGATGCAAGTTGAGTATTCCTTTGCGAAACGGAAGTTAGGGTTTGGACGCAACTTACTAACCGTCCCTCGTAGTTAGAATTTAGTTCAATATTGTTCTTGTCCAGTTGCCGATATACCCGCGATCATATTACCCGGAATTTCATCGGACGCTGCAGCAGCTGGTCCGAGGCCCCGAAAAATGGCAGCAGTTTTAAAAGAGGGCGACTTTTCGCGGCGTACGAGGAACGGAACGGAACTTCCGGTCGGCGCGTTTTGCGCCCATTAAAGTAACTCAGTTTGCAAAGTTTACGGGCGAGGAGAGCCAAAGTTTCGAGCGTGTCTGCTATTTTCCCGTAGACGGCCGGCGCGGCGCTCGCACGCGTTCCATCGCGCGTTAAGCGGATGCGTCCACCCAGAAATCTCCAAAATTTTTATTTCTTGAATTACATGGAAAAAAGTCATACCGGAAAGTTCCAAGTTCATCGATTTATTTCCAAACTTTACCCACTTACTTCGGAGATAAAAATCCGGAGCCGACCGCTGGGTACTTTCTTGCTCGCCAGCTTAGTTTCTCGATACTTCAACTTTTAACTACCATCGATTCGCTGGAAATTAATTTCTCGCGAATTTCGATCTTTTGGGGTGAATCGCCTGATGTATCGTTTAAACATTCTCAAGTTATTTGTTTATTACAAAGTCTTCTCGAAAAGGTGGATCCAGAAAGTGTTTATACACTAAATCTCTGATAGTGTTAGTGTTAGTTTCATTAAAAACATAGTAAGACTATAAATGTTGACTCATTCTACAGCTTGAAGCTTCTACATTCGCAGACTACCGTTCATTTCTTTCTTGGATCTTTGTGCATGATATACAAGATGAAAACTGTGGACATGTTTTTGGTCGACAATTCTACGAATTGAATCGTCAGTAAATGTGTAAAAAAATCTTGTTCTCGATGAACCTATTACATGTTTGGAGATTGAAGCCTCCCCTTTACAACGACTGCTTAAAACTTGATCTACGATTTTTTCTGGCTGTTTTATTAAACAAAAATGAGGAACACGTTTGGTCATGTGTAGTCAGTAGACAGCGGATCTTTATGCAAAATAAAGATTTCGTATGTGAATTAGAACAAATTCGAGTGCAACAAAAATTTGTTTCCTTTCTTAATATGTTTAATAGGTTGGGAATAATACAACAGTATCTTCAAATCTTTCGAATATTTTTACTGTTTTAAATTACACCTACTAATTTTTGCCATAAATGCATAAAATCCGCTGTCGAGTAGAGTCGCCAGATTAAGAATTGTGTCCCCACTCTACCTTCCCCACGCTTCCGCCATGTCACGAGACTATTCGGTACTGGCAGAGAGAGAGGGTCACTAAATTCCCCTAAACAGCCACTCTGGCAGCGGGGATGTTCTGGCTCCCGGCGGAGAAGAAATTCGTCACCCTGTTTTAGAGCCTTTTTTCCGACATCAAAGTTTTCATACTGTAAACATTTAAGAATCTGTATAATACATTTCATACATTTTGGGAGAAGCCGAAAATTTTAATTTAGTCCGGGTTTTTACGATTCCATGCGTGGCACCTATGTACATGTGCTAGGGTTGTTGCAAGCTCATATCTCCGTTTCTAACGAGAAGCATCCGGTTTTGTCTTCCGCATGGCTAAACAAAATTGGCCAGTGCAATTTCCCGCTGGTCGGATCAGGCTCGGATTCTTTGGGGGCCATCGCGTCTCCCTCACCTACACATCCCTCGTCGCTGGTTTCCGGTGCCGGGCGCCGTTTGCGGAACCAGGCAACCAGGAATGCAATATTAAGGCATTCGAAGTCCGTCGAAGTCTGAGTATTCCCTCTCGACGCGAACAGCTTCTAGCCGGTTCGCCGCATCTCCGGCTCGCGCAAAATTAACGAGCACCGGCGACCTTCTTCAGCATACTTAAATACCGTAACCGCGATTGCTGGGACACAATCCTCTCATCGACTTCGAGCCGCGCGATTGTCGCGCGGAAAAAAGCTCCTGACTTCGACGAACCCATTGGCTGCTCGATAATCGAAGACCTCTTGTAGAAAACGCTGACAAGTGTCAAACAGTGCCAAGTGGAGTGGGAGAAGCTTCCGCGACTTCAACAGAACTACAGAGCCACAATGACTTGCTTCTGATCTCTTCAAATAATTTTTATTTTTAATTTGTATGTTTATACTATTCATCTAATCTCACTATTACATATTTTCACCACTCCCTGCTTCTTTTAAAATTAATTACTCAATAATTATCTGTCCAAGTTTATCTATCTAATACAACGTTGTAACTAGTCTGCTGCAGATTTTATGTATTGATGACTAGATTGCGGATTTTATGAATTTATGACAAAAATAGGTACGTAAAATTTAAAACAGTGGACAAATTAGAAAGATTTAAGACCACCCCAGTGTATTAGTTTCACCTTAAACATTTTTTATTTTGCATACAGATCCGCAGTCTATTTATGACAAAACTAAAAAGATAGAAGAACTTGAGGATAGTGTTAAATGATGAAAGTCCATTTTCATTTAACTTCAAGTTGTTACCACTGACTCGAACAATTTTTATCTTACATAAAGATCCGCACTATATTTCTATTACAATACATACAATTATATTACAATACAAATCGTATGTATAAAATCTAAGTAAGTCCAAGAAGGTCTTTTTTTCTTAAATAACTTTAACAAGGTGAAAATAATACGCCGATGTTTCCAAGTTCTAATATTTTTACTTTTTCCAATAGCACCACTATTAATTTTACTATACATAGATGTATTGATAATTTACTAAGCGCATTTCCACAACTTAATCTGTTGAAACACATACGAATAACTGGCGAAAACTTAGAACCCAGTTCTATTGGGGTCGGATGGATTTCCGAGCACGAATAATCCGGCAACAGAACGCACTTCCTATCGCGAGTTGCGTATTGACAGTCGCGAAATTAAACCTGTATTCACGAGAGGGAACGCAGCTAACTACAGTGTCAACTATGCCGGTACTATCTGTACAGTTGGGTCAACTACGGTAATAGCGCTCGAAGTTGTTTCAACTAGATATGCGATAGCTATTGTAGCCGTATCTTTGACCGAGCAGAAGCGTCTCTCCTTAGGGACACTCTACCGAGAGCTTAAATAATAAAACAGATCAGCGAGGATTGATTCGTGAAACGTCGCGATATTCGTCGCAACTGGGCCGCGCGTCAATGAACGCGTTCGCTATTTGATTCCCCGTGTGCGGGGCTGAAATGTTCCGCTTCAAAGAAACTGCGACGTATACTCGATAACATCGTGTTTGCGACCGATCCGAGTATGCTGCTCGCTCCGGGACACTCGTACCGCTGTCCGGAACAAATTCGAAGCATCTAAATACAATATAACTTCTCGTTTTGTTGCTTTCATCGTTGGCGAACATTTGATCATCTGGTAGAGTGGATCACCTGAGGTAATATCATGTGACAGCATTTGCAGTGTTTCTTTTTCCTACGATGAAATTTTCTTCACTGTATTTCTAAATATGTTGTAATCATACGACTTTATTTATTCAGCCTGATTCCTCTTCCCACGTGTCTTCTATCCTAATTCCTTGATTTATCTGCCCTAAATCTCATCTACCCTAAATATTGCACATTTTTTATATCTTGGTTTTACCCACCTTTTCCTTCTTTCTCAAAGTAATTTAATTAATAAAAGTGAAACCGGAAAGATAAAATTGATCATAATGGTCACTCTTTTAACCACACGCACAACATTACTTTCCGTACACGAAATAGAACTTGTTAAATATTCTTAGTTTTCACGAAAGGATCTAGATTTCTTTTCCTATTTCTGCCTTGAATCTTGATCATCAATTGCAATAGTAGTCGCGTTTTTATTAATTAATAGACTCCGGATGTTTATGCAAAATAAAAAGTTTGTACATCAATTGCAAGATGCGGAGCGAAATATAAATTTATATTCTTCGTTAATAATTCTAATGTGATACAAATAATATATTAATACACTCGAAATCATTTAATATTTTCACTGTTTTAAGTTGCACTTGCTCATTTTTGTTATAAATGCATAAAATCCGGAGTCTTATAATTAATTTTCATCATCGATGTCTGTCATGGATCTCTTAATAATTCCCTGAGGTATAAAATTTATCTAAAAATCTTCCTAAAATAAATCTCCACATTTACTCGAATACTTAAATATTAATATCGGAGAAACAGAATTTTAATTCGACTTTTAGAAGCTGAATAGAAATTATGTTGATCATATTACGTTTAAAGTCTCCACCAGTGACACTACACGGCAAAGGGTCAAGTACCTAAAATTCGCGTTTTCCTCTCGATTTTTGAAACTACGTCTCTTGAGTCGGAAATATCCGATGTGTACATGACCGAATGATATTGTTTTAATCAAATGCCGCTGCAGGTTTCCAGTGGCGGATTAACCGATTCACTTTGACCGATGCTCCATCGTCGATATTTTTCCACTAGTGCAGACCGTCTATTGATTTCATCATCCAGAAAAAAGCTTGCGAGATTAAACCGATTACGCGTTCAAAGCGAGCACCCCTACATATACACGTATATGTACCGCGAATAGAATACACTCGCCGTTGAAATCGACATATAGTAACTACCATTAAAATTCGGACACACTCTCTCTCTCTCTCTCTCTCTCTCTCTCTCTCTCTCTCTCTCTCTCTCTCTCTCTCTCTCTCTCTCTCTCTCTCTCCCTCTCCCTCTCCTAGAAAGCCGATAACAGTTTTTAATATTGGACAATACATTAAATATTTTCTGTTTGAGAAGTTAGAACCATTATTTTTTAAAGAAACATTATGAAAGAAAGAAATTATTGTTTGACTTCAAATTGTTGCAATGGGTGAAGAAAATTTTTATTTTGCATAAAGATCCGCAGTGTAAAGATTATACACTGGCGTGCACAATTAACGGAGCACTGCGCTCGCTATGATGACCTCTGTCTGTGACCTCGAACGACCTTCAATAATTACAGTCACTGAATAATAAAAGAGTCCCTAATAAAATGAAAATAAATATTTTTATTGCATCGTGTGCGCCGCATTAAAATATTTAACTTTGTCCTTAATCCCTGGCCGTGTCATTTTCTTTACAGTTGCAGTGATTAAAACGTCTTTATCCCCAAAAATGTCGAAGAAGGGAAAAGAAAATTTATACATTTGGTATGGCTACATTTATTTTAATGAATAAATAAATAATTAAAAATTATTTATTGCTTAGGTACTGATTACGAACGAATCAAATTTTATTTCATCTAAAAAGAAACGCGTAACATTCATATTTGTAACACATTATTAAAATCTTCGTGACGAGTCTGACAGATTAAAATAGGGCAAGGGATTAAGGAATTCGACGTATCTTTAAAAAGACCAAAGATATTCGGGGTGCAAACGTTAGGCGACTCACCCTGTGGATAAACGAAACCGTTTTTCAACGCTCGAAGAAGGAAAGCTTTTCAACGTTTTAATTGTCGCAGAGTTTGGTCGTACTGTACAAAACATCGTGCACGTCGCGAGGGAGGAACTGGTCCGATTGCTAAGATTATTTCGAATAAATTGTGAGAGTTTTTCGAGTGAGCAAGTTCTACCTCTTTTTCTCTAACTCTCCGTATACATAATTGTGGTGGGACGATCAGGGCGGGACGAAAGGGGTCTGTATGGGTCTGTGGGAGTACGCCCTAGGAGGTAACTCCAGGAAATCAGGCAATTTAAATTCACCGTAAAAAGGCTCTTTAATTAAAAGACTTTAATTCCTCACGGTCACAAGGGGACGCTTACTTATTCATACTAATGACTAGGCAGCCTCGAGTAATTAGAACGGTTTGAGAGCTCGGCATCTGATCTACAAGAATATACTGGCGGGACGTTTGGGATTTTGATTGAAAACGACGCGGCCGGCTTTTCCGGCTGGCGACCACCGGTGTCGTTGCTTTCGCCTCGATTTGCACCGCGCAAATCGCCCGGCAAATTAAACCGTACCCTCACGTTCTTTTTCATTTTCGTTTTCGTTTTATCACCGGAGAAAAATTTTCTGATGTCTGCCGTCTGGACTCGTTTGCGCTCGCCAGCTTCACGGCGAGGGTTGTCAGCGATTTTCGATATAACATGTATGTATCGATAGAATCGGCGGCATGCTCTTGCGCCGCAAAGAATTCGCAATTCGGTTAACTGCGAGAGCAAGCCTCCGGAGAACGTCAACTCCGCCGCTGGCTCGTTAATTGGATCAGAGCGCCGCGATAATTGGTTTAAATCCTCCAATTAATATTCCGTGTTTTACTTTCGCGTTACGACCGGCGTCCTGGATATCTGCCGTTCCAGTTCCCCGGCATCAAAGATCACGTTTCCCCCTTCTGGCAAACGCTTCCTGACAACATTCCAGTTTATTTTGACTTTCTGGATTCCTCCTCGGCTCCGTCCGTTTGCCTCTGTACACAGAGCTTGCGAGGCAAAGGGTTTACGCTTCTTTGTTCTCGTTTAATGCGTTCGGTAAACCGAGGATTTTGTATTGCGATCGCCGTACGAGTTTTAACAGTGTCAATGCTACCGTCTGGGAAAACCTGGTGCCGATAGTATCAATTAGTTTATGAACATTCAACTTTTCATTCGCTGCTGTAGCGAGTACATTTCTTGTTCGCATGTGTGGAGAACTTTAAAGGGAAAGTGTATAAAACAAGAATATTATACGCGCGATAAACTGATGCAAGAATTAATGGTTCATTTACTGACATGGGATATTAGCCAAGCGTAATACGCCGATTTTTATGAAATTTATACAGGATACAGTTTGTTGAAGAATATTTGACACGTATTTTCTTTCAGCTGCTGACATTCATGTTAAGAGGGTGAAAATAGCCCTCAAAGCTTCGGGTGAAAACTATATTTTTGCTAATATTCGGGAACTAGAGGGTCTAGGACAATGATATATTTTTAGTAATTTTTTAAATAGTTTCTCAAGTATTTTCTTGAAAAAGGTGATTCGGTGATGACGAATGAAAATGTTTAAATTCAGCTTTTACACTTGTCTCTGAGGTACGTAAACTGGCCATACGCATAAAACATGTGTTTAATCATGTTTAATCATGTTTAACCGTACTTATTGAATAATTTTTTTATGAATGGATCAAACGACTACAATTTCTCTGCAAGGCTAGAAGAATTAGTTTAGTAAATGACGTCTAATAAATATGTTGAAAAAATGCATTTAATCGGAATTGTGAGAAACAATAGCAAAAATTGATTTTTATAACTTTTTTTTAGCTAACACAACATTCTTTGTGTTAGAAGTTAAGAAGGTCGTGGTACGATCAGCGATTGTTTCTGGCGGAACAATTCATGGCTTTTGCGCCACGATAATGCACCTGCTCACACCTCATTGCTTGTTCGTGATTTATTGGCCAAAACCAACACTGTAATGATGCCCCAGCCTCTATATTTACTAGACATGGCCTCGTGTGACTTCTTTTTGTGTCCAAAAATATAGAGAACCTTGAAGGGTTGTCGTTTTTCAAGTATAAATGAGATTAACACGTTCCGTGCCACGTGAACCACCGATGGACACGTTAAACTCAGGCCGCCAGTGGTACACGCTGACACGTTCATTTAATGCGCTAAAAACATATATTTTATAACAAGTTTAACACTGTAGAATATATTTACACCAACAGATTGAGGCATTGTAAAGAATGCAGTGTAGAACAAAGATCATAAGTTTGTTTAATTGTCGAGCAAAGACAGCGAAAATCTATCCCAAATATTTTATAACAAGTTTAACACTGTAGAATATATTTCCACCAAAAGACTGAGGCATTGTAAAGAATGCAGTGTAGAACAAAGATCATAAGTTTGTTTAATTGTATAACAAGTTTAACACTGTAGAATATATTTCCACCAAAAAACTGAGGCATTGTAAAGAATGCAGTGTAGAACAAAGATCATAAGTTTGTTTAATTGTCGAGCAAAGACAGCGAAAATCTATCCCAAAGATTTTATAACAAGTTTAACACTGTAGAATATATTTCCATCAAAAGACTGAGGAATTGTAAAGAATGCACTGTAGAACAAAGATCATAAGTTTGTTTAATTGTCGAGCAAAGACAGTGAAAAGCTATCCCAAAGATTTTATAACAAGTTGAACACTGTAGAATATATTTCCACCAGAAGATTGAGGCATTGTAAAGAATTCAGTGTAGAACAAAGATCATAAGTTTGTTTAATTATATAGCAAGTTTAACACTGTAGAATATATTTCCATCAAAAGACTGAGGCATTGTAAAGAATTCAGTGTAGAACAAAGATCATAAGTTTGTTTAATTGTCGAACAAAAACAGCTAAAAGTTATCCCAAAGATCGACTTCCAGAAACGTTTCGGGGATTGGAAGAAGCGCTGGCATAAGTGTGTAATATCTAATGAAGACTATTTTGAAGGGGATATCATTCACGCAGACGACTAAATAAAGTTTTTTCCGGCGAATAAAAATTCCCGTTATTTTTTTAACACACCTCGTACAGTCGTGCTAGTCGAATCATCATAAAAACACCGTGGATTCCGTATCGTATTCCAGCGCGACCCCTTCGCAATATTAAACTTTGCTTCCCCCATCGCAAGGTTCGAATGTCCGCGGTCGTAAGTCCGACAAAATGGAGGCGTACGTTCGGAAACGTGCGCCGGTGAACCAACCTTGGTTTTCAAACGATTCTGGTCTTCCGTCGGATCGATGCTTGACCGTGGTTTCGCCGTGTGAAAGAGGGTTGCAGTCGCATAAATACTGGAACGTGACCGTTAGAACTGATTCCAGCACCGAGCGGAGCCCATTTAGATGCACCTGCTACCGTACCTTCCGTCCGAGTCCTCCGACGTTAACTTGTGTATGGTTTACGGGTGTCGCGGATTCGTAGTTTCCCCAGTACCTTTTATCACTGGATCGAAATTGTCTTCGAATCCCGCCGACCGATAGGTGCTAAGCATCTTCCAATAGTGGGAAGTATTATTGGTCTCCACATATGTGAAAACTTCGGGACCGAGGTGTCATATGTATCTGATACAAAGGCTATCCTTTGATCCTTGAATGTGGCAAATGTTAATAAAACTTTAGCGTTTCCAATGATTTTTTTGTAAAACTTTTATTGAAACATTGGTGACACTTTTCTGATTAAGGTGACACCAAACACGACACTATTTCGATCGTATTTGCTTGTTATTTAGCTAGAATACTGTATTCAATCTTTACCAATCCACATAATAAACTGTATTGTACATTGATCTCTTTATATACTAGACTAATTTACATGTAACAAATAAATATGATCTGAATTGTGTCATGTTTGAATAGTGATCCTACTTGATTGAAGCAGCTTTAAGCATTTTATGAAAAAAAGGAACAGATTAACAAAAATCTATAAAACTATTTTATAATCTGCGCATCTTTATTTCTTTGTTGGCGAGTATCGAGCAGAAAAAAGTCGTCGAAGACAAATAATGTGTATTTTAACGATATCGGTTAAAGGAACGTTGCGCACTGATCGAAAAGAAGAGATTGTTATCGCCGAGCGTTTGAAGGGAAGAAGATTATGCAAATAGCGAGCGATGGACTTCTACGATGCAGTTACGGTGCTCTGTAGCGACTTTTAAATTCTACTTTATACATGCAGCAGTTTATTTTCCCGTGAAAAACATTATCCTAAGCGACATAGCATCGAGCACTAAACTCGCCAGTGAAATATCAAACTCTTCTCGTATCCGAGTTCCTTTATCTTCCCCGAGCTACCGTTCTTCCACAGCATCCATTTTCAAAAAGCTTTTCTGTTCCCATTTCTACCTCATCCACTTCCCACGTCTAATTTTCTCTTCGGACGCAACACACGGAAACCCTTTACGACATTGTTCCCCATACAGGGTGTTTCTTTGAACCAGTTACATCAGTACCTCTAGTAAACTCCAAAGGGAAAAAACATGTATAACAGTTTGCTCAGCTCAGCGAATTTTCCGACGTAAATCATTTTGCTCCACAGTGAAAATGGTTTTAAAGCCAAATTAACGTTTTACCCTATAACTGTGGATTTCATGGTACAATCTGTTTTCTTGATACCACAAAGGTATGTGTTTTCTTTTTAAATGCAGAATTCAAAAGAAACTGTGCATATTGTTAAAAGTCCGCTACAGAGATCTTTATGCAAAATTAATGTTTTCTAACTAGTTTCTATTTTAATAATTTTTGAAAATTGGTCAGTTCTATTGATTAAATGTTACTGATAGTTTTATTATTTCATGAATGCATAAAATCCGGAATCTATTGATAAATATATCTGCTGTAGTGCTCAAATAGATCTTTCCTCATAGTAAGATCTTATTTTGTATTTGATGTGTGCTAGTTTGCATTGTTTATGCGCTTCACTTTATCCCAGAATCTGAAAATGTAGTAGCGATAATCATGATTAACTTTTTTTAAATTACAGAAATTCACAGAAATCTAATCGACACGCCCAATCCTACTACACACATGCCTCACCACGTGACTAAAAATCAGTCATTTCACTGCCAGTCCCAGCTATCTAATGACTAATATCAACAATACTACTCATATTCCTCACATTGATCATTTATCTCTTGCAGCAAATAAATGACTCTTGTTCCTTTAAATCGAGATTAATCAAAATAATCCATCACCATTATCAAAAGATGAGGTCATAATTCACAGGCGCACAAATAGAAATTTATTTCTTTCCTTAATAATTTCGGTGAGTGAATCATTTTGATATCTTGTGGATAATACAAGCGGAGCAATGACTTGAACCACCTTGAATATTTTCGTTACCTGTAATAATATGAAAAAATGATATCGATATTAATCGATAGAGTATTGAATTATGCGTAAAAATTCATCGACCTTCATATGTCCTAATCCCAATAGTTAATGAGATATTATTAATAATTTGAGTAATATAAATAATCATCGCTAATTTGTTAAAATTTACTGCGAGTATAATCGTCGCAGATGCAGTATTAGAAGCGCTACCCAGTGTAAATGCTGCCTGCAACGTCTCCGCGGTCATTTTCCCGTGTAATTGTGTTTCCAGATTAATCTCGAGAGTCGTTTCTTGCCACGCGCGCGGATCGAAGAAGCGTTCATTGATCGCGTGGCCGATCCATTTATCAATTCTCGGGCAGCGCTCTGGAGCTGGCTTTGCTCGTCCGGTTTTTACGGGCGCGGATCAGCGGATCAGCGGATCCGTCGAACGGTTTCCCGCTGGCAAAATCTGCCGGGCGTTCACCTGCTCCGCGGAAAATGACACCGGTCTCGTGTTTTTCTAAAGCAGCTTCGCCAAAAGAACAAAGGATCCCGCGCTCGCCAGCCGAAAGTTAAAACTAGAGATTACAGCTTGGAACGTGCACTAAAGGGACACGTGTACTATGAATCTCTGTACCGTGTACCAGTGCAATAAGTCCTCGACTTACGCGTTCAATTCGTTCCAGCGCTTTCCGCGTAAGTCGAATAGTGCCTGAGCGCCACCGCTGAAAGGTTATTAATACGATCTGATTTGGACATACTATATGTACGTACTCTTTTGAAAGGAAAATTCAAAGAAACCAATTGTGTTCATGGAAAAATTATCACTCATAAACAGCTGAATGCCTTCGCTGTACACAAGCACAGTCTTCGGTTCTGTCACATATGCATCTGACACAGGTCCCGTTCTGGCAATCAAAAAACGAATTTCACAGTTTCGGAACATTTGTAACCGGGCCGTGGCGGAAGCGTGGGGGAATTGCGTCGTAGAAGGGGAAGGTAGAATGGACACACAAGTATTAATCCAGATTAATCTGGCGACTCTGCCACAACCAATGCGATGGTTCTCCCACTATGGAAGTAGAGGGGGCAACTCTCTTTCGCCTAAACCGGAGAGAAGTGTGGAGATGGGAACCACAACTGGCTCGCGAGCCTCCAGTTCGAAAACCCTGTTCTAGAACGATCAGATTTCTTCTAAAGTTGACATACTTTGATGTGCGATATTTCAGTACAGATGAGTATTACCACAAATCTAATTAACATAGCACCCTTTCGACTACATGCACATGTAAAACAAATTAAGTTGTTGAAGTCCCTTAATCTACCTTTCCGTAAATCTCAACTTTATGCACGTCTCTTCGCTATAATTGTGTTTACAAAATGGAATTCACGAAAGTATTTGTTCGTACCTACTTCAAGTAGGTCCTTGAGATAAGATGAACTACGTGCATTAATTCTTTTGACTATATAGTTTCACGTATTACACTGGATTATCGAAAAGATAAAATAATAGTTAACGTATTAACATATTGACCACCAGGCCAGTCATATATGAGTGACAGATTTCTTATCAAACTTGAAAAGCAATTTCTATTACAATCAGGTTACAAGAATAATTGCTATAATAAATCGCGTTCTTTCTACTTTCATATTATTAAATATAATATGTAGCTCTCGTTTCGTGTGACTTTTAGAAGCACTAGTGTGGCAGTCAACGAATATTAATAACGAGTTTAATAGTTAATAACGACCTGTATTAGATTCGTTTCTTTCGTATATTATTTGTAGAAAACCGAGAAATTACCGTCCGAGGAAATGTCAAGCAAGCGACTCGAGCGAGTTAAAATTAACGAAGTTGATTAATTCGTGAAACCTAGACGGTCGCTTTTTTTTATTTTTGTTTCACAACCGATTGCTAAATGTGTCAAAATGTTGCAGGAAAAACTTCAAGAAATGTTGCTTCATTTATACAATTATTTACAGTTTCAATTACAACGTGGATCCTCCATTCCTTTAATTCAGTTTAGAATTAGACAATTAGACTTTCAGAAAAGACAAAGAACCAATCATCTACAGCGAACAACAGTAATATTCGTACACTTCTAAAACGACAATAACTTTTTTTGTACCAAATCATACAACTTAGTAAATTAATTGTTCTAACTTCTCCAAGAGATGCAAATCGTATGACCTGATATTAGAAAAGTTATGGTCCTTTTGAAAGTGTCCGAATATTACTGTGGTACACTGTATATGTTTATTTTTGAATGCCTTAAATTTTGTAGTTCTTCACATGTTTTAAGTCCTGCATACTAAGCGTCAGATGCCTATTAAATAATACTGGTACCTATTAGATCGTCCTTCCGTTCGCCAAGTCTAATCCTTCATGATGTTCCCTGGGAATCTATAGTGAATGTCGGAAGGAGATGAACGTCGAGAGTGTCGTGACAGGTGAGACACATCTGGCAGCTGACGAGAGAGACACGTCCTTCCTGTATCATAATATTAACCTTAGAAACACTATGCAGCAGTTCCAAAATATTAAAAATGATTTTTTCTTCATCGCTTCAACTCTCTTGTTCAGTATTAAAGCAGTCACATGATCGACTCTTTATACCGAATTATTAAAATTACGAAGACTCTTCTATGGGAAATGATTAAATAAATTTGATTATTCAAGCGAATATGAAATATAAATAAATTCAACACACGCTAGTTATTTTCAGTGCTTGGCAGGTTTAGTGTTAATGTCACACCATGCGATAGTTAATTAATATTTAAAACACCAAAAGTCGTCGACAATAATTCAAACAAATTATAATTGTATTTTACATGTACATACACTCAATCTTTGCTACCACGTCTTTAGAATACAAGATTTATGAAATAAATATATTACTTTTGGTAATATTTTTCTCTTTGATTTTTATCGGAACGTATTTATTTTTCATTGGAACATAGTTTCCCTATTATTCTACGGCGTTTTGTTCTACTTTTTAGCAATTTGTAAATGCATTTTGTATAGAAATCTCTCGTCGTGTGGTTGCAATGTGCACAGCAAAAAAACTGAGCTAACATCAATATCACTGTTGGTATTGTAAATATAGTATACCAAAACTCGGTTTACCGCCTGGTATGGAACGAATGCGATTGAAAGATGATACGTAAAATACAGGTTTGAAAATTCTTAGAACTTAATGCCCTGAATTCCCTTACAATTGGAAGTAGATCATTTATCAACTGAAAGTACGAACTCCTAAATAAATAATGTCTCTTTCAGTGCTCCCCGTTTAAATGTTTATACATTCTGAGAATACAGAAAATGTTGACAATTATTTTTATCGTTTCGGAGTACGATATTTCCAAACAAAAATTGTGAATACACAGCTCGACCATTCGCAAATCTAAAGAAATCTTTAAATCAATCATTCTGTTGACATATACGGGATTTTCAAATTTCCACGCTTTAAATCGGTCCATAAATCATTTCCTCGAAGTCATAGGCATTGGACGTTACAAATGTCAATAATGTACGTACTGCATCGAGTACGGAAACATCAACAGACTGCAGTCAAATGCAACAACATGTATGGGAATTGTAGAATATCCAGAAAATCCTTCTCCACACGAATATTCAATTGAGAGCGAGCGTTCAGCTGTACTAAAAAAATTGTTACAGTAACTATACAGTCGAATTTGACTGCTGCTACCAGATTGCGAATTTTATGCATTTATAAGAAAATACTGCAGAGACGATAGAAGTATGTCAAGACATTGTTAAAATATTTTCGTCCAACTAAGAATATTAAAAGAAAAACTTTTATTTGCTACAATCGACCTAGAAGATGTTTATTGTACATAAAAGTCAACAGTCTAGCTTTTATTATTGAAAGTAAAATAATAGTAATAATAATAGTTACAATTGTTTGCTCAAACAACTTCAAAAACGAATGACAGGAATAAATTTTTTTAACGTATCTGCGTTTTCACAAGAAAGAGTAAACAATGTTAAGAGAGATTTCCAAAATTTATATTTTTATAACATTATTTATTAACAATCGTATGGATTTTACGTCTCCATAAAAACATTCATAACAGTCAGAGTAATCCTTATCTGCACATTGAATTCTTTTTTCACGCGTTAAAAGATGTGTTAAAGCACAACACGATAAAATATGCACGAAAGTCAGTAAAATGTCTTCGAAAAATCACATAAAAAAAAACGTGCTGGAAAATATTGTAAAAAATGCGAAGTAAAAAGGAATTCGGCTTGAATATAAATGATGAACTGAATATAAAATGAACCCGACATTCTTAAAATCCGCACGTGGATATAGGCCAACTGAATGAAACGAGCCAGCAAGGTTAGTCTAAGAATGGTACGGTCAATGAATTAGATTGCAGAGTAAGTAAATTGCTCTTCCGGCAATTAAGCTGCTGTCGGCCGAGCATCGAAAAAGCTCTGCTCCGCGGTGGAAAAACATGGTGATATTCGGTGGAACTATGATTTTTCGCGGATTCGGTAACGAGGTGAAACGAATACTCGACCATGGGGTGGAGATTTTCAAGCGAGCAATCGTTATCGCTTGTAATTAATGCCAACGGGTTCGCGGATACGGGATCCTCGATGGTTTCCCGATCGGTTCGGCGGCTAGCCGATGAAATATCTCGTAACTCAGAGAAAGTTTCTCGCCCACGTAAGTGTAAGAGAATGAGGCTGGCGTGGTCGTAGAATGGGGGATGATTTATGGGGGAATAAAACAAGAGCTGGCCGAAGGAGCTGGCGTGGGGCGTGCAGGTGAAATGAATCAACTTATGAATTTTAAACGCGCATTTCTCCGGCTATAGTAAAAAGAACGTCGTTGCCTATAAAATGTTCGTCCATCTTCAAGCTCCTGCATCGATTCTGGGCCGACTCCGACCCGGAATAAGACGCCAACTAGGAGTTGGTCGCTTTTTGCATTCTAATTGAAAAAAGGTGCTAGCGAGGCTAAGGAAATGATTTATACGGTATTAAAGCAGGATGCCGTGTCCTATAGTACATGCCAAAAATGGTTTGAGAGATTTCGAAATTGGAATTTCCATCTCGAGGATGATGAACGTCATCCGAAAAGACTCGGAAGACGAAGAGTTAATGCTGCTGTGAATTAGGAACAGCAATTAGGAACTTGCCACAGCATTAGGAATTACCTAAGAACCTTTTTCTGTTCGGTTGCAATTGCTGAGTAATATTCGAGAAGAGGATCGTCGAGTCCCGGATAGTCTAGGCCGGTTATAGTGCTGCGCGATAATGCCAAGCCTCGTACAGCGAAAAGCGACTAAAGATACACTTGATTCGTTGAGATAGGCAATTTTGCCACATCAAGCGTATTCTGATGACTTGTTCTCATCCCTCCAACCCCATGTAGTGGATTCGCACTTCAGAACGTATGAGGAGGTCGAAAAATGCATCACTTCATTCACTCAAAACCACCATCATTTTATAGAGATGGGATTCATCACCTGCCCGAGAGATAGAAAAATATGGAGAATCTAGACGCTGCTGGAGATTACAATTCCGTTAAATACAGCCCGCTCGACAAATGATTTAACGAGATTATGTTTATATCTAATAATATGAGTGTGTCGTCGACCTGTCTCTGAAAGAGCTGACGACGAAAAGACACATAAAATAATAAGTATATACAGGGTGTCCCAAAATTCCTTCAACAGCCGGAAATGGGAGGTTCCTGGGATCATTTGAAGCAACATTTTCCTTTGCAAAAATGTTATCCGCGGCTTTGTTTAGGAGTTATTAACGAAAAATACGGACCAATCAGAGCGCGACCTAGACGCGAGTTGGCACTGTTGGCTTGGCGCGCCAACTGTCTATTGGCCGACTGTGCCAACTCGCGTCTAGGTCGCGCTCTGATTGGTTCGTGTTTTTCGTTAATAACTCCTAAACAAAGCCGCGGATAACATTTTTGCAAAGGAAAATGTTGCTTCAAATGATCTCAGGAACCTCCCATTTCCAGCTGTTGAAGGAATTTTGGGACACCCTGTATATCTAATAATATGATTGTAAAAAGCAGAGCAAAAATCGAGAAAAATACCCGCAGAATCCAATGTATTTTTCAGTCACAAATAGACATAATTTCGTTAAACCTTCACCCAGCCCAAAATCTGCTCAAATGAGGACAAAACGCCGATCCCCGCAAACCCATGTTCCGACCCAAAATCTAGTAAAATCTAGTTAGATTCTAGTTCTTTGCATAATTCCCTATAGTTCCTTCCCCTATTGTTAATTCCCTATACCTCCCCTATTCACTGCTATCTCCATGCTACCACCCAGTCACGTGACGCGTTGCGTCCCCGTCGTGCATGTGTCACGATGTCACGTGGCTACTCCGATGATGATAGAGAGAGGGTAACTGTATTCCCTTGAATTTCCCGGGCTTTTAGGCTTCGGTCTCCTCCCTCCGGTCTCTGTATGATGCAGAGAGATCTACCCCAAAGGGTTAATGATTTTGATGGTTTTACAATAACGCGTCGATTTATTTACAAAGCTAACTACGACCTAATCCATACCAAACGCCATTTATTTAGAACTTCACTGACTCCAAGTAGAATTAATGACTTCCGCTTAAATTGTTATTTGATTTTGAAATAGACATTTTTCTGCGGGAAGGCCGAGAATTGATTTGTCTATAAAAAATGTTCGGGGCGATCCGCATTTCCTGTACGGTCAAGAATCTATTGAATTCTGGGCGTCGTGTATCGGCGTCGCTGTCGCGTTCTCGACAGCGATTAAAAAATATTTCACCGATCGGGACAGCACGGTTTGCGGACAAGGAATTTTGATCGAAATCGCTGCAGCACGCCCGACACGCATACGTACAAGCCGGCGCGGCGTGAAGTTGAAATTTACGAGGGACCAACAGCCGGGGACGAGTCGTGACAAGCCAGTCACAAACTGTCTGCAGATATCGTCCGTGAAGCTCATCTATCACCGTGGACGACAGTCGTATCGAGGAACGCGAACGATATCCACGGTACACGCGTCATTAACATCCTTCACAATTAGATGACGATCGCCGCAGAGCACTGTCTCCGTTCGAACTTCCGGTTTCCATCGACTGCCACTGCATTCGGCCGACGCTGTCCACTATTTCGCGGTGTTATCACTCGTTGCGAGCTACAGCCGTGAAGGTATTTATGGTGACTGGAGATTATTTTGTTCGGGAACATTCGTTCTTCGAGCATTTTGCGGCTGGCAATTATGTTCCTCCATGAATTTAGGGGAAGGTCCCCTAACGCCGGACGCTTAACCCATTGCACTCCTTTGTCGAGTGTGACTCGACATCCGAGAAAGGAAAATGTACATGAAACGTGTTTTTATTTGTATTTGGTTCTTCCTTGATTTCTTTAATTGTCTTATTTTTTAGTTAAAAACAAATATAAGTTCCACAAATATAAATTACAACAAAGTTTGAGAGCTATATTTCATATAAATTAGTGAACAAAATTGTTTAAAATAAGTAGCTGTTAAGGAACTGTGTTTGAAATAAATTTCATATGAAACAGTTAAAATAGTAGACAGTTGTTGGCAACAAAATTGAAAAATATTTCGGAGTGCAAAGGGTTTTTCTTAAATAAATAAGAAAGAAACGACGTTTTAGTCTTTTTATTCTACATTGTTTGGTTAATAATTATGTTTTTGTTGCTGATTAATTTTTTATAAAGCAAGAACCTGCCCTTATCAAACTCTACATATTATATATTCATCACTCGAGGGAATGCTACGTTATGAAACTTCACAAAGGGCTCTGTATACCCAATCGTATGTGAAGTCAATAGTCTCGTTAGTTCTCGTATTGGAAGCCTCAATCTTGTAACCGGAGTCAACGAGGAATATTATAGTAAATAAACTTGGTCTATTAAGAACAGTGTATTTATTCCTCATGTGTATAAAATGTGTTCCGTATTTTAACTAATTTATTAGCGCCTTTTGACTTGTTTATATTATATATAACTAGTCGCTAGTATCAAGTTCGAGAATTGCTGATTTTTCTAATTTTTATGATAGGAAAGTAGAATGGAAACTAATAAAAGAGAAATACATGCCCATTTCACTATTATTTCTTACAATTGTTACGGAAAATTTGCATAAATATCCGCAGCCCAATATTTATATATTTTGAAATATTATATGTTTAATGAATCAAACGTGTTTCGTTTCTTTCTACAATATATTAACCCGTTGCCTTACAATATCGTATCTGATTCGTGATGAAGATTCTGAACAGACTCTAATAAAAATGTATTTCAATAATTTCCTATAACCGAAATAAAATTCTATTTTGGATTTGTTAATGTACAGGTATTGGAGAATACATAGGCATACAATTTATATCAATTTTCTCCTTTTTTAGGAAATTACGATCTTCAAAAAAGTTCTAATAACTGAAACCGTAAAATGAATCGTGGGGTTAATATGCAGCACCAATACAATAATCCACTACAATGATTGTAAAATACATTTCCACACAACAATTAGTTGCAAGATCTTCAAAATGTGGAAACAATGAATAATAAAAATAATTCAAAACGCAAAGATTGAATATATACTAGCAAATAGCTATTTGCTAGTGTAGTTAGTATTATCAAATACTAGTGTTCGAGTGTTTTATGCGATAAATCTAGAGCTATCGATCGTTCTCCATAGAATTACCATAGTCTCCCCAGCAATCTCGCGAAACCAGAGCCACATGGCAACGAAAGGAAGCGCGAAATTTACAACGATGGAGAACGCGAGCCCGCAAATTGGATTTGCAAATCCCTTTACGAAGTAACCGAGCCCAGGCGTCGTTTATTGTCGCGCAGCAACATTTCCCAGGGTTCGGATCAGAAATTTACCCTGTCGCGTCTTTTCCCGCCGAACGTCGTTTACATGGAACCGCGTGTGCCGTAACGATCGCACGCATAAACGCGATCCCCGACAAGAGACTGCATAAAAAGAAGGGAAAAAGAAAACACCATACGCCTGGGCAAAAATTAGAAATTTATAGAATATCAATACAAATAACAGCAAAAAATTCTGCGGCATAAGAGTCACAGGAATTATAATACATTTATTGACATGTGTTTTCGACATATGCTGACTTCAATGAAGTTTAAAAATTTAATAGACGAGCTCAGACTATTAAATACGATACACTATCATCCATTAATGCTTACTGTCTAGAACAGTGCTGGACACATTTGCCTCAATTGAGACAAAACCCTCTCCACCGCAGCGCCCACTGTCGCCTTTCAGTAAACGCTGTTACGGTGAACACGGTTTTGTCTCAATTGAGGCACATGTGGGACGGAAGGCACAAATGAAACGTTGGTGGGGGAAGCAAGTGTTTAAGGGACCCCAACCGTGCTATAGGTTGTGAGGTCTAGAATTGGAAACTAGACTATGAATAGACTGCGGATCTGTGTGCATTTGTGGCGCGTGCATGAAATGCAAGGATGCATTTACATTATTAAAATATAATAGCATTTCTAGTTGAATCTTTTCACAATAAATATCCCATCAGCGAAACAGATGTTTCTTTTAATTCAATTTTTCGAAAATGATCTATGAAAATGGAACATTAATTCAATGAATAATTCTTTCATTTTTGTGGTATCGTAGCATCGATATCGGTATAAACTGTATTATATTCATATTGATTATGGTAAAATGTTTGTTCACTCAATTTGAATTGTCTTTGTGGGTAATCATAATCGAAAAATCACCATTAAAAGGTTAAAAACCTTCACCGAACAAAAGTAAATGGCGTCATCATCGTAGACCAAATATTTATATTTACAGTAAATAATAAATCTTTCGAAATTTCAGAATAATTTCTCTGTCAGATACGATTTACCCATTGATCTGTATTTCGTTTCATCTACGTAATTACTAGGTCGGGAATGTTTGCGTGCGTTCCCTCTACGGCAGAATATTTCGCGAAAACAAAAATCACCGGGGAAATGCATTTCGTCAATTAAAGGATCTATCGAGTTAAAAATCCAATAAATATAACGGTGCGTGCCGCCAACACTGATACACATCCGGAGTTCAAAAATAATTTATTGCTTTCATCTCGGCACTGTGATTCGAAGCAAAATGGGGCCGGTTCTAATCGTGTGTCGGGTCATTTCGTAAAAAACGCTGATAATAGTGAAATTTAATAAAAATTATAATCAGAAGAAGCATTTAAAAATGAACGTTTTGTGAGTATGATTTTCGATCGAGAAAATTACTAATTTTCTTTTGTGAAAATTTGTTTTTAAATGAAGAGCATTCTTCTACCTTGAAAATACATACCTCAAATTTAGAATTACAGTTCGTCATTTGTTAAATAAGTAATTCTTAATGGACTATAGAAGAAAGTTGTCGAAGTTATGTTTCCCATTAACATGGAATATCTTTTGAGTTCCAAATAGTTCCGCATATTTTCAAACTGGAATATTTTTCGTATACTTTTCCTTGTATGATGCCGCAAGAATCATTTCCTCCTTCGTCCTTCTTCAGGAATTATTATTGTTTAAAGTGTCACAGATACTTTAATATTTATCGAATGTATTATATATTGCTTTTTGAATGTCCATCGCCTTCAGAAACGATTAGATTAATAAGATTTATTAAAAACTGCAGAAGCATTTAAAAATCAACATTTCATGATGATCATTATGGATTATTGTTTAGTTCAAAAAATGTTTTAAACAAAAGTTAATCAACATTTAGCGGTCTACAAATTCAATACAAAAAATTTTAAAAAATGTTTATTCTATAAAAAATCAAGGTTACCTTTAATCTTTAAAGATCAATATATTTTTGACTTCATAATATTGTAGCTGATGTGAAAACGAATCGAACGACCTTCATTGTTATACCCTCAATCTTCCAAAAAGTGTAAAAATCTTAATGAACTGCTAGATCGGCCGCCCGGACCACTGTGCGTTGTCGAAAACTCACCCCGGGGATATTTTTATATCCGATCCCAACGGGAACGTCATCTTGATCCAACGAAATTACAAGGTACCCTGAAACGTCCTAACTTCCTGCCTCTGATGTACATCCACGATAAGCCTGTCCTGTGAATTTTTCGAAAACCCCGGGAAGTATATCGACAATGATCTCGAGAAATTTCCCTGAGGAGAATAGATTAAGAGACCGGCGCCACGGGGTGTATCTTTCGGTTGTAGGAGACCGGGATCCCGAAATCTTCGATCGCCCTGGCGGAAAATAAGAGGCAGCGTTTTTTATAGCAGCCGGCTCTCGTAAACCGCACGATCGTGACGTATCTCGCCGCGTAAATTAGACAAGGCTGCTCACGTGGATCCCGGCACGGTGATATTCTGTGCCCACGAAAGCGAAGTTGCGTCGATGAACGTTTTCGAACGGAACGTTGCTTTATTTGAGAAAAAAAATGTATTTCGAAAAATTTTTTTTACACAGGTCGACAATAACAATTTTGTTTCTACTTTTCCGTAATATCATTTGTTGTTCTTGAGATATTTCGTGAAAATATTGAAATTTTATCAAGGGCTGATTTTACCCCTTTAATGCGAGGACTAACACAAGAAAGAGAAACATATTTGATTGTATTAGGCACAACTTACTCTACTTGTGTGCAAAGTTTCATAATTTTTTTAATTTACGGATTCGATACCTTGTTAGACAATTTTTGTTTTGCATAAAAATACACAGTCTAGTTATTAACTTATTCTACTTTTAGTAATGGCTGTAAAGTTCTCTTGCAATTTTGGGAATAAAATATATTTGTTTTGGGACTTGACGATATTGCAATTATAAAAGTATGCTGGTATATTTCTGAAGATTTCTCAATTTCAGTAATTGACTGCAAGGTAACAGAAGCGTGTATCAATAATACTAAAAAGGATGGTTTACTTCTGTCGTGTGAATGAAATTGTGTCTTTCCTATGTTTCTTCGCAAGACATACTGTGGCATCTTCTACTCGCATGCTGTTTTAAAGGTGGTGCATTATTTATGGAGGAAAAGTGCTCGTGGATTAGTCTTGCTGGAACATCTGTAAAAATATCTTGTAGATTCTCATTTACAACCGAATGTGACTGCAAGTATCCTCCTGTCTCTTTTGATACATACATACTCGTTCTCCTTATACACCATAAATGTAAGATCCAAAAATTGTAGAAACTTCCCATTATGTGTACAATGTAATCAAATTATTTCAACGGAATAAGTATAGCCGGAGAAGATGGTGAAAAGTGCCTGCAAACCTAATTGACTTCCAGTCACACCATTCGATAGGGCTCCATAAGAAAACCCTACGTGACAAGTTGGTACCCCAACAAGAAGGGTAGTTACAGGCTGAGCACGATTATGTTCTATTTCCTCTGTTCCGCTCAACAAAATTATTGTGAATTACTTTCACTAATTAATATTGTAGTGAATTATTACAGAATTTTAAGTTGTAAAATAGATTTTTTAAAAACTCTGGGAGCATGAAATTCTCGATTTTATATTGAAGTTTGCAAAGTACGATATTCTTTAATAATTTGTTCGCTAAATCTCGTAGACTATTTTATAAATAGACAGTGGATATTTAAGTAAAATAAGAATTTTCTGTGCAACAAACTAGAAATAGAAATTCATTTTCTTTCTTAATATGTTTAATAGGAAATAATACAGCAATATTTTGAAATTCTTCTAATATTTCTACTGTTTTACTTTACACCGATACAGTTTGTGCATAAAATCTGTGTATTTGTACAGGAAAATATTTTTCGCCGCTTCTTGTGACAAGAACAAAAAGAATTTTGGTTACAAACTCCTACTAAAAATTTCTAATCTCATAGATCATGTTATAAAAATAAACTTGTCTTCGCTTGCGACAAAACTAGAAAGGGCACTGGCGGAACAGTGAAAATTGTGGCGGGTCTCCGGTTCCCATATAAATATTCTATAAATTCGAACCGGTTACAAGCTGGTGGTGAAGAGTCGAGACCATTACGCCAGCTGATCCTTGGAGAATGCATCGGGTGGCCCCTGCTTAAGGGATTAAGGGTGTGCTTCGCGGGTGTTTGGGTCTCGTCGATGCTAAGAGCGTGAAACAAACAACGGGAACGAGTGCCGGTGTTTGGCGAGATTAGAAGGAGCGCAGGGGTGTGGGAAATCGCGGAACCAACGGTGGCCTCAAAGTGGGAACAGCCGCGGGAAATAATTGGGTCGTAAATATTTGTCTCCGTTTGCCCGCGGCCCTGTAAATTCTACTTACGCGTCTCTTCACTTTCCCGTTGGTATAACGAAAATTCTTCTTTACGGCCGCGAACGGTCGGTGGTTGAACAAGACCAAAAAAAAAAAGATGGCGGAACGGTGTTGTCGCGGGGAGAAGTTCGCCGGGGGTCGTAACGCATATTCAAACATTCTTGTGCAAATTTCATCGTCTTGTGTCCCCGACTTTTTTTTAAACAATTAATAACCCTCATGAATTTGTGCCACCGCGCGCGCAACACGAAGGGGAAGAAGAAACGAAATAAAGTGGAATGCAAGAGTATATCTATGGGCATGTTCGTGTATGTATGGTCGTGTTCGTGTTTGTATAGATGTATATACGGCGTAATAGGGTAACAGGTAGCAACGGCGAGAGCACACTGGCACGGCAGGGCTCAGCGAGAGCTCAGGGCCGTAGAATATATCATGCAGTAATGGTCCCGTTGCGGCTAGGGCGACAGCGGTACGCTGAAATATCTGCCGGGGCCCCGTTGCTTCTCTACACCGCGGCCTGACGTGGAAATAGTAGCCCTTCTGAATTAGGCTACGGCGGATCGCGACAGCCTTTTCCAATTCCTCATTAACCCCCCGCAATACGACTTCTTTCACAGGTGATTAGTAAACTGCAGATTTGTATGCATTTATGAAGAAATTGGCTGGGGTCTAAAAGTCTAAAATTATTGTTACGATGTTGTCAACGTATAAAATCTATTAAGGGATGAAATGAATTTTTGCTTAACCGCTGGTGTCTATAATCTGTGCAAAACATTTTTATTTTGCATAAAGATCCGCAGTTTGATGATTAGACATTGTTCGTTAATAATAATTGCAGACTCCTCGTAGGAAGCATTGTGACAACGTAAGAAAGGGTTTGTTGATGGTATTAGACATACAATGAAGCCTTTGGGTCTGGAAATGCTATCTCGAGGTTTTAGTTAGATATTTAATTTTCATTTCAAATAGAATTAGATTCACTGTTAATCATTATGTAATATTTGGTCAAAATGTAAATGAACGCTATTCGACGATGCTAGAAAAAAAAGTCTTTGAAGTGACGAACGTGAACGACCAAATACAGAATTAAATTGCTGCTATAATACAGTCAAGAATTATCTTTAACATTACTGTTCAAAATCGCAACGAACTAATAAATGTTCTATGCGCTAATGGTACCACTGCATTATAGAATTTCAGTGCAATTTCCTTTCGTAAATATTTAATATGCTGCGAGGGAAAAATGCAGGGTCAGAGTAATATCTGAATAATTGTTTAATTTCGCATGAGTCTCTTCATATTTTAAAAAGCACAAATACCAAATATAAAGAGAAATTTTATTCTATACACGTGGTGAACGTGTAAGAATGATTGTATCACTTTATACTGACATAGTCTTCGCAACGTTCAAGCAAAGATCACACCGGGAGTCCAGGATATGAAACTTCATATCAACTTATGAAAATCCTTATGAATCCCTGGAGACAAATATATGACATTTAATTATAGTGTATGACTCAATCTTCGTGCACCATATTTCATTAGTTTCGTGCTTATAACGAAGCTTACGAGTATGAGTATGAATCTTCATTAAATTTGCCATTGCCGTCACTCATGTAAGCAAGACACTTAATTATGTATGTCATTTTAATAATGAAATATCGAATGGCTGTGAAGTATAAACAATTCGCTGAAATTAATTAAAACACCATTTATAGCAGCTGAAATGATTGAATTGTAAGTAGTCTACATAAATTATACATTACATTAGACCCATCATATTATCTCTGCATATTCGTAATTGCAACGTGTCATCGTTTTTTGGGGTAGGATGCGCATTTTGATTGGATGAGATGGCATAGCTAATGAATTAATGGATTCCACCATGTATACCATATGACGTTCAAATGACTTTCGGAGGATATAACTTCTTAGAATAACTTAATTTAATTTCGTTAGTTAAGTGAATTAACTTCTAAGTACATTACTCTATTTAAAAAATCAACAATGATCTTGCAATTCCAGAAAACGTGCCTTTGAGAAGAAATCCCATGATCACAATAATTTTCCCGAAATATTCTCTTCCTTAGACATTTTCTCGTACCATTAAAAACAACAGGGATATTTAAGGTGAAAATCTCAGGTGGCTCACCTTGTATGATGTGTAGACAGTGGATCTTTATGCAAAATAAAAACTTTTTGTACCTGAATTGCAACAAACTGGAGTGAAGTGGAAGTTTATTTTCTTTCTCAATATGTTCAATAAATTGAAAATAATGTAATAGTATTTTTAAGTCTTTCTAATGGTTTTACTTTTTCACTTTACACCTACCCATTTTTCTCATAAATGCATAAAATCCGCTGTCTAAACAGTAATGTGTTCAGATTTACATTCCTATTTAACACTAATTACGGATTTAACACTATCTTTACGGACACCCGTCAAATTGACGGGTAAAGGAAACCACGTATTTTCTAAAAAAAGGAACGATTAATTTAATTCACCAACAATTAAAATCTTAACGGATTTAAATAATTAAAAATAAAGAAGTTTTTTAAAAAATAAACTCAAAGAATAGTATCCTTGGCGGATAATTGTCCCTGGGTAGACCCGTGTTGAGGATAATTATCGATAAAATACTGTATTGGGTTCGAAGCCATCGAAAGATATCTCCGTTGAATTATGATTCTTATTTAGTATCTACGTTCTAACTGCTTTTACATTTGTCACCAGAAAAATAATTTCATGATAAAAACGGTTTATTACGATTAACTATAAAACTAGCTTACCCGTAATTTTAACGGGTATCCGTAGAGATATGTATACATCATACAGAATTCTGAAATTATAGGGCTAAGGGGGAAATAAAGGGTATAGTATACAGGGCGTCCCAAAATTGCTTCAACAGCCGGAAATAGGAGGTTCCTGAGATCATTTGAAGCAACATTTTCCTTTGCAAAAATGTTATCCGCGGCTTTGTTTAGGAGTTATTAACGAAAAATACAGACCAATCAGAGCGCGACCTAGACGCGGGTTAGGACAGTCGGCCAATAGACAGTTAGCGCGCCGGGCCGACTGTCCTAACCCGCGTCTAGGTCGCGCTCTGATTGGTCTGTATTTTTCGTTAATAACTCCTAAACAAAGCCGCGGATAACATTTTTGCAAAGGAAAATGTTGCTTCAAATGATCTCAGGAACCTCCCATTTCCGGCTGTTGAAGGAATTTTGGGACACCCTGTATATTCGTCTCATTACACCAATAATTGTGGGCATAAATTGCAAAAGAATTAATGTAAGTTTGCTTATGATGTCCGAAACCCGTGAAAATGACGGGTCCGGTACACCTAGTGTTAAAAATATCGGAGCACACAGTTTCGACAATTAATTAGAAAGACTGGGACAATACTGCGACTGCAGCGGAGCAACCTGTTAATAATCGAAAACCAGTGGAACGTAACGAAAGCGCAACGCGTGGCCCACAAATCTAAAATAAATGATGTCACCGTTTTCCCTGGGAACGTTCTTCCTCGATACGATCTATCGGGGAAGCGTGGTGCAAACGCGACAGAAAATACCGAGGGCAACCGGCCCGGCCAGCCGCACAGAACCGAGGTGCAAGGAATCCAGCGCACTGGGTCATAAACTGTTGGCCGAGCGAACTTACGATTTCTACGGCGCGCGGCGCAGCAATGCCGTGCGAGTCTCGCGGCGATAAGTATAAAATCGAAGACCGACTGCAGCAGAGCCGATCGAAAGTCAATTGCTCCGAGCTGCGAAGAAGCTCGCTGTAGAATCCTACCGGCGTATAGGGTAAATGTACCTATTACTGCGGGTGTACATTGTACTCCGGTATTTTTTCCCGATGAGATTAACCCTTTGGACTCGAAGCAATTTTAATTCCAAAATCAGGACATTTCTTAAACCTAGGTCATTTTTATTTTATGTATTCTTTTTTACGTTGGACACATCAAATTGAACCTGTTTTCTCATACCACGGTGGAGCTTTTTGCAATTCATAGATTACAGACGATTTGAATAATATTAAAAGTGTTTTGAATAATGCTATGGCAATTTTTACTGGCGTCTCAGAGTCAAAATTCGAGTGCGAAGGGTTAAAATACGTAAAAATAAATATTTTGCCCTGAATAAATTTGTACCATTCAATGAGAATTGTCAAATCATTCTCATATTTTTATAATCTTAGGATTCGAGAAAACATTCTTTGGTAAAGTTAAAAATAGGGCCATTTTTCACGTGGCTCTTTTTCGTCCGCAGAAATACGTACAAAATGTTTGCACTACAATTCTTTTTTGTATTCATAAACGCTTACACATATTACTATTTCGTGATAAATTAGGAATAATAGTAAAATACAGTACGATCGAAGCATAATACCGCAGAAATCTCTCCTTTTTATTTCAATTTTAGCATTCGTGCGTTTCTCGGAAACGGTTGCGTGAAAGATCCTGGGATAACAGTTCACCTATTTCTGCTTTACACTTTCCAGCAAATTATTTTTCAATTATAACGTCATAGTTTAACCCTTGCATGATGGGCGGTAGGTCTACTTTACCTGAAAGTTATAAATGTCCCATGTGAATTCTAATTTCTCAATTTGTATTAGAGCTGATAAGAACATTTTATGATAGAGCTGCAATGAAGTTATTATTCCTTTAGAAAATTGTTTGCAGACTTCTCGGAAAGTCTGGAGATTCAACGATGGAGAGTGTTACATTTAGTAAAGTTACTAATAATAATAATGAAGGGATGTTAGAATTTTTACAGCGAAATTGAATTAACTCGACGAGATTTAGGTGACAATGCACTTTCCATGTCAGCATTTGATAAAGTAAATAGAGGAAGCAGTTACACTGTTTTTAGACACAAATGGAAAAGATATAGATTTATTTCACCAGAATACATTGACGTGATTACTATTAACGTTACACGTCGTTATTGCAACTCATAATGCATTATGATATTTAGAAAATCAGACTGTTTTGTGGAATTTTTCAAATGTTATTAAATTTTGTTAAATATTGGAACTAATATACATTGCATTCAGTAAAATATACGTATAATATATAATAATGAGCAACTGGTAGATATACATTCTCTGCATTATTTTATAATATTTCACATTTTATGCTACTTTTCTTTCTTTAAACATCTCGTATCGTCATTAAGCTTTATACATACTACCTCTTTTTATTCTTTTATTATTTACTTGAATTGTAAAGAGTAGACTGCACGTCTAGAACACATTAGTAGTTACAGCATAAAACAGTGAGGTATCAGAAGAATATTATAAACTTATTAAAATCATTAGGACACAAAATAAATTTTGATCTAACTATGTCCTGTTTCTTGCCATCGATCCACAAGATTTGTATTTTGCATACAGATCAAGTGTCTAGTGGTGAGTACAGAACATACCTCGTGTCGATTTCCCATAGATTATCGTTCGAATGCACCCTAAAGTAATGAAAGTCAATGAAGACATGCAATGTTTACATACAATGCCCAACGAAAGTGTTCAAGCGATAAGATATTCATAAGCCTCGCAGCATAGTTAAAGATTATAAATGTTTGCCTTATGCAAATCTAGCATATATTACCAGATAAACTCTAAATATAGACAAGGAGAGACGAAACAGTTATTTAGTTCATTAGAAAAGTTTTATTGCACAGTACTACATCAATATTAAAAAATCACTAGAGTTAAATCTTTTAAGTGCGTAGGCTTCTGAAGGTCTTTATTCAGAACTGAAGGTATCATTTTTATTTTTATAAATTTGACTAGTTAGACGGATACGAAACTAATTCTTTTTATTGTCCGAATAAACTTACGTTCATTGAGTTTTAAATTAATATTTCTCCCTATATTTTCATTTTATTATAATTCTTGCTTAAGTGAGAATCGTTACCCCGTCCTCCCCTATTTATTTCACAATCCCTGGTTCTATACTCCAGTGTGTCCTTAATTTTTTAGACTGACGAAACAGTTATTGAGTCCATTAAAAAAGTTTTAATGAACAGTACTACATCAATATTAAAAAATCACTACAGTTAAATCTTTGAAGTGCTCAAAATATTTCAAGTGCTTAGGCCTCTGAAGATCTTAATTCGGCACTGAAGGTATACTGTACTTTTATTTTTATAAATTTGGCTAGTTAGATGAATTAGAAACTAATTCTTTTTATTGTAATTAATATTTCTCCCTATATTTTCATTTTATTATAATAATTCTTGCTTAAGTGAGAGTCCTCCCCGTCCTCCCCTATTTATTTCAATCCCTGGTTCTAATCCAGTGTGTCCTTAATTTTGTAGACTGGTGTAGGTCACACATTTTTGTCGCCGGAAACACTTCCGTCCCACAGTGTATCGTGTATCATCGCGAAGTTCGCAACCGCATGTCGCCACGTGCACGCGACACGAGCAGAACGCGCGGTGCAAGAACACAGAGCTGCGAGTTATGCGAGCGGAGAGACTGCATTTTGTTACGGTCGGAGACCCACCTGCGCTGAAAGAAAGGCAGGGAACGAATGAAGAAAGGAGAAGAATTCAGGAGAACGTTCTCGAGCGGTTGAACGGTGACGGGGAATCACAGAGCAACGTAGCCGCCTGTTGTTTCGCGAGGTGTGTCGGCCGGATAACACAATGCGGGGCGGCTGCGGTTAATAAACCTGCGGAATAAACCCGCTGTCACGAATGCGCGAACGAACGAAATTCATAGGGTGACCTGTCCAGTGAATGAACATTCTCTAGTGAATAAACATAATTTCTATTAAACGAAAAAATATGCCCTCTTCACGTCGAAATTTATACAGTAATTCTATTGTAAGCTCACAGACGCGCACTCGGGAAATTCAATAACCATTTGCGAATACTAATTTCAACAGATGCTGAAGTGTTCATTCACTGGTCCAGAGTCGCCAGATTAACTCTACCTGTCCCTTCCACGACGCTACTCCTCACGCTTCCGTCGCGGAAGTTTTGCATGATTTAACGAGCAGTATCATCCTACAATTCGACTTTTTGCAGAAGTGCATCGACGCAGTCGCAAAGTGCAATTACACTCGTTCTTCGAATGCTAATCTATGATCTCATTTTGCACGAACCGATTCTTCGTGATGTTCTGAACAAAAACTTGTCCTTCGAATGCTAGTCTCTCGTCTCATTTTCCTTGAATCGATTCTTTGTGCTATTCTAACTACAAAAATATTCATGAAAATCGTGAAAAACTTCGTACTTGTCAACATATTTATCTTTTTCTCCAGCATCCGCAGTAAATGTTCAAATTTCGATTATGAAGAGAAACACTTGCATTTTGCAACTGCACTTCTGTAAAAATCCTCATTGCAGAATGATATAGCACATATTAAACCATGCAAAACTTTTGATTAAAATTTTTTTCTAATTTCAATAACAACCGAGATATAATTCGGCTCCGTTACTATATGTATACACCCTGTACAGAGTTGCCAAGTTAAGATTTATGTCCCCACTCTACCTTCCCCTTCTACGGTCACGTGACGCGTTTCTGATGCTAGTCTCTGGTTTCATTTTCCTTGAATCGATTCTTTGTGCTATTCTGATTAAAAAAGTATTAGCGTACAATCGTGACAAACTTCGTACTTGTCAACATATTTATCTTTTTCCCAGCATCCGCAGTAAATGTTCAAATGTCGATTATGACGAGAAACACTTGCATTTTGCAACTGCACCGATGCACTTCTGTAAAAATCCTCATTGCAGAATGATATAGCACATATTAAACCATGCAAAACTTTTGATATACATTTTTTTCTAATTTCTATCTAATTTTCTATCGTGCATGTGTCCGGTACCGGCATAGAGAGAGAGAGGGTAACTATTTCCCTTTAATTCCTGCTCCCTCCCCTCTTCTGGCGACTCTGGATGGGTCACCCTATTCGGCCGTATGCAAACGTCGAAATGTAGGCTACGGGCGAAACTCTTTTAACGCGGACTCCTTAAACCACCCCCGCAACACCCCGTAACACCTTCTAACACCCTGAACACCCGCTGGTATTTCCGCGCAAGCCCGACGCAAACTTCCGCGACGGCTGGCTCGCGTATCGTGTCGACCGTTCGCAAACAAGTTAGTAATTACTCTTTCCGACGAGAAGTTTTCGGCGCCCGCCCGAAGGCCAAGGTAAATAAAAAGCCTCGAAGCGCGCCGAGGGAAGTTTCGGGTTACGGGCGCCGCGTTCCGCCTCGATACCTCGCGAACTTCGATCGATACATCGCTGCCTCGCGCGACGATTATTCGGGTAAGACCTCCACGAAAGGTTCCCGAAACCCTTTGGACCGGGACCAGCGGCACGTAATTGAAACTGCTTTTATCTTTTGCATGTAAATGGGGAACCGGTGCATGGGTATATAAAGGGCAAAATGGCCCCGATGAGCCTCGCTTTGAATTGTTGATACTGTTTGCAAGATAATGGCGTGTTAATCCTTTGTAACCCGCTTTATTGAATTGTGCGCAGACGCTGTCGGTCGAATATGGAGTTATGAAAGAACCGTTCGGGGATGAAATGTTCTAAATATGCGAATCGTGTGCAGTCGTGCCGCCTGCGATTGCATTGAAATCGGTGCGCGTTCGGTGCGAGTTAATTCCGGTATAAAGAATTCAAGAGAATAGGAAGTTCTGTATGTACATGTGTATGTACCATGGAACGATTGTTAGCTGGAATTTAATGTTCAGTGTTTGTTTTAACTCATTTCGAATTTTTTATCGACTGTCGTCAATCGAACCAACTAACTGTGAGTTATTGAGTTCCTGTTGCTTCTTGAAATCTTTTCGCCTATTGGTAAATAGTCGATAAACAGATCGTCCCCTCATTGTTGAGATGCCAACAAAAAAATCATTACCTGAATTATGTAATATACATGTATTAAAGCGACAAGTCGCATGAAGGTTGTGCAAGTCTATTAAGTTGTGTTACATGGAAACCGTGTTATAAGCATATTTTTGCACCGTGCTATATCGAAGTAATGTTTTCAGAGTATCTTGTCATAAGAGAAGTGCACACATATCAAAAAGGATTTTACCTAAAATTGTAATAAAAAGATGTACGATAAAGAATGCATATTCGCAACGCAAATATTGTCAGTGTCTCATAACTAGACTGCGGATTTTATACATTTATGGTAAAAATGGCTATGCACAATTTAAAGCAGTGGCCATATTAAGAAGATTTAAGAGAGTAGACTCCTTTATCCAGATTTGCAAGGGTGCGGGTTTCGCGCTCTCATTTCTCGATAATACAAAAATTAGGTTTTTCCAGTAGTCAAAAACGGTAGATAAAAGATCGATCTAGGGCGCTATCTCCCTCAAAAGTCCTATTTTCATAGCTACACGCTGCCGAATAATGCAAATTACGCCTCGTAAACGAAAAAACAGGACTTTTGAAGGAGATAGCGCCTTGGATTTTTATCTAGCTTTTATCTAGAGTTTTTGACTACTGAAAACTTTGTATTATCGAGAAATGGGAACGCAAATCCCGCACCCTTGCGATCCTGGAAACGAGTCTACCGCATTAAGAACATCAGTGTATTAATTCCAGTTTAATGAGATAATCAAATAATGAAAAAAAATTTTTTGACACATGTGTCATGCAAACAACGCAAACGTTGTTTATTTTGCATAAAGATCCGCAGTCTATTCATAACATGAGACGAAGTTCACCGTCGCGTGACGCGATACACTTCACTAGAACGACTACTAAGTAGTGGCAATCTTCGAATAGCGAGAATGCGTGTGACTGAACGAATCAGACGGTTTCGAATTGCTTCGGAGTGCCGCGTTACGATGCACGGACAATAGAAAACTGTCGACAATTGTTTCTTAGCAGGCCAATATCCCGAAAACCAGTCAGCCATCTACCACAGGAACGACCGCCGAAATGTGAAAACTGTATGCCCGCAGTCTCTCTGCTCGAAGTCAAACGAAACCGACCGTGTTACCGGGGACGTTCCAGCTAATGTAATAATTATATGCGCTGTATTCCCTCGAGTGGAAGCCATCATCGAGGAATCTCGTTGACCCGCGACGTTCCCTCTGCTCGCCAATGGGAATAGAAGGGAGAACAGGTCCCGAACAACATTCTGGCACCGTGCAGATACGATTTCATATGCAAACGCGGAGATACAAGGCCAAGCCCCTTCGCACAATGGCTTATGTCATACTGTTCTTCCCCTTTATCATCCGCAGTTCCCTCAGTCCGTGTTCTCGGTGTTCTCTCTTTCTCTCATCTCTTTTCCTCTATTCCTCCAGCGTTCTCTTCTTCTTCTTCTTCTTCGATCTCCGCTTTCCACTCTACACTCTCTCTCTTCCCGTTCTTTCTGAATGAACCTACGTAACCAGCTGCATCCTCGTCGACGAAACCGACGTCGATGTCGACGACGACGACGGCGACGACGACGACGCTGTTCCCTATTCTATTTTTAGAGTGCTCCGTCATTTGTGTCTCTTTGAATAGCTCGTAAAGTAGTACGGCGTGACTGCTGATTGAATCGGGCGCATCACTCGAGGCGAAGCTGCCCGGGATTGTCCCGCCAGTAATGGCCGTGATCAAAGCGTAATTGAGATTCGCGAAAATCGCGTTCGCCGGCTTTGTCCGCGCGTCGACGCGCCAATCCTCGCGGAAATACCGTTATGCTACAGAGAAATTATTCCCGACACTGCGCGACTATGTAACGTTCTCGAAACCGCTCGATTCCTCGAACTTTTTACCGGCGTTTGGAGCAATGCGACGCGACGGTGTTGCGCTAGGTAATTAATCGAATGTCACTGTAATTACCTCTCGAGCATGGCCCCGATAACTTCCGCGTTTTATTTCCGAACGATTCGATTTTTCGCTGAATTGATACGTTTGTTTGTTCGACGTGTGTTTTCTGTGTGTGCTGAAAGTGGCTATATTTTATAGCTGTATAGTTGACAATGCTTCGGACCGGTCACAGCTCTAATTAATAATTTTTAAAAATTTACTTTTGATGATATTTCGTGAAGACATATTAATCTTTTCGATATGCAACATTCATTTAGTTTAATTGCCACAAATTGAGTACTTGAATGACAGTTTAGATGTTCCCGATGAAAATAGACGCAGGCACAGCCGTCGGAAAGTTAATGTCTCTTTAATTAAATTGGATCGGCGATGATTTACTGTTGTGGAGAGCAGTTTTATTGCAGATTGTGAGAGAATTCGTTTTCATTTGGTTTGTACATTGCAGGCGAAGGGATAAAGAAAATATTAATGTACATATAAAGGAAACTGTTACTGTTTCACCGTGAATGAAATGTTAATATTAACTGGGCAGAAAGAGTTATCGAAAGGAAAATCAAATTAATTGGAACGGTGCATGAGTATGAGAAAATTCAGTGGACAGTGTGGAATGAAATTTTTATTTAATTCCCTTTGTGTTGGAGACAACAGAGCTTGAATCTTGACCAGATATGCTTATCTGGGAGAGCCTGGTCGAAAAGTTTGTCCATTATATTTACCACTTCTACAACTGTATTTTCTCAGGAATGAAGCACGTAAAAATATCATTTTACAGTTTCGACTTATTCTCCATTTAGGTTTATCGAATTACACATATCCGCAATTCGGAAGTACCCAGCTTTCTGCTTACAGAACGTTACCGTATATTTAATCGATCACGTTTGCACTGTTCGTTGTGAATTTTTCCGACGACTGCTGGAAAGAACGATGTGCAAGCTAATTCATTTTATCGGTGCTTATTTTGTAAACAGAGGGCAGTTTTTATAATGATTGCTGTATGGACTACATTGGCTTTTTGAAAGGCAGAACTGTAGACTTGCAATTTAGAAGTTTCATTATATGATACATAATCAGCTAACTGATTACCTGTTTTTATCATGATTAGCTTAGCTGCATAGACCTGGTGACCTACATTAGGTCTCATTAAGTGTAATAACTACACTGCGGATTTTATGCATTTATCGCGAAAATCTGTAGATAAAACACGAAACAGTGAAACATGAAATGGATTAACGAATACTGTCAGTTATTTACCCGTGGACCTATGATTTATTTTACGGTTTTGAGTGATTAGAACCTTTTTGTAGATCATAATTTCCTAAAAAAGGAATACGTTCTCCAATAGCTTTAATTAACACAACCAAAATAAAATTTTATTTCGGTTTAAAGGAAATTATTAACATATATTTTTATCAGAATTTGTTCAGATATTGTAAGGCAAGGGGTTAAAATCGTTTTGATTCAACCTCTGCTTTAACCCTTTGCACTCCGAATTATTTTTCAATTTTGTTCCCAACTCCCTACTATTTTAAGTGTTTCATATGAAATTTACTTCAAAGGACAGTTCTCTGACTGATTTCAAAGATTTCAATTCATTCCACTTTCTTAAAATTTGTCTACAAAAATTGGAAAATGCATAAACATCCGCAGTCTAGTAATAAACGTAAAAAGGACAAAAATATAAAGTTACTGTGAATGCTAGTGTTAAGAAAAGTTACGCGTCATCGAGGTATTAAATGTTTTGTAGAATATACGACAAAACTATTGTTACAAGTTTGCCAGAACGTGTCAGGTATACGTTGAAATATTTTAAGCACGGTAGCGGAACCAAGCGAAGCAAACAACGCACCATGATTATTCATTCTGCCTGTTTTCTTTTAGACTGCGCGTCACAGGTAAAGGCAACATTACCAGCTTCGAGCTCTGTTATCTTTCCTACTTGAAGCTCTTCCCGAGACAAATACACAAAAGATACGTACGCTTGTGTCAACGTTACTTCTAATTACAGCTTCATCCAATGCCGTGTGCTTATTACTCGAGTTTATCTATGAGCTATCAAAACAATCTCGCTGCAGTGACAGCTCAGAATCCTGGGACTCTAATGGATCAAAATTCAGGGCACTAAGCACACTTTTATTATTGCCCACAAACACACTTCTACAGAAAGTCATATTTAACCCTGGGTAACTTTCGTAAAAACGACGACTGGAATAATTCAACTATTTTATTTCGCGTATCTTGCTTCTCTACAAATACTTTTGTTGTAAGATAAAAAGCGTTCACAACATACTAAATTTCAATGGTACATTAACATCACTCTTAAATTTATTCTCCATTTTTTGCAGAAGAGAAATCAACTTAAAAATTTCAAGTTGCTTGGTCTACTTTAAAAAAGTTACTCCACTTTAGATCCAAACAATTTTGCAACCAATAATAAACCGTTCGCAAAAAACCGAATATCCCAGCCATTTTTAAACATTTTCTTCTGCAAAAAGTGGAGGATAAAGTTAAGAGTGATGTTAATACCACTGTAAAATACCGGAAATCTTAGCTTATTAATAATCCTGTAAAAGAATTCACATAGCAGACAATTTAGATAAGATAATTTATCATGAAATAATAATATGTGTAAGCATTTGATGGAAGAATCAATATCAAGCAAGCAACATAAAGAATGTACAATCATGTGAACAACATTCCTTTGGTTATGAAGAATGTTTTTTCAAATCCTGAGATTATAAAAATATGAGAATGATTGACAATTTTGTTTGCCTCGCCAACGAGAATACATTCTCATTGAATTGTAAACATGTATTCAGAGCAAAATATTAATTTTTACGTATTTGAATCACATTGGGAAAAAATACCGTAGTAAAACGGAGCAATAGGTACATTTGCCCTAGTCAAAGTGGTCTGCATCCTAACACTAAACCTACCGGGCTATAAAAATAACTGGTGCATGTTCCCTTATAAAAATGACAAGATTTTACTAAAGATATCTATACAATCATTTCTTATAAAATCATTTTTAATTGTAAAATAAATCATAATCGAATAATCGTAAAATAAAAAATCTGGAACCAGTCATTTCGACCGGTGATGGCAGGTATAGTGTCAAAGCAAAGCTACCAAATCACGTAAAAAGTGCGTGTAAATCACGGCAGGCGTACAAGAACAATAAATTCAGACTTGGAAATCGAAATCTCGAAATGTCAAGTACGCAGACTGGAACTCTCGGAATCGCAAACAGGTTAACCGCGAGGTGTTCAAGCACGCGTCGCTGGAACGGCACAGCGCGTCGTACCGAGGCACGCGGAACTATTTCTCGGAGGTGATCCCGTGTGCACAATTACCACAAAAATAAACTGTTCGTGCGAATACGGTGGCAACACTTCCATCGGAGCAATACAACCGCTTTTTGCCGGTCAGACCGGCTACCGGTCCACACGCCTAGGCTCGTACACGTGTCCATCAGGCGTGCCTTGGTAAAAACAATAAGCTGCTGCTCGCTTAACGGTAGACACCACCTACAGCGTCCCCGTTTTATAGGAGCGTCTTGAGCGTTCGTTCCCCAGGATATATACAACTTTCCAGTCGCGTCTCCGCCGGAGGTGGTCCACGGAAGCAGCGAAGCCACGCCGTGCCGACGACGACCAAGAGACCAGTGTACGCAACCAGACTTATCGGCCGGAATAAATCTCGGTAGTTGGTCGAGTGCGAGGGCGCGAGGGTGGAGCCCATTATTCCAGGGACACGGAGAGGAACGGTGCCCGTAAAACTAATAAACGATGCGGCCACCGATCGGCGACGTTTATTGAGTCTGCGCGCCCCGAAGAATTTCAATCTTTCCGGACGATTCACAGCAGCCCGCGCGTAATACGCGCGACGGAGAAGCGGACGCTTGTCGCCGCCTCGTAAAATCTACAGCGCTGTCGTTAGGGACGTTCTCTAGTCTAGTAGATTTTTTCCTCTCCCTATTTCGAGTTTTACATATCCGACGTACAGTAAATCCTCTATAATGCAAAAAGGCCGTACACGATGAATGCAAAAAAAATACCCCCTGTAGTAATCTGATCTCGGTTCGGGTATATCGGTGTGAACTACCACTAATGCGACGCGGAAAGTCGCAGTCTCCGGCACAGTTCAAAGGCCCGTCCGTCCTCACAATGTAATACCAATATAAAATCTTTTTTATTATTACTTATTTTTTTATGAAACTTTCACCAGTATGTTTGTGGCATTTCTCTGATTAAAATAAGACCGAACACGATATAATTTCAACTGTATTTAGTGGTTTAATTGGCGATGAACGTTTCGGGCGCAAGGAAGGACAGCGTATGGCTCGGCCATTGAAGCTCAAAAAGGTAGTGTCCGTCTACGAAAAATGCAAACGAACCGCCCCGAGACTTTTATAGAGGATTTACTGTCCCTTCAATTTTGTTTTAGAAATAACACGTGTAATACGCGACGAAGCTCACGTGGCCCATGCGGCGTCGCCTCGTAACATCTACAACGCTGTCGTTAAGGACGTTCTCACCCCTATGTCCTAAAAATGACTTTTTCCTCTCTCTATTTCGAGTTTTACATATTCGACGTACCTTATATTTTACCTTAGAAAGAACACGTGTAATTCGCGCGACTGAGCCTGACACAAACTCGTTTCATTGTCGCCCCGTAAAATCTACAACGCTGTCTTTTAAGGGGGTAGACTCGTTTTTCCAGGATGCCAAGGATGGGGTAAAATTTAAGAAAGGTAAAATCTTCCGTAATTGGTTTTATCAAATAGTTACAGAAGAAGGAGAAAGATGTATACCGGGTATAAAAAAAGATCATCCTTCCTAAGAAGTGTTCTCGCGAGGTTTCATTTTTTTTTGGAATAGAGGAAAGGGGTTAGGGGCGGACATTTAAGTGTGCATTACTGTAATAGGACTTTCAATAGTTGTACCGTGTCTGAACGAAATTATTAGATTACGTAACTGAGAATGAACTGTTAGTTCACGATTGAAATTGCTGTTGTTATTGATAGATCTGTTCACATGTTCACTGCCATGTCGTATGTGGGTGACACAACTCTTCGTCTATCTTTAAAAATTAATTTTGTTCATTACACAGTTATCTAACCCGAACTTTATTGCGATTGCATAATCTGTCTAATCTTATAGGATTTTTTAAATCCTTAGCCATGAGTTTTAAAGAATTGCGAAGCAATCGCCGGTAGATAATACGTTGAAATATATTTCCACGACATCTGCCTTTCAAATTATGCAGGAAAACTGAATTTCGAAAATAGAGAACGATCTCTGGACGAGCGCCGACAGGTAACGGAGGACTTCATCGAGCCGGGGCGAGCACGTGTTCATGGTTCGTTGATTTAATGGCGCGTCGGTGACGGTGCGGAGTCTCGTCGCACTAGAATTTTCTTCTGTCCCAGCAGCCCCAGCAGCTCGGCAGCAGTGGTCGCAGAGGTTCGGGAACAAGGGTTTCGCATCGGCCGTAAATTATCATCGTGGAAATATGGCTTTTCGGGACATTAAACGGCTGGGTTCTCGCTTTGAATAAAGCGGGCGAGTGTTGGCCGCGGTGAGATGATTGAACGAGAAAAGGGAACGAGGATCGCAAGGGAGGGGGGTTAATGCGGCGCGAAGAGGTTGCGGAGCACAGCGACCAACCGCGGGGCCCGGCCTATAATTTCTGATCAGCATAAATCTCTCGGTGAGCGTGGCGTCCCTCGCGCAGCCGCCGCGCCGCTTCCTTCCGCCCCGGCTCACGGTCAAAGTTAAACCATCCCCGTCGCCATCCTACCGCCCAGGATGAATATCCTACACCCTCAGGGGAAAAGGGCTCCCTCTCGCGCTCCTAGACCAGCGCAATACTCCAACGGTGCCACTTTGAGGCGGACATAGGCCCGATGGGAAGCGACAGGATCAAAAGTGGCTACGAGATCGCACGAATTGCAAATTCGACGCCTAATATTGTCGAAGGAGATGACTGGAACGATGCATAAACTGGCTAACAGCGAAACGACTCGAGAAAAACAGTTTTATTATTCGAGTATTTCATTGATTAGTTGTATCGCGAATTAAACAAGTTCGTATGGTCCAGATTGAGTTATGTTTGGTATCGTTTTAATCATGCTCCGGGGTGAAACAGACAGGTGCGCAATCGCCACAGAAGTTTTCAGTCGTGCGGTCTTATGGGCACAGTATTGGTCGGTTTTTTAGGAGTAACTGTATAATTTCCAGAATTCCATCGAAATGTTTGGAGCGTCGAAAAAATAAATTGCAGTACATATGTGCGTCGTCGAAGCGCTGCACGCTTCCCTGGTGGTACTTTGAAGCGGACACCGGGCCGATGGGAAGCGACAGGATCAAAAGTGGCTTCTAGATAGCACGAATTGCAAATTAGACGCCTAATATTGTCGAAGGGCTGGCTGGAGCGTGGTGCATAATCCGGCCAGCTGCGAAACGGCTGTAGAGGGCCGCTCGAACCCTCGGAATTTCGAGATGTCGAACGCGTAACGAGATCAGAGGGACGTCGGGTTAGGCGAACGAGAACGGCGAGAGCGGGAACGCACGGGGCACTCGATGCGCGCGAGACTCCTCGACGATTCAGTTTGCAATTTCGATGCGAAAAATCTGGCGCCGGGCCAGCCGGGGAAACACCGACGCGAGCCGGGGCGCGCGAGGAATTCTGATTTCGACTTCTTGCCGCGAACTCGCCGAGCTGGGAACGCAGGTGCGGTTGATATACAGGCTGCTTTTAAAAACGGATTTGGGATTTATGTCTCTTTACGGCGGAATACCGTCCGTTTTATGGAGTAGAAAATGTTTAATGACTGTGAGGCGGATTCTTGTACCTCTTGGAAACGATTTTTATCATTTGTAATTGTGTCATTAGCGAAATAGGATACTGGTTCGAATGTTCGAATTTTTATGCAAACCAAATAACACACTTGAAGAACTTTTGACAGGGCCACTGGGGAAAAACAGTCCCTACAAGAGGCAAAAGGTTGCATTCCGATTGGTCCATCCATTGTTGAGTAATCGCGGGAATCGAATATCCTTCTCCTTTTCGAAGTCGGTTCAATAAAAACCTGCATTTACTGCAAGATACAGGAGCGATTTCCTGTCTTTCCCTCTTTCATAATTGTAGTAAATCGCAATTAATATATTGATGAACATTTTTAATGACTGTGAAGCGAATTGTTGTACCTCTTGGAAACGATTTTTATCATTTGTGATTGTGTTATTAGCGAAGTAGGATACTGGTTCGAATGTTCGAATTTTTATGCAAACCAAATAACAAACTTGAAGAACTTTTGACAGGGCCACTGGGGAAAAACAGTCCCTACAAGATGCAAAAGGTTGCATTCCGATTGGTCCATCCATTGTTGAGTAATCGCGGGAATCGAATATCCTTCTCCTTTTCGAAGTCGGTTCAATAAAAACCTGTATTTACTGCAAGATACAGGAGCCATTTACTTTCTTCCTCTCTTTCATAATTGTAGTAGTATATTTCATCATTTATCAGAACACTAACTAGTTCTACTATATCATGGATTAAACTAGTAAATATAGCCCAAATAGTGTCTTGTGTGGTATCGTTTTAACCAGAAGAATGTCCTGAATATGTTGGTAAAAGAGCCATAAAGAAATCATGAAAAACAAAAAGGTTGTATTAGCTTTAAGTTCAAAGCTACTGGCAAGAAATCAAAGAAGAGTATTTGCATGCGACATAGATAACACTTTGGTTTCGAAGTTTCTACACCGAGACATTGTTGAAGCAGTTGATGGAATTATAATATGTTAATAAACGGGCCATCTTTTTAACGTAACGATGATCAAACAACGACTGCAACAATAATTGATTTTCATACATTTTACACACACATACAGACATAACTGTACTTTTTGGGGTCGGCGTAAAATTTCGAATATTCCGGGGTCCATCGAAATTTGTCGCGCGTCGAAAAAAAAAGGACATGCGGCCGAAATTCATGGGGAACGACGGGCGACGGGCGGGTGTGACGGATGGCGCGACGAGATGTGGGTGCCATTATTTAGTCGAGGCCGGAAAGCCTGCGGGTGTGTCTCGATTCCGTGAAAGTCTGCGCGTATCAAACGGAGGGCATCGAACGAAATGCGACGATCCGGTCAAAGAGATTCCGAGACGAGGGTACGAGTCGAAAACAAGCATAGCCGACGGTCACCTCTGTCCCCCCCCCCCCCCCCCCCGTTCGATTCCATCCGCGTTTCCATCGGCGGCGTCCATCGCGGTAAATCCCTTGTTCGCCGCCCGAGCTCCTTTGCCTCGAAAGATTGGAAAGCTTTTTCACTTTGAAAACCGCGACTCCTATTCCTTTCCCGTGGCCGGTCACAAAGGAGGAAATAAATTAGATTCCTCCGGATGGTGTGCGGACCACGTGTGTCGTTAAATCACCGAAGGTTTCTCATCAAAGCCTCCTACACCCCACCGCCGCGCCGCGTCTGTCTCGCCTCCGCGCGCGTGGCTTCTTGTGTGCGTGTATCCGCGCCGTTTGTTTGCATCGCGCAAACAGGTGCATCGGCTAACCACTCGCCCTTTTCGCGTCGCCAAAAGGGCATTGATCGCGACGCTTGCATATTATCGCCTGCACCCACAGATAGCCACTGGCTTTCGTCTACGGCGGATTTAGCTCTGGTCAAGGTCGGTGCGACGGACGACTCGCAGAACCGCATAAATGTACTCGGACGCAAACGCGGTCCTTTTTCGTCTGCTGACGGTCGCCCAAACAATTTTACCGTTCGTCGATCCTGAGCTATTTTTAAAAACATTACTGCTTTCGGAAAATATCAAACTTTTTACTAGACTATTGTTTCCTCGATCCAATTTTTTGGTTTGCTGACGGTCGCCCAAACAATTTTACTGTTCTGTGATTTCGAGCAATTTTTAAAAACGTTGTCACGACACAGCGGATCTTTATGTAAAATAAAAATTTTCTACCTGATTTGCAACCAATTGGGGTGAAATAGAAATTTATTTTCTTTCTTAACACGTTCCGTGCCACGTATACCACCGATGGTACATGTTAAACTATAATATATTTCCACCAAAAGAAGGTGACATTATACAAGATGCAGTAGAAAACAAAGCACATATGTAATTAGTGATAATTATAAAAATGATAATTATATTTAATATGTCGAAAATAATATAACAGTGTTTTTAAATTCTTCTAACGTTTTCACTGTGTGGAATTACACCCACTCATTTTTGTTATAAGTGCATAAAGTCCGATGTCTAATTATCACTCTCGGAAAATAGACAATTTTTTCCTTGATTTGATCTTCCTGCTTAGCTCTTCAACGCAATTTCTTTTCACCAGGGTTGACACTGAAACTACCTGTATTGACTCAAAGTTGCTCGTTTCAGATCAGTTGAGAAGACCAGAAGCCAACCCGTGTAATTCCCTGAGCCTGAGGTAATTAACCCTCGCAATATAAATTAAGTCTTATATCGGAGTCTTGAAAATAATCCTCATTTAACTCCATCTTAAGGATGAATGAAGAAGTCGGTAACAAATTTCAATTTAAAACGAGCTTCAGATGATTAATTGTGAGGGCTACGAATTAATTTGTACACCTAGTATTAATCGTATTCCATTGTACATACAGGGTGGCTCGCGGTAAATTGGATCAGCGAAGAACTTACAGAACATTTTACTGCTATGGTAACATATGTCAATTTTAATTAAGTGGGTGAAATATAAAACAGTAAAAAATATAAAAATTCTAAGAATATTTTTATGTTGTCTCCAACGTAAAAAGATTATTAAGAAGTGAAATAAATTTTTATTGAACTACTGCTTCCTACAATCGATGCAGATTATTTCTATTTTGCATAAAGATGCGTAGTATAGTTATCATGTTGCCAGTAAATTATACCGTTCTTCCTCTTCCATTTTTTTAAATACCTCCTCTTTAACCGTATCATTTTCTTTACAGTTACAGTGAATAGAACGTCTTTATCCCGAAAAATGTCGTAGAAGAGAAAAGAAAATTTATATTTTTTGTATGGCTACATTAATTGTAATGCTTAAATATTGATTACAAACGAATAAAATTTTATTTCATTTAAACAGAAAGGCGTAACATTCATATTTCTTACACATTATTAAAATCTGCATCATGAGTCTGACTCGTTGAAATACGGCAAGGGGTTAAGAGAAAAAGGTCCGCGAACGCAATTTGCCGCGAACACGCTGTATACAAAATAATAAAAAGTAGGCAGAGAATCTTTGGCAGCATACTAAGTTTCCTAGGGACCGAAAACGAAGATCAAACCATAATATCGTTCTTGCCCCGGTACCATTACCGCGAATCTTCTCCAGTAGTTTTCAATTACACGAACGGTGGAAACGCGGCGTCGGATATAATGAAAATGAAACACTGCGAAAAACCATCAAGGAAGGTAAATCAGCTCCTTCGAGCTTGAAACGGAGTTGAACGATCCGATTTCTGTGTAAACCCCCGAGCGAACGCTAATTATTCGACGAATTACGCCATTAAGCGAAGTTCGACTTCTCCGCGCGGTATAAGTGGGGAAGGGTGCACAACCACATTTCCAGGATAGTTCTCAGACTCGTTATGTACGTTTCACGTCGAGTGTCAAATCGAATTTCTGCGGTGCCATACGAATTCAAATAGCTCCGGGGGAAGTTGCTGAACCGGGCCAATTCACTGATTTTTCTCGGAGCCGCGCCCGGCTCTTCGGTAATTACGCGAAAGTACAGCACAGTATGTGGGAAGTTTGCGAACCAGACATCTATCCGCTTTCCGTTGACGCTGAATTCGATAATGCCGAGCTCGGGAACGCTTTCCTATCCCACTGTCGAGAAATTAATTGGCAACTCTTTGGAGAAAATCGCGTGTCATTAACGACCGAAGCCTGGTAATTAGAATAGATTGCACTTTTTATTCTTATGCGCGCTGATGGATCGATCACCATTACCGTTGATGGACACCATTACGCAAACTACTATACGAACATCGTGTAATCACGTCAATTTTTCAGCTTTCCAATTATGCCAATAGACATTTCGTTAACTAATGTCTACGCAAACAATGCAAATTATTCGATTCTTCTTCCGATGTTTCTTACATATTTTATGATTCGAAGATAAGAGAATTTATTAAATCTCTCTGGCTCAACTGGTTGATCTTGATTCTTATAAAATATTATATATATGTACTTACATATTTCTTCCACACACTATTATTTATAAAATGAACATCCAGCAAGCTGAATATTTTGTGATAACAAATTTATTCTGAGAAAAGAAAATTCAAAATGCTTGTCAATTTATATACTCAAATTTCTTGTATTAGTTTGCTTTATTCCAATATAAATAAAAATTATATACTCAAGTCTCCAAATGGTGAAAAACATGTTAAAAGCTGCGTGAAATTTATTTATGTACAAACGTGTTATACAAGTAAAAAAGAGATTCAGCTGTACTTGTTACTGAACTGCGGATTTTATGCATTTATATAAAAAATGGTGAAACTTGAAACAGTACCATTAAAAGAATTTGAAAACATCTACTGATCATCCATCAAGAAATTAATTGTATCAAGATATTTTCTGGATATCATCAAATTAAATGTTAATTATCTTGATAAATGAGTAGTATCATTTTTGCTCTGGATTCACCAAAAGGATTAAAATCGACGAACCCATCACGGTGACCTCTCCTTGTAAGATTGTTAAAACAAGAAAGGCATTTCTATGTAGAGTTCCTTTGCCTTCTAATGAATGCAAACAATTATTATTTTGCATAAAGAATAAATGAATGTCCCACAACGAGAAGTGGGAGGCAGGAAAATCAATTTTCATATTGGAATAAGTGATCCTCGACTTACCAAGTCCGTGACGAATGCTTTGATACGCTACCTAGAACCATCGCTAATCGTTTCCAGCCAACTCGCGATTACCATAGCCCCGAGGTCGAGAGAGAGAGAGCCAGTCGATTGATAGTTAAATGAGTCCGGCGAATTCAATAACGAAACGTCCACGTGTAGGTCGGAAGAGAAAAACCACGTGGCCGATCATGATCCCAGAAGGATCGTGACGTCCGATCGTTAGGGTCGCGTGGAAAATCGTTGTTTCCCTAGTGGTAAACGTGCAGTTAACCCGCGACGGGGTATTAAAGGTGCGTTATCACTGGGCGAGTGGCCTGCATTAATGAAACCCGATGAAAAGGCAAGATTAATGCGCATAAATATCTCAGTCTGACGGCATAAACGCGAGCTGTTGGTACAGACGGGGGTTTCGAGGAGTGTACTTTACCCGGCTAATTATGTAAGAAATATGCACATAGATAGCACGGTCATTAGATTTCCGCGGCGAGAAACGCGCGGCCGTGTGCGCGCGTGCGAGCCATTTTCCTCACTTTCCCGCGATGCAAACAGTCGGCGAAACTCGCGGAAAGAAGGAGGAGAAAATAGAGATACGGAGAAGGAAAGAGTTCGCGCAATTAAGCAAAGGCGATTCAGCGAAGCGCAGGGTTCTGACGCTAAACGTACCAGCGATAATCAAATAATCGGACCAGAATTTTTTCTTATACAATTATTGGAATTATGAAGATGCTTCCGTTGGAGATGATTAAATACATTTCTTCGATCAGACATTGTATTACGATAAAACTCGCACAAGGAATATTTAAACAATCGCAGAATATGGTAAAGTTATTCGTACGTTAAGTTATGCTTTTTCAAGAATATTATACATGGTTGAATTTGTCTTTTCATTCAGTTTCTATTTCTTGCAATCGCGGTGCATACAATTTTTATTTTGCATAAAGATCCGCATCTAATTATATTATAATTCATAGGAAATGACTGAATTGAATTCGGTATTTCACACATACAATAAATGAAAACCGTACAAAGTTCGAGTATAAATTCAATCTCCTCGCTTCTATAAGGTGTTTCACTTTTATATGTTTCGTGCTTGGTAGGTTTAGCGTTGAAGAGAAACGAGTAAAAGTAAACTGCGCTGACGGCGCGGCGGTCGGCCGGGAACCAGTCGCGATAATGCACTCCGGATAACAAAATTCAACGGCGATATTAATCGACTAATGGCCTCCTCGCGTGATACTTATATTCCGCGTCTCCTCCAGATAAGATTACCGACGGTCAAAACACGATTAACTGGTCAGGAAGGATTACGACGTTGTCCCCGATCGATCCTGTGTGTAGCATTATCCCCGGCCTCGATGATAATGAAGCGACAGAATCGAGGGGTTGCTCGAGTGCTCTGCACACTCATAATGATGAGTGGAATGCTTTTTAACCCTCCAAACGGGGGTGCTTTCGACGATCTCGTTGAAGACGATGTCTACATTTATTTTAATCCCTTTCAGCCATTTTCGGGATTATATTAATTATCTTTTACTTTTACGAGGCATGCCTGAATCCTTGTGGTTTATACTATAGCTACAGTGATTAGAATTTCTTTGTCGTTCATCGTTTACTATAAAATTGATATACAGGGTGTCCCAAAATTCCTTCAACAGCCGGAAATGAGAGGTTCCTGAGATTATTTGAAGCAACATTTTCCTTTACAAAAATGTTATCCGCGGCTTTGTTTAGGAGTTATTAACGAAAAACACGGACCAATCAGAGCGCGACCTAGACGCGAGTTGGCACAGTCGGCCAATAGACAGTTGGCGCGCCGGGCCGACAGTCCCAACTCGCGTCTAGGTCGCTCTCTGATTGGTCCGTATTTTTCGTTAATAACTCCTAAACAAAGCCGCGGATAACATTTTTGCAAAGGAAAATGTTGCTTCAAATGATTTCGGGAACCTCCCATTTCCGACTGTTGAATGAATTTTGGGACACCCTGTATACTGTATTTTCTTTAACATTGAACCCGGGTTGTGTCTACTTCCGAAGGAATTCCTCAGAGGTGCTTCGATCCTTTTGTTAGGCCCGGAGGTGAGTTCTATCCCGCTAATGGCTTTCTCAATGTCCGTATAGTCAAAAAAGTACTCAAGGGAAAACATCATGGCGGCCAGAAAAGTCAAGACTTTCTTTCTTTCTTTCTTTCTTTCCTGAAAGCCCTGAAGACTCCAAGTTTCTACTGAGGTAATGTGTAACATCACACGCCAACATCTGGAGATTACAGACTTTGCACTAACTTCAATGAGTAGCTTTGGAACTAGATTACTCGTATACGGACAAACTGTTAAATGAATCCAACGTTTATTTGATAGTCTACATTTTTACAACTGTTGTCCCTCTTGAATTCACATAATTGTTTCCTGCAGCGAAATAGCTGCATTACTATATTCAGAAAATGGGATTATTCAATTTTTATAGCAGAGCAAATATATTTTGCAGTGGTTCTTTAAATTGCAAAGATACATAACTACAGCCTTGATATAAACACAGACACTATTCTTTGGTTTAGAAGATTAATTAATTTAGAATAAAAGTAGGGATAAACTCTTTTATGTCTAATTAGTTCTTTGCGAAACTTTGACCAATATAATTGTGTTTTGATTATCGATCGTTATTAATAACAATGTGTTGATGATCTCGGCGCAACGGTTCGATCGGAGATAAAAATTAAAGCAATTTTGCTCTAGTTAGATTAAACTTTCTACGTTTCGATCCTAATATGGATCCTTTTCAAGAGAGAGGAAAAAACTGCGTCTATTAAAATTTCTATTAAAATTTACAGACGCAGTTTTTTCCTCTTTCTTGAAAAGTATCCATATTAGGATCGAAACGTAGAAAGTTTAATCTAACTAGAGCAAAATTGCTTTAATTTTTATCTCCGATCGAACCGTTGCGCCGAGATCATCAAAACTTTGACCAATATATTCGTGACACTCTTTTTTATTAAAACGATAACAAACATGACAAAAATTGGATCATACTTCCAACGACCAGAATCAGTTTCGCACGATTTGAGGGGAAAAAGTTACCCTCCCTCTGTCGGTACCGGACACATACATGACAGATACGAAACGCGTCACGTGACCGGACAGGGCGGAAGCGTGGGGGTTAGCGTCGTGGAAGTTAGAGTGGGGACACAAGTCTGATTAAATTTTTACCAATCTGTACAATGAATCATGTTCCGTATGGGTCACATTAGATTAAACTATTTATTCGTGAAACTACGTATTCGGAAAATGGTGAGTTTATTGGTTCGGATAGCCGAGGTTCTACTGAGTCATCAATTATACAAGTGGCCCAAACTGCGTCGTGTTTGAACTCGTTTTAATCAGAAAAACGTGACAAATATTTCGATAGAAATGTCATACAGAGATAATGAAAAATATCTCGCAGTATATAAATAACTGTTTCACGTATATCGAGACATAATGCGATGCAAAATCACAGGACAAAGGAACCACTCTGCAATCTCCTAAACTAAACAGACTACAAAAACGAGGCAACAGTAAAGCTCGGAAGCAATCCCTTTATCATTTCGAACCGAAGAACGGATGTGCAAACAAGGGTGTTCTAAAACGCGGCGAAGTTGCCCGGCGACACATCCAATTCAGCGGACCGTTACGAAAACGAGAAATACCCTGACGAAACTACCTGCTGCGGGGCGATAATTAACTTACGATTCCAGCTTCAGTTGCGCAAGTCAAATATCGAGAGAATCGAGAGACCGTGTTCGCATCGGCAAACAATTAAGGGGAACGTTCCTGACGAGTCGTCGACTCCGTGTCAACACCAAGTTCGCGGCGCGTATCTGCGGCTTCCGGTCTGGATGGTGACGGAAATCCCGTATCCGGCGTTTTTCGGTTTCTGATCACAAAGACGCCTTCCACGGGGATGAGCTCCCGAAGTTCCGGGTGCTCGATAACAAATTGATCCGAAATCTAGGGCACAATGCTGGGGCAAAGTTGGCGCCTTTGCGTCACGGGACTTAGACATTTATAATTAATAGCCCTAGTCGGGGAGCGCCTCCGTTTCCCGTCACTAATTAAGCGAGGAAAACGATTATATCGATAGCCTGGTTTAGCGACGCTTTTACCCACTGACAGGAGCTGGTCGGGTTATCGATAACGTTATTAAATCATAATGAATTCTTCGGCACACTTCCTTTTTATCCTTTACGCCTGGTGCTTTATGCGCCGCGACAAAGCGCCGCGGCCGTGATAAAGGAGAACGGAGAGCAAAGGAATTTCTTTTGTACCGTCTGCCGGTATAATGATGCCAAATTGATCCAATTGTTACTTACGTTCACGGCGACGACGGAGAGTACTCTCGATTCGATGTAGTAACTTACCTGGAACAGAAAAAGAACACGGGGAAATTAATTGAAAATCGAGACCAATAGCACCGTGGATTATGTACGGCTAACGAAGACGGAGATTCCAGGATTTCGAAGATAATTAAGAGCACAATTCAATTGGACGTCTGGACGTTCGACCGTAAATTATATTTCTTACGGAATCGAGAACCGGTAGAGGTCACCTTTCAAGGTCACTTTCAATTATAGAAATGATCTATAGTATCCGCGTTTCCTCGACATTTCCTATCGCTTCAAATTAAATGCTGACCAACAGTTAGTTGAATAATAAGCTGGGGTCATTGCGGGCCATGATAAAGTTGGTTATCTGTGCAACACTGATCTGTTCTACGATGTTCTATTTTGATGCCTCGAAGCTCAAGTTCAACCCACTTTACTTGAGTGCAATAAAATTAATTCATGACCAGGTTCTGCTGTTAGATAGTTACCTGTTATCTGAGACCGCTGATGCGAATTTTCTTAGCTAAACAAACTGAAGGAATTTAGAAAACTTACTGGAGCATATTCTATGTCATGTCATTATTTAAACGTGTCTACAATTTTAACACTGGATATCATACAAATTAAGTTGATATTTACGTGATATTCAAATTCAGAAATATCAAAACATAATCAACTTAAATTGAAGAGATACAAGTATAATGCCTAGACTGCGGATCTTTATACAAAATAAAAATATTTTAAGCGAATTACAACAAAATGGATTGAAATATAAATTTATTTCCTTTCTTCATATGTTTTATATGTTGAAAATAATATAACAGTATCTTTATATTTTTCTAAAGTTTCCACTGTATCAAATTACACCTAACTTTCGTCATAAATGAATAAAATCCGCTGTCTAATAATTGTTATACTAGAGTAGAATAGTTAAACTCGGTGAATTTATTACTGATATTACAATAAAGCTGCATTCTTACAAAAATTTTAAAGAGAACATTAAAACTAAATGAAATTTTTACTTCAACTCTTCAATCGATTAACTTTCCGCGACGTTTGTGAAGAATAGCTTCACTTTACATTCCAGGGACGAGTCATATTATGCAGACTAAAACTGGTTCTTACTTCCACTATTACTTAATTGCATTCGATATGCATAAACAATTTTAATGACATATAATATACATAAAACACTTTATCACTATCCTTTTAATTGCTATCACCGTGCTCAGGCGTAGAACATCTTATAACACGCGAACACGCGATGATAATCAGTGCATAAAAATACAGAAGATTACAAAATACATTATTTTAAATAGTTACATTCGCTCGCATTAGTATTCGGGCAATTAAAAAAATGGTGACGGTTTTAATATTGGACCATACTTTTTGAGAAATTACGCAATTAGTTTACGAAAAGAAAATAATAAAAGTTGTTTTGTCCAACTTTTTTATGTGGGTCTACATTGAAAGTTTGAAGAATACGTTTTGTAGATCTGTGTCAATTATGTATAATTTCTGCACACATTCTGTATCATTTCTGTATACATTCTGTACAATTTCTGTAAACATTCTGAAAATCTCATCAAAATCGGCGAACGTTGCAATGAGCTACAAACCAGTTCCAAGATAGTGAAAAGTTTTCCACGATTTTCGTCCTCTAACAATAATAAATCTTAGGATTGTTACATCAATCTATGCCTGTGGTTTTTCTTTCGTATCAACCGATTTCGACGAAATTTTCAGACTGTATACATAATTAACAGAGATCTGCAAAATGTATTTTTAAAATTGTCAATTATTCTACCCAGACAAAAAAGTTGTAAAAACAACTCAAATTATTTTAATTCTTCTAACTTCTCAAAAGAAATCCAAGTCACATGGTCCAATATTAAAAATGTAATCGCTTTTGCGATAGTGCATTTCGTTATTTTCAGTTCAAACAAAATTTTCCCACGTCTGCACGCAGTTCCCAGTGGGTCAATAAGTTCGCGGCTCGATTTCCAAGAGTCCGGGCCGTCCGAGAAACAACACGCATTATCCAGATTACACAGTTATTCATTCGTCGGTAGATTACAGAATCGCATCACGCGCAATAATAACGCTCGAACGACAGAAGCTTCTTAGGGGCTGGCGCGGGACTCTCGGTTTCAATTGTCGGCCGGTTCAGGGAGTGCTTAAACTTCCGGAAACAGAGCCGGCGCATATCCGTTAATACACTGATAGCGTGCGCGAAGAGCGTCTCAGAGTCACGGCGTCGGCGTCGGCGTCGCTCGTAATTGCGAACGTTGACGTCGCCTCTCGTTACAAGATAATTCGGAAAGTTCCCCGGGCGGCGAGCTGCGAAAGGATGCGAGAGCGTATGATGTTGAGCGAGGTTTCAGCGGGACGTAGACGCGTCGCGCGGGCGGATAAGGGGGGAACGCGCCGACACGAGGCGGGGAGGGTATGGGGGAAATTTGCATCTACACGACGCGGCCCGTATAATGGAATTAAAACGAGGTGGTGCTGCAATTAGCTTCCTAACTAATTCTACAGGCGCGTCGCACATCGCGCGTGTCCGTCGACAGAACGAAAAAATGGACTCGACCGGACTCACGGTTCACAAATCCGGTTTTTCTGAACCCGTCGAGCCCGCAGACGGGAATCTGTACCGTTTACATGACGCGACGACGCTCGTTCCCTTGTATCACACTCTCCCGTCGCCGAAATTAGAGTGGAAAATTTGTTTCGCGCGATGAAATTCGATTATTCACTGATCACAGTGTTGAAATGAAGTATACCAATGAATTTTCTGGATATCATCAAATGAAATGTTAATTACCTTGATAAATAATGAGTATTGTTAAAAATGCTCGGACATGGGTCAATTTATTTTTGCTCTAGATCAACCAGAAAAAGTTTAATCAAAATCGACGACCCCGCCACTGTGACCTGTCCTCGTAAGAACGCAGAAATAAAAGTTGTTTTAAAATTTATCGATAAACTGAAACTGTCTAACATGAAACCTTGACGAATTTAAAGCCATGTGCCCACCGGAGCAATATCGAGGAACTTTTTGACGAATAAACAAATTTCCAAAAAACAAAACAGAAATGAGGAACATTTATATTTTGTTTCGATGGTTTTCCAATAACGATCTGTTCACACGCGAGTACTAGACAGCTATGTCAGTTATGGCAAAAATAAATAAACGATAAAACCGAGAAAATATTAGAAGAAGCAACAAGTAAGTTACCTCAATAAATGAGGTAAAGGACTTAGGAATTAATTTCTCCTGTACCTTGGACTTTTCCAACCGTATTTATTATATTGTTAACTCCGCCTCAAGAACACTCGGTTTCATACTTTGTTCTTCCACTGATTTCCATTAAATCCATACAGGATAGGATAATACCATATCGTTTGTACCGTTAGTCTCTGTGCATGTCCCTTCTTTGTTATTATACGAGTAGTCCTTTATCTTCTTCTATTGTAAACATATATGTAAGAGGACTTCGGTCCGTCTATAATAAATAATAATAATACTTATGCTATCTGCAACTCGTTAGAATTATTAAGATAATTGTAATTGATGCAGACAGTTTTTATTTTGCACGAAGATTTACAGTCTATCCGAAGAAGTCTGACGACATGAATTAAAGTAATGCCATTGTGAAAGACCGTCTTAAAAAATGAAGAATTATATAGAAAAAGAAAATCAAGGAATACATATCACCACACCAGACTAAAGTGAATGATTCATATAATTGATTACGAAGTTCCTCCGTGTAAAACCAAAACAAAAATATTTTTTAAACATACATAAGTAATCAACATTTCAATGTTGCGGCGAATGGCGTAACTGGAGCAAATTTGTTCGCAGTATAAATTCAATACAGCCATTTAAATAACCCGGTTGCATTGCTTTCAATTCGAGCCGGATGAAATTTCACCTTCTTTTTACCTCGTTAATATACCTTTTACCGGGCGCATACAGGAAATGGAACGCAAAAGAAACAACTAGGGGGGTACACAATCGAATAACATTTTGTTGCCACGATTTAATATATAAAGTTTAGCGACGAGGAGGAACAAGGGGTGTAGTCGAAAGGCGGTTCCTTGCGGGCCCTCGAGAAATATTTTCCGGCTGCGTCGACTAAATAAACGGATACGTACACGCGCGCAAGGCGAACCTAATGGCCAGCCCCCCATCTACATCGCGGAGTTAACTTCGACTCGGATAATGAACTAGTTAGGTGCACAAGCGACAAGGGGGATGGATGAATCGTGGGCGGTGCAGGTTCAAGAAGGTTACGAAACGGAAGTAAAGTTAAAGGGGAAGGAACCGACCGAGAAACTAGTGGACAAGCAGAACCCAGTTTCCACCCACGCGAAACTTTGCCAGACAGTAGCGAATCACCGGTAAATTATTTACCTAAACATCGCACTAACCTTCTGAATAACCTGAATTTCCTATCTCCCATCCCCCGGTGGAACTTCTGCCTCCCGGGAGCAACAGATGCAATTAAAATAAGTAGCACAGAATAAAAGGTGACCTGTGTCCAGTGAATAAATACTTCCCAGTAAATGAACATAATTTGTATTAACAATGCCCACAGCGAATCTCCTCGTCGTGTTAACATTTATACAGTAATTTCACTGGTCTTCATCAGGGTTGGGAATCAATTTTTATCACAATACAGGGCGCATTCAGCAGCTAGACTGAATTATAACTCAGGTTGTTATTGAAGATATAAAAAATTGTAGAGTTTTGCATGATTTAATAAGCGGTATCATCCTACAATTCGACTTTTTACAGAAGTGCATCGATGCAGTTGCAAAGTGCAATTACACTCGTTCTTCGGATGCTAATCTATGATCTCATTTTTTATGAACCGAGTCTTTGTGCAGTTCTGAATAAAAAAGTATTAGAGTACAATCGTGAAAAATAGTATTACATGTCAATATATTATTATATTATATTTAAATGAATGTTCAAATATCGACCATGAAGAGAAACATTTTCATTCTGCAACTGCACCGATGCACTTCTGTAAAAATCCGCATTGCAGGATGATATTGCATATTGAACCATGAAAAATTTTCCTTTAACATTCTTTTTCTATTTTCTACACTAGATACACCCTGTACAGAGTCGCCAGATTAAAACCTGTGTCCCGACTTTACCATCAGGATTTTGAAAAAAATCGATTTGTGCGAAAAAACTAATGAAGTAATTTTTTGGCTGAAATATGGAACACAACCGGAAAATGATGTCATAAGTCTTCTTATTGCAAAATCATGTGGTTGACAAATTTTGCTACCAGATTTGAAATCAGTGTGGCAAAATCTACGGTAAATTATGTAAATCGATCCGTATCGGATAAACCACAATTTTCTTGTCATTCTGCACGTTTAACACAGATGTTCTAATTCAAAAACGTTCCTATCATAACCTCCCTATTTTTCCTATATTCTGCCATATTTCAGCTTCAATTTAAGAAAAAATCATCGCTCTATCTCATTACTATCGAAAGTTTTTTGATTTTGAGACGAAATTCATCGGTTTAGCGCACTGTGCGGCGTTAAGGGAACTCCCCTTACTTATGACTAGACTGCGGATCTTTATGCAAAATAAAAATTGTCTCCTTCGATTGCAAGAAATAGAAACTAAATTGAACGTAATTTCTTCCCTTAACGATTTTAATAGTGGAGAAATCATATATTGACGTCATCAATTTTTTAAATTTTAAAACAATTTTGAATTTCTTCTACACAATTTTCCTATAAATGCGTAAAGATCCGCAGTCTACTTATGACGTAAAGCTACGGTTGAAGCACTTTGATTCCATTTTGGCTGGTCTTCCGCAGAGCGTAACAGTAAAAGTTAGAGAGCATTATCCATTCGCAACAGGCGGAGCACGAGTCTACGGTGTTGATAGATCGCCGCGGGGATATTAACGTATCATTACGGGTTCACGGGTCTCTAACGGAAAATCTGGTGAGGAGTTTCGGGGTGTAGGGAGGGCAAGAGGGGTCAGGGCACGAAGATGGAGGATTGTTAGTTACAGTGGCCACCAGCTAGTTGGCTTGTCGCTGTTCCCCAGAATACACAACGGCCTAGACGATGTGCATTGTAATTATACGGAAACAGGCTCTCGTGCCTCATCCTTTGTCCCTGCCCTCTCTAGCCTAGTAGCTTTCTCCGTCTCTTACAAGCGACGCACCTCGTATCTTTCTCCGTCACGTGAATCCTTTCAGCCGTTTGTAGTCATCGATGTACCGGCCTGCCTGGCTGTTTGCACAGGCCGGGAAACGCAAACTGTGCAAAATCTCTGGACAACCAGTGATCTAGGCACGTCGCGTCGCGTTGCGCCGCGTACACGTGGGCACACAGAAACGCTAACGAGATCGTTTGTTGCGCGATCGAAAATCAGAGGGTGCCGTGTAATTAATCGGCGATCGTTTATCATCGCGAAGGTTTTTAACCCTCGCACGATCCTCCGGAAAAAGGATCCTTTTTTTGGAAACTCGTTCACGCGTTTTTTCGAGCTGGGAAATTTGTTGTTACTCTGTCGTTCCTCTATAAGATGCATCGTTTCCAAATATGAGATTTTGAATGAGATACAATTAAAATTTGTTTTGTTCTAAAATATCAAGTCACCGATAAAAACTAAAGTGTAAAATGAAAGTTGATGAGTGAGTAGGATTTAATTGGGTAAGGTTTACGCGTCGACACAAAATTGGCATATGTAGAGTATGTTATTAGAAAATTGATGAGAAGGTTTTATCGGGGCCTTGAAACCATTGTATACGTTCACGTAAAATATTGTTTAATATTAACAATAAATATTACCAGGAACATGTTTATCGTCATTAATATTTGTTATGAATTTACACGAAAATTCATTGCTAAGCTTACACGAATAATGATACCTTCGATTATATCGAATTGCATTTAATTCGTACGTAAAGAGGTTAATAACATATTGTACATCGATGTAATGACTCAGGCTAGTAAGATCGTTATTTTATTAACCACTAATAATGTAATAATCTCTATGAATCAAAGTCAGATAGAAATTCGTTCCTTTCATAAATTTTCATATATTAATTTAAATCAATACCTTTGGTTATCCTGCTGTTTTGAATTTCACTTAATGTCGTAAATCCGTAAAATCCGCAGTCTGCTAATGACATACTTAAATTAAAAAATAAGACTGAATAAAATCTGAATAAAAAAAGAGATATAATATAAGCAAGTATTTTTACATATGACATTTACACAATTCTACACATATAGTACGTAGCATGGTACGTACACGAAGAATCAACTCAAATAGAATTAGTACACTCAGATGAGGGAAGGGATCGCGAATTGTGAGGAAAAAGTTAACCCCTTTCTGCCAGTACCGGACACATGCACGACAGAGACGTAGTAGGAATGTCGTCGTAGAAGGGGAAGGTGCAGTGGGGACACAAGTTTTAATCTGGAGACTCAGAGTACACCTATCAACGTCACTGACGCCAACAGCATTCTGAGATAAAATAATTGACCTCAATCTTTAAATACGTTCAAAAGCAAACGATCTCCTGAATAAGGTAATTTCACAGCAACAATAAAAATTCAAGAGCACTTTCCATCGAAAATGAAAGAACGTTCTCGCCGGGCAATCGGGGCGAGAATCGGCTTCGAAATTGAATTCTAAGTTGGAAAATGAATTGCCGGCTGAAAAGAGTGTCGCCTTCGCCGGGAGCGTAAACCGGGTCATAATAATAGAACGGGGAAGACTGTCGTCGGGAGAAGAATCATGCAATCCGGATAAGATTAATTCGATTCAATAAGAGGAAAGGTTCTCCCGTCGAAGAAAGAAAGGCTGTCCGAGAGCGTCAGGGAATCGGATCGCGGGGAATGCCAGCAGCCTGCTGTCAGCATGGCAGCAGCGTCGAGGATATTACCTGCTATTAGCGTGAACGGGGCAGCAGGTGATCTATTATCAGGCCTTGCGTGCAATCAACCGAGGCTCCGCTAGGCAGACGTAAACATACACGAGCGTAGATGGGAGATGATCGCCGATTAATCTCGCACGTAAGGAACTCGGATGGAAGTTCTACCGTAATTCAACGCCGCAGGAAACGTTCGAATCCGCTTTTAAAGCGAAACCAGCGAGCGACGCTGCGTTTAGAAATTCTTTCCCGGTAATTCATCGCGAGATACGCGATTTTACGATGCGTCTCGTCGGAGGTTAGTCATCCTTTCCAATACACTAGAACAGCACGGTTATCCGAACACGCCGGGACACAAGGCCGTTCGAGTAATACAGGGTGTCCCAAAACTCCTTCAAGTCCGGGAAATGGGAGGTTCCTTAGGTCATTTGAAGCGACATTTCCCTTTGCAAAAATTACCGCCGTGGCTTTGTTTAGGAGTTATCAACGAAAAACACGGACCAATGAGAGCGCGACTTGGCACAGTTGGCCAATAGACGGTTGGCGCGCCGGGCCGACAGTGCCAGCTCGCGTCTAGGTCGCGCTCTGATTGGTGAGATTGGTCTGTGTTTTTCGCTAATAACTCCTAAACAAAGCCGCCGCGGCCATTTTTGCAAAGGAAAATGTCGCTTCAAATGACCCAAGGAACCTCCTATTTCCCGGACTTGAAGGAGTTTTGGGATACCCTGTAGAGCCTGGGTTAAAAGTTCCTATACATCATACATATGAGTAGACTGCGGATGTTCATGCAATTTTCAATTTTTCTAGACGAATTTTAAGAAAGCGGAATAAAATAGAATCTTATTTTCCGTGGTAGTAGCCGTGTTAGATCTAAATTAACTAAAATCTTATTAAATTCTGTCATATTTTATATCCTAGCATTTTTTGAAAATTTTCAAAAGCATTAATTTCATAAAGATCCGCAGTCTACTTATTAATTCGGATAAAGAAGGTTCTACTGTAATAGCTAGACTGCGCATTTCATGCACCTATACAGCTTCCATTAAGAAGTGTTATTTTAAATTATTAGAAAACGCTGTTCTTTTTACAGAACAATTTTTTATAATTTTACTAACCATGTGTCGAAGAGTGACAATTCTAATCTTCAGGAATAAAAGTTGGCAAGAAATTTAAAATGGCACCTCTTAATGGAAGACCCTGTATTAGAAATGGATAGATTCAATTTAAAATAGTGTGTTGAGACGTGCCTAGTGTGTGGCCGACTCAAGTGTCAATTTGGGTCTACGTTGTGATCGATTTTAAATGATGTCATCGTGGGCCAACATAGCGTGAAGGGCCTGTATCCCTACGAGTAATTTATCAAAATTGTGGAAGAAGCAATGAATTTTCTATTTGGCTGCTGTTCGCAATTGATGTACAATATTTTTATTTCGCAAGTATAATTGCAAACGTCGATGAGAGATCGAAGTGAGGCCTGTGAAACCAGGAAGTGAAAGGATTCGTCATTCTTCCTGCAAGTGTGTGTCAAAGGAAATGTATTGTTCTGAGAAAAATTGAACAATCGTAGATCAGGTTGATTCACACTGTATTACAGAAAATTGTTGATACTGTGCAAGTTTTATGGTGCATATATAACTATGGAAAAAACGGAAATTGTTCGAAATATAAAAATAGAATGAAAAGTGATAATCGGATTCGTTCAGATGACTCTACCGGCCAAGGTAAAAGGTTGAAACTGACGAAGTGCAGTATGTTCGTTTTTAGAAAATTATGGAATGGTGCATCGCGGGTTTAATCTAGTTCAAAAGCACTTTTGACCTCCTTTCACGGAATAGAAATTATTAACACAGGTTACTTCGTTCCCGTTAGACTGCAACTGGCTCCATATTTCATAGAAGACGCTTTGTTCCAACAGAAAAACCGCGTCTGTGAAGATACGTTTTTACGCGACAGTAAATGCTGCTTCTACGACGGTCACACGAAAGATCATGAAAAGTCAAGATTGTTTTATCACTGCGGAAACTAAAAGTCGTCTTATCGTCGCTGCAAAAGTCATGACTTTTAGTGGTACGTGTACGAGGATCTTTATGTGCACCGAGCTGCGTGTTTATATCATACGCAACGTTATTTTATGAGCTTGATACATTATATTATGCGTGAATATTGAAATATTTCGTTAATGCACAATATCAAACTTATACTCCAGTAATTTCACTTCTAGTCCAATAATTTATACTATTTTGTTCTAGGCGAAATTTTGTTTAATAGTTCGAGAATTTAATCTCCCATTAAAAAAATTAACTTATCGTCTATAATATGATAAAAACTTAAATGTTAAAATATTTGCAATATTAAAAACACACACAATTTTGGTTAAATATAAACAATAAACAATTATTTGGTTAAAAAGCAATAAATAAAAAATAATAACAGAGACGAATATGAACGAATTTTTGGTTAATACTATTTTTACACTTCTTTTACAACTGTCTGCTACAAACGTTTATATAAAACAACATAGTATACTGAAGCTTCTGCAATCAGAGTTATATTAAAACTTTTCCGGAACGTTTCCGCAGTGGTCACGTCCACCGAAAGTTTTTCTTATTTAACTTTCACGCATGTAAGTCTCGTATGACGTAACTGAAATTTTTCCAAGCCATTTCTCTTCCTCCAGTCGTTAAATAGAATTGGTAACGAAGGGGACAGAACGAAAAAAACGTTGCAAGCGACAATAAAATCGGCCAACTGCACAAACCATCCATGGCAGACTAAACAGTTTCGAAGTGTTGCCATACTCGACACACGTTCGATACTTAATCAGGCACTGCAGCATTTCACGGTTCGGCGTTGTAAACTTTTTCATTTTTAAACTTTTACATGTTCATTTTGTAGTTCTTTTTTACCATCAACGAATAGTATGTTGATTAATCGCCACATTTTGGCTAAACACTACAAAATGAAATCGGCAGTACGTTGTTTTTCCTCTCATATAAAAAGAATGCACGACAATCGAATTGATTAATGTTGAAACGTAGTTAGTTAAATAGTAAGATTAGATATTTTAATTAAAATTGAAGACAGGACCCTGAAGATCAGCTTTGTACCTCAAAGTAATGTACAGGGTGTCCCACTTTTTCCAGGCATAGTCAAATGTACAGTCATGTGAACAACAGTACATACTGATTTTTACCTTTTATGAAGAATGTTTTTCAAATCCTGAGATTATAAAAAAAAGAGTATGATTGACAATTTTGTTTGCTTGGCCAACGAGAATACATTCTGACTATATTGTACAGATTTGTTCAGAGGAAAATATTTATTTTTACGTATTTTAATCTCATTGGGAAAAAATACCGCAGTAATAGGTACATTTACCCTATATTCTAAAAAATGGCTAAATATTTGGATAGACACATTCCTGTTATTTTTATAGAATAATGCAAAATAGTGAGTCACGGTGGTCCGTAAACCTAGTGTTAAGCGATCTAATTACGAGGTTCGGATTCGCGAGTGATGATTCTCCGGCGCGCTAAACTCGCGAGACAAGGCGCGGCGGGATGCCCGCGGCATGTTTGATCTCACGCTGCCTCCTCGATCCGCCTAAGTACCGTAGTTTCTTTTATGCAAAAGGCTCAAAGGGAGGAACGGTTGCGTTCTTTCGCGTAGTTCCGCCCGCTGCGACGAGTTACTTGAATAATAGAGATAAAACGGGAAAAGATAGGGATATGTGCGGGGGCGGTAGAGAACTCCGAACCGAGAGAAGATGGAACTGCGAGTCGGGGAGGCAGAGCGAAAGGAAAGCGACTTCTCATGGGATGTTAACTCGCGTGCCGGCACTCTATGCCCGGGAATTGCGATGGGGCCACGCATGTCGCGAGTGCCACCAAGATTTCATGGCATGCGCCGAATCTTCTCCGAATGCCAGGGAAAGAGACACTCGCGAGTGTAATCCCATTTTTAGATAATGCTTTCAACCCTCTATGGGCACCATCGTAAATCGATCCCTTTCTGCCGTACGTATTAGCAATTCTGTGCAAAGTGCAATATAATAAAGTGCACGCTTGATTAAAGGTTTAAAGTGTGGCAGCATTGAAACCTCAAAATATCGATTTTTATCGTTGGTTTCCAGACGCATACTTTTATTGTTGGATCAAAAATTTTACGTAGATATCGTAATCGTATCGAATCGTGTCTTTTTTAAGTTTAAGCCCTTGCACTTTAATATCGAGTTAGACCCGTGATGAGGATTTCAAACAAAATTAAATGAATATGTTATTCATTTCCATTAAACTGAAATAATCACTGAAGAATATAAGTACATATATATTTTCTATTTCTTCTAGGAAATTATGAATGACGAAGTTCTCTGTAATCATAAAATAAATCGCAGTGCCAGTGGTTAAAGTCGTTCATCTCGAAACTACATTTTTAACCCTCCGTCTCTGCAACCTCATTTTTATTCTATTTTATTTTATTCTGTCCTAAACGTAAGAAAGAATTTTTGAAAATTCCAGAACGTGTGTTGAAGTCTCTATTTTAATACATAATTGTTGCAACGTCAAAAGTTTAAAACATTCAAGAGTGAAATTTCGTAGAAAGAAATGTTTATGCGACTCGTATTTCTTGCAATTACTCAAAGACACTTTTATTTTACATAAAAATCCACAGTCTCATCATAACTCTCGAACAGATCAATATTTATACTCTAAATTTTATCAAAAAATATAATATTGGAGCATTGTAAAATCATCATTTTGTTGATTAAAATATGAAAGAAGTCAGTTCCATTCCTTAGCTTGGAATCTTTGGATAAACATCATTATTACGTGAAAACTACGTCAAGCATACAGCGAATTGATGCTACAAGTGTAACGTGCATAATTCTCTTTCGACGTTCCCATTTAAATAAAGGAGTTACCAGACACGTTTTTCAGACTAATAAAAACATCGAAAGACCGGTGAAGAAAGAATTCGAAATTTTTCAGCCCGTCACACCAACTTCCCCCTAAATGCCGCGACTATCTGCGAGTATCTTTCGCGTTGCGTGCAACGATGCAGCAGGGAGGACAGCAGAACGAAGGAGAATGCAGTCCGGTGCATTCGGGGGCATCGAGGCGCGAGGCTCGTTCCCCATGCACTTTGCATCCGCGGTGCATAATTTGTACTGTCCGAGGGACCATCCTTCTATTCCCCATCGATCGATGGACATCATCGGCCACGTCGGCCACGTTCCCCTTTTCAAATACACAAAGCACCGTACGTGCAGGCTGCACCACGCATCAATTAAACGTCCCCGTGTCGATCCGCTCGCGTGTATGCACCGTCGAGCCAAGAGACCCGCGATATGAAAATGTTTGATCGAACCGATTCTTCCTTTCAGGCGAAAACCCCCAATTCCAGAGGAACACTTGCAAAAAGAGCGCAGTCTATTGTGAACACTGTTAACTCCGGAAGTACAATTAATTCGTTCGCATTGTTCACATTCTCCCCCAATTTTTCAGTTTTTCACGCGCAAATACGTATCGGAAATTTTCTCGTATCATACCGATGATTTTTGTATACATTCTTATGGTACACGTCAATGTTTAAAACAGAATTATCAACTTTGATATTGATACTGGTTTATTCCACTTTTTAGTTCGCGCGTGGTCATGGATCAAATCAATATTTATTTCATCCCGGGTTCTGGAAATTGATTACCGGAAGTTCGAGTTTATGCGCGCGAATATTTACAGTCTAATCCAAATATTTACGTATCGACGATTCAATAATAACTCGATTTATAGATCGAGTTTCATAAACTGTATTCACAGGGTGTCGCAAAAATATTTTACTTCTTTGACAGCGGTGATCGCTGAGGTCATTTGAACTAATTCTTTACTTTGCCAAAATGTTTTCTACGGAATTATTAACGAAAAACACGAACCAATCAGAGCGCGGGTACAGTGGATGACTTCCGCTCAGCGGGGCGTGTCATCAAGTTGGAATCTGTCTGTAGGCGCGCTCTGATTGGTTCACATTTTTCATTAATAGCTCCTTGACAATGAGAACATCTTCGCAAATGAAAAAGTTATTGGAAATGACCTCAGGAAAAATTGAAAGAATTCAAGAATATCAATATGTACATTATTTGCACCTTATTAGAATTAAGAAGATTTATAAGAAGAAATTTTTATTTGGCTCGTGTTCCTTACAATCAATGCAAAAAGCTTTTAGTTCGAATGAAAATTTGCGTAAGAAGATAAAACATAGATTAACCCACTGATAGCCTTGACCCAGAATGTCAAAATCGTTGTTTAACCACTTAATTTCTTAAATTAAATTAAATAAATACCTGTTACGTTGTGATAGAAAGGCTAAAAACTCTAGAAGAAATGCCTCAAAAAGTTTGTTTGAAAAATTGCTAAATAAATCTTGGAAGATTTGAAGGTTCACTATTTGAGGGCTAATCGATACCCGAACTCAAACCACAGCTCAATACTAACAAAGCATTCTGTGATTTTACAGGTTACAAGTAATTAGCGATCGAATACGTCGATTGACACGCTGGGTGGCCGATAATAGAAATGGCAGGGAAGAAGGAAAATGTTGCTCCTGACGACCGAGGCGGCTTTGATTGGCAGAATATCGGTTATTGACAACGACCGTACGCAACAGCGGATGGAATCCGCGGTTTCGGGATTACGCCGGCCAGTGACCGAGATCGAGTTCGATGGAATTGTTGAAAATATGATCGAGCGGTTCGCAGTTGCTCTTTTTAATTCGGCTGCATTCATCGGGGAAAATGGTAAGTTAGTGTGACGACTTTCCGTCGGGTACGACATGATTCCCTGGCTGGCCCCAGTTAGCTATTGTAAAAAGTGCGTACTGAATGTTGAATTCGAATTGCTCTGGATAAAAATAGACAACAATATCTCTTCCACAGAGCAACACTGATTTGTGACATTTGTACCATTTGCTTAACTGCGCTGTGCCGGCTCGATAGTACATAGATTTTATGCATTTATAACAAAAATAAGTAGCCATAATTTCAAACAGTAAAAACATTAGAAGAATTTAAAAATATTGTTATATTATCTTCAACCTATTTAACCATATTAAGAATGAAAATAAATTTCTACTTCACTCCAAATTGTTGCAATTCAAGTAAAAAAGGTTTATTCTGCATAAAGATCCGCTGTCTCATAATAATTATAATAGACTGAAAATATATACAATCTTTTTGTGCCTTCATTAAATCCACCGTATAATGATTAAATTTTTGCATCTTTTTATTTTGTGCTAAGAGAGTGAATTTTTGCATCATTCTATGTTATTCTGTGTAATTAATCTTTCTACAATTCTAGGTTGTTTGAAAATTAAATAACTTAGAGTTCCAAATTTTGGTGTTCAGATAATTTTCATGTACCACCGCAGTTACGTTTAATAAAATAATGCCTTGCAAGCAGACATATTCAATGCATATATTTGTTGTGTATTTTCTATGTATGTGATATTATTATCAGAATGTGTTCATGATGTTCTCCAATTATGAACAGTCGGTCACAAAAATCTGTCTTATAATTTAAAAAATATAATTAAAAGAGAATAATTATATTGTCTTATAAAATAATATTTTGACGGGAGCATTTTGTTAGCTGAGGTAGACAGCCTCTGAAACAGGGACGATGTAATAATTGTTATAATAACGAATGTGTGTGATTGGCTTTATACATACATGGTAATTGTTTGCACATTCTCTCCCATTTTGACAAATGAATCTGCATAAATGCTCTCGAAACATTGCCCTTTTGTTTCAAATAATTGAAATTCACAAATACGTCGGCAAATGTCTCATCAAGAAAATAATTCAAAATAAAACAGTTTTATCATTATTATGCTCCTTAGCGATCTAGCTTCTAGTTCGACACATTATTATACATAGCTGTTTTTATTATTAAAAATGTTGTACATCCTTGGAAGGGGTGATTCTTAAGGTAATTTGAAGTAACTTTTTCTAATGCGAAAATTTTCTCTTCGCGGCTTTGTTAACGAGTTATTAAAGAAAAATGTGGACCAATCCACGTTTTCGTTAATAGCAAAGAAATATAACAGTTCTGATAACTGTGTAACAAATTGACGAAGACTTTCCACTAGCAAGAAGAAAAACGTAAATCATTAAGGTAAAAGCCACGTTCCGCTAAAAAGGGGCTTGACAATTCTTCCACGCAGCAATCTTCCATATAAAGATGAGTCTTCGATTGTTCTGCATAGTATATGTTGCAAGCGAGCAAACGCGAAACGGGTAAATATCGACGCCGCTTTGGTAAATGACGGTGACATATGTAATGTCCACACGACAAAAGATGGCAGGTTTCTCGGGAAATATCGGAGCGAGCGACGCCATCGATAAATCTTTTCTTTCTAGTTTACGAGTAATAGCGGCTGCGGCACGCATTGTTATCGGCCGGTAATATTTATCGCCGCGAACGGGAGCCGCACGTCTCGATGGAAACGGTTACAAGGATTTTCCGTGCGCCGCGCCGCGCCGCTGTGTTTTTAGTAATAAACCAACAGATTCGCAACGAACGCCGGCTTCGACGCAACACAGGAATAAACATGGAAGAAGGAGACGGCTTGCGCCAAATGAAACCCGGTTCGTTTGCGACGCAATGCGTTTTATACTGCCATTTGAAAATATTTGAAACCGTGGGAAAGCGACCTACTTTCCCGGGCAAACGCGATAAAAAGAACATATGAATGGACCCGCAGCTAAAGGGAAATTCCCCCTGCAGAACCTTTGTAGCCACGATTTTTTATCCCGCGGATCATACGGATGATAACGTGCGTTCGATAGCTGGAAAAGTTTCATATTCAGAGAATGGTGTTTTCCTTCAATGCTCGAGAACTGAGAGAAATACTCCTGCCAATCACGTTATACTTTCAACTTTGCTTTTCATCATAATCATTCGTTCTTGTGAACAGTAAACCCCGGATGATTTTGCCTGATTTCAGGAACGCTGCACCTTCGGCGTGTTCTGAATTAGTCTGCGGATCTATGTGCACAGTAAAAATTTTCTGAAATTCATTTCTTGTCTTTGAGATTTTAATACGTTTGAAATCACGTAATAGTTCTTCTGTTACTATCTCGTATTTGGGACACTTATGTTTAACGTATAAAATCATGCAACACTTGCTAGAAAAATTTAATAAGTTCTAAAAGGTTCATTTATCTTTCATCTGAAGGTAAAAAATTCAAGGAACTGTTTCTCTTGAAGACGAATATATGCACAAGAAGAAAATCTTCCTTCGAAATAACAAATTTTTGAAACTTATATTAGAGAACATATGAAAAATATAATTTTAGAAAACATATACGAAATGAACATTTCAATTCAAAGTTGTTCATTTTGGCAACCTTGAATTACCTCAAGGTCATTTCAAAGACTGTTGAACCGTTTTCTTCTGTATTTTCATAACATCGAACCAAAAATATGACATTCCATTAAAAAAACATAGAAATTATTTTACTAACGTATTTGTTCATTTCTTAATACGAAATCAAATGATTGTTCTGTGTCTATTCAGAAGGTATAAGTATTATAAATATTATGATTAGTAAAGTCAATTGTGAACTCACTTTCCGACTCGACTGTCTATACAGAGAGCTCATTAAATTGTTATTTAATTTCGAAATAAACGAACAAGAATAGACTCCAGCAATTTCATTTATGCATTTGACCCGTTGGAAGTTTGATGAGCAGCGCGCGCGAATAAATAAGTGATCGTCCCGATGAAATTGATCCGTCCGAGTGAAACAGAGTCGAGTTCGAAGAAAAAGATTGTTTAATCTGCCATTAGTTGGTCATCTTTCACTCGGGCAAGAAGGGATATAAATCGACAGCGTCGGTTAGGTTATCCGACAATTTATATCAACGCAATATCGTACACCTATCACGAATGCCAATAAACCACGATAACGAGATGTTACACGGGCTTTACGTAGGCTCTCCTCGAATTATTACCTTCGAACCCCCTATCGTCACTGATGGGAGGAGCGGGAACCACTTTAACTCTCTTCACGATCGCGAAATGATAGCCCCTGTCGAAATTATTGCTATCCATGCCGCGGTGTACACCACGGGCCGGATACCGGTGCACTTGCGCTTCGATAAAGTATACGGGGCCGCGAAAGTGGCCGACCTTAATTGTAAAACGGAAGTCTCGTTATCGATCGAAGTCGGGTCGGCCATGCCGAGGATTTGCGAGCCCTCGCGACGTTTCGCGTATTTTATCAGCCCCCGAGTGCATTTCCGAATCGTTGTCGTTCACGAGGAATCGATGGACCGTGCCCGCCCTCTAAAACTAACAATAGGACTACTGGACTCCCTGCTGAAGATAGCACTTCTGCACATACGAATTCGTTTTGAGGGGGTATTCTCGTTTTTAATGATCAGAAATAGATTCTTCGCTTTTTCTTTGACTAAGAGACTGTCGGAAATGTTGAGACACGTTTAGTTCTTCAGCTACAAAATTTCATAGCATGAGAATTACGTAAAGAAATTTATACCGTTGAAAAGATATAGTTGTCAGCTACATTTCGCTGCAGAAAATTTGATGATAGCGTCAACGCATAAAAAGTTATAGCCAATTTTCTAAAGACCATGTTTTCGGTAAAAAAAAATGTTGCCGTATAAGTTGAGACAGACCAAAAAGTCTGAAAAGTAATTGTTATACATTCTTATATTGAATATTTATTGAGTATTTATTTCTTAGATCATGATTTGAGTAAATAAAAGAAATAGTTCACTCAATAATATCGGCTTAATCGTCTGATTCACTTTCACAGTGTGAATAACTTGCAGGCATATTAGCGCATCTCAAGTGCACAGCTCTCTTGCAGGTGCTGCATTCGATGGAATTCGAGCGACTTAACTTCTTTGGCATGTGCCCTTCATACCGACAATAGAAAAATTTATATCATCTGAAGTAGGTGAATCTGAAGAATAAGATGAAAATGACAATTCCCGCTTCGCTCGTTTCAGAGGCACATACCCTGTTATCATAAGAACAAAACAATTTAAAATCCGTCGTTTGCTCCTTATTTTTTGCGTGCCAAAGGCGAAAAAATATTTTAAAAATCAATCGTTTGAGTTAATTGGCCATTTTGTAAATAAGCTCAAAATTCTTAATCAATTTTGGTTCAATTCAAAAGAAGGGAACATCTTCATAACAATCGTAATCTTTTTAAAGAATTCTTTTATCGTGTTATTTATTTTTAGAAATGTTGCGTTCCTTCCTGAATTTCTAGAAATCGTATGATTCATTGCGTTGTGCTCAAAGAAGTTAAAAAAGTTCGCATTCTTCTCGTTGCTCTTGGAGCGAGCTTCATATATCAAGATGAAACACGAACAAAAACTGAAACAATAAACCGATGATTAGATAGGTATCGAGTTGGGGGTAATATCGACAGGATGATCGAGTACATGTTCCTGGTTCTCTTCCAACAAAACGGATATTGCGTGCGGTGTGTCGGTTCCCCTCGCGGGATGCCGTTTTATCTTGAAACTCGCGAAACTTATAAACTCGCGAAAAAATCGAAAACTGATATCGCCAGCCACAGCAGCATTTCACATTCAAAAGGAAGTGGCCGCGATATCCGACAGCATAACCGGAAATTGACTCATCAGAAATTAATTGAATGGAAATCTGTGAATAGAAATAGTCAAATATTGTAGAAATTTAAAAAATTCGTTCTCGTTGCTTGAGGAATATTTTATTTCAAACGTCGTCTAACAATAAAACATTTACAGTAGTATTTTTTAGATTTTTATGCCGTTACGGCAATTATTTACCTGTATACAAAGGCACTTATGTAGAAAAATTTAGTGATATGCAATATTCATATTGTAACGAAAAAAATTCGTGGATTTAAAATAATCTTGCATATTATAAGGCACACATTCAAAAATTTAGTGATATGCAATGTTCATATTGTAATGAAATAAATGATTTTAAAATAATCCTGTGTAGCAAGACACATAACCAAACATTTAGTGATCTATAATATCAGAAACTGAATGTTGGGTATCACTAAATTTTAAAATGTGTACCTTGCTATGTACAGGATTATTCTAAAATCATGAATTTCATTAGAATATGAACATTGCATATCACTAAATTTTTCAATACGTGCCTTGCTATGCAGGTAAATAATTGCCGCAACGGCATAAAAATCTAAAAACTACTAATGCAAATGTTTTGTTTGGTGATGTTTGAAATAAAATATTCCTCAAGCAACGAGAACGAATTTTTGAAAAAAGTATCAGGGAAATGGATCGAGAATGGAATAGAAAACGTGATGAAGAGACGGTGAAGGAGTTTCCAGGGCTTTCAGAACGTATGAAATAACCTAATAATAATCGATACGGCACGCATGGAGTGGTCCAATCGTATCTGCAAAAGGTACCCGGCGAAAACAGAATTTTATCGACGAACGAGCGAGGGGAACACTGCTCGCGATCGCAACGAAAATAATCGTGAGTGCAAACTAAACGACGCGAGAAATAAAATTAAGGAACCTCGCTTGCAAATACTTGACCTCGCCGTAGTTAACGTAAACTTTAACGCTCGCCGTGAAGTTCGTCGAAATTAATGGGAGATCGCGAAGAACGCGTCTGATTGCTCGGCGGAAAGTTTCTTGTTCTAACTTACGAGAAATAAATATTTCCCGACGCGTCGGCACGATTTACAATGCCTAATAATTTAAAGGCTTTAAATTGAATTTCGCGCGGCGCGCAAAGTCAGTTCTAGGACATAATTATCGTCGAACTGAAATCGAATTAATCACTGGAATAATTCACTGCGCGGTGCATTTCTAGCAGTTGCTCTTTTTACGTAACCCTGCATTTTAATATCAAGGATATTTAATTTTTATATGACGTATATTAGATATTGTGTGTGTATCTATTGTATTATTGGATACATTATATTTATTAATATAATAAATAATTAGAATGCGAAATGTATTGACATCTTCAATTTATAAAATTTTTCAACAATTTCGAATTTCATCTACTCAATTTTGCTGTAAATACATGAAGATTGCAGTCTAGTAATAATTAATTGAATGCACGGTGCATTTATAGCAGTTGCTTATGATTTCGTATTGGTTGTCAAGGGTGTTTAAATTTTTATATGACGTGCATTAGTGCCACGACCGGTTTCACATTTTTTATTATTTAATTATTGAAATTATAAAGATGTTTCCATCAGAAATTATTCAATAAATTTCTTTACTCAAGCATGTATCGTTATAAAAATTGTGAAGAATCTAAATATGTTCAGTCTTATAATTTGTATAAAACAATCAGTATCATTTTGCACCCGGTACGGTTACTGTAATAATTGCACGGAATTTACTGAATTGCACGGTGCATTTCTAGTAATTGTTCATCATTTCGTATTACTGCATTTAACCCGAAGGATGTCTACATTTTTATATGACGTGTATTAAATATAGTATTTATTGTATTATTGAATACATTATTTCAATTGCAGGTATTCTATTTAATATCGTCGACGTGTGACAATGACACATGTAAACGGGATCAATAATTTCTTGTTGCACGTAGCGAAAATGAAATAGTAATATTAATGAACGTACTTTATTTTGTCAATACCGATGGAGGACATCTACGTTTCTATACAACGTGCAAAATATCTCACGATAACGTGTATGTGAGAAGCAAATGTGTATACGGTATTTAAGGATTGATTTATAACGAAAGAATATTAAATGTCTACGACCAGTTGAGAATGTAAAATAACACAGCTCAGCATTCTAATCATACTATAAATCAGACTAATACTCTAGAATGGGGACGAATAAGTGTTATCTACGAGCATGTTTTACTATCTCTAGTGTCACTTGCTGACTGCAGTACAATAGACCAGTGTCGTACGCAAAACCGTATCATTTACGAATATTTAAAAACGTGTGACAGATGAAAACGCTTCATTTTCGATCAACAACAAAATGCCTTGCGCAGCTGCAAGCATTGCAGTAGTAAAATAACGTTAGTTTAATCGAGAAAAGTGTTCCGAATGTTAATCAGTATGCGTCGAGCGTGCAACAGGCGATAATACAATAAGATAAACTCATAATCGTAAATAACGATGTCGACATTACGATACCGTCATCGCGTTGACGATACTACATCATCATCGCGGGCACTCGTTCACGGTTATGTAAATAAATTCCGGTTAAACAGCGACAGGGCAACCGTGCATAATTCTTCATTTCGCGTGTCTTACTCGAGGATAAGCAACACCTGTCTTGTTCCACGAGGAGCCAGCCCCGTCCATAAAATAATTACGCGTTGGCACTGTATCAGAAACGACGAGATAGGGGACGACAGTACGAGCAAAAGAACCTCGCAGAATCGGCGCAGAAAAACGCGAGATAAAGTCTTCTCGTGGAAGTACGGTAACTGTACCGATTACTGCGATGTCACGATTCGATATCGTACTTTATTTTAATATTATTCCTAATTTATCGTGAAATGATAATATGTGTAAAAGCATTTTATGGAAGCATGTGTTTCGAATACAAAAAAATAGGCTGCCCTCAGAACCATATAAGACCATTGTGACGTTTATAACACTTCTGTGTAATGTAAACTCCTTTGTCTTCCTCAATTCTTCTTCCTTTTTATTTCTTAAAATCTCCATTGTTTCTTTGTTTCTTAAATTTTCAGTTCCATAAGTAGATCTTTTCGTGCACTTCACTTGAATTCGTTTTTTATTTTTGTTGCTGTTTTTCTCATTATTCTTCGATTTAACTTTTGCCATATCTTCTTACTTTATCTATAATACTCTTGATCTCTAATCGTATCCTACCTACTTACGCGTATCGAATAGGCATCTCACCTAAAATGGTAGGCTGAAGTGAAGTTCCTTTCTCATCGTAGTTGCAAATCGCTCCGGAGTATTAGGGACATTCATAGTGATTTTTGTTTCACAGTAATGAGCTCCTTCTTTAGTTTAATGTACGTAATGCTGAGGGCATAATTTTTTTATTAAAATGGCAAGGGGAGCTTTTCTTTTTATATTTTTATTGTATCGAAGTAGATATCTCTAAATAATAATAAAACTTCCCCTATGCAATTTTAAATAACTTTACAATCATTTGAACACCAGTCTCTTGGTGATCGAGATGGAAGAAAAATAGTCTTATTTTTTCCTTTTATGAAGAATGTTTTTTCATATCCTGAGATTATACAATTTTGTTTGCCTCGCCAAGGGAATTATTTATTTTTACGCATTTTAATCTCATTGGGAAAAAATACCGCGGTAAAACGTACACCCGCAGTCATAGGCACATTTACCATAATTAACCATTTGCTCTCGGAGCTATTTTCACTCGAAAATTGAACATATATATACCTTATAAAATACCTAAATGTTTAGCAATTGATTAGATACATATTTAATAATGTAGACAATATTTTGAATAATGATACAGCAATTTTAAGTATCTCTTACATTCCTTAAACCAATCCGGTTTCAAAGTTTCTTTGTAGAACCTGAATTAAAGGACCTTGGATTTTACCAATGTCCAGAATCGTCACTCATTTCGACAGAACTTGGTTGACGGGTCAGGCTCGCGTCGTATTTTCCAGGGAACGTTTCCAGAGGTTCCAGGCGACGGATTATCAGCCGTTCTTTCATCGGGGAAACATATTCACAGATTTGCTCGTAAATACGTTGAATAATACGCGAGGTCCGGCAAACAGAGCGCATCCGTGACTCTCCATAATTAAATACCGGCTGGCGCTCGTGAGCACGTTACGAGACAACGTTTTAATCGGCTTTCAAGCTGTCGATGAATGGAATTTCGCGAAATTCGTTTACCAAACCTCCATCCCCCTTTTCTTCCGGCCGTGTTTCAGCCGGTAAGTCCGGAACGCAAACGCGGTCCCATGTTTCGAAGCAGAGACGACGCGGCATAAATACGTCGACCGTGAGTTTCGGCGGCTCCCGGTGAATTTATGTGTGACGCGAAACTTAGGATTTCGATAAAAAGTTAATCACACGCGGGCAACGAGTATCAATCCGGTGATGTCTCGTTATACGCGGAAGACACGTGCGTGACATTTGCGATAAAATTTATCCCCACTACCGCACGGTGTGCTTCTTCAGAGTTCTGGAAACTATAACACTATGAAATATATCGGTGAGAAACAAAACTTTTTTTTATATTCAGTTATTTTCAGATGAAAGTTTTACCAACGTGTTTGTGACATTTTTCTGGATGAAATGACACCAAACACGACACAGTTCGGGTCATTTTTACTTGTTTAATCCAATTCAAGTCAATTCCCTTATTCAAAATATTCAATTCGAAAACATGAATTAGTAAACATTTAAATACTGTATGCAGTATTATATCCATTTCATATCCATTAGATGAGAAAAATCATATAGAATGGAATTATTCTAAGTCGGATGAAATGTTTAATTTTCGACGAAATATTTAATTTTATCCACGATATAGTAATCCTCGGTTATTCGAACTAGTCACCGTGAAACATCAATACTCGGATAATAAAACTGTATCCTAGTTACAGTGCTATATCAAATCCTTGTAAAAAGAATCCTGTTGTACATGGGTAACGAAGATTTCGGAAATCATAGGTTCGGATAATAGAAGCTCCACTATATCGTGAATCAAACGAGCAAATACGATTCAAACAGTGTCGTGTTTGGTGACATTTTAATCGTGAAAACGTCACAAATGTGTCTCCGAAAGATTCGTAAAAAAAGAAATAGTTAGCACGTTCCCTTATAAAAATGAGAAGATTGATTTTATTTAGACTTTGTGCGACTCCTATTATAATACGTGCTCTACTAAAGATACTTATACAATCAATTCTTGTAAAATCATTTTTATTATTTTAATAATTGTAAAATAATAAATCTGGAACGGTCATCATTCTGACCGGTGGTGGTAGGTTTAGTGTTAAACAAACTTATGTGCTTTGTTCTATACCGCATCTTTTATAATGCCTTATTCTTTTGGTGGAAATATATTCTACAGTGTTAAGCTTGTTATAAAATATATGGTTTTAGCACATTAAATAAATATGTCACCACGTGTGGTACCGAACGTATTAAAAACAAAACAATTTAGTCAGTGAATTACTATTGTCTCGTGTCATATTTCTCGGCGATGAAGCTTCTGGCCCACTCAAGAGCTACATCCCCCGATATAGTGGGGGTAAATTGTACACAAATATCATGCATATCTCTTCCGCATACATCGAGACATTACTGTAGCAGCTTCCGCAGCTTTCAGGCGTCTTGTCGAGGCTGGGGGACGTTACGAGGGGTGCGCAGTGCTGTTGTTTGCGAGGCAAGGAGAGAAGGATCGATTCAGTATGCCGTGTCGTTCGCAAAAACGGCGCAGCCAGCCGGAAAATAAATTCGTGGAACAAATTTCGCGATGTCTAGCCGCGGGCATGGAATATCATCCCGGCTCGGGTCGAAGTTGCGGGATACGAGGTCCGCGATAAAGGCAGTCGAGATTCATTAGAGAAGCTCCGTGTTCTTTCCGTGCGGCATTACCGATGTCGTTATTATATACCGACGTCGACGCTATTAGAACTTCTGCCGCTCGAGGTTTCGACTGGGAGAATCGATGGGCAACGGAACACCCACCCCCGACCCTAAGGATAAAAAGGAAACTATATATATGTATATCTGTGTTATAGGGGAAAAAAAATCTCGAGATCCAACGAGGATCGAGGACGGTTGAAGGGCGACGGGAACGGAAGAGACCATTAACGCCGATCCAAAAGATGCCTGAGCGACGTGATATTGGAAATCCTCCCTTTTACACGAGTTCTCATCCCATGGGATCCCCAAGCCACTCGATTTTTACGTGCCCCATCCCCCTTCCACCCACCCACCTTTGGCTCCAACACCCTTCCCAACTTCGCCGATCCCGAACGCCTATTCTCCTCGATTTCGTAGTAACTACTGTCGAATGCGAGTTTCCGGCAGATATATTTCGAGAACCCGTTTCACGCGCGATCTTCTTCTGCTAGGTGTAAACGTCGTAAATCGAATGTTGAAGGTAACCTGGTAAAGGGAGCGCGATTGGGTGTGTGATGTTCCGCTACACTCGGAATCAATGGAACTTGAGGACCAAAATCGTCCTTTTAGCCTCTGTAATTTAACTTCGTATCGTCTACGAAGCCTAAATCTAAATGTACCGTGTACAAATTGTTCAAACCCTATGTGTATAGTAGATGATCAACTTATTAGAACCACTTGCTAATAGTAATTTGCAATTTACCATCATTAGACAGCGGATCTTTATGCAAAATGAAATGTTTACACGTCATTTGCATGGAAATGATGCTACATAAAGATTTATTTCTTGTAATATAAATAATTTTAATTTATTGTGGATCACGTCTCTGTGTGTTTACATTTTTTTAATGTTTTCACTGTTCTAAATTTCACCTACTGATTTGTGCCATAAATGCATGAAATCATCAATACTTCACACAAAAATTATACGAATTCATTGTGGCTAGATTTTCATTTACGAGTTGGTTGTTCCAATGTCAAATCGGCAACTTGAAATATCAGCGGAATTTAAGAATGTGACTATTAACCCTTAGCACTCGGGTAGTGATTCAGAGTCATATTTACAATATTGTTTACATGATTAAATATGCTGGTATCTAATCAATAACTACACATTTAAGTGTTGTATGAGGTATTATATCAATTTCATATCCATATAGAAATGAAAAAAATTATATACAATGGAATTATTCGAGGTCGCAAGAATTGTTCAATTTTCGAGTTAAAATAGCTCCAAGTGCAGAGGGTTAAGATTATTAAGAGAAGGAACAATCATTACTAGACTGCGGATCTTTACGCAAAATAAAAATTGTCTGCATCTATTGCAACAGAAACTAAATTGAATGTTGTTTCTTTCCTTAATCATTTTAATAGAAGAGAAATCATACATTGACATCTTCAATTTTTAAAATTTTCCAACAATTTCGAATTTCGTGAACTCAATTTCAACTAATTATTACAATTAACTCAGAAAATTCTTATTTTACATAAAGATTCAAAGTCTATTTGCAAGCAGTCTATATTGAAACATGCCTAATTGTTCCTTAAGGTTTGTTTTAATTATACCAGGTGTCTAAAAACATGCTCGCAGATTTTACGAGTACATACCAAGTAAGAAATTTTTTTAATAATTTGTCTCTCGCAGATAATACTGTGCAATGATATTCCGTCACAAAATATTGAGAAATGCCAGAGGATTTGTCAAATATGGAATGAAACTCGACGGTCAGCGTGTCAGTCAGAATCCGAGAATCTTGGAAATCATCAGGACACGCGACTGAATCGGACGGGTTCGATTGTATCCATTTTTAGTTGGCTCTTTAATTATTCGTTTTTTAAATATCTACTGCAAGGATTCCACTGGAAACCGTATGACAGTACGATTTACCGTGAAATGACGTGTAAAAAGTGAACGAAATTGACCGTCCCGTCGAGACAAAACGGGAAAAGTTATTGAACGCGCCGGCAGTCGCGCGATAACCCGAAATCGACCAGGTATCAATTTAAATCAACCCCGATACGTAATATTCGCTCTTCGTTCCGCGGCGAAAAATATTATCCGCCGATTGTAAGCATTCACCCGTGAACACCGCCGCGGCAATCCACTATTTATAATCCGACGGTTCGACAGTCAATTTTCGGAATCTATCGCCGATACTAATCTCGACGGATGCAACCGGCGCACCTATAAATTGTTTCGCTCGAAAGAGAATACAGTAGAGACGCGATTTCGTCTGTCGTCTCCGTACTTCGTGATACTTGACTGCATCTCGGAAAATGAGACGTCAGACTTACGAAACAACACAATTCAATAAAACTTTCTCAATGGAATTGAATCCTCTTTTTATCTCATAATGCTATTGTTCCTATGAACACATTGATTTAATAAACAATGGCTATGCTTAAGTAACTGCGGATTTTATGCATTTATAGGAAGAATGAGTAGGTGCATTTTAAAACAGTACAGAGATTAAAGTGATTTAAGAGCACCAAACTATTATTTTCAACTTATTAAAATTATTAAACGAAGACTCAAATATCTATTTGGATCCTGCCCCTTCAGTCTAATAATATGACAGGCATATGCTATTAAGTCGTGTTAGTGTTTTAGATTTCATATCCAATTTTTCTCTGATAGTATTGTTCATATAAACACGTTGATTAAACGAGTAATTCCATTGACAGTCAATTGTTACTGTTTATTATTAATGTGAGGGCATCCTTTTCTTCAGATTTTTCAGTTTTAACATAATGCGGAGTCTCACTAAGACAGTTGCAAAACTAACTGTTATGAGAAATCTTAATTTACCAATTCAATAAATATGTTTAATGGTGTTGGGCTTTTCGTTGAATGAGCCGTAACTTCATTAACATATAAACTGTATTATGACGTAAAGCTTTCGAACGTGCTTATCAAAACGCCATTAAACGATCAATTATAACAAACGAGAGAGGTGCATGCACTCGAGAAAAAACAATCATCAACGACACGTGGATAGATTGGTAAATGCCTTTATAGTTCCAATAATTTGTTGATGCAATTTTCGTGGACACAGATTTAGCAGTTAACATTCAATTGGATCATTATTATTCCCTCCGTTCCGTATTATGGTGCACAGTTTTAAAAATTCTTCTAATTAACGATGTTTCTATTAGCTTATATAATGATTGATACAATTTAATCTAATCGGATAAGTAAATGGCTGTGCTTGCAATTATTTACTTGAGCAGTAAGTATATAATTAAGTGCAGTAATCTGGCGACTCTGTACAGGCTGTAGCTAATAACGGAGCCGAATTATATCTCGGTTGTTATTGAAAATGGATAAAATGTTGAAGAAAAGCTTTGCATGGTTTTGAAGTGCATGGGTGAAGTTGCAAAATGCAAGTGTTTCTCTTCATAATCGACATTTGAACATTTACCGCAGATGCTGGAAAAAAGATAAATAAATGTTGACAAGTAAATACGAAGTTTTTCACGATTCTACGCTAATACTTTTTTAGTCAGAATAGCACAAAGATTCGATACCTACAAAATGAAACCATAGACTAGCATCAGAAACGCGTCACGTGACCGGGCGGTGGAAGGGGAAGGCAGAGTGGGGCACAAGTTTTAATCTGGCGACTCTGATTGTAGGGCAAGTTCTTTCAACGAACTGTTAAAAAAGCTCTAATTATTGTATCTGTAAAATAAATCGCGAGGAAAGACTGTTATTAAAAGAACAACAGAATAAATACATTTCCTAACTCGAGCACGAACGCTTGCGCACGCCGTCGTATATTATTCTCTCAAATCCACGAAAAAAAAGAACACGTCCATGAAATCTGCAGAGGGCAAAAAGGAATCCAAGTTCGTCGAGCCGTGTTTGGGGCATTTCCTCGAGCCGAAACTCCGTCTCCTCAACATCCAGCGTTTCGCCCGGCATTTATTCCCCTTTCTTCGGATTTCAGGCGCCGCGCCGTCCCATCGGCAGCCTGTATCCGTTCTCCCGTGGTTTCTTTCGGAAGCGAGTTTCGCTATTCGACGTGCGTCGGACGTATCCGTCGCATCTCGTTCGCAGGAATCGCGGCGACGGTCGCTCGAAGATTCCGACAGTTCGCAACTTTGTCGGATAGTTTCTGGAGCGTAGGCGTGACAGAAGTGAAGAGGAGAGGGTGGGACGAAGAGAGGGTTGAGAAGGTGGAAAACGTCGCGCGTTTGAGCGCAGATATCGAGCTTCGGGAGTTTGCATCGCGAGCCTTTCAGCTCGCGTGTGTGCTGCATATTCGGTTTTTTAAAAGCCCCGAGACCGAGCAGCGCGGCGAGGCGGCGGCGTTCGCTTCCTGTTTCCCACAGGTTCGCTGGTGGAAAAGCTCTTTCGCTGGCTTTCCCGTTCCGGGGGGATCGGTGTAAATCGGCACGAAAAAATGCATGCACGGTCTATCGCGCGCTCTCAGGCCCGCGGACGCGTTAAAACATCAAACGTCGGGGCCGAGTCGGGCCGGGTCGGGCCGCCCAGAACAAAGATCCCGCTCGAACGGAAACGAGACCAACACGGCAGACTGAGAGACGCGTAAACAACGGGGCAAAAGCTGCGCGAGCGAAACGACGCGACGCTACGGCCAAAGCGAAAACACGCACAGAACGAGGAGAAGAGGCGAAACGGAAGAGAAAGCGCGAAGAGAGGGACCAGACCAGAAGTGTCGGCGGGCAAGTCGTCTCGGCTCCTCCCTTTTCCTCTCCATCCGCCAACACTCTTCTCTCTTCGGTCCGTTTTCTAACTCTGCGCGCGCGGTTGCACGAGGGCGAAGGAGAGCGCGTTTGCAAATTACGCGCAGTCTGAGGCGACTTAGGGACTTTCAGAGTTTTAATTACTCTGCGCGCGAGAGCCGCCTTTCGCTTTCTCCCTTTGCGGCGCGTTCATTCCCGGCTCTCCTCTACGCGCCCGTTTCACCGCGCTTACTCTGTGTATTCCAATCCCGCGGAAGAGTGCCGCGCGCTTTAATAGAAAAGGGAACTCCGATCCACGACCGTAGCTCGTCTGATGCATCGTTTGGATCGCCCGTATCGCCGACCGCCCACGCGATCCGCTACTTTCAGCCAGTCCCAGTTAACCCCTTCTCGGTCCTCGTTACATTCATCCAAGAATAGTCCAAGGATTCCCAGAATCTCGAAAGGAATCGTTGGAGCCTTGTTCGTTTGAGAGCTTGGCAAACAAGCCTGATTTATCGCCGGTCCTGCGTGCCGCGGAAGCGGTCAATGGCAGTGATCTACTCGAAATGTTGACCGAAATTCATAATTTTGTAAGGCACTCGTAGGGGAATTCATAATTTTGTATAGCACTGTCCCAACTTGTACATGTTTCTGGGATTCCTGAATGTCCTCCCAGTTTTCGGGGTTTTTTTTTTAAATTTGTCGAATTCTTTTTGAAAATTATTATTAGAAAACCTTTCAAGTTAATGTTCGCTTTTGTGTTAAATATTGATCAACTTTGATTTGAGTTTTAAAAAGAGTACCTTCAAAATAAAAATAGTCAATCAGCACTTACTGACTTCCAATGCTCTATAAATTGTTATAAAATATCTACAAATAGAGTTGACGAAAAGATTCCCGTATTGAAACGTTTTTATAAATCACGAAAAGTTTGATACGAACACTACAATTCAAAATGAGAAGTGTTTAATCTTTGGGCATCGTTCTAAATTGGGTCGCACGCGATAAGAGCACAGGAAGTGGAAACAAAGGGTGGCTGATTTTGATAAAATAGTGCAGCGATCTTTTCAGCGTCAACCGAAACGCACGAATCAACAGTTTGTACAATAAGGAAACAGCATGAAAAAATAAACGTGCAGTTTCCTTCCTGACGGACGATCTTAATACCACCGTGTCACGAAGGTACAGCTGACAGCGCGATAAAAGTGGTATATTTTCTGCATCTATGATAACCATAGGTGAATAAACCATGAACCTGAAGAAACATTACAGAACGTTTACTACACTCGGAACGCATTACGCTGTACAAGCCCATCTAGTTCTTAAGTTTGATTCGGAAATGTTCAAATAAACATTCACAGTACCTGTCTTTGGTTGTGAAGACCAACATTATAATTCGGAGCATCGACGAATTAGAGTCAAAAGATTTTTCAGTGGGTTAAAGAGAGAGCTTGACAGAAGAGATTGTTTGTATTTTTAGATAAAACTTCATTCAGTTCTGAATTCGTTAACATCGCCAACGACCATATCACGCTGCAATAAACCGGTTCTCGTCCGATCACCGAAGTTAAACAGCGTTGAGCGTAGTCAGTACTTGGATGGGTGACCGCCTGGGAACACCACGTGCTGTTGGCTCTCTTTTTTTTTACTTTTCTCTACAATATTCCAGTAATTATTGCTAAACATCAAAATATGCACTTTTGTATATTTCATTTTGCAGCGGATATCGAAACGTCTTTAGACGAATGGCATCAAGTTGAATTTAGTGGAGCTGAATTCTCGAATTATAATAGTGGAAGTACCTATCTTTGGTTCTAAAGACAAATATGTTAATTCGGAGCATCGACGAATTAGAGTCAAAAGATTTTTCAATGGTTTAAAGAGAGAGCTTGACAGAAGAGATTGTTTAGATAAAACTTCATTCAGTTCTGAATTCGTTAACATCGCCAACGACCATATCACGCTGCAATAAACCGGTTCTCGTCCGATCACCGAAGTTAAACAGCGTTGAGCGTAGTCAGTACTTGGATGGGTGACCGCCTGGGAACACCACGTGCTGTTGGCTCTCTTTTTTTTTACTTTTATCTACAATATTCCAGTAATTGTTGCTAAACATCGAAATATGCACTTTTGTATATTTCATCTTGCAGCGGATATCGAAACGCATTTAGACCAGTGGCATCATGTTGCATTCAGTAGTTATTGGACACTCGGATAAATAATAATAGAAGTACCTATCTTTGTTCGTGCAGACCAATATTTTAATTCGGAGCATGAAGGAACTAGAGTCGAAGGACTTTTCAGTGGTTCAAAGAGAGAGCTTGACAGAACAGATTTTTTAGATAAAATTTCATTCAGATCTGAAGTTGTTAACATCGCCAACGACCATATCACGCTGCAATAAACCGGTTCTCGTCCGATCACCGAAGTTAAACAGCGTTGAGCGTAGTCAGTACTTGGATGGGTGACCGCCTGGGAACACCACGTGCTGTTGGCTCTCTTTTTTTTTGTTTTTATCTACAATATTCCAGTAATTGTTGCTAAACATCAAAATATGCACTTTTGTATATTTCATTTTGCAGTGGATATCGAAACGTCTTTAGACGAATGGCATCAAGTTGAATGTAGTGGAGCTGAATTCTCGAATTATAATAGTGGAAATACCTATCTTTGGTTGTGAAGACCAATATTTTAATTCGGAGTATGAAGGAACTAGAGTCGAAGGATTCTCAGTGGTTTACAGAGAGAACTTGACAGAAGAGATTATTTAGATAAAACTTCATTCAGTTCTGAATTCGTTAACATCGCCAACGACCATATCACGCTGCAATAAACCGGTTCTCGTCCGATCACCGAAGTTAAACAGCGTTGAGCGTAGTCAGTACTTGGATGGGTGACCGCCTGGGAACACCACGTGCTGTTGGCTCTCTTTTTTTTTACTTTTATCTACAATATTCCAGTAATTGTTGCTAAACATCAAAATATGCACTTTTGTATATTTCATTTTGCAGCGGATATCGAAACGTCTTTAGACGAATGGCATCAAGTTGAATTTAGTGGAGCTGAATTCTCGAATTATAATAGTGGAAGTACCTATCTTTGGTTCTAAAGACAAATATGTTAATTCGGAGCATCGACGAATTAGAGTCAAAAGATTTTTCAATGGTTTAAAGAGAGAGCTTGACAGAAGAGATTGTTTAGATAAAACTTCATTCAGTTCTGAATTCGTTAACATCGCCAACGACCATATCACGCTGCAATAAACCGGTTCTCGTCCGATCACCGAAGTTAAACAGCGTTGAGCGTAGTCAGTACTTGGATGGGTGACCGCCTGGGAACACCACGTGCTGTTGGCTCTCTTTTTTTTTACTTTTATCTACAATATTCCAGTAATTGTTGCTAAACATCAAAATATGCACTTTTGTATATTTCATTTTGCAGTGGATATCGAAACGTCTTTAGACGAATGGCATCAAGTTGAATGTAGTGGAGCTGAATTCTCGAATTATAATAGTGGAAGTACCTATCTTTGGTTGTGAAGACCAATATTTTAATTCGGAGTATGAAGGAACTAGAGTCAAAAGATTTTTCAATGGTTTAAAGAGAGAACTTGACAGAAGAGATTATTCAGATAAAACTTCATTCAGTTCTGAATTCGTTAACATCGCCAACGACCATATCACGCTGCAATAAACCGGTTCTCGTCCGATCACCGAAGTTAAACAGCGTTGAGCGTAGTCAGTACTTGGATGGGTGACCGCCTGGGAACACCACGTGCTGTTGGCTCTCTTTTTTTTTACTTTTATCTACAATATTCCAGTAATTGTTGCTAAACATCAAAATATGCACTTTTGTATATTTCATTTTGCAGTGGATATCGAAACGTCTTTAGACGAATGGCATCAAGTTGAATGTAGTGGAGCTGAATTCTCGAATTATAATAGTGGAAATACCTATCTTTGGTTGTGAAGACCAATATTTTAATTCGGAGTATGAAGGAACTAGAGTCGAAGGATTCTCAGTGGTTTACAGAGAGAACTTGACAGAAGAGATTATTTAGATAAAACTTCATTCAGTTCTGAATTCGTTAACATCGCCAACGACCATATCACGCTGCAATAAACCGGTTCTCGTCCGATCACCGAAGTTAAACAGCGTTGAGCGTAGTCAGTACTTGGATGGGTGACCGCCTGGGAACACCACGTGCTGTTGGCTCTCTTTTTTTTTACTTTTATCTACAATATTCCAGTAATTGTTGCTAAACATCAAAATATGCACTTTTGTATATTTCATTTTGCAGCGGATATCGAAACGTCTTTAGACGAATGGCATCAAGTTGAATTTAGTGGAGCTGAATTCTCGAATTATAATAGTGGAAGTACCTATCTTTGGTTCTAAAGACAAATATGTTAATTCGGAGCATCGACGAATTAGAGTCAAAAGATTTTTCAATGGTTTAAAGAGAGAGCTTGACAGAAGAGATTGTTTAGATAAAACTTCATTCAGTTCTGAATTCGTTAACATCGCCAACGACCATATCACGCTGCAATAAACCGGTTCTCGTCCGATCACCGAAGTTAAACAGCGTTGAGCGTAGTCAGTACTTGGATGGGTGACCGCCTGGGAACACCACGTGCTGTTGGCTCTCTTTTTTTTTACTTTTATCTACAATATTCCAGTAATTGTTGCTAAACATCAAAATATGCACTTTTGTATATTTCATTTTGCAGTGGATATCGAAACGTCTTTAGACGAATGGCATCAAGTTGAATGTAGTGGAGCTGAATTCTCGAATTATAATAGTGGAAGTACCTATCTTTGGTTGTGAAGACCAATATTTTAATTCGGAGTATGAAGGAACTAGAGTCAAAAGATTTTTCAATGGTTTAAAGAGAGAACTTGACAGAAGAGATTATTCAGATAAAACTTCATTCAGTTCTGAATTCGTTAACATCGCCAACGACCATATCACGCTGCAATAAACCGGTTCTCGTCCGATCACCGAAGTTAAACAGCGTTGAGCGTAGTCAGTACTTGGATGGGTGACCGCCTGGGAACACCACGTGCTGTTGGCTCTCTTTTTTTTTACTTTTATCTACAATATTCCAGTAATTGTTGCTAAACATCGAAATATGCACTTTTGTATATTTCATCTTGCAGCGGATATCGAAACGCATTTAGACCAGTGGCATCATGTTGCATTCAGTAGTTATTGGACACTCGGATAAATAATAATAGAAGTACCTATCTTTGTTCGTGCAGACCAATATTTTAATTCGGAGCATGAAGGAACTAGAGTCGAAGGACTTTTCAGTGGTTCAAAGAGAGAGCTTGACAGAACAGATTTTTTAGATAAAATTTCATTCAGATCTGAAGTTGTTAACATCGCCAACGACCATATCACGCTGCAATAAACCGGTTCTCGTCCGATCACCGAAGTTAAACAGCGTTGAGCGTAGTCAGTACTTGGATGGGTGACCGCCTGGGAACACCACGTGCTGTTGGCTCTCTTTTTTTTTGTTTTTATCTACAATATTCCAGTAATTGTTGCTAAACATCAAAATATGCACTTTTGTATATTTCATTTTGCAGTGGATATCGAAACGTCTTTAGACGAATGGCATCAAGTTGAATGTAGTGGAGCTGAATTCTCGAATTATAATAGTGGAAGTACCTATCTTTGGTTGTGAAGACCAATATTTTAATTCGGAGTATGAAGGAACTAGAGTCGAAGGATTCTCAGTGGTTTACAGAGAGAACTTGACAGAAGAGATTATTTAGATAAAACTTCATTCAGTTCTGAATTCGTTAACATCGCCAACGACCATATCACGCTGCAATAAACCGGTTCTCGTCCGATCACCGAAGTTAAACAGCGTTGAGCGTAGTCAGTACTTGGATGGGTGACCGCCTGGGAACACCACGTGCTGTTGGCTCTCTTTTTTTTTACTTTTATCTACAATATTCCAGTAATTGTTGCTAAACATCGAAATATGCACTTTTGTATATTTCATCTTGCAGCGGATATCGAAACGCATTTAGACCAGTGGCATCATGTTGCATTCAGTAGTTATTGGACACTCGGATAAATAATAATAGAAGTACCTATCTTTGTTCGTGCAGACCAATATTTTAATTCGGAGCATGAAGGAACTAGAGTCGAAGGACTTTTCAGTGGTTCAAAGAGAGAGCTTGACAGAACAGATTTTTTAGATAAAATTTCATTCAGATCTGAAGTTGTTAACATCGCCAACGACCATATCACGCTGCAATAAACCGGTTCTCGTCCGATCACCGAAGTTAAACAGCGTTGAGCGTAGTCAGTACTTGGATGGGTGACCGCCTGGGAACACCACGTGCTGTTGGCTCTCTTTTTTTTTGTTTTTATCTACAATATTCCAGTAATTGTTGCTAAACATCAAAATATGCACTTTTGTATATTTCATTTTGCAGTGGATATCGAAACGTCTTTAGACGAATGGCATCAAGTTGAATGTAGTGGAGCTGAATTCTCGAATTATAATAGTGGAAGTACCTATCTTTGGTTGTGAAGACCAATATTTTAATTCGGAGTATGAAGGAACTAGAGTCGAAGGATTCTCAGTGGTTTACAGAGAGAACTTGACAGAAGAGATTATTTAGATAAAACTTCATTCAGTTCTGAATTCGTTAACATCGCCAACGACCATATCACGCTGCAATAAACCGGTTCTCGTCCGATCACCGAAGTTAAACAGCGTTGAGCGTAGTCAGTACTTGGATGGGTGACCGCCTGGGAACACCACGTGCTGTTGGCTCTCTTTTTTTTTACTTTTATCTACAATATTCCAGTAATTGTTGCTAAACATCAAAATATGCACTTTTGTATATTTCATTTTGCAGCGGATATCGAAACGTCTTTAGACGAATGGCATCAAGTTGAATTTAGTGGAGCTGAATTCTCGAATTATAATAGTGGAAGTACCTATCTTTGGTTCTAAAGACAAATATGTTAATTCGGAGCATCGACGAATTAGAGTCAAAAGATTTTTCAATGGTTTAAAGAGAGAGCTTGACAGAAGAGATTGTTTAGATAAAACTTCATTCAGTTCTGAATTCGTTAACATCGCCAACGACCATATCACGCTGCAATAAACCGGTTCTCGTCCGATCACCGAAGTTAAACAGCGTTGAGCGTAGTCAGTACTTGGATGGGTGACCGCCTGGGAACACCACGTGCTGTTGGCTCTCTTTTTTTTTACTTTTATCTACAATATTCCAGTAATTGTTGCTAAACATCGAAATATGCACTTTTGTATATTTCATCTTGCAGCGGATATCGAAACGCATTTAGACCAGTGGCATCATGTTGCATTCAGTAGTTATTGGACACTCGGATAAATAATAATAGAAGTACCTATCTTTGTTCGTGCAGACCAATATTTTAATTCGGAGCATGAAGGAACTAGAGTCGAAGGACTTTTCAGTGGTTCAAAGAGAGAGCTTGACAGAACAGATTTTTTAGATAAAATTTCATTCAGATCTGAAGTTGTTAACATCGCCAACGACCATATCACGCTGCAATAAACCGGTTCTCGTCCGATCACCGAAGTTAAACAGCGTTGAGCGTAGTCAGTACTTGGATGGGTGACCGCCTGGGAACACCACGTGCTGTTGGCTCTCTTTTTTTTTGTTTTTATCTACAATATTCCAGTAATTGTTGCTAAACATCAAAATATGCACTTTTGTATATTTCATTTTGCAGTGGATATCGAAACGTCTTTAGACGAATGGCATCAAGTTGAATGTAGTGGAGCTGAATTCTCGAATTATAATAGTGGAAATACCTATCTTTGGTTGTGAAGACCAATATTTTAATTCGGAGTATGAAGGAACTAGAGTCGAAGGATTCTCAGTGGTTTACAGAGAGAACTTGACAGAAGAGATTATTTAGATAAAACTTCATTCAGTTCTGAATTCGTTAACATCGCCAACGACCATATCACGCTGCAATAAACCGGTTCTCGTCCGATCACCGAAGTTAAACAGCGTTGAGCGTAGTCAGTACTTGGATGGGTGACCGCCTGGGAACACCACGTGCTGTTGGCTCTCTTTTTTTTTACTTTTATCTACAATATTCCAGTAATTGTTGCTAAACATCAAAATATGCACTTTTGTATATTTCATTTTGCAGCGGATATCGAAACGTCTTTAGACGAATGGCATCAAGTTGAATTTAGTGGAGCTGAATTCTCGAATTATAATAGTGGAAGTACCTATCTTTGGTTCTAAAGACAAATATGTTAATTCGGAGCATCGACGAATTAGAGTCAAAAGATTTTTCAATGGTTTAAAGAGAGAGCTTGACAGAAGAGATTGTTTAGATAAAACTTCATTCAGTTCTGAATTCGTTAACATCGCCAACGACCATATCACGCTGCAATAAACCGGTTCTCGTCCGATCACCGAAGTTAAACAGCGTTGAGCGTAGTCAGTACTTGGATGGGTGACCGCCTGGGAACACCACGTGCTGTTGGCTCTCTTTTTTTTTACTTTTATCTACAATATTCCAGTAATTGTTGCTAAACATCAAAATATGCACTTTTGTATATTTCATTTTGCAGTGGATATCGAAACGTCTTTAGACGAATGGCATCAAGTTGAATGTAGTGGAGCTGAATTCTCGAATTATAATAGTGGAAGTACCTATCTTTGGTTGTGAAGACCAATATTTTAATTCGGAGTATGAAGGAACTAGAGTCAAAAGATTTTTCAATGGTTTAAAGAGAGAACTTGACAGAAGAGATTATTCAGATAAAACTTCATTCAGTTCTGAATTCGTTAACATCGCCAACGACCATATCACGCTGCAATAAACCGGTTCTCGTCCGATCACCGAAGTTAAACAGCGTTGAGCGTAGTCAGTACTTGGATGGGTGACCGCCTGGGAACACCACGTGCTGTTGGCTCTCTTTTTTTTTACTTTTATCTACAATATTCCAGTAATTGTTGCTAAACATCGAAATATGCACTTTTGTATATTTCATCTTGCAGCGGATATCGAAACGCATTTAGACCAGTGGCATCATGTTGCATTCAGTAGTTATTGGACACTCGGATAAATAATAATAGAAGTACCTATCTTTGTTCGTGCAGACCAATATTTTAATTCGGAGCATGAAGGAACTAGAGTCGAAGGACTTTTCAGTGGTTCAAAGAGAGAGCTTGACAGAACAGATTTTTTAGATAAAATTTCATTCAGATCTGAAGTTGTTAACATCGCCAACGACCATATCACGCTGCAATAAACCGGTTCTCGTCCGATCACCGAAGTTAAACAGCGTTGAGCGTAGTCAGTACTTGGATGGGTGACCGCCTGGGAACACCACGTGCTGTTGGCTCTCTTTTTTTTTGTTTTTATCTACAATATTCCAGTAATTGTTGCTAAACATCAAAATATGCACTTTTGTATATTTCATTTTGCAGTGGATATCGAAACGTCTTTAGACGAATGGCATCAAGTTGAATGTAGTGGAGCTGAATTCTCGAATTATAATAGTGGAAGTACCTATCTTTGGTTGTGAAGACCAATATTTTAATTCGGAGTATGAAGGAACTAGAGTCGAAGGATTCTCAGTGGTTTACAGAGAGAACTTGACAGAAGAGATTATTTAGATAAAACTTCATTCAGTTCTGAATTCGTTAACATCGCCAACGACCATATCACGCTGCAATAAACCGGTTCTCGTCCGATCACCGAAGTTAAACAGCGTTGAGCGTAGTCAGTACTTGGATGGGTGACCGCCTGGGAACACCACGTGCTGTTGGCTCTCTTTTTTTTTACTTTTATCTACAATATTCCAGTAATTGTTGCTAAACATCAAAATATGCACTTTTGTATATTTCATTTTGCAGCGGATATCGAAACGTCTTTAGACGAATGGCATCAAGTTGAATTTAGTGGAGCTGAATTCTCGAATTATAATAGTGGAAGTACCTATCTTTGGTTCTAAAGACAAATATGTTAATTCGGAGCATCGACGAATTAGAGTCAAAAGATTTTTCAATGGTTTAAAGAGAGAGCTTGACAGAAGAGATTGTTTAGATAAAACTTCATTCAGTTCTGAATTCGTTAACATCGCCAACGACCATATCACGCTGCAATAAACCGGTTCTCGTCCGATCACCGAAGTTAAACAGCGTTGAGCGTAGTCAGTACTTGGATGGGTGACCGCCTGGGAACACCACGTGCTGTTGGCTCTCTTTTTTTTTACTTTTATCTACAATATTCCAGTAATTGTTGCTAAACATCAAAATATGCACTTTTGTATATTTCATTTTGCAGTGGATATCGAAACGTCTTTAGACGAATGGCATCAAGTTGAATGTAGTGGAGCTGAATTCTCGAATTATAATAGTGGAAGTACCTATCTTTGGTTGTGAAGACCAATATTTTAATTCGGAGTATGAAGGAACTAGAGTCAAAAGATTTTTCAATGGTTTAAAGAGAGAACTTGACAGAAGAGATTATTCAGATAAAACTTCATTCAGTTCTGAATTCGTTAACATCGCCAACGACCATATCACGCTGCAATAAACCGGTTCTCGTCCGATCACCGAAGTTAAACAGCGTTGAGCGTAGTCAGTACTTGGATGGGTGACCGCCTGGGAACACCACGTGCTGTTGGCTCTCTTTTTTTTTACTTTTATCTACAATATTCCAGTAATTGTTGCTAAACATCAAAATATGCACTTTTGTATATTTCATTTTGCAGCGGATATCGAAACGTCTTTAGACGAATGGCATCAAGTTGAATGTAGTGGAGCTGAATTCTCGAATTATAATAGTGGAAGTACCTATCTTTGGTTCTAAAGACAAATATGTTAATTCGGAGCATCGACGAATTAGAGTCAAAAGATTTTTCAATGGTTTAAAGAGAGAGCTTGACAGAAGAGATTGTTTAGATAAAATTTCATTCAGATCTGAAGTTGTTAACATCGCCAACGACCATATCACGCTGCAATAAACCGGTTCTCGTCCGATCACCGAAGTTAAACAGCGTTGAGCGTAGTCAGTACTTGGATGGGTGACCGCCTGGGAACACCACGTGCTGTTGGCTCTCTTTTTTTTTACTTTTCTCTACAATATTCCAGTAATTATTGCTAAACATCAAAATATTCCCTTTAATTCGGAGCATCAAGGAACTAGAGTCAAATGATTTTTCAGTGGTTTAAAGAAGGAGCTCTTATCGATAATCCAACAGATTATTTACAAACAAGTGAAATACATTCTACTCTATAAAACAATCTCCATCCCTGTCTACGCATTTCCAGTACCGAATTAGTCACGTGACCGGGGAATAACGTCGTGGAACTAGTTTTACTCTGGTTCGCTATAATTGCGTTCCCAGTCCCGGCAATTATACAGTGCGTGTACTCTTCAAAAAGATGTGTTCAACTCCTTTAATTAATATACGTTTCTCCCTTTATCTTAATTGCAGCTCTAGAAAAGACGTCCGATAGCGACCGTTAACTCCCGGTCTCTATCGCAGAGTAAACACACGCCTCCAGAACCCACTATAGCGATCGTTAGCATAGAAATACCACCGCCGCGCCGTAGCGCAATATTATTTGCAGGGCAGCGATTAGCTTATGATTCAACGAGACGCCTGGTTCGAGCGGAGGTTCGAACCCTCGTACGCTCAGAATTTTAATAGTGCACGCCTCGAGAGAGATTGCAGAACAATACTATTTACATTTTTCTGTCCGTGCGATTATGGCGAGCCGGTTTAATCGATCGTTACGTCTCGTGACGTTTTGATCTTCGTTTTCTCGTCTGCCTCCTCTCGTTTACAGCCGAGGCATAATCCGCTCTCCCTTTTATTCGTTTCGTTCGGTATTCTACGGTCGCGCGTGACTTAACATGCGCGCGCCTCGTTAAACAACTAATACGCGACACACATTTTTTACAGGTCACGTTCTACCCGCCCAGCGTTGTTACACTCGTAACGTGGCCCATTAGAGAGAAAAAATCGTTAAGGCACTTACGAGCACGCCACTGTCCTCTTCCGCTAGGCTATAGTAACACACGCCAGACCCCATGGCTCGTGATAAACCCGAAAAAAGAGGAAAATCGGGAACAGTGAACTCCCGGTGCAAATAAGAAAATGTCCGACCCGCGATAACGTAACATGCAATAAGCACGATTGCGAATATACCGTCATCAACCCTCGTGTCGATAGGAATGTTAGCAATAATGTGAAGAAACACTTACTCCTGTCTCTTTCTTGTTCTTGCATTCCTTGAATCTATCAGTCTGGGGATCTCAGCTGCCAAAGAGGATCTAAGAAGCAGAGGTCCTAAAGGGGATCTTAGAAGATCCTGAAGAGAGCTTCAGTCTAAAGAAGGACTCGAGAAAGAGATCAGGAGACCACGAGTGATCAAACCAAGAACCCCAATAAACCGAGGATTCAGATCCAAGAACCCCATGGCCCCAGGATCCAAGCTTCAGGCTCCCATAAAAGACCAAGCCCCAAAATCGCGAGATCGGAAATCTTCAAATCCAGATTACTCCCTTAAGAGGTATGGCTACGGTAAGGAGAATAAAAATGTCAATGAATTAAACGACGTTTTCAGTAAAAAAAATTGTTTAATATAAAATCGAATTGAAACTTTTCTAAGCATCTTAAAGGAAATCCGAAAGAAATTCTTTTTAGATGTCAAGCTCCGGAGCACCTCCAAAAAATGATTAGTTCCGTAGACTGTAGCGCCGCCATTTAGAATCGAAAAAATTCGAAAATTGAATCGAGAAATTTCAGATTAAACTATTGTTTCATACTGAATTTTTTTTTTAATTTATTGTTGTTTCTAGGCTTGTTACTGTGGCCATTCCCCATTAAGGTAGAGACACATTGCTATCACGTCGCGTGACATTCTGAGAGTGTGAGCCATATAAAGGGTTTTCCGTTAAGAGGTATTACTTTAAATTTCAAGATTAGAAATGTCACTCTTCGACTCGTCGTTAAAAAAATTGTAGAAAATTGTTAATTGTAGAGAACAGCGTGTTTTTATAGTTTAAAAAACACTTCTACATATTACATAAGAACTTCTATTAAGAAGTGTTTTTCATTAGGAAGACCCTGTACATACAAGCATTATTATTTCCTCTGCATGCAACACTATGGCACGTGATTTCACGTGACGTAAGGGTTGTTTTTCACTTCATTGTCGCCTGCTTTCCGTGATAAAGCCGCGAAAAAGAAAATGGGGAACACCGAACCTGTGTCCAGGCAAATAAGAAAATGTCCAACATTGAACTTCGATGCAAATAAGAAAATGTCCGAGCCGCGATAGCCTAACACGCAATGAACACGATTAGTAATGTACCGCACACTGCTCGTGTCGATTGCAATGTTCGTAGCTCGCAGTAATGTGGAGAAACACTCGTGTTTCTCGATTCTGTTTCACCTCGTCGACGCTAAACGAGTCGGTCCAGAAACTCCCAAATCACCCCACTGGTCGATTAACTCGCGCTGTGCCCTCGAAGGGTTGTTATTCATTTCATTGTTGCCTGCTTCCTGTTTATTGGCAGCTGTGCGCTGCCGGGGCACCTCTCTGACGAATCGTTACGTGACTATGATATACTCGAATGCGCGTGACGATATATGTAGTACCAGTGAAGTTTGTTTTTCGTTTCGGAGAACTTATGATTAACGGTGTGACAATCGTTTTGGCGCCTTTACACCGGCTTATAGGAATGGGAATTTGAATTTATACAGGGTAGTCTAATACATATCTAATACTGCTTTTGGAAATATTGAAAATGTTATCAACAAAGCTTTTTAAGTATAAAGCGGACTATACTAAGGAAATAACAGTTTTTTATTAATCGATAATTTATTGATTGATGAACATTAAAATATGGTAAATAAGATCTACAGATTTCAATAACATTAAAGTTGATGTGTCTCTTAAATTAATAATTTTTCGACCTTTTATTATAGAGATTGACGAGCTGAAATAAAAAATGAAGGTGATCTTGAAATCTTCGAAACTCGTTGACCTTCCAAAAATTTGTTATTTCCATATTATAGTCCTCTTTATACTGAAAAACTTTGGTTAATAAAGTTGATTCATATTTTCAAAAATAGCGGAGATAATTCGAAGTTAATATATATTGGACCACCCTGTATACTGGCGTACAAAGTTAAAAAGCCGCTAAATTTTGGCCAAAAAATTGTAAGCCCTACTTCAATTTTCCTTAATTTATTTTCGCAAGACATGTCTTCATCATTGTAAAAGAGTAAGGAGTAGAGTATGTTTTTTGTTTCGAACATTTTTCAAATTTAAATGATCATAGCGCCATCGAAAAATTTTGTAACGGACTAAAACCGCCATGGCTTTAAAAGATTGATGCCTCCCCTTTGCGACGAGCTCTTAAAACTTGCTGTACGATTTTTCGTTGCCGTTTTATTGAGCCTTGAACGAAAAGTGTGCCGCCGCCATTGGATTTACTTGGACAGGGTAAACCTTCAAACGTGATTGAAAGGATTTTTTTTTTAAATAAGTCTTCAGTCAAATTTTCAAGGTGGTTCAATACTGAATTTTTTAGAAGTCACTATTAATCTTACGTATGCGTTCTTTAGTGTATCTTTTAGCTGGCATTGACAACAATACGAAAAATATATCTGTGTATCGAGAAATTTGATCTAATGGGATCTAATATATTCTCTGAATCATAAGAGTCTTGAACTATAAGAGATATCGGGATGAAATTGGCACTATTATTCATTAAAAAATGATTCCCGTCTACAGATAATTATCTTAATAAATACATATTTGTTGCCCGCATTTCCAGTTCGAAACCTTTTATGGTACCATAATAGTGTTCGGGTCCGCTCGCGTCTGTGTTTTTCGTTTCTATGCACTGTAATTTTTTTTCTGTAACAGCAGAACCTTCTGGATATTAAACTATAATGTATAAACAATAATAAATAATTTTCAGAATTTTTCACCCACGAAAAATATGAAATGGAAATGCCATGGCCCAGTAACTTTTATGCGTTGCTATTACACATTTCGCAAGTGTCCGGATACTTTTGAGCGGTAGTGTATGTACGAATGAATGGTGTATGACGAAGGGATGAAAACTATTAAACGTCGATTGGACAGATCCACGGAAGCTCGAGCCCTTATACATCGGATCGAGCCCGAAATATGGTCGTACATTTTACGCGGCAGAATCCTTTATATCAAGGGTCACCCATGAAACTAGAAACGTGCTCGGAATGTGTTCGCCGAGCTACGATCCTTCGGTACGTAGCTCCCAGAATGATGTCACGTGAGGCACTTCTTTTATCTGGGTCAAATTAACATCACGATACCCTCTTACACAACAGGAATTTCTCCAATCAACGGAGGTTAGCCGAGAACAACAAAGCGGGAGAGCTTGAAAGGCGGTTCCTTTGTCGACAGTCTAGTTAGCATAAGTTGTACGGTATCCATGCCGCTTCGATCTGAATCCTTAATGAACAAGCACGGTCGCGAACCGGGATAATTACATGGCTAACGGTGGAAAAAAAGCGTTGCGAACGTACACAGCGCGACGCGACACGGGCCTGTGGGGAACACGTACGGCTATCGTTCATGGCAATTTCCACGATCCCCGCGTTTCTTGTCGGGGCACGTAAGCCACGATCGGAACGATCGGACGACAGTGATGAATGTCGCTTTACCGGTGGTCCCCACGTATAGCAAAAACTCAGTATTATTTCCAGAGAAAATTCCGGGATCTGAATGCGCCGTGAATTATCGAGCGGAGAGAGGATGTTCGCGCGAAATGCGCCGCGCTGCGCCGGGACTGTGTCATCGGGAATCAATTTGAAATATCGTCGATTATAAGCACGGAAGGAATTCATCCCGTGGACAAAAAATAATTTAACCGTTCGACGGCCACCGGTTTTTCGCGAAGAAAATTGCCGTGCGACGCGATCGTGCTTCTTTCTTTCCGAAAAATGGGAAGCAGTGCGACAGCATCTCTCTAATTGATGTCTAATTGATTGTAAATTTCAATTTTCATAAGCAGACAGCGGATTTTATGCATCTATGACAAAATTGAATAGGTGTCATTTAAAATAGTAAAAACTTTAGAAGAATTTAAAAATACGGGTAAACTTTACTTTACCGGACTCAAAATTTGTGTCTTTCTCCTACAAATTATGATATATTTGGTATGTAATCCAGTAGATTTGTACCCGGGGCGGCTGCAGATCGTAGTTTCGATCCTGTAGGATCAATGATTCAGGAGTTATGCTTGCTTAAAGTTGAGCAATCTGCAGTGTTTTTGACAGTTTGTAGTGACAACCGCGAGCCGCTTACCTTGCCGTAATCTAATCAGTGATTAGATTAGTAATCACCAACGACCACCTAGCGGCTCTACTCGGTAAGCGGCGCGTGTCATTACAAACCAATATGGCGGCTAACTTACCTGTCAAAAACACTGCAGATTGCTCAACTTTAAGCAAGCATAACTCCTGAACCAATGATCCTACAGGATCGAAACCTTGATCTGCAACCGCCCCGAGTACAAATCTACTGGATTACATACCAAGTACATCATAATTTATAGGATAAAGGCACAAATTTTGAGTTCGGTAAAGTAAAGAGCAACCAAAAATGCTGTTATATTATTTTCATCCTATTAAACACATTCAGAAAGAGAAAAAATTTCTATTTCACTCCAGTTTGTTGCAATTAGGTAGAAAATTTTTATTTTGCATAAAGATCCGCTGTCTATCTATAAGGAACAGGACGTACTGTTAAAATACAGGGTGTCCGAGAAATGTATTTCCTTGAAAGGGGTGATTCTTAACTTTTAGCTTTTCTTTACGAAAAGCGAGGACTAATCAAAACGCGGCTAGGAGACGGATTCCTGGTCGTCGCCTGTCCCGCTGAGTCTGGCGTTGGCATTGGAGGAGTCGGAATCCGTCTACCGCAGCCTCGCTCTGATTGGTCCAAATTTTTCGTTCATAACTCGTTGACAAAGCCGCGGAGAACATTTTCGCGGAGGAAAGTACAACATATTTGGGACAACCCTATTACTACACATGTTTTCCTGTATTTAAAAAATATATGAATACTATAAATGCAGAACGATCCACAGTCGCTGAAATAAGACAGTCGAGTCAGTTTAACTCTCCGGAGAGATGGGCTGGCACTTTGAGGCACTAGAACGGTTCGACATAATAATGAAAATATTCAGCGAGACGTTCGATGAAATCGTAGGTTGCGGTATACACACGTTCCACGCCGAGTTTTACTTCTGAAGAGGGTAAACTTGAAGATCAGCATAGTAAGCACGCGGCGAAGTACTGTACAAGCACAGTTTCAGGAACTGTTTTCTGTACACTGTCCTCCAGGGCAGTTTGCATGCCTAAGTGTATATGCATGAAGGCCCGTCGTCTACACAAATGTAACAAGGTACGAGAAGTTCACAACACGCATACACAGGAAGTCTACTCGAGAAAAGAGAAGCGTCTGGTTACCATTTAGGGTACTTTAGATGAAAAGAAGGGGGGAGCTACTTTACCTGATTACGAATCCCCGAATTCGACATAACGTAACAGTGAACTTCGTGAATAAAAGATGTACAAGTAAAATGTGACGGAGACGTCGGAGGATCTTACGAATAGTGGCCGATGTCGACATCTCGACATTCCGACGAGATTTCGATACAGGTTATTGCAGATATCGAAGACAGAGAGAGAGAGACGAAACCAATCTTACATTAGTAGTATTAGACTCGTCAGCAAATAGACCAACACAAACATTGAAGTGAACTAACAAGAAATGAAGTATATCAAGATATTTTCTGGATATCATAAAATGAAATGTTGATTGTCTTCTTCATAAATAATTAGTATTGTGAAAAACGCGAGGACATGGGTCTGCTTATTTTTGCTCCAGATTCATCAGAGAAAAAGTTTATGGACTCTGCATATGAGTCGTGAGGATTTAAAATAAAAATGCAATAGCTTATACATAATCGAAGGCAACACTGCAAACAAAATTAACTTTGAAGACTGTTAGAAATTTGAAGAACAACACTGAACTCTAAAACTGGTTATTACCGGTTCTGAAAAGCTTCTGTGGACTTCTACATTCGAGCTGGGACGCTCGAACCGTGAATTAAATCAACTTCTGGTCGACGTTCACAATCTCAGGACAAGTCATGAACCAGAGAAAGTTCTTACGTTCCTTGAATACACAAGTGTCAGTCTTAATCTCAAGGGATCTCAAGTGCTAAAGAGATCAGAAGGGAATGACCGAACCAAAGGCGAGGGTTCAAATCCAAGAACCCTCTAACTCGAGAATCCAAACTTAAGTCTCCCATGATCCAACAGTCCCAGATCCATGAGACCCAAGAATCTAACCTTGAGACCTTCCTGATCCGAGGATTTAGATCAGAGACTGAAAAGAATCTCAGCTCGAGCACCGTAGCCCGATCTTGGATCTCGATCCTGGATCTCTAAGTCCGAGAGATTCCTAATTTGCATCCTCCAAACTTGACTTCCCCTATTAGGCGTCGTTATATTGCAATCCCCGCGTTTGCTGTGATTAATTTACTTATGATTAATGGACTGCGGATTTTTATGCAAAATAAAAATGGTCTGGACCATTTGCAAGAGACTGGACCCAGTCGTTTGATTCTTGCTGTAATAATTTGAACAAGCTGAAAACATTGGATTGGCATTATTCCAATCGCAACTTTTGCACTGTTTCAAATGGCACCTACTCATTTTTTCCCAGAAATGCATATCCCAGGTCTTCCATTGATTCGATCAGAGTTTCCCCAGCTGTGAGTTGGTCAATTTAAGCAATTGCTACACTGCATGTTTCTAATATTTTGATCGTGTTCTACAGGTTTGCCGCAATCGACACTGATATCCAGTAACTCGTGACAGCCTATGCAAAATCCTAAACCGTGTACGTCTCCGCTTACGCCCTCGAACTTGATGATATACATATGTAAGTACCTAGCTGCTGGAATTTGCCAGCATTTGCATTAACTCCCATGCGACTTGTAGTGAATTCGTTTACCGGGAGACATGTGCACGCTGAGATCACCGTTCTGACTCTGGCAGACTTACATTCACGAATCCCTGCGTTGGCTATCATACAACCGTCTATGACGTTGTTATTATTTCCTACACGTATCATTGTCTATGCAACGTCCGACGACTACGATATCATTTACATCTATTTAGACGAGCTCCACGCTTCGGATATCACGCCGAAGTGTTTCGCATCGTTGATATCGGGTTTAGCGCGCTCGGCAGAGTGCGCAGTGGTCCGGGCTCCCGATCTAGCAGTTTATTAACTAAGATTTTATCACTATTATGGAAGTTTAAAGGTATAACAATGTAGGTCGTTGGATTCGTTTTGACATCAGCTACAATAATATGAAGTCAAAAATATATATTCATTTTTAAAATTAAAGGTGACCTTGATTATGTTTTCTTTCAGGTTTTTGTATAGAAATTTGTAGACCGTTAAATGTTGTTTAACTTCATTTTGTCTCATTATCGAAATTGCCTGAAAATCATTGTCCAGTTTTGAAATAAACAATAATACATAAGGGTAATAAAATGTTGATTGTGAAATGCTTGTACAATATTTAATAAATTTTATTAATTTAATTGTTCTTGAAGGTGATGGACATTTACATTTGATGAACATCACTATGCACTGAAGTACAGGAACACTTTAAACAATAATAATTGTTGCGGCATTATCCAAGGTAAGAGTATACTGAAAATATTCCAATTTGAAAAAATGTGGAACCATTTGGAACTAAAATGATATTTCCATGTCAAAGGGAGATAACTTCGACAACTTTCATTAGTCCATTAAGCATTACTTATTCAATGAATGACGAACTGTGATTCTAAATTTGTGATATACATTTTCAATGTAAACGAGTGCTCTTCAAAACAAGCTTCACAAAAGAAAATTAGTAAATTTTTCGATTGAAAATCTTATTCACAAACTGCTCATTTTTGAATGCTTGTTCTAATTATGATGTTTTTTAAATTTCATTAGTATCGACATTTTGGCATTGCTAAACATTTACGCAGGTGGGCGAAATGATAAGGCACCGTTGTGCACACAAAATTTCATATATATGTCATGAGATCTCAGTGGAAACTCAATTGACGGATGAAAAGAAACTAAATTTGGATGGTCCAGATGGATACAAGTACTATTTCCATGATTTAAGAAAGGAACAAAGGGTTTTGAGTCGTCGACAATAATGATAAGGGAAGAAATCGGCTACAGAGGAAAAATGGAAATAAAATTTATTCAATGCCGTACGAATAGTGCTGGCTACTTAAATTTAATTAAAGACCAAATTGGAACATATGCTCGCAGAATTGTTGGCAAAAAATATATATTTCAGCAAGATAATACAGCTGTGCATACTGCTCGCATAGTAACAAATTATTTTGAAGCGGAAAATATAAAGGTTTTGAATTGGTCTGCAAAATCTCCTGACCTAAATATTATTGTGAACGTTTGGGGAAGACTGTCAAGAATATTATACGAAGGTGGAAAGCAGTACAATTTTAGAAGCTTGGGAAAGCATACATCAAAATGATATAAAAAATCTATATAGAAGTTTACCAAGCAGAATGATTGAAGTGATACAACGTAAAGGGCAGTCCACTTCTTATCGTCTATTATTATGTCCTCTTCTTATTTTATATTCAAAGTTCCTTATCATTTTGCCCCCACTAAAAGTCAATTTTTGTAGAAATAAATGGTTTGAACGAGTTATTTAGTTTTTAGTATATTGTACAAAAGTTAGTACCTTATTTTGTTGTATATTCATTGTCTACGTGTATACATATATGTACAAATGAATGTTCATTGCTAAAAACCTCCAGGTGCCTTATCATTTTGACCACCAGCGTAGAAAGTAATGTAGATGCATTTAATGCTGATATAAGACGAGTCATTTTTTACCAAATCAACTGCTAGATCGGTCATCCGGACCACTGTGCTCGGGGATGCTTGCGTAATATTTTTCAGGAGAGCAACGAAACAGATATTTTAATCGTGCTTCATATCCCAGACATGCATGTGTAGGAGACAAGAGGCAGGCCACACGCATCGGTCCCGTGGATAAATATTTACGCATGCACTCACGGTTGCACGTCACGCGCACTTCCCGCGGCCCCGGGAGCGGTGAAATGGAAAAACGTACGAGATAGGGCAGAATTTCAGTGGTACTTTACGACACTACCCTTTATACGTATGCGCAATGGGTATCTTAGCTAGTCCGGGCTCCCATAAAACGCAGCCAGCATTTTTTATTGCCTCGAGAATGAACAAGCGAAAGCGCTGACCAAGGGGACGCGCGAAATGATCCTGTTACGTTTCGTGGAAAGTATAACAGGTCGGAATCGACGAGAAATATTGGGTGAGCGTGAAAGTTCGTCAACAATTTCAGGAACACAAACGATCGCAATTTAGACAAAACAGTTTTATCAATCGATTACACAGATAGCAGAAAGGGAGTGATTTTACATTTAAAAAAATAAGTGGAAAATGTAGAATAAAATTTGTTCGTATGAGACTTTAGTTTCGAGGAAATCAAGTTTGAAAGTCCGTCATGTTCGCATGCTTAGTCAGTAGAATTGGTAAGCAATAAACAGACGCGTCAGACGCAGAGTTACCAGATTAATTGTAACTTCATTTTGAAATGCATAGACAACGATGAAGATCGTTTTAGAGAGTAGAATGTATTTCAGTTGTTTATAAATAATCAATAAATTCGGGAAGAGGGGACTGCAAATGAATTTGTACATTTCTATTTGAACATACACAAGAATTGTGTCTTGCAACTGATGGAAACAATCTCCATCTTGTACAAATATCCCTTTTAGCGTTAAGATGAGCTAGACGAGCATTGCATCGAATGTTTTCTTAAAGGTTTGGAATCTTTCTAATTATATATGACAAGTAAACACTGCAGTATAAAATCCAGCTTGTCACGATTTACGAGGTAATGTTTCGATATATTCTAATTAATGCAACAGCAGTGTACAATTATATTGTACCCTTTTATGTTACGAATCCATAAATATGTACTAATTAGAACCATTCAGAGTTGGCAAATTGAAGAAACAAAATCTCATTTAAAAGCTACATAATCCTTCGAATAAACCGTATCCTGTAACAAACAAATCAGCGACAGCGGGAGCATCAATTAAAATAATCTCCGCGATATTAATCGAAAATCTAAAAAATTCAGGCCGCCGCGTCGTGAATAACAACGCATATAAATAAATCTCGCTTCGTATAATAAATTTGTTTGGCCGTAACATGACGCGTAATAATTAATAATTATTTCTGACCGAGCAAAGACCTTAATCCCGTACGAGCATCATTGATCGCTGTAACATTCCGCACCGGTGTGAAAACACGCGGCGTTATTTAACGCGCTGCGCTGAATATATTCCGGTCACACACGGCGAAGATTCTTTTCGTTTGTCGCGAAAATTAACGCCGGCGTGACGAAAGGTCGAGCTACGAGAAGATTTTCCGGGCGCGTGCTGTGCAAATTTCAGCTCCTCCGTAGCTTTCCCGACCGGAATCTGCTTCGCACGAACGGAAAAAATATTGGAACATCCGCAGCGCGAAACTTCGAGATTCCGCACACTTGCGCGCGCGAAGAAAAATACTAACGATAAATTCGCCGTTTCCTACTTTGCCTCCTCCGCTTTCGTTCGGCTGTCGCCGGGCCATAGGTTGGCTGCTCGTAAAATCTAATATTTTTCGTCATATTTCAGATGCACCGGCTTCTCGATCGCGATGCCGATGGTGAACGCGTTGTAAATTGCGCGAATAAACGTCGCCGTAAACCATCGCCGGCCGATAATTCCTGAAATATTTCTGGTGAATTTATATTTCGTGCTCCTCTTTCGCGGACAGTCGCCGAGCTCTCTGTTAGGCGTGCAAATTCATCCTCGGCCCTAACACTACATTAGCTGTTGCATTTATTTCAATGCTTTTCCCCCGTAAATGTGTGTGACTGCAGTTACCCTCTCTCTGCCAGCACCGGACACATGCGCGACACGTGACCGGCCCGCGGCGGGAGGGGAAGGTAGAGTGGGGACACTAGTCTTAGTTAGTACAGGAACAATAGTGGAGCAGCTAGAGGAGCGGTGTAGTGATTTTTGTTTCTATGCGCACCGCTATTCTCTCGTCACCGCTCCACCGTAAACAGTCGCATTAATTACATTGGTTTGATTTTGGTTTGATGTTCACCTCGCCGCTATCCTCGATCTTCACCGCTCCACTATATCTGTACCCTTAATCTGGCGACTCTGGTGAGTGAACCATCGAGTAACTGAGTGAGTCAGGCTAGAGTGAGAACGTGAACACGTTGCCTAGTCATCTGCCGGAGGGACAATAATAAAATTTACTTTTAAATCCAATCTCCATTAAATATTAAAATTTAATTTAAAAACATATAAATCTAATGTAACTCGTAATATCTTAAATAAGCTACATTTTGATTTGAATTATCATAATTATAAGTCTTTCAGCTTGGGGTTCATTCGAGTACGGTACCCCGAAAGGTATTCTGATGATTTCGTAGATAGTAGTCCTTCCTGTAGTACGTCCACGCAAAATTCTACGACGTATCAGTTACAGTACCACTGGGCGCGCGTTTCAAATCGAATTTCACCAGAAAGGTATACGCTGTCATCGAATGAACCGAGCAAAAAGGTTCCGGGAGCAGCAGCGGAGTCCTGGACACAAGGTGTTCCCCGAAAAGCGAAGAGAGCCCGGGTGCATTGCGCGCTCTTCTCGAGGGAATCGTGCGGCGTAGAAACTCTACAAACAATTATAACTTCCGCGGAGAAACAGTGTAATATAGTCAGGCCGCTGGCGCACGTCGTTGCGAAACGTTGCACTTATGGCCCCGGTGGTATGGCGTTGCCGAGCCCGAAATTTCTGGGCTACGGAATTCCGGGTTCCGCCCGTTGTGGTCGTCCACCGGCGATCCCTTTCGTCTCGTTCCCACCCCCGCAGGCAGAACCGATGTCCCTCCGAGTCTCTATCTTGCTAACTTCATCTAATTTGTCTTTGTCCGGGTGGATCCACTCAATCCAACTCTCTTGGCCATTTATTTATTTGCCAGAACCCCCCGACAAGGGAAACGGAGACGCGGGTTCTACCCTCGAACCCCACCCGTTCTTCTTCTTCTTCTTCTTCTTCCGCTTCTTCGAGCACACGCCGGCGATGCAGCGCACCACGTTGAACGGTAATTTGTGAAAATAGTACTTCGCGTTGGCTTTACGTTGTAATAGATCGTTAGCGAAAGCTTAACTGCCGTTCGATGGTTACCGTGTTGCCACGTTCCAATTGTACAACCGTTCGCGGAACGCGTTTCTGAGGTTCTATCTAAATCTCTTTGAGTACGCCTTAAAGTACGTTTTCATTGTCTGCCGACGCCGAGAAAGAGGCGAAGTTTCCACTGTATTCACTTCAGAGGCACCGTCGTCGTGTTCTGATGTCTGCGATATTTCGCGCGTTGCGTATCCCCGGGAAAGGAGGAAATTTAACATCCACATCGACTTTTATCAGCTCGTTCCGCGAGCAACGCTGCTCCTAACGCCAACTTTCAAAGTGAAATATTAATGCCCCGTTCCATTTTAATCACGGCCACTTATTCACAGTTGTTTTTGACGATTATGTCCCGTTTCGCGGGTAATTTATGACCTCCCACTTCGAAGAGTTGTTGATACCCTCGTCTTTAACTACCGGCACGAAGTTTCGGAGATTTTTAATATGCAATTTAGAGTCTATCGACACGGCTTTATTAGCCAATTTTTCTTCGCGGGCTTCTGTCTATCGTGTAAATCAAGAACTCCTTCATAACGATAATAATAAGTGTCCTGAGTGCTTCAATTTGAAGAAAATATGAACACTTCGGCTGCGATAAACTCACTCGATATTGAGAATATTATTTACTCTGAAATTTTTCATACGCGGGAAAATGGTAGGGGAGACCGGGGCTGCAAGTCCCCAGTTTGAAGAAACATATAAAATGACGTAAAAATAGTATACATAGATGTTCTTATCTTTAACGAGTACAATGCAAGTACACTTCGTGAGAAGTAATCATTTCTCAAAATCATATAGAGCGTTACTCAAATGTTTTCCCAGATTTTCCCAAGTAAATAGATAAACATTTCGAAAGGTATAATCTTTTCTTCATGCTCATTACAGACGATTCTCTTGTTGTTTTCCTCATCTTTTCGTTTTTTAATAAATCTGGACAAAGTTATGTGACAGATATTGAAGTTTCTCGCGATTGTTCTTATTCTCTTTAACAATATTTTTTTAAAACTAAAACACAAGGAACAATGTGCCCCAAGTCACAGTAAGAGTAGTCTAGAGAAATCTACAACAATATTTTAGTTATAGGTATGAAATAACCAATAAGGATAAAACAATCGGTGACATCGATATTAAATAATCGAGATAGACCAAAAAGTAAGGATCGAATAATATTCACATATCTCGCACGTAACTACGCCTTCGTTAAAAACACGCTACACTACTGCAGATGCCACAAAAATGAACGACAGATTGTCTTTATCCCTTTTATGACGAAAACAACTGAAAACGAATCGTGCGTTCTTCTCCTTTTTTATAAATAATCATCGGAACAACTTACCCCGGGAACTTTTAGCCCCGCGGTCACTCCGATCAGAAAATCGCGTTATTCATTGGAAGTTCACGTGAAAGATCCACTCGGCGCGGCGAATTTCCGGCTATTAAATAATCTAACTTTAGAGATCTACGTGCTCGCAAAGCGCCGCGAGCCATCCATCACTGGAAGTCTTTTGTTGCGGAATCTGCGACTCGAAACGAACCATTCACGAGTGTTTAACGGCGCCATTGGCACGCAGCCGGGGAAACAAGACATCACGATTCAAACCTCCGAATTAATGTCAACGACTGCATAAATACCGGCAAAAGCGAAAATCCACAAAAGCGAAGCCTGTCGGATATACCGGTGGCCCGGCCGTGTCGTTTCAAAGGATATTTCCAAGCGGGCAGCATTTTTTGCATCAACGAGTAAATAAAAGTTATTTACAAACGGCAGTCGCTCCATTTTTAAGGGCAGCTAAGTTTCCAAAGCAGCGGGGGTGGTTTTTATAACTCCGGTACCTTTTACCGATTTTCCGAGCAACTGTCCCTTTTCGATGCAGTTCTGATCATTGCTGGGGTTAAGAGGTAAGTCGGCATAACGACAGTCGCCCACCATCCGCGGTTTTGTATCGGCGTTTCTAGACAATGCAACGCCGCGCCGCGCCGGCTGAACCTTTCAGGACCTCGCTGCATATTTTTCGCGAACTGCGAGTCGGGAAAAGCCGCGAAATACGCGTCGTCGGGCACTGGGTCAGAGTATCCGTCTACCAGCCACGCCGGGCTCTTTTTTACGCGATGAGTAAATCTTTTGAAACCCATGACGAGCGGCTCCGTTTACTAAAGGCATCGCGTATTTTCCCACGTTTCCTCTTTTCCCCACCCGACCCGGTGAAAACAGAGCGCGAAAATGTTTGCCACGCCGCATGTGCGCGCACCCCTTTGAGATATTCAGCGAATCGTTAAAAAGAGTCCGGAAAATGAGACGCGATTTTTCGGCGCGCCCAAACATAAAGGCCTGCGCCACAAAGACTCTGCTCAATATTCGATCATCGATACTCTCTGCATCCTGCACGGTCGAAGCGGACGCGCGACGCACAAAAAGACGCTTTATTGTTCGCTCGGTGCAGTAGATTCCCGTGAAACACAAAAATTGTGACAGTGTGTTTGTACAAAAAGATAAAAAACCGCTCGTATAACACGATATACGCGGTGTCCGCGAAATCGCCAGACGCCATTCTTGCTCGTAAATTGTATGCGCCGTGTTTTTTGTTTGCCGCATTTTTTGAAAAACGAAGGGGAACGGCAATTTTTTCAACGGTGTCTAGTCTCGGAACGTTTAATGTTCGTGAACAAAATTTAACGCTGAGTTTACCGAGCACTCTCTAGCGTGTGTTGTCTTCCGACGTAGACTGCAGAATTTACGCATTTATGGCAAACATGAGTGGGTTAAACGAAAGAGTTAGAGAATTTTAGGAATAGCATATTATTTTCAACTCATTCGTATTATCAATGGAAGAAAGATATTTTTTTCATCTCCTGTTTCACGCAATTCATACAAGAATTGGCGCAATTATGCAAGTGAGAACGCTTTATAAAATTCAGTACAATTTTTCAATTTTTCAATTTTTGCCGTATATTTACCATTTCCAGCAAGACATTTGCCGGTAACATTAAGGACACAGTGTATTAAAAGTATGTCTGAATGCGTTTACATTTTTACAGAGCAGCGAGACGTAATGACAAGATATCCAATATCCAAGAATGTGCAGGAGAAAAATATATATATATATTAAATGCTTTAAACCGAATGTGGTTTATGGAGAAAAATATAGTAAATAAATTGAGGTAATCACATATGCTTGGACAATTTGTCTATGCTTCGATACGTTGATAACACTGTTTCATTTCAGTATTTACCAGAGCAACACGCATATTTCTAACAAGCTGTCATAGTGATTTATGAACTCATCTTTGTTTACCTGCATTTTCTTGATCATTATTTACTCCAACGTTATTTAGGTTAACAGCGCCTCCGCGTATAACATGATTTCAAACATACATCTGTCAGCTTCAAATTGCACGAGTAACTCATTCTCGCGATTATTATTTATGATTCAATTAAACTAACTTCCGACTTCTCCAGCTTAAAAATTCAAGAAATGAACTACATATCAACATAATTACCATAGAGTACTTCAAACAGGTCGATCAGAGAAAACTACTTCTCCAAGTTATGCGAAAAGCAATGCAAATTGAACCCTTAGCAGTCGAGGGGTGACTCATTGTCAGAGTCGCCGCTAAAAATTTACGTTAATTATCTCTAATTATTAATTTTAAAAAATTTTCTTATGATGATATCTCGTGTAGACACATTAGTCTTTCCGATATCCTCAATGAAACAGCTATTCAGTTAGTTTAATTGCCACAAATTGAGTACTTAAATGAAAATTGGATGTTCCCGGTCAAAAATGACTCCGGCACGGAGTTCTATTTCACTCCAGCTCGTTGCAATTCAGGTAGAAAATGTTTATTTCGCATACAGATCCGCAGTCTACCGATGACATCCTAGATAAAATCCTCCAACAAAAGCCTCTGCCATCCGCGTAAGTGAACTTTCCAAAAAATTCCCTTCCCATCGGCCACAGCATCGCCGCAGAATCGTACGCAAAACATCTGCCGTGGAACAGTAAAAGTATTTCACCTAGCGCACCCTGAGCGAACACTCTCCGATCGAGCTGAAAGGAAAATCTAATCGAACAAAAAATAACGAGCCAATCATCCCTGTTGAAAAACAGTGGAAGTTCACCTGCGAGTGCGAAACAGACGGAATGGATCCGGAAGCGGAAATAGGAACGCTCGATATAGATTCCGGCCCATCTGAGGCGAGTCGGCCCAAGAGGAAGGACAATAATATCTTCGCGAAGCTCCAGGGTTATTGGACCTATCGAGCTTGCGTCGATGGATTGGAGGGCACGCTGGCTGGTGTGGTGGGAAACCAAACCAGTCGAGGCGACGTCGGCGTCGGCGTAGCGTCGCGACGGCACGCTGGCGCCCTTGCAGATCAACGCGGACCACCGCGAAGATCGGTGCTCGTTGAGCAACCTCCAATTGCCATCGCGACGCAGTCCTCGAGAGCTTCTTTGCTCGACAGCGTTGACAGGTCAAGCTCTTGCTCGGGCTTTACAGTCGCCTCGATCGAATCGATCACCGAGCCAGACCACCGTACTTAGCTCTCTTTCTTGATTACACTCCCGGGATCCCGCTGATACTCTGCCTCCCTTGTCAATTTATCGAGATGCACAAGGAGGATAAATGTATCGACGTATCACGCGATAGCATCTGCATGAATTTGCATTTTGTAAAAAATTCCGCAACATGAAGAATCATTCGAATTACAGCAGTGTCTCGACATTTATGAAAAAGATGTCCACGATATTTGTAGAACGTTTTCAAACTTTGTGAGAGTTACATTCGTGACATTTTTCTGATTACAACGAGTCCGAACATGACACAGTTTGAAGCACGTTTGCTTGTTCGATTGGAGATTTAGCAGAGCCTCGATTATTCGAACCGATGTTATCTTAATTCATGTTTCGCGTGTAAATACAACACGATTCATTGTACAAATCGGTAAACGTTTAATTTTGTATTATGCGAACATTCGTGTTCCACTGGTTAGTTCGGATAATCGAGGTGCTCTTATATCGTGAATTAAACGAGTACATATGTTCCAAGCTGTGTCGTGTTTGGAGTCGTTTCAATCAGAAAAATGCCACGACAAAATATATGCTATCAAAAGTTTCGTTTAAGAATCTTTAAAAAACAAAAGTTGTATCATTGGAGTAGTATTGTTTTCTCTGATGTGTGAAATCGAATCTGTACACGACATAAGTGACACTTCGAACCCGTGTTCAGAGTACGTGTAGAGACATTGTGCTTCGTTATCGGCAAAAGACGAGACTACGGTAGGAGTCCTCATTATTTGCAGAACAGCCCGCGAAGTCGGATTCCGCTGCGCAAATGAATACATTCAGGACATCCAGCCGGTCGTAATTCAGGTTATCGGGATGGTGGACAGGAGCCGCTATCAGCGTCGCTCGTCACCGTCTTATTCAGTTGCCATCGAGCGCGAGTGCTCGTTGAATCCCTGCCAGAGCCGTGGATGCAGCCGTTTTCTTGATTGTTTTTTATTTTTCACGGGCCGTGTTTCTGCGCAGTGCGTTCGAGAAGCAACACTTGTTGATCAGGGCCTGCGGACTATGATTTAACGAGCGAACGTGACACGGAATTAATCACCCGGCCTCGGTTTCGCTCGAAAACACGAGCGGCCGTGTTGAACTCGTTTCAAAGACACAGAGAGGAACCTGGGGCTGGCGCTGTGTCGAGAACAGGAACAGGGTCGCTTCGATCGTCCTCGAAGAACGTTGCATAATACAAGCATTAGTCGTCGAACTCTCACGTTATTCAATTCCCTGGTAGCAACAAATTACTAATTTTTTTCACGGTCGTACGCGAGCAACGCAAGTACTTGTCCAGATATGAACATTCATTTCTGTGCTGAACACCATTTGAGATACAACTTTTTCAATACTAAATAGGTATACGACCATGTCGCAATGAGTCCTTCGAAATTTTACACTTTGCGCTGATGTGGGACTAAATGGAAATGACTCAACAACATCTGAATGCTCATGTTACTCTCCACTGTCTACTCAAGATGAACTGTCTGAATGCTAGTCTTATTCTCCACTGTCTACTTGATGCGAACTGTCTGAATGCTAGTCTTCACTCTCCACTGTGTACCTGATCTGGGCTGTTTGAACCGAACTCGGTAACTCTGATGAACTGTGTGACTGTACTGTGTGAATATCTCTGCTATTATTGCTGAACTGAACTGAACAGAACTATCTGAACTGAACTATCTGATTTGTCCTATAATTCTCTGCACTGAACTCTCTGAATGTCTCTTGTACTCTGCACTGTGTGGATGTTGTGAGACTCTAACACAACTCTATGACTGTTTCTTGTACTCTGACTGTTGACTCTAACTCTGACCGATACTCTGAACTGTGTACTACTCTGAGAGTGGTTATAATAGTATTGTTATAAACTATTCTTTTAGATTCGGACTAATCGATATGCATGAATAAATCTGAAAAATAATGTAACAATTTTATGTACAATTAAACTTAACATTCACAGATTCCCTACAATCCCAAATCTATTGAAGCTGTTCATCAAGGAAATAAATGACTACCGATCGTCGACCACAGAAAATTTATTAACGCAATCTCGCCGTAAACAGTCTAATCACGATAACAATGATGAAACGCGTGAACAGGTGCGTTTTAAATGTCGTTATGATTAAAATTGACCCTGATCGAACGATCGAGGTTCGATGGAAATCGACTGGCAGGGCTCCACCGACGCCAGTTTTGCCATCGTAACATCTAATTAATCTCTCTAATTAACAATTTCATGTCGACGGCGTTCAGATAGCCGGGGCAAATACTAATGGAAATAATTACCGATGGGATCGACCCAATTTCTCACGAGCTTGTACGAGTCCGCGAGAGATCGGCGGTCTGGAAATCGGAAATAGCCGTGGACACGATTAATTTTCGCTGCGGGCAGGCCGTCGAGCCCCCTCGATATTTTACCTGGCAGAGCACGTGAGCAAGTCGAGAGAGCCCGGTGTTTCCTTGCGGAAATCCGACGTCACGGACAAACGAGTCGGACGATGACGTCTTGACGAATCGATCATCGAAATCGGTAACCTTATCGCCGGGAGGGTGGCCCATCCCTCTGGAATGGTCACACACTGGTTCGATTACTCTTGGCGCTAGCTAGACGAAATTATTTTCTCACGGTTTTCAGGTTATTTCGGGTTTCAATTGTTGTGGCACAAGTCATCTTTATGTTACAGTTTATAATTTCATTAATAGACTGCGGATGTTTATATGCATTTTCCAATTTTTGTAGACAAATTTTAAAAAAGTGGAATGAAATAAATTTCTATTTTTAATGGAAACAGTTTTTGTAGATCCAAAACAAATGAAAATTGTACAAAATTCTGTCGAATTTTATATTCTATTCTTTTTGAAGATTTTCATAAGCTATAAATGCATTAAGATCCGCAGCCTATTCATTAATATTTCAATAGCTGTAATAGTTTCCAAGATTATTCGATAAAATATCTCTTCCAGATATATTTTCTTTAAACATTAATTTCGTTCCGATTTGCAACAAACCACAGACCAATCAGAGACCGGCTACAGCGGACGAATTCCTGTTTGGCCAATGACAACGCCACGTTCAACAGAGTTCAACACGTCCCTGTCGTCGAGCCAGAATTTGTGCGCTGTAGCCGGGCTGTGATTGGTCCGCCTCTATTGTTAATAACTCCTGAACAAAATCCGGAGATCATTTTCGTAAAGGACAGAGTTATTTCAAATGACCTCAGGGATCACCTCTTTCAAGGAAGTACATTTTTCGAATGCGTTGTATAATACATTTATGAGATTAAAAGGAGCAGGTAGAATATACATAATTGAAGTGCTATTTTCAACGGATTAGAATTGTTAGGTTGAAGATTTTTAACAAAGTCTAACAAATATGAATGTTACGCGTTCCATTTTAGGTGAAATAAAATTGGATTCGTTTGTAATCAATATTTAAGCATTAAAATAAATGTAGTCATACAAAAAATATAGATTTTCTCGTCTCTTCTACGACATTTTTTGGGATAAAGACGTTCTAATTACTGTAACTGTAAAAAGAAAGGTAGGGCAAGGGGTTAAGAAAAGAAATAGGTGTCAACGTAACCCCTGTGTCTTACAATTAATGCATACAGTTTATATCTTGCATAAAAAGCCGCAGTCTATACATAATTAGTTTATTATACACTTTTATTATCACCGGCACATAAATCCGAATGTTGCGGAAACCGACGGATAAACGGGTCGGACGTCGACATCTTGACGAATCGATCATCGGAATCGATATCCTTATTGCCGAGAGGGTGTCCCATCCCTGGCCTCACGGTCGCATGATCGCGAAACTTGAAGGTGAAAAGTCGACCGGCGATCCCTCGCGTGAGATTTCGGTCGCTAGCGAGACGCGGGGGTGGAGAGGACCGAACGCCGATAGAGAAAAGGGGCGAATGCGATACAGGCCGGATGAAGGGAGGAAATACAGCGTGAAAGTAGAAGTAAAAAATGGCTGTAGCCCGGGTCTGGATTGAAACGTGACGAAAACACGTTGGAAAGGGCCACTGCGGATCTGAAATACGGGATCAGCGCTTTGGTGACCGATGATGGTGACCCTCGGCTCCCAGGAAAATTAATTGACCACTTACGGGCACTTTACTGACTCTGAATTATGCAAAGGACTTCCGCGCATTTTTATACCCAGCTTAACTCTATGTTTCAACGGCCGAGAGCATACGCTTGCATGTTCGCGGGAAGACGCCGGTAAGTAAGGGGTGAGCTGACTGGAAATTATGGGGAAGATAATTTTGTAATGACCTTGAACAGGCAATTGATTGAACTAATTATAGTTGTTGTTGTTGATGGCTAATGATGATTGTTTGCAACATACTTGCACAACGCAGTTTCGCTTTTTATCCGATACGTTTTCATTTTGTTGATGGTTTTTGGGTCGACGAACGTTGGTCTTTATTTCCTGATTGCCAGACTCTGGATCTACATTTTTTTTTATTTGTGTTATCATTCTTGTTCCATATAACACGAAGCAATAATTGCGATTTGATTTGTAATTTCTATTGTCTAATTTAATTTAACTTGATCAGATTTGTACTAATTCTGAGTTTCTTATACGAAAGTTTCCACATAATATTTTTATTCTTATACTTATTTTATCTACCACTTTTTGTTGCTGGTTAACGTTGATCATTTGTGATAAACTTGAAATACAGTTTCTCTTTTTATCTATAACGTTTTAATTTTTATTTTATTAATGATTTCTGTGTCGATAAAGAGTTCATTGACCTTCGGACAGACCATGGGTCCATTCCAAATTCTAAATGTCTTGTTTTGCTAAAGATATAATATTTCTATTTACATTTTCGAACTTATTCTAGATTCTATTTTTTAAGTTAAATAATATATGAACTTTAATACTATTTTACACGGTTCAAGTGTTGTTTTAACATATAGGGACAATTGAAGAGCGTCAACAAGAACAACAAATTTATTTCGTGTCTTCAATTTCCCGATAGGATATGTAAATTTTTTATTACTTATTCACTTTCCAACAACTATTTATTTCTGCTGTAAAGCATAAAAACGCCTCTATTAACTATTTCATTGATTGCTATCAAGAAATCAATATTCCATTTATTGTTACAATTCAATGTAGCTGAAAATGAATAAAACGCAAAAATTAAAATATTTTACACTAAAAGCTCTATTGTACTCTGCATCTGGCGAAGTAATTACCAGTGAAAAGAACGTTTAATACAAAATTATTAATCGCCATAACTTACTATTCATATATTCTAATTCTAGGACACTTTTTTGCATAAATAAATACGTAACCCCTAATCATCGCAGCTATTTCCATTTATCTCACGGTATAACATCTACGAAGCTATCATCCGCATAATACGTTCTATAAAAAGCGACTGCCTATCCACGACGTTCAATAAAAAAAGTGAAATTTCATGAAAATTCGTTGGCCGTTTACCAGAGTCAGCAAAAATTTGATCAGTATCTATCCGGGGACAGTTTAATTCGGAAGCGCGTGCGATAGCGTCCACAAAAGTCAACAACACCGACGTTGAACTCGACCAGAGGGTGGTTAAATTGTTGGCAACAATGAAATTCGCCGCGCAACCGATAACCGCGGGATCGATTAAAAATGTAAAAAAAAACCGATTACGGAGAATTTCGGTTTGAAATACCAGACAGTTAGATTCTGTCGAGGCTTCAGAGGGGCCACGTATCATCCCGCCAGATGAGGGAAGGTAGCACGAATTGAGGGGAAAAGTTACCCTCTCTCTGCCAGTACCGGATTAGTCACGTGACATTGTGTCACATGCACGACAGAGACGGTACGCGTCACGTGACCGGGCCGCGGCGGAAGCGTGGGGGAATAGCGTCGTAGAAGGGGAAGGTAGATTGGGGACAAGTCTTAATCAGATTTGCCAATTCTTGATGTGATTAATAGGCTGCGGATTTTGTTTGTGTTCAACTCTTGTGTATGTTCAAATAGGAATGTACAAATTCATTCGTAGTCCCCTCTTCTCGAATTTATTGATTATTTACGAAAAACTGAAATACATTTTACAAAACGAAGTTACAATTGATTTTCTTTGAAAGCCACGAATTAATTAGTAAGGTTAGTACACCTAATATTGAGGACAAAGAAGGTGTAATGGTCTCCATGAAAAATAAATTAAAGCGAGCAGGAATGAAACACTGAAAAATCTTATATGTCTCTGTGATTGTGTTGAAACATGCATTGGATTAAAGCACGCGATCGCGAATAAAACATAATCGGTCGAGTTAATTAATTATTACACCTAATATTGAGGACAAAGAAGGTGTAATGGTCTCCATGAAAAATTAATTAAAGCGAGCAGGAATGAAACACTGAAAAATCTTATATGTCTCTGCTGATTGTGTTGAAAAATGCATTTGATTAAAGCACACGATCGCGAATAAAACATAATTGGTCGAGTTCAAGTGAAAAAAGAGGTGAACGAATGAGGGTTAAACAAATACCTTGGAAGATTTAACAATTTTCCAACAACTTGCAAATATCACAAATAATAGTTAATTTATATTACGCTTTGTAAGCGACTCGAGCTTAGAGGCAGGTGTACAATTCGCAGTTTTACTGCGACGAGTCCACGAACTTTATTGCCGAACCTCGTATAAATTATTCTTGTGTCGCGCCGCGAGATGCGGGAGAGAAAGAGAGAGAGAGAGGAAAGAGCATGATTTTTCGCGACAGTGACGCGAAGCGTGCTCGGTTAGCGTTTAGCAGCGGAAATTTTGCAAATGGAAGAGAAGCGGCGGCTGGAACTTAAACCCGCCGGTGGCTGTGAAATGCTAACAATTTCGAAAGTTGCTACGCGGCCGGATGGGCCTCAGCCCACGATGAAATTAGAATGAAATTTATGCTTGGTGGGGAAAGTGAACAATATTGTAGGCGAGCGAACAAAGTTCTCACGCGTCGAGTGTGAGTGACGAGCGCTTTAGGATGCCGGCGAGATGCGCTGTGTACGGTGCAAATATGATTTATGGACGGGCAAGCTTTTGTGGTTTATGGTTAATCGTTTGGTACTCGCAGAAGTTCTTGGTGGTTATTAGCCAGCGAATGTTTATGGAAATTTGGATTATTTTGGACTCGTTTCTTGGCCATGTAAATTCGAATGGTACGCTGCTTGTGGTGACGCTGTAATCATCGTTCCAACGACGACGAAGGTCCACAAGGTTTAACCCTTAAGTGGTCTTTCAAAATACAATTATTCAATTAATATATTTAATATTCATCTCTGCGCGAATTGACAAAAAAAAACTTGTAATGACGCTGTAATCCTCGCCACGATATCCATGAAGCCCGACGAGATTCAACCCTTAAGTATACTTTCAAAATACAATTATACAATTTAATATTCACCTCTGCGAATTGGTAAATAGATACGTAGTGAGATAGTAAAATTTCTTTCAAATCTACAAGTAATTATATTACTAATATTTACTACATTTGAGCCACACTAATCTTATTAAAAAATCTAATACATTAAACAATTCTCGGCATATATTTGAGTCAGTCCCAATAATTTAGTTCAGGTTTAAAACCTTTTTTCCGAAGCTATTGGGTTGACTAATTTTAAGTAGACTGCGGATCTTTATGCAAAATAAAAATCGTCTGTATCTTTTTTTAATCATTCTAAGGAGTTGAAAATAATATATTGATGTTCCTGACTTCTGTTAATCGACCATCTATTTTAAATTGCATATATCCAATATTGTTATAAATGCATAAGACAGGACGAACAACAACGTGTGCAACTGTTGAGCACTTAACCACAAGATTTGTTGCACATCCGCAGTCAATGTTTGGAGAAACTCCATTCGATTGAATCTAAATGCAAATTAATCGATATCGCGTGCTCAAAACGTGGAAGAAAAGCGTAACAGTGGTAGGATGAACGATAAATCACCGGGGACGAGGATCGAACACGGATCGAAAAGGTTCAAAAACAGCCGTGGAACGGGACGGTAAATGATCGTGTGGCTCTTGACTGACCAGCATACCACGATTTCCCAACGAAGGGGGAGCTTTTTATCGGGCGCGCTCGCCATAATTAATCACCGGTTAATTAACGTGGAAAATCGAAACGGAGGGAAAAGAAGTGGCGAGGTCGGTGGAAGAAGGTTCCCGTGCCCGGCTAATCCAAACGTATGCTTCCCCGTTGTGAGTCGAACGGACGGGTATTGTGGATTTCGAAAAATGGCGACGGCTTCCCGTTCCTTTTTTCTTCGGCTTTTTTCCCCTCGATCCACCAACGTACGCTTTTTGTTTTATTCTGTTTTTCTCTCTCTCTTTCCTCTCACCCTCTCTTTTCGATACCTTTCGCTAACGGCTATGGTGCAGACTGGGAACCGAGGATTAGGTGACTCGAACAGGGTAGAAATAGTGATCGCCATTATAGAAAAGCGGATTATTTTGATGCCCGTTCGCGTAATCACGCGCCGTGTTCGCGAATTGAAAGGAAATTCGAAAAAAGCCCGGATTTACATCGATTACAGGTCCTCTGTCGGCCGTCCCTTCTCTGATTGCGCCAAAAATTAAAGTTTCACGATCGGCCACGGGAAAAAGATATCTCTTTTTCCCTCTTCGAGTGCGAGTACTCGATTGTTTGGCATTGAAAGATCAGGAGCAGCGTGTTGCCAGTAATGCCAAGCGTTAACCTAATTAGAGTGGCCATTTAACATCGACCTCGATTTTATCTCGACTTCCGATATCGAAATTTCCAAACCAGTCACGAGAGCTTCTCTGATTCTACGTTGCCAACTGAATGAAATTAATTGGTTCGCACGTCGCGACGTTTGATCTTCCATACCTGAATAACTGATTAATCTGTGCCGATTCAATGGACTGAACGCATGCCACAGGTGATAGGGGAGAAACTATTTTAATACGAGACGCGACCGAAATGTGTCACCGCATCGAAGCTAAAGAAACAAAATTTTTCAACGTTGATCGATTGCTTAAAATAGCAACGTCGTCGCGAATGATACAAGATTTAACAGAATTATCGCGGCTCATCGTTCGCAGCTGATAAGAAACCACGACTGCGGCGCCGGGAATGCGAGAGTTGAAAAGGGAGCGATTTGATCGATGAAATCAGAGAGCTGAACTTTCGCGAGACCAAAATACTGAGGCAAGCTCCTGTCTAGACTACTATTTCACTGAAATCACATTCGGATGTAACGTTAGACGTTGCGATACCATGGATACACAATGCAAGAACTATTTTTAACTCTAGCAGTCGACGACTCGCCGGGTCTTGCCGAAAGATTTTGCTTTTGTCTAGCTATTTTTTATTGGAGTCAGCGTCGTCGAAATAATCATCAACGAAACTGTTATTTTTCTTATGTATCAATTTTTCATGTGTCGAGTGGTATCTGATACCAATGGCGATATTTTCGTTGATATTTTTGACTGTTTGTACATGAATTTTATAAAAATATTGGAATGATAACATGAATAACGGTATAAAAATATTACAAGGAACAGAAAGTCACAATGTACTATAAAAATATATATGAAAGCATCGATTGCTGAATCAATCGTTCAAATACTGAATGTCGCAGAGAGAATGTCTAAAAAACATGATGCAACGTGGTGCAGTAAATAGAAAATGTACAACGTAGTCGTACCTGCAGAAAGATTAATTATTGATAATGGATTTTATATCAAAATTATTGTTTCTGACTGTGAGGTCAGACACTTTATGCAGTTATGGCGAAAATAGAAAAACATTAGATGGGTTCAAGAATATTTATACTTTATTTTCGACTTATTAAACCTATTGAAAGTAAGAAATACATTTTCATCTACCTTCCGTTTTTTATAATCGATTCGGAAATTTTTTATTTTACATAAAAATCCGCGATCTGGTTACAACGAACGTAGGAAAATACAGTCCAAAATCCAGATTGAAACAGGCGTCTTTAGATTCGGTTTTCAAAAATTTAGCCGATTAACACAAGCCAGTTCTTCAAGAGGAGTAGAATTGATGACAGCTCTCCTTATCAATTAGTTATAAATTTATACATGCAAGCAATGTATAAGATGTCAATATAATATTCTTATTTTATAATATTTTATAGTAACTAACAGGGTTTCAAAACTAATTAGTTCGTTATAGGTATGATTTCTAGAAGATTGCATTCACTTATGAATGAACAGCGGATTTTATAAGTGTAAGACAATGTTGGGTAGTTGCAAGTTTAAACAGTAGAAAGAGACTAAAAGAATTGAAGAGCATTGATACATTACTTGCGATCGCCTGAATTCTAAACTATTCAAGAGGAAAACGAATTTGCAAGTGGCTCTTGTTTGTTGCAACAAGATGTCGATGCAGAAAATTTTTATTTTGCAGAGCTACTTATGAAGAAGTGCTGCATGTTGCTCAAATAATGCCAGAAACATTGAACATATTGAACGTCCGCGTAGTAAAACAGAACTTGAATGCATCTGCAAACCAGTTTAGGATCCACAAGAACATGAAAACGATACTTCTTCCTTGAAAAGTAAAAGCTGTCTCTTTCCCTTCAAGTTCTCAACAGGCGAGACTGACCGGTGTTTATTCGCAAACAAGAGTGAAAGGGAGATTAAAAGAATTGAAGAGCATTGATTGCGACCGACTTGAATTATTCAAGAGGAAAACGAATTTCCAAGTGGCTCTTGTTTGTTGTAACAAGATGTCGATGTGGAACATTCTTATTTTGCAGAGCTACTTATGAACACGTGATACATATTGCCTAAATAATGCCAGAAATATTGAACGTCTACACAGTAAAACGGAACTTTAATGCATCTGCAAACCAGTTTAAGATCCAGAAGAATATGAAAACGATACTTCTTCCTTGAAAAGTAAAAGCTGTCTCTTTCCCTTCAAGTTCTCAACAGGCGAGACTGACCGGTGTTTATTCGCAAACAAGAGTGAAAGGGAGATTAAAAGAATTGAAGAGCATTGATTGCGACCGACTTGAATTATTCAAGAGGAAGACGAATTTTCAAGTGGCTCTTGTTTGTTGCAACAAGACATTGATGCAGAAAATTTTTATTTTGCAGAGCTACTTATGAACAAGTGCTGCATGTTGCCCAAATAATGCCAGAAATATTGAACATATTAAACGTCCACGTACTAAACAGAACTTGAATGCATCTGCAAACCAGTTTAAGGTCCACAAGAATGTGAAAACGATACTTCTTCCTTGAAAAGTAAAAGCTGTATCTTTCCCTTCAAGATCTCGACAGGCCTTTCGAGACTGGCCGGTGTTTATTCGCAAACAAGGGTAGAGGAGAGGTGGAGAAGGTGAGGTTCCGAGGTCTCGTCCCGGTTCATACGACAGCCCATTAAACGCAGCCCGCTAATTCGATCAACTCCGATCGCGTAGCGTTTGCGGCCGGGGAAAACGTATCGCGGACGCGGTCTCGTGCGCTGTTCCCAACAACGGGGTTGCATACGCGCGTAGCCACAGAAGTTTGCGCGGATCGCGAAACATTGTTGGCATAGCTCGATACGTGACCCGCGTTTACGCGCGGATATTTCATGCGAGAGACCTGCCGCGGTACGCCACAGCGAGCCCAGAGAGAGAAAGAGTAACAGAGAGCCCGAAGAGGTGCAAATCCGACTGGCGTGACTCGAAGGTGCACAGACGACTCAATGCACGCGATTAAATGCCGAATAAAAATTGCCTGACCTCCCGCGAATTAGAGTGCAACATTTGCTTGACAAAGGAACGGTCTTTGATGGGAAAGAACAAGAGAACGAAACGAATGACGTGTCGCATGTACGTGTTTTTTCAGCGATCTGACCAGATACATTTTTGCAAAGTATGCGGATTTGTTCGAATATATTCTTGGTAATATTAAAAGTATTGGACCAATTCTGTCAAACATCAAATCATGTGTCGCATATGTGTTTTTTCAGCGATCGGAGCAGATATATTTTTTTAAAGTACGCAGATTTGTTCAAGTATATTGTAGATAATATTAAAAATATAAGACCAATTTTGTCAAACGTCAAATAACGCGTCCTATATGTGTTTCTTCAGTAATTTGACCAGATGCATTTTTTGAAAGTATGCAGATTTGTTAAAATATATTCTTGGTAATATTAAAAATATTGGTCCAACTCTGTCAAACATCAAGATATAGAAATCGAGTGTGCTCTTTTAAGTTTTCTGATGGAGTGCGATTTTTTTTACATTATCTTTTGCTCGTTTTTTGCAATAAATATTCGTAGGTAACAGTATATAGCTCGAGTAAAAATCGCACGGTTTATCACCAGATATACATATGACTTCTACGTATTATTCAGTACGATTCTATGAACAGTCAACATGTTAAATTCTGAAGAAGCATAAAATTATTGTAAGAAAGATTCAAGATTAACACTAATGCACTAATGCATGTACTAAATTATTCCATGATAGATCCTTCACAATTTTACATCCATTTATCATCAGTTTATACTATGCTCTTATCGCAACTGAGAGATATGAGAACTCACTGTCTGAGTACCTAGTGAGTCAAACACCTTACGTGATAATTTCGACGAATTTCGCGATACTGATTAGATAAAAAACTTTCAGAAACTGTTAAACTCGTTTTCTCGACCGAGGTTTTATAATTTTTAATAGTTGTCACTAGACTGCGGATTTTATGCATTTACGATAAAAATGAATAGGCACAATTTAAACAGTAGACGGATTAAAAATATTCAAGAATATTAATATATCAGTGTCAGCTGATTAAAGTCATTAAAAGGACAAAAGAATTTCTGCTTGGCTTCTCTTGCTTGTAATTCGTGCAATCGATGTTTATTTTGCATAAAGATCCGCAGTCTAATTATCACACCGTTGTTAACACGTCCACAATCTCGGAATTTAAAATTAGCCTACTCAATTTTATACACATTTTTACCTAAAGTTATGGTACACACGCATAATATTTCGAGATTCTATATGGCTTTCCTCTGCTAAAGTCTTTCAATATTTTATAGAAGAGGTATGTTGCATTTGATAAAACATTTTGATAATGAAAGTAAACAAGGAAAGGCAGGCGAACGTGCCAAGCAAATTATTGTTTTCTACATTACTGCTGACTCCAGACGAGTTTTATACAACAGTTGACTCAACGGTTTATATTTCCTTCATCTTGTATCCTACACATTCTGTATCCAAGAAAATTATGTCAAATTGACGCGAAGACGGATGAGCATTTCTATCTATTACGTTCTCGACGTGCACAACTGATAAAACAATCTGCCAATAAAACTGTGTCGAATCGAAACGCGGAACGACCAAATGTTAATTTAAAGGTAACCGCAATGTACCTACGACTACATAGTATTTTACATAAGAAACATTATTCATCTATTTGAACAATAATAAATCTCAACAAAAATGCCCAGAGAAGTTGGATACTTCCGTCCCGCCAGATCGCAGAGACGCGCAGTGCATCGGCTGGCGGCAAAAGACCGACTGAAAAGCACGCGAGGGAGGGTAGTCCACTTGTCCCGGTGGGGAGCGAGAGAGAGGGAGAACGAGAACTATGTCTCCGGCGAATCAGAAAGAGAAGGAGAGAAACGGAGGAAGGGTGGGGAAGCGTAGTCGCAAGGAGGGGGCACTCGTGTCGCGCGATAACCAACGTCGAGGTGCAAACCAGCCGCGAATTCGAAAGGCGGCCAGTTGCTGTTCGCGCGTCGTCAGCGTCGCGTCGCGAGTACACTCGATCGTAACACGGAGGTAAATCTCATCGTCATCGTACATCAACAGTGATCTATCCTTTATCCCAGACCCGCTGCGCACGATCTAATCGGGACCCGAGTGTTCGGTTGCTAGAACCAACCTGTAGAACAATAAAAATAAGGAAACCCCCCTCAAGGATTCGAGATAGTGGAACAAATAATTGGTAGAGATCGGTAGAGGCGAAAAGTTCACCGGTGGATCACGCGATCCAAAGGTCACACAAGCGTTCTCGCCAACGTTCTACTGCTAGAAGCAGGCATGTTCAGCTCCTGACTTTGTGACTCGAAAGATAGCTTGGTAGCGTTCGAACGACAGCGAGTGTCACTCGCTGGCGTTAGGGCGTAGTCGCGATTGCTGAATGTAGCAATTTTCGAACTGGAGTTGGAGGCACAGTTGAACGTCCCTGCACCAGGATGTCGCGCGCTGGAGAACGCCTGATCTTCGATCGACGGGCCAGGGAAGATCCTCCCGAGGGGATCTCGTTGCATAAGCATATCGCGGCTGCGATTCGTTCGCGGAATGCCGACGGATCTGTTCCGTCGCTGACGCAAACAGTGGGTGTGCACGCGAGAGAGCCACGATCTCGGTGAACGAGGCTTGTTATCCGGGACCACCGACGTCGCGAAAACGAGCCGGGGATCGCTCGTGACACCGTGATACCCCGTCCGGTTGATCGGTGTAGGATAGTATTCGGTGTAACGCATGATTTCCCACGTGGCACGTAGAGCTGCGTGCACAGGCGGCTGGCCGCGTGCGTGCCGCGCTGTCAGCCGGACAGGCTCGTCCTCGAGCAACCTGCCCGCCGAAGAAGCGTCAATTAAATTAGCTGCACCTTTGCCCGGTTGGCCCCCTTCTTCTCCCGGTGTTTCGTCTTGCGTCACGTTCCGCGATGACGTCCTCGCCGCGATCATTCCGTTCGCCGAGCAACACACCAGCAAACGGGAACGTCGACGCGCCGTAAATCGTTCGCACCAGATGCGTCGACCGGGCTCCGCAGCTGTCGATCCTCCGGACCTGCTCTGCCAACAATTTTTCTCCCGCAGCTGCAGGTCTCGGCATCCGACATCGGTTTTCGATGCCGCGTCGAGCCTCTTGTTTATCCTCCGATTCGTCCATCGAGAATCGTCTTCCGCATCGATGTTCTTACGGCTTCTCTCTTTCCCCCTCGTTCTTCCCTTCCCAACGTTCAGGCTCGTTGAAAAGCGACAGCCCGTTAAATTGACGATCGCGCGCAATCGTTCGTGCGAGAACGTGATTTCGCGACCCTGGTCGATCGAGCACGGTCCGCTTCCGGCATTTTTCCTCGGATTTTGGACAAACATTGGACCGAGTGGGAAATCGGTGTCCGTCGGGGACGCGATTCGAACGATCCGCAATTAGAGTAGATATACCGGGACAATATAATCGTTGCCAGCCGCTTATCGCGGACTAATACGCTCGGGACGACTGAATCAGCGGGGAGCGTGTTCATCGGGATCGGTCCGAGAATCGATCGTACGTTTCAACGATAGCTTAGGCTGGTTTCAGTGTCATTGTCATCCAGCGATAACGCTGCTCAGATAATGATGGAGCTGTCTTTCGCAGCCAGGAAAGTAGGCCAGATGAACTAATTCTCTGAGAGAATTATATCGTAGATAGCCAAGATCTTCGACACCGACGATTTATCACACACAACGTGATAGCATCTCTGTCGAGCTTCGTTCGATCTTATCTAGAAATGACTCGATTAAAAACGCCGTGTTGTTCAGTTTGAACGAACCACTCGTCGTCCGCACTCCGACGTTAATTCGATCCATCGACGAACGTCTTATCTCGATACGACGGACGACAATGAGAGGATCCGACATCCGGTGGGAAGCTTTTTCCGAGTAACAGCGGCGACACTTTCTTATTACGATCCCGAGGAAAGGGTCTCAAAATCCCATTTTTCGGAACGGGTCACAGACTCGGGAGGTCGTTTCTATACATAATTCAGGATCCCCCGTCAGCCCCTTCAAAACGATAGAATCAGGACGACGTCTCCCGCCCCTATCGTTTCCCCCCGGAGGAATCGACTCGAGCAGGAACCTCTCGATAGGGCTTTTTCTCGAAACGATTAACCGGCCTCCAATGTATCGGAAACAAAAGCTCGGCCGTGATTGCGGGATTAAGCGTTGTCCCACGAGCTAACGGGCCGGGTCCCAGATATCCGATCTTAATCCCCCGCGCGGGGAGGAACTTTCACCCCTTCCCGTTCGATCGAACCTCTCTCGTTTACCCTTATCGCTGTCTGGAAATTACAATCGCTCTCCATTCGCAGAAGTCGCGGCAGTAACTACGCCACCGAGATAAGAACTCGCGAAATAAAGACGAAGGGGGTGGGTGGCGTCGAGGGGTGGCAAGGTCTTGGAATCGTTCGAACCTTCCGCAGCATAAGAGAGATTCTCGAGTGGCACCAACGCGCCAAACCTGTTTAGTCTACCGTAGATACCGGGGCAAAATGTTTATCTCAATATGAAAAGACCGAGAGCAAGATGCAAGATCGTTCTCGCACGAATTACCATGAGCTTTTCCTCGAGAAAGAGAAATTCGAAAATTATTGCAAAGCGGTGTGTAGATACTGCATCTATTGAGTTTTAAATATTTCAATTAAAATCTAAGCCCGACAGAATTTCTATCAACTGTGAACCCTTTTTCGCTGTTCGTCAACATTGCTAATTTGCGATGTGCTCGCGTGTCACAGCGATCCGAAAATTATGCAATTAATGTACCATAATTATGGAAAGCGTTACGTAAACTCATTACGCAGCGGCCGCCTGTGTTTACGGATTTATCACACGCCGGTTCATTTAAAAATGCTATAAATCTTGACCCGAGGATTATACCGATTTCCGGGGACCGTTCGCGGAAGGATTAACTTTGCAAATGGGATCGGTAAAGCCGAAAGGAGTTAGGCGTGCGTCGCCTGTACACCGGATGACAAAGTGTTCGACAAGACTTGGTGTGAGGAGAGCCGGGAGTCACGAAATAGGAAGCGATTTGCTCGCGCGTCTGCTCATTGTCCTGTGTCGCCGAAGAGAATCGCGGAATATCGGCCGCGACTGCGAATCCGAATATATGAATATCATTAAGCGGATGCAAATCAACCGTTACGAAATGTTTAATCAATCGACCGGGGGGGCCGATCGCTGGCAGAGACATGGTCGAATAATTCGGGTATGTTTCCCCTGTTCCTCGTTTCTTCTCTGTCTTGTCCGCCGCGCGTCGCCGCTCTCTTTCTTCTTTTTCCTGAGTCGCGATTGTACCGTCCACTGATTCGGTCTCCGGTTTCCTCGTTACGTACGTACGTAGTTGTCACCCGTTCCACCCCCGCCCGCGTCACGGTTCGTTTGTTCGTCAGTTGTTCCGGCCCGTGTGTTGCTCAGAAACCAATGCCGATGCGCGCCGATGGCCAATTAATCGCTCACGCTCGGCTGCGTTTGTGCTCGATGTGTTGATCGGCCCGGGGAAAAATCGAGACCCCCAGCCACCGGGGAACATGCGAGGAAGCCCGTCGATTCGGAAAACAGAACCACCCCTGGCGATTTTCCCCCGCGTTGTTTTCCCGAACCGGTTGCTCCAAATCTTTTCGATTCAGGATTAGGACTTATCGGACGTAGAGCGATCCTAAGGAAACAACGCTAAGTAATATCGATAAAATCGATTCGCGAATTCTCAGAGACCTTTCGTGTCCGATTCGTTCGACTGATCGAATTGAGTTGATAGTTGTTGGTGTCGCGGGTACAGATTTAGTCAAGCTCTTCAAGGAGTACTTCAGGAGATCGGCTTATACAAAATGTTGAGGGCAAGTTCCCTCTTAATCGGCTTGTTGCCTAAATTCACTCTTCTGGCGGCAAGAACACTTTTGAGGATTCTATTAGACGATAGAGATCTTGGATTCAACTGGCGGAACTGAGCGACAAATCTTAGTAAACAGTGAAAGTAGATGCACGGGCATCACATCAACAGATAAGTGCCTTGAGTAAAGCTAGATCGAAACTTTTCCCTGAGAATTGATAAATCTCGTTGAAGTGAACGACTCTAGAAGGAACAGAAATTCTCGTCATGCGTCCGCGTGTCCCGTCCGACAGGTTTCCGGCGCGTCTCGACGCGTAAACATAATTACGCACATTAGCGCCGGTGACAGGGGCTAACGAAGATCTTGTCGGCCGGCGTAATGACGCGTTAAAGTCTTTTAATTCGTCGAAGCGACACAATCGCGACTGGCTCGCGCGCCGCTCGTTAGATTAATCAACGGGTCACCGTTCCCGTCGTCTCTCGTTTTCTTTTTTGATATCGCCGAGAGCGACAGGGCCCTGAAGTTAGACTCCGTTGGGAAGGGATCCGTGGGGGGTTGCAGGGGAGAAAGGACCGGAAGGAATTAAGAGCGCGACGAAAAATTCTCTTCCCGGCCCCGGGTCCCTCGAATTGGGCGGACTTTCATTCGCGTCGTCGCTCCTTTCACGAGCATCGACGCGCTTTTTCTCCTCGACGACCCCGTTCGTCTCGCCGAAAGGAAACTCGATTCATTAAAAACGGCGGGCGGCGTCTCGTCGGGGACGTTCCTTTGTCGTTCGTCCCGTCGAATCATCCTCGGCATTCTCCAGCTTCCTGCCCCGTTTCGTCCCGACCAACTAACGCGGCGCTCCACGGAATTATAATCTGTTTCTCGAAAGAGACCCAACGCATACCGTTGGCCGACATAATGGCTGTCCATCACGATCAGACTGCGGATCTGCATTTCGGGAAAATCCGATCTTTCTGTCGAGGTGAACACTCTGACGTGTTCACCTGTTATAGGGGTCTTCTGGCATTGAACTCCTTCAGGACAAATGTCTCGAATAATTTCGTTATTGTAGTAATAAAAGATGTTTCCTTCTTTCCAAAATTAGAGACTTTGTTATAGAAAATCTTCGTTCACAAAGGATTAATATACATCATATAGGTCACTATATTTATTGTTTAAGAATAGTGAATACCGAACTATGAGATGTTTCATTTTACGAGGTGTAAGACTTTGACGCTTTTTTACCAAAGGGAAAGATTTTCTCACACAACCGACTGTCAATTGAAAAATTGAATTCATGTGAAATTTCGCAATCTATCGACAGAGAAATACGATAAAATCTGAAGTGTATATAAAATAGAACAATCGTTCTACGTTCTTCGTTAGTTTAGGGGACAAGTAAAGAACCGTTTTCCTCCGCGTTCGATGGGATTTTCCAGAAGTTGAGGAAAGTGCGTTGTCTAAAAGCGGCCCTTGTAAATCGATGCTGGCCTCGGCGTCGCTGCGGCAAAGAACCGGTGGCAGAGCCTTTTTTTACTCCGACGCGCGTCGCGTTGGTTAAACACTGCAATATTTAAAGGCGACCGCATTGTCGGACACGCGACGGCGGCTGCAAAAACGTCGACGACACGTGCGTTCGCGCGACCCACCGCCAAGAACGCCGCGAAATTGCGGTTTAATGAACGGAGTGCGCTTCACAAGGGTGTCAAAGAAAGGGGCTGCCAAGGCGAAACCGCTGCGGTTCCGCTGTCGATGACGCGCGCGGCCTTGCTATTTTCCGGAACCGTAGCTTCGATCTCAAAGTTAACGAGTCCATGAGGAACTTCGACGCGAGTGTCAGTGAACAAGCAACCAGACTATTCACTCTTCTGCAACCCTACTGCAACCATTACTGGGATTAAATCTTGGAAGAAATTCAATGTCGAAAGTGTAGTCGCAGAGATTTTGCTAACCACTTAGGTTCTTGATCTTTCACCGAACACTTGTACCTATTCAGACATCCAATCTCTGGCATAATTAATGGGATTCAACTCGCTGAATCACTCGAGCTCTCCGCGCATCCTCTAAAACTGTCCACGTACCACGGTTCACCGTCGAATCGTGCTCATAATTAGTCTCGCGAAATTTTTGACGAGCTAAAAACCTGAAAGTTTCGATTAGTCTGGCGGTCTCGCGTTAATTCGGAATCAAATTTCGTTCCAACTCCCCGGCGGGAATCCTAACCGGAACGGGGTCAGTGGAGAGACACTGGGTGGTCGCGAATTCATGGCAGTTTGATCTTTCAAATTACGCAACGGCCGGGCGATAGCAATTAAATGAGAGCCGGAGGCTGGCTCGCGTTTTAACACACGCGTACCGTCGACTTTGAAAATCGTCGTGTGTTCGTCGAAGGGCGTCCGAGGAATCGAACGACGTGATATCGCTTCGGGCGGTGTGCCAGCGTGATCGGGAACCGTGGAATTCCCTCGGGAGACCGAGTGTTTAACTTCACGAATTGTATCGGACGCCCGGGAACACAAAGAAACCGTGTTCCGCCTCGAAAGAACGCGCGCGCGGTTTCGAATGCAGATCGTTCGCGGACGGATTCGATAAAACCATCCCTTGTTCCCACCTTTCAGCGAACCTTGTAACGTGCACCGCGGCGAATTAACGGAAGCCATGAATGGTCACTTCGACTAAGTGATCGAAAAGGACTGAAACCTTTCGAACGAATGGCGTGGAGACCCCAGAAAATTACTTCCCGCCGATTAGTTTTTGAAAGGGTCGGGTCCTTGGCTCGCCGCCGCCACCAACACTTAACATTTCACCCACCGGTTATTCAATACTCCCCCCGAGATCGATGACTGACTCCTCGAACGTCTCAATGGGAATAGCTATACCGATGTTTACGCATTGCGCGTTTATCGCGAGGAATCCATTTTTGTGACACAATCTCTGCAAGTGGGGATACCTATACGTGTATAGCTTGTGAAGATCTTCGAGAATGAGATGGTGATAGAACGTCTATCCTTTGTATTACGTTTAACATGTCCACCATTTTGATGCTCGGAACAAAAATAATTTAGCAGAAGATAGTTATGAACTCTGTAAATAGTGTGCTACGTCTTGAAACAACACAGTGCATACACTTTGTGTACGTTCAGTATTTACGAATGTTTTCGTTCAGCACCGGTCAGACAAACATTCTTCAATGCGTTTGAACATACCAGACGCGTATCGGAAACTAGACAAAGAATTATTATACTGCTGGGAAACAGTTCCGTGTCTGTGCAGATACTATAGATCGAATGTTGAAATCTGTTGAAACAATAGAAAGCAACCTAATAACTAGATTGGAAGTCATAGGAACTTGCAAAAGATGTATTGATAGTCGTTGAAATCTATTTTTGCCATAAGTGCATAAAATCCACAGCTTACTAATAACTCTCTGAAAGTAACGTTTCGATCATTATTTCTCAAACTCTGTGTGCAAATAAAGTACGAAGACCCTGCCGCCCCGTGTGCAATTTACAACGGTGATTCCGATGTTTCATAAGAAATGAATGTGGTAATTCGAGCGGGAATGTCGGAAAATAGTAGCGAACGGAACGATCGTCGGTTGTCCTGGTTCCGATAAAGCCGCGGCGCGACAACGTCTCCGATAACGGCGGAACGTAGCGAGACGTTCATAATTAGTCATGCGAGGGTACACAGAGCAGAAGGAGCGCTATTGTCGCGCGAGATTACAGGGTTGTCGTCGCAACGAGATCACGAGGATTTTCCATCGGGCCAGTGATTCACAGTCGCGGGTGTAGCGATAGAACGTCGCCGTGGCGTCTCGTCGTATAAAAATCGAGAAACCGTGAGGAAAGTTAAGGGTGGGTTCGGGACGAGAAATAAAAAGAAAGAAAGAAGGAAGGCAGAGAGCGACAGAGAGAGAGAGAGAGAGAGAGAGAGAGAGAGAGAGAGAGAGGCGGCTACATTCGCGATTACGTATGGAGGAGATACATTACGGAACGATAACGACGTCGGGCCGTAGCGGGTCGATTTATCAAACCGGGCCCGGGTCGACGAAAAATCTCCTCGGGCCGAGGAGGAGCGCGCGCGAGAAAAAGGAGAAAGCCGGGGGAATAGAGAAAAAGGAATCGTTAGAATCTGCTTTTCGGGGGAGCGCGAGGGTGCCGGGAGTGGTTCGAGGAATCTGACCATTTTTCTGTCGTTGTTCCAGCTGGTCCGGCGTCGGAGCGAGGAAATAGAAATCCGGCGAGGGTGGCCGGGATGTTGAATGCCGCCGCGAGACACACTATGGACGTGATTGGATGCTCCGACACGAACGCCGTGAAATAACGAGGATGGCGTCGTAGTGGGGACGAGGAGGAAGAGGAGGAGGTTTTGCTCGCGAACTCGGCTCGGATGACGACCGGGTGTGCATATTCGGAGGTTCGACCGTGAAAGTGTGGTGATCCTGATGGCAATATGACCGACAGGATCACGTAGTGTACTGTGTGCGACGACGTGTCCCGCGACACGGTTCACGACGACCTGTTCTCTTTCAGCGAAGTGCGCCAGGTGAAGGAATCGGTGCGCGAATCGTGTTTCGCCGCATAGAGGATCACGCGTGGTGGGGTCCCGAGCACAGTGTGATATCGGATTCGCCGGGGATGCAAGCCGCAGACATGCCGGGACAACGTGGTCCCGGTCGGCTCGGCGTCGAATCAGCTGGTGCGAACATCGACTTGGTGTGAATGTGACACGGGGATAGGGGGTACGAAACAGAAAGGAACTCGAGGAGGTAGAAGAAGAAGACGAAAGAGGGTGGCAAACGAGAGCGAGGCGCAAAATGGGAGCAGCCTGGCGGGAGTTCGTGCTGGGAAGCGTGATCCTTGGACTATTTTCGAGCAGCCTGCTGAAGGGTGTCCTAACCAACTCGACGAACAGGTGCGACTATCCGCCGTGCAACTGCGACCATCATGGCCGGCTGACCTGCGACTGTAAAAACGAGGGAGAGGTATGTTCCACGTCCCATAAACGTAACTAACGAAATGAAACGCTTTTATCCGACGCCTCGATCGTTTCGGAGGCGAGCCAAGCCGCGTCGTCGGGGCAGCAACGAAACAAATAAAGCGTGTCCGAAAAGAAGGAATTTATAGGGGTTAGATTAACCATGGAGGTAGGCCGTTCTAAATCTCATCGTACACCCTGCGCCCTCCAGGCCCAGAGGATCTTGTAGCCTGGTTGGTCGAGCGCGAAATAGCCCATCGCGTTTAACTCGGTTCCTTTCGTTTCGTCGATTTCATTTCTTGCCGGTGGCCCAGGAGAGCCATCCTCCTCGGGCCAATCGCCGTCTCGAATCTCTCCCTTGGCTGTTTCCCTCCTGCAGGATCCGTCCGGCGAGCTATTCTCTCGCCTGGCACGTCCCTCTCGCTCCCCTTCTTTCCCACGAATTCATTGAGAAACCGCGGCCCGTCGTCCCTATCTCCCGAAAAATCGCGGACAATGCGACACCAGGGTCCGGCCCGGAGCTCTCCTTTGTTCCACGCCGGGCGCTCTTCCATCTCCGAATTATCGGGGAAAGATAACGAGAGAGAAAGAGAGCGGAATCCAGTCCGCGGTCGGACCACGTACCACCGTACCGTCACGATTTCTAACCAGGATAACCAAACCGCCGCGCTGGGGTAACCGTCGCGTCGGAAAGAATGATCGTGTCTCGTGCGGGCCCGCCTGTCCAATCGGGCCGTTCCATCATCCCGCCGATTAACTGCGGCCGGACGTGCGCGAAGAAATAGAGAGCCGCAAGTAGAGGTTGTCAAAATAAAAGCGGAAGACTAGGGAGAAGCTTAATCTCGCCAGCAGCGCGAGAGCGGAGGGGTTCCCGCGTAAATTGCGAGGGCGGTGCGAGAGCGACTCGCATCGTAGGGGGATATATACCGGCCGAAGGGAGCGGGGAGAGGGAACGGGCAAAGCCTCCATAAATTAGAGCGTGTTTACGCAAATCGTAGGCCAGACATCGTCTGGCAGGTAGGTAAGGTGCTAGGCCGCCTGTCCGCCTCTCTGCCCCGCTACACCTCCCACCACCTGACACAACTCCCTGCGTCCTGTTCTCGGATATTTATTACACCGGACTGGCACAGGTACAACAGCCCCGCCCGAGGAAAAATACTATGCGTCGAGAAAAATGGAAGCCACCCCTGACGGATCGCGGTCACGTGAACGCGAACATCGTTCACCGCGTTCTCCTCCCAATTCCCCAACCTTTCTCTAGCTACCTACTAGTGTTCCCGCATCCTGGGAACTCGTTCCCAGCCGTGGTTGTCATACTCGTATGCGCGTACCTTTGCTCCACCAATGACACAATCTTTGAAAGATGATTTCTCGGATTGCAAAACATGAAGCAAGCCGGAAGAATATTGAACAGATATACTCGGCAGCGGCGATCCAGACTTTACCTTGTTAATAATCACCAAGAATAAACATCTCAATGGCTAGCTAGATGACAGGCGGCTGAATACATGATCGAGGACGCATTTCCATTGCAATAGACTCGAAACGAAGCGAAGAACCGCGCAGATTAAACAGTGATCGGTAAATCGAGTAATTGAATACCCACGCGGCCGCGCGAAAAAGTGATCTGCATCCGATAGGGTTCTCGAAGAACCGTTGAGCGGATCGATTGGTCCGAGAACGATGCTTGAGAATGCAGAAGAACAGAAAGAGATCGACTCGAAAACGAGGTTCGACGTGCCCGGAATTAATCGGCTCCGATCATCAAACGTAAACGCCGAAGAGAGTTTCATGCCGATCCTAGATTCATCGCGTATGCGAGAGGGCCTGTCTGCTGGAAGAGAGGACTCAGCAGATTCGACGAATTCGCGCTTATGGGGAGCCAGCATGTAATCAAACAGCTTCCATGGCGGATTGCCCGGGTCAGCGTAATTCGAACTTCATCGAAAGTGGCTCTCGTTTCTGGCCGGGGATCATCCATTACGGTAGCCCGTGAATTTGTCGGTAGACGTTTATAGGCCGGCCTTGGAGGTGTGTTAGCGCGGTTACGGGCCGAGATGAAACGTTCTTTGTCCCGGTGGACACGGGTTCGCGTTGCGCCACGCGGTGTACACGGGCACACAATGCCATAAACTCGATCCGTAAAACTCCGGCTCCGTGACGAAACGACCGCGGGAAGTAAGCGCGAGCAGCGGTTACGTCGTGGAAACCAATCGGCGCGGTCGGATCCCGGCGTTTCCTGGTCGCCATCTTGCCAGCATGATCGGGGAGCCCGAGACGAGCCTCGACGACCGAAAAGACAAATACTCGGAGATCGTATCTTGGATCGCGGCGGAATCGCCGATGGAGTTCTCGAGCCGGGCATCGATCGGGAATTACGCAACCCTCGAACAACCCGGCATAAATCGCAGCCGCGTGGTATTTACGGACAGGTTTCCGCGGTGCGACGCGACGGCTCGCTTATTTTCGTCGGCGAGAAGGCCGCTCATCGAGTGAAATTTACGTTTCCTGTCCGACCGGCGAGCAATCCATTCGAATCCACCGCGACACCGCGTAGGCGCCGCGTGTGTCGCGTGCGCGGATAACGGAAGTGGTCGCTGGCCAGTTGGATAAGTTACGGATCGAATGTCGTATCGATGATCGCGGCTCCTGGATTCTGCGAAACTGTAACCGAGTTGACAACAACGGTCCCAAGGACACCGGTCGTTCCGATTGTTTCGACCATGGCTGATCCCCGACACAAATTATGTATTCGGATCCAGATGTCACAAGCGTGTCATCCCCGAAATTTCAATTCCGGCGGAAGAACTTAGAGGGTGGAAGGCTTAACTGCTTCGGCCCCGAGGGATTTTGTTCTCGGACGTTTTCTTTGACGGACCGTTGAACCCGCCTGGCCCGAAGCCTAACGCGGTACTAATAGCTAATTGCCAATTACGGCGAGGGATTCAAGGCGACAGCTGAATAATGAATAAAGACGCAAGTTTTCGCGATGTCCGTCCAGTTCTAAAGGGAGAACGAGGAGGAAGAAGAAGAAGAAGGAGTGAAACGATGCTCGAAGAAAGGCACAATATATTCCGCGAAAACTCGTTTCTGGAAAACCTTAGCCAGCATCCGAGAAGAAAGATCGGGAGGGGCGGAAGCAAGAGAGAAAGAGGCGGGAAGTTCTATAATGCATAGCGGGCTCGTGCGAGTTCTATCGTGGATTTCGCATAATAGAGCCGGCGTTTCACGAACACGCTCAGCCAATTTGTCGCGCCGTCAACTCGTGACTGCGAATATATCGAGAGAGAGTGGACGTCTCGGTTGGACCGTCTCACTCTCTCTCTCTTTCTGTCTTCCATTTTCTTCGCCACTTTTCCATTTCCTCGCCTTGGAGCTACTTGCTCGGACCCATTATCCGGAGACGCGTTATTCTCCTTTGTGATGAAAGACACGTAAAATCATTACGACTGCTCGTAATCTCTCGGAGACTGCGAGTAAAGCGATCGAGCCGGAGGATCTCGTCACGAGCGGAAGTGCTGTTCGCGAACGGTCGACGTTTTGCTCGAGATTAGAAGCGGTATCTCGCGAGCGCGAGAAAAAGCCACGGACAGTTTGGTGTCGCGCGGCCACGGCCGGTGAATAATTGACTGGCCCGTGAATAATTAAAGCCAGCCTTTTAGCGAATACCGAGGCTTAAACTCGTCCGCTTTCCCCGTAATGAGACGCGACGAGGTGAGGCGCGAAAGGACGAAATAAAGAACGCGGCCGGAGGCTGCAACCGCCTCCGTGTAAAAGTAACAGCTGCGAGCAGCGGGAGAGGGTAAAAGACCCGTCGTTCGCCGAAGGAGGCGGCTCCGGTTATGAAAATACTCGGGGAAAATGGGAACTCAATGCCGGAAACCGGCGCCAGGTACCTACGAGGCCGTAGAACGGAACAGCCAGCCGTTTTGCAACCGGGAAACGCTGATTCCCGGGACAACGACCCATTTTGGCAGCGTCTCGCCAATAGCCAATGAAACCGCGGAAGACTGTGGAAGCGCAAATGGATTCATCGTTACGGTCAAATGTGACGAGAGCGACTCTCGTTCGCGCCCATTGTAACGTTTCCTCTTTCGTTACGAGTAATTCTTGCTCGCTAAATTCGATCGTAACGACTGTTGTTCGCTTGAACGCCGCTACGATTCGATATCGAAGAATTAATTAATAACAGTCTGCTAGCGAGGTGCAAGCGCGCAGAATCAACAGGAATTTCCATTCAGAATGAAAGAGCTCGAATAAAAATTGCAAGAGCCCGGGCAGTCGATAGGGCGCGAGACAATGCCGAGGAACGGAGTTTCCCCGCGAAGGAAATTGTTTCGCATAAATCCTTTATAGACCGTAAAAGAGTCTGGCTGCAGCTCCTCCCTCGGTCTCACCCCGATAGGGTCGCAGGGCCGCCGCTTAATCCGCCATTACGTCGATTACATTTTCATTTTCATTTCGGGAAGCGGTTCGAGTAATTGTTCTCCTCTCAGCCGTCAACGCTACGACGCCTCCCAGACTCCGGGCCGAGCAGAACCGATCGAACAAGAAAATAATCATTTTAACCACACCCGCATACAACGAGGTAGAGAATCTGCGTTCGATCCCGGGAGGGATCACCGTCGATCCGAGTAATCAGGAAACGATCCCCAGACGCGCGGGAGTCGCGCGCGCATTTCCTTTTCCTTCAGGATCGCGGGAACGGCGGCTGAGGAGAATACACCGGGCGTCACACGCTCGACAGAGTTGCACGGACTGTGTACCTAGCCTTAAGGCTCATTCACATAGAACGATCGCTGGGAATGAGGATTGCGCGAGACAGAATTGTTGGAAGCCGAGGAAGATCAAAATCATTAAACATAATCGAGACTTTTCACAAGACTTCTATTCCAGAAACGAACTTGGATCCACTTGAATTAGAACATTCCATTTTGAATTTTCTGGTAGTCAGTTTCAATTATTAGCTATTTGTGCTTGGTCTAACAAAGTCAACGTTGATCTGAAAGAAGTAGGTTTGCTACCACCATGAAATATAGTAGTACAATAAACAAAGACAGGAACATTTGTTTCCACTCACTTTTTGCTAACAAGTGGTTGGACAAGGCGTCTAACACAGAGTAGAAGCGTCTCGCATCACTGGCAGAACGTTTTGGCCTTCCGCCAGCAAGTTTTACAAACATTTAGCCCCCGTAGCTAGCAGATGACAAAGATTTTGTCGCTGTATATAATTGCTCCACTAACGATGAGCACAGGTAGAAGATTCGGGAATGAGATTGCATCTCTAACAGCTACCGTTCGAATGCTACCGTGTTCGGATCAATGAAAATGTCGTGCCTCGAGCACGTTTCCACTATGAACCGACCTTTAACCGTCACGCGGAGGGTTACACGGGGCCGAATAAAAGCGAGCCGTTAAAACGGAATATCGCGTCTTCGTTGTTTTCTCTCGGCCCGCGCCAGGCCCGACGCTGTCAGCCCGCTTTTCCCGCTTGTCCCCCGGGGACTGCGAGGCGAGGCGAGGCTGCCGAGAAATAAAATTCAGATTCCCGTGGCTCGCACACGTTCGCCAGTCCCCGGTGTGTCCGGGAATCGCGTTTGCGAATATTCCGATATTGCGTTCGTCGAACTTTAATAAAGTTTTACCGTGAAGGGGAGCGGAAACGCTTACGCGGCGACGATTGTTCCGTGGCCCCACGTGAAAAATGAGCCGGAGCGGCGCGTTACACCGGACAACCGCGTATCGGACGCACGTGTAATCTGCTCTTTCTCTCACTCTGTCCCGGGGATTGTGTGTCGGGAATTGGTCAAGAACAATGAGACGCGAACAAAGGTTGGACGAATGCTGGGAACGGACCAAGGCGGGGATGGCAGATCGCAAGACGGTGGAACGCGTGGGTACCTGAGAAAAAGGGCCAACGAGAGCCGAGCTTTTATCAACGACGCCCTTTATTTTCGTCCGTTTCCTCTTTCACCTATTCAGAACCGCCTGGCTCTCTACCCAGTCCGTGATTACCCAGCGCTAATGTGTGGTTCGAACCGCTAATCGCGACCGTCTCCCGAACGTTTCTCTGTGCGCCTGTTCTTTCTCAACTTGCCAAAATCCGAAGAGATTATGCCGCCGCGAGCACAAAGCCGTGCTGCGTCCCGCGTGCGGGTCAGCTTAAAAGGTTTGGCGGAATGAGATTCGCTCCCTTGTTCCCTCCGTTCCGGGATATGAAACGAATTTCCAAACAAGCTCGCACCCAGTTTTGATTGAACTACACAAGCAGCTGACAACGGGACCATCGCTGGAACGATGTTGAAGATTCGCCACGATTTTTGCCAATCTTTGCAACCCCCTTTCCCATTTTCCGAATGCCATTGTCATTCATTTATTCATGGGTTGGACCCCTGGAATCGCTACACGCAGGAGCCTAACCCTAAAAAGAACGTCGGCCATGATAGAGGAATAAACGTCGAAGACACGGGCAAAAATGAAACGCTCGTTAGAGGAGGAAACTGGGTATCGAATAGTTTCGTCGGTCTCTCAAGCCGCCGTTCTCGAGACGTGAGCAAGAACACGATATTAATGTTAGGTCGGAGGATAGTTGATAACAAAGTTCGAGCGATCTCAGATAACAGCGTACCCGTGGAATAGAAATCGATTAACGCGTCCCTTTCGAGTGGGACGCGAATACGACGCAATTTCCTAGATTATTTCGAACGAAATTGCAATGAAGCAATTAAAAGGTAGACCCCGGGTATCGGAAGACATTCCGAGCTCCCTTTTCATTTTCCCGAGCCACCGAGCGAGTCGTGATCGTCATACCAAGCATACATTGAAATCGTTCTCCGAAATCTGTTCGTAATTGCTCGAACGATTAGAGAAGTTCGGGAAACGGCCGATAAACTACAATACCAGAGGGAATTCGCCGAACAAATTATTTATCAAGTATCGTTTCAAATTCATAATTACCCAACGCGCTTTATTAATACTCTAGCTAGCTCGGATTACATGCTTGCGAACCGCAATTTATTTCGCGTAACTTTCATCTTGCTGTTTACCTCGTATCGTAAAAGTGTAGCATTAAAACCGGAGTAACTAATATTTACTATACGAGCTATGAAAGTTATAGCGCAATGAGAAGGCGTTAATTGCTCCGGCATGAAGCTACTTTCCCAGCGATAACGCGCGTGTGTTCACCTTTCGAAAGCAGGCTAAAGTGCGAAACCTATGTTGCTCGAACAGTTACGCGATAAAGCGTAGATACGGTTGATTCAATGAATCACCGGACATCGACGAAATCAAAACGACGCCGATTACCGAGAAGCGACTCGTCGTCGCGGCCTTTGTTGTCGAGAGAGTCGCGATAATCTCGCGCGTATGCGCGAACGATATCTGCCGGAACTCGACCGGTATGCGCGAGCCGCGTCTTGCCATCGATTGTTTAACAAACAAGGAGAGCCCGAGGTGCCAGGTGCCATCGAGCATTCGAATGAATTAATAAAGACGCGCGGAGAGGACGAGCGGGCAGCTGGTTGCAAGTAGCGCATCCGCACCTGAGTTGGGGAGAACGCTCTTCCGGTTGTCGCCGACGACTGCCGTAAAATTGATGAACAACCTTCGCCGCGTTTTACATCTTGCGGAATATATGTCGAGGAAATTGAAGCTCGAGAAATCATGAGAATTGATGTGCAATGCAGCTTGGAAAGCGGCGAACGCGATCTCGGGGCGGAGAACATGTGTCGAGGAACGCTCGAAAATAGTATGGTCGGTTATCAAGGACGCGATACCGTCGGGAAAAAGTGGCAACTACGAAACTTCGTGACTGGATCTCGTTAGGGGCTCGGGATTTTCCGCGGACGGTTCCAGATGGAACTAGGAAGTGCCGGTGACCGATCGTGGAATAGTTTCACCAGTGGTCGAGATAACAGTATTGACCTGGTTAATTGGCGATACCGTAGGCACGCGCGGCCCCATAGCAGTTTTTATCACTTTTATTAATGTCGCGATGCTGGCGCAGCGAGCGTTATTTTTCAATGAAACTGGTCCGCGGTTGCACCGTGGTGTCGGGCTATATTCGCAAACACGTACAAACACGGGACACACTCGAATTTGTCAACTCTCTTACCAGGACATTTTGCTTTCGAATAGTTGCTCCGAGTTGACACGGATTATCCGAACAAGTGTTCCCGTAGTTTACGCTCGAGGATGATGCCTCGCGCAAGTCCCTGAAGGTGATGCCGGCTTATTCTTATTAAAGGACTGCCGTGCGCCGCAGCAATTCGATTATAAACGAGAGCGAACGGAAAGTTTCCAGCAAACAGACGAGTGCAGTACTCTTGAAAATACTCGCGGGACTCGACACGCTTCCGTTGGAAACTCATATCAAACTTGTTTACATGCCGGCAATGCCTGTCCTCCGGTTCCCTCCGCGTCTTCGAATCGTCGCCTTCCGGCATAAATTCAATTCCCAGCAATAGGAAAAGTTAGGAGGATGTTTGAGCACAGATTATAATTTCCTAGGACCAAGCTAACTCCCTTTCCATTCCATGTATAGCATTTCGGAAACGTGGTGACAGATAATTTTGCGCGTAATGGAACTTGGTATGATCGATTAAGTCGTACCGACAATAGCGTCGGTCACAGTTTTGCGTGCGCGACGATAACGGAAGTAATAGCTTAGAAGAAGAGTAAGACGAAGAGTTTCGAGGAACTGATATCAATTTTTGCATAAAGCAGAAACGAGATATGAATACAACAGCTGATAGAATTTGTTTGTTTTCAGGAGCTGGTGTTGACCACGGACGGGGACAGGAGATTGAGTCCGCACACGAGCAGGATAGTGGTGAGCAACTGTTCGTCCGTGGTCCTGGCGAACTCGAGCCTAGCCTCGATGAGCGGGCTGCGCTCGGTGGACCTGGTGAACGTGGCGAACCTGAGCCTGGTGAGGCAGAGCTTCGAGCTTTCGTCGCACAGCACCCGGACAAGGATCACCGTGAGGAACAGCACCATCGACACGATGCCGAGCTTCGTGTTCCGCGGGGACGTCGAGGCGATCATCTTCGAGAACGTGAGCATCGGTCAGCTGAGCGCGTTCTCATTCGCGAACTTGGTGCAAACGGAGACGCTGCGGCTGGAGAACTGCCAGATCGAGAGCATGGAAGCTCAGGCGTTCAAGAAATTCGACGTGGGCTACCTGCACGTGATCGGCGGCAGTTTCGGCGATCAGGTGCCCAGTAGGACGATGAACGACATCGAGGTCTACCACAAGTTCATGCTGGACGGCGTGAGAATGGGCACGGTTCGAAGCGACGCGTTTATCGTGCGAAGCCCGCGGACCGTAGCTATCCAGAACTGCTTGGTCGAGAGCCTGGAGAGCGAAGCGTTCGACGTGACCGCGCGCGGTGCGGTCATCCTGAAGAACAATACGTTCGGTAACCTGGCCATTGGGGCGTTCCTGGGTATACGAGCGGACCCCGAAGCGAGGACACCAGCTGGCTCTGTACCGGTTAGCCTGCACGATCTAATCTTCAAGAATAACAGCGTGGTGAATTTCGACGAGGGCTCGATGATGTTCGACCGGGCCAGTTTCCGCATTGAACTGGACAACCTACTCGTCGACCAGCCGTGCGACTGTCAGATGCTACCCGTTTGGAAGAACAACATTCTCAATTACACAAACGTTTACTCGAGGTTCTACACCAGACAGAACTCCGTGTTGCCGCCCACGTTCTCTAGCCAGGACTCGATCAGCGAGACCCCCGAGACGTTTCTGTGCACGGACGGAGAGATCGACGGCGTCCCGACCAGTTTCACCGACTACGAGACTCGGCATTGTTCTCTGGGCGGATCGGTGATGATGCTCGCGGTGGGGACCGCGGGCCTACTAGTCCTACTGATCCTACTCATCTGTCTGATCGTCTGGTGCTGCAGAAGGCGTCGTCGGAACAGCAGGAAGAAATGGATCAGCGTGCCGACGAACGCGCCCGACGTCGTTTCGAAGAAGAACGGGGTGATCGGCCGAGAAACGGCAGCGCCGAACGCGCCGGTTGACAGTCGAATAACCATGGTGGTGCCTGACGGAAGGCTGTACAGGGAGACCGAGTTTCATGTGATCGTCGAGAAGGCGGAACCGTTGACTACCGAGTTGTAACGAGAGCCGTCGCGCGGCTCGGTCGCGGCCGCGGCTCCACGGGTCGACGAAGAACTCGAGTGGACGGACAGGCCAAGCCGTTTCCGCGTGTACAAGCTTTGAACACGTCCGGGACATGGTGTATCGGTGGCCAACAAAGCGCGACGAGCACGCGCGCCCCGGTTTTTCACGCGTTGCGAGGACTGTTTGAACAGCTTGTGCGACGCGCACCGTGCGACCTCTCCCCAGCCAGTGGGAATGAACTAGTACCCCCACCGGTGGTTCCTCAACATTTTTCACGTACTATTAACAATAAGTCGCGTCCTGGGAACGAATAGCGCTGTGGAGATCTTGGAATCCTATTGTTTTCAATTTAACCGACTAATCCTTTAGTACAAGCCAGTTTGTAAGCTTCCATTCACATATCAGACACGAACGCCGATTATCCCGACGCGACCCGGCCGGCTACCAACTACACGAATCCGTCTGCCACGTGGTTTACTCCGTTACTCGTCACGATTAAGAGTGTTTCCCTAAACGGAGGTGTCTCGCGGATAATCGGCCCCGCGTTCTTTAGTTAAGTTTATCGTTTAAGTAGCTTTCGAAGAACGGCCAGTGCGTCGTTCGAGAGGACTGAACTGAACGCACCCAGACGATGTCTGCGTGAAGAAGAATCAGCGACACACGGAGAATCCTAAACTCGTTGATTCGTGTGGGACATGTGACCGGATCTAATTACGGTTCGACCATCCATTTTTGTGCGTCGGCGAACGTTCCGAAGTGGAAACTAGCAAGTCTACGGTTGGTTCGATCGAATCCAGCGTGGGTCTCGAAGACCTCGAGCACTTCGTCTTCGGTACTGTAGGGACATTCGCGCGGAAAGCAGTGCCATTCCTATAGAAACGCGTGTTCGCGTACGCTCGACTCGAAAAAGACGTTCGACCCAGAACGAGGTAGAAAGGTAGTCGAATACCAGTCGCTCGAATACCGAGAACACCACTGTAACACCCTCTCGAATTGATTGCGTTTCTCACTGTGCTTGTAACACAATAAAAATATTACCTGACATTCCTTGACAATACGGATATGAATCGATGAGACGTTCGAAGAGAAAATCTGTAGTTCTAAGAGCCGAGCGGAGAACAGATCAAAATCCCCGAGCGTGTCTTCGTCGCGATTACTCGCGAGCGCGAGTTCTCGCTTCGACGAGGAAAGTGCAACAACCCCTTGCGCGAAAGTCGCCCTCTCTCGGAGACGGCCAACCCTATCTGCGGGACCGTTGATTCACTGTATCATTTTTTGTTACTGCGACGCGTTTATTTATGAGCTTGCGACATCGCCAATAAATTGTTGTTATTGTTATCAGTTGCTGCGATCAGTATCTCTAATTTTGACGAACGCGGGGGCGGGGCAACGTGAACGTTATCGGCTCGAAGCGGAGCTCGAAGCGAGCGTAAATTTCCTCTGACATTCAGAGCACACGGTCTATTACGAACCGGGCGACTCAAGGTTCCGATGATTAATGCACTCCCGAGCGATCCGCGAGGAACTGTTCCTGACCGGCGGAACGGGGATGAGGAATTTCCCGCGGGGAATTCGAAGAAGAGCTACGGAAACAGCTGATCCATCGGAGCCGCGTGCGTTATTCAAAAGCGGAACGCGAGCGAACGGCGGCTCCGTCCCCGGTGTGTGCAGCTATCTCGCACACGTGTGCAAGCGATGCATTATTAATGCGGTCGCGCAGCGTTGTTTCGGTTCGCGTGGCCGCAGCCCGGAGCAGCAGGAATCTCTCTCCTCGGAACCTTTTTCAGGTTGTTCGACGACCTTCGAGCCGGCAGCCTTGAGAGGCGTCGAGGCGCGACCGATTAACGGCGGCCCGCGAGAATAAACTCGGTCCCGCGAGCATGTACGCGCACGCAATTATCATGCTCTTCGCCGCGCGAATTAAGTTTTGTAAGGATGGTTTAGTTGTAATTATCGTGAGACTGTGATATAACGACAGCCGACTGTATACTTTGTTCTACGTCGATCGGGTCTCGTTGACCGTCGACCACCAGAACCAGAGAGAAAGAGAAAACGAGAACGAGAGAGAAAGAGAGCGAGAGAGAGGGAAAGAATGTCTGAGCGAGAGTGAAAGAGACACGAAAAATAAAGAAGCTGATGCGCATAGAACGACACGATACTCTATGCATATTTTACCCCAGTTCCCCTTTTGTGCAATAGGCAAATACGTGAACACTGTCGCATTGATCAACAAGTTTCGATGATTGGAACAACGGAACAGAAACGCGATCGTTCGACTGCGCGATTATACCTACATGCTGATTCGCAGATCGAGGACATTCGTGTATGCCGGACGTAGATGACCCCGTGGGACATTGTCTGGCTCCGATGAGATCCAGAGCAATAAAACCACGTCTACAGGTAAAGGTGACAGTCTTTCGACTGATCGCATTGACCGTGTAATGTCACTTTTAGGTGACCGAATACATGAAGATATCACGAAATTGATTAGAAAAAGACTGCAATCCTGATTCGTTTAAACCATCCTGAGCATACTAACTGCCTTCTTTAGCTAACTGAATGCAGAACCACTATAAACCATGAAGAAATTACGAAATTGATTGGAAGAGGAATCCTGATTTGTTCGAATCGCCCCTACACATTCTATTAATTATTTCAATCCACCCACCCGCGAAATTCAATCATTTTGAATGAAGGTATTGACTCCTTCTACTACTCGCACTGATTCACGGCCACATTTTGTGAAACGATCCGTATACCGTGATATAAATCGCCTTTCAATAACTCTGTTATATAACTGACAAGCAGAGGCAATTCATTTGTATCCCGATATTTGACCCAATCCCTATAGAGTTCCAACGAAAGTGGTTCTAAAAAGAGACGGAGATTTCAGCCGATGTTATTTAAGATTTTGCTCGTTGAATGAAATATGCATTGCAGAGGTACGGTATCTTTTTAATTCCGATATTGTTATGATCAATGTCCTCCTCCGACCCTTCTTAGTTCCACTTCTTTACCGACGATCGATTCCGCAAAAGCAAGCCAGAACAATTTGCTACTCACCTGAACGGAAGAACGCCGTCGAGAGCCTGGCTGACGTTGGGGGCTGACGACAGAGCAAATCCTCGTCCAAGTAACGTTGAATGCACTGAGAAAATCCTCTCTGCGGTTTCTTGCATCAACTCCGAATCCTCTTCCACTTCTTCGTCTGAAAAGATACAGACGGTCGTATGAAATACATTTTTATAATAAACGATCTGTATGGCGGATGCATTAACCAGTTTATAATATAAAGGAGAACATTCCACGGTAAAACGTGTCAATATGAATGTTGATATAATCGAAAAGATTGAAATATCTTCAACGGGAATTATGAAATACATATCAAATAGCATTAATATTTGATATAAGTATTTTACAGATGGCATTACAACTTCCGTATGCCGGTATCTACACGATTAAAAAATTAAAATCAATTATAACTAGTTTCTTTCAGTATTAGAAATTAAAATTATGCAAATGAGAATGATTTGTTGCTTTATCATGTGAGTTATTGCGTACGGTCTAATATAATTCTTGAAATGGCCGCAATTAATTGCAGAGGGCTATTGATTTTTCACGTGATCGGTATTTCAGGTTGCACGTAGAAACACCCTTACGATGATAAGTCTACCGAATATCTTTTCTGCGTGAATAATACGTACTAGACACAGGTGGCAATGAAAGATTCTTCTTCATAAGACTCGCGGCGCAAGCTCCACCAAGGAATGATAATTCAGTTTCCAAATTTTTCAACCCGTTTCCGGATGCTATACAGTCATATCCAATAACCAGACATTTAAACCCGTACGTGATTGCTCCCTCGTTCTTCATATAGTCTGACGCAGTTTCCAATGAGAATATCACTTCACTCCCTGAAATAACGAATCCACTTATTTGTATGAACGTCTATTATAACGCTTATGGTTCCTTGATTTTAGAAATACTGAATAGTCAAATTTACTAGCTTGGATTTTCTTATACGAATTACACAGTTCATTTGTTAGATGTGCTTGATGTTTATTATAGTGTACGCACAAATATATAAATATACTTGTTCGATCATTTCCTACAAGACCACTTTTATGTATTCGATTTATAAAACCAAAACTCCAAAATGAAGAACGTTGACTTATCAGTAATTCTACCTACCTGGTAGTACGACCGCGTTTTGAGGCCATTGGCTTTGTATGTTGCTCATTTTATGCAATACTGGCCAATGTAAAGGTGGGTCATCTGTTGTTGTGTTTACGTGTATTCTAAAAATTGGAATTACATATTAATGTATTCGTGTTGAAACATTTTTGCACAACATAAGCAAACTCTATTTACCCCGGTGAAGTGCTTGGAATTATGTTTGGAATGTATAGTTGCAAATAATCCTCCGGCTGAGCGGTACCACATTCCGGTGTGAATTCAATAGACAACCATTTGACTGTATCCGGGAAAGAGACTCTGTAATGGGACACCGTGGCAGGTTTGTAAGGATGATCACTTTCCAACCACGTGCAATGATGACTGGTAGTAATGGGCGGAGATACGTGAGTCTGAACTTCGCTTTCTTGAGACACTTGAGACGAGCCCATAGAGGATAACAAATTTAGTGCAGCAACGTGAGGAAGCATTTCCTGTATTAGAGTGAGAACTTGTACTCCGCTCTGAAACAAAAACGTTGGTTACGCACGTGATACGTTTATAAAACTGTAGGGTCATTACAATAAGCCACGTCTTTTAAACCCTCGCCCGTCTCTCGTTAATGTGTCTAATTTGACACATTTTGTTTCTAGGATTGCAAGGATAAAAGATTATTCACTTACAACCCCTTCAGAATACAGCTACAGATGTATAGCTTTGAATATCAAAAGTTGACGTGAACTTGAAAAAATGAAGATGCTAAAATAAGGGACGCCGTTGAGGGTTAAATTAGAATTTAAAAATTCAATTTGATCTACGATCGAAACAGACAAAAATTGAATGATCCCTACATCGTATACTGTTCTGATAAAAATCTCTGGCATCGAAGAACGAAAAGAAATCGACTTGGCGTTGAATGACCCTATAAGCAGCAATATTTAAAAACAATAGTCTTTACTCTAGGATCCGATGTAGCTAATGGACTGATATGCGCCATGACCAAAGGTAACAGAGTTGTTATAAAAGTGGCGTTCCCTAGAACTTCAGTGGCTACCACTTCCTCCGCCTTTTCTCTCGCCAGCGCAAAAATTTCATTGGATCGTTGAATAATCGTCGCTGTCATAGAAAGAGTACACTTTCTAGCTTGCACTTCGGCCATCGCCTTGCTCGTGTGCTGTCCATCAGAGTCTTGAGGGTTCGAATAATACAGTACGTGTGGAATTTGGCCTCTTGTTTGTGTTGTACCTGCATAGATAAAACATAGCGTATTTTCTTTAAACCTAGAGAAACATGCTTTATTAAAGTACGTACCATTAAAACTCAGGGAACAAGCTGTAAAAGTAAAAGTTGTTCCATCGGGACCTTTAACGACGCTTAGGCCGCCGTCGCCATTACTTGTTCGTCCGCCACGGTTTCTTAGTCTAATGGCGTACTTCACGTTTTCCTTTATGGGTACAGGTTTATCAAACTTCAATTCTACTATGTCGTTTACACAATCATCTGGACCGAATGAACCGCGTGTAAAATCCAAACTACTCCAACGTTGAGTGTGAGATGGATCATTGCCTGTGTTGTTTTGCTATTAAAAAGAAATCAATTAACAAATTAATGATTTGCATTAATTTATATCTGCTAGAAATAGTCTACCAACGGACAATCCCCAGTGACATCTTCAGATCTTAAGGGGTAGACTCGTTTCCTTCGTAAGTCTAATATTTCTGCAAGAACTACGTCCTCCCAGAGTTTCATTATGATCCGAAGATGTCACTTTGGGTCCGTCCCTTGTAAAAAGTAATAACACGTACATCGTCGAGCAACTCTAATTCATAATCGTAAACTCCAACACCACCGTAGATACCCACTCCAGCGATAACAATTCCAGGCTGATCGACGGAAAAACAAATTGCGTCTGGAGAACCATTACCAGTGTTCCAAGATCTGGTCTGTACTACTCGAGTGAACCTCGATGGTGTAGTGTACATTATTCTGCCGCAGGCAACCTGAAGTTCATCCTCGTTGCCACTAGACTGTGCAGCCAATTCAGCGATTACTCTTTCTAATAAATAACAGCAATGGAGAACCAATTCTGGCAGTGACTGTGTCTTTTCTCTGCATAGACTTTTCTTCACGGGAACTAGGATCAGATCCAACAGTCTGTCAAGAACATCGCGAAACGTCCAGTTCAATGTTTCCTTCCCGGAATTCTCCATTTGCGACTTGTAACTAATTTGTTCGACTAGAATTGGATACTGATGATTCTCTGTTGAGTTTATCATTAACAGGCCAGTATTGTCCGATGGGCTGAGCTGACGTTTAATGCTATCGCTGCTATCCATAATATTATTTAAAATCGGAAATGTACATCGTAGACGGATGGTGGGATTGCATAGAGAAGCCAGAACTGCGGATAACAATCTGTCCTTCGAAGTTCTTCCTTGCTCCTAAAAAATATCGTGAATGTTAATTTGTTTAGCGGTGAACTTTTTATTTATATAACGATTAGATTCACTCACTCTATCAATTTCAGATAGCAGCTCATAGAGACACGTCCACTTTAAATACGCTGTAGGATAAAACGCATGGTAACAAGCGACAAATGTTCTATGACACTCATCCAAGATGCTGTTGGTCACTTTATTATTTATGGCACCGGAACCTACATTTAATGATATTTATATTACACAATAAAAAGGTAAACCCAATGTAAACATAAAATATGGTAACGTACTTTTACTCGTTCGTGTTTTCCCTTTACTTTTGGTATTAGATGGCACAGTGTCGGACAAAATTTGATGCAATAGAGCACGCACTTCGCCTATGCATTCTGCCAGACGCACCGACTCGGTTGGAGTTTTCTTGCCGACTGTAAATCATTAATATTGTATTAACTATGAATTAATATGAAGAACAAAATGGAGTACGTACTTTGATTCGGATAAATCTCGTTGGTGTACGTTCTAAGTAATCTCAAACTAGCTTTACTAATATAAACTAAACGCTCCATTTCCAGCAATGTGTGAAATGCAGATGTAGTATGAGTCATTGTATCATTTAATGACGCTTTTAACGTATTCCAACTCCATTGAAGTAACGATATTAATGACTGAAAACATTCCTGAAAAGAAAAATGTAACATGAATATCTTTCCATGGTTTTCTCATTAAAGAAAATAGAAACATACTTTGGTGACGGTTCGGCTAAAATCTCTTTTCAATACGTAAACTGGTTCAATTTGATATCTTTGTCTGTTGGGCGTTTGATTTTCAGGCGTAACAACTCGATACAATAATTGTGGTATTTGCCCGGCGTTCACGTCGGTTCCGTTATTAGATCTTTTTGAAGATTTGAAGTAAAACATAACTCTGAAAGAAAGTATAAAGATAATGATATCTCTTTGACTTTTATTATTTATTCGCAGTCATACTCACTGATCTTCAGCTGTGACCATTCCTTGACCACCAGATCCACAATCACTGGCAGGGCCACTAACTTTGGCCCAAGCGACGTACCACCTGTTTGCTTGTAACGAAATTGGCTCATCGAATAGGATAGAACATTTCTGTCTTGGTCTACATTCGTATGGCACCTCCTCGGATTCTGCTAAAAGTTCGCCGTCATTTTCCTGATCTCCTCCATCCATTCCAATATCAAACAGCTAAAATCATTTGTAATATTAATTGACTTATAGAAAGTCTCATATTACATACCTGATACTTACCTTTATTTTTGCAGTGTACTCTCCGCGGCCACCAAACAAACTATATCCGCCAAGTAAAATATCGGTATCAGGCATGAATCTGATAGCCTCGATAGAATGAGGGGTATAGCCCCACCCACCACCAAGACCTAGAAATGTACAGAAATGCATACTGATGAATATAGCAAAAGAAAATGTGAACTATTCAATGCTTGGAATACGCACTTTCAAATCTGTTCACCGTAACAAAGTCTTCGCGGCTGTATACTTTGCCTTGCGTCGTCTGATTACATTCGTTTTCCTCGATTATAGACAAATTTTCATCTTGAGCCTGCGTCAAGGTATCCAAACATCCCAACAAATGCATTGCAGCTTGAGATCGCGTTACGAAACAATTCGATACAACCGGCAGTGCTAAACCTGGGCTCAAAATGGAAACTTCCAAACCAGGAATCCCTCTAGCTTCCGTAGAGATAATGTTGTACAAACTGATTTCATTGTTCGTCGGATTGAATGTCCAAATGACGTTATACAAAGGATCTAAACACGTTGCGCAACTACTAAAGTCAACTTGATCTGATCCGCTGTAGCTATTGCAAGTGCCGTCCCTTTTGCTTATGACTAAACATTTGAACGAATTCGCATGATCGTTTTGATGTGGAATTAAAACTGAAACAAGTTTTTTGTTATTCGTAAATATACTTGCGATGCAGTAATGATGGAACAGCGGTTCACAAAAGAAGGACATACTTATGCAGTTTTTATTTGCCATAACAGTACTCCTTGTTAAACTAATAGAATTTATTTCATCAATTTTGACATAAGTCTGATCCCCAGTCGCGCCGACCCATGTTGCTCGTCTGCCCCAACGTGGACCGATATTCGCAACTAAATTTGGGAAGCTATGCCATGGCTGTGTTCTATCGGTTCGATGATTCGCCGGTGAAGTATTGGAAGATTCGTTTTGTCCGTTCCACCAATTCATGCCCAATTGTCCTTTCTGTATGTAACAAAGAAATATATAAAAATATCATAAATTGTAGTTCAATTAGAGGTGTCCTAGAACCCGAAGATGTCATGGAAGATGATATTGGGATTCCCGAGCATATTAGGGTGGGATTCTCCAAAATTTTCGGGATTCTCGAGAATATTTGGGATTTTCGAGCATACTATGGTTCTCGAATATCTCGGGAATATAGATAAACCAATGTAATAGATTCAATGTATTTTGCGGCCCACTTTTGTGGCGTCACGTAACCCCATTGCCATTTTCATTTGGCCTATTTGTCTGCAAATGAAGCGATCCAGCGCGCGGAACAACGATTCAGAACAGAAATAAAGTTATTTATTTGTGGCTCAAAGGTTGTGGCATAAACTCGTCTAAATCTAAAATTTCACTAAATTTTGTGGGCCCCGGTGTCGGTATATGTATTCGAAAATCCCGAAATTTTCGAAAACCCGATTCGTCTTGACCGGATACCTGGCAACTCACCCCGACCATTGGGTACCTGACATTTTCGGGTTCTCGCACACCTCTAACTAAGTTGAATCAATTGAAACAAGTTAAACATTAAGAATAATATATACTTGATAAGCTCCAAATGTATACACTTCGCCCTTTGATGTAAGTACAACAGTATGATTGCTTCCGGCGGCCACCTGTGTAGCTATCCCTGATATCTTAACTTGAACTGGTCCAGCATGAGCTACCAAATCTCCCACGCCTAACTGGCCGTATACATTGCTTCCAAATGTATAAACTTCTCCATTTTGTAAGAGGATCACTATATAATCGATTATAAAATCATTAAAATTCTGTGTCGAATTTGTTGAATATGCAGAAATCTATATACATTACCTGTATGATGCAACCCGCATGACACTTGAACCACAGGACTCTCGCTGGATATGGAAACTCTAGCTGGTGGAATACTAGCGATTCTCGTAGCGTCGCCTCGTTCTACGTCGCTTCCTCCAACACCTTCCTCTGTCATTAAGTTACTACTAAATCCAAGTACGATTTTGCCAAAATTACTTTTCTGTGCTGCGCTTGGTCCTGCTAATTTGTAAAAAAATTATCATTACATTAAATGTTACACAGCTCAACTCAGTTTGACACATGCATATATACACCTATTGTACGAAGGCATAGATATTCGACGCGTGCGGGAACCTAAAAATGTCGGGTACTCTATGGTGTAGACTCTAGACTACTCTAGAGTCCCAATATAGAAAGCCCAATATATTCGAGAACCCGATTGCGATTCTGAATCAAATTCTTCACCCGTCCTGACCTAACATTTTCGGGTTCTCGCACACCTTTAATAAATGTGCACGTAGCCAATCTTTGAATATTCGGACCTTTCATCTTTATCCCATACTTTGGTGTGCTTGGACCTGCCTTTGTCCTCTGTCTTTGCTTGATTTCTCCCAGCCGCTTCTGTAAGTACTCACGAAAGTTTGAACTTGTTTTACCTGAAATAATCATATATTTGTCATTTCAGAGTATTCAATCGATATTAGTAAATACAATATTTGAAATGTCTGCCTATACATTATAAAGATATTTAAACTACACAAGGGCCATTTCATTCCGACGCTTGCAGAATTGGCAATTTTACAATTTTAAAATATACAAAGTGGTTGATCTGTTTAAGGATTGAATGTTTACCAATATAGCAGCTTTTCCTCGCACAGGTGCGACAACATCCACACTCTGCACAGCCACTATCGCCTTCGCCGCATCCACATTCCCTGAAATCAGATAGTTGTAACTTTCTTCGATACGTGATGCTTCTTACATATATACGAACACTTACTGGCCAGGATTTCGATCGGGACGTATGCTACTCGTACAGGATATGCTGTAGCCGGTACACTCTCGACATACTGTGCAAACCATGCAAACACGATGCCTCCATTGATGCTGTCCTGGCAGACACATACCTTTCGTTTCTTCCCACTCTTCCGTAGGCTCTACAGCATCTATTTACAAATAATATTATTACGGTTTGTATTAGAAAACAGTTCAACATTGACGTATTTATATACAATTACCTTCTTCAGTTGCTAAAATCTCGTCCTCTACTGTCCCCATATCCATAGCGACCACTGTAGTGTTTTTATTAATAGTATGAACTGTCGTGAAACCTCTACCGCATTGTCCTTTATTGTTAATTCCAAATGTGTACAGATGGCCTTTGTTAGTCAATGCTGCAGCATGAGCTTTTCCTAAAGAAACATGCACGACACATACGTCTCTGAGATCAGTGACAATTCCAGATACTGGATCACTATGTAAAGTATCTTTGCCAAACATCAGTAAAGATCCTTCCTTTGTCACTAATGCAGTTGATCCATTATTGCATGCGGCATCTACGATAAACTGTCCTTCTACTTTTGCTATCTTTTTTGGTTTAACTGGCTTAGGTTGCCGACGAACTTTACCTGAAATATAAAATACATTTAGAAATATTCTATAACACGCGACCATTTAGTTCAAGCAATTTTACCGCGACAGGTTCATAAACTTTATTGTCGAATCTCTATTTAAACTACTTACTGCTATCACCATCTTCTCCGCGTCTAGCCGTACCCGCAAACAAAACTGAACCATCTTCCAGAATCATGACGACATGTTGGCCATCATGTCCAGCTGCAAAATTTATAAGTCTCGGTCCTTTGCCAAGAGTAAGTTCTACCCATCTATTAGGCCTTGTGTTGCTTTTCATTCCAAGACTGGTTCCTTTCCCAGTATATAATACCTTTGAAGTATAAAATAAATATCAAATCACCATATTTCTCAATGAAATTTGTTTACATGCTTCATTAGTACTTACTTTGCCAGATATAGTTTTTAATAAACCAAACTCCTTCCCTGCTGTAATTGTAGCAATCTCATCGTCGCAACCTGGATTTAATGTATGAACCACCTGCTCTTCGTCGAAAGCAGCATAACCGAAAACGTCTACACATTTCCTTGCCAGCTTTAATGGCAATTCCGTCGCAACCGTTACTGGATTACTTAGCATGTTTATTGTTCTAACTACGAAACCATCCTGTCAAAATAAGCAAAATTAAATTTCTATTCCATATATGTAGTCAGATTATATATATCGACGATGCCAACTACTGTAAATCACTAACGTCTTTTCCAGCTGTTATCATTCCCACACATTCACCATCAGAGAACATAACAGAAGATGACCAATCACGACCCTCTAAAACAGCAATTCCTGTCACTACCAATGTTTCTGCATCAATAATTAATAATTCAGTCTGTTTTCTGGGTGTGCATTTAAAGTATAGAGTATTCTGTAAAATAAGTACAATATTAGAAGCTGTGATTTCTACCGAAATGTAATATACCGGTATGATCTCGCACTGCTATATAAAAATACCGGTATTTAGCGGTTTCTCTAATTTATTATAATTTCCAAAATATTTTTAAACAGATTTAGAACCAGTATTATTTTATTATCGATATCATGTTAGCAAATAACGAAACTAATATGTACATAGCAGATCTTTATGCAAAATAAAAATTTTCTAGCTGAATTGCAACGACCTAGAGTGAAATAGAAATTTATTTTCTTTCTTAAATTTTCAATGGGTTGAAAATAATATAATGGTATATGCGAATTTTTCCAATGAATTTACTCTTTTAAATTACACCTATTCATTTTTCAAGTTTCGAGTGGCAAAAAATACGAAATTACAATTGACAATAGTTGACATATACACACAATGTTGATATTCAGTTTCGGTAATCATACATTTCGATAATGTAACGATTTCGATATTATATTGGTTTCAGTGCAGCCTTATTAGTGCAATACCAGTGTGAAATCTATACCGGTTTTAAGTATCTGATTAGAAGTACGTTCCTTCATATAATCGGAGGATGAACTTACGTTTGCATAACCAAGCCAACCCGTTTCAGTTGGATGAAAATCTTTTCTCTGAAGATACAGATGACCCCATATAGTTCCACCGTGACCACTGCCAATTTTTAATAACCCTCTACTTGTATGCAAATACAGGTACTTTCCGTCACTAACGAAGCTTCTTCCATTCAATACTATATTATTTATTTCATTTGGTAACTTAAGCATAGAAGTATAAATCTTAGAACATTTAGGAACTCCATATGTAATCCAGTCTGGTCGTGCGAGTTTCCCTAGTAAAACAGCTTGTACACTTCTTTGTAAGGACGTTAATACACATGGCATCTGCAATGTACACATTATAGTCAGAAATATTAGAATTACATATCAAAATAAGTCATTGTTAGACTGCAGATTCTTATGCAAAATAAAATTCATCTAAGTCGATTGCAAGAAATGGAAGCTAGATAACAATGTACTGCATCTTTCAATAATCTTGAAAAGTCAAAAATAATGTAACAACATTCTTAAATTCATCTAATGTATTTACAATTTTGTTTTTCACTTATTCGTTTTTACTATAAATGTATAAAAACCGCAGTCTAGCCATTATTAATTGAAAAAAAATGTACTTGGATATTTTGGACTGCTAATGCTCTAGGACACATGAGTAAAGCAGCTATTGCTGCCAATAGACGACCAGTATCACCTCTAACAACCACAAGACTTAATAAACAGGCACAAGCAACTGCTGTCAAATGACTACCATCATTGGCAGCAGCTGATTCAGGGCCATGCGAAGTTGCAAGATCTAATAATAAATCAAAAAGGGGATCTGTAAAAGAAAAAGATAGGTTTGTAATATAAGACACTGTTAAAAGATATGTATATAGCAATTATAATCGTGGATGCTTACCAATAACATCATCTGGTTCAGATTTGAGGCCTTCAGGAAGTTGTCCTTGCAATATATCCAATAAAGCAGACAATGCTTTCGTACATAAAAGAGGTTCGATTGTTCTACTCTCTCGCATTAATGTGAAAACACTTCTTAAACCAATACCTACAATCTTCAGATAAATGTGTGTGGGTTAAACTGAGACTTCTTCCTTTATATTCACTGTGTACTATCCGTATTACCTTTGGTAAGTTTTGTATAGTTGATATCCTATCTTCGTCATCACTTTCTGTATCGATAGTCTCGCTAAGCTCCGGTGGTGTTGGAAAATTGCAATTTAATGCCCTATAAACTTCACTTGTTGTCCTAGCATGTCTTTCCAAAATAGCACTTCTAACACTAGCAAACACAGCGAATGCAGAAGCATTGCAAGATAGTTCAATTTCTGGTGGGTGATTATAATTCAAATCTCCGCTTAGATCAATCTAAAAATATTGAGGATATGGATTGAAACATGTATAAACACATATAATATGCACATATAAAAACAATCAGAGATACCTTTTTTTTGTCTCTTTTCCGTATAGATTTATTCTTCTTACATTTTCTCCATTCTTCCTTTTGTCTGAAAATCAAAACACATAATCTAATAAATAATATAGTTACAATATGATAAACAAATATTTTCAAAAGTGTTGTTCAACTTATCGAACAGATCTAAAACTATTGCAAATGTTAGTACGATAAAAATATAATATTCTTGTATTTATAAATAAATATTATTGTACTTCTATATTAGCATCTGAATTAAATATTTACAATCAAACATTTTTATTCATCTTTATACTTGACAGTCCTAAAAGATTTGAAATATTTAATAAACACTGTAAGGACAGCGGTTGTTCTATTTACGTCAGTACTGTCAAACTGACAGCCCTGTGGCATAGATTAATTACAATAAACAAACTAAGCATTATAGGTTACTTTAAAAACTTAGGACGCCTAGTAAGTGTTCGTGGAATTTTACGATGCTGATCAACGTATTGTATAATAAAGAGTAAAAGAAATATGATTTTTTCTTATCATAATCATTGAGTTTGATAAATGACAAGTGATGTCACCGCCGAAAGCATCAAGTAAACAAAGCATGAGGGAGGTTATACGGGTTTTGCACCTTTGTGCTTCGGCGATGCTTTTGAAGAGATCGTAAAAGCATTTCGCAAAGTTCTCCGGCTCGGGCAGCAACCTTTCGTGGTCCCCAGACACCATGTTGTACACAAAATTTTAACGTACGAATCACCAATTCATTTTCGTAATACTATTGATCGTTGACATTCTCCTGCCTTCCCCATGTGATTCCATCGCACGGGTTAGAAAAAGGGCCATTCCACGAATTCTATCGAGGTATTTATTTGTTTGACCTGCGATTTCAAATTTAGAAGCAACATGCAACGTAACAACGTATTAGTTTTACAACATTCGAAAACATCGAAAGATCCGCCTTCGATGTATGTTAAGAAATTCGTCTTGAAAGTACACCGGCGGTCAAAATAGTTATGCACCCCACTCCGACGTTTCAAACACACTAGCCGAAACAAGAGTTCTTTCTTATGCCATAATATTCGATGGCCGATTCGCAGCGCCCTTATTCAGATGTGAAATGGGGTTGTTGAGAGAATTCTTGATACACCAACGCATTCCTCTATTATTCATAGAGAACAATGACTCTATTATTTTCATAGAAAATTTACATTTTGTAAGATATTTTCTTAGCACCCTGGAGATCTTTTTAAACCTCGATTAAGGTCAACGTCGGCACAACGTTTGAATTCGTTTGTGAGTCATATTGTATACCTACAGTTGATAAGTTATATTCTACCATTATCTAATAAAGATACATCGACATTTTCCAAAAACCGGTCAAACCGAATCACCGACGAGATACTAATAAAGACTGCCAGCCTTACGGGAGTTGGTGTCACCCAAATATTTCTGTGTTCTCATACGCCCTCTTGAATGTATTCTGGCTGGAGTAAGAAACAGAAAGCCATCGACGTGATCTCGTCGGTGCAGAAGGCCACTGAAGAGATTCTCGTCGATGAGAAGCAATGAGAAGTATTGAGAAGGCAAATCGTCACGGAACCATATTGATGTGAATTGTTACATTCTGCACCGAACGTATTACAGATATTTCAGAATATGTTTTAAGGTTTAAAATATTAAAAGCAAAACTCAAGGACAATAGATTTCTAGATATAATATGAAGCATAATTTTAGGAAAACCAACAATAGTCTTTATACGAGATACCGCTATTTGTAATTTCAAAATATTTCATAAACGAGAACTATTACCTTACACTTTTTTATACATAAATGTTTCAAGAATCTGAGGGAACAGAAATATATGTTGAAAAGACTTTACTGTAAAAGATTAGATTGCAAGGTGGTCAAGGGAGTGTTAACATCATTAATTAGCAAAAGGAATTGTTATAAACATTTGTTGTAAACTCTAGCTAATGGAAATGTAAAAGGAGTAAAAGAGAAAGGTGTAACGAGTTATGGTTAATAATAGAAAGTATGTATATTTAACAAGAAATCAACGATACAAAAAAAAAAATAACAAAATGAGAAAATGAACAATGAATGATCGAACGAAACGAGATTTGATGAGTGCCAGTATGACAAAAATAAACGCACGAAAACTTTGATATGTGTCAATATGACCAGAATAATCGCAAGAGAGCGAGAGCGACAAGGCAGCTCTCTTTTACACCTGCGTGGGCCATCGGTTTTGGACGAATTACGTAGTGGAGACTTTGAAATTAGACGAGTAGGGTCGCAGCAACGTTCGTTAGGGTAATGACCTAATAAACAAAGGAGACAAAGGAATAGGATAACGGAATTGGAGTAAGGAAAACATGATGCGATTGCTCACGAGACGATTTGACGGGTTCGACGAACTGTCGATTACATTAAATCGACAACATTAAACAGCCAGAAATCATAAATTTATCTGTGAATTGTATTGAATAAATAAATGCGTGCGAATGTTCATAGTTTAAAAGTTATTCCGTATCTCGAATACTATTTCGGGCGTCGCGTCGGGCTCCGGGACCACGAGGACCAGAAGGACCAGAAGGACCAGGGACTTACCAGAGGTGGACCAGAGGTCATCTACAGCTACCCTGGCCTACCATCAACGATCCTGTTTTCTCCTTCAACGGTTCTTTCAACGGACAACGGTAAGTTTTATTACTATTAATATTGTTCAATACTTCCTTTGTCTACCCTTGGCCCAAGTTCAACAAACCTGTCCTACAACTGTTCATTCAACGAATACCATCAGTATTATCTCTAATATGCTAATTGGAATTTCCATTGAAAATTTCGGTATTGAGTCTTCTTCAAATTTACATTTCTTGATTAAAAATGGTATTCCTCCGATCAGAGGTCCCTCAGGGGCTCACTCACAGTTGGGACCGTGAGTGAGTACGGGGAGTTGCGTCCCTGGGGCAACCCGAATCGCCTATGGGCCGCACTCGTGTGCATGGTTAGGCTTGCGCTTTCGTGCGCGCTTACATTTGCTCTCATGATCTGGTTCTCTCGTTGTATTCGCACTCTTGTGCATGGTTAGGTTTGCGCTTTCGTGCGCGGTTATATTTCCTCTCGTGAACTGGTTCTTTGGTTGTATCCGCACTCATGTGCAGGATTATAATTGCTCTTTTGAGCTGATTGTATTCGCACTTCTGTGCGGGGTTACAATTGCTTCCATGAGCTGGTACTCTCGTTGTATTCGCACTCATGGGCTACCCGAATCGCCTATAGGCCGCACCCGTGTGCGGGGTTAGTTGGGCTCTCGTGAGCTGGTTAGAATCGCACTCGTGTGCGGGGTTAGTTTGGCTCTCGTGAGCTGGTTTGATTCGCACTCGTGTGCGGGGTTATATATTGTTATGTCTAACTGTTATTAGTCTGTTTCAGCTAGAATACACCATGAAGAGGACACACCACGAAGTGGACACACCAAGAAGAGGACACATCAAGAGGACTGCGGCGTATTCTTAAGTTAGTTTTATTTGCCGAGCAATTATTGTCTTAGCGTCACCCCCGAACCTGAGCCTTCCGCTCAGGTTCATGTTTCTTCTTTGCGAATCAAAGCCTCCCGCCTTGATTCTTCCCTCTTTTGCGAATTAGTCTTTTGGTCCACAATAATTGCTCGGCTTGCGTGCGTTAGTTATTAAGATTGTGTATTGTCGTTGTAAATATGGTATGTCGAGTAATTATTGCCGTAACTTCACTTCACTCGTTTCCTTGATTTCGACACAGCCTTCTGCTGTGTCGGACCTTGCTTGTATGTACCAGACCGGTTGGAGCCGGTATTCGGCGTCGATTCATTGAGAGGGATGGTTCATTGAGACCTGTTCACTCGTGTAGCCATGCTACAGTGTCCTCTCTATTCGTAATCCTACCCATGTTCACCACAACTTTTGTTGGTTGGTGACAGATAGTTGGTGGAGAAATGGGATATCGTTTGAACACTTCTCATGGCCATTCCTCTCGGTGAGGACACGTTGGGTATCGGTTCTGGTCGGTGCTGGGCAGCAAGCAATGTACGCGCCGCGCCCCCTTCGAACCAGAGCTTTCTGCTCTGGATCGCTCTTCTTGTTTCTCACTTTGTAAGAATCAGAGCCTTCTGTCTGATTCGCGTTTGGCCCCCGTGGATTGGAGACTTCTTCTCCGATTCACACCTTTTGCTCCGCGATAATTACTCGACATACTTGCATTATTTAGTATAAGTCCGTCGTTGTAAGAAAGGGAGCCAGAAGGAATATTGCATTCGTTCTGACTCCCTTTCGGGTCTCTTGTGCAGCAACCTCCTCGTGGTGAGACCTGGGCAATCGGTATTATCCTCTATTTGTAAGAACTTCTAGTATCTTATGAATAGGGGATAATATCGAGCTAATAGCTGCACATTTAATAAATATGATGATTTTCATTAAATTCTGTCTCTATACCTATTGTCTTCCATAACATTTTGCAATTTCACCTTCCTTCAGAACAAGATATATGTATTATTCAAGCTGGTTCACCCCGGGCGTGAACACTGTCATATATTCTCTGGTTCTATTTAGGGAAAGAGTGCGGAACCACCAACACCGACGAGATATAGTATCTCGTTGGTGTTATGTAGTATTATAAGGTAATTACAGAATGGGTAATTTGAGCATTCTACTATATCATTCTTCTTCTACTTGACGAGTACATATCTCGTCGGTGGTAGAACTTTTAGCGATGTGGTATATCAGATCACTGTAACTTCCACGTTATCCCCGCGCCCGATCGCGCCCGGAAACGGGGCTCGCTGAATAGCACAGGCGCTGGCAGTCTTTAATATAGTATCTCGTCGGTGACCGAATTGAACTAAAATTTTTGCAAATTACTTTATTTTGGCGATTTGGAAAAAAATATTTTCTTATTTTAATGTCATTTCTTATCATACCGACACAACGTAGTATAATGAGGGAATCTTTTTAAAAAAATAACCACCTTCCTAACATACTCTCTGATAGTACATATCTCGTCGGTGTCTGTACTGATCGTAAGTCTGTGGCAAAATGCATTGCATGCAATATCTGTACGGTAAAATATATAACGAAGGTATATATAATATATTTTCTATGTTATAAAACATTTCTTTTATATTTCTTCTTCAGATAGAAGAATTTTTAATTATTATCATTACCATAAAAAATTAAATTATATATTGCTATCATTACTAATTATATAATCATGTTTATATACAGCTTTTGATTTATGGAAAAGATTAAGAAATAAGTGCCTCAAAAGTAATTTCAAAGGAATCCTACATAATCTAATAATTCTGTAAAAAAAATGATAAAAGTCGAGTCTCTGTAATAATTATCAATAAATAAATAAAAATTTGATTCAGCCACATATTTTTGTAACTACACATTTAATACTATTTACACAATTATAGTGTTGTTCCAAACAATGTCTATACATACTCATGAAAACAAAGTGACTTCAACATAATGCATTCATATCGATTCTGTATTTATTTCTTTTTTAAATATTTCAGTATCTTAATGAGTATCTATTTAGATTCGCTACAAGCATGAACTTTTTTGTACGAGTACTATACATAGAATATATTATATGTAACATTTTTCACCTATGATCGAACAAATGATTAACACTAGACTCAGTAAGGTATTTAGTCTATTTTTCCTGTAACGACTTTCACATGCGGATATACAATAACATTTACAGATAGAACGTTTCTAAAACTAAGTAATAGTACATAGTATTACATAGTACGCACAACATGCCAATCGCTTGTAGAAGGAAATCTTTTAATCTTGTGCGGTAACTGTGTTACTAGCGGAAGTGTACTCCATATTTTGATCCTCCACGGTCTTTTGTGGTGTTTCGACGTTGGGGCTTTTATCCATGTCGCTATCAGACGATGATGAGTCTTGAGGTATCTCGATACCATGAGTTAAAAGGTTGGTTATCCCCTCAACGTCCACCGTGCTGTCCTGCTCATGTATTTTCTTCAGAGCGTTTGAAACGATACAAAGATCACCCCTAAGTTCGCTGACCACAGCGGTGATCTTTTGAGCGTCAGTGAGAACCTCCACAGATTGCGTATAAGGATTGTACCGTAATCCGAATGAACGTTTAATTTGATTTGCGAACGTTCTGAAACAAACAATTGTATGATACTAGCGTTTTATTTACAGGCGTTGACTTAAAGACGCGTTTCCAGGATTGCAAGGGACCGGGATGCGCCTTCTTATTTCTCGATAATGCAAAGAAGGGACTTTTCAGTAATCAAAAGCGCTAGATAGAAGATCAATCTAGGCCGCATTCGCCCTCAAAAATCCTATTTTTACGTTTACGAGGCGTAATTTGCATTATTCGCATGTGGCTGTCGCAGCTTCATCAAAATATAGCTGAATGCGCAGCTTTGTGCTTCCGAATAATGCAAATTACGCTGCATGCCATGCAGTATCATTTATTCAAAACATTGTTTACATTATTAAATATATCGGTATCTAATCAATTACTAAACATTTAGCTATTGTGTGAGGTATTATACCAATTTCATATCCGTAAAATTTAAAAAATCATAGGGACTGGAAAAATTCTAGGTCGGAAGAAATGTATAATTTTCGAATTAAAATAGCTCCCAGTGCAAAGGGTTAAGAGGTGGTTCTCCATGACAATACGAGACGCAAATGAGGAATGAAAAATTGCAATTTCAGCTACGTTTTTTAGTTATAAACAATTAAAAATCCGCCTAAAATGCGGCAACCCGACCAACAGAGGTGTACGTTGCGAACTCGAAACGGTTGTGCGCGATTTCGGTATGTATATTGCATATGCATATTTTTTGTGAATACTTGCACTTGCGAGCACTTCATTCAACGTTTATCGAAACAATGGATATATGCAACCATTTTATAGTTATCACGAGTAAATTATTTCTGTGAGTCAATTGGAAAGCGAAAGGGCATGGCCCTCTTTTCTGTCTACGACGTACGTTTCGTACACCTCTGTTGGTTGGGTTGCCGCATTTTAGGCGGATTTCTAGTCGCTAATAACCAATGCATCAAGCTGAAATCGCAATTTTTCTAATCTTTATTTTCATCTTAAACTGTCATGGAGAAGCACCCCTTAAATTTTTTCCCACCTTAGTCGAACACCCTATATATTTAAAAGAATATATACCGCATTTTCTCTTTCGCCTCTTCGAAGCTGTCCGTGTAATAATATTCGTTTTGGAAAGCTGTAATGATGCACTCGCTCTTGCAGGTGACTTCCGGGTCAAAACGGAACGTTTTCTCCGGTGCGGAAACCGCGTGCTTCAATTCCGCAACGGAAGATAGCAAGCCAGCCCCGTACACACGAAGTACGCCATCCTGTTTGCATAGTCCGAACTCCACCGTGAAGAAGTACAGCTGCGCAGAAACAATAGAAAGAAGCGGACAATGTATAGAATGCAGAAAGAGGCACGTTGCCCTCGTCTCGGTGCGAAATAAATTTTCGTGAAGTTTTAATGAAACGGAGAAACTGCCTCGAGCACGATGCACTCACCGTTGCCAATTTATTGATGTCGTCGTCTGTAGTACCAAGAGAAGCGAGTCCAAGTTCCTGGGAAAATTGAGCGAAACTTGGATTCGCTAGGAGCGGCATGTGTCCCAACAATTCGTGGCAACAATCTCTGTAAATGAGAGGAGAAAATTCGTTGAAGCAATCGATGACAATGGCGTTTGTAATGGATTGAAATCGATTCTACGACGAAACAATGTGTACAGTGTAATCCACAAATAGAGACCAGAAAATAAATGAAAATTATAAAATGGCATTTTATAGATCTACGGAGCGTTAAAAGAAACGATTTTACATTATTTTGTAAAACTAACTCAGGTTTCCAGCGATTTCTTATCACACAATAACTTTGTTATTTATACATATACAGTAGGACCTCGATTAACCGGCTTGATCGGAAGACAGCGCGACTAAATTAAGGCCCGATGGATAATCGACAACCGAGGGAAATCATTAAAATGTCCATTAGACTCCAAAATAAATTTTTTATTTTTGAAAATTTGTTTCCCTCCATAATATAATCATATTTAAACGCATATTTGGTTATAATCGGGATCCGGTTAGTCGAGGTCCTACTGTACAAACTAAATGTTTGCAGAGAAGTGTGAGTGTAGATCAGTTCATATTTTCGTAAGATCTCGGAAAATATGACTTTGAGATGACCTACACCCACACCGACTTTTAATAACGTTTAATAACTGGCTAATACCAGTATACCAATTAAGAAAAAGAAATTGAGCAAAAGCATTCTCTATAAAAAGAATCTTTCTATTTATTGTGTATAGATAATATGTATAATAAATACTGTGTAGGCTCCAATTTTTTTCACGTTCAACACATGTACAAACATGTAACATATACAGGGTGTCTCGTAACTGGTGGTACAATCGAGCAGGAGGGTGATACTACATGAAAAAATAAGTCGAAAATATAGAATAAAATTTTTTCATGGGAGGCTTTCGTATATGGAGGAAGTAAAATTGGTTGATCATGGTCAGACGCGGCAGACGATTCCTATGCAATAGCACGTGTATTCGCTGCATTTTCAAACTCGATTCTCTCGAAAACGAGTTGCCAAACGAAAAAATGTTATTCCTTTCTTTTGTCTTATTTTTTCATGTAGTATCACCCCCTGCTCGGTTGTACCACCAGTTACGAGACACCCTGTATATAATAACTTGTTAAGGATTCTCAACATAGGAATTGATAAAATAAATGAAAGGAAGTTACGATAATAATGAAATGTTAATTTTAATTTAATATTTATAATTTTAATTATATCCTCCTTTGATATTTTTATTACCTATTAAATGGTATACTTACGGCTCGGGTGTGTAAAATGGATCAGACGAGTGTCGAATATATTGTGTACAGTGAAACACGCGGAAAGCAAGTCCTGCAAGAAAGTCCCTTGGAGAAAGGTAGCCAGCCACAGGTCGAAGTTGAAATCCAGTCGTTCCTGTATTCATTGTTAATTTGGAATTTTTAAATAAATCAATTTCATGTAAGTGATGTTAGTAATCGCTAATTCGTTAACAGAACTTCTTACTTACGTTTTAGGAAAGTATTTACATCTTGTAGTTGTGGTATGTTATCCTCTCTGTCGTGAGAAATTTAATGTTAATAATCGTAATTAATACAATTGTGACGATCAATAATTTCAAAAATGTTGTTATACCTGTAGCCACAATATTTAACCAGCTTTGGCCAATTCTCCAGATATTCCTTGCACGCATGCTTTTGGTACAGATCGTGCAATTCGCGGAAGACAGTTCCCCTAAGGAATAAGTTAAAAATCATTATAGTAGTGCTCGGAATAAGCAGTGCTTACATTCTTACGATCAGTGATCAATATAAAAGAAAAATTGATGTAAACGAGCACGTAACATTAACGTCAAACTTAAACCTAACCGTGAATGCCCATATACATATATAGAACAGAAGCTTTCCAATCTTTATTTCCATTATTTATTCCATTACTTATGTTACGTGGATTCATGATTTATGTTTACGTGTGATAAAAAATGAAGTTTTTAGATCGTCACGACAATGATTAATATATTAAATCTATTTATCAACATTATTTTTATCGGATCAATATGCGGTGGATGTCTTCAGAAAAAATTTAATAACTTTAATATTGCTTTCTTTGTAAATATACAATAATTGTATAACAAGTAGATGATGGTAGTACATCATATTTAAATAATAAAATACTATTTGCATATTGTACAAGGTGTTCATTTGCTGAGTGACCATTATTCACCGTTCGCCGGTTTACCGATTCTGCAACACATTTTTAATAATATTCCACTGGCTATTAAGTTCGTGAAAAAATTATTCCACCGATAGGAAAAATGCAAAAAAGTTGTGCTGCGTTTCGTCCAAGTCTGCCAAATGTGGACTCATCAGTAAGGCTTGTGTTTTGGTTTACCTGCCTACAAGAGAAAACCCTACCTAACTTTGTTGAGTGCAGGCACTACGACCAAGTGTGGTAGCGGCTGTTCATTCCCAATACTAAGCTAAGGAACCCTAGTCTAGAAAACCCTGACCGTATGCTACTCTAACCCAATTCAAAGCAAAGCTAAGCCTAGGCTAAACAGACTATGCCTTAGACGCTAGCGTACATACTATTCTTCGGAACTTGTATATATACTAACGAAAGCGGAATGAGATCTAGCGGGAAAGCTAAGTACATGTCGCTGGCCATCTGGTGGCAGATTCTGAAGGTTTACACCTGCGTTGGGGCGCCAGCAAGTACCTACGTATATCTCTGTAGGTAGAGTTGTAGCACTTTAGGCGGATTTTTAACTGTTAACACTAAACCTACCACTACCGGTCAAAAGATCGGTCTTGCATTTTTAATTTTATATTTATTGAAATTATGACATTGCTTACATGGAAAATGATTCGATAAATTTCTTTATCCAAGCACATATTGCAATAAAAATTGGATGAAATCTAAATAAATAGAGCCTTTGCTACATAAACCATACTCGGTTTAAAGCATTAAATAAATAATAATAATAATAATAAATAGAGCCTTGTCGTTTTTATCAGGTAAAACATTTTAATCGCTTTGTTGAGTGTCGCGCCCGTTCATGACGACCCTAACGTTGGTCGGGTGGCAGTACTGTAGGCGGATTTTTCACTGCTAATAACTAGACTGCGGATGTTTACGCAATTTTCAATTTTTGCAGACAAATTTGAAGAATGTGAAATCATGTAAAATGTTACTTTCAATGGTAGTAGTTTTTGTAGATGTAAAATGCATAAAAATTGTACTAAATTCTGTGGAATTTTATTTTCTAGCATTTTTTGACAATTTTTTGAGCCCATAAATGCATAAAGATCCGCAGTCTATAAAAAACTAAGATACGAAGCCGAAATCGTAATTTTTTCATTCATGTTCGTTTTATCACAATTTTCCCTTATCTATCTAACACATGTATACCATACGTAGCAAATTATACGTATACAGTTAATGTTAACAAAACTTATTTGTTAAAGTAATCATTAATTTTTTTGACCCATGAAGACTGTCTTCTCGAGATCTCTCATTCACTGGTGCGGATAATTGACGCTGTACTGTATAAAGAATAAAGACTTTAATGCAACAAATTATAATTTCACGATACTTATTCTTGATTTGCTGGTTGATTTATTTTTCCAAGTGTACTATCTATAATATCACCTCGTTTGCCAACGCATTTTGTAGATTATTCAGGGATAAATCGTTTATCTGCCCTCGCGTGGTACGCATCCGGTAGAAATGGGATTAGTATAGTCGCTTCAAGATCGCGAGGATAAATCGAATCAGGGCAATTAAGGAGCGCATTCAGCACGAGGCAGTCTAAGTTTGTTCACACGTCGCGAAGAAGGAAGAAGGAGAACAAACTCTCCATCTTGTATTGCCGAGATTCAGAGACGAAGTATCTAGAAACTTACGGCTGGAGGCGTATCGAACGAAATGATCGTTTCTTCGTTACAGATTGCCTTTACGCTCCTCGAGGCACGTGCGATGATTTCAAAATAACGAGCGCAGGGCTTCATAAATACAATACTTCTGCAGTTCATCATTTTGTGAAATAACTATAAAATAAAATGTTTCTTACTTCTCAATAACTTTTAATTGATATAAGACGGATATCGCGAATGATGTTCAACAGATTGGTTCTCTTTTCTAATTAATTTTGACAGTGGTTTCGAACGCGTCTCATTTCTTCTTACATGATTTTTCGAGTATGTTTTAATGACCTTCATACTGCTTTTCAAGCACGTTTTATTTATTTTTATGTGGCTTTTGAAATACATTTCTCATTATTTACCACTAACCATACGGAGCACAAAGTGGTACAAGTTGTTTTTCGATGATTTCATTCTTAATCAACGATTAATGATTAACTTCATTAATCGATTGAATCAATCGTCCATTTTTCAATGATTATCTTTTCGAATCGTATACATTAATCAATCAATCTCGGTTAAAATTTTAATTGATTAATGCCCAACTCTGATAGAACTAACATAAGAAATCCACCTACAGGCGCAAGCGCTAACCTAGCTTAAACCGTACCTCGTTTTGCCACTGTACCCACTGTCTTTAAAGCAATATTAAATAAATTAATTAGAGATTAAATAAATAAATGAAAAGAAAGATATACACTACCCCGGCCGAAAGTTTGGAATCACTTGAATTATATGAATGAGTTATAATATCAAATATTAACTAGTTGAATAATATTTCTCAACAGATTTCAGTATTTTCTTATGTCCATAATGCTCTTGTATAATTTATACACTAAGTGTAAGACAATGTTCAGAATGCACTTTTCTAAAGGGAAATCTTTGGCAATTCCTACAAGAAGCATGAAAAAATATCAAATCAGAAACATTCGGAAAACTAATTGCCAGGATGCCCTGAATATATCAGTCTGTTACTAAAAATAAAGGTGGTTTTTAATGAAAAAGCAATTTGAAGAAAAATACGCATTCCTGGATACAAAATGTAAAACATACAGCTCGTAAGTTTTTTGACAAGTTACTTTTCCTTGGTTGCCCTAAAGGCATTCAGTTCTTTTTATAGTTCCAAACTTTTGACCGGTAGTGTAGGTGCATATGATTTTGTAAGGGTCATAGAAGCTAATACAAACCATGTTTTGATTTCCTCCGCAGTGTACTGAATACGAGGAATCTGCTGGCCGCTGAAACGAAACAATCAGATCAAAATCGTTTGGTAAAACGACCTCAGAATTCTTCTTTGTAGATTGTTATACATTTTTCACGTACTATCTATAATTGTTCGCAATATCAGCGAAATGTTCACGTCGTTTGCGATACACCGGATCTTTGAAGCCCTGAAACACCAGGTTTGATTTACTTAGTGATTTCGATTTAGCGGAAACAATTGATTATGATGAAAAGGGAGAACGTACAGGGTGATCCGCGTCTAACTCAGATCCGTACATGAGCACCTTCTGAGCTTGATCTAAATCCGATATTTTTCGTGGGAACCAAGGCATGTCTACTTCACTGAAATCTGTAATATATCAATCCATTGGTACTTTGGACAAATTAATTTTACGCACGGTGTTTCTTAAAATTATTCAGCATGGCATTTGGGAAACTTTTTCTTCATCTGTGACAATACTTTGGTTTTCATATTTGATGAGAGGATATACTATACTGTATTCGAGAGAATGAAATAACTAGACTGCAGATCTTTGTGCACAATCGAAATTTTCAAAGCCAATCGTAAGGAATTCAAATAAAACAGAAATGTATTTGTTCTCTTAATAATTTTGTGAAGTCAGAAGTAACAAAAAATATTTTCAAATTCATGTAATATGTTGTATTTCATTTATTCATTTTTGAAACCACTATTACATCAAATACTAGTAGCGAACGTGTTACACATTCACTATGAACCTTTTTCAATCGAGTGACTCTTCAATCATGAACATTTAGAGGACGTACGAGAGACAAATAACATTGACATAACAAAAATGTTGCTGCATTCAACGTAAATACGATAAAGTTTATAATAATGTGGATAGTGAGATACAATAAAGTGAAAGAATTTTTTGCTGAATAAAGAAGAAAATGACAAATCTTGGATGATAGTAAACACGAATGACGAGTTAACTCGTCATCACCGGTTAAAAAGTTAAAAGATGGATGAATGTGGAAACTTGCATATGCTTAAACAACTTAAAAGTTTATTAATTAAATACGATCGTGCCGCTGTGCTATTTTCATTGACTATAGCATTTGTAGATCCAAACTAAATAAAAATCATACTAAATCCTGTCCAGTTTGATACTCCGGCATTTTTTTGAACATTTTTATAAACCATAAATGCATAAAGATCCGCAGTCTAGACATAAGGCTTAATCTGGCGACTCTGAACAGCATTTTATTAAACGAACGAATTGTTTAACTGCATGCCCTACAATATCGTGTCAGACTCGTAATGAAGATTCTGAACAGAGTCTAATAAATATGTATGTCATTATTTCCTTTTAACCGAGATGAAATTCTATTTTGGTTTTGTTAAGGTATAGTTAATGTGTAGTTGGACTAATAATGTATAGTTACTCCTTTCTTAGCAAATTACGAACTACAAAGACAGTTCAATCACTGAAACTGTAAAATAAATCGTAGGGCAAGGGGTAGGGATGGGATCAAGTACCTCGCAAACAGGTTCGAACTCTATAAGTACTTCGAAAAACAGAAATAGTACTCCTAAGTATACTCGAACCTATGCCAGACAGTTTCGAACCTTTTACAAGTACTTTGGTAAACGGAAATAATACTTGCAAGTATATTCGATTCTTGGTCGAACAGATTCGAAACTTTTCTGAATGTCGTACCGGAAATTCTCTGATTTTTCTAATAATTATTTTTTTTACCTTTAAAATCAATTATGTTGCCCTCTAATGCATAATTTAATTCAACATGTATAACTATAATTTCGTAATCTATGGGAAATATTCTGAAATAGTTACGAATTTAATAAAGAAAGTGCTTAAAACTTACTATGCAGTTCTGATTTCCAAGATTCGAGTACTACTTGTGAAAGATTCGATTCCTTTCAACATCGAAGTACTTGTAAATATCTTTCCGAAACTTGTAAGTACTCGTACCAAGGTTCGATATCAGTTTGTATAAAATGAATACTTTTCAAATGTAATCATTGAAACATTATTGCTTTTAAGTAGTAATCGAAACCCATGAAATGAAACTTGGTTATTGAGATTAACTCGGATTCGTGAGTACATATTGAACTTGATCCCATCCCTAGCAAGGGGTTAATAAAGATCATGTTGAATCGACCACTTACCGAAACTTGGAGCGGCGGAGAGTGATGGAGCGTGCGGAATATTTCCTATTTGTTCATACTGTGCCAAATTAATAGCGGCTACTTCGCGACTTAACATTCTGGTTAATTGTTCCATCCTCTTCGAATCGCACTCGACGTCGACAAGGATTTCGTATTCCGAGCCACGACGCGCAGATTTTCGGGACTCGATGTGCACAACGTTTACACCTAGATCCTTCACGCAACACATGCAAAAACATTTCTTATGCACAGTGCACACCGTTCATTGTTATCAGTGTACTGTGGATTTTATGCAACGGTGACAAACGTGAGTAGATGAAATTTGAAACGGTGGATACAGTCAACGAATTTAAGAATTTCAATGTATCATTTTCGTCAGACAGTCCTGTTTCATACGAATTTGATTTCGACGACTTTTATTTTGTACGAGTGTTTAGGAGAAACATTGCAATTACATTTTTGAATTGTATTATCAATTTTTCAGGATTTCTTTCTTGAACATCCGTGTGAATTTTTAAAACGTAATCATACTTATTTTTACATTTAATTTAAAGAATACTGAATATCGTTCATCGTCAGAGTTTTAAGCTTGTTGTATAATTTATTTACTGTTTATTTTTACACATTTCTAGCCAATAAAGATTTGATCCTGTCTCATACGAATTTGATTTCGACGACTTTTATTTTGCACGAGTATTTAGGAGAAACATTGCAATTACATTTTTGAATTGTATTATCAATTTTTCAGGATTTCTTTCTTGAACATCTGTGTGAATTTTTCAAACTTAATCATACTTGTTTTCACATTTAATTTAAAGAATGCTGATTATCGTTCATCGTCAGATTATTAAGTTTGTTGTATAATTTATTTACTGTTTATTTTTACACATTTCTAGCCAATAAAGATTTGATCCTGTCTCATACGAATTTGATTTCGACGACTTTTATTTTGTACGAGTGTTTAGGAGAAACATTGCAATTACATTTTTGAATTGTATTATCAATTTTTCAGGATTTCTTTCTTGAACATCTGTGTGAATTTTTCAAACTTAATCATACTTGTTTTCACATTTAATTTAAAGAATGCTGATTATCGTTCATCGTCAGATTATTAAGTTTGTTGAATAATTTATTCACTGTTTATTTTTACACATTTCTAGCCAATAAAGATTTGATCCTGTCTCATACGAATTTGATTTCGACGACTTTTATTGTGTACGAGTGTTTAGGAGAAACATTGCAATTACATTTTTGAATTGTATTATCAATTTTTCAGGATTTCTTTCTTGAACATCCGTGTAAATTTTTCAAACTTAATCATACTTGTTTTCACATTTAATTTAAAGAATACTGAATATCGTTCATCGTCAGAGTTTTAAGCTTGTTGTATAATTTATTTACTGTTTATTTTTACACATTTCTAGCCAATAAAGATTTGATCCTGTCTCATACGAATTTGATTTCGACGACTTTATTTTGCACGAGTATTTAGGAGAAACATTGCAATTACATTTTTGAATTGTATTATCAATTTTTCGGGATTTCTTTCTTGAACATCGGAAACAAACTGTGTAAATTTTGCAAACTTAATCATACTTATTTTCACATTTAATTTAAAGAATGCTGACTATCGTTCATCGTCAGATTATTAAGTTTGTTGTGTAATTTATTTACTGTTTATTTTTACACATTTCTAGCCAATAAAGATTTAATCATACGTTTCTTCGTATATTACTATTAATCGGTTAATGTTATCAAAATATTGAGTACCGACGTGATCACAATAAACGGCGTGCACAATATTTTTTCACGAGGTTTCGTGTTTTTGAATGATCAAAAGGATATGCATTTAAACAAGAAACTCTACTATGAAAGTTATGTTTGGTACTTTTAATGTCACTAGCAAAGTGTTTAAATAGTTCAATTGCTGAATCAATTTGCTGTAATCTTTTCTTTTCTTTTTGGTGGATGCAATCGTTTCGGTAATATTTCCTACAATGTTCAGTTAACTATAATGGAATCATACCTGGAAGACTTGGAGAGCTCGTGCCAACCCACCAATCTGATTTTTCAAGGAAAAAATAACCGAAGTCCTACTGTCGCTATTTGGTCTGCGTTCGACCATGGGGATCTGAATGAATGAAAGAACATACCTTATAGTACGTTCATGTTTCGGGACATATTCATCAAAATGAAATATGATGCAAATAATGTTTAACAAAAAATACATACAAACTGATATTATGTATAATGTCTCTCCTAAATGATTTGCTTGATCAAACATAAATTTCATTATGTAAATAAATGTAAAATTAAATTCCATTTGAATTTTGTTCTTCCTTTTCAAAGAAACAAGAACCTGAATCGGAAACAACAATTAACCATTAAATACTGTTGATATTGTTGATATTTCGGAATTATGCAACACTGCTTACTTGGATAATAAAAAGAATTAAACTACACTTGTACCTAATGTTAGTAGTTTTATATTTGGTCAACTATTCCATATTTGGTATTATTTATTTCTTTTAACTAGTTTAATGTTGAAAGCTCAACATTATTTTACAAATCATAGCCAGTAAAAAAAGAAAGAAACCAGTTTTGGTTTGTTTCCTATGAAGATATTCTACCTAATATTAGTAGTTTTATATTTGAGCATCTATTCCATATTTATTCCTTTTTTTGCTAGTTTAATGTTGAAAGTTGAATATCGAAAATTGTTGATAAAACTACCTCGACTATAAAAGTTCCTATTTCTATTACCATTTATGTCTTTTACTGGCTTAATATAAAAAATTTAATATCAAAACTTGTTCATGTGTTAGAATTATATAAAAACAGCTCTAAAATTGCACAAATAAAAATTCCCATTTTTTCGTGATCAATTCCGCAAGAATGGAAAAATGATTTCCAAAATGTTACTCCGTATATTTGGCTATATTCCTCTAACTTTGCTAACAATCTTCGTCTCTCGCGAAAGATTCTCATCCCTTCCACGACGATCCGAACAAATTAATCGCACAGAGACAAACGCAATAAACAATGATAACTGAAACCGGAATTCTACACTGTCCTCTTCGGAGGCAACGTACGTCGCTCGGTTTGTGAATGGGACTGCCTTCCTTGATGGCCCAGTGTTCGCCTCTTCTGTACAGCCACACCCCGAGGAGTCCTTTGCCGGATCCACTCATGATGAATTCTCTCTTCGAACGAGCGTTCGATTGTTCACAACTTCGAAATTTTACGAACCGCCTCGAAGACTCGAAGATTTCTTTGAGAACTTTAGAGCGATCGGAAGGTGCGATAACTCGACGGAAAAATAAAATCAGTCTGGAGCCCGAGAGTTGAATGAATCACCCTGTTGAATGTCCACGAGCAACAGTGTCCCGGTACCAGCGTCTTCGCCTCTTCTTAAGACCTCGGTCCCCCCCGCGTACGCGTCTTCCTCGGTGATGATCCCCGCGCGATTGGTCGACGCAAGGTAGTACCACCATTCCCCATTGGTCGGATAGAACTTTTCATGGGGTTGAAGCCGAGTGTTGGCTCACCCCATTTAACCGTAATTGTGCCGGTTCCAGAATGTATTCGTTGTGACGTCACTGGAGCCCGCGCGATGTGGGTGGCGCAAGAGCCGATGAATGGCAGAAGAGATTGCAAGGTCTTCCCGAAGAAAACCTTTTTTTCTTCCACCCTCGTTGCAGCCTCTTCTACTTTTCCAGCCCTGGCCGACGGTGTCTTTCTTCCATCTAGTCAGTATAGGTTTCTGGGACAAGTGAAATTAGTCGGCCATGGCGAAGACACGGATTCGTTTGATGATTCAGCCGATTCCCCGCGATTCCACGTGCACGTTCTCGTTCCATCGTCGATCTTCAGACATACATAAAAAGCTCACCGTAATTTTTTTCCAAAGTGAACCAGATAACTTGAGCTTCTTTTAGAACTTAGATTCTTGTTTTAACATTAAACCTACCGAGCACTAAAAGCGACTAAAATATCTTAGCTTTACAAAAATTACAAGGCTTTATTTATTTAGATTCTGTGCAATTTTTATTATAATATGTGCCTCAGAAAAAAATCTGTCGAAATTTCGTGTAACCAACTTCATAGTTTCAATAATTGTGAAATGAAAAATATGAGACCGGTCATTGGTAGTGGTAGGTTTAGTGTTAAGGGGACAGTACACTTTCTCGGAAAGATCGACTTTTTAGAGAGAGTATCATATTTCAATAATATTCTCTGAAAATTGCAGAGGAAAATTCGAAATACCTTCGAAGTTGTAGACGATTATAGCAGACTTAGCTGATTGAACGCAAGTAGTTTTTATATGTGAAAGTTCGTTTGTCAAAACTTTAAACGCGTTTTTCTAAAAACAACGTTTTGTAGTCGGCGTGCGTGATAACTTGAAAACCATTTAACCGACCGGTCTGAAATTTTAATATGTTCTTCTACACAACAATTGCCCCAGTATAGACTAGAATAAATAAGATTGGTTCATTTTTTCCTCAATTTCTATCGTTTTTTTTTTACGAAGAAAATTATATTTTTGAGAACACCAACTTTGGAGGTCCATCATTTTGTGAATTTTTGCTCGAATAAAATAATCGTAGTTTATACTGCGGCCATAGTCATACTTTTTCTAAGGATAATTTTTTTTCAAACGTTCCAGTGAGCCACAATCGTACACGCCAGCAGATCGAAATTTTTAAAATGACTTCCTGGCTGCAAAAAGCCCCTATAAAAAATCATATAAAAAAGTCATATAAAAATGTTTTAACACTGTTATTCGATAGTATTCCTTAAATTATCGAATTTGTTGAAGCACAAATTAACATTATCATATACTGTATGTTCTATTTATCGTGTACACTGAATCTGATACCAATAATAAAATCACCGTTAACCATAAACCATGGGTAGTATCTTCAATCATATTTGCATTTCACTTTTTCATTTATAGAAAATATAAAAACATCTCTCGACCAACTATTGCATTCACAAATATAATATGTCCAAAAATTAATTAGAATTGCTTTATAAGGATGATCTAATATACCTTTTATTATTGCAAAGAAACATTCTATTATTACGTCATGCTTTCTCGTATATTCTTATGTACTTACAGTACCATTATTTAACACGTTCAACAAATATGTGAAATGCAACATATTCTCTAATAAAGTATGAAAAGAAATACTTCAGAATATCGTGTTATGTAGTACAAGCGTAAAATTAATTTGATTTTCCTTAGAAAAGCGAAAAATGTTTTACAATTCAACTGTAAGTTGTATAATAAAATGAAACGACGGTAGCGCGGGCGTAAAACATGTCTAAAGTCGAGGAAGCTGGTGTCGACCGGAAGTGCGGTTCTTCCCCGAAGAATTGCATTTTTTTCAATGAGAGACAATCGTGGCCGGCTTGTATTTATTTTCCTAGAACAAAGGGAGCGGTTCATAAAAGCTCGAACCGTCGAGAACGGTTTTCTCCGCTGCTTGGCAAAGCAGATGCAGCACATTACCAGTGTCCATCACTTACCACTATCAGCTACCATCCAATGGTTCTACCCTCGCTAAATTATACCAGGCGTTCCCGTGGCATTAGGAGAATTGAGAGTATCGTTCGATCTGCGTAGAGGATACTTCGTTTATCGCGTCCGCCACTCACGAAATCGTTTTTGACAGTGAACGCACACGTTTCCTCGTGGGAGTGCTTGTAGCAATTACATCTCATATGAAAGTTAACGAACGACTGGATTCGATCAGCCGGAATACAGGCTGATGGAATAAGGTCCGATACATATGGGGCTTGTTTCACTGTAAAATAAACTTCTGTTATTTATAATTCGACTGCGGATGTTTATGCAATTTTCAATTTTTGTAGACGAATGTTAGGAAAGCGGAATAAAAAAGAATCTTATTTTCCGTGATTGTAGCCTTTTTAGATCTGAAATAAATTAAAATCTTACTAAAGTCTGTCATACTTTATATCCTAGCATTCTTTGAAAATTTTCCTGACCCATAATTGCATAAAAATCCGCAGTCTATTTATAATAAATTTTTATATACAATATTACTGAACTAAGTTCAAGGTTGTAAACACGAGATTGTAAACACAAGGTTGCAAACACAACTTGTGGTCACGTCCACAATCGTAGTCACGTCACAATCACAGTCACGTCACAATCATAGTCACGCCATAATCGCAGTCATGTCACAATCACAGTCACGTCACAATCACAGCCACGTCCACAGACACGTGACACGTCACAACCACAGCCCCGTCAATGAAGTGTACGTATTCAATTTGTTGCGAAGACTACCAGTTATGATATGGAACAAAACAATAATAAATAGACTGCGTGTTTTAATTTAAAACAGTAAAAACATTAAAAGAATTTAAAGATGCTGTTACATTATTTTCGACCTACTAAATATATTAAGAAATTAAATTTTTACCTTGTTTTAATCATGTATAGTATCTTATATAGGAATTTTATTAGCAAAACATGCTGGAGATACTTGTGTTGTAAGTAAAGGAGTAGGTACTTCATTTTGATTTCACATTTTGGGAATATCAGAAACCGTAAAATACATAAAGTGGACCAATGAGACACTCACTGTTTGCTTGAAAGCCAGTGTTTAGTCTTACGAACGTACAATTCGCTCGTTAAAGCGGATTAATTTATTTGTTATACGTTGCTTCTTCATTCAAGAGTATTTTACTGCTAAAGTATAATATTAGTTTAACGCGGTACTACGATAGAAAGCTTCTCGACCCGTATTTCCAGACCAATTGCCTCACATTCAGTAAGATCATCCACAAAACCTTGATATCTGCTTCGTCGGGTTGTTCCTTTGAACTGGGAACTGGACGTTTCTAATTTGCTGTATTGTACTTTATTGAAAACGCGTCCGAAAGTCAAGGGAAGATACAATAAGAGCGTTTATAGTTAAATGATTCGTTACAAGTTCGACAGTTATTGTCAATCTCGTATGAAGAAGTAACTGTATTTCGTGTATATTATTTTTATCATAAAATGATTAACACAGAAAAATGTAAAGTCCCAAAAATAGAACGATCATACATTTATATAGTACATTTTTGGTATCAAAATACAAAGGTACAAAATTCATTAATAATATTTTTGTTCTTTAATTCTTTTTCTATTTTAAAGTAATGAAATTATTTTGCTAGGTTTCTTTTGTTATAATTGGGAGCTCATTTGCACAATTATAGAGCTCATTTGCTCATTTGCAGATTTAATTTCATTAATGTATGTCAAATAATTTAAATGGTATATCGATTTATGCATGTAGAACGAATATAAGAAAACATTTAAATTGAAACATTTCAATACATTTCTTTCGAATATCAAACAGCATGGGTCAGCATATCGTTAAAATTTTCTTCGATATTCAATAATGTGCCACTTTATAATCTCAACATGTATTTTTATGCCTCAAACGTAAATTACTCTGTGATCATCCAAGAACATAGAAATCTACAATAATTTTGCAATATATCAACAATAGTATTAAAGAAGTTTTTATTTTTATTTAAGTTTAACTTAATTTATAAGCTATTGACAGTAGGGTTAGAAGAATTTCGATGATTTATACTTGGTTCTCGATTTCACCGATACAGATCGTCTACTTCAAACGATTTCATCGATTAGCAAAAATAGTGAAGGAACTCTAAGTAAGAACAAGACGATGGGTATTCGCTGTTTGCGGACAGTAAGATCCTCTTGGTGTTCGCTCTCAGCACGAATGATACGGTTTGATTGAAACAAAGGAGTTGAATGCCATAGGGATCGCAGAGAATCGCAGGAAAAATGTGTGTACACACCGAATGAATTTTCCAATTACGAACACTTTAAAAGGCGCAACAAAAAGTAAAATTGGAATATCGAAAATTTGAATATGTTGAACGTAAATATTGGGTTGGAAGGAAATTAATTTCGCTATTTTAAGATGAAATGAAACATAATTTTGATATTCAATATGTAGCTGTCGCACCAATAAATTTATTAAGCTATCAGAAAGATGGCAAAAGATTATCGAACAAAATGGAAAATATTTGATCGATTAAAGTAAATTGCTTAAAGAAATTTTTATTTCACCTTAAAATACCGAAATAGAATAGAATACAGTTTATACTAATATGGGGGTATGATAGTACGACGAAACAAAAGAATTATTCGATTAATTAAGAAGAAAATGAAAAGACTTTCTCAAAGACGATAGCGAACTCCAAAAACGAATTATTATTATTATCATTTTTATTATATTTATTATAAACGGACCGAAGTCCTTTTACACAAATGTTTACAATAGAAAAAATAGAATTAACGTAAATTAACTAAGAAGCGACATGCACAAAGATTGTTGGAATACAGATATGGTATTATCAGATAACGGTGCGTAATTCTCTTTTGAATGTGTGTAACGACTCATTAAAAAAATCAATACTATAATATAGTGTGTTAGAGTTTACAATAACGCGATTTATAGGATTTAATAATCCAATGTCCCAGTTAACTAGAGTATCTTCGAAATCTCGAAATGTGACCTCGAGAAAAATTTTTATATCATCACAGTATTTGTGTCCCTCCGAACCAAATAATGTTTTGCCTGTGACATTTTTCAAAAATAGAGTGGAGTTCTATCTGCAGCCGCCACTTTATAGTTTATATAACACGAATGCTACGTTTGTCAAGATGAAATTGGCGAATGTCGTCAGAAAGTGGAATTTGAAAATTATGGAACAGAACTATTGGCATGTTTTCGTGATAATTTGAGTTTACTGACCTAATTCAGAATATATTCACAAGAAATGTAAGACGTTTTATTGGGCTGTGTTTCAAACGGTGTCGCCCGAAACTTTTGATGCAGCCAACTTCCATAACTCGATTAACCGACATTAATTACTCTCCCTCCGTCGACTACATCCACTCTCTCTTGTTAAACAGTCTATTCTCGTTAACAAGTCCCTTATATCGTGAAATACATTTTCACAATGAACGATAATCTGTTATGTTGTTAACGTATCCTACAGTATGTGTAGGATATAGAAAGTTATTATATTGTGTATCAACTATTGGTAGTCCGCAAGCTTCGTGTCTCTATACAAATGCTTCTAAAAATATTTCAGTAGTATCTGTCTGATCTATTCAATAAACTCGAACGTTTCCATTTGCTGTTATTACGTTCACCGTAAAACGACCATGACATCTCTTGGGAGATATTACGATACACAAAACACGTGTAGCTAGAACGCGTGTGTTCTGATATTTACTGTTATGCTAATAAGCAGACTGCCTCAAATATCTTTTTCGTTTTTAAAGCCTAAGTATGAAGTCTACAAATAAGGGGCTTCGAAAATTAGTGAGTGATTAACGAGTAAACTGCGAATTTTTAATGATTAATGTAAAACAATAAATGTTTTGTGTCTGTTATATGGACTAGGAAATACTTAGAAAGTTTATACGTGCATGGGTAATTATAGTCACTGAATTCCTAATGAAAGGGACTATCAAAAACAAAAATATTTGTGCTACCATGAGAGCCCCACTGAGAACCATTCAATTTTGTCTTGCAGACATTGGACGTATCTTTAAAAACAACAAAGATATTTGAGGTGGCAACGTTAGGTGACCCACCCTATATAAAACGTATATATTAAAGTAATTATATTATAAAGTATATATATACTTTGTAATAATAAGATTGTATTCATTCAGCCATCTCATGATCTCTATCATAATGTCTGCTGCAATAATGAAGAAGCTTGTTCGAATGTTTCTCACGAAAAAGAAACATTATATACCTTCGATAATTATAAAGAAGAGGCTCGGAAACAAGTAATTTCGACTAATCCGACAGATCGAGTGTCGAACGCTTCAACATTCGTAGGAACATTGTTCGCAGAGACTGGAGAGCCTAGCATCTGTCTGAAGAGTATCGTCGTCCGCAGGGTTAATCATTCTGCAGAGCCATCTCGGTTCTGTCTCTTTCCGTCAAGTCGGTGGGTCTGTATTTCGGTCGGGCAGTGTGTTGCAGGTGCGGATGCAGCCCCGGCTCCGGGTCGCGGTTGAAATATTAAATCGTGGGACGAGAGACTGCAGTCGGCTGGAGCGCTCGTTTCGGGTTTCGGCCTCGGTTTGGCCGGCTCGGCTGGTTTCCACCGTTCGATTCCGCTGGCGGCGTTTCGCACGTACGAAAAGATCGCGGAGCGCACGCGGGGGTGTGCGCCCTGTTTCACCACGCAGGAATCAATAGGGCGTCGCGGTGCCGAAGCGCTCGTCTGGGTTAGGTCGTCCCCGAACCTCAGCGACATCTTTCACCGTAGGTTTCCTGGGGGTCGACGAGCAGCTCTCCTCGAGGCCGTCACGGCCGTCTTCAGGACCGACCGTACGACACCGCGGCCCTTTTCTTCCCGATACGAACTCGATCCGATTCGGAATGGCCGACACCGAGTTCGAGGAGTTCTGCCACTACTTCGAGAGGCTGCCCCAACACCTGAAAGCGCCTCTCTCCAATTACACGTGAGTAGAGAACAGACCTTTCCCCTGACACGGGCAAACGTAGCACGGACAAGCACCGTCCTAGACCGTCCCAGTTCCTTTAGAACTTCGGGGATCCAAGATCGCCACCAACGACAACCTGCTACCTATCAGCTGAACATTTTAGCAAGCAGTCGGACTCCATACGTTCCTGTCAGTCCACGATCTTGGAAGATCGCTTTTCGGATTCAGAGGAACTCTTCTCGCGGAGAGTTCGTTCAAATTGATGTTGGTTCACCCTTTTCTCCTATTGACACGTTTCTCTAGTTCCTTGCCTGACCTGCTGAAATGCTTTGTTAAATGCAACTCCTTCTAGTACCTTAGGAGCCACTGAAACTATTCAGAGAGTCATGGATTCTCCAAATACTATGCTGTGTGCTTTAAACAACAAAGTGAATTCGCTTGAACATCTTCAAGGAAAGATTATGGACGTCACGTATCTGCGACGGTGGTTGCGAACGTGCTAAGATTGAAGCGAGGCTTGTGGTGGTTTTATTTTATTGTGCGTACCCTGACGTGTCCGTCGTAAACGTCTCCAGGGTGGATTGGTTGAATTGACGAGGTTACAAATTAAATATTTAACGATTCTGTTGGCAGTTTGAAATTTGGCACAGAGACGAATCGAATGATGCAAGGGACACCGATTTGCTCGGTGTGAATGAACGTGTTTGATGATTCGTGCCGATAACGCGAGGGTTATTGCGAATAGAAATTTGTCCTAGATTATTGAGAACAGAGTAGAAGATGGTTCAAATTGATTACTGTCAACTCTTTAATCGAACCACAGTGCTTGGAAACGTTCAGGATCCTTCGACGTTGAATTATTCGAGCAGATATTCAATTATTTGAGTGTATGCATTCCATGTGGACCGATCGTAATGCAGTTTTCTCACGTATCGCCGCTTGCACTCGGTGTGTTGCATTTTCGAGAGGAGATTAGGGGGGTTAGCTATGGTTGCATCGGGAAGATGCACCGCGGAGGCGCGGTCGATGCTGTTCTTCGTGTGCGAAAGAAATTTAATGCGGAAAGATGCAGTCTCGGTAGAATATTTTTATCTAGGGGTTCATTGGAAAATTGTTCCCAACAATTTATTTCTGGAATATATGCAAACCGAAAGCATTTTATGTTAAGTATCTAGCACGTACTCTTTGGCAGACATTTGAAACTAGAAAACAAGCTAACAAGACATAGCAATGAGACATAGCACCGGAAATCGACATTAGACAAATGGAAACGCTGCAATAAAAAATTCTTAGATCAATAGTAAACGCGCCATGGTACATTCGAAAGGATCCTCGGATAAATTCCGTTGCGGAGGCAGTAACGCGACTATATTTATGTGGCCGATCAAATTCAAGACTACCCGACCACCCCAAGGAAATAGTCAGACTTCTATTCAATCAGCAAGCCTAGTGATCTTCTACGACCATAGTGATAGTGCTATTCGCACAGACGCGACTTAATATGCATAGATACCATCTAAATGTCTCTCGGCATCTCTGTGATACATTTTCTCATTCTCAACTTGTTACATCAATTTACCAAATGTTCCTGCGAGACAAATTCTGAAGGTTCTAGGATATTATAAAATTAAACTTTTTTCGTTTCTAAGTCGAGTGCAAATGACTCGTGGGTTTCCTGCCATTCCGAAAGAAATGTACGTTCCTAGTATTTTAATCTGTAGGTCGCGATCAGAGATCTACATAGACAGCAGGTGTACGTAAAAATAAACTGTGAAATCTTCTTCCGCAATAATTAAACTATTATCCGACTATACTATTTTTACCCACAGAACGTTGGCAAGAAAAAGAATCCACATTTATATTTTCTATTTTGTATGAATAGACTGCGGATCTTCATGCATTTATGAAGAAATTGCTTGGGTGAAATATAAAACAGTAAAGGATTAGAAAAATTTAAGAGCATCGTAATGTTGTTTTTAACGTAACAATGTCATTAACCCCCGTTATTTGTAGGTAAATTCGTTCGAAACTCGGTGACTTTTATTTTTTTAATGCGAAACATATAACTGCAAAAACCTAAAATGTAAATGTTAACTCATCAATTTCAAGGAGAAAAACATCGAAACATCCATTTTTTTGTATCACTGTGTCAATTTGGCACCGAGGGACAGATTCAGTTCGTGAAATGAGGGACGGATGAGGGTTAAGGGATGAAATCAATATTTATTATATTCCTGCTTCCCACGATCAATGCAGAACATTTTTATTTTGCATAAACATCCGCAGTCTATGTGTGACATGGAAAATGTGAAACATTTCGCGAACATGTGGCAGAAACAAATCCCTTGAATGTTGTTAGGTCAGTTGCAGTATAGCAAAGTTACGAATGCCCACTTACAAGTTTCTAATTTGGCGTTCTCGCTCCTAAATGCAGACCGATGAAAAAATGACTGCATTGAAAGATGCAATGAAGCGTACTACATTGGTTACGCTTTTTTTATTTTGGGCGTGTACAACCCGTCATCGAAAAAGAATAAAAAGGGATCGATACGAGTCCAATCGATACCCAAAATTAAACCCACTCCCATTACCAGTTCGCCACTCTCGACTATTTGTCTCTTCTACATAGACGAATCCAGTTTACGCTATTAATGGAGCGCGTCCGTGCTCTGCTTTTATCGTTAATTATCTAATCGGACGTCCTCATTTCTCCGACGCCGTCAAATTATCTTTAATGAAGCACCTTGGAAATAAGAAAATGCCATTTTCATGGATTTCTTGATACCTTACCCTTTCTTAAGCTGCGAGATAATGAGTTATACTTTCTTAAGCAGGAAAATGACGAGTAGACTGCGGATTTTACGCATTTATAGCAAAATTTAGTAGGCAAAATTTAAAATAGTAGGTAGACTGCGTGTGTGAATTCAAGGATGCCAATATATTGGGTCGGCAGGAAAGTAATTTCGGTATTTTAAGGTGAAATAGAACAAGATATTTTCTCTTTTGTTCGATGAGCTTTTGCCAAAAAGAATAAATCAGAAGATATTTTGTCGATTAAAGTTCATCGCTTGAATAAAGTTTTATTTCACCTTAAAATACCGAAATTACTTTCTTGCCAACCCAATATTATTTTCAGTCTATTGAAATTATTAAAGAAAGAACTTTCTATTTGATTTTTATTTCTTGCAATTTATGTAGACAATTTTTATTTTGCATAAAGATCCCCAGTCTAGTAATTAATTAAATGACGGTCTTACACCGAAAAGAAACTTGAAAATGTTCTTGTGAAGGGGTTGCCTGTTGGTTTACGATTGACATTGCTGTTGCTAAAGAATTCAGTAAATCCTCGCTTGTGAATCAGAGATGTTTGGAAACCAATACAAAAACTGTTGTTAGGTAACGTGTCAGAAATCGATTCATGCGCGATGCAGACGGATTGTTTGAATGCATTGTGCCGAGGTACATCTTCTGTTTAAAGTATTATCCATTTAAACGGCAAGTGGATCAAAGCTCGGCAAGCTGACACGTTTAGGACTCTCAAGAAACACTTCAACACGAGCGAGACACTCTCGAATAGTGTCGACCAACAGGTAGACGAAGACGTCGTCAAAATTGTGTTTCGATCAGGATCAATATGAACCCCTTGCCCTGTGATTTATTTTACGGTTTCAATGATTAGAACTTATTTGTAGATCGTGGTTTCCTAAAAAAGGAGAAAACTATTATCTATTTTATGCCTATATGTTCTCCAATAGCTGTACATTAACAAAACCAAAATAGAATTTGATTTCGGTTATAGGAAATTATTGACATACATTTTTATTAGAATCTGTTCAGAATCTTCATCACGAGTCAGGCACGATATTGTAAGGCAAGGGGTTAAGAATTAATAAAAATCATTAGACGCAAACTGTTCTAATTGTTAACAATATATTAACAATATATGCCGAGGTAACCTAGTGAATACTACACTTAGATTCACGAGCAGTCTTCAGGAGCAAAAGTTAAAAAAACGTAATAAAAGTTGAGTCACACGTGACTCAACTCATTCTTCTGCTTAAGAAAGTGTAACTCATCATTTGACTGCGGAACTTTATGCAAAATAAAAATGGTCTGCATCAATTGCAAGAAATAAAAATCAAATAGAAAGTTGTTTCTTTCTCCAATAATTACCTAGAATATTTCCATTCCCTATGATTTTCCAAATTTTATGGATACGATATTGGTATAATACCTCGTACAATACCTCTGAATGTTTAGTAATTGATTAGATACCGACACATTTAATAATGTAAACAATATTTTGAATTTTGAATAATGATACAGCAATGTTTAGTGGCGTCTCGGACTCACCATTCGAGTTCTAAGGGTCAACATTAGAATAGCAGTTCACACAGAGAGAGAAAGTTAAGGTCTATTAGCTTTTATTGTCCTCCCATCAAATCCTGTTTTCCTGTAAAATTTGCGCTTGATATTATTCAAAGTTGTTCCAGCCAACAATTCAATAATTAAATTAACAATAATCAACAAAACATTGAATGATACGAAGTGCAAACTTCACAGAAGAGCAGGATTTGATGGGAAAACAATAAATGCTAATAGACCTTAAGGAAATCTCACTGTACTCGTTTGGAATCGGTAAATAATTTGTCAAATTGTCACGAGAGACGAATAAGGGATAAAATAAATCCAACTACCCCTATAGCCGAGGTTTCCGAGCTGTCCGAACTAACCATCATGAATTGTTTTTGAAAATAGGCTCGTCCACGATGTGATGATAGATGACTCTCCGACCTCGTCGCAGTACAGTGACCCTGAGGTCGCCAGAGCTTGCGATGGAGCCGCAGCCGATTCCGAGGATGAAGACGTTGTGGTGATACATCGGCATGACACCCAAAGTGGCCACACTTCTGGCGACGACAGCGAGGATCTCGATCACAACTGCTCCATCGTCGCTGACAGCGACTTTAGGTTGGTAACATCGTAAGTGTGCCAGCATTTCTTCTTCTTGCCTGTGAGTTTTAGTTTGACTATGTTAGATTTAGATGTCCGAAGATAGCGATGTCAATTGATCAAGTATACAGGGTGGTTCGTCTGCTTAACCCTCCGGTGCTCGGGTCGAAAGTAGCCATTTTTCGTTGGCAGTTTTTCTAAGAACTCGTCTTGGAATTCTTCAACGAATTCTTGTTTCTGTTGTGCAGTATTGCAACATTATGTAAGAAAAGCTTCGAGAATTCCTTGAGGAATTCCAAGATGATTTATATGAACGAGTTCACCGAAGGATTAAGTTTCCTATCAATTATCAAAAGTTTATATTATTATTCCGGTGCTCGGGTCGAAAGTAGCCATTTTTCATTGGCAGTTTTTCTAAGAACTCGTCTTGGAATTCTTCAACGAATTCTTGCTTCTGTTGTGCAGTATTGCAACATTATGTAAGAAAAGCTTCGAGAATTCATTGAGGAATTCCAAGATGATTTATATGAACGAGTTCACCGAAGGATTAAGTTTCCTATCAATTATCAAAAGTTTATATTATTATTCCGGTGCTCGGGTCGAAAGTAGCTATGTATTTCTCGTTGGCAGTTTTTCTAAGAACTCATCTTGGAATTCTTCAATGAATTCTCGTTTCACTAGGAGCACTGTTGTGCAGTATTACAACAATAGCATTATGTAAGAAAAGCTTCGAGAATTCATTGAGGAATACCGAGATGATTTACAGAAAATTAAAAGTACAAATTGAACGAGTTCATCGAAGGGTTTCCTATCAATTATCAAAAGTTTATATTATTAACACTAAACCTACCGAGCCTCAAAAGTAACTGGAACATGCTCCCTTATAAAAATGACAAGATTAATTTGATTTAGTCTTAGTGCAGCTCCTATTGTAATACGTGCTCTTTTAAAGACATCTTACAATAATTTCTTATCAAATAATTGTTATTATTTCAATAAGTGTAGGATAAAAGATCTGGAACCCTAACATTAGGTTTACGTTTATTACGTTTACTGTGGTTCTAGTATTCTTAATTAAAGATGCTTCCCTGAGGAATTATGTACCAAATTTATTACTTTGGGTATATATTATTGGAAGAATGGCCAAACATTTGGATACACACATACTTGTTATGTTTATAAAATAATGTGAAACAGTTATTTCTAGAGCTCCATAAACCTAGTGTTAACACTAACCGTACCACGACCGATCAAATAACAATGACATTTTTTATTTTATGATTATTGAAATTACGAAGATGCTTCCATTAGAAATTATTAACTAAATTTCTTAATTCAAACACGTATTGCTATAAAAATTAAGAAAAATCTAAATAAATTTAGTCTGCTCGGTACAGTTAGTGTTAATTTAAATTATAGTTTGTAAATTATAGACTGTTGTACAAAAAGAATGAAAATTATTTATATTATTAACGTTTTTATGTGTAAAGAAACATTTGTGACTTTGTAGTACAGTTATAAAATTTTAATGAATCCTGTAGTAGATATTACTTTTCATAAATAGAATGCACTAATTCTGTTTCGGACACCCTGTATAGCATTCAATACCCTGTCCAATTAAAATGAATTTTCTCTTTCACGCGTATTTGAACAATCCTTCTTGTAACTTCTGCATGCAAGAAGGAATTAATTCTGAATATGTCTGTTCCTTTAATATTGCTAAATCGATATTAGGTTGTCCCAAAAATTGATTTTCTGTTGTTATAATCTAAATGTTAGGAAGTACAAAAACATTGGCATAAAGATTATCGCATTGTTTTATTTATTTAGCAACATTAAAGGAACACATTCCGAAAGAAACTTTTGGGACAATCTAATAATTTATTTTTCTATCACACCCCAGTGTTGCGTTCAGATTTATACCATTATGATTTTTGTTTCTTCAATGCAAGGATATCAACTTTTACACTTTCAACTTTAGAAATGCATCGTGGCGAAAGCAAGTTTACATTTAAGTTTTCTATTCACAATATCATTCATCAGTAGAAAAAGAGAATGAGCGTACTATAGTGAATGTATGTATTGGGAATAGATTACATAACATGTTCAATAATATTTAACACGTTTATGTCAACATACACAGTATCCAAAATTGAATTTCAAGTCTCTAATTTGTTGACAGAGATAGGCAAGATTTCTTTCAAATAGTAAACGTCAAATTATTTAGAATTCTAATAATTTTTATTTGGTCAGAAGTAAATATAAAATTTTGTAGTCTTTCTCTTGAAGCTTTTTATGTAGACAATTATAATGTATATACTTTCACCTTTCTTTATGAAGCTTTGAAAATATTTACTTATTTATAAACGTTAGTAAATCTTCGTTTGCAGTATTGTTTACTGGAATCGTTATTGTACATATCTAATTGCTGTATGTTTTAATTATTTTGATGTCGATCTTATCTTTATAGATTAATAATAATTATTTGTGTAGACAGTTAATATTTAGTACAAATTCTGAATAATCCAAGAATTTTTCTTAACAAATTAAAATAATGATAAACTAATAAGAAATCTAATGATCTTATGATGATCAAATTTGATTTGCGAATTGCTAAAAAGAAAAGGTTAAAAGTCAGTTAACTGTTAGAAATATTAAAAAGACATTATGAATGTCCTTATGAAGGGTGATGGTAACATTTCCTTAATAAAACAGCTACGTTCGCGAAGTTATCGCACTGACACGTTACCGGTGACCTATTCAAGTATTCTGTACCGTAAATGTCGAATAAGAAAGGATTTCTCTTGTCGTAGTGAGATAATATTAACGATCGGCGAGAAGTCTCAGTTTCAATAAAGCATTTTTGTATAGTAGTCTGTTTTGTAGCTAATATTTCTGCAAATAGAATACTCTACACTTGTAATCGGAACATAAAGTACAAACAAGAACAATAGAGAACCATAAACACAAAATTTCTGAATATTTAATCTTAATAATTCTAATAAAGTTACGTGGCCTATCAGTCGACAATTAAGCACAAGTGAGCAATTATATTTTGTATAAAGAACAAATAGTCTGTTGCCTTTAAATTAGCAAATCCTGGCTTGAACATCTCAAGAGTGTTCCTTGCCTACTTGTGCCACTGCCTGGTGGCTCGACAGAAGCTTTGTGAAGCTTTGATTTAGGTCTGTCCCTAAAACGTCGACACACACTACTGAGAACGCCGCGCCATTTGGCACAGTGTTTAAAGGTCGTCGCACACTAGAACGCCCCGCCTGCTCTCAGGCACCACCCGCCTCCGCTGTTTTGGGTTTCTCCTATGTAGTTTCAATGGGAGTGCGCACACTAGACCAGCGCCGTCACAGCGCCGACACGCTACGCTTCGCGCCGGAAAATGTGCGCACACTAGACCGCCGCGCCGCCGCTCCGCCACCGACCAACTCTAGTGGTGAGCGCCACAGGCGCCAATTCATGTCGGGCGAAGATATTTTGCTTTCTGGTTCGAAGGAAACGTCAACGTTGGAACCTCACAGGGTGGTTTCTCAAGATAAAAGTCTGCTCTATCGCGTCATATAGTTTGATTTTACGCTGGGCCCTTATTTTTTAAGATATACTGAAAAATATCTTCAAAAATTGGTGCAAAAGTGGTGTCTCTCCGTCTTTAACGATTGTTTAAACATGATTATACATTCATAATCTATTAATATTGCATATCACTGTATTCGGTAAAGTCTACAGAATCTTTTGCTGTAAAGAACAATTAAACATCTTTTATAATAACAGCACAAAATTTGTTTGAAGTTGAAAAATATGTTTTTTAAGGGCAGATTGTGCTGTAATTTACTACAGGATGTGAAAAGAAACAACAGTTGTTTTTAATTTAAGAACAAAAAATCATTTCTAAAAATTTCATATTTTTCGCAGAAATGATTCGGAAAATCTATTTCTTCTGAAATATTAATTTACATGTCTTCTAGTAACACATAATCATGATCGATAATATAGACATCATCTTTGACTGGTAAATAACCATTATAAATTACAACAATTAATATTAATATTGATATTGGCTGTTAATATTAGTAACCATTGTCGAGAACAGAAATTTTTTTGTGCTGCTAATCATGCGAGAGAAAATTTTCTTTTCATCCCTGTAGTAAAGTCATGGTCGTTACAGTAAAATAAAAAGTGAACTTCAATATTGTACTATATGATTTGAACTATTTTGGGAAGCTATAGCAATTAATTTATTACAGGATGTGAAAAAAATTTTTTTCGAAAATTGCAATTGTGATCGGAATTGTAGAAGAAATATTAAAAGTTGCATTTAACAATTTTTATATGTGGGTCTATATTAAAAATTTAAAAAATACGTTTTGTAGATACATACAGAACGTATACCCCAATTGCAGAGTATGTATTTAGGCTGGTCAACCAATATTTTCTTTAAACTTTTCGAAAAATTTAAATTGTTGAAGGTTTGCCCTATTTGTATGTGGATTAAAAAATGATGAAAACTGGATTACAAACTTAAAGTGAGTGCATCTCTCTCTCTCTCTCTCGACATGAATTGGCGCCAGTGGCGCTCACCACTAGAACGGTCTGGGTTAGGAACGGCCGCGCTAGTGGTGAGCGCCACTGAAAATGCCGGCGCGGCGCGGCGCTGGGGCGTTCTAGTGTGCGGCAAAACGGACCAGCGCGGCGTCAACTCGACGCGGTAGGGTGGTGCCTGAGAGCAGGCGGGGCGTTCTAGTGTGCGACGACCTTAACTGTACGAAGTAACTGCATTTGTTCCGGGAAGAATGCATTCAGGTTCTTCCATTACTAGCAATTCATACTGTCACAATTTCCAATGCGCTCGTCTCTGGATTCGCGCAGTGCATCTTACATGCTCTTTTTATGCATTATAAACAATGTCGTTGTTCACTCGGCATTTTTTGAAATTCGTATCGGTGTCAAATTTTTTGAAGAGAACGGTTACTTCAAATCTGTTAGATAGAGACTTTTCATTTGTCTATTGCTGTTGTGCAACTTTGGTAACTAGATATTTTTATTTTCCTACTGCTCCACTCGAAAAATAAATTCCTGCACTCGAAAAATAAAATCATTACAGACTAGACTACAATATAATAGTGCTTAAGAAATATTGGGTGGGCAAGAAAGTAATTTCGGTATTTCAAGGTGAAATAGAACCTAATTTTTTTAATCAAGCAATGAACTGTAATATATTTTATATTTTCTATGTCAAATGATCTTTTCCCATTTTCTGGCAGCTTCAAAATCCTGCTTTCATAAAACTTCTGGTCTTTGTCGGCGAAAAACCGATCCAAATGCGATCGCAGTCATCATCATTTCACCTTAAAATACCGAAATTACTTCCTGGCCAACCCAATAATTTACAAGTCCCGATTTGAACAATGTTTACAAATAGACTGCGACCCTTTATGCAAAATAAAACTGTCCTGCATCAATTGTAAGAAGAGGAAGTTGCGCAGAAATCGATTGGTTCTCTTAATAATTTGAACAATTGGAGACATGTCAATATTTTAAGTCCATGTTCATTGTTGTTATAAATGCCACAACTTCACAGTTTACTAAGATCTTTCTGAGGTTATTTGCAATAACTTTTTTCTTTACGAAAATGTTCTCTGTGGCTTCCTTACGGAGTTATTAACGAGAAACACGGACCAATCAGAGTATGGCAAAGGCAAACGGATTCCGGCTCGACCAATCCCAACGCCACACTCAGCGGAGCCTGTCGTAGTCGTGCTCTGATTGGTCTGCTAATTGGTTTGCTAATAACTCCTTAGCAAAGCCGCGGAGAACATTTTCGCAAAGGAAAAAGTTACTTGAAATGACCTCAGAAATGCAACATTTTTGGGACACTGTATTCTGACCATCCGATTAGATAGTTACTGGAAACAGTTTTATGCTTTTATATTGGGTTGGAACGAAAGTTTGTAGCGTTTGTAAATTAAAATTGAAACCTCAAATTCCCATATTTATTCAATAACATATTTTCCATTCAGTTCTATTACTTTTTGCCATTTTCGAGGTAACTTCACTGTTATTGAATAAATACTTTAATTTTATCTTCGATTCTTAACTTGAAAACGCTACGAACTTCCTTTCCAACCCAATACTATCCAATTCCTGCTAGAAGATTAGAACAAGAAGTAACACTCAACAATTAAATTGGAGGTTGGAGCAACGTTGATGCGAGATTTCCTTAAGGTCTATTAGCTTTTATTGTTATCCCATCAAGTCCTGCTCTCCTGTAAAATTTGCACTGCATCATCCAAAGTTGTCCCAGCCAACAATTCAATAATTAAATTAACAATAACAAACAACGTTGCGTGATACAATGTGCAAATTTCACAAGAGAGCAGGATTTTATGGATTATCTTTATACGAAATCAAAATTTTCTACCTGAATTGCAACAAACTGAAACGAGGTGGAAATTTATTTTCGTCGTTAACCCCTTGCCGTACCTTTTCTTTTACAGTTACAGTGATTAGAACGTCGTTATGCACAAAAATGTCGTAGCAGGGAAACGAAAATGTATATTTTTTGTATGGCTACATTTATTTTAATGCTTAAATATTGATTACAACGGATCAAATTTTATTTCATTTAAAATGAAACGCGTAACATTCATATTTGTTAGACTTTGTTAAAAACCTTCATCACGAGTCTGGCTCGTCAAAGCACGGCAAGGGATTAATACGTTCACCAGGTTAAAAATAATATAACAGTATTTTGAAATTCTTCTGTTTTCACCGTTTTAAATTACGTTTTAAATTATTATTTTTGTCATAAATGTATAAAATCCGCTGTCTACTAATAAACCTTAAGGAAATCTGACATACAACGTTGCTGCAGCCATCAATTACAATAATTGAGGTACCAGATTCAACTGACTCTCTTGTAAAAGGTCAGTTACGATTGAAAATCTGTGTCTCGAACAATGTTAACCGAAGCTGTGTATTCATTGAACGGATGTTATGGTCTGTTCTCATTGTGTGAACGGTTCCCGAGATCCCAATTAAACAAAAAAGACACCTCGAACGGCATGGTGAAAGGTAGCTTAGCTCACTACACAACTACCCTTGGGTGACATTAGCTTGTTCGGTGGACTGAGCAGCAGGGGTCGATCGGCAGGCGTCGGTGGACCAGGTCCCGGCGGAGGTACCACTTCCGTTTCCGGTAATGGCGGCAGAGACAGCGTTGTCAGCGACGTCGGTGACTCTTGTTCGAGTTTGAGCTCTTGGCCGACGCCGGAACACGTGCCCTCAAATCGACCGGGAAGCGGCGGTACCGAGCGTCGACGTCGGAGGTTACCGGAAATCCCCAAGAACAAGAAATGTAAGAGAACCATCCTTTCCAGTATGAAAGTCAAGATTTGCTACTCTGTTCAAAAATGGAGAATCAGAAGGGTGTTCCCTTCAATGTAGTCCATTTTCGAATGCACGCCATTTGTGCCAGTGGCGTTTCCATTGCTGAAAACAGTGCTGGGAATCTTTTTCTATTAGGCCGTCGCATTTGAAATACCCGATTTTTAGCAACGACATTAAACAAACGCAATTTTCTACCCAATATATTTTATCTACGAATTTCAAGTTTTTTGATTGCTTTAGGTAAAAATAAGATATTATGGCCATTCAAGTTTTTCATTTACAAGGTTGTTATCAACGACTAGTAAGTTAATTAATGATCACATCATGACCAAAAATCACATGAAAGTTATTTTTCCAGACGTAAAAGGAATACACGACAGTCGCGTTGGTTGACGTTGAAATAAACTTTATTTAAAAGTAAAATTATATTTTAATAATTATGAAATGACGATCGGAGATCGAAATGACGATCGAGATGTGAGACGAGAGTTCAGTTCGACGGAAGAGTCGGTATAGGCAGTACATACTTGTCAATACCTGGTACAGCTTTTCTATTAGTCGTTTTGTAATATAGTTTTTCCAGTTACCTATTTCACTAGGCTGTGTTTAATTCCACTTCAACCATATCCCTTAAGGGGGGAACCTTGAGTAAACGGCCTGCTTTTCAAGAATTTTTTTTGAAAAATGTAATGCGTAGATTGATTTAAAATTTGAGGTATCATTTATTAATGTTACAATGTAACAAAAAATGTTATTTATAAATTTTAATTGTTAATATCAATGGTGCAAAGGCGGCTTGAAAATGGCATCCTGTAAAATGATCCGAAACAAAAAAATCAAAGTGGAATCGTTAGTTTATGCAAAAACGCTGAGCATGAGTTCTTCATTTATTAAAATTTGCAAAAATGACGAAGTTTTGAAAAAAAAATGGATTTTCATGCTCGTCATGCTGAGGCCAATTATTTTGCACTACTGTGCAAAAGAAAGAAGCACCCTGTTTAATTATAAGATATAATGACAAACGATATCTTTATGTAGCAATTGTATTGTACAATGATGGGTTTACTGCATTTAAAGTATTAGATAATCCGCAATAACATATAATATATTCTCAGAACTATTCAATTAAACAGAGGAGTCTATTAGCGCTTTTCTATTAAATATATTTACACAGTAGTGTAATATCAAATTTTAAATTGCAGCTTTCATTCTTCTCATAACTGCAAAAAATCCGCAGTCTAAATTTTGAAGGTCTTAGTGGATAAACATTATTGACAAACTGGTAAACATAGAAGATAAAATGAAAAAGAAACTACTTTTCCTCAAAGTTCGAATACTGTGCTGCTTCGTTTTCCAAATTAGAGGACCACGTGTTGATAGTCTTGGACACAGGAATCTGATCTCGTGCCGCTCGATTACCTCGGCGATCAAAGTATCATTTGAGAATAATATGACCTTAAGCGTCCGAGACAGTGTAGATTACGAATTGACCATATTCTGCGCATTTCTCATCACGTTGTTCGATCCGCCGGACCGAAAGATATCGCGAATTCAACCGCAGAATCTGCGACCGCAACGAAAGAAAATCCATAATGACATCTACTTACGTCACGCCACTTGCTCGAGGCTTATTCCCTAGGTGGTTGTTACGATGGTCGCGATCGTTTCTGATTTTATTAATTAACATACGCGTCGATCGCGTGTTTCGGCCATTCGAATCTCACTATGCGGGAGCTTGAAATTTTCGAGCACCTCGCGATTTCGAAAATAGGTGTATAATTGATAGAGTCCCGCGTATACTGGTCTCAAGCTGTTATTCGTTTGATTAATTGTCTGTATTCCCAGGTCTGCCTATTGGCCAGATGACCACGCAGTCCTCATCGTCGCTGGCAGACGAACTGAACGCGGTCAACGGTACGACTACCAGCAGGCCGCATTTAGTGTTACGAAAATGCCACTCGAGGATCCGCCACGAGGACAGCTCACCTGACAGCGAACGAATGGCGACTGACAGCGGTCATTCCACTGCTCATTCGCCGGAGAACGGGCCGAAAAGTGTCTCCCCCATACCTTGCAATACCCTGCAGAACACAGACTCCGGTTCAACTAGTAGTACACCAGGTGACTTTCCGAATTTTCCAAATGCTTAACGCTAAACGCATCGGCTATAAAATGTATCGGATATGTATAATAGTTGGGAGCATAACTGATCACACACATTTTAAATCAGATTAACTTTTCTATGCACATCTGGATTTATTCCATGTGCCATTTAAACTGTGGTGCACAAGGTGGTTCGGAACCCACCTTACAAAAACTGTAGGTCCCGTCGTGAAATAACCCTGAAAAAGGAGTTCGAAAAGCAACGTAAAATAAACAAAAAAAAACTTTTCTATAAATGGACCAAACGATTTTAATTTCTCTGTAAGCTTGGAAGAACTAGTGAATTTAGTAAATGACGTCTAATAAATATGTTGAAAAAATGCATTTGGTTGGAATTGTGAAAAACAATAGTAGAAATTGATTTTTACAACTTTTTTAGCTGGGCCAATAACGCAAATTTAAAAGATGTGTTTGGTCAAGTCGTGTATATTATATAAGCTCTGAAAATTTCATTGAAATTGGTTAATTGGTTTACGAGTTATAAACGATCAAAAGTGGTAAAAAGCCGAAAGTCTCGAAAAATTCCAATTTTTCTCACTTTTGATGGTTTATAACTCGTAAACCAATTTACCAATTTCAATTAAATTTTCAGAATGTATATAATTTATACGAGTTCACCAAACACATCTTTTAAATTTGCGTTATTGGCCTAGCTAATAATGTCATAAAAATCAATTTCTACTATTGTTTCTCACAATTCCGACCAAATGCATTTTTTCATAATATTTATTAGACGTCATTTACTAAACTAATTCTTCTAGCCTTACAGAGAAATTGAATCTCGTTTGGTCCATTCATAAAAAAGTTATTCTGACTTAAAGTGTGTGTAAAGACGTGTGTAAATCTTTATGCAAAATAAAAAATGTTTGCGTTGATTGCAAGACACATGAGCCAAATAACAATTTCATTCTTCTTTTAATTATCTTATTACGGTGATACTAATACACTGGTGGCCTTCAATCTTTTTAATACCTTCACTGTTTTAAATTGCACATATGCATTTTTGTCATAAATGCATAAAATCCGCAGTCTACTGATCAGACACACTTTAAATCACAATAACTTTTTGTAATTTAAGTCTGGGCCGTGAGGGCGTCTCTCTATTACAATATGTATTCTAAACACGAGAAACTACAAGAGTTTACCCCTTTAAATTTTCATTTCATCGTATTTTTAAGAAACCAGTTAATTAACAATCGATCATTCTCTCAAAGGAAGCGGAGGTGTTCCGTTCACTCAACTGGAGTTGCTCGAGGCGACACATCGAGGACTGCACAAATTCGTGCCAAGACACCACGACGAGATCGACCTGGAAATCGGTGATCCCATTTACGTTCAGAAGGAAGCCGATGATCTCTGGTGTGAAGGTTCGTTTTCTACAGTTTCTATTTACAGTGGTCCACAATCGGAAAACTCAGTTAAAATCAGACGCGTGCGCCACAACATCGCCTATTTCCAGTTTTCCTTACTTTTCCTTACTTTACTGTTTTCATGTGCTCATTTTTGTCTTAAATGCACCAAGTTCACAGTCTATCAACCCTGGAACATCAGACTTATTTTTTTGAGGTGGTTAATGTTTAAACATGTTTAAACAATCATAATGTATTAATATTATATATCCACTGGATTCGGGAAAGTCTACAGAATCTTTTGCTGTAAAGAACAATTCAATATCTTTTATAATAACATCACAATATTTGTTTAAAGTTGAAAAATATGTTTTTTTCAAAGCCATGTTTTTCAAAAACCGTGCGTATAGGAGAAAAATTAAGGACAGATTCGGAATCAGCGCAAAAAACTCTATAAGAAGGACCCAACAGTATATTGAAATCATAAAAAAAGTTGAAATTTGTTGGACAGTGTAATTAATGACGCTCTGGGTTTTTGAGACCCAACAGTGCAGTACCAGGGTTAATTATTAATTATTATTAATATTAACGATTAAGCTCTTAGTACGAATGATCGTTCTGTTTCATTTTGAAGGTGTGAACCTGAGAACAGGTCGCCAAGGCATTTTTCCCTCGGCTTACGCGGTCGACATGGATTACAGTGACTTTGATCCGTCAGCACCGAAAGTCAAGAGGGAACGATACCTACTTGGCTACCTGGGCTCTGTGGAGACCTTGGCGCACAAAGGTACAGGTGTCGTTTGCCAAGCGGTACGAAGAATCGTCGGGAACTCGCAAGAATCTCCTGTCTCGCAGAGCTGCATCCTGGAAGTGTCCGATCAGGGTCTCCGGATGGTCGACAGAAGTAAACCACGGGTACACTTTCAATATTTCTCAGCTCTTCTAAAGGAATTCGGGTTGAACGAAATATTGGGTTGGCAAGAAGTAAAGTAATAAAGGCAGTGAAGGAAAACGCAATTTTTGTTTTTTTATTCAAGCGATGAACTTTAATCAATAAAATATTTTCTTATTCATTCTTCTTGGAAAAAGATCATCGAACAAAATGGAAAATATCCTATTCCTTAGAGTTCATTGCTTGAATAAAAAAGAAATTGGGCTCTATTTCACCTTAAAATACCGAAATTACTTTCTTGCCAACCCAATATAAATGAGATAATCAATAATCGCGACCAGCCTGCGGACGTTTGCACGCATATACATCGCTGTGAATTGATTCACGGGAATTGGAATGGCGCAGAAACTTGTTTGCTAAGGTTACGGTTGTGTCAAGGTCTGATTAAAATAAAAAACTGATTTTTTATGAAATTCTCATGGTGTAACCATGATTGTCGAGTATACTATGGGAGTTTAAGAACTTTGAGGTATAAAGGGTCTTCCATTAAGAGGTGCCATTTTAAATTTCGCGCTATTTTCTATTTGTGAAGATTAGAGTTGTCACTCTACGATGCGTGGTTGGTAAAATTGTAAAAATACTTCTTAATTGCAAAACACAACTGCGTGTTTTTATAATTTAAAGTAACACTTCTTAATGCAAGACTTTAATATAATAGAATTGTAAATGTGCAGAGTATTGCAGGCCATTTCGACTCGTCCAGTAGATCTACTGATAAGAAATCCTTTTATTATAATAGTTATAATAACATGATCCTTTTATGGAATTTATTTTTCAACGGCGCTCACAGATATAAAAATACATATACAAAGAAATCACAGTAACTGATTATAGAAACTGATCATTACTTTAATGCGTCAACGGAATCTCAATAAAATTGTTTTACAAGTGTAACTGAACCGAATGAACGTTTACTTACTTACACACTGACAAAATTATTTGACGCACTGTTATCATTCGGAACGTGTGTCAGCTTCAACAAAGAGAGTACCAATGTTCCGTTTTATAATGACAAATTAGTGGTTAATGGTTACATATTACGCACACGGGTCACGGTTACTGATTATCCTCCTCGGGGATGAATAATTGATTGCTGATTACTAGACAGCGGATTTTATGCATTTAAAATGAATAAGCGTAATTTAAAACAGTTAAAATATTCAAAGAATTTGAAAATACTGTTCTATCATTTTCAACCTATTAAACATATTCAGAAAGAAAATAAATTTTTATTTCAATCGAGTTTGTTGCAAATCAGGTAGAAAATGTTTATTTTTCATAAAGATCCACTGTCTACTGATTACACAGACAGAGTCGATTCGATAAGGGATATCGAGGACCATCTAGAATTTCACTCCCCGTATTATGATTATTGATTTGCGATTTTTACGATTTTTGTTATTCTGTTTCTACAGAAAAGCCAGAGACCCTGTCACGATTATTTCTACTCGTTGAAGAATGTTTCCTTTTGCGCCTTTCATCCTCGCGATCATCGCTACCTCGGCTTCATCACGAAGCATCCCACTTTGCAGAGGTTTGCTTGTCACGTGTTCATTGGCCACGAATCCACGAGACCCGTCGCCGAAGCTGTCGGGTATGTACAAGACACACTTTTCTCTTTATAGATCTTCCTCCGTTTTTGTTATTCTTCAGAAGAAAATACACTCAACTCTTTTTCACACGATTTCGAAATAACATGTGTATGCAATGAATCGAGAAAGTATTAAGTTGGCAACTAAGTTCGCGACCTGCACATTTTCTCAAACAAAGTAATTTATAAATATATTTTTTAAGCACGTGTATTTTATATCAAATTAATCGCAATTGCAATTTTTGAGAAAATTTCTTTTCACATCCTGCAGTGAACTATTAGGTTGGCAAGAAAGTAATTTCGGTACTTTAACACTAAACCTACCGACCACTAAGAGCGATCAAAATGTTTTACGTTACTAAAATGACGAGGCTCTATTCATTTAGATTGTGTGCAATTTTTATTGGAATATCTGCTTGGATAAAGAAATTTTCATGTAAGCAACTTCATAATTTCAATAACTGTGAAATGAAAAATACAAAAACCGGTCATTTGACCGGCAGTGGTAGGTTTAGTGAAATGAAACCCAATTTTTCTATTCAAGCAATCAACTGTAATAAGTGAAATATTTTCCATCTTGTTCGATGATCTTTCGCCATCTTTCCGGTAGCTTCACAATTCCGCGCTAATTAAACAACAAAATTTTCCCAAAATTGGGTTCTACTTAATCTTAAAATACGGAAATTACTTTTTCTTGCCAACCCAATAATTGCCCCAAGAAGTTCAAATCGTATAGTACAATATTAAAAAAAGTTATCGTCTGTTTTAGAGCGTCCGAAAATTAATTCGAGTCACTGTACAGGGTGTAACAAAATTTAGTGTCATGGTTTTGGCAGATGGTTGTACACCTTCGGATCGGTGGAGATTTGTTAAAAGAAATTGCCGCAAAATTGACTTTGACCTTGGAATTCAAGGTTAAAATTTTTATGCTTGTATCGCATTCTCCTCACTATGAGGACCAAATTTTCTTACACCCTGTACATATAATGTGCATCTCCTCCACATCTATCGAGGCATTGCCGTAGTCGAAATTCTCTGTAGTTTGCCCCGGCATGCGAAATAATAAATCTAAAAATGTCCAATGTTCTCTTCGTAGGCGTGCTTTCCATCGGTTCTACACGAAGTTCATCGAGACTGCTTTCCCGATAGAGGATATCTATATTGAATAGATTATACTGCTGGCCTGTTCTATAGCGGCTACCGAAGAAAAGATAAACACACATTCCTTTGACCCCGTGTACATACTGCCCTTAGCTGTAGATATAAAATGACAAACGCGAATCAAACACCCAATTCAAAGACATATGCATGCGTGTATACACATACAGCTCTACGTACATCCATATAAATATGCACTGCCTGTCAAAAGTATGGGACCAGGCTTCTGCGATCAATAAAACGGGATAATATTGTTTCACCGCGGTGTAACGAAGCTCGCGGAATCGATCATTACGTAACTCATTTGTATTTCATTATAGCGTACGAGGACTCTTCGATAATACATTCTGTTCTCGTAAACAGAGAGACCTGGTTTCTCATATTCTTGATCGGTAGCGTTCATGTTAATATAGATGTACATACAGTACAGATACATATGTGTATTTATGTGATACATACGCAGATATATCTGTGTACATCTATGTGTATGTACTGAGCAACTTCGGAAAGCGTCACGACGGGACCGATTCCAGCGCCATTTTTCTTTCCTTCTCCTTTCGAATGTTCGCTTTTTACAAGTAGATCCGATCGTTTGCGTTAACCCTTTGCACTCCTTTGTTAAGTGTGACTCAAGATAGTGGAGAAAGAAACATATATATGAAACGGGTTTTTATATTTATTTGGTACTTCGTTATTTATTTAATTATCATGGTGTATGCTTTAGTTTTAAAAACAAATAGAAGTTCCACAAATATAAATTACAGCAAAGTTTCAGAGGTATATTTAATATAATTGGTGAAAAAAATGGGTTAAGACAATTACCAGTCAAGGGACTGTCATTTGAAGTACATTTTAAATAAAACACTTGAAATAGTAGGGTATTGTTGGCAATAAAATTGAAAAATAGTTCGGAGTGTAACTCGAGATATGGGAGAAAGAAAAATATAAATCAAACGGGTTTTTATATGTATTTGGTTCTTCATTATTTATTTAATTGTCTTATGTTTCAGTTAAAAACAAATAGAAGTTCCACAAATATAAATTACAGCACAGTTTCAGAGCTATATTTAATATAATTGGTGAAAAAAATGGGTAAAGACAATTACCAGTCAAGGGACTGTCCTTTGAAGTACATTTTAAATAAAACACTTAAAATAGTAGGGTATTGTTGGCAATAAAATTGAAAGATAATTCGGAGTGTAACTCGAGATATGGGAGAAAGAAAAATATAAATCAAACGGGTTTTTATATGTATTTGGTTCTTCATTATTTATTTAATTGTCTTATGTTTCAGTTAAAAACAAATAGAAGTTCCGCAAATATAAATTACAGCAAAGTTTCAGAGCTATACTTAATATAATTGTTGAAAAAAAATGGTTTAAAACAAGTAGCAGTCGAGGAACTGTCCTTTGAAGTACATTTCAAATGAAACACTTAAAATTGAAAAATAATTCGGAGTGTGACTCGAGATACCGTAGAAAGAAAAATGTAAATCAAACGGATTATTATATTTATTTGGTACTTCCTTCATTTATTTAATTATCTTATGTTTTAGTTAAAAACAAATATTCTATAAATAATTGCAATAAAGTTTGAGTGCTATATTTAATATAAACAGTAAGCAAAATTTTTTAAAATAAGTAGCAATCAAGAAGCTGTCCTTTGAAGTGAATTTCAAATAAAACACTTAAAATAGTAGGGTATTGTTGGCAATAAAATTGAAAAATAGTTCGGAGTGTAACTCGAGATATGGGAGAAAGAAAAATATAAATCAAACGGGTTTTTATATGTATTTGGTTCTTCATTATTTATTTAATTATCTTAGTGTATGTTTTAGTTTTAAAAACAAATAGAAGTTCCACAAATATAAATTACAGCACAGTTTCAGAGCTATATTTAATATAATTGCTGAAAAAAATGGGTTAAGACAATTACCAGTCAAGGGACTGTTCTTTGAAGTACATTTTAAATAAAACACTTAAAATAGTAGGGTATTGTTGGCAATAAAATTGAAAAATAATTCGGAGTGTAACTCGAGATACCGTAGAAAGAAAAATGTAAATCAAACGGATTATTATATTTATTTGGTACTTCCTTCATTTATTTAATTGTCTTATGTTTTAGTTAAAAACAAATATTCTATAAATAATTGCAATAAAGTTTGAGTGCTATATTTAATATAATCAGTAAGCAATATTGTTTAAAATAAGTAGCAGTCAAGAAGTTTTGAAGTGAATTTCAAATAAAACACTTAAAATAGGAGGGAGTTGCTGGCAAGAAAATTGTGAAAAATAATTCGGAGTGCAAAGGGTTGAGATACTTCTTCCCCCAACTCCACTATCACAATCCCCCCCTCCTCATATCATACTCCACAAGATCCATCACCCAGATGATCCGACGAATCCACCGATCACGATAATTTCCACGTTTTTGTTACGCGATGGAGCGCGAGTTGAACACCGGACGAGAGAAATCTTTAATATTCGACTTAACTAATTAATACTGATAAGAACTAATCGCCAACCCCTCGATCCTTCGACCAAGATAACCGCATAGCGACACGTAGAAAGATAAACGACAATAGTGTGGATCGTTCCGATATTAAAAAATAACAAAAACCGAGAAACAGAAAAAGGAGAAAAAAAGAACCGCGGTGGTTTTTCGTTTTCTTCGTCGTGTCGAAGGTTTCGATCCGTTTCTCTACCTTTCGTTCGACGTTACTTTCGCCAGGCCCGATTACGTTTATATCAATGGCAACGAAATAATGAAAACAGAAAGAAAAGGAAGAAAGAAATCCTGCGAACGTTGATCGCGGCACAGCGATCTCGTTAACGCTCGCGCGCCAAGGGAAAACATATTTTATCGTATGGGTATTTAGAGACTCGTATATTTTTCTATCTTTCTTTCCGGAGAAATCGTTAATATTATAGATTACGTTGTTAACGATAAGGCATGACGTTTTAAGATGATCTTCGAGGCTGCAGTGCGGCAAAACCGACACGAATTTATCAGCTGAGATTTTCAGCAAGAGAGAGAACCGTGAATATCAAATTTCAATGGCGGGTCTTTATTAGTAGACACAAGTGGGTAGTTGCAATTTAAAACTGTGGACAGATTTAAGAAAATATAACATTAATGTATTAGTTGTAGCTTATGAACATTATTAAGGAATTAAAGAAAGTTTTACTTGGCCCTCGTTTGTCGCAGTTGATGCAAACAATTTTTATTTTGCATAATGTTCCGCAATCTATTTAATAGTTTCGGAGATGTTCATGAAAAACTGTCAGAAAACATGTTTTCCAGTTGTATTATATTTTCACCCGTTATATGTATATAATCTTTCGTTACGTATACGTACAATCTGTATATAAATAATTATTAACTCTGACGATTCTCGCATACCAGAAGAAACTAATCGGACCAATACTTTAAATTAATTTAACGTTTAATATCTCGCATTATGTTATATATGTATAATGTATAGATTATGTTAATTGTATCGTACGAATAGTTTTTATTAACTCCTTGCCGTACCTTTTCTTTTACAGTTACAGAATGTTTCCTGTACAAATATTCCTTTCTATCGATCGTATAATTGTTGATACAAGATGTATTAATGCTTTCGGCGCACTGGTTCGATCACTTTTTTCACTTCACAGCAATTTTTCAATTGAAATTAACCTTTCGACGTTTCGATCTCTGTGTAGATCATTTTCAAGAAAATTAATGACTGCGTTTGCTTAATGAAATTATTTTAACTACACAACAATTAAATACATCTTCAGAAAGCATTAATACATATTGTTTCTTGTACAGTTACAAAAATGTCGTAGAAGAGAAGAGAAAATGTACATTTTTTGTATGGCTACATTTATTTCAATGCTTAAACATTGATTGCAAACGAATCAAATTTTATTTCAGCTAAAATGAAACGCGTAACATTCATATTTGTTAGACTTTGTTCAAAACCTTCATCACGAGTCTGACTCGTCAAAGTACGGCAAGGATTAACATCTCAGAAACAAATAAAGACCCGCCATTGAAATTTTATATTCAGGATTATCTCCCCCTCCTTAAAATCTCAGCTGATAATTTCGTGTAGGTGATACCGCACTGTATCCATCTTCGAAATCGCGAGTTCTTCGTTTACCGTCGCAAAAACGACCGATTATATGAATTATATATCGAAGCGCACATTGGCCTCTCTGTATCAATTGTATCGATTACTATACCGCGTCGTCGTAGCGTTTTGCGGACACTCCCGCAGTTATAATTACGAATCAAATCGCACGCACCGACGAAACGATGAGCAAGAGAAGAACGATGCCTCGAGTAAATTGCGATTATTAATTTGTACCGCTTATACCACCGTTGTGTCGTTTTCATTGGTGAGTCTCGTTGCGAGTCTTGGAAATTTCGTTCTAATGTTGTTGTACGCGCCATTTCTCATGGACGCGAGTGTGTATAGATTGCTGAAAAATTGGTTCACAATTTACAGGATAACTGATACTCGCAATACCGAGCAACTACCTGACAGGAGTCCACGACTCATGTTTTCGTTGCTGAACCGTGACAGTGTGTCCTGAAAAATGAAAAAGAAGAGAAAATTGAATGATGTTCTCGACGAAATATTTTCTAGTACATAGTTCGTTTTCAGTTTGTTTCGAACGTTTTGAAAAGTTAGTGAGGATCTACGGAAGTACAGTAAAACTCCATTTATGTAAAATTGTCGGGAGACAAATTGGTTCACGTAATTAGGTGGTTCATATAATAGGAGTCCACCTGTCTCCCACCACTAGGGATGGGATCAAGTTCAATATGTACTCACGAATCCGAGTCAAGTTCAATAACCAAGTTTCATTTCATGGGTTTCGATCACTACTTAAAAGCAATAAAAGCTTCAATGATTATACTTGAAAAGTATTCATTGTATACAAGTAGTTATCGAACCTCGGAATGAGTACTTCGATGTTGAAAGTAATCGAAACTTTCACAAGTAGTATTCGAATCTTGGAAATCAGAACTGGTTAGTAGGTTTTAAACACTTTCTTTATTAAATTCGTAACTATTTAAGAATAACAGTTCTCCGAATCTCGATCGACAATTGTTTAAACTACAATTAATGTTATCGGCGCACTGGTTCGATCAATTGGAAAATAAGCAAATTTGCAAAAATATCACATGAAATTTAATTCAAGAATAATTTAATTTAAGAATAATATTTCATTTACAATACTTGTGTTTTATTCTATTTCTTTTTTTATCCATGATATTTCCTGCTTTTGAGAAAACTCTTTCTGAAGGTACAGAAGTGGCTATTATACAAAGATAGTCACGTGCAATTTTTGATAAAATGGGGTACTTGATTGAATTTTCACGCCAAAATAATAACGGGTCTTTGCGTTCTAAATATTGTGATTTTAGATAATTTTATATAAGCGTGCAAGAATACGGAAATTCGTAACGATATTTATCAAAATTTCGAAAGTTTCGAAACTGTTCGACCAAGATTCGAGTATACTTGCAAGTATTATTTACGTTTACTACAGTACTTGTAAAGGGTTCGAAACTGTCTGGCAAAGGTTCGAGTATACTTGGGAGTACTATTTTTTTTTTCAAAGTACTTGTAGAGAGTTCGAATTCCATCAATCAAGGTTTGAACCTGTTTGCGAGGTACTTGATCCCATCTCTACCCACCACTGATTATGACTTTCGTTCATTTAATAGGAGTTCATGTTCATATAAGATTTCGTTCAGCTTTTTTTTATTGTTTAAAGTGGATGGAGGTTTAATGCATTTACGTATGATTTCCCGGGACTATTCCAGCCCCAGGAAAGTGAGGGGCTCCCACGGTGATCACTCCCCGATTAGTGGTGGTAATGTGTAGGCCGGTACTACCCCCTGGCACTCCTCCCTCCACTAGGCTACACGGGATGCCTGGAGGCTTCACTTCGTTCAGCTAGAATTCACTTAACCAGACACTGCTAAAATTTAGTTCGTATAAACGAAGTTCCAGTGTAGGTACTTGGACATCCCCAGCTCTTGCAACATTAGATCTCTTCTTGAGGAAAAGATGAAGTAATTTGTGACGTCACATTTTCCAAAGATGTATAAACTATCCAGCAGGAGAAAGGGTTCATCTTGGTCAATAACGTACTCCCCTTTGAAAGCCACAATTTTCTTCCAGCGACCTTCCCATTCTCGGAACCACTTCTGAAAGTCCTCTTTCGAAATTGTCAACAGCTGCCCCGTTGCGTTTGATTTAATGTCTTCTACGTCCTCGAATCCTCGTCCTTTCAGAGAATTTTTCAATTTGGGGTACTGCCAACAATCGTAGGGAGCTACGTCAGGACTTTACAGAGGCTGATGAAGTCGCACGATTCCGCGTTTCATCAGGAATTGCTGGATAACTTGTGATGAATGGGCAAGTTCTAGTTCTACACACTGAAATTGTTTTATCATTACTAGACTGCGGATCTTTACGAAAAATGAAAATTGATTCTTCTCATTAATGGTTTGCGGGCCCCGTCAAAATGACGGATTCTAATATTCTTAATTTGCGATTACTAAGATTGTAAAGATGCTTTTCCCTGAGGAATTATTTACCAAATTTATTTCTTTGGATATATATTAGTGGAGGAATAACCAAAAATTTGGATAGACACATTCTTGTCGTGTTTATAAAATAATGTGGAAATAGCTATTTCCAGAGCTCCGTAAACCTAGTGTTAATATGTTGAAAATAGCGTATAAAAATTCTTGAATACTTTTAATCTGTTTACTGTTTGAAATTGCATCCACTCATTTTTGTCATAAATGCATAAAATCCGCAGTCTAATCATTACAAGTTGAGCCATCTTGTACAATTACATGTTCTCTTGCGCCCTCTCACTATACGTTCAGAAGTTAACTTATAACTTCATGTTTATAACAAATGTTTCGAGTTCTAAATTTTTGTTCTGAGTTCTCAAGTTGTTTGGAGAAAGGCGTTCCTGTTATTCAACTATCAAATGGTCGAATGCCGGTTTCTTATTTTGCAATTATTGAAATTATTAAGACATTTCTCTCCATGAGAGAGGACTGCTTAAATTTCATTATTCAAGCACACAAAAACGGTGAAAAGTCTAAATAAATTCTACCTTCTCATTTGTACTGGTTTGACAAGAAAGTAATTTCGGTATTTTAAGGTGAAATAAAACCCAATTTACTTATTCAATCGAATATTTTCCATTTTGTTCGATGATCTTTCGCCATCTTTCTGGCAGCTCCATAGAACAAAACGGAAAATATTTTATTAAAATTCATTGTTTGAATAAAACAAATTGGATTTTTTATTTCACCTTAAAATACCGAAATTACTTTCCTGCCAACCCAATATAAGACAGCACTCACTTTCAGTGCTCGTTAGGCTTACCATTTCCATCACCGGATTCAGCGAGTATTATTTATCCTGTAAAGCCACGAACCTCTCTTTTCGGCACAGTTACAGAGATCTGTTTTTATAGAAAACTCGTCACTTTTCCGTTTACGTTAAGGAAACGTTTCTATGATTGCTTACGTGCTTGGGATTTGATCCACGCTGTACACGTTGTTAAGCTGCTCGATTCTACAGTATGTTGAATAAAAATTGAGAGACAAAACCGCAGTGCTTACTCATTGCTAAGAGACTCTGTCTGCAACCATCGTCTATCAATTATACGTGCCTTTGATTGAGATCGCCTCGAGTATCGTGCCTTTCCGATTATTTTCTCATACAGGTACAAATTAATATCATTCGTGTGTATGGGTGTCATTGTTGCGATTCCGACGATAACGACGTTTTCTCTCACTCTCTTTCACTCACAGACACACTCGCCCAGTGCTGGATTAAGCCAGCGCGGGGCCCGTAGCAAATGTTATGGCGAGGCCCTAGGCTTTGCATCAGGGCCGCTCGTGTGCGAATGTGGCGCACCTTTTCGACAAACACAATTAATGACCTTCTTTTTAACTTCCCGATTTTATAGGGAAGTTACTGTAATTTTTTCTTTTTTTAGCAAAACTATCTGTGCCCCCTGGCATAGAATATTTGTATGGCGCGGGGCATTTGCTACTCCTGCTACGGGGCTTAATCCGGCCCTGCACTCACCGACTTTGTCTTTGAAACTTTCATGAAGCGACTCACACACGTCGTCAGGGTAGATTAAGGTGGTACGCGATGCCAAGAAATAGAAAGAGAACGAAACCCGAACAAAACTTTTCAATACGTTCGCGACCGTCACCTCCTTTTTGCAACGCTGGATCGAGCTGATCTTATGGAACCACGAAAATAAGGATTGTGTTGGATCATTGAGAATATCTTTGTTCGCACGAGCGCGCAGTAGTTTGTACATATTTATGGAAACGATAGAGGAGATCGGGCCCAGTTGACTAATTCCCTTTAATTATTATATTTTCGAGTAGATTTGATACATTACCGCCACAGAAGTCCGCTTGTTACGTCAGGTTGTTACGCCAATATGTTCCCCTAACTTTCGATGTTTTTCGACGGGGCTGTTCGATTGGGGATTCGATTCGGAGCTTCGTCGCCCGAACGGTACACACGATTATTACGGTATAGTTGAAATTTTGGTAGCAATACGAAGTAATAAATCCTTGTTACTGATAACGACCACAGGCTTTCTATGCTATGCTAGCAGGCGAGAACCGGCGGACAAAAGTCTGCGGTTTCAATTTTTGCGTACATATCTCGAAGAGCATGATCACATATCGTGAAGAGCAAAATTGAATCGATGAAGTCATTTCTCCGAAAGATCGTTGTTTGTGTGTTTGCTAAGACAGAGTCCGAAAAATCTCGAGAAACGCGTGTGATTTTATTATATGATTATAATAAATATGGACTGCGGATTTTATGCGTTTCTCACAAAAGTGGATTCGTCGAACACGAACCTGTAGAGACATTAGAGAATTGAATGGTGTTGCTATATATTATTCTCGAGTTATTAAAATTATCAGAAGAGGTAATTCAAAGACAATTTTCATTTTGGTTAAGAAGAGTCCCAAAAATTTCGAGAAACATGTGATTTTATTATGTAATAAATGGACTAGGGGTTGTATGAATTTGTCACAAAAATGGATTCGTCGAACACGAACCTGTAGAGACATTAGAGAATTGAATGGTGTTGCTATATATTATTCTCGAGTTATTAAAATTATCAGAAGAGGTAATTCAAAGACAATTTTCATTTTGGTTAAAGAAGAGTCCCAAAAATTTCGAGAAACATGTGACTTTATTATGTGATTAATGGACTGGGAGTTGTATGAATTTGTCACAAAAATGGATTCGTCGAACACGAACCTGTAGAGACATTAGAGGATTGAATGATGTTGCTATACATTATTCTCGATTTATTAAAATTATCAGGACATACTTTATTTTGGATAAAGATCCGCAGTCTAATAATTAATATTTTAACTCTCTCTCTGTTATACGCTAGTTTTCTAGTGACAGCACTATAATCTGGACTAAACTTTTCACCGTTACGGTAGAGATGTTTTGGACAGTTACGGAGCGAATACTGTAGTCGTAAAGTTCTAGTAGCGCGATCGGTGCTAGTTTTGTATTTAACGCTGCACAGAACTCTTCAGAGTACTACAATGAAACCTGTCTAACAGGATATTAAAAGAAAAGTGCCTGTTTTATTGAAAACCCGAATGTCAACGCGAAAGTACGTAAAAAGTAGTTAAATAATGATTCAATTACTTGTAGTAGTTAGTATTTTGGCCTGGTGCGAAATTGAGTCAGGATAAAAATACTGTAACTAGTGAATCATACGTCGCTCGAGTGTTTTTCGTGATCTTGTTTTAATAAACACATAAATAATGATTTTCTGCTGAAATAGTTACATCGGCTGAATTTTGCTTCTCATCGTATATTTGGCTGATCAAATTACATTTTCGTTAGACCGATGCTCAAAGAGGTAAAGAAACGGCACGAACGCGATGCTGGAGATGAAAGGACCGTTGAGAGGAAATTGAAAGAGTCTGAAATGGTGTTTGAATTGTGATGAGATCTGTATAATCCTGGTCGTTGCGGGCCAATGGGTCGTGCAATTATTTTAAGAATCTGTTGTGTAATAAATAACTCGTGATTTTAAATATTTCATTATCCAGTATGTACATATACATAGTTTTTCTGTTTCCTTCTTTTTCATTATATAATAAGGTTCACGAAGCAGACAGGAGACGAGGAGGAAAATACATTTAAATGACAATGGGTTGCAACGTCCATAAATTTTCTCATATAATTTCTACATATATTTCTTTCCGGCAGTATTATTTACAAAAATGTTCCACCTCCTACGAAGTCTTGATAATTCAGTCTTGACACAAGTTATACGTGTACATGATCCCAATCGTTATATTCCTTCATCGATTATTATATTCAGAATCAATGTTCTTTCTTTTTTTCTTCTTTTATGCTTCAACTCGTTTTCAATAATTATGCTTGTGCTCTATTACAAGTGTTCCAATTATCCTCCACTCGTATAAATCGATATACTTAAAAAAAAAAAAAGAAAACACGGAATTTGGAAAAAAGTTACTGCAAGAACGCAAACGTTACGACCAATTTCTCGAATTGTCTTTCGTTAGAAAGTGGAAAACGAACGTTTGATTGTTTGTGTACAATGGTAAAACCCTCGTTTCGAATCAAATTTTCCTGTCCATCGTCTTCTACGCTGCTGTAAAGCGACTCGACTGCAAACATTTTTATAAATTTCTGCGTGAATCACCTCGTCGTGAGTATCGACACTTATTTTCTCTCTCTCTCTCTCTCTCTCTCTCTCTCTCTCGGTCTGGAAGAACAGAGGAACGGATTTCGGTTACATTGTTACATCGTTCTTTGGCGATCTATAAAGAGTCATACACCTCTTACTTTAAGACAATCTCGCGTTTTTGTATGTTTCTATCATGTTTCAGTTTCACTGTTAAATTACACTATCCTAGTCGGGAGAAAACAAAGGAGAACACGCGTGCGCATGTAAAAGTTAAATACAAGTTTAATACGAAAATACTCAACAAAATCGAAGACTCTTGTAAATATTCACATGGAATACGGAAAATATACAATGAATGGAATAAACATTTAATCTGTGTTTCAATTAATTACATTCTCGCACGTCGTACGAGACGCCGCCCCGAGATGATTCGTTGGAATCGTTCGAGAGCAGCGTTACAAAAAGGTAATTCAGAGGTGCATTTCTCTTCAGAGAAGCTCGCGAAACGCGAATCACATTCTCGCTGCCTTATCAACTACGGCGGAATTTACACAATGTTTAACAAGTCTCGGAGACAGAGATTAAGAATTATAGTAACTGTACAAAGTTTTGCTCGCTCAATACTTCATTCTTGTACACGATATCTGCCAATCGTTGTGAGTCGCTCGAATTTCTAATCGATCGAACAGTGAAATCGCTAAGAATTTTAAGCTTTCACGATAAGTGTAAACTGCTCGCATGCTACGCCGAAAAGATTTTAATTAATTTATTCGACCAATAAGATCGCCCATGATTCACGGTGAAACGGCTCTTCCATTTTTTTACAAGCAAGGTTGCGAAGAGACGACTCTTTCGCGGGAAAATTTCGAAAACAGTCCAAAGATCCAAATGAAATATTGCGAATCTATCGTAACATTGATCCAAGCAGACATTCTTGCAGCATTCTGCTCCGAAAGATACGTATAATATATGTATACTATAAACATACAATAAGGACGCGCGCAATCATGGCCGATTGTGACCTGCGTATGTAACTTGCAGAAAGAAATTGTAAAAATCACTTATGTGCAAACAGCAGAGTATAAAATATAACAAAGGTAGTATTTACAAAGTCGTAAGATTAAACGTTAGCTTAGCGAATTCTGTAGTGCCGTCTGTTCATGTCACACAAATGATATTTGCGAGGTTCGAGCGTATTCGAAGTGTTGAGAACGAAACGTTCCACGTTATTCGTTTACAATTTCATTCCTGTTTTGTCGATCTGTTATGTTCTTTACTGTAAACAGCGAATCATTCGAGTAATTCACCAACGACTGCCACTGTATGTTCGAACTGGCTAATAAAATTTCAAATAAAAGAGATTTATTGTCAAAGAATTCACGAGACATCGATATTTGCCTGCACGAAAATGTTCTCTCAATAATTTCGTTGAATAAATACCGAATTATTGTGTTCATGACAGTTTTTGGTACATTACCCTGTAAGTGGCCAGTGCATTCAGTTTCGAAACGAGAATCTAACTGCGATATACTGCGATATTTGTTCTTTAGTTAATCAGACATCATGGATATCAATATATATCTTTCTCGGTTTGTAATTCCCAAGAACGGTTTCCTTTTCTTGAGAAATACAAAACACCATCGAGATGGCTAAGCTCGAAACTGCATCGCTGATGAGCACCACGAAACACATTGACAATATCTTATTTCTTCTTGCTCGACAGGTTACAACGGTGAGAGTGACACTAAACACAGACACTTGAAAACTTGCTGTTTGTACTACAACGATCATGACGAATCGGAAAGTCTGCCATTCACTTAACTAAACGCCCACAACACGATGGATTATACAAGAGTAACTTTTTATCTTTCTTAGTAGTAAGCTAGCACGTAAAAAAAGTTTGGATTCTCCGATCGAGGTCAGGCGATTTGCGACGGGGCGAACGATCGGTCGGAGCTCCTATTTTTCCATGGTTTTTCTTAATACAGCAAACTGCCGGGGCAATGTTCGAAACAAGGATCTTCGTGTTCCGTTTTGAAACTCTTTATTTGAAGCAGCACAGAAATGTTTCCTTTGGGCACTTCTTTAAAAAGTGTTCTCATGGAACAGATATTTTAGAATCTGTATAATAAAAGTTCTATGGAAACAGTTTCTCTAGAATGTCCATTAAAAAGAGAAACACCGACAATTGTTGAGCACTGAATTATTTACGGAAATATTACAAATGACTATTCAGAATATCAATTTAGCTGTGCTCATAGCTTTATGTTATTGTACTAGCACTTATTAATTAATATTCAGTATTTGTAGCTACAATTGTGTTGTTATTAACGAATAAAACATGTGTTCCTATTGTAGAAAAGTGTTCACTTCAATTGTTCGTAGGTCCTCCACAAACTGAAACTTTTACTTTCACCAACTTGTCTTTATCTGTTCTCATGAAAAGTTCTGAGGTTCGAATACTAAAAAGAAAAGAGTCATTGGAGAATAAGAAAAATTTGGAGCATACAAAATTGATGTAATTATTGTTAATTAATTGATTGTTAAAAACTGTAAAAATGCAGGATAGTGAGGACGAAGTCAAGAACTCTGTGCAAGCTAGTCAACTATTCAAATCAATGGAGCTAGTTATGTACATTAAAAGCATATAAGAATGTGTTTAGACCAACATAACAAAGAGCAACAACCATGATCTCTTAAAAAGTGCTAGAACTCTTTCGATCCTTGGTACTTAAAGTTTGATTCCCATTTCATAGGATCATTAATATGTCGAAGAAACTTGTTTATCCATATGAATTTAGGGTTTCAAGATGGAACACTATGCGTCTTCGCGACCCGAACGATGATTTGCCTCTACGCGGCCGACCTCGATGTCAGTGACATAAAATCGGGTCAACGACAATTTTTACAATGAACATGATGTGTACATATGCGAAGAAATCCTATACGCAGATAATCCCCTCCTTCTGTAATTTCATGATCTCTGCCTGTACATCGTGTGAACAATCGTTCTTGCACAAAATAAATACGTAATTTACATAACAATTCACGGTATAAGTCATCAAGCTTATAAAATAGTACGAATATTCATCATCAAGAATAACTTGAATCCACCATAAATATATTGTTGCTCTAGAAAGTATAACGTGCATCTAAGAAACGGCGTTGGCCGTTCGTCGTCGTGCTCCTTTCTTCGAACGGAAACTTACGCAAAAAGGGGGTTGGGTGAGGGGTACTGAGGATAGAGGTGGGGAATGGGACTGCCCGTATATTAATACATCATTAATAATCTACGTTACGATCGACACCATTCTTTTAACGTATTTGGGAAATAGCACACGATTTTGCAAAGTATGTGTACAATACGAATGAACGATGAAGAAGAAGAAGAAGAAGAAAAGGAAAATAAGGAACGGCGACCACCTGAGCTAGGAGATCGCCGATCCGCCGAGACGATTCGGAATTCTTATTTACAGTATCAGCCTTATTTATACTTGTACATAGGGAAATGGAACTAGACGATTTATATAGATCTATTTACTCGCGGCTGTTGAAAAATGCTAACGACTATATGCGAAACAACGAGCTCACGCGTGTACGGGAAGCGCAGCCAGCGACGTGGCAAATTAATACCGCCCGTTAATTGGTTACATATAATCGGGCGGCTGAGGTAGTGATTTCCGAAGACAGCGCGACGTCACGTAGCTGGACTTGAGCCGACGATCGGGTACTGGAGTAATAACTAGCTGTAATTATTATGCAGACAGGAGCGAAGTTTGTACAGAATTTATAATTTGTCAGAGGCGGACGTTTTCTTGCGAAGAGGAGGCTGTCCAGGCCATCTTTAACAGAAACTGGGCGGACCGTCCAACGCGGTCAACGTTATCGATCCCCCAGCTTTGACATAGTTCGTAGAAATAGGGTCAAGTATCACACAAACTGGAGGGGTATTCCAGGCCTGTACAGAAACTCAAACTGGTCGGATCTGTTGCCAGAGGGACTATAAACACAAGGGGGATGACAAATATTACGGTCTCGTCTGGCTGTGCCTATAGGCACAAGAGAACCATCTGATTTCGCAGGTTCTGATGACTATTATTCGTATGGTGTGGATTGCAACCAGTGGATGTCGAAGCTAATTACAGTTCGAAATGGTACTGTTATTTCAAGCAGCACTTGCTGATTGCTCCTAGCAAATAAAGTGTAGTATCCAGGTAGATGATGTATGATAATAATTGAACGTACACCGAATCAATGTTCGATCTGCATCGTCTAGAAATTCTGAAGATGAATGACAAACTAGTCGTGATAATCAGTTATCGTGTTGCCTGGTGTAACTCTGAGCGATAGACAACACCGGTATAATGATAAATAGTATCCAATACTAATTATTAGAGCTCAAAGACATAGACAACATCGGTAACGGAAATTTAAATGAAATCAATTGGTCAAAATTGGAACACGAAATTAGACTTCGTGATGTAATTTACCTTCCTATGCTTTTCTTTTGTATTTTTAAGTATTTTGTTAATGAGTATGTGAAACGACGATCTCATTCATAGATGCTGAACATGTCTATATTGAATGCGCGCATTGTAAATTGTTGTACGCATCGCTTTAATTTATATATTTCATAATTTTTAACAGTGAACTGAAGATTCGTTCGCTCGATTATGCTTATTCATTTTTTTTTGTCAGCTTATAGCTCAGAGCGTGATCTAACCATGGCCATTTGTTTATAATTACGCATCAGATAACCGCGGAAATTATGCTACATTGATCAATAGACACTAAAGCTTAACTGTAATTAAATAAAGTAATATAAAGTAACATAATATTGGGTGGATAACGAGGCCAGTAAAGTCTAAAAATTCGCAACAACAGAACGGTCGTAAACATGAAATATAATATTCATTTATGCAATTTCTTAATGCATACCGATAATGTCGATCTCGCATGGTAAAACAGGTAAATAGTTTCGTTTACGCTAGCATACCTCGACGAAAAAGTAAAAAAAATTTGTAAAAATAACAAATTAATATGTAAAATGCTCGAAAGTGCATGCATATGTTACAAATAGTGCATACATAGATACATTTAAAAAAGATTAGCAGTCCACACGTTTAGAATTGTTTTTTTTTTCTTTCAAAGAAAAAGAAAATGGCAATATACTTAAGACTCGAGACAATTTACAATTTCATTGTTACCGTACTCGTGTAACAGTAATAAAAGTTAGATACGATCACAAATCTAATATTTCTTTTTATAGTACGATTCCGTTTCTTTCTTTTTTTTCTCGAAAACATCTCTCTCGTTCAAGATAAATTTTGTACTGCCAATTTGTTCTTACCAGTAAGATCCAAATTGAATTTCCATCTCATTATAATCTTTCTCTTGTGTTCATTGGCATCCTAAAACGAATAGGATGCTTGAACAAAACTGGTGCTGTATCCATCCGATATATATGCTTATATACCGTGATTTATCCGACATCGAAATAGTTCATGGTTTCGGCCTTGTAACGACCCGATAAAACAGTGTTGAAGTCTAGACGAGTAGCGCGGCCATTTTTAAATCGACTTCACACTATCTACAAATTCGCTATCATAAACTTTAAAAATTGCGCAACATTGGACCTGCGAGTACGTAAAACGCACGCGACCCTCATTTATAATATAATTCACGTCTGCAATTCGTGGAAATAGTTACGGAAATATATGATCGTTCGAGTTTGCGCCAAAAGTCAGGTTGGATACAACGTCCACAATACGTTCGTACAGAGTCTACTTTTTTACACAGCATCATTTTTATCTGCTGGTTATTTCGTTCATGCTTTGTTCACGACACTGTTTCCGTATTCTTCACGATGCGAAGCGTTTGAAATTTGACTGATGACTGATGTAGCCTTTCTGCGTAATCGTAGATAAACAGTTATCTGTTTTTTTCGATGAGTAGCAGAGTGATACCAGTCGACACCCTTATACTGTGTTGCCGGTTATCGATGTGTAACTAGCAGTCATTTCTTCATTTACCATATTATCACTGGTGTTACAAAGAGGAATGAGTTACAATAGATTTCACTGGAACAATTAACATAGAATTTCACTTCAGTAGCTTCAATCTTCGTTTTCTTTCCTTTCCGGTGTACCGTTTCTCTGGCTTGTACTTTACACGAAACAGTAAGTTTCTTTGAATGTGCCTGACTCGAGTCTTGTTCCTTGTTTGGAGGTGACATATTTCAAGTGTTTCTAAATATTTCTCTACACACCGATGTTGTGGTTACGTGATATCGTGATATGATTGTGGAGATCTTGCTTTAGCGTTTTAAGGTCTCGTTTCTGTATATTGTGCTCCGCCTGCGATGAAACATAGTAGCGTTTTATTTTTGTGCAATGGCGATACGACAAGCGAAATGATTCTATTTACCTTTAGCGACTTCAAACTTTTCATTTTGGCGGGATTCGACATGTTTTGCGTTAGAACATTTAAATGTGAATCTTGCAACGCTATGTTCTCACTCAGCTGATGGTGCTGCCTCCTTATATTGTCACATAGTACCTATTTGATAAAACAGTATTAATAAACTTCACAGATAATAATCAATTGTACTCACACACACATTCATTACATCAAGTAATACTTACAGTATCTGGTATTTGAGGTACTGTCGTATCATTGAAGATTTGACCTGATAAAACATAAAAAGTTTAGTTGCTCCGACTTTGGTTGCTACAACTTGAGACAATGAATCAGATCCTTTAAAAAGAAGCGAGCTCGGTTGAAGTTACTCGTGTCACTCAATTTCCTTTAGACGCAATAATTGTTTAAAAGTAGTGAACAAGCCAAACAGAGGTCTCTTTTTTACTCTCTGTCTCTACATCGGATCAAATTCAATGTCGTAAAGTTTATATTTATACCTACCATTAGAATGGACTTCACTTCCGAAGATCATCTGTACTATAAGGTCTAGAACAATGCCAAATAAAAGGTTTGTTAAAAGAGAACTACTTCAAGGCAATAGTTTAATACCTATTAAAAAGAAAGAAATCGATAGTAACTTTTTAAACATACAGAGCGAATCACATAACTTTACCGTATTAACCCTTTGTCAGTTCAAAAAACATTGTAAATTGCAGGTAAAAAAATATGTATTTTAAAAACAGTGTGTGCAAGTATCATTATTATGACTATGTTATGTTTTCTACATTTTCTAACGCAAGATGCATTGTCCTACATTACAATTCCGATAAAAACATCTTGTTTTTTCTGACATTCTTACCATTAACTGATCACAACACATTGATACAATAAGAAAACAACTTCATACAGTAAAAGCTCCTTCGTTGTCCAAAGGCCGGGGGGCTGAGCGGACAACGAGCGTGCCCGGACACTATTTTTGATTTATGACTGCGTCTAGATATCGCGCCGACCTCGCCGAGCGACTTCAATAGGAAGCCGAACATAGAGAAGGACAGAATGAGATACGGATCGGGTGACCGAAGCGTGTCGCCGTCGCCGGTACAGTTTAAAGGCCCACATTTTGTTGCTGTTGCTCGTTGCCTTCGAAACTTTGACCGTCGATTAAACCACTAAATACAGTTGAAACTATATCGTGTTTGGTGTCATTTTAATCAGAGAAATGCCAGAAATAAGTTAGTGAAAGTACCATAAAGAAATAATGAAAATTAAGAAGTTTGAAAATTCGGTTTACTCGAGTCAATGTCGTGGTGTTCACACCGATATACCCGAGCCGACATCAATCGACGCCGCCTACGGAGCGACTCGGCGTTGACAGGCAGTGGAATGGGTAGGCACTGGACAACGATCGTGCCCTTGATTTTGGACAACGAAGGAGCGATTACTGTATTAATTTTTTACACTAAATTGAATCTTTTTGTTAAAATGTTACAGACAACTAGTTACAAACTTGATTTCATGATAAACTGCCAAAGGGTTAAATTATTTATGAACTGTTTGTTACATAAAAGAATGTCGAGACACAAGTTTGTCTCGTTATTGAATTTTCTAAATTGTATATTGTATAAAATACGTATCTACAATTCGAAATGTTGTTTAACATTAAGAACACTTCATACTATACATATAGTTTCGTAAACTAATAATTACTCAAGTATTCTTTAAATGATTTATCATATAAGCAATGCTTAAAATGTTATTCATTGCAATATAATTAATACCAGTTGACTACTTATTTTGTAAGCTATTTACAATTTTATACGACAACATATAACGTTTGTCTAAAACATCTTGTTATATAACAAATAGTTTACAAGTAACTCAAAGTAGTTAGGTAAATCAGCTTGTACTATAATTAGAAATAACAGAACCTATACTGCTAAAGTATACGAAATTGTAGTACCTTGGTCAAGAAATTTGTCGTCATCGTAACATTGATCGTTGACCATGAGTTCATTAAATGAATCCAAGTCTTCATAGTCTTCCTTAACGAACAATTTCTGATCGGTATATGGAAGCCTTTTCTTATTGGAAGCTATCCTATCATTTTCCTCGGTGAGCTTTCTCTTGGAAGAGTACTGAGTACTTGGCTTCGAGTCAGTGATGACGATATCCTCAACTGGAGGAATATAACTCCTTGGAGAAATGTCCAAGTGAAATGTCCCAGAATTAAGTGGAAGGTTCATACATGGGTCTACAGGCGATTCATTAGGGTCAATAACGCTAGTAACTTCTTCGGGCATCGTTATTTCTTCCTTGATTGTCATCGATTTTCCTGACGACCTGGGACTTTCTTGGGATTCGTTCAGTGGAACCAGCTGGCTACTCGTTTTCGGTTCTTGTTTGGGGCTTCGTTCGTCTTTCCCTTGCACCATCAAACAGTGATCTATTGACTTAATGCCAATCTTGCTGGCTTGTGCAGCAACCGGTGGTAAATTCTTCGAGACTATAGCAGCCTTCGCGTATTCGTCAGGTACAGGTGACTTTGAAAGGCGTATTTCCGAAACGGAGGACGGTAAGGCGCTGATCAAGTGTGCGATAGCGTCTTCAACCACTGTTGGGTCACCCACACTACTCCTTGAGCTCTGCTGGGAATCTGAACCCTGCTAAAAGATATTTTGTTCAAATGTATACGCTGTATTTTGGTACAAGGTATCATATAAATAGACAGAGCGGATCTTTATGCAAAATAAAAGTGGTATTCTTTACTTTCTTGACTTTATGCTGGCAGGCCGTGCCGGCACAAGCTGCGGCAGCTGCTCGGGCAGTACTGCCCTCAATTCTGCCCTCGTAAGAGGGCAGCACGGTCGCACTATGTCAATTCTAAGTGTCTAAATATTTTTAACAAGTAATGCTTGTATATGTTATGCTTCTACAGTTTGACTTTTAGAGGTTGGGAGTAACAACAGGATTATATACGCTGTTCTATAGATTTACCATATCAAGTGCGGCATCATCCTGGTTTTGGATCATTTCCCAGGTGGACTCGTTCATCGTTGCTGAAAATCGTTTTTTCATTTGTTCCACCAGTTGTATTCCTTCTTCTTTCCTAAAAGTAGAATTTTCATTTTCATTCTACGAGAACAACATGGATGAAAAGTAAGAAGAAATGTATCAATCGGGAAGTTATGAAATGCAAGATTACGTTCAAGATTACAAATTAATTGATACATTGAACATGTCTTATCTCCAAGGTAATGCAGATAATTCTGACAATTTCAGACAATTTGAGCTGCTTATTTAAATCAGTAGAATATTTTATTAAATGAAGAGATTTTGTATAATGGATACAGCGAAGCTATAGAAAAATGTGTGGTTAGTGTAAAAAGAAGTGAGAACTAAAGATAACTAAGATGTTAACTGAAAAACTATAAGACTGGAATGAGAGATTGATATTACAAAAATAGCACTTACGACACTAATGTGTTTATGCACACGAAAGATACAACAGTTTGCGTTGTCTCGTCTTGCTCTAAGTACCCGTGACTACGCAAATAAATGAATTCTCCAGTTTTCGTTAGTAGCCTGTAACATGATGATCCGTACGTTTCCGCGCGAACATACACTGCAAACAAAACAATTCGAGTTAGAAAATCGATGCCGCAGATCAACAAAAGGACATGCGTGATCTAGTTATCTAATTTTAATACTTCAAAAAATCCTCGCCCGTGAAAGGTTTAAATTATTGCTAGAACAAGTGATTCATAAAGATTCATAGTAAAACTAATTAATGTAACATTTCGTTTTGCGAAGGGAGAGAAAGGTTTTGCGACATAGGAAGGATCGAGAGACCGCGTAATCGCGATGTTGGCGGGAGATTGGTGTTGAGCAAACTTACTTTGACGAAGAGCGATCATGGCCCACCAAAGATCGTCTTTGTGCATGAAATTGAAGGCGCTAAGACCTGACACTTCTTCGGCTAAGTAACCAGCCACCACGGACACCCTGTGGTCGCAGTAAAGAATTCTACCGTCGACCAAATGCCGGGTGAGGTATTCGTCCTTGTTTGCATCTATGATCGATACACCTGTGATTGGCAGCTTCCTTAGTAGCCTCGCTATACCCACGAAGATAATGTCGTTGCTGGTTGAACCGATTTCTGTAAAATTGCGATCGATGACTATGTAGTACTACTGTGCATGATTTAATGAGTAGACTGCGGATCTTTATGCATTTATGAAGAAATTGGTTGGACGAAATGCAAAACAGTAAAAGATTTAAAAAATTCAAGAATGTTGTAATGTTGATTTTAATGTAACAAAGTCGTTAAGGGATGAAATCAATTTTTATGTTATTCCTGCTTCCCACAATGAATGAAAAACATTTTTATTTTGCATAAAGATCCGCAGTCTACTAATGAGTATTAAGTAAATTAGTGAATAAGGGAAATGTACAAATGAAACCACTTGTAATCCTGAAAGCAAACCAATAAACCTATACTGCTAATACTGGTGCCTTCTTAAACAACTGGAATATATATTTTAGTGTCCTCTTTACCTAACCTTTATTTAATACCAATGGCAAATGACAATATTCGAAAAGAGTTATAAGTAGAGGGTACAAGATACTGGAACCAAATAAAAATTTGCTTCTTGCATTAGTAATTTTAAGAAGTTGATATTAATATATTAATACTGATGATTAGACGGATTTTATGCAATTATAACAAAAATGAACAAGCGCAATTTAAAACAGTGAAAATATTACAAGACTCATCCAAGATTATTAGTATATTATTTTCACCACATTAAAATTATTATCAATGAAGAATATTTTATATTTAGCTTCTGCGTTTTGCGATTGATGCACAAACGTTTTATTCTGCATAAACATCCGGAGTCTACTGATGATTGATAATATAATGCATAAAATCCACAGTCTACTTATAAGTTATATAAGACATTTCTAAATGGGAAGATCAAAATATTTGTACGTATGCTGTGTATAAACCACGACTATATTTGTACAGCAACATTTCACTAAATATTAGGTTGTAAAGAAAGAAATGCAGGATTTAAACCTACGTTTTTGAAGTGTTGTAACTCATAAAAAACAATGTTGTTAAAATTGTTTTAATAAAAAGAATAATATGAAAATTAATTTTACAGAAAATTTAATATTGTTTAATAGTAACATTGAATTATCATGAGAATAGATTTTTATATTATTGAGAGCAATTTTATTATTCCTATGCTGTGGACTGCAAAGATCATTGCTTCAGTGTGTACAACTTCATTTATTAATGAATGTTCTAAACTGCACGTTCTCTAGATTTGTCTGGTTTTACAGAAATATATAGATAATCTAATAAAATTGCAATGATAAGTATGATAATGTTATGTCGAATTGAAGCACAGAGAATTCAGATTTTTAATATTCGCTTGTATCATAGAAATTAAAAAATCGACGTTAACGCTTGCGACTACGCCCACACCTTTCTCAGTCGATGGGAACGGTCTAAATTTAAATGCGTAGCTAGGGTAAATATTTGCGATAGCCCGGTTCAAACCAACTTTACCGGTTCCGTGGTGTCGTGATAAAAGGGGAACAGTGGTCCGTGGATTCTGAATCGATTTGATCCTGCTTCGTTCGATAAAATTATTATGTATGTGTCAAAAAGAAAATATGGCTATTAGAATTAGATCCAAGACCACAAACTCATCCTACTGGCATATCTCATACTACTTCTGGTTAAAGTGTCTGGCAAACACTTTTTATTAAAAAACAAATTTTAGTGTCGTCATCCATTTTGTTGTTATTGTACACGTTCTAATGAACATACATTGTTTCGACGTTGACAAAGAAACAAGAACATTGATTTTTTACATATAATCTTTAAATATTGTCATCACTTGTATTGTATTATACTGAATATACGAAAGGCACTACTGTTCGTACGCGAATGATTACTTCGGTGATCACGTAAACAATTTTAATTGCAACTTCCTACTAGGGACATTATTGCTGAGCTGACTCGCAGCAGATAGACCTTACTGTAATCTTATTGACAGTGAGGGTGAGTGAACGATACAGCGGCGGAAACGATTACGAATACAAAATCGTAACCATTGCTCCTTATAATCGACCTTCTAATCCTAATACACAGACTGCGTCACTCTTTACATTTGCATCTGAAACTATTTCCGGTCGAGAATAGTACACATTTCGTTAATATTTTGACGAAACATTGAGATCATGGAGGTAAAACTTACATCTGTGTTATTACTAGACCGCGGATCCTTATGCATTTGTGGCAAAAATGAGTAGGCGTAATTTAAAACAGTAAACATATTATACAAATTTAAAGATACAGTTACATTATTTTCAACCTATTGAACATGTTAAGAAAGAAAATAAATCTTTCTCTAAAATTTCATTCCAAATTGTTGTAATTCACATAAAAAATTTTCATTTTGTGTAAAGATCCGCTGTCTAGAGTTATTACAATAGAACAGATCGAAGGGAAAAGTAGTAGTCCTACAACATGCGAAATATTGAAATTATAATTAATCATCTTAAACTTTTGCCCACTACTGTTCCCGGCCAAAAAATTAGGGCCGTTTATAATTTTACAAATGTTTACTAACTACTAAAGTACATACATGCATATTACGTAGATACATATTAATACAGTAAAGCCTTGATCTAAGAAAAACCCTCGGGTCCGTGCTGTTTCTTAGATCCTGTGGTTCTACTATTTCTTTGTGTCCTCGGCGACCGCGCCGAACATAGAAAAGGACAGCAAATATACGTGCTACATACCGTTAATTGTACTACTAAATAAAATTCACATTATAACGTGTTTAGTGTCATTTTGATAAAACAAATGCCACAAATAAGTTGGTGAAAGTCCCATAAAAAAATAATGAAAAATAAAGAAGTTTTGTAATTCTCGGCACTTCGCGGGGTTTGCCCGACTAAGATCGTACAGCACCAACGGCTTTGACCAAGATTTTACTGTATAGCATAAAATGCAGGCTTACCTCGATGTCTCGTTCGGTTGTCTTGAGGATCCTGACTTTTGCATTTCTCCGCGAGCCTGATCACCCCCGAGAGCTCGAACTGTTTGTACTGAGTGTGCTCTCTTCTCGACGCTGTCCGATGCACCATCCTCAGCTCGAAGGTCCGCCTCTGCTCCCGGAAGGGTCTCCTCTCGTTCCTCACCGGGGACGAGTCCTCCGAAGAGGTGGAATTGTCGTTCGACGCGTCCGTAACCTGCGGTATCGACGAAGACGACGATGCCACCCCCGACATATTTTCCACGGTGAGATTTTTCGTCAGCTCACTTCGGTCTTTAGGGTGGATGTAATCGTACAGGGAGTTCCCCACAAGTTCTTTCTGTAACGTTAGTCGATTGAAGACGATATACAATAGTGCTCACTTAAATTTGCTGGATCTGTTGCTCTTAAATTTCCACGACCAATTCCCACTCTTCCCCTACCACTTGCAGGGGAAGGACCCGATGTTGTCGTACTTTTGCACGGTGGTAGTACCCCGCTCATAAGTCTTAGGACACTTCTGGTTTTTAGTAAAGCTCTGGTATTTCGTATAGATTATGAACTTTTAACTGTATTAACTACATAGTATAAATATAACGATAATTAGACAGCAGACCTTTATGCAAAATAAAAATTTTCTACCTGAATTGCGACAAACTGCAGTGAAATAGAAATTTATTTTCTCTCTTAATGTGTTGAATAGGCTGGAAATAATATAAAAATGTTTTTTAATTCTTCAATAGTTTTTACCTACTCATTTTTGTCATAAATGCATAAAATCCGCTGTCTAATGATAATGATCCAAAACACCCGTCAAAAATATGTAAAAATTATTTGGATCAATGTAATAGTTGATTAGAAATTATGAAATGGCCACCCCAATCACCAGATTTGAACCCCATAGAAAAATTGTGGGATTCGAATTCGAATTGCAAGACTTACGCTTTTAGTCGATTTACATTGTTTGTAAAATAACGTCGGAAACTGAATTTGCGTAATCATTCACAGTCCACCGATCGAAGTCTGTTTGCTCTGATTTGAATTCATTAACCGTGGTAAAGTGAAACCATGTTGTAGAAGTAAATACGGTATTGTTCAGGGGTTGCATGTACCTTCAAGGGTTAAATATATGCTCGTGAGCTGTACTGCTCGATAAGGAACTCAATCATGCACCGTGTTGTACATGTTAATGGTTTCGAGTTTAGTTGCAAATATCTACGGAAAATCGTAGAACTTCCTCAATAAAAACTCGGGAACTAATTAACAAATATATTCCACAAAGCGTGGGTAGATTTGTAAATGTATTGAATTCAAGCTTATTATGTAAAAATTTTCGAATTCAACGAGATGTAGAGATCAGGACTCGAAATAAATAATTATCATCCATTTTTAAACAGATTCTGTTCGAACTTATTTGTTTGTAAGACGATTATAAGGGACACAGGTGAAATGATAATATAATGTAACAATATACTGAAATTCTAGTTAGATATTTATAATTTTCTATCTTCAAAATGTAAATAAAAACGATTTGAATTAAAAGGTTAAGAAGGATCAGACCAACACTGTGCGCATAAGACCGCACGATCGAATCGAAGTCGGCTCCCCGAGTTTACCCGAATAGCGTTTCACCTCGGAACGTGACGGATCAGATTCACTTACTGCCCTGCGATTGTGTAGGCGTAAAAATGTTCACTTCAAAAATAAATTATACTAAAATTGTTGATAGGGTAAACTGTACTATTGCTGGCACTGCACTAGTTATTGGCACTTCTGATTAAACGGCAAATATTAAGAATTCCTGGTATAGAAAATCCTTTTTATTGCTTCTTATTTATATTTCAAAGATCGTTGGAAGTTTTCACAACAGAGTTCCACATATGACTGTTAGCAACGCTGGTACATCCAGTAAGACCGACGGATGACCACAGTGTAATGTAAATAGTGTTTTATTAAAATTTTCGTTACGAGTAAGTATACTTTATCGCTTTTTACCTTAATTTTGGACTGTACTACAGATGTAATAACTGTGTATAAGGTTAATTGTAAAACAAATAGCCTGTTTAACGTTTACTTCTTACTGTGCCAATGACTGTACTATATGTCTTATGATTGTTACTCACCGAATATATTTTATAATAAAAGATTTATGACTCGTAGAACTGTTTGATTTTGCAGAAAAATCTCTATTAGCTTATAATAATAGCAAGTTAAGCTCGTTTAAGCATTTCAAAAAAAGATAAACAGATTTTTACTACGATTTTGGCTTAAGGTGCCAATCATTGTACAGTTTACCCTACTTGAATTAACTTGGGTTAATTAGGTAGGCCCCCAGACAGTGTTAGCCCCGAGCCCCGAAAAGAACGGTCCGTCGTTGTTGATTGTGACTGCTTCTCGATGATTTATTGTAAATAAAACAGGGTTCAGAAATTGCGTACGACGAGGAAGGAAGAAGCCAGACGAAGATGGCACGGAAGATTCGATGAGCTGCCGAGTAATCGGCTAAAGAGAAAGACCCTAACACTGTCTGCGAACGATGAGCAAAAAGTGTCCATCCTATCGATCCACGTGGTTCCGTAGGAACCGTGGCGCTCCAGATTCGAGCATAACGATAATTCGACACTCGAGCGTAACGAACCTGTTCGTCGGCCGAGTTTCCCGGCTTCGTGGTGTAAGGATACCGAGGGGGTTTAGCCGACGATAGAGGAAGAAGAAAGAATACTTAGAAAACGTAGGTGGGGCGACAGTTGTTTGCGTGGGATCTCCAGGTTTTTTTTAAAGAAGCTACTCACAATCAGGCTGTATTGTTCTCAAGGAGAAACTCCCCACGGAGAAAACGAGCCTCGTCGCCGGCATGGTGCACCCTGGACACTATTAAATCGTGACGAGGATCGGAATGCAGAAGAAAATCGCAACAGAAACGTGGACCATTTTCATCTCGAATAGCGGAATGTGTCTAGATTTTCTGATCGGCTGGACACTTTTCGTCTTCCTAGAAAACCCACATTTCGAGCGGAGACTAGTTTGCGAGAATAGAAGAAGAAGTAGGTAAAACTTCAATTACGTTGAAAAGCCACGATTGTGCGCGAACGATTTTTGCAACATTGGCATAGAATATGAATAATTAACATCGACAATTTGTTGATTGGAGCAACAAGTGTACTATTATTGTGACGTATCGTTCTAAAACCGATACAGACTGATATATTCGATGATTGCATCAGTTCGTGCCCAATTTGAAAATAAAATTCAATGGTTAAATTGTAACACAGCTTTATTAATTAATTATATAGTCACAATTATAAAAGAATGGTTGACTATCGAGCACGAACTTGTGCAATCATCTCATAGATTTATCTAGGTTTGGCAAAGTCGGCAAAGACAATTTCGAATCGAGCATTACAGACATCCCCTAGAAACCAACACAGTTAATAAAGATCCTACGAGATCCAGAAAACTGTATCTTCTTCCCTTCTAATTGCATTCGAGTCAATGGAGTCCATGAGGTCTTCCATCAGCACAATAGAGTTGATTGAAACTTCTCCAAATCTGATAGACTCTTTCAACTTTGTGGAATTTTTGGAGAGGCTTCTCAGGTCCATGAATTCTAGAGGATCTTTGTAGGATCTTGGAAAGGTACAATAATTTTTAGTCCACGAATTTTATGAAGGATCACATGAAATCATGGATCCCTTCAGCTTGATAGGATCTTAGAAAGGTAGAATCTCTTTTAGTCCACGAATTTTATGAAGGATCATACGAATTCATGGATCCCTTCAGCTTTTTATAGGATCTTAGAGAAGCCTTTCAAGTCGCCGAATTCTACAGAGGCTGAGTATGGATTCATATGAATCTGGTCAGCACTCATCCTTATCTGGCACGGTCAACTTCGCCGTGTTTCTTGGAGTCACTATCGAACTTTCTACGACTGACACTGCCTTTGTCAACACCGTTGAATTAGGTCTAGCAGAGGCTCTCGGAGCTGCAGGGTGAGCATCGATTTTTAGGGGATTCGTAGGGTCTCTTTCAAGTCTATGTCGAGTGTGTTGTACTCGTCATACATGCGATATTATAAAAATTTTTCTGGTATTTTTAGATGGATTCTACAGCACAAATTTCATGCAAAATAAATATTCTCCACAACGATGGAAGGCGCAGGCGCATTGAAAACATCAGGTTATTGAAAATTCCTGCATACATTTTTGTTGCATATTTTTTAAAAATGAATCCAAACCCTAGGATATGCTTCCTTTTATTAATAATTTTAAAAAGAATATGGTTCTTGTTAATACCTCAATTTAAAAAAATGGGAAATTAGTCATTTCTTCATTTAGTAATTTTAATCAGTAGAAAATATTTTATACTCAGAAATTTTTCTAATACTCTTTTACTGTTTCGTGCTTCACTTGCTCATTTTTAATGCAAACGTATAAAACCCGCAGGCTAGTCATTTAATAATTGAAAAGTAGCTTTATGAATTGCAAGAGATACTCAATTTTGAACCCATAATTATAAAATGAGAATAAAATTAATTTAATAATTAATAAGGTATAAAAATATTTTTAAAAAAAACAAAATACAGGCTAGCAATTTAATAATTTAAAGTCTGAGCTCTATAAAATTTCCAGAGATATCTAATTTTTAACCCAAAATTATAAAATAAAAATAAATGAAATTTAATAATAATGTGAGACTATCAAAAAACCATATACACTTGACTTATTTAAAACAATAAGAAATAAAGGCTCGTGTGCGAATATTGTTCCAGCTTGTCAAGATATTATGCAACGTAAAATCTGCAGAAACGTATAAAAGCGAAGATCTTTTGAAAACTGGAGTGCACGTGTCGTAGTTGAAATCGAGAGAAATTTTTGCCGTTCCGGTAACAGCGCACAGTAGCAGCGTTCCAAGTGAGATTTTTCTTTTTTCCGTTTGCTCGTGGCGCATGTTCTATATTTTTTCTCTCTTGTTGCGTTACGGTTCTATCCGGTGGTTGAAATATCCCTTTTCAAATCGCACCACTGCACCTATCGTCATTCTCTCTAAATCCTGTGGTCCCACTTCCAGTTAATTCGCGGCAGCAACACGTGGCGCAAAAACGTCCAATAAAAATCCGAATTTCGCTGCTTCGAAGCACACAACGTAATTAGCTCTTATCAATGTCACGCCGTGAAAGATTTTTACGCAGAGAGAAGGCTGAAAATTGTAACTTTTAATCTTCGTGGCCCGTAGCAATGTTAACCAATCTCGATGAAAAAATAAGTTGAAAAACGCAACAATATTTTTTGCTTTGACGCCTCGTTTTGAAGAAAATCAAGTTTAAAGATCCGCCGGGCTGGCGTGCTTAATACAGGATCTTTCATTAAGAACTGTTATTTTCAATTATATAAAAAGAACGCTTCCTTCACGATTTACAGTTGATTTGATTGATTTACAGAAGAGTGACAACTGCAATCTTCATAAATAAAAAATAGCGCGAAAATGACACCGCTTAATGGAAGACCCTTTACTAAACGAAGTAGAATTGGTTGGTCATGATCAGACGTGTCAGACTACATATTCTCAATTTCCAAACTGGACTTCTCGAAAACAAGGTGTCAAATAAAAAAATGTTATTCTCTTTTCTCCCCTTATTTTTACATGTAGAATCAACCCCTGCACGGTTGTTCTACCAGTCCGGCCACACCCTGATTGATACAGATCTACTAAACATATGTTTCGAATTTGCTCAGATGCAAAATAACATTTCTTCACAATTTTGCATTACTACACTAATCGCCCTAACTCCGCCAAAAAACTGAAGCCGTTTGGTCCACTTCTGAGAAGTTTGTTCTAAGTTAAAAGGTGTGTGAATAATTAGGAGAGAGTTGTGTGTAGTACAGGGCATTCTAAGTTTTGATACTATAACTTGAGTTACTGTTGGTAAAAAATAAAATTTCAGAGAAAAACCTGCAGCATAATTGGTAATAAAATTTTTTAATAAAGATAATGTTGGTACTGCACGGCTCTCCCGTATGCGAACGATTTACGAGATTTTGTTTATACGGGGCCTTCCATTAAGGAGTGTAATTTTAGATTATAAAAAACGCTGTTTGTTTCCAATTTACAACTTGACTAACCACGCGTCGAAGAGTGACAACTCTAATCTTGACAAATAGAAAATAACGTGAAATTTATAGTGACGCTTCTTAACGGAAGACCTTTGTGATACAGATCCTCGTTTTGAGATAAATCGTAGCGTTCTTCTCGTAAAAATGACGTTACGCGAACATCCATCGACTGTTTGCTATGAGGAAGCAACAATACGGGCGAAGGTAACGCTTCGTGGATCCAGTGAATCAACGGACCTGCCATCGGTAAACCACTCTCGATCTCCGTGGTCTGTTCAAGAAATATAAAAACTGCACTGTTCAACGAACGCGTATTGAAACGTAAAAGACACACGTGTAAAGTGCAAACAAAAGAAAAAAGTCTCTCAGTCCAGCAATTAACACATTACCGACCGGTAATTATGGCATAATTTTGAAAAATCTATGGAACATGGGTAAACACTTTTTAATGGAACCTTCAATAGCAACAGCAATTTTCATTGTGAACTAACATGTCACCCTCAATAACGTGATCTAATAGTTTCATTTATGATTGCAATGTATCAATGTGTTCATATTTTCTTTTGAAACAGCACAATTATTGAAAATCCTATTAAATAGGCTTCCGGTAGATAAAAAGTGTTCATATACAAATATTGAAACAAATTATATACAGTGGCACACAAAAATATTCGTATACCCTCTAAAACAGAATAACATCTTTATAATTGTACCAAACGACCTGATGTTTTATAAGCAATTAGTAGCATTGATTTACTTAAGGATGTGTAAAAAAATTGTCCAAAATTATAATTTACAAGGTGACATGCAAAAATGAAAAAGGCATTGTTTAAAACTTTCTTATTTGGGCCCTTAACGAAAATTTAAAATATATGTTTTGTAGATCTATGTTAGTTATACACATATGTACTGAAAATTTCATCGAAATGTGAAAATCGTCGTTTCTTCCTGCGTCAACCAATTTCGATGAAATTTTCAGTACATATGTGTATAACTGACATAGATCTACAAAACATATATTTTAAATTTTCATTAAGGGCCCAAATAAGAAAGTTTTAAAAAATGCCTTTTTTTATTTTTGCATGTATCCTTGTAAATTATAATTTTTGGACCATTTTTTTGCACATCATTTAGTAAACCAATGCTTCTAATTGATTACCAAACATCAGGTCGTTTGGTACAATTATAAAAAAATTATTCTGTTTTAAAGGGCGTACGGACACTTTTGTGGGCCACTGTAATTATAATTGAATGAAAGTTCAATAGAATATACGTAAGTACATAAAATATTGCAAAATGCAACTATAAGTAATATATAAATTGATGAATAAATTGATCATCTACTACCATTTTATTATAAGGAGACTGAATTTCTCTCAAACAGATGCCTATTGTGCACACAAATTACATTATTAGCTTTTCGTCCTCATGTCTCAATTATCGAGTGGGCGTCGACTCATCTAAGCCGTTTGTCTCCCGATTAATCCCATACCTTACAACATCGGGTCAGACACGTGGTCCCGATTTCAAACGAAACAACAAAATTCAGTTAATTAATATATTCAACTCGTCGAAACGGAATCATGTATGGAAAAGCTAAGTATAAGTTAAATGAAGACAGAAGTGTAGTGTTCAGTAAAAATTTGTTCGATATACAATAATAAAAACTAACAGAACGATATCAAATTATAAAATCCACAAAGGGTTGAAAATAAATATAATTGTTAATTTTTTCACCAAAAAGAATGATCTAGCCTTATTGAAAAATTGTAATTAATCAAGATCTCACTAGGAAATAGTTTTATTCCCATTTCTTCTTCACTTTCAGTCGAATTTCTATTTTTACTGCTGAGAGGTATAAACATTTAACTCGAGCATAATTTGCACGTTAAATTAGGAGCTATAAGCGAGTAATTGAAAACTTATTTCCGATTTTTGCCAACGATTAGGTTAATGAAAAACCATATTGTTGACAAATGGTTAAATTGGAAATTAAATATTCGTTGCCTCTGTCGCGAGTGAATTATTGAAGAGCGAAAACGTTTCGCGAACTGAAACGCCAATCAATTGTTGGGAACACTTTGCACAACGAGAAAAGAGAAAATATTTATTGATGGCGCGCAGCAGTTGCCATGGCATGGCGGTGCGTTTCCGTTGCACTCATTTGATCGATAATTCTGAAGCTCGGCGCGAGAGGTATGTTTCGCTGGGAATGCAAAATGCAGCCGCGCCGGCTTCGCAGCAATAATTTTTTCGATTCACTGCTTTATCATTTCTTAACGAGCTCGGGGAATATGTCTCAGAGAATCGAAGCCCTTAGGATCGTCACCACAGCGCAGAAAATTATGAGAAGCTCTTTACTCGGTTAAGCGTTGCACAACTTTTTAATGTCGAGTAAACTTTAAGTTGGCTGAAGGCCAGTCTATTAACAAAGTGGGAACGTTTGAAATTTTTATACAGAGTTACAACATTTCCCAACATAGAAAATGAGCAAGTATTTACACGACAGTTCTCAACAAACGAAAGAACTTACAATTTTAGCTCTCGAGGTTTTTATACTCAATACTTTATTTACGGAGCACTAGGTAGTAGTGACTATTTTATATTACTTTATGAAAATGATAAGGACACGTTTACTCCGATTTTTAGCAATATTTATCATATTGACTTGGTCCTTGTAATAAATTTAATTATCTACACTAATTATTTAGACACCTAACTAAAATTTTAATAATATAGCTACCCCTTAATTCGTAATTAAACCCCTCTAATTTTAACAAATATCGATTTAATATTACCCCTTTCCTAAAAATTAAATTAAAAAACAATAAAATATTCCTGACTAAATTCAATTACTACACAGATTAACTATATTTTATTAAAATTCACGAATTATATAGAAACCTACATAAAATTTTTATTATATAGCTACCCCTGTAATATATAATCTAAAATAACTTTCCACACAACTTTTATGAGAAAGATTCTAACATCCCTTCATGAGGAAACATTATACAGAAGTTTTTGGAAGCATAATTTGTTCTCGTAAATGATTTCATAAGTACGAATTTGTGTATGCAAGTTCGAAAAGAGTTTTTGTAAAAGTTTATTTCGAGGTTTATCCATAATCCATCCTAAATTGATTAGAGATATCCTGATTAAACATCCATCGATTCGTGAAACACGAAAAAGAAACGTTTAGGAATAGTTACTAATTTTTAGAAACGTTCGAAGCAGATTATTCTCAAACAAGCTTCGAATCTCATGTGCATGAAGTAAAATGCTTTTATCCTTAATGTCAGGAGCAGAACGGCATCATTTATGGAAGTATTACTTTCTCACTTCTACGTGCATGTATGGTTCGATACTGAAGTGACGACCTCGTCTCATGCAACGCAACCTGATAAAAAGCGAAGTACAAAAACGGTGCATTTGCAAGATACGGTTTCCTTCGAACTTCTAGTCTATTAGTTAAGCAACTGATATACAGAGCGTTCATTTGAAAAATTTTCCAGGCGAATATGTATCTCGAAAAGTATGAAAGATATTTTTCAAAAATGTAAAACACGCGTCCAAGGATTTCGAGGGGGAAAGAGGGTATCAGCAGTATCAGTTTTTTATTTAGGTTGCGTTTTCAAGGTCATTTGAAGGTCAACTTTGTTTTTTCAAATGGAAACTTATATTTTTTATTATGGGATCTTATTGTACGTAAAAAGACCAGCAATTTTCGTACGATACTTTTTTTTATCCGCGCACTAGTTTCGAAGATATTTAAAGAGAAGTAGATAACAATTTTTTGTTAAATGAAGAACTTTTGTACTTCCAACATGATGGTGCTCCCCCGCATTACACGTTACCAGTTCGCCAGTGGTTAAACAATCGATTCCCCCTAAGATGGATCGTTAGAAGAGATGTTATTGAGTGGCCACCAAGAATCACCAGATCTAACTCCAGTCGACTTCTTTTTGTGGAGACACTTAAAGTCAGTTGTTTATAAAACACAACCAGAAAGCGTCAACGATTTGCGTCGCAGAATTGTACAGGAATGTAGAGTTATTCCAACAGACACCTTAAAAAATGTTCGTTCAGAATCTCTCTCTCTGAGAATCGTCTGTATTATTGTTTATAAAACAACGGAGAACATTTTGAAAATTTGTTATAGTTATAAAGAAATTACAAATTTTCTCGCAGTATAAGTATGACTCGCTTTACTTTTCTTTAAATATCTCCGAAACTAGTACGCGGATAAAAAAAAGTATCCTACAAAAATTGCTGCTCTTTTTACGTACAATAAGATCCCATAATAAAAAATATAGGTTTCCGTTTGAAAAAACGAAGTTTTTTAAATAAAATAAAAAGCTGATACTGCCCACCTCTTTCCCCCTCGAAATCCTTGGACACGTGTTTTATACTTTTTGAATATCTTTCATACTTTTCGAGATATTCGGCTGGAAAGTTTTCAAATGAACACCCTGTATAAGAGATAAGGAAACCTGAACTTCGCATTCATTCCGCAGCATGAATTTCCACTGTGGCCTCTTTAACCGGTTTGCAACCAGTATTTTCAACTTCTAATGGTCATGGCTAAGATATGAACGTTAATTCATATTTTCATTATCATAAGAAGTTAAAGATAAGCTTGGAGCAAAGACAACATGTGTGGTTACAAAAAGAGGTACCTCTCATCGACCTCGATCATTTCGAAATACGTTTTCGACTGCACATTTTTCAACAATTCTTCACTATAGTTGTTATCTTTGCTCATTTTTTTACTTTTTAAGGTATTCACAGAAATAGGTTTAATTCGTGATACTTTCGATGTTTCTGATACGTTTGTGTTAGTTTCGATTACATTCGGAGCTCCAGTTTCGATTTTACTTTGCTATATACGATTTTTAATTATGCTGATTTAGATAGACTGCATTTAATGCATTTACGATAAAAGAAGGTGAACTTGTAATTTAGATTTAGAGTATACAGAATGTCTCTCAAACATGTTGTGATTCCTCAGGAAGTACGACATTTTTGGGGACACCCTGTATATGCCAAAATTATACAAGTCCAAACAGTTAATCACTGGATAATAAGGAATTAATTAAAATTTCTATGTAACAGAATAATAACCACGCTAAAGTTATATTACAATTATTTTATTCAATGACGACTAAACACTTGTGGTGTCACACCAAACAGACAAATATTGACTTGTATCACTTCTGAATTAAACGGCTCAAATATGAATTTTCTTTCCTCTTCTGTGAAATTATTTAGCATAAAGCTGTTCTAATCATTGTTAATATTTGTAAATACGTTCTCTTTCATTGTACTTCGCGCATCCTAATGCACAAAATCCGTTAGGATCTAATCGCAAAGAAATATTTCACAGCTCGCAAAGCACTGAAAAGCGTTCAGCTATGAAAGCAGAACGAGAATAATTGTTGTTGCATTTACCTGAATGTGGCCGAGGTGTTCCTGGACTAGCTGGCTGACGTAAACGATTTTCCCTGTAGTTGTGACCACGATAAAGAAGCCCCCGCTTCCGATCAATTTCTGTTACGGTTAACAAGAACGATTTTAACATGTTCAACATGTAACGATAACAGGACTGGATCGATTTACGAGTACTCACGTCGATGATAAATCGTTCCAAGTCCATGTTGCTTATTTTTTGGGGTAGAAAGTCTTTTGTGCCGGGTCCGAGTGCTGCAACAGGGAAAAGAGACAATGAACTTAATCAGAAGCCGTAGAACAAATATCACACGGACATTGCAATTAAAATTTCAGAGGACCCGTCAGAATGACGAGTTCTAAATATTTTTAATTTACAATTATTCTTTCAATTTCTTTCTTTGGGTATATTTTATAACAGGAATGGCTAGAAATTTGGATAGATCCATTTCTGTTACTTTTATAAAGTAATGTCAAATAGGCATTTTTTAGTATTCCTTAAACGTAGTGTTAACAGGCTCTGGATTTGCATTTATGACAGAAATTAATTAATTACGAAACTGAAAAATCATTAGAAAAATTTGAGGATACTGTTATATTATTGTAGACATTTTAAGGACGCGTGGGACCGAACATATACCACCATCGGCGAACAGGTGAACTAAAAACAAAGACAGAGAGGGAGATATGTTTCTCGCAGGAGAGACACTGACAGAGAATACGAAAGCTTGATTTTTCGATGAACTCTCTCCCATTTCCTGAAGCGAAGAAGCAATATTTTTGGATGCTCTTTGCGTTGAAATATTCTCCGTGTTATTTCGGATCGTAGTAAAGAGCCCTTTTTTGCAATTTGTCTCTTGAAACTTTATAAACAATAATAGCGTGTTTTTATAGAAGAAAATTTTTCAGTACACTTTTTCCAAAAAAGGGCTCTTTACTACGATCCGAAATAACACGAAGAACATTTCAACGCAAAGAGCATCCAAAAATATTGCTTCTTCGCTTCAGGAAATGGGAGAGAGTTCATCGAAAAATCAAGATTTCGTATTCTCTGTCAGTGTCTCTCCTGCGAGAAACATATCTCCCTCTCTGTCTTTGTTTTTAGTTCACCTGTTCGCCGATGGTGGTATATGTTCGGTCCCGCGCGGTCTTAAGACGCTTACAAATGAAATCACATTCAAATTTAACTTCATTTTCTTTCCTGAAGAGGGCGAGCAAGTTAATCTGATATTAACTCTCAGAAATTAGAAAACTGCGAGGACCAGTCAAATTAACAGCATAGTTGTTCTTATCTAGATAAGACTAACAATAAGACAATAAGTGAAAATTCAAATATTTTGTTTAACCATTTTCTCAGTTATTCGAAAGATGAATGGGCAAACAGTACCGACTTCCGTTGCATAACGTACTATCATGACGTTTGTAACTATTGAAGGTGCAAAATACATTAAAATCTTGTATGAATCGCGACAACAATTTAAGAATGAAACGTTACTGAGGCCACAAGTGGTTGGCATAACTCGTTTGTTAATGGACGCCAACGCGGTCAAACACAATGCTCAAAGACAAGTGTTGCACCGAGACAAGGGGCTGATTGAGCAGCCGTTTGAACGCAAGGAGAAATTGAGAAACTACATTTGAACTACACTACAGTAATCGCTCCTTCGTTGTCCAAAATCAAGGGCACGATCGTTGTCCAGTGCCTACCCATTCCACTGCCTGTCAACGCCGAGTCGCTCCATAGGCGGCGTCGATTGATGTCGGCTCGGGTATATCGGTGTGAACACCACACATTGACTCGAGTAAACCGAATTTTCAAACTTCTTAATTTTCATTATTTCTTTATGGGACTTTCACTAACTTATTTCTGGCATTTCTCTGATTAAAATGACACCAAACACGATATAGTTTCAACTGTATTTAGTGGTTTAATCGACGGTCAAAGTTTCGAAGGCAACGAGCAACAGCAACAACGTGGGCCTTTAAACTGTGCCGGCGACGGCGACACGCTTCGGTCACCCGATCCGTATCTCATTCTGTCCTTCTCTATGTTCGGCTTCTTATTGAAGTCGCTCGGCGCGGTCGGCGCGATATCTAGACGCAGTCATAAATCAAAAATAGTGTCCGGGCACGCTCGTTGTCCGCTCAGCCCCCCGGCCTTTGGACAACGAAGGAGCTTTTACTGTACTATGAAAATTTTCAAAAAATGCTAGAATCTGAAATTCAACAGAATTTAATAACTTTCTTAAAATCTGTCTATAAGAATTAAAAATTGCATACACATCCGCAGTGTAATTAGAACCCATTGAAGCGGGTAGACTACATGATAACACAACTTACCAAAGTCCGATCTGACAAAAGCTGAAGCCAACCTCAGGATGGAGATTTTGTCCATCTTCCTCGGACTCTCGGCGACAGCAGGTACAAGCTGCCCCATTGCTGTGATGTTTGTGTTATGATTGTCGCGGCGTTGTTTTTCCGCCATGTTCCGCGCCGCCCTTGGATTGCTGTAACAGAAAGAAGCAATTCTTCGTAATTTTATTAATTACAGACCTGTTTTTTGCAAGGAGTCGTGCTGCGTCAGAGGCAGAGTTTTATTATTATTATTATTTATTATAGACGGACCGAAGTCCTCTTACATAAATGTTTACAATAGAAAAGGATAAAGGACTACACGTGTAATAACAAAGAATAACAAAGAAGGGACATGCACAGAAACAGAAACTAATGGTGTTGCACCGACCCTGTCGTTAGCCGAGGGTCCGCGAACTCAAAATTTGCTGGAATCGCGTGCAAAGAAGGACGGTAGGATCGGTCGAAATTCGGATGTTGAAAGAACTCGAACTCACTGATTCCGGTCGGGTTTTACAGATCACAAAAACCTTTATTATATAACGGTGCTACGGAGTAGCGTTAAACCGCAAAAGAGACTTCTCGCAGGGGAGCGACAACTGTTACCGGGTTTCTCGCAGAGGAGAGGTTACCGGTCGATGTGGAAAGGCGCTAGATTATTGTTAAGACTTCGTGTATATGCTCGCAGAGGAGGTTACAAGGAACTCTTCAACATGGGAGCTCGCTGCGAGGTATCTACACTCCTTATTGTCGGGACGACGAGAGGGGGTTCGTGCGGCGCCGATTATTCAAACGTCTGCTGACGTGTCTAACAAATGGTAATCCTGCGTAATTGTTTTTTAAAATTGTGCAAAGACTCGGTAAAGAAATCAATACGATTATAGAGAGTGCTAGAGTCTGCTGTAATGCGATTTATTGGATTAATTAATCCATAAGTAGATCTGGCTTTAAGTGTTTGAAATCCTGCTCTAGTTCTCAATACACGTTCAGGTACATAGAAATTGATTTGCGCAAGTAGAGTTACCGGATGAGGGGAGGGAACACGAATTGAGGGGAAAAAGTTATCCTCCCTGCACGGTGGCATAGGTGGCCCACGAGGATGCTTCATGGATGTAAACATTCGTGGCGCGACCGTGCGCGTCGGGGTTTCAAATTTTCGCTGTCGAGTTATCGAATTTATCTCGAGTGAAAGCGAGTCCTCGTAATCTGTCGATTCTGTCGCACGGCCAAGCAAATAAAAAATCTCGCGATTTCGGGAAACGTGGCCCGCTGTCCCAGTGTTCAGATCGAGTTACACTCGGTTCGGTTGTTCTCGCGCCGCCGCGCAGAAACAGTCTGCGAATGCAATATCCTGCGACGCATGTAAATTTCCTCACGCGCTTGACGCGTGAGTCAACAGGCAGCATCGTGTAACCACGAAAATAATTCCACGCGCGAGTTCCGCGGCCATGGCGGCGCAAGCATAGGCCGGCAACTGGGGTGGCTCGCATTCCCCGCGCATAGGGTAAATGTACCTATTACTGCGGGTGTAGGTTCTATTGCGATATTTTTTCCCAATGAGAATAAAATACGTGGAGGTAAATATTTTGCCCTGAATAAATTTGTACAATTCTATGAGATTGTATTCTGTTAATCTCAGGATTTGAAAAAACGTTGTTCATAAAAGGTTCAAATAAGACTATTTTTCTTCTATCTTTGTTCTTCTACAAACTGTTCTCCTTTGTATTACTTTAACTTGCATAGGGGAAAAATTTATTATTATTTAAATACCTACTGCGATACAATAGAAATATAAAAATAAGTTTTCTTGCCTCTTTAATTACAAACATTAAGTCCTCAGCATTGCGTGCGTAGAGTGAATGAGGAGCTCATTACTGCGGCACAAAAATCGCTAAAAATGTCCCTAATACTGCGGCGTGATACAAGGAGAAACGAGTTTCGCTTCAGCCTAACGTTTTAGGTTAGATACCTATTCCATACACGTAAGTAGGTAGGATACTATTCTAGATAAAGAGTATTGTAGATAAAATAAGAAGATATGGCATAAATTAGATCGAAAAGTAATGAAAAAGTAAAAAAACAAAGTAAAGTGAAGTGCACGAAAATATCTACTTATGGAACGAAAAACTTCAGAATCAACGAGAAAGTGGGGATTTTAAGAAAGAAAAAAGAAGAAGAATTGAGAAAGACAAAGAAGTTTACATTGTAATTGCAATTGTGAAATGTACATGGCTCTTTTTCACCCTGACAGTCTGTAGAAGCAAAATAAATCTGAAGATTAACCCTGTGATGTTTTTGAAAAGTTGTATTCTAGCGCAACTATAAAATAAGTAATAATAATACACAGTGTAGAATAACAGGCCAGGTTTAATTTTGAAAAGTTGTATTCTAGCACAACAAGAAACAAAATAATTGAAATAATTCGTGAAATAGTACAGAAATATAAAAGAGTGTTGAAATTTGAAGGATTTTGTACGAAGAGAAACTTTTTCACATACTGAACCGATACTTGCCAAAAGACGCAGCCACACACATCACGCGTCAGTGTCTTGCGTTCAAATATTACACCCACAGTCTCTTTCTGAGAAAACTCTCTAAATTCCGCAATATTTATAGTAAAGGCGAGGATTGCGTCTAATTGTTGCCAACTTGTACACACAAACATCTTCATTTCGAATTCAAGTTCAACAGTTTCGCGGTTGCCAAAACAAACAGACAATTTGCTCCACTATTCATTTTGCCGTTTCCAATTTTTCCTGCAGTACATGTGTTTCTCCTGTAGTAGAATTTCAAAATTTATCTGGCAAGTTGAAAGTTAATTAAAATTTGCTCGCTCGTTTGTTGTGTTGTGTTTTTTGTTGCATATATTACTTTATACACATACATACGTACCTAACGCACACATTGTTAGTTTCGTAAATTAAATGAAAAGAATAAGAATTGAAAAGAAATTTTTGCTTGTGTTTTATTAGAATTTATACTCAATTTCAGTTTCGTAAATTAAATTACAATATCAAGAATGAGAAATACATTGTTATTTTGAATGAAGGGCATTTGTAATTAAAAGAGAAATATATATAAGGTATTTGAATCGTCGATGAAAGATTCAATTTTAATAAATGTTATACTGTTGGAAATATTATTGAACTATAACATTCTCGATCTATCTAGCAATTTTTTGGCTTCATAACTCTGCCAGTTATTAAAATGTAATTTTATTTACCTACAAGACAATACGAAAAATTGCAACGCGTAATATTTAATTTCAAATTTAAATACGTTCGCGTATTTATTCGTTCTCGATGGTTCGTTATTTTCATATAATAATTTTGCAGTTACGTTGAAACCAATACACGCCATGAAGCGCTAACAATTTAATCATTATCCATTTGTAATATTCAGAAACTGAATACAATTTCGATGCATTTCGATGCATAAAGTATATATTTACATTGTAAATTATTTATAATATAGTTTCAAAGAGACGCAAACGTAAGTAAACGAATTATAATTAGTTTTGCATTAATGAATCGTATTATTCAGAAAATCATGTTAGAAGTTCATGTAACTTCAACTGTTTTAAATAAATTAATAAAAATAGTTATTGTGCGCAATTTTTATGTGAACAAGTTCTGAGCTAAGTTGTCACAGATATTTATTAAAATATATAATAATCGCATTACTTTGATATGGACACATACGCTGTTATTTGGTTATAAATGTTTATTGTAAATATTATATTACTTTGTGAAAGAAATATCGATTTTTGTAAGTTCAGAAGTTAAACAGAAAATAGAAAATGTAAAATATTATCAAATAAGAAAAGGTCAACTGAGAATAGTTGAATAAAATGTGTAACGACCTGCACGAACAAATAAGAGTTCATGATATAACAGGAAGACTTAAAAGAAACGAATATACGAAACGTGAAGACTGTCTCGACCGTGTTGAACGTTTTCATTACAAAAAACTAACATGTGTTCGTGTAAGTAGTTAAGCTGACATTCTAGCTATTAATGGCTACTGTTATCTCAAAGATGAGACAGAAATGTGTATCACATGTCAGACGAACTACTTTAATCATACTGTGGAAGGGGAACCCATTAATTCGCGATTATTATTCAGTTTTTGCAATCACTTTTCGAAATAAAGTTCCACAAATTTAAACAGATATGAATTATTTAATTGGAAGGCTGATCATTGAAAATAATTACACATTTTTTTTCGTGATAAAAACGAAAGAATTATTGTATCTTTATTATTCAGTCACTCCATTGCATGTATGTATACGAAAAAAGGATAGAAAAGATTTCTGCATTGGTCAGAATTTTTTAACCACATCTATTTTTATTGAGCGTTTAGCCAATCACACATATACGACATACATAAATACAGGGCACTTGATGCTTGTATAATGATATTATGAGAATTTTTCCAACGTTATAATCTGCAACATCATTGCAAGACTTTACCAGTGAATGAGATTAACCGATTTTTCGTGATTCACTTTATGATTTCCTATTGAGATGATAACAATAATTATATAAACCATAAACTATTACTCAGTCAAGTATCTAATATCATACTTTATGCAACGTACAACACTGGTGTAAAGACGAACAGGATAATCACAATCAACAAAAATTCATACGAATACTAATAATTATTAAAGCACTGTAAACATTTATGTAAACGCGCATTTTGATAACTCTTCTTGCTTATAATCGGAGCTTATTGTCGACAAAAAATATTTTCAAGAATTTACAAATAGCAAAATAAAATATTCCTTAATTTACTGAAATTGTTTGCAAGCTCCACAAAAATTGCTACACTTGTTTGCGATTAGGATGCGAATTTTGAAGCAGGTGTATGTTTCTCCAGATTATATTATGAGAAAGATGTAAAGCAAAGAATAAACTAAAAATGTTATATATTTCACCTACTCGAAGTTTGAAGCAAACGTTTTCAGTTTATTTTACGAAAAAGAGAGTTAAGCAAAGAATAAACAAAAATTTTAATTTAATATTTATTGTGCTATTTGCTTTTATATTTTATATATTTCACCTACTCGAATTTTGAAGCACATGTTTTCAGTTTATTTTACGAAAAAGAGAGTTAAGCAAAGAATAAACTAAAAACTTAATTTAATATTGTTTGTGCTATTTTTTTTTGTTTTTAGAGTTTATATATTTAACCTACCCGAATTTTGGAGCAAATGTTTTCAGTTTATTTTACGAAAAAGAGAGTTAAGCAAAGAATAAACTAAAAACTTAATTTAATATTGAATGTGCTATTTTTTTATACTTTGTATAGTTATATTTTATTGCTGTTCTATTGCAGTCTAATTATGATAAATTCTGCAGGTTAATCTGAAGTATTTGAGCAGAATTCACCAACCTTCGCTGCGCATTACGTGCGCGTCTACGAATCAGTCAAACGGCAGGAAATGATCATGCCACTGATACATCTATGTTGTGTCGTATATCTGTCCAGGGATAGCCGTTATTATACGTTTATATTGTGACGAGAGAATCTACGCTGAAGCTATTAATAGATTAAGTGGCGTAGTGCAGTGCTGATTGCTAGGACAGGGACGATGAATCTCGGGACAACACAAAGCTGCGTCATTCGAGCTGGAATAATAACAAACACAAATAGGATACCATCTCTGTTAGCAACAAATACAATAAAACAATAATCGACGATATTGGAAAAGTAACAACAAATCGCTGATATTAAAAACTTTCATTAAACGCGATGAAAAAGATGTTCGTATCCAATTGTGTAAAAACTGCTTTACAAACTATGCATTGAAACTGTAATACATATTGAATTTCCTGTTTGAGCACAACAATGAAAAAGCTTCCATAAAAAACCGATTGTCCGACATATGGCGATTGAACGACGCATTTCATTGTACTCATGGCTCGTCTGTAGATTTTTATGGGAAGTAAAAACTATCCGTATTTTATTAATTTTTACCGTGTACTAGTTCAATTAAATACTACAATGGAGAGATGCGGAATTGATTTGATGAAAATTCGATGAAAATTTTTACCGTATAATAGTTTAATTCAATATGTACTACAATTGCGAGTTGTGGAATTAATGAAATAAAAAATTTTATACAATTGGCACTGCATGTTGATTCAATAAAAAGTTTATAAGAATTTTGACTGTTTATTGATATAATTCAATATTGTAATTCAGTGTTACAGAATTTGATTTAAAAAATGTTATTAACAGGCTGCGGGTTTTCGTGCAAAATAAAAATTGTATTAAAACAATTTTCAACACTTCTATTAAGTTAGGAATAATATGCTGATATTCTTAAATAAAACTATTGTTACAAATTGTACGTATCCGATTGTTTCATAAATATACAACAACCACAGTCTGATTATTAATGTTGGTATTACATATGAACTGAATTCTAATATCCATAACAGGATGGCAGTGCTTTCATTGGAAAACTATGGTTTATGCATTTATTTTCCCTCCTAATTATTTCATTTGATTTCGACTCGTCTACATACACTCTGTAAAATAAGTGTCCGTACACCCTTTAAAACAGAATAACTTTTTTATAATTATACCAAATGACCTGATGTTTCGTAAGCAATTAGAATCATTGATTTACTAAATGATGTGCAAGAAAAAATTTTCCAAAAATTATAATTTACAAGGTTACATGAAAAAATAAAAACGGCATTTTTTAATACTTTTTTATTTGAGCCCTAAATGAAAATTTAAAATATATGTTTTGTAGATCTATGTTAGTTATCCCGCGTCAACCGATTTCGATGAAATTTTCAGCATGTGTACAACCAACATAGATTTACAAAACATATATTTTAAATTTTCATTAAGGGCCCAAATAAAAAAGTTTTAGAAAATACCTTTGTTATTTTTTCATGTAACCTTGTAAATTATAATTTTTGGAAAATCTTTTTTTGCACATCATTTAGTAAATCAATGCTTCTAATTGCTTACGAAACATCAGGTCATTTGGTATAATTATAAAAAAGTTATTCTGTTTTAAAGGGTGTACGGAGATTTATTTTACTGAGTGTACTACTCCGTTGTAATCGTACTTTTATGGACCCTTTTACAAGCGTACTGTCATCCTCATCGTATCACGACGCCGCATGGCAACAGATATGTAAGTCTCACTGCGTCGAGTGAGACTTACCAAACGCATAGTCAGCCAGTAAGACGAATACAGAATGAAGACCACTGCTCTTTATAATCACGTTGCCAATCCCAGAGAATGGAACTGTAAGGATGGAGCATTCTTAGCTTTAATCGTTCGATGACCAACTGTCAACTTTCTCAAATATAATAACGAATCCCGATTTGTTTAATCCACATTTTACAGAGATCTTTTACACGAGTCTTGTTTTATGATTTAAGTTAAATACACCGTTCACTAAAATTGACTATTTTATATTGCTTTATAAAAATGACGAGAATGTGTTTCGTCAGATTTTTAGCGACTTTTATCACGATCACCAAGTCATTTAAATTATTATATAAATCAACTATATTTTATTTAGATTCACTAATTATATAGAAACTTATAGATAAAATTTTGATTAGCTACCCCTCTAATATTATAATTTTCTATAAAATTATTTTAATTCATAATTAAACCCCTTGAATTTCATGTTTCATTAGAATTTCAATAATGCATATTAGTAAGTACTGATGGGTCCGACGATTTCCTTATCAACATGCAATTTTGTGGATACTCTTTTCAAACGCGACATCGCTAGAACATTTTGTCATCTTGTTTATTATCCCATCTCTGTCTTTCTCTCTCTATCGTGCCTTACAACCCCTATTATCTGCTTGAGTAGTCCCATTCAGTTCACGTAAACACTCGACAAAATTTTCTTGAGGAATCTGCGTTGCTTCAGTCTGTCGAATCTGATTCACAAACCGAAGTACAGTTTCCGGGACTTCGTTTGCTCGTTTGATCTCCATTCCCACATATAAAATTCTTTGAAGTCTTGTACAGGGTCTTCCATTGAGAGGTGTTATTTTAAATTATAAAACACGCTGTTTTACACACAGATAAAAAAATAGCACGAACAAATGGCACCTCTTAATGGAAGATCCTTTAGAATGGTATAGACATACACAGGGTGTCACCAATCAGGTGGTGCAAGCAATAGAACAATATTTTAAGTCGAAAAAGAAGGATGTTTTTTTCGTTTTCGCGAAAATCGAGTTTGAAAATTCAAGGAATACGCGTGCTAATAGATAGAATCTCTAGCGTGTCTGTTCATGACCTACCGATTCTACTTACTGCAGAAACTTGGAACTCATTTCTCACGAAAACGAAGATTCAAAAGAAAAAATATTATTCTTCTTTTCCGACTTATTCGTTCATGTAGATTTATCCGAAGGACACCCTATAGATTTCAAAATCCTGGTACGTAAACATTATAAACGTAAAAGAGCAGAATCTTGTATTTGTAGTGAATAAAAGTCTGACAGAATAAAACTGTTGATACAGAGTTTTATATAATCTAAGATTTTATAGATTAATCCCTGAAAAGAAATCAAAGTTGATCTGCATTCCTACGTACAAAATTCTTTCAAATCTCGTAGAATAGTACACGTGGAAATCAGAATTTTAATATGTAGATTACATTATGGACGAAAAAAGCGGAAATTTTTTATACAGAAAACAGTATTTCATACTATGATTTTATGGATTAGTCTCTCAGGAGAAATCAAACTTTATTTTTGTTCTTTAATTTACATTCACCATGCGTGGTGCATTAAAAAAGATTTATTAACATACCCTGTGAACTTTTGAATATGCATGAGCCTGCTTTACCATGTATGGAACGCAAGGTTCCCAGCAACCCTTGCATGAATTTATCTTTTCTGTGTTTTCCTACTGATTTTCAGGCGCCCTTAATATAATATTTATAACTAAAATTCCATAAAATTCCGGCTAAATTAGTTTCAGATATATGTGGGTTGAAAATAAAAACACTTAGATTTTATAAATTAATATCTGAGAAGGAACCAAACTTTATTATTGTCCTTTAAAAATGGAATCCTGACATTTTCAAAAGATTCAAGAATTCTAAACAAAACAAAATGTCACATACTCTTATTATACTTGAAGAAAATTATACTTCACGGTACTGTGAAGACTCTCGACGGATACTTCAGAAAATTCAATACTCAGAACTCAATTTTCTGTATTGGAGATTTAGAGCAAACAGCGTTTTGATCGTTGTCGACATTCGTTACTGTCCCACGTTTAACAAAATAAAGAATATTAGCTAACTTCATTTCCTAATTTCCTAACATTTTTAAGAATGCATTCATTAGGAATTATTTAATAAATTAATTTCTTTAACTATATACTATTGAAAAAATTGTTAAAAATTGGGATAGTCAGTTTCTCGTTATTTTTACAAAGTAGTTCACTTCTAATGCTCCGCAAACTAGTGTTAATGCAAAGATGGCGAAGACAATATTTGTCAGTTTGGTTTAACACTTTGTTCCGCGGGTCATTTAGGCCTACCACCACCGGTCAAAATGACTGGTTCCAAATTTTTTTTACAATTATTGAAATAATAAAAATGATTTCATAAGAAACGATTGTATGGATATCTTTAGTAGAGCACGAATTACAATAGTAGCCGCACAAAGTCTAAATAAAATCAATTCTGTCATTTTTATAAGGGAACATGTTCCAGTTACTTTTAAGGCTCAGTGGGTTCAGTGTTAAAGAAAATAATTGTGACAAATTTCTAGCTTGCACGAGACAAACGTAACATTTTTCGATATGATTGTGTTTCATAGATCGTTTACTAAAATTCTCAACGATCAAATGTTTCGACGTGCACCATTTTTGCATTAAACGGCTCAATTCATGCTCGATCGTCCGTCGACGAAAAAACAGAACGTTCCACGAAGAACCGCGAGGGACATTTAAATAATGCTACTTGAAATTCGAAAAAGGAAAAAGACGCTAATCGCGAAACACGATCGCCTTCGCAGTCAGAGGATGCAGAGATGAGCGACGCTTTTGAAAATCAGTGCGCGCCGCGCCGTAGCCGGCGAGGGTTATCCAGCGTTACACAATACCAAAATGACTTTGGCCAATTATCCCGGTGGCGGCCTTGGTAGCGTTATCATCGCGATAACGCCAGCTGAAACTCCGCTTTAATGTTTTGATACAGTTAGAACCGCAGTCCATGGGGAAGTGACCTCGAGATGCTCGACAAAACAGGATAAGAGGCCGGTGATAATCCAATTCGGTAGTATAACCTTGTCTCGTTCTTTTCCCCGCCGTGGACACGCGAGGGTCCGATTATCGCGGCGCTAACAATCGCCGTCGAGTGCTTTGGGAGCTGGTAAATCGAATTCATCCAAATCATTTACGATAACGAGCCGCGGACGTTGAATGCCTCTTCGCTCAAAAATTTTGCAGACTGAAGCTAGCCAGAGAAGAGTAACCAGAAATATTCAGTTATTCAAATATGAATATCTTCGTTGAAACTTACAAAGTGTCGCAAAAATATTGTACTTCCTCGAAAAGAATGATTTCTGTAGTCATTTGAAGTAACTCTTTCCTTTACGAAAATATTCTACGTGGCTTTGTTTAGGAGTTATTAACACTAAAACTACCGGGCCTTAAAATTAACTGGTACATGTTCCCTTATAAAAATGACAAGATTGATTTTATTTAGACTTTGTGCGGCTCCTATTGTAATATAATTTTAATTGTAATTTTTCTAATGGTAACATAAAAAACCTGGAACCGGTCATTTTGACCATTGTTGGTAGGTTTAGTGTTAACGAAGAACACGAACCAATCAGTGGCGTTAGCATTAGCCGAGTCGGAAAGCATCCGCTGTAGCCATCCTCTGATAGGACCATAATTTTGATAATAACTTCTGAACAAAGGCTGCGGAGAACATTTTTGCAAAGGAAAAAGTTACTTCAAATATATACCCCTGGGAAACACCTGTGTGTTTCAAGGAAGTCCAACATTTTTGGGACACCCTATATGGAGCTTCATACCAAACTTATTTAGCTACAGAAACGTATTCATACATACTTAATGATTAAACTTAATATTTATACAGATTTTACGATGAACACCACCGTTGAGGGGTACTTACAAAGTAATTTTTAAAAAACTTTTGATGAGTCCAATTCTTTCTGTATTGCATACACTGCATCGCTAGACTACGGATCGTGGAGCAAAATAAAAATTTTCCAAATCGAATGTAAGGAACACGGGTTATCTGACAATGCATTTCTTACATTTTCTAATAGCTAAGTGTCGACTATAAAAAAAATCGAATCTTATTTTGGTTTAAAGAAAATCATTACGAGCATATTTAGTAGATTTTGTTCGATTCATCACGAGTCTGACTCGATATTATATATAGTGCGAGCATTCAATGCATTCAATTTTATAAAATATGATTAATGTCTTGAACGTCATTATTACGAGAACAGTTTTAATAGTTTAATTGTCTCACTCGTGCTACAGATACCGACAGATTGGTTAGTGCGCCAATGGTTTACGGTAACAATGTTTTAAATCTCTGTCTCGAATGCTAACTGAGAGCTTTGTTTTAAATCTTCGCGATAATACGATTCGACTTACAAAGTTTACTGATGATCACTGATAATGACGCTGCGAAATTCGCGAAAACTCGACAAGATTTCAAATTATCCCGTTATTCCATTAACCGATCAACGATTAAGGTTCGTGAAAAATAATGAACATTACAAAACGAAACTCAAGTTCTCGAATGAATTGGTTTATTTTATTTACGGCAGATAACTACTGAAACACACACACACACACATTGCCGGCAAAACTTTGGAATTATACGCTGATTACAGCCTCGAGATATAATTGTTTTTAAAGAATTGCTGTGTCCGATCAATACCAAGGACATCTTTACGTTGGACGTTTAATGCAAAAGTAATGTAAGTCAATATTTGGCTGTTTGGTCTAACGCCACACCTCGAGGAGTGAATCGTAATGAAATAAAACGATCGTGATATACTTTTTAAGACTAACCCAACATCCTTCGATATTATTCCGTTTTGTGGAACTTTTAATTAATTCCTCATTATTAGATTTATGACAAAACTGAGCAGGTACAATTTAATCCTTGCAAGGTAAGGATTTAACCGGACAAATGAATTACTTAAATAGCCTCGTTTTTAATAAATTTTAGATAAATAACGCAGGATAAAAGGTAAACAAACAGATTCAATTTTATTCATAGAAAAATTATTCTGAAAAATCTGAAGCTGGGGTCTCCGATACCCCACATTACCTTGCGAAGGTTAAAACAGTAAAAGCATTAGAACTTATTAAACATATCGCCGCCTGAATGTAAGAACTAGGTAACTTACAATTCCTTATTTTAGAGAAATTGATGAAACAGTATTTTAAGGTTTTAAGATTATTGTAGAGAGACCGTTATTTTAAACATAATGCCAATATCTGCTTATATTTCTTTATTTTAAGTCGAACAATACATCAAAAAACATCATTTTGGATTTAAAAAAATTTCAAACCTTTTTTTTCCTCACTATATGTCGTAGATTACTTTGATACGTTACCCAGTTTTTACATTAAATTCTACTTGATTTCTTCTATAATACGAAGTAGATAACTCAAAATGTCCAAATTTCAAGTTACCTAGTTCTTACATTCAGGCGGCGATATTATGAAAGAAAATAAATTTCTATTTCCCTCCAGTTAGTTGCAATTCAGGTGATTTTTATTTTACATAAAGATGCCCGCCGTCTACTCATTATCCGATAATTAACTCGCACCATCTTCGCATTAAACGGCTCATTTGTTGCATGGAGAAGACGAGTCTGCTCGAATTTCTTGGAAATAAATTCTGGAAGAGACTCTCTGGGTTGACGAGAATTCGAGTTAAAAGGTTCCATTACGACGCCGAGTCGTACTCGACAAATCGGAGAGCAATTAAAGACGTCTGAGCAGAATATCTTATCGTACACTTTAAACAGCTTAACGTCCGCGTCCCGAACGACGTGAATTATAAATACTTGTTCGATAGTTCTGAAGAAGTAGATCGCGCGAAACGGCGACTCTGAAGTAGGATTGCGATGGTCAGGACGCCGCGCCGCCTGGACTCGGACAACGAAAATGATTGTGATCAGCACTGACATCAGGAGACTCGGCTCGCGGTAACCAAAATGAGCGCGCGGATCGCCGATTGAATTTCGTGAACGTCTGCAGAACGCGTTCATTTGTTTTACAGCTTCGCGACGAAACGGCAGCGTAAACGTTCCTTTATATCAACTTTCGAAAAGGGGAAAAACGATACGAGCTCAGAGTCACCGGTTGAGGGGAGGGAGCACGGAATCAGGGGAAGAAGTTACCCCCTCTCTGCCAGTACCGGGTTAATCGTGTGAGATTGTGACGCATGCACGACAGAGACGAGGCGCGCCACGTGACCGGCCCGCGACGGGAACGTGCTGGAAGGGGAAGATAGAGTGGAGACACAATCTTAATCTGGCGACTCTATACCAGCTGTTCACAAAACGGTTAACCTCTTGCTGTGCGATTCTCATCAGGGCTACGACTTCAGTTGTTTCACAGCCGAAGAAAGAAATGGGTGTACTTCCGAAAGCAACAACCCTCCGATTTTGCTCAAATTTTTGCCAAAGCTTATCCTTGATTAGAGAAGAAAGTCCCTAAAAGGATTTTTGGCGACAAAGCCTCGCTTGCCCCCCAGCCCCCGTCAAAGTTTTGACAGTTCTTACTAAATATTTTCGAAAATATTGATTTTGGAGAAAAAAGTTTCAAACTAAAAATGAAGGGCATAAAAAGCTCTACAAAAAAGGTTAGATACATTTTTTACGTAAACGAAATTCGCAGACGAAAATCCAGGTTATATGAGTTATATAAAGTTTGGAACATTTAATATCGTTTTTCTTAAAAACTACTGTCTTTATGACAAAAATCAATACGACATAAAATGTGTATTTCGATGAGACCTACAGCTTTTATTCGAAGTATTTTTCAAAATTACCATTATTTACGGAAATAAATGGAAACAACTATGATTTTTATGGTTTGTCAATGGTTTCGGCCATTACAATAAAATTCGCGCCAATTTTCACTATTATATTCATAATCAGCACGTCAAAGTACGTAAAAGTCCAGAGTATAAAAAAATCGGAGGGTTGTCGCTTTCGGAAGTTTATCCAAAGAAATTTATATTTATTGTATTCCGCGTTTGCTCCCATGCTTAAATATTGGTTAGGTAAGGTAATCAAGAGTACATTCTACTGATAAAGAATGGTAGAAATTGAAAGAATCTTGAAAAATAAACGTACATTATTTCTTTTATTATCTCTATCTTCTATTCTGTATGGAGTTAATCGATTTACCATTGTACCATTGTTTGTTAGTAAACGAAATTGCAGAAATTAGAGTGGAATTGAAATTTTTTGTTTGGAAGTTTCACCGAACTGTGAATTATTATAAATATAAGAAAATATAAGAACGAGCAAAGAGATGAACGGAGCTGTGCTGACGATTGAAATATTTTCAGCGAGTGTTTCAAGCGAAAATGAGAGTCCACAGTTTGGCTTACATCATCCTCATCTTTTTTCTCGCGAGTGTCTGGCAGCCAGACGACCAGCAACAAAGACAGTCAAGCAGGAAATAGGTCTATCACAAAGAAATCTATTATGAGCTCCTGCTATATTTGAAGATAACTTCGTCGTTTCTCCTTTTTTTACAGGTCGATGTTGACTCGACCAGGTCCGAGAGCACGTTATCGAAGAACAGAAGCAGGTTCATAAAAAGCGAACCTTGAGAAGTACGAAAGCCTTAACCCTTATACGAACATGCTGACGAATTGACACACTTTTCTCATACTCTTTTCTTTTTACCGCGAACGCAAAAAGAGCAGCAGCATCTGTCTTATTCTGTTACGTGTGAACAATTTTATGCTCCTCAAATTCACGGGCATGATCATAGTCGTTCAATTTTCATTGGTGTGCTGATTTTTGTTCTGATAAACAAGTAACGGCTGCAAATGTCGTACATTTTTTTTAACGAACTAATAGAAATAGTATTAGTTGATCCTCATAAACATTGTCCCGTCATCTAATTTCACGTAGCAGCAAAAAACATTTTAAACAAGTATATTTCTGTAAAGTAATTAACTAATTCTCGTGAAACTTCATTGATTCACTTGTACATTCATTGTCTGTGTTAAATCAAATTGACAGATTTTATTTGAATATCCCACACAATAATAATTACTGCAAATGTTATTTAAAATTGATATTCTTTCTTCATTTTCTTCGCTCTCCGTAAATTCACTCGATAAAGGCAAGATACCAGTCCTACTGACATACTCATCAAATACCTGTGTAAAGTGTAACAGAATCAAAGGATAATCCCTGTGCACACAGAACGCGCTAGTTGTGTAAATATTGAAGCCTCTGACCGGTAGTGTACATTACCACCAGTGTCAGCTACCAAATATTTCTATTTGTACTAGAAATCAATTCAGCAGGTGTGTTCAGGACTATAAATTGATATAAAATCACTTGTGGAGATTTTGATCTCCCCCAATTAAATACGTTGCAGCAGCCTAATATACTTATGGAATTTATTAATGAGAAAAATTGCAACTTTTTATACTTGACAAATTCAAAGAATAAACTCTTGCAGTTTTGGATCTTCTCAATTCAATTTTCGCCAACTTAATATATTTAGAATTTACTTTAGTAGTTTAGCTTCCAACTTTTTTTAATTTCATTAATGCATCAAACTTTAGGACGATCCATCTCGAATAAAAAATTATGCTTCCTCATTTTGAAAAATGGGAAGAGTAAACTTGTGCAGTTTTTCATCTTCCTTAATGTTTTTGGGGTCAACCTAATGTATTTAGAATTTACTTTAGTAATTTGGCTAACAATGTAAAGTTTGGTAAAAGAAAAAATAACTCTGGAACGATCCATTTCGTACAAAAAATGGAGTTTTCTCATTCTTGTGAAGTTTCTGATCTCCCAAATGTTTTTGGACAATCTAATATAAAAAGAAAGTACTACTGTGCAAAAGAAAGAAGCAACCAGTATAATTATAAGTAGACTGCGGATCTGTATCCAAAATAAAAAACGTTTGCATTGATTGCAAGACACAGGAGTCAAATAACAATTTCATTCTTCTTTTAATTATCTTATTAAGGTGAAACCAATACACTGGTGGCCTTAAATCTTTTTAATACCCCCACTGTTTTAAATTGTACGTACCCATTTTTGTCATAAATGCATAAAATCCGCAGTCTAGTTATTACGTTCTTATTATATCGTTTTAACTATCAGTATCGACTTAAATACATAGTGACAATGGTTTCTCCTTTACGATTTTTCATCGTGTTTCGATAGACGCACCAGTAATTTATGTAAGTATACTAGGCAGTCGTTTTCGTCAGAAGCATCCCCTTTTCCAATTAATTACAAAGCGATAAATTAAAACTGGGATCATAAACAGTCCTGAAGATTCTGATATAATCATTGTATCGAATTCTTAAAAATTTTCTTGAGAATGATCTAAAATAAGATCGAAACGTTGAAATAAAGATATTGTGAAAATTTGCAAATAGTGATTATATTTATAACAATTGATCGAACCAGTGCGCCGAAATCATCAAACAAATCTTGTTAGCAACAATTTACGATCGACATAAGGAACATCTAAAGAAGATTGGATTTGGTGTTCCGAATGCCTCAAATGGCTCCATGAAACATGTACAATGTATATTAATTTATGCAACAAAAAAAATGTTTGAAACGGCGACAAAAATAGTAATCGATGGTATTTCCTCTCCTTAAACAGCGCACAAATTTTTCATTCGTGCACTGCATTTTTTTCCTTGCGGTAATAAAAAAGCAAACGGTGATGGAAACGCGTACTTTGATTTTGGATATTTGATGCGATGATAAGAGCATATTCGAAAGATTAGAAAGCACTGCAAAGTAGGACGTTACGTCCGAAATGTCAGTTGTCAAGATATACCACAGTTTTGCGATTTGAAACAAGATTAGTAATAACAAATGGCAGCAATGTCATTTATTCACGAAAAACGAAATTACTTTCCGAACAACCCAATAGAATTGACTTTAATAGTTTAGCTAAAAAAGCTTCGCTAAAACAATGGATCAAATGGATCCATTTCGCATTATCTCATTTTGAAAAATATAAAAGAGAGCGACATGTGCAGTTCCCGACCTCCCCAGTTGAATGGAGCACGCACCGCATCCACGAAACCGTCTGCGAAATAATTCGAGCCGGTCCACAAGTGGAAGGGGCAGAGGTCTATACGTGTTTCGCCGGTCCGGTGTTCGCCCAAGGGTCTCTCCTCTTCCACTATATCCGCTAGATCTCTCCACACGCACATGTCCAGGCACACCGAATCAGTTGTAATCGCACTACCACAACACGTGACGGGTTGCGGTTAGCATACACACGTACACGTACGCACACACCGACGCGTGCAGCGACGCGCGAAAGTTCTGGTGTTACGCGTTGGATAGGTCGGGGCAGCAGCGTGACGAATGAATCGATGCACGTGGACGGGGCAACCACTTTTATACGGGCGAACCCTTTTCGTCCTGGCACGGTCTGGCTGATCTTTCGAGCGGACCCGACTCCATTACCTTCTCAGAAATAACTTGTGCTTTCACTTTCTACATTTACATCCAATCTGTCGAGAAACTCCCCGTGCACCCTTCACGGTGGAGTAACTTTTACCGAAGTGAAAATGCGATTCGGATGTCTTCAAGAAGGTGGAAAGAGTAGTTCAAAATACAGGGTGTCTCAGCCAAAGCAGGCCACCCAAATATCTCCTTTATTTTTAATGACACGAAAAATATGCATGGCATAATTTAAATGGTATCGAAGGAGGAACAATTTTTATAACACAAACAGTAAGTTCAAAAGCAATCCTAATATTATCTTACAATTTTATCACATTTTTTTGATTCAAGGTCACCTTAAGGTAATGGCTTAATCATATTCAAATGTATTTTTTTAGCTGCTACAAGATGGAATAACAAAAGAAATTTTCCCGATAAAAAAAATCACGATGACATCGAAAAAAAACTATGAAATAACCGGACAAAAAATTGTTCTTCTATGATATTCCTCCATCGATACCATTTAAATTATGCCATAAATATTTTTTGCATCATTAAAAATAAAGGAGATATTTAGGTGGCCTGTTTTGGTTGAGACACCCTGTATAGTTCGCAGAAATAACGAAAGGAATATTCATTTTTTATCCTGTAATTAAAATTTAAGAGACGCTTATTGAGTTTTATTTGAATTTCAACAACTTTTAGATCTAGTTAATTCTTTTTTTTTATAAAGTTTGAGGCGAATTCGACGAGATGCTACGAAAAGATCTAGCACAACTGAAATATTGAGCAAGACTTTTCTTTTAATCTTCCAAGTTTGACGTTTTCGAAAATAAAAATTGTAAGTGCTGAAACTTTGAAGGATTCCAAAACATCTTGCTGCAGTTTAAATGCGGCATGATCTACATCTGTAGAATTCGCTCCCAATGTAACTTTCGAGGCTGTACTACAACTGGGGATTCAGAGGGCTCAACATCTGAAAGTCAAAAATATTCCAACGTTATCTGGAAGATGCGATAGTGCGTCGCAGTCTGCACTGTTTATAGCGATGATTCGCGCGACGATCTTGACAATAATGTAGACAGTTACCGAACCGAGTGTGTCTCTCTTTTTCGCCGATGATCATCGGCTCAAGAGATTTCGCAATTTCCTGTTGTGAACATCGCTACAGAATCGAATGTAAACGGAATTGTATCTAGAAAGGATCGACTCATCTTCTCACTCTTTATAAAAATTTCCATTTTCATAAATTATTTACGAGATGAGTAGCAAAGGAACTCCTTCCGTGACTGCAAGATTTTCTTATAATGAGGATATGTACAATAAAACTACTATTATCCCTTTGGGGACGAATAATTTGGGATAAATAATTTAATTGCGTACATGATGTTTAATTACCATTTTTCCCTAGCACTCAAGACTTTGATACGTGATCTACTTCCCTGAGAAATATACATATTTTTAATATTTAAAAAATCTTCGCCCGCAAAGGGTTAATACCGTTAATATATTTTACAAATTTAATACCGGTCGTTCCTATTTTACCGTACATGCGCATAAAGTGCAGTCTAATTATCCATGAAAAGAGAACATTATGCCCGCGAGCTGCAGAGAATAATCAAGAGAAAGCTCTTAGGTGGAGAACATAATATGTACCTAGATGTAATACATATTTGAAGAAAATGTTATCCTACGGAAAAGTCAAGTAACACGCTACGGGATTAGATACATCGGTGCCACAATATCAAGTTAGTGACGAAACATTTTTGTTTCGAATTATCTTTTTATGAAACTTTTACCGACACATTTGTGACATTTTTCTCATTAAAAAGAGATCAAACACGACACAATTCGGATCACATTTATTTGTTCAATTCACGATTCAGTGGAACCTCGATTATCCGAACTGGTAATATCTGAATTCTCTATTATTCGAAAACGTAAACAAACAGTTCAATCTAAAGCGATTCATTTACAATGCGATTGATTATACAAATCAGCAAACATTTAATTTAGTAGACATAATTAGTAGGAAATAATTAAAATATACATTAATTTCAAAATAAATTTTTTATTTTTGAATATTTATTTAATTTCACAATATTTGTTTATAATCAGGATCCGGTTAATCGAGGTCCTACTTTAATTAGTTCGGATAATCGAGGTTCTACTGTATCATGAATTACACTTGCAAATATGATCCAAATTGTGTCGTATGTGGTATCATTTCAATCAGGAAAATGTCACGAATATGTTGCTGAAAGGTTCATAAAAAAATAATTAAAAACAAAAATGTTTTGTCACTAGGTTAGTATTGTCGCACCGAAACGTCGACGTTTTGTTTACTCGCAATCCTTTTCTACGTGCGATGCCAGCGGCGAAAGATCAAGGATTAGCGTCTGTACGTGCACGATATAAGTGACATTCGGTTCCCCAAGTTCTCACATATATCGAGACATTATTGTACCACGTGACAGTGATTTCACAGGCTCTAGAGCATTTTGGCGGATGAGCCGAAAGACGCAATACCGGGCACGTGAAGGTACTTTCGGTGTCAATGTATTTTGCCGCGTACGAAGAGGAACATGCACTGTAGTCGTTTAATTGGCACGGTTGACCGTGGCCCAGTTTTAACTATGACGATCGTTTGAAACAACCTTTGAACAATATCAACCTTCGGTAGATAATGCGTTCACTTGTCGGGATTCCTTCCAATGACGAAGTTCCTATCTTCTTTAAAGAAAATGAGAGATTAAAAATCTTGTTACTGAACTTAGGAGAAACTGACTCCACAAAAATTAAATTAATGACACGAATCTGATTCGATAATTATTTGGTAAATAATCCTTGTGACAACTTTATTTGACTACGTATTATTTGGGATGAAAGTAAAATAATTTCAATTATCCCTTGCTTACATAATACAATTTTGAAATTTTGATTAAAGGCTCAAGAGACCTTTTTTTGTTGACCTTTACTGTTTTATTCGCAATTCCGACTAAATGGAATATTTCCAAAATTTTCGTTGCACGTCATCAACTAAACGAAGCGTTCCAGTTTTACAGCAAAGTTGAAGTGGTTTGTTCCATTTATAAACAAGCTATTCTGGTTTATTTATCAATGTTTTAAACCGTATTTTTCAAGGTACTTCTTGTAGACACGTTAATCTTCCTATTGTTCCCAATGCAGCAGCTGTTCATTTACTTAATTCGCTAAACCCTGAGTAATTGAGTGACTACTCTAATACTTCCGGTCCAAACAGACCCAATAGCCTGCAAATGTTTATACAATTTTCAATTTTTGTAGACGAGTTTTAAGAAAGTGGCACGAAATAAACTCCCATTTTCGTTGGCAATAGCATTTGTAGATCCAAAATGAATAAAAATCATACTAAATTCTGTCAAATTTGATACTCCAGTATTTAAAAAAATTTTTATAAGCCATAAAATGCATAAAGATCCGCAGTCTAGTGTTCAATTAGGTGAGTCGCTGTGTAAGTACATATTAGGTTGGCAACTAAATTCGCGACCTTCCGTTTCGTAATTCTTTTCTTGTATCATTATAACCTCATTCAGTGACCATTCCCTTAGAACTGTATATCATTGGAAAGCTCTGAAAGGGTATAGCCGGATAAGATAGTCAAAAATGCCCTTGAACCAAATTGTATCGACAATGCGTCATTCGATAGGGCACCAAGAAAAAACATACTGTGCAAAGTTTCAACCCTGTATCTCGATCCGGAGGGTAGTTATGGGGTAAAATCGAAAAATCAGTTTTTGGCCTATTTTCCCTAGTTAATGATGTCTAGAAATTCTGAAAAAAATCTGACACATGTCAAGAATCCAAATACATACTTTGCAATTGGTTTCAGATTTTTAAAGTGAAAATCCTACTTGAAAAAAATCAAAAACCTCAAAAAAATCGAAAAAAAGCAGATTTCACATGGAAGTTCTAGAGTGACATCATTTATATTTTTACAGTAGCGATATATTGTTATAAGTATTGTTCATGAATTTTTTCAGATTTTTTGGTTTGGTGCGCCGTTGTCAAAAAAAATAAAAACCGATTTTTTCGACGTTTTTTCCGCAAAGAACTAAACTAATCTTAAAATTATTACGTTTCATTTATTCTGTAAGTCTATCAGGCACTAATAAACCTTGAACATTGTACAGAAGTAATGAAAAAATGAAATCAATTTAATTGATAATTCTACAGTATAAACATTACATCTAGAAATATTAATCACGTTTCCAACAGATCAGTTGGCTCAATGCGTTAGGCGTTCGAATGACAACCTGCCTATAGTAGGTTCGCGCCCGCGTCGTAGGTCTTTTTTTTTTATTTCATTAATTCTCGTCTTTTTTATTTCTAACTACACAATAGTCACGCGTATTATTGTAGAATTCATTTGACAGCATTATTTAAACATTTAGAAAACAATTTAAGGTAAAATGAGCAAAAAATTAATTTTGGAGCAATTGTTGTTTCACCAATTTTTGGATAGGGATCCTCTTAATTCTGGCAGTACACGACATTTTCAGCAGTAATTCTACATGTGTCTTCAAGTTTTAAATACTTTGTTTTAGAGAAAAGAAAACATTCAGTTTGTAGAAATGGCTCTATTGTTGTTCACTTCTTTTGAGGCATTCGCTTTTGATACCTCGTCTCTTATGCGGAACAGCAATTGTTGTTATTTGCCTTCCCCAACATTTTCAGTGAAAGCAGATGTTCCGATACTTGGAAAAGTAAACTAACGGAACTTTAAAAGCATATTTACAATATTAAGAATGACAAACTTTCGATGTTTCATTAACTTTTACCTTTGTTTACCTATACCACGTTTACCTTTTCTTTTTTTCACTCGCCTTATGACTCTGTCAGACACAACTACTATTTTTGGCGTATTTTACCTTCAAATACTTTTTATATATTTCAATATTGCTTTTAAAATAATTCTACAATAATACGCGTGACTATTGTGTAGTTAGAAATAAAAAAAGACGAGAATTAATGAAATAAAAAAAAAGGACCTACGACGCGGGCGCGAACCTACTATAGGCAGGTTGTCATTCGAACGCCTAACGCATTGAGCCAACTGATCTGTTGGAAACGTGATTAATATTTCTAGATGTAATGTTTATACTGTAGAATTATCAATTAAATTGATTTCATTTTTTCATTACTTCTGTACAATGTTCAAGGTTTATTAGTGCCTGATAGACTTACAGAATAAATGAAACGTAATAATTTTAAGATTAGTTTAGTTCTTTGCGGAAAAAACGACGAAAAAATCGGTTTTTATTTTTTTTAACAACGGCGCACCAAACCAAAAAATCTGAAAAAATTCATGAACAATACTTATAACAATATATCGCTACTGTAAAAATATAAATGATGTCACTCTAGAACTTCCATGTGAAATCTGCATTTTTTCGATTTTTTTGAGGTTTTTGATTTTTTACAAGTAGGATTTTCACTTTAAAAATCTGAAACCAATTGCAAAGTATGTATTTGGATTCTTGACATGTGTCAGATTTTTTTCAGAATTTCTAGACATCATTAACTAGGGAAAATAGGCCAAAAACTGATTTTTCGATTTTACCCCATAACTACCCTCCGGATCGAGATACAGGGTTGAAACTTTGCACAGTATGTTTTTTCTTGGTGCCCTATCGAATGACGCATTGTCGATACAATTTGGTTCAAGGGCATTTTTGACTATCTTATCCGGCTATACCCTTTGCGATTAATCTCTATCTCTTCTCTATCTGAATCGTGTCTGTCTGTTTGTGACGGCATCACCTGAGAACGTCTGACCGTAGAAAGCTGGGGTTTGAGCCATTAGACGCAGCGTTTCTTCGGGAAGGTTTAGGCGAAATCCGCATTCGAAAAAGCCCATTCCTTCAAAAGTTGTGACGTCATTAGTGACCAAAGACGACTTCTTCGCCCTCTTTCGGGCACGTTTCTGCTTATAACTTTTGGATTTGTTATTGCACGTGGACAAAGTCGCGGGTACAGCTAGTTTGATATAAAATACTCGTGCTTAAAAAATCTATGTAAATGACTTTGTTTGAGAAAATGTGGAGGTCGCGAACTTATTTGCCAACCTTACAATTTTTCTAAACAATTTTCCGTGGGGGTGTTACGCGGGATGTTTCAAGCAAATAGTTTCGAACAAGTCCGGGGTGTATTGTCCATCGGAATGACGCTAGCGTTCGATGGTCGCGTTTGCTTTCGCTTTCACCCGTTTCTCCCGTTTCATGGAGACACATGGAATCCATGACCCTCGCTGTTCAACCCCCGTCATCGTCCGCTCGTCCTGGAGCGCCCTCGTGTTCGCGCGAAGGACTCAAGACTTTCGACCCAACGCGCCACTCTGCTCCACACAACGCCACGCCACGTCACCATGAGGAAGGGGTTGATGTGGCGCGGCGTTTCGAACGAAACGGGAAAGGGACCTCGGGATCGATACCGTACGATGTACCCGGTCGTCGGTTGCCTACCCTCCCGCGACTCTGCCCCTTGGCCTCGGACACGTTCAAGGTCGCAGGATGAAACAAAGTTAGGCGAACATTGCACACGCGCAGGCCCGCTGCTCTCCCTCTTTCTCGTTCCACCACCTCCCTCTCAAAGATGGATCCGATGCTACGAGTCGGGAATGTTCGTTGCTAAGCGAGCTCCCCTGTGAACCCGGCTGTTGGGGTATTTCAGAGGCTGGGTGCGCGCCACGGACGCTTAGCGAATGTCTGAATCAGGAATCAGCATGATTCCGACGCCGCCGGTGTTGTGCCAGCCAAGCTACTGGGTTGTTCCGACAGTTCCTCATTTTTAATAGTAAACCTACCACGATGGGTCAAATGAAATTGTAAAGGTGTTTTCATGGGAATTTATTAAATGTATTTTTTGACTCCAGCAGACAGAGATGGGCAAAAATGTTTACGTAAATAAAATTTTTTCCCAACTCTGTCACCATGTATGATTATAAAAATTGCACAAAATAGAAATAAACTTAATCTTGTCATTTTTATAATACTATACTCGTCAGTCGTTTAGATTATGTACACATGACATTTGTTTTTAATTATATACTCCGACATGTCGTAATGCCGCCTACAGCTTCAATGTGTGATCTTTTTCAGACATTCCATTGAGCTTTGTATGAACAAGCGTACTGCGATTTTACAGTAACGAGAAATTGTTTCTAATTTCTTCCTTATAAAGCAGCTATGTCGAGTTTTCTGTACCGCGGGCGAGCTGTATGTTATACTGGATTGAATAAAAAGCTCGTGTAGTGCTTCCGTTAAAAAATTATAATGTGTGTTCATATAATAGAATATAATAAGTTCTTAATGACTCTGCTGTGTAAAACAGGAGATTAACCATTTGCAGTCGGAGCTATCTTTTTAACTTGAAAATTAAACATTTCTTCCGATGTAGAATAATTCTTATGGATATGAAATTGATATAATTCCTCATACAATACTGACATGTGTAATAATTTATTACTAGACTCCGGATGTTTATGCATAATAAAAATTGTCTGCATCGATTTCAAGGGATAGAAACTAAATTCAATGTTATTTCTGTCCTTAATGATTTTAGTAAAGAAGAATTTAATATATTATATTGATATCTTCAATTTAAAAATTTGTCCAATTTCCAATTCTATGTACTCAATTCTGCTATAAATGCATAAAGATCCGCAATCTATTTATTACATACCTTTAATAATGTAAACAATATTATGAATAATGGTACCACAATTTTTAGTGGTGACCCCTCGTCACTCCTCGAGTGCTAAGGGTTACAAACGAGAGTATACGACTTCTAGTTTCGTAACAGGGATTGCTTTTTATTATTGATAAGATTTGTTAAAATATTCCTTATTGCGATTTTCAAAAGATTAGTATCGCCTTATTTAACCGCTGCTAACAAGAAATTGCTGCTCCGCAGAATGTCAGCTAAGCAAAAACTACTTTAGAATATGAACGAATGATTTGACTTGGAAATTTACGTGTATGAGTGGTATAATAAATATGCACCACCGTACTAGTAATATACAGAAATATAATTCCATTTCTATAAACTGCATAGCGTTTAAAAGAAGTTGTTGTACCTTTTTGCACACTGTATAATTGTTAAATATAATAAATGGGAGACTTGTTCTATGTTGTTTCTACGCTATCGGATTCGGTGAAGTAACAAATGTTTATAAACATAAATGTCAAGGCGCGGACTTCGGAATAATAAAAGGTAGACAGACGAATAAGTATGCATCATACATAATATAAAACACTCGCTGAACTCGTGATATGTGTTCAGCATATTCAAACCAGATTACATTATTAATCACTGCGGTCTGGTTTTCGAAAGAATGTTGCACATCTGCAGATTACTATTATGTATAACTTCATGTACCTCTTTTCAAAAAGCTGATAATAGATGACAAATAAACTACAAAATAAAATTGCTGTCGAAAATATCCAACTAGGATCATTGTAAAATTTCGAATAAATTTTCTCAGATACCTTTAAATATATAATTTGTGACTAAATGATCCAAATGTTCTGAAGAAGTTAGAGAAACTTGGTATTTGCAATTACTTACCTTACAAGACGAAGGTTAGTGTATAGAAATTTTGTTGGGGTCATGAGAGACCCCATTATACCAGTTAAGGGTTAATAATTTGAATGGGTTGAAAATACTACAAGAATATTTTTAATTTCTTACTCATTTTTTTTCATGAATGCGTAAAATCCGTAATCTAATGATGGATTTTCTACACTTATTATTTGGTGTTGTTAAAATGAAATTTTAACCCATCGAACGTGTATTTTATTTCGCAATCTATTCAAATTTCTTCTTTGTTTTGCACATTTTCTATTAACACAGTCCCTCACTTATTAAAAATCTTCCCGACTGGGTAAAATTGATTTACGTCAACTCATCAATTCAGCCGATCTAACTCAATTACGTTGTACGTCGCATTTAATTTACTTTGAAGCGAAGCAGTCATTCAATCTTTCGTGCATCCCTGTTATTTTATATCGCTGTGCATTCTCGTTTGCTTAAGCGAAATCCGCTCCAACCGAATAATGGTCGTTAACTTGGTTGATGGAAATGCATGTATATTCGACGAATCGTAACCGCATTATCGCATATTCAGTTACTAACTAACTATGTAATGGATCGTGAACCAGTTGATCGGTTAGCCTGTAAACGCAACCCGATAGAACTAAGTAAACCATTAAAAGTATTCCATTTCGCCATCCTTTATCTTCGTATACTATCTTACACTCCGTGTAATTTGAAAACTAATCTACAGCCAGTGTTCGGAACAAAGGATGTGCATTTTAATATCATCTGAATAAAAATTATTAAAAATATGTTACTTTAACCTCGTCACGTTGTGACAAGTTTATAAAATGTCCACAGTATGTAGTAAGCTTGGATGGTATTTTAAAGTTAATTTTATTCAGATTGACATATCAAAGAAAATATGAACACGGAAATTCTGCTATGCGTTTGTCCTCATGTCAAAGACGGCAATTTAAACGAAAATTTCTCCTGAACTCATTATTCTTTGATATACATAGTTCCGGTATTAAATTAGAGAATGATTAACTCAAATTAATTAACACCGATTAAAACTATGCTGAAACATTTACGTCGAGTCAGATTCCACATATGAATGCAAAGAGTTAGAGTCACAACTAAAAATTACATGTTGGTATCTAATCAATCACTACACATTTAAGCATTGTATGAGGTATTATATCAATTTCACATTATTTCATACTATATCAATGTCGGAAGAAACGTTCAATTTTCGAGTTAAAATACAGTAGGTAACGAAAGTATTCGAACGCCCTTTAAAACAGAATAACTTTTTTGTAATTGTACAAAACGAACTGATTTTTGTATAATCGATTAGAAGCAATGGTTTATGAAATAATATACAAAGAAGACTTTCCAAAAAATTATAATTTACAAGGTTACATGCAAAAATAAAAAAGGCATTTTTTTTTATTTTTTATTAGGGCCTTAAAGAAAATTTAAAATATAATATTTTGTAGGTCTATGTTAGTTATACACATGCTGAAAATTTCATCAAAATCGATTAACATACACACGAGTTACAAGCGATTCAAAATGGTGAAAATCGTAGTTTTACACGACTTTTGATCAGCTTAAAATCCCCAAAATCGTACATCTTTCGATGCGTGTCGTTTTTTCCTGCGTCAACCGACTTTGATGAAATTTTCATATACACATTCTAAATTTTCTTCAAGGACCCTAAAAAAATTTTTTAAATGCCTTTTCATTTCTTCATGTAACCTTGTAAATTATAATTTTTTGGAAAGTCTTTTCTGCATATCATTTCGTAAACCATTGCTTCTAATTGATTATAAGAAATCAGTTCGTTTGGTACAATTATAAGAAAGTTATTCTGTTTTAAAGGGCGTTCGAATACTTTCGTTACCCACTGCAAAGGGCTAAAATAAGATGAAATTCCAATGTCGCTTGTCGCCTTTGCAGGTGTTGTTCGGGGACTAAAAGGATCAGCACGAGAAAAAATCAAAAAATATAGCGGCTTCATTTTCTCGTCTATTCACGGACAAAGTGGATTCGTCAAGGAAGGAGCCGCATTTGCCGCCTTGAAATAATGAATCAACGAATTGGCAAATGTCGAGTGGTTCCCGCTCGGAGAGGGAAGGCGGCACGGCAGAGAGCGTGTGCAGCAGCGCAGCGTCGGGCGGTGTCGGCGGTTGCGTTGTAGCTGTTTTCGTGGTCCTCGCCAACGTTGTCTGCAGCGGCGTGATCCGCGTCCTGCCTCACTGCGAGCCTGCGTGAGCATTCGAATTCGGAGCCCCGGTCAACAGCCCCGAATTCGCCCCTCTATTCCCCCGGCACCCCTCTACAACTACATTCTCTTGAGCGACTCCCACCCCTTGCGCGTTACTACGAAACCCGAATCCCTTTTGCCACGGTTCTGCGTCCCCCGTAACGTCCGCTCATCCCAGTTCCTCTTCCCCCCTTAACGCCCCCTCGCCACCGGTGGTTCCTTTGCTACCATTACATGCACGACTCTCCCGCGTCTTCTTTCCTGTCCCGTTCCGCCCGGTTCCCTCCGTACCGTCTCCTTTCCTCTTCCTCTCCGACCCGCCGAGCCAACAGAGAATCGTAAATCATCACGCCCCCTCTTTCCTCCGCGACATACCGCCCGTCCAATCGACCAGACTTTGTCCTCTCTTTCTTCCGTCCTCGTCCGCAGCGATCCCGTTCCTTCTCCAACTCGTTCGAACGACTCTCCGCGACCGGCACACTGTCATTTTGTTTCATTATTTCTTAATCGAGCGGCTCGTTCCTTTCGATTGCTCTTTTTCTTTCCCCTCTCGGCGAACGTGTTACGCATGATCCTTATGCTTAGCCCCCATTTGGGCGTGGCTCTCCTCGGTTACACACGCGCCGTCGTCGTCGTCCTGCGACAGGACCGCTTCTTTCGCGGGCACACCGAAACCGCCAGGTGTTACGATCTTGGCCGCCAAGCCGCGTCGCGTACGGTCGCGTCGGTCATGATCAAGGACTTGGCGGACCTCCACTTGGACTCGGTCGCGATCATTTTTACGCTCGCCGAGCCGGACCACGGCTATTCGAAGACCGATTCTATACGTGCGTGGCAATTTTCCGGTATTTTCATACGTTCCGGAACGCTCGACGGTAAACAAGATTCTAATTATTCTCGGATGAGACGACTTTGGGTACCCTAAATTGGGAAGGTTAGGGTCTGCAAGCTGCGAGTACCGTAGTGTCTCGGTAACTGATGCACAGTGATGTCATGTATACTCTTCCCCGGTTTCTCAATATGTACTAATTCAGGCAGAAGGTTTCGTTTGCTTTCAATTATGTTTTTGTGATTGTTTAATTCACGACATCAGTGGAATATGAGTCTTCTGTTGCTTCACGATTGACATACAACATTATCGTTTTGCATAAAAATCCGTGATCTGATTATTAGATTTTTTTTATTGTTAATCATTTGAGAATACTAGTTTTCGCAGCGCTTTTCCGGAAGAAATAACTTTGTAAGTAGACTGCGGATCTTTATGCAAAATAAAAATTGTCTACATAGATTGCAGGAAATAGAAACTAAACTGAGTGTTGTTTCTTCCCTTGACGATTTTAAAAGTGGAGAAATATTAGGTTGTTGCACATGAAATGTCCGATTTTAGAATGCAACTTTTATAAAACGTTTCGATCAAGAAATGCTATTACAGTCTATAGGTTTATTATACATAAAGCTTTGAGGTACAAAGCTAATCCTTAATACTAAACGTACCACGACGATACCATTAATTATACAGATGCAATCTCGTTTTATAAGGCAACCACATACCTGTTACTTTTACAGTTTTATATTTATTTTATAATTTTACTTTTAAATGAAGTTTATTTGAACGTCAACCAACGCGACTGTCGTGTGGTCCTTGTATATGCTGGAAAAATAACTTATTGGCGACAGCATTATGTGATTTTTGGTTAAAAAAATACTAGTCGTTAATGATAAAAAAGAACTACAAACTCAAGATAACAATCTTGTGAATGAAAAACGTGAATGACCATAATATCTTATCTTTACCGTAATACAATCAAGAAACTTAAAATTTGTAGATAGAATACATTGTATTCGGGTACAAAATTGCGTTTGTTTAATGTCACTGCTAAAAATCGGACATTTCATATGCAACAACCTAATATATCGATATCTTTAATTTGAAAATTTTTTAATCTACTCAATTTTGCGATAAATGCATAAAGATTCGCAGAGTCTAGTGATAAGTCAATATTTTTAAATAAAAACATAATGGGACACCCTGTACCCTGAACCACTATACGCAAAAATATATTTATGATGAAGTCTGACAGTTCTGGAGAAACAAAATTCCCAAACATTTATTACATCGTGAGTTTCATGAACGGTGGCAGCATTGCACGCGCGCCTCGTGCGATTTATTGATTATGGAATACCGCGAGAATCATACGTAACAATTGTATTAGCAGAAATACCTACCGGCCTGTCGCCGTTAACGTGGGCGCTCGGAGGCTTGCGAATAAGTTTAGTTAAAATGAAATCCATGTCCATCGAAAAATAATGCGTTCCCCGTTGAAAAGCGCGAGATAAAATGAAATGGCGAGCAATCCACGATGAGTATTTCAATACAAGAGACGTTAAATATAACTCAGGACCAGCGGAGTCTCGTGAAATTCGCTCTCGAATCGCCCCTGCCTTGAAATCCAGCCAGACAGAGGGTTGGGAGGTGCCGGGTAACGCACGAACGTGAATTTCACGAGCTCGGTTCTCTCCCCTTTTCCTCTCTTCTCCCTTCGCCCGGCGGGATTTCAGGACGAAGTGGGAACGACGACAATGTTGCGAAGGTCACCTTCCTCTACCACCCTTACGCAGCCTGAAGAAGGGTGGTCATGGTCGAGCGCAGTCTCGAGCGGAGAGAAAGCGACGGAAGCGCCGTGGATGAGTAACCAAGATAAGAAGCGAGAGGAATATTCTCTGGCAGGCTTTTGTGCAACTTGTCAAATATAAAAGGTTTGTGCGTATTCTGCGTGGGACGCGCACACCGGAATTATGAAACGGAGTCGTACCTCGCTGCTGAAGAATCAGCTGCACGGAGAGATAAATTGAAAATCATTCTGGTAGAGTCGAAACGGATCGAAAAAGAATTCTCAACACTTTTCCAATCATTCTACTCGAAACACGAGCTATGTAACTTTTTTTTTAAAATGTTCCAACAGACAAATTCTTGAAAATATTAGTAAATAAATATTCAGTATGGCAGGACCTATAAAACATCTAGATAAAAGATTTTCTACAACTGGAGCACACAGTTTGTTCATCAATATTAAAAGAGTTCTCAATCGTTAATAAGAAATACTATTTAAGGTGAACTTAGAATATTCTAAAATATCGGAAATATTTTTTCAGCATGCTAAATTCTACATCAAAGGTTCAAGAAAAAATAAAACCATACAACGATCTTACTATTTATAATTAATAATTAAATTATTTGTTTGCAACTTTAAGAATTATTCAGTACTTTTGTACTCAAAGGGTTAAATATGAGAAATGAAGACATTGTAATCACGTAAATTACAATTAGATTGCTAGAAAAATTGTCTGTATTTGTTCCAAATCATTTCAGTTTTATCTCGGTATTAACTTTCCAGTTTCGGTTTCATTAACACTAAACCTACCACGAGGGGTCAAACGACCCATTTTAGATTTTTTATTTCGCAATGATTGAGTTTGTAAAGGTGTTCTCAGTGTTGAATATATTTTTTGGCTCCAGTACATATTAATAAATAAATTTAATCTTGTTATTTTTATATTGGATAGGCAAGAAAGTAATTTCGGTATTTTAAGGTAAAATAAAAATTTCTTTCAGCAATGAACTTTAATCGATTAAATATTATCTATTTGGTTCGATGATCTTTTGCTATCTTTCTGGTAGCATAATAAAATGACTAGCTATTTTCATAAAGCTGCGACAGCTACATATTGAATAACAAAATTGAGTTTCGTTTCACCTAAAAATATCGAAAATGCTTTCTTGCCAACCCAATAATACTGTACACAGTATTTCAGCGATCAGTCACTTTTGATGATCGGTGGTGGGTTTAGTGTTAATTAAATTACTTTGGTGTCAATTTTTCGTGACACAGCAACGAACGTGTTAGGGAGCCGCCATTTTGACGAGTCTGTTAGTTCCAGCGTGAAAGGACAGTGTCGTCCCTTCGCTACGAATGACATGAACAGAAAAGAAATTTCGAATGCTGTCAGAAATTCGACGTGTGCCCAGAGTTGCGAACACATGTTTTGCGAAACGGCAACTTCAACAAAGCGTGGCACGTGGAGACTTGCATTTCCAGAAGACGAACGGGGCATTAACGCGTAATGTTAATCGAGTACAAATAACACAGGTGAAGGAGACGTCAACGCGTCGTGACTTTCGCTCGAGCAAAGTTTACCCGTGCAACAATGGACGTTTCAGTAAAATTCAATTGAACGACGCGAAAGGTCGGACGACGTTGCGTTGGGGTGGTCTGACTACGTACCGGGTGTTTCCACTTGGCTTTGTGTTATTAAACGGAGCAGTGCGGGGCACTGGGGAAAGTGGATGATATTTTATTAAAAAGCAAAGCTGCTGGTTATATCAAGCGATGGCGTATTACATGGGATTTTGCTCTTACAAGCGTGGCACTTTACGGTGAACTCGTTGCCTCGAGATTGCATGACGTTGTTTATTATTATTCCAGCTCATTGTTATAAGCAGACTGTGGATCTTTGTGCAAAAATAATTGCTTTTTAAATCAACTGTCAGAAGTTAATAACAATGTCCTCTCTCTTTTAATAATTTTAATAAATTGAAGAGAATGTAACAATGTTCCTGAGTTGTATCTTCACCATTTTAATCATTTTTGCCAACTGCATAAAATTCGCAGTCTAATTGATAATATTTTGGTATAATGTAGATCATGTATCAAGTATTTAAGAACTGAATTTATACTTGTGGACCAACAACGTGTACTTAAAATGACTTCTTTTGAATCTTGCACAAAATTAATTACAAATTAATTTTCTTAATCATTTTTTTCCACGAACCACGTGGCAATGTTTATTGAATCAGAAGAAAACATTATCTATGGGTAATTCCAATAGGTATACTATTTTTAAGAACTGTCTATTTGACATTAAATAGGGGTTAGAATATTTTATTATCGACGAATAAAATACATATTATCCATATAAAGCAAAATAATTCATCGTATTAAAATTTAAAAAAATGGACACGCAAATTTTTAATTCAATAACATTGTAGATTTACAATGTAGTAATAATCGTGAAAGATTCTATACTCGTGTATTATTTTCAAAGCTGAAGATGTGCCGCGTAATCAGAAAACAGTGAAAGTAGACACCCGTGATTGCGAGAAAGAGATTTAGGCGAATTTCGATGGTGGTTTTCTTTTCGGTTGTTAACGAGCCGAGGCAGCAAATTGTATGCTAAATTTGCTGAAATTGTTGCCGAAAACTACTCCGCCGTATTTTTGGAGAGGAGCGCGTATTTTTGGCAGCCGTGTCAAGTTGGAAATTGCTATACTTATGTCAGCCAGCCGTGTATTGTCCGTAACGACCGAGCTCCCTTCAATAGTTCGAACGAACATGGTAATAATGCCAAATGGTTATAACGATTTTCTCCTACATCCTGTCCAGGTGACCGTCTGATTCCACATTTTTAATTCGTTCGCAGAACACACATTCGTCCTCCCACGCACTTTACACGGAATTTCATCAAAAACTTCATTTATCATCAAAAAACCATCTTTTTATGAACATATTCTGCACCAATTGCAAAGCGTAGGAGTTGCATAAAAATTTCTTTCTTGCTTTAAATATTTCAATCAGTTGAAAATAATATAAATTCTTTTAATCTTTGTACCGTTGTCGACTTTATGCACTCATTTTTGTCGTAAATTCATAAAATTCGCAGACTGTTAACAAAGTCACCAATCAAGGTTTTATATTAACTCTGGCCCACTTAAAATGGAAAATTAATCTATTTTTTCACATACTGCTAAGAAATGCCAGTAAAATCTAAGACACACGAAATTGCCAATATATTAGGTGTACAAATTAATTCGTATAGCTTTCTCATTTAATCAAACCCAACTTTATTTTTATTGTAGATTCATTTTTTATTCAATCTTTCAACCACCATTTAAGTCATACTATTCATTATACTATTCACAAATGCGCAATAACATTAAAAAACCCTGCGCGGTTTGCGTTTCACATGGAACCACTTAAAATATTCTGAAACTCTTTCGTGCGTTCGTTAGAATACTAGCAGGGTCTACGCGCGTAGCGCTCGAAGCAACTGATACGAGTCTATCTTTTGCTTCAGTTGCAGTACATCTCTGACTCATTATGAGACGTGGCTTGATTAAACATTATCGGGACATATACACGCGGAAATTCGGCGCGAAAGGGCGGAAAGGAACGGTCGGAAGTCCGTATCCGCTTCTACACATCGACAAAAATTCTATTCGGCTCACGTGTCGTGTCTTTACGAGACGCAAGATGAGCGCCGCCATCTTCGCCGGTGCAAAGTTCGTCGGTTAGTCGGCGTCCATTATCGGTTTGCAAATCGAATGCAACAGATGGTTTTTTCCTTCTCGACGATTGCGTAATCCGGGACTGAAAATTACGCGATATGTTTCCACAAAAATCGATCGATTTTTACAAACCTCCAGCAAAAAAATTATACGAGAACTTTATACATCGTATTAGGTGTGCATACTTATTATCGTACTTATAAGTGCATACTTATTTTGTAAGTATTTTATCCATCAGATTGGAAAATGATTAATTGTACGCTGGAGTAAATGCATATACAAAGTGAGGAGAAGAGAAGAATGCATTTTAGTTGTTCGTATAAATAATCAGTCAATTTATGAAAAAGGGCTATAAATTAATTCGCACAATAAATACAGCTTCCAGCTGTTATTTTAATCGGAAACATATTTCCGTGTAACATTTTGTTTATTTTCTCGTTTCTTTGTTATGATAAATGGAAGCTTATGTTATTTTGTTGTTTTTCATTCTTCAATAAGCCCCTTTTCATATCCCATCAGTTTTAACTCCATAAAGTAATATTTTATACTTCTAAATTGTGAATGTTTTCTCTAAAACCCGTATCAATGCCTCTGATCGGAAACATTCTGCCACGGGTTGCATTGCATTCGGCAAACGAGAGTTCAGACTCGAGAGGTGCCATTATCGTTGCATGCTCGGCCAGCATGAGTTCGAGGCCCGAATGTAAAATGTACATTTTAGTGACATCACGTGAGCCGTCGCAGCACCTGCCACGCGTGCAGACTGCCTCTTAAAGCTACTTATCGGCCGATTAATGTTTATCTCGGACCGCATCTGACATGATTTGTTTTTTGCTCCCGGTGAGCATCGCGTGCGCCGAGAGCGACTTTGATTTCCTTTCTCTGCCGCGACTATTAAAAACACTTATCTTTCCCCGATCGGCGCGTCACGTGTTAGCGTGCTTTCATTCAGGGAAAATGTACACAAACGCCCAGATTCGCGGGGCTTTGTAGTTCAAACGTGCACGTCGTGCTAGTAAAAAGAGAATGCTGTCGAGAGAAAAAAAGAAATAACGTCAGTGGAAACGGCCGATCGTGGGAACAGAGGAATCGACGCATACGATGACGTCGACGACACAAAACTTTCATATGTACTTCTGTTGTCGCGAGAGAAAACGCATGACCGTTCCCTTTGCATCTACTTTCCAGGCGTCTGTCACCTATTGAAATTGACATTTCAACTTCTGCGGTTTACGTAACGCGCTGTCTTTTCGTAACGCCGGAATGGAATTCAACAGGCGAGATCGACAGTCCGATACGGATTTATTCCGTTTAATTTTCTGAATTATTATTACAGTTGACACTAACCTTAAAACTATTACGATCTTTATGGAACATAAAAAATGTTCGCATGGATTGCAGGACACGGGAGTCAGATAAAAATTGTATTCTTCTTTTAATTATGTTATTAAGCTGAAACTAATACATTTTCTTTTTAATTTAATGCAATTTGAATCTCAAGGTGATGGTTATTTTGCAGTACTATACAGGTTGATGTCTTTAAATATTTTTAACACTTCGCCGGCTTTAAATTGTTCGTGCCCATTTTTGTAATAAATGCATAAAATCTGCAGTCTACTAATTATTGAAATTACCACGATGATTTCATTAGACAATATTAAATAAATTCTTCGTTCAAGCACATATAACAATTGTGAGAGATCTAAATAAATTCGGACTTTTAATTTTTATAATACACGCTCTTCTATTAAGACGTGTTATTTTAAATTATAAAAAAGCGCTGTTTCTTCTACAATTAACAAATACAAGTTGACCAAACACATCGTTTACGTTATTAGCCCAGCTAAAAAAGTCATAAAAATCAATTTTTACTATTGTTTTTCTAAATTCCGACTAAATGCATTTTTCAACATACTTTTTAGACGTCATTTACTAAACTACTTCATCTAGCCTTACAGAGAAATTGAAATCGATTGGTCCATTGATAAAAAAGTTATTCTGATTTAATGTGTGATCAGTTTTGGTCCTAACTGTAGGTGAAATAATTATTAGCATAAATTTGAGTACTTCGGCCCCAATAGTTCACTTAAGGGTTGAACACTGTAAAACATTTCATCCATTCCTGTTTCCGTTGTATGTAATTCCTCCAAAATGTGACACTATGAATGAGACGCCTGGATCCAGTTTGACCCAGCGTATCAAGATTGTCATTTACCAGTAAATCTACCAAGCACCAAAATCGATTAAACGTTTCACCTTACAAAAATGACAAAACTGTATTTACTTGGACTGTGTACAATTTTTATTATAGTACGTGCTGGAATAAAGAAATTTATTGAAACAGTTCCCATGGAAGTAGCTGTATAATTTTAATCGTAAAATAAAAATACGAAACCGGTCATTTGACCGGCGCCAAAGAAGGGGAACAGAGTCATAGAAGGGGAAAGTAGAGTGGGGACACAAGTCGTAATCTAGCGAATGTACGAGCGAGGTTCCACTGCACTGTGGAGGAGCGTTTGCGGATCAAGATGAAATTTCTGATTTCCAAAATAATCAGTGTAAAAGTGCTCGTGGTATGTTAATATGAATCACTATCGAGATCGCACACCCTTATTAACCGACTCTGAATAATTTGGAAAGCCAGGCTAATAAGCGGTGATCACGTTTATGTATATGGTTCGCCGCGTCGTTCGTATGTGCACGCAATCCAAGCGTGTGTTGCCACGCGAAGGCCACAAGTGTGCCGAAGTGTGGACAGCTGTCGACGGGGGCCAAGAAACTATTAACGACGTTGCCGTTGTGTTCGGTACATTGTTTAGTCAGTTGCATATGTACCCGGCAGTCGGTCGGGCTAATGCCGACTCGATATAACGCTCGAACCACGTAACAAGCCGGTGCGATCGGAATTTTTATCGAAGATTATACGTCTGATTAAGATACAACTGTTATCGAATCCCGTTCGGAACTTTCATCTTTCCTGAAATTGTTTTTATCGTTCGAACCTCCAGACGTGTTTACAGCTTCGAAAATCGCAAAAACCTTTCGTTTCCGACACTGGTGGTTCGCCGTGCAAGTTTGCTGCGATCATTTCTAAATGGGTCACAGGTCAAGGACGAAAGCTGTACGACTTTCTGCTGCCGTTTGCCCTTTCGAACTGTCCTAAAATATCTCGAATAAAAGAATACAGGTTTCTCTTTTCCCTGTAATATTGTTTTAATTTATTTTTAATATGTAATACAATTTTTCAAGAATTTCTTCAGAACTCTTCTGAAAAGGGACATTCTCTTCTAATCTATAATTATTTATATACCTTATATTTTTACTCCATCCAGACATATATCTATTAATCTCTCATAATCTTTACCATTATGATTAATTACCATTATGTGGGTGATTCAAAAATACAAATAACATATTTATCCACTTACTCCTTATAAGTATATATCTATTAGAATCTATTAGAAACTTTATTCGAGACCATGAACTCTTGCCATTCGAATATCTGCAAATACATATGGACATTAGAACACTGACTTCTATCTTTATTGCGGCCAGCTTTCGAAGTCACACCTCAGATATTTTCATTATTTTTTATTCAAAATTTAATGGTACCAGTTTCAGTATCTATGACCAAGTATCAGGGCTTGTATAATTTTATATCTCGATTTTAAACAGAAAGAGCACGTCCGAGCTGTGTAATATTATGTAAACTCGTTTTTCTTTACAGAACATGATACCGACGTAAATTGAGAGGAATTGGATGGTGAATACATCAAGAGCGTCAAGTTGTAGAACTATCAGAGTATTACAATGCTGTACATACAAGAGATTCTACTCGGACAGACTTTTCACTTTACATTCCGGAAGCGATGTCTGAACGAATATTTATTGAAATCATACAAGATGAGAAACCGCGTTTACTCCTCGGATCGTTTTCTTCTACTTGTCACGTACTCTTTCATCGCTGTCGACTAAATATTAAAGGTAAAATCAGCTATGAAAGTTCAACTTCCAACGGTTTTTTTTGTGGAACATTTATCAACATATTCGTGACACTTCTCTGATTGAAATGATACCAAACACGAGACAGCTTTGACCACATTTATTCATTTAATTCACGTTGTCGCAGAACCTTAACCAATCCATTTACAACATGATTTATTGCACAAATCAGTATAGATTTAATTGAACACTGTAGCTATCTCATACTCCACTGATTAGTTTGGATAATAGAAGTTCTACTGTATCGGGAATTGCACAAGTAAATATGACCCTAATTGCGTCGTGTTTGGTGTCATGTCAAACAGAAAAATGTCACAAATATGATGGTAAAAATTCCATATGAAAATAATTAACAGCAACAGTGTTGTGATGGGTTATCCTTGGTTCGTCGACAACCCATTTCACCGACACTGTTTTCATCGACATGATTCGACCGACAGTAACTTTCGTCGACACTATGTTTTCATCGACACGGTCAAATCGTCGACAAATGTTTTCATTAGTAATGTTTCTCTTGTAACTGTTTATCACTTTTGAGCTCTGCTTGCAAAGTACGAATTTCTATCCACGCGATAGATGTACTTAAATCCATAGTGATTGCGTTTCGACAACTTCCTACAGTCGTGCGGAGAGACGATTTCGAAAAAATTGCACGCGTCTCATAGACTTTAATTGGTCCGTTCTTAGCAACTAATTGTACCGCAAACACTGCGAGACACAACACACAGTGTATCGGTATGCGGTATCGAAGAGGTCGACTCCGGCTTGTTACTGAATTTGCACGTTCGCTGATATCGAACGGTAACTCGATTGCACCGGTTCTCTCGAACAGGCACGGTACCGGGCCAATATTAAATTGCGCGCGGCTCGGGTCTGCGGTAAAAATCGAGCACAATTTCGCGGAATTGCATTGGAACCGACACGAGAATTTCCGACAGCCGCTGGCCTGGTCCCGGGACAGGGAAATTGCATCCATTAGCAAATTACTCTTACCTACTTTAACTATCCTTCGGTCATGACGCGGATCGAAGGGCCGGCAACGCGAAGGGAGTGATCGTTATCTATATTGGCCAAGGTAAGAATCATGCTGCCGCGTCTTACGGCAGCAGGACCAATGGGAATACATGCTCCGTCGGTGTAAGGAGCCTTGCCCTTATTTGTTCCGGATTTGCTATCACAGAATCGGCCGCATCACTTTTTAAGAAAAGGTCTCGAAGAAAATATCTGATTTTTGAGAATATTCATTCGAGGATATTCGACGTATTGTAATTTTGTAAAAGACAAGCCTACAGCAATAAACTTGGACTCATTTTAAAGCTTGATGATCTTACTTTTGCTCTCGATTATTCATTTGCCTTCGAGATATATTTACATTATGTAGCTAGCAGATGAGAAACTGAGGACCCATTTTTCTTCAAAAATGCTATGAACTGAACACTCTGTAAAAACTTTATAAAATTTTTTTCGTGAATGAATTTTCCACAGATTTGAAGATTCAAGCCTTCCCTTCACAATGATGCCTTAAAAATGTATGTACGATTTTTTAAAACTGTTTTATAAAGCCTTTAAGCCCTTAAGGCGTACCTTATATCACTGTAAAGTTTTTTGGCGCTGTGCACCTTCTATTTAAGATTTAGTAGATTTTCCAAAATCTTAAGAAGATTTCTTAACTAAAGAGAATTGGAAGTCTACATTAATATTCGATATGAAAATAAACGTGAAATTTGGTATCACTTTCCGTGTAATGATTCGGAACACACGCTCTAATTAATATTGCTTTGGGATTGAACAGTAGCAATCGTTCTAAACACGTGTTCTGTAATACACAGACTGATGATAACTCCATAATCGATATGACGAAGCCGGTATTAGCAGAAATACCGTTCCTTCAAATTACTCTCATGATTAGTTTGGTGCTGCCGGTACTTCTTCGCACAAACAGTATCTAATTGTTCAATTATGGTTCCCGATAGTTTCGTAAATGCTCGCGATGAGAATAGCTGTCCGGTCTTTATGCGACATCACGCTCAGACATTATCATTGCAATTAGGAAATTCAAAGTGGACCGAACCTGCAACTCTGTTCAGGCAACAAATTCATTAACGATGGAACTCATTAACTAATGATCCCTTGACGTCTACAGTGCCCACGCAAACGGTCTTCCTCGGGAGATGCTTACGAACTGATAGGAAACAAGGTTTTCAATTTTTTTCGAGAATAAAAAAAGGTAGTATTAAAAACTGGAACGTTTGATAGCCCTAAGTTGCTAACTATACTGACGAATTGATGGATGATGGTGTCGCGTCATCCCTATCGTGATGGTTTTTCTGAACGTGAACTTTTTGGTAGGTTCAAGATTATCTGTTTCTATTTTTTCTAGAACGGTTTCTGATTCTCAAATAATTCCTTCTAACTTCTGTCTAAAATCTTAGTCAACGTTCATAATAATTACAAAATATGATCGATGTGGCAGTGCACGATCTTGATAAAGTTAGGGGAACACCGATAGAAGTCTCGTCGATTCAAGTTTCATTCGGCGAAATCTTTCGTTTCAACGAATCCAGCGAAGTCGATTAAATGTGAGCATTTCAATCCTCCGAAATGAATGTCATCGCATTAATGCACGACTTTTACGTAATATTCGACGTGCGCCGTTATCAATATTCGACTCACAAATGCCACAATTAAACGACTAGGTGCTACAAAGGCTATGCGCACTTGGAAGTTCTTGGAGTACGCCGTGTTTAAAAGAAAGTAATTTCGGTATTTCAAGGTGAAATAGAGCCCAATTCTTTTTATTCAAGCAATGACCTTTAATGAATAAGATATTTTTTTATATTCCCTTTTGTGAAGATGTTTTGCAAAAAAGAATAAATAAGAAAATATTTTATTGATTAAAGTTCATCGTTTGAATAAAGAAATTCGGTTTTATTTCACCTTAAAATACCGAAATTACTTTCTTGCCAACCCATTACTAGAGCACGGGAGGGTAAAAATGTCTATATTAAGGAGTCCACGCCCTTTGACGAAAAGAAATCAAGAGGATCCGAAGTACGAGTTAGAGAATTATTATAAAACACTATCAGGCTGTTTAAACTCCATACCAGTCCTACTCCTGAAATATTTTATTAGGAATAATAATTGCTCCTATCTTGAGAAGTACTACAGAAATAACCATAATATTTTAAGTATTTTCTTAGAAACACGAGCATTACCACTCCACAAAAGTAGATTACAATAGAAATTGACGTTCTGGTCTCTATCTCTATGGTCTTCCCCTACCATCTGTGATTGGGGATCCTCTAATTGGTTCGATTCGAGACACTCACTCATAAATTCGCCTCATTTGTGTCTTCCAACTCAAGATAGATCCCATTCAGCCTTTGCGTTCTTGGATTATCTCCGTCCCTATCTCTAGGTTGTCATAATTGGAGCTCTTCTATTCAGGGGAGCATTATCAAACCCATTTTGGACTACCGAGCACTACTGTGAATAAACACAATTCTTATTACGAAAAAGTATAACATTTGCTATGTTACTTCACGTTGAAATTTATACAGTAATTTTATTGTAAATTTTGATTGCGAAAACTAATTTCAGCAGACGTTCAGTGCAAGTATTCACTCACTGGAAAGGTTTAGAATATTTTATGATAGGAGCTTGAGGGAAGAAATTCATTAATCGTAATTTCAATAATCGTAAAAGAAGATACCAGAAACAATTTTGACCCGTTCAGTGGTTCTGGTAGTAAGTGACAGCACAATGTTTGCACGTAATTTTAATGCGTTATTCCGCGCGAATTCCGGTCTAGCGACTGCCAGCGTGATACGGTGACAAACGATGACCGAGTATCGTACGAGGAATGCGTAACAGTCCGTATACTTTTCTCATTACAATATCGAATGTTTATGCAGCAATTCATGCTGCGTAAGCTCTCTTTGTAAACACTATTCGAACGATGTTCTAGTAACTATTGTTGCGCAACCGATCGCAAATCGAGGAAACTGTTCTATCACTCAAAGAATCCGCACTCCCAATTTCTAGCATTTAACACGCAAATTCCGCGAACGCCGTTCCTGAGCAATTACGCAAGGACGAACTTGTTGAGCGATGTGAGAATTCTGTGCTCCCGCGTTCCAATTTGTCTGCGCGAGACAATGCGGAAACCGACGAGCACGCGCGACATCCACCTCTTATCACTTGTGCGATTCTATCCTCGCAGACCAGATCTCCAGACCGCGGATTCCGCGTCTAGTAGCGTAGAGAAATACCGACGGGACGAAAAGCGATCTTTTTGACGCGATGACAGCGCGTCTTCCAAGATCAAGCGGTCTGACACAGTGAAGCACAGTGACTGACCAAATTATATTAGAGCCACTTGCACGAATTGACGAGTTTACATTAAAGCAATCTTTGTATGAAAGTATGACTGCACTGAATTTTCATTTTTGAAGAGTACCAGCTAGTCAAGTATTAAATTGCAAATATAATATTGGAGTCACTTGCACAAATCGACGAGCTTACATTGAAACAATCTTTGTATGAAAGTATGACTGCACTGAATTTTTATTTTTGTAAAGTACCAGCTTATGAAGTATTAAATTGAAAATATAATATATTGGAGCCACCTGCACGAATTGACGAGTTTACATTAAAGCAATCTTTGTATGAAAGTATGACTGCACTGAATTTTCATTTTTGAAGAGTACCAGCTAGTCAAGTATTAAATTGCAAATATTATATTGGAGTCACTTGCACAAATCGACGAGCTTACATTGAAACAATAAATTTTTATACGACAGTCTAATAATTAAATTTAATGAGGAATATTTGATTGTTTTTAAATTTAATTTTGATAACTACATTGAATCATTGTTATTTTTATGAAGTACTTTACGAAGTATTAATGCCAAAAATGACTAGAAGAAATATAAAATTCTGAAAACGTTACATGAATTTCAGAATGGTCTTGTATTGCTTTCGATTAAAATTATTAAGAAGAGGAATACATTTCCATTTATCTTCCGTTTCATACAATTACCTGAGAAAATGGTAATTATGTGAACGACTAGCAGTGAGTTATTGATGGATTCGGTAAGAATTAATTAAAAATGATCAGAGAACGATTAGTAATTTCATGAATTCGCTAGTACGACTGTGTGCTTTACCGAGAACGATTACCAAATTTAGTGAATTATTAATAGATACAGTAAGTAATTATGTAATTAAATAAATGACTAGTGAACCCTTCAGTAATTTAATGAATTCGCTGGTACGACTTAGTGTTTTATCGTGCAAGTTGCCCTTGGTCTTTGCTAGGCATTCGCAAACGATGATGTTGCAGATGGCGTTCCTCTTTCGAACACGTTAGGAGGTTTCTAATCCTCGTTGCATTCGTGCGTTTCGCGTTCAGAGGAGACCTTGATTCTAAATATTTCTAGCTCGCATCTGTGCGTTTAGTTACACTGTTAAGTTCGATCATAACTCAGACTCTATTTCACCTTGGAACAGAACAATAAGTGTTGAGGCGATGCTTTTGTTTCTCGATGACTATAAATAGTAGTCGCATTCGTGCTCGATGGACGAGTTTCCACCCAGCAAAAACGAGTGGGACGAATTAATTCACTTAAGATGCTGCAGCAGCAGACTGATTCGTTTTTGCTCGAGAATCTGCATTCTCTCACAGTTCGTGCTACAGCAATCTTTAAGACTGTTATTTACAGCTGAACGAAGAAGGGGTTATTTTAGATTTAAAAAATCAATCGAAAATGTAGAACGAAATATTTTCGTATGAGGCACTGTTCTCGAGAAGATCGACTTTGAAAATTCATCAAATTCGCGCGTTTAGCATTTGTAAGTAGAACCAGATTTAGACTTGTGCCCCCACTCTACCTTCCCCTTCCGCCGCGGACCGGTCACGTGATGCTTTTCGTCTCCGTCGCGCATGTGTCCGGTGCTGGCAGAGAGAGGGTAACTGTTTCCCCTCAATTCGTACTCCCTGCCCTCCTCTGGCGACTCTGAGTAGAACCGGTAAATCATGAACAGACAAATCAGACGATTCCTATTCAATAGCCAACTTTTTTGGAAAGCAATGCCTCACGTAAAAAATTCTATTCTGTATTTGCGACTTATTTTTTCATGTGGAATCGGTTGTACCACGAGTTACCGGTCACCCTGTATAACTAATGAACTTTTTTCGAATGACAAAGTAACCGAATAGTGTCCACAAAGTTTCGACGACTTCAAAACGAGATAACGAAGTGGCCGGAACATTTGTAACGAAAAATTTGAATAAAATTGCTATTCCTATCGCACGAGTGTAAATTTTGTGGAAATGTTAGTTTCAAGAATATCAATATGCGTTAGGGAAAGCGTGAAGTTTGTGTAAAGCTTAACCACACACTTGCGCTACGATTTACTTTGTGATTAAAATTATTAAAACTTTTCCGTCGTTTATAACTTACTAGAAAAAAGAAAATTTATATTTATTGTGTACCTGTTCTTCAATGGCTGAATTTTGACTACGATAAAATACAATTTCATTGCAATTTAAATGGTATTAGCAGATTCTGATAGAAGTCTTCATCACGTGTCTGACTCGATATTATAGCACAACGGGTGAACGGGAAATGTAGAGGCAGATGAAGATGAGAATCAAGAAGAAGCGAGCTGAAGACTACAGTGTCGTGTGGCGTGCTAAAAAGTGGCCAGTATTTGCAATCGTTAACACTAAACCTACCACTGCCGGTCAAATGACCGGTATTATGGTTTTCATTTTACAATTATTGAAATTATGAAGTTGCTTACGTGGGAATTGATTCGACAAATTTCTTTATCCAAGCACACATTGTGATAATTAGACTGCGGATCTTTACGCAAAATAAAAATCGCCTGCATCGATTGCAAGAAATAGAAAACAAATCGTTATTTTTTCCCTTAAGGTTTTAGTAGACGAGAAATCATATATACTGACATCTTTAATTTTTAAAATTTTCCAACACTTTTGAATTTCATCTCATCAATTTTGCTATAAATGCATAAAGATATGCACAAAATTATTACACTATAAATGCACAAAATCTAAATACCAATAGAGCCTTGCCATTTTTGTAAGCTAAAATATTTTAACAGTAAACCTACCGAGCTTTAAAAGTAACTGGTACATGTTCCCTTATAAAGAAGACAAGATTGATTTTATTTATTTATTTGGAATCACTTTTTTTATTTCAATAATTGTAAAATAAAATATCTGGAACCGGTCATTCTGACCGGTGGTCGTAGATTCAGTGTTAATATTGTACAAAATTTGATTATTTAAAATTCTATGCTCAGCAACGACCATGCATCAGGTTGTCAGAACGAAATGCTGCGAGAAGCCTCGTTGGAAACCATTCAACAGGTGTCTGTGGCATCTCCAACATTGGATTGAAGAGTTGCCAGAAGTACTTGCTGTTTCGGAATCACTCGGCGAGCCTCGTAATAATAAAAACTATAGTATTTCTGTAACGACTCCATTGTTTTCACCGCCTCTCCGAATTCGTTTTCCCGTCTGTTCCCTCCGATTCGCATCGATTGTAACGTACAAACTGTTCGTTTACAATCGCTACGGGTCAACAGCGTCGCCATGTATCCGCGATATTAATTGAGTGGATACGAAAGCACACACGCGCACACACAACACGAGAGAAAATTAAAACTTATAAACCAAGAATAGAGTGTGTTAATAATAAACATGTTACGTGTACGAAGACGCTTATCTGTTGGCCCTCGTTCTATTTTCATTTCTTCGCGCAAAGTTGGTGGAGGCGAGTTTCGCCCGATGCGATTGGACAATAAAACGAGAGTTGAACTTGATAACGGTTATCTGACGGCGAACGGTAGTTGTGTACGAATTTTGATGGCTGCTGGCACAGTTTTTTCAGGAGGAATCTCAGCTACGCGAAATTCGCTCAGGAAAGTCTACCGTAAATGAATCAGTCTTGGTCGAATCAAATTGTTTATCATCCGGGATTCGTTTGCAGTTAAGAGAGAGTGGTAAATAATTATAATCAAATAACGAGCACTTTTCTGGGGATCGATCAAGTTAAGAAAAAGTAGTAAATAATAATAATCAAATAATGAGCATTTTTCTAAGAATCCTCTTCGTAGGATTTTCCAGAACTCTTCTAAAAGTTAAGAACGAAATAACAAAGAATAATAATCGAATAACGAGAAGAGAACCCTTCTAAGGATTCTCCAGTATTCTAAAGAAAAATAATGAAGAATAACACAATCAAATAACAAGAAATTTCGACTTCATTAACGTAACTCGTATCAAGTTACGACGCCACATACAATCGAGAATGTAATTAGACACTTCTCATTTATCAACAAAAGCATTTCACCTCGTAAAGGAACAGGATACGCGAAATGAAACAATTTTACTCGGTACTTAATTTACCAAGAGAATTAAAATAGTGTTTAATAAATTCGAAATAGCTATTGAAGTACTTCTTAAAAATTATGGGGAGAAAATGTTGCAAGTACACAAATATTTATGTTTTGTTTTCTTTTTAAAAGATGAAGGGAATTTACGTTTTCTTCCTCCGTTGATGAACCAATATGTCACTAAGTCATGCAAAAAACAATAAAAAACGCGTACAAGGGAAGACTTAATCGCGAACCTAATCGCCTTTGATCTACCTTCCCAATCTACGACGCCATTCCCCCACGGCCCAGTCACGTGACGCGTTTCATCTTTGTCGTGCACACGTCACACTATCACGTGACTAATCCGGTACTAACAGAGAGAGAGTAACTTTTTTCCCGCTATTCGAGTCACTTTTCCTGTTCTGGCGATTGTGTCTAGACACCCAGTACACGATTTAAGCAATCTGCCTAACTAATGAGTCTTCCCGTTTCGCTATTGTACTTAACATTTATCCAGCCTTATGTTTAATGTATAAACTAACTCTGAATCTATTGACCACTACACCGTCGATGTGTGCATATGAAACCTTCGTCGTGCAATATACAAGAGTTTGCGTAGAAGAAAAATGAATTTTCACTGTGAACGATTTAATCGCGTGGCGTAAAAAATGTAAGAAATGTTATTATATTTTACTCGAACCATTAAGAATAACTGGAATATCTGCTCACACTAGAAATGCATAAAGTCTATCGATCACTACCGATTACATTAGCCTGCGGATTTTATGCATTCACGATGCAGAATATTAAAACATCTGCAACTTCCTGAAAACTTTGACAGCAGGAATGTGATCAGCGCAATTCTTGTTTTTTAATTTTTTTTTTCATGAAATAGGATAAGACATCGACATAATGAGCCGCAATTGAATTACAATTATGCACAGCAAGAAATAACGTCATTAATCAAACACACCCGTGATTATATTGCGGATCTTCGCACATTTATAGTACATTTGTGCAAATTGTAATGCAAAATGTGTTACAACTGTACTTTACAGTTTTTTCTGTTTGAGCTTATTAAAAGTGCTTGCACGGAAACAACATATCTATTCGATCTCGATAAATCGGAATTTATTAATTGCTTGTATGCGTATTACTAATGCGTGCATATTATATCGAGTGTACATATATTTATGGTATTTATTCAAATTATTCAATCCGACTAATATGTACTAAACATTCTAGTCTTTATACAACTTCCTGCCAAATGAAAACCTACACTTATTACGGGCAGATTTCTATTACAATTTTTATGGGATTATTATAAAGGCAAATTTCCATCTTCTAATTTATGATCGTTTGGATCGTGAAATAAATTTTTCAAGCTTTTTTAAGTTAATTTAATGTATGGATAAAGTCATCCCTTAAAAACATTCAGTATTATCTTTCCATGAAATATCTCGAGAATAGTGAAAGCTATCTAAAAAAATGTTCAAATAAAAATTACATCGTTTCATTACAATGAAAAAGAAATTTTAAAGAGCCACTCATTAACCAAATTTAAAGTAACATGAAAACGATAGATTTTTCTAAACTTTTTAAAGAATAATTATTGCAATTTTACCACTTGCCAATAAGAATATTCATAAACCTTTCTAACAAAACAGAAGGAGATAGTAAGCTAACTGTTGTCTCTAATTATTTATAATTAAAATATCTGGTAAGTTACATGTAATTTAAAAATTTGATATTAATTATATTAGACTACAGTTTACTGTAACACTTTACTGTAAACACTTTACTAAACCACACTTTACTGATATTTTACCAAAAAACAATACGTCTTTCGTAAATACAATGTTCATAGATTACGTCTACGTTCATGTAACAAAACATTGTTAAATCAAAACCCGAACTTCACGTAGTCGATGCAGACAATTTTTATTTCGCACAAAGGTCCGCAGTCTAGATACAAGGATTTGTTAATAGACACTGTCAACGACGTTGATAGTCTTTCTATCAATGGTTATTACGGGTCAGAGAAGACCCGACACGTCGGCTAGACGGTAGTTATATAAATTAGCCACACAGCTTCAGCAAGCCCGGATTGAACGAATTGCTCGTTTGCCTCTGGATAGAAGGCAGCTTCGCGACACACCTTGAAATCAAAGAGCAATATGCGAAGGCCGTTTGATCAACGAGGGGAAGTCGAAATATTAGTAGTGCCGGCTGAGACCGTCAGCATTTTATTCGCAGCATCAGCGAACGAATTGCAGCACGAGATTGCGTCAGCGACACTGAAATCCTTCGCGGTATCGTGAGAAACATATGATCAGAATGGTATCGTTGCCCGTGAACGAACTCGTTTTTGATGTTCCCGACCCGATCGGCTCGATTGTGACTAGACTGCGGATATAAAATCTTGTTTTCAGTGGTAGTAGTCTTTGTAGATCTGGAATAAATAAAAATCGTACGAAAGTCTGTGGAATTTGATACTCTAGCATTTTTTGAACATTTTTAGAAGCATAAAGATGCATAAAGATCCGCAGTCTAATTATGACATTTCATTTGTTCCCTTGCTCTTGGAACTAGAGGTTTAGAGGTCGGAATATAATGGTGAAACAGAGAGCGTAATTCTTGGATAATAAATAGACCGCGGATCTTTATGCATTTATAGTGAAATTGAGTAGATGAAATTCAAAATTGTTTGAAAATTTTAAAAATTTAAGATGTCAATCTATAATATCTGATTTATTAAAATCATTAAGGGAAGAAATAAAATTCAATTTGGTTTCTATTTCTTGCAATCGATGCAGACAATTTTTATTTTGCATAAAGATCCGCAGTCTACTAATAAATAAATACTATAACAAGTTTGTTGATACTAACTAGACCTTTATGTAAATTCTCTTATATTCATGAAATATTTTATAAACATCCTATTGCAACGTATTTGAACATACATTGGATCATCTATAACGTTGTATCTATTTGTGTTTAAGGCACGTTTGAAGTTTGAATGTTAATACACACGTCATATCGCATTTTGCAAACTTGCACGTACCATAAATGCACAAAAATCAAATTATTAGAACCATAATATGACAAATATGTTTTATAACCACTTGATGGATAACTTTATTATCCAGTTTTGCTAAATTGCAAAATTTTGTGCTAACCTTAAATTTGTTGCACCACTTTGCAATCCTAAAAATGAGATTTCCGCCGAAAAGTTGGATTAGTTAGGCTAGAGGTGGATCTTTGGAACTTTCCGCCTCAAAGGTCGTATCGAGACTCTGAAGCTTGTCTAGAGATAGTCTCGAAAGTTTCGAGCCTCCCCAGTATTGAAACGCGTTAAGTGTTTCCAAGACCCATCGTTACCGAAGACTGTTTTGACAACGCTGTTTGTCTTGGCAAATTTCGCAACGCTTCGGCTACGTTGTTGCGAGACCACCGTCATTTTGCTACAATGTGACATACCGTGGTGACAGCCGCAATAGCATTTGCGCGAACCATTAATAACCACTAGACTGCAGAATGTATGCAATTTATAACAGAAATAAGTAGGTGTAATTTGAAACAGCAAAGATATTAGAAAAATTTAAACGAATTATTATATTATTTTCAACCTAGTAAACATGATAAGGAAGAAAATAAATTTCTATTTCACTCCAGTTTGTTGCAATTCAGGTGGGAAATTTTGTGACAACTTAGATTGACAAGTTAAGCACTAGAATAGCTTGTTATTTATATTTGGAATTCTTTATGAACGGTCTTGTATTTTGTTCTATTTGTCACTTTTCTCTTTTAAACTCGATAGTGATTATTAGTGACAAATATAAGTAAAACAGTGGAAAAATGAAAAGAATTTAGGATCGTCGATATATTATTTTCAACCTATTAAAATGATTCTGTAAAATGTAAGAAATAAATATTTGGTTTTTGTTTCGTGTAACCGATACGGACAATTTATTTTTTGCAAAAATACTAGATTGCTTTTATTATAAGTAGACTGCGGATTTTTGTGAAAAATAAAAATTGTCTTCCTTAACTGCAGGACACAGAAGTTACGCAAACATTTATTTCTTTGTGCAATAATATTAATCAGCTAAAAGTAATGGAGAGATTTTTAGATCCTTCAAATGTTTTCACAATTTTGTACTCCATCTAATCATTTTTGTCATAACTGCATAAAATCCTAATTATACGTTTACCAAATTATTGTAATTGGAAAAAACGCACTTCTAGTTACTGTGATATAATTTAAAACAAGTATTGATAATGAAAATTGACGTTCAATGCAAAAACCGTGCAAGTCAATATTTTTCTGCTTGGTTTAATACGTACGTCTCAAGGATGTAATCGTCATTAAATAATTCTGATATAATTTTAGCGTGCTTGCATAAATCAACGCAACATCCTTCGACGTTATTATAGAACTACTTACAATTAGACTTGCATCAGTTTTGCACTAAACGGCTCACATGTAAACACATTCGTATTTGAAATGCATTGAAAATAGTATGATATTGCAATACTGAGAGATGCGATCAAAACAGTAACAAAAAGTTAGATCATTTGAAATGCATTGAAAATGATGCGATATTGCAATACTGAGAAATGCGATCAAAACAGTAACAAAAAATTAGATCATTTTCAATGTCATGTTTGAAATATGTATAAAGTTTCCGTCAACCAGTAAATTACCAGCCGCACAAATATAATTAGCTTCCGTTCTACGGGGAATTACATTTTTGCAATTAGACATTAATGAAATGACACATTAATTGCTCTCTAGACGGATACATGAAACTGATAAACACTCCGATACACCGAATGAAAAAGTGAACATCGGTATTCCGATTTGAAATCGTATCGATCATGAAAAGAAGAATTAGGTGCTGTGCAGATCTTTTCGATCGCTCTCGATTCCGAGCTCTCAAGCCCCGATTCTCCCTTTTCAATTTCGAGAGCAAACGTGCAACGGAACAAACAGTTATAACATACACAAAGCTCGAAATAAAGCTTGATATTTCTGTCTGGCTCGGCCGATCGAAGCGAAAATACGATCGACGAATAATGCGCTGTTAAATTCCCTTATCTCGAGCACCGATGCTCATTAGTCACCGATAAAGACCTGCGGCAATCACCGGCGATAAAAAACATTATTTTAATCCAGGAAATGTTTTGTGCAACTCGTCGATATTCTCGTCGAAATGTTTCTACTACCCCCCGGATAAATTATTCGATCGAACAACACTCAAGTGTCGATCATTGTAATTATTTACAACGTGGGAAATATTTCCATGAACGATAAAGGTAAATGGAATTTTCATTTTCGTACAAAATCAGTTTGGACTCTGACACAAGAAAGGATTTAATAATTTCCATTTTTTTTAACAATGTCGATCGCCATCTTTATCGTTAGAAGTATTAAAAAGAGTTCGAATGCTTTGTCATAGTACTTAAATTTATAATAAAAAGATGGTTTATTATTTTATACTTGGTAAAAAGGCAGACGGCATTTTACTTATATTTTTCTGAAATATCATTAACTCTTGCACTTTGTTTGTATTTAATGTACGCTCTAATCAATTATTCTGCAATCATATCCACGACTTTGATCGAATATTTTCTGTCAGAGGCAGTACCAGGCGTAGACACAAAATTTTGTCGGAATTCTTAGCGAGAAATAATCACAGGAGATTATTTATCGAAATATTTCATCGGTATTATTCATGAGCTCAGGCTATCTTCGTAGCATCTGTGCATAACTTACGATACAAGTTCGACGAAGTTAATAAATTCATAACACCGTCAACTGATTTAAAACATTTGCGTTGCAGAAAATCAAGGAAATGGTAATTGAATGAAGTTACGATTCAAGAGAAGGCAACTGCGTCGTTTTAACTACCAAGGTAGTAAATGACTATTTTTCTTCTGGTTCGTCGATGACATTCACAAAATTATCCAGAAGATTTATCCAGAAGTATCTATGATTTCTCTTTGCATGAATTGATACCTTGTGTCGTACCAAATAAAAAAGTATTACATAGTTACAATCGTGAAAACTCAATATATTCCAAAATATTTACCAGAGGCAAATTCCTAACCCAGATCAAAGTAAAACGTAAGGTAATCCAAGGTAACAACAAAGACTGCACTCATGGACTTTCGCAAAAAATTGCATCACAGGATTTGTGTCCCTACTCTACCTTCCCCTTCTACGACGCTATTCCCCACGCTTCCACCACGGTCACGTGACGCGTTTCGTCTCTGTCGCGCATGTGTTCGGTACTCGCAGAGAGAGGGTAACTTTTTCCCTTCTAGTTTTCCCCAAAACAATTCTGTTGAAAGACAAAGAACAGGCGTGGTAGTGGGCCTCGAGGGACGAAGAACGAAGGGCAATGCGGAAAGTGGAGGCCTTTAATTCTCCGCCTTAGCCTCCCCCTTAACAAAAAAAATCCAAAACTATTCTGTATAATTTTCTCCTCTAAAGCAAAAAAAATGAAAATGTTCTGTCTGAATTGCAACAAACTGCAGTGAAATGGAAATTTATTTTCTTTCTTAACATTTTACCTGCCGGAAGCCTATTAATAGGATTTTCAATAATTGTGCTGTACAAAAGACAGCATAGACATTTTATTTTACATTGCAATCTTAAATGTAACTATTACATGACTATGTTATTGAGGGTGACTTGTTAGTCCACAATGAAAATTGCTTTTGCTATTGAAGGTACCATTAAAAAGTGTTTACCCACAGATTTGTCAAAATTATGCAATAATCACCGGTCGGTAAAGTGTTAATATGTTTAGCTGGTTGAAAATAGTATAACAGTATTTTATACATACATATATATATTATACATATGCATTTTTGTTATAGATGCATGAAATCTAATAATTATACAAGGTGTTCATATATACGGATGGGAAACTAACTACTGTACAATACACAGAGTTGGGCAAAAATTTCATTTAAACAAAAATTTCGAATAGAGTGGGTTGAAAATGAAATTTTTGCCCAACTCTCACAATACGTACACATGTAACTACTATACCTGCGTGGGTACAAATAAATCTCCACCGAAGTTTCAAAAATAAAAGAAAATTGTAAAACAGCAGGGAAACATTTTTCATTCGACCATCTAAATTGAATCTATGAAGTCAATTGAAAAGAGCTCTACACCCAATAGGGACACGCCGATTCCACACAAGCGCCGCACTTTTTAAAAGCTTTTCCGGACGAGCGTGCACGACGACTCGTGGACGTAATTTAGTCATTTTTTTTTCGTTCGTTTCGTTAGAGCCGGTCAACCTGGCGCGCCTAATGCGACGCGTTGCCACACGTGCAACCATTTTTCGGGGTTATTACCCTCATGGGGCAAGTAGACACAGGCGTGTACGACGCTTCCTCGACTTGCGTGTGTTTTCCATGCGTGCTTATCCCTCCGTAACCTATCGTTAACGTGCGTAATATTTTTTCCTTGGAACTTGCATTTTTATGTTTTATTTACTGGATTGATAGGAGCGTGCATACATGCAAACTTTGGGACAGAAATATCACTTGCACAGACATTCAGTGGCAGAACTGGTTTTGTTGTTAATTATGTACTTCATTTAATTATAAACTTTTTGTCGATATATTTGTGACATTTTTCTGATTGTTGATTTTCTAAATCTTGACTGATTTGTACAACAAATTTCCTTGTATATTATAGATTGAAATTTTTACATGTGAAATTGATGAATTCACATGTTATCGGTTCGGATAAACGAGGTGCTACTGAATCTTCAATTGAACAAGTAAATATGATCCTAAATATCGTGTTCGGTATAATTTTAATCAGAAAAATGTCAGAAATATATTGGTTGATAAATGTTTGATAAAAAAAATTGAAAAAGAGTTTTGTCAAATGTCGCACACATTTCTGTCACGTACACTGAGACATTACTGTAATTCTAGATCATAAATAATAAATAATTATACATGTGTGTTACTTTCATTACTTGAGAGTTCATGAATTAAGAGTGTAGACTCGTTTCCAGGATTGTAAGAGTGCGGGATGCGCCTTCTCATTTCTCGATAATGCAAAAGCTATATTCAGCAGCGTAATTTGCATTACTCGGAAGCATACAGCTGCGCGTGTAGCTACTAATTATCTGAGACAGCTACATGCTGCTAAACAATGCAAATTACGCCTCGCAAACATAAAAGTAGGACTTTTGAGGGCGACCCGGCCTAGATTGATCTTTTATCTAGCGCTTTTGACTACTGAAAAACCCCATCTTTGCATTATCGAGAAATGAGAAGACGCATCCTGCACCATTGCAATCCTGGAAAGGAGCGTATCCCCTTAAATTATTGAAAAAATAAAGCAACAACTCCGTGGAATTTTTTAATGTATGCATTGACATGTGGAAGGTAGATAGCGGATGTTCATGCAAGTTATAATGTGTTATGTTCTGTAGGTAATAGCTTCGATAGTATTGTACTATCACTTTATTGTTTCCCTCAGGGTTACGACCAGGGTAACCATATTTTGCGGGTATCGGGTATCTCGGTTGCCCGATACCCGCAAAATATGGTAACCCTGGTTACAACTCTTACAACTCACGCTCCTCTTCCCCCTCCCACCGCCTTACATATCGTGTATTTTTTACTTTGAATACAATTCAATATTGATCCATTGCTCTCGACGATTTGAAGGGACATCTGTTTTAAAAAAAAAAGTGAAAGTGAAAACAAATAGTAAAAGTTTATATTTATACACATTTACTCCTAACTTCAATATTGCATAATACAATACTCGTCAATTCCCCTGAAATGGGTTACACAGATTTTATCGACACTGTTTTGACCGACAGAAATATATCGATTTCAAGATCAACCGATACCAATATTAATTGACAACAGCATTCAATATTTTAGTCTATTTTTTGAAAGAGGAGATCTAATCACCTGTCATAATTAGATCGCGAATTTATATGCGACGCGACGTAAAGAATTTCTATTCTTAAGAGAATTCTTAATATTATTTCGATTATCAACAACAACTATTATCAAGAATTATCGATTAACAAGAACAACTACTGTGACCATAGAATTTGATCTTCTAAAATAGAAATGTAATTAAAATGAATGAATGACTAAAATGCAGAAATATATAATACAGCAGAAAATTGAAAAATCGGAATTTCTACAAATAGATTACAATTGTAACAATTGTAACTGCTAGTACACTACAGTTGTAACTGTTTAATAGTCAACTATTCAATTATTAACCCATAATATGAACGGTCGCACAATTACGAAACTGAAAAGCGACCATATTCGGCAAAACGTAAGGCTTGGTTCTTATCGCGAACGTCATAAGAAGTATATCAGATCTATAACAATGGCTACTAAGCGAAAGTACAAGATAGGCAGCACATAGTGGGGGCATACTGTAAGTGGGAGGTCTCATGCGGCTAATTGATTGTCCCGTTAACTGTGTGCACTTCGATGCTTGCATACGTTATCAGCATCGAGGCTCTACTGTGGAGCACAGGTTAACGCGTTGATTCTCCTGTCTCAGATTTGAACATTCATTTCTGCGCCGACATATTTTATATGCTGCTGTGCTAACCAAAGAAGCACCGGCCATATTTAATAGAAAAGCGTAAAAAATCAAATAAGGATACAGTAAGTTTTGTCAAAGGATTCCGCTGTTTAATTGAATAGTTCTGAGTATGTGTTCTCAATCATTGTACAATATAATTTATACATAAAGATATTGTTGTCATTATATCTTGTAATTATACTGGGTGCTTTTTTCTTTTGCACAGTAGTGTAGTCGCGGGAAAAAGTACCCTTACATCGAAGTACAAATTAAAAGTACCCTTACACCCAATTCACCATTCAAGAATTAACATTTTGAAAATATAATACTCAATGGACTTGAGAAAATCAGATTACTGATTTGCGGTTCACTTCTATTAAATTGCCTGCAGAAAAATTCCGAAAAAATTAATACAATCGTCACCCATATAAAAGAATTTTTTCCAATTTTTTGATTGCAAACTAAGCTGTAAAAGATGGAAAAATAGATGTTTTACAATAACGTTTCTACAATAACTGTTTCGTAGAATGTTTTAGAATAAAATGCACACAAAAATAAATCTTGCATTAAACTTTTGGGAACTATACATGTCCCGAAAATTTCGGAGAACCTTCAAAGGGGTGGTTTCCTGAGGTCATTTCAATTCACTTTTTCCTTTGCAAAAATGCTGTCCGCGATTTTATTAAGGAGTTATTAACGAAAAACAGGGACCAATCAGAGGTCCCGACAGGTCCCGCTGGGCGTGGCATAGCTGCTCTCTGATTGGCCTGTGTTTTTCGTTAATAAGTCCCCAATAAAACCGTGTTGAACATTTCCGCAAAGGGAAAAGTTACTTCAAATGACGTCAGGAACTACCCCTTTCATGATTTTCCGACATATTTGGGACAACCTTATATCTTAAAATCTTAGTGATATGTCTTCAAACACTTTCAAATAAACTTCGTAAAACTACTATTTAATGTAGATCTTAGCAAAAATGTACAAAATAATGGTTTGAGTCTACAAAATACACCGTAACGTTTCGTTCCTGTACAAAAATTTGTTTAAAATTCCGCAAAAACCAGCCAAGATCTATGAAAAATATCGCATTCTCGAGAGGTTAATACGGTTTCCATGTTTCTCCCCCGCATCCCAGTGCCAAACAGGTCGAGTCAAGGAACCGATCGATAGTGAAACGCGCGTTTGTTTTCACGAGGATGCGGCTGGTTCGCGCGCGTTTCCACGCGATTACGCGTCCCGCAAAAATTCTTACGGCAACGAGAGAAATAATAATTCAAGGCTATCGTCTTTCCGGCGTTATCTGTCGATGCACGAAAACGAGGAACTTTCCACGAGCGGTGCTGCGTCGCGTTCTCGCCTGCGGAACACGGCTCCGTTCTACCGTGCAACTTTCCAGACGGTGCAACCGTGCCGACGTGCAACCGAAGGGAAAAAAGGTGAAAAAAGCGAGGAATAGCATTCAGTAACCTTCGATACGTCGGCCTGTGCCTTCCTCCTTTCTGCGTCGCAATCAATACACCTGGTGAGCAGACTATGACGCGGCGGGACGAGCAAGATACAAACAGAAAATCGGTTTACCACGAATTCGCCGAAATTCGTTTAAATCAGAGAAAATGGAATTTTACTCTGCAATTTTTGTTGGGAAAACTTTATTGAACCTGTTGCCGTATAACACCCAATCAGACTCTCGATAGAGTTCGAATCAAATTTGTTAACCTGTTGACTGTCGCGCGAATTTTCTGTGTTTCATATTTTAACTTTGCTTCGCTCATAGAAGCTTTAGTAATAACTAGACTGCAGATTTTATGGATTTATAACAAAGAGTGATACGTATAAAGTAAAGTTGTGGACATGTTTTTAACAATTTGAGAACATAAAAATTTATGCATTTATAGTGAACATTGGTAGGTACAATTTGAAGCAGTGGACATATTTTCAAAAATTTGAGAACATCAAAATTTATGCATTTACAGTAAACATTGGTAGGTACAATTTAAAGCAGTGGACATATATTTAAAAAATTTAGGAACATCAAAATATTAAAATCATTAACAAAATAATTAAATAAGAAAGAAATTTTGATATAGCTTCTGTGTTTTAGAATCGACGCAAGCATTTTTCATTTTGCATCAAGATCCGCAGTCTAGTAATAACAAATGTTAGTCACTGTAAATTGTAATATTAACCCTTTGCAGCACTCGAAGCTATATCAACACGAAAATTAAACATTTCTTTCGATTCCCTATGATTTTTTGAAATTTTATGTATATTAAATTGTTATAAATACCTCATATACAATACCTAAATGTTTAGTAATTGATTAGATACCGATATATTTAATCATCAAGACAGTATTTTGATTTCACTTGATTATACAGCAATTTTTAGTGGCGCCTTTCTCTCAGAGTCGCCATTCCAGTGCTAAGGGTTAGTAAATTGACGTTGGTATTCATTTTATGTTCGTTAACTTCAAGGTCTAAGTAAGAATTTCCTTCTGTGAAATTTCAATAAAATTCTTCCCTCCTGAGATCAATCGTTAGGTACCGATGTGGATGCAGGCATGTAATAAATATAAATTTTCTTTTTATTCTAATTGGTATTTCAGATATGCTCTAATCGACTGTACATCAAATTGTACAGGGAGGGTTTCAATGTTGTAAAAGAAATAGGAGTCATTTTCAATATTTTATAGAGTGGCTGCAGTTGTGAATTAGCATGATAAACATCGTCCAGATTGGACAGGCAGGTGATGGCAATTTGCTGATCACACGTTGGTCGCCAAGGACGTTCGATTTAACACCCTGCGGCTTCTCTGTACTAATGGGGATGTTAGTGCGCGTTTTACAGAAAATAGGCTATCGCATTGTTGCATGCTCTGTAAATGGTAGTGGCAGCGTCGTGTATCAATGAGCTCCTATACAGAGGTTTCAATAGTGTCCCTACAAATCAGTTCAAAATGTTGAGACTTGGTTGATCAGTAGATCGTTCGAACTTCTCGTAAACTTGCACGTGGTGTGCCAAACAATACTTTATTCTGACTACAAATGTGAAGACCGAAGTTACTCAAAGTGCGCCTTAAAATCTTCTACAGTTGTTTTTTAAATATTGAAACCATTTCTTTTGTTACAGCCCGAAATATCTCGGTGGCAGAATCGATAAGTAAAATCGTTCACAACTGCCCTAACTTACTCGAGCTTAGTTGAGTCTGTTTCCTTTGATATAAACATTGTTAATTGAATTCGTGAATGCGAACGAATTGAGAGAGAAATTTTGTTTTGCTTTGTCTTGGTAACAAGGTATGAAATATGTATAACGAATGCGCGGGAAGTGTAAAAACCTGTATTCCATGAACAAATCATTGAATTTATAACACGCGAGCACTATGCGTTTTGTGTAATGCGTAGTTCAACCAGAATTCCTGATAAATGTAAGAGCTCTTATCGGTTTTCTTATTCTCCGAAGTAAATATTATATGTACTAATAATAGCTATGATAGGTGACTCTGCAACGACATTGGCATTGGAATCAAGGTACGTTACTGGCAAACAAACGGCTTATCGGCTTCTATCTAACGATGATTTCGCAGCACTATGTTGCGAATAAACGCTAAACAAATAAACACTAATGCCTCGGTAAACAACGGTTTAAGAATGCGCATTCGTATGACCTTTTCTTCTATTCTCCTCGTCACGAAACAGCATGTGGAAACGTGAAACGAAAATACTAAAAATGTCAAAATCACTTTTTTGTTTAACTACAGATTTTTCAGGAAAATTTGAATTCAAAAAACAATAGAACATTCATGTTTTTATTATTAACCTGTCAACGGTTTCGCTTCATTTTCAGAACGTGCAGTGGTGTGCTCAATTATTTTTGAGTTGGTATTATTTTTGTGCTCTTTTTCATACTACACTCTCGTCAATTTTATGGCAAATGTAATTGCTTTTCCTACTATACTCGACATAAACAGTTAACAGGTTAAACACAAACATCCGCTCTATGTACAGGGTGTGCAAAAAGTAATGGTCATCCGTCCCAGAGGTGAATCTACACGTCTGGATCGGTGGACATACGTAAAAGAATCTTACCGCAAAATTGTTTATAACAAAGAAAATTCTTGTTGAAGTTTGTTTATACTGCTGTCAAATAATGCAAATTACGTCTCGTAAACGTAAAAATAGGACTTTTGAGGGCGATCGCGGCCTATATTGATCTTTTATCTAGCGCTTTTGGCTACTGGAAACCTCCATCTTTGCATTATCGAGTAATGAGAACGCGCCCATGCAATTCTGGGAAAACGAGTCTACCCCCTTAATCTTCATCTGTAATAGATCTCGTAGTTGAAGAGTTAAACAATTCTTTGTGGAACCGTTTCAAGCCCTGTTAAAAATGCAATAATGATGTGGAGCTGTGATGAATCGGGAATAGTTTAGTTGGCTCGGAAGAACGAAGCAATAGGAACGAGGAACAAGAATTGAGGAGGCATGGATCGCGCAGGTCCACACAGTCTCGTCAGGTGTTTCGGACAGGTACAGGATGGGGTGTGGAAGGAGAAAGACGCCTGGCACAATCCAGGAGCACCGGAAAACAAACGTTGCGGTAGGACCAGAGAAGTTGCGGTAGGGCCTTGAACCTGTTGCGCAAGGAATAGCTGAGGCCTCGACGTTAGCCAGGAACTGATATCCGTGGAAAAATACATCGCACGTAGTCGGTGTTTCTCATTAGCTTTGTTTCACGGTTATCTCATCTTCTAGAATCGAGTGCTGTTGGTAAAATAACTCGAGCTAGACACCGGTTACTCTATATCTTTGAAGGATTAAATATTATTCAATATGTACTGCAATATTGCTTATTATTACTAGAATGTAAGACCTCAAATCTTTCAAATAGATCTTTTGTCATAAATACACTTCTTTCGAACAGTTGTCACAACATTTATGTTTTCAATCATGAATTAAATTATATATGTAGAGTGTTTCGTTTATCTGATAACGGAAATATCTTGTGACGTACTGAAGTTACGAAAAAAATTTGTTAACAAAAATTGATCGGTATGAAGGGTATAATCATATAGTCTAATTTTTTTGAGGACTAGAATGGTGGGGAGAGGGATTTCAAAGTAAAATTAAGTTTTTTAAATGTAATCTCCTATTTTTTATACCATAGATCGATAGAGTACCAAATTCTGAGTACATATAATAGTGTTGACCTTCATATGTCCTAAATCTAATAGTTAACGAGATATTATTCAAAGAAGAAAGTAAATTGTTTCGATAATATCTCGTTAACTATTAGATTTAGGACATATGAAGGTCAACACTATTATATGTACTCAGAATTTTAAGTTTAAAAAACTTAATTTGACTTTGAAATCCCCGCTCTCCACCATTGTAGTCCTAAAAAAAATTAGACTATATTGTACTAGGGATTGTACCCTTCATACCGAACAATTTTTGTTAACAAATTTTTTTCATAACTTCAGTGCGTCACAAGATATTTCCATTATCAGATAAACGAAACACCCTGTACATTTACTAAAAGTCTTACCAATAGAATTTTCTATACTCAAACAAAACGTTATGGTAAATTTCCAATATTTAATCTAGAAAGTAGATTATGACTAGACCGAGGATCTTTTGGCTAAATACAAATTTTCTGCATCATTTGCAAAAAACAGGAGCCAGAAATTTGTTGCTTCCTCCAATAATTCTTACAGGATGAAGTATTAATTTATACATATATGTATATTATATTATACATTATATCATATTGTATATTATATGAATTATATCATACATCATATTGTATATTATATTATACATCATATTGTATATTATATACTGATATATCTATTAATATCGATATTTTGAAATCCTCCTAATAGCTTGGATATTTCGTATTACACCTACCCATCTTTGTTTTAAGTCCATAGAACCCGCAGTCTATTTATTAGAACGTTGCTGCGATAAAAGAATCGTAAAATTAATTACACGATGATATATTCTCAATAATAATTTTATTATGGCGTGGGGATTTACAAAGTGGCTTAGCGAGCGGTTATCAATAGGAAATTTCGAAAGAGATCTATTTCTAGCGATCCACCCGGTATGCAGGGATCTCGAGATATCATTTAGATGCGCAATCGAGCAAAGAAGCCCCCTGCATCGTGCACTTTGCTGCGCGGAGTCGAGGTTACTCGATATAACGCGACTCCATTTTTCTGGGTTTGTCGACAAAGTTCCCATATTGGATAACTGACGTAATCGAGATAGGCGTTGTAAGGTAACGAAGATCGCAATATCCTGGGTAGAGGACAACGGGATCGCGAAGCAAATGCGTCATCGACAACTACGCGAAACAACGTGCACTTCTCTTCAAGTTCTGCGTAGAACGGCTCTGTTCGACTCTGCAGAGCGTTCTAAAACAACATGAAGATACGAAGAAGTCTGCAACACACGTGTTCCCAATATTTGTAGAATTACATAATACTTTTCTACAATAATTTGTAGAACTACATAATAGCAACTTGAAACCCTGTACCCTCTGCACTTCGAATCTTATTTCAATGTTGACCCCATAACTCTTCGTTGGTCGATTCAACATGTTCTTTGGAAGACGGTTCCTTAATTGGTACTAATTTCCAAGAATTTCCTTTACTAATTAGGCTGCGGATCTTCGTAGATAATAAAAATTGTCTTTATCCATTGTAACAAACAGGAGCCAGATAAAAATATGTTTCTTAACCCCTTGCAGTACCTTTTCTTTTACAGGTACAGTGATTAATACAGAAGAGAAATATTGATTACTAGACTGCGGATTTTATGCATTTATGACAAAAATGGGTACTTCATTTAAAACAGTAAAAACATTAAAACGATTTTAGAGCGTCCATATGTTATTTTCAATTTACTAAAATTGTTAAAGATAGGAATAAATTTTTGTACGGTTCCCGTGTCCTGTAATTGACGAAGAAGATTTTTATTTTGCAAAAGGTCCGCAGTCCATTGATTACAAACGAATCAAATTTGATTTCATCTAAAATGAAACGCGTAACATTCATATTTGTTAGACTTTGTTAAAAACCTACATCACGAGTCTGGCTCGTCAAAATACGGCAAGGGGTTAATTTAATTATTTTCGTGAATGATTAATCATAGTCTGCTTAATCATATTGGAAATAACCGAATACAACCACATTGTGTATCTAAATAAAAACGAAATAATATTATAAAAAAACGTAGTAAAATAGAGGGTCATCCATTAAGAAGGTGTCTTTTTAAATTTCGAGCCGTTTTTATTTCTGAAGGTTAGAGTTTATCACTCGTCGCGCGTGGTTAGTAAAATCGTAAAAAAAATTTCAAATTGTAAAAAAACAACAGCGTACTTGTATAATTTAAAGTGACACTTTTTAATGGAAGACCCAGTATATTGCATTTTTAACTGGCAATTTAAATGCCAAGACATACTCAACGTGTTTGAACGTGCACAGGAGTCTTCCGTAGCTTACACATTATGTTAATAGCGTTGGTAGCTTGTAGTATTGTAATTAGTTTGCAAATTTTTTAAAGTATGCTACCTGGAACTTTGGAAAATACAAAGGAACGATTTTTAATAAGCGTTGCTTTATATACCATAAAACGTTTAATTGCTTCCTGTCATATTGTCAGACGCATTTGTTGGAAATATGTCATTGTAAATGAAACATAACTTCGTTTACACATGAAGGTTAACGGCATTTCTACTTTACTTTGACCGTACAGCATTTGTTTCTTAGCAAATTGATGTTGAAGTGTTCAGCCCGCGCGGTCTGTGTACCCCGAAAGTAGAAATGGCAAGTAATGAACAGACACTAACCAGACAACTGTCGTAGATGCATAAGCAGATTTCTACATGCCTACATTCAACACTGCGTATGACCAAAGTGTTCCAAATTGTGAAATCTGATTGAAATTTTGATCATATGTTTTTTTGTTTTTTGATATCCAAGAGTATGAAAAGAAAATAGAAAAAATCTAGAATGAATATAAAATATGGAGAAAATAAAAGAATCTAGAAAATATAAAAAAGAATTGTTTTATTTATATATCAATGTACTATTCCATGGAATATAAAAAAGAATTATTTTACTTATTTCAATGCACGATCGCATCGAACATATAAAATGCAATTGTGACTCTACAAGAAATTCTTAAATACGTGATTGTTACACGTGCCGCAATGAAAATCAAAATTAATACAGTTTTATGTTCGCATTAACTTTATAGGTTCTATGACCATGATAATGAAATATTTTATGATTCTACCAGTTCTCATGTTCATAAGAAAATATTATTTCTCTGTCGATGGTTCGATATGCCATTAGATTTTGAAACCGTAAGAAGCATATTGTATTTTATCAGCAATATCGCCGGATTTTTCAACACTAGAACACAATGATTTATTCGGTCTATGACAATAAACAATCAGGACAATTTAAAGCCATTCAAGTAAAGCATATTGCGAGCCAGCAGATCAAACATCCGATTGATAAGGCGATAAGGATATTACCAACGTATTCTCCGCGACTGCGGTAACGTTTATGGTAGCGCGTAATCTTACCCAACGACCGAAACAATTAAAATCGACTGTATAATCGATAAGATATTTAACACAAGAAACTATATATACTGTCATTTATGTGACCATAAGGCTTTTATTATTATTCAAAAGTTGAGTTACAGTTTTTATAGGCGACAATAAACGGTCAAGGCTCTATGTATATCCATACGACGAAGTAAGTAATGTGTCAGCTGTCGAACTGTATGCAAATTCACAGTTTTACTGACGAGTTTGAACAAATTGAAATCGAAGGAAATTTTCTTTTCCGTTCGGCGCTGTTTCGAGTGAGTTAAAACATAAAATAAAAACTATATAATTTTATATGTTAATAAGAAATGTATTAAAAAATAACGGGTATCCGGTTAATTTTATATCCAATATCATTGAAGAACGTATTTTCGAAATATATCACCCTCTTGTCGTTGAAAAACGAAAAGAGGAAAGATTTATGAGAACGAGACCAATTAATTGGAATATACCGTAGTTGTTCCTTATGTCGAAAACATCTCTAATGACATAAGGATAATTCGAAGAGTAGGAATACACACGATTTTCAAAATACCACATTATTTGAAAAATTGGTTTCCAATAGTCAAAGATAAGTTACCACTAATAAAAAACTATAACATAGTATATTTAACACGTATTAAAGAGCATAAACGTAACATCTTTTTACCTCCAACACAGCATACTGCATTGACGAGACATTCAATGGAATTTGACCATAGTTTTGATTTTGAAAATGTAAAAGTAGTCGACAAACAAGCTAATTTACACCAAAGGATATTATTAGAAACAATTCATATGATTAAACCCGTAGCGTGAAAACTGAACCAGTAATATTCTATGATGAATTTTTCAAATATATAAAATTCCTTTATTGCTTCACCAAATGAATTAACATCTGCTTGTTCTCACATAGATTCAGAACTGTATGTAATTAGGTCAGAAGTAATTTGGATGTCAATTAAATATTACCATAACATCAACATGGTATATAAGCAGTTAAAAGTGGTTGTAAAGACATTTCACGGTTCAAAACCGCATATTGATTGGCCAATAAGTCCATCGATGATTTGATTCGTTCTTTCCAAATGTTCACGTTGCCCCAGTGTCTTGTTCACCGGCATGAAATCAACACGTGTCTCACTGTTTCAACAAATTTAGATATTCTTTTTCACAAAGAAAGTGAGTAATAGTTTTTTCCTCAACTCAGTTTAACATGCAGTATAATATCTGAATATATAATAATTTACAGACGCAATTATTTCTTGAAAATTATCTAAATTAGATCGAAACGTTGTAGTTAATGTGGTAATTTGCAAAATTGCTTTTAAATATCAAATGATCGAAATAGTGCGCCGATAGCATTACTACCGTTTTTTATAATTTTATAGGTTTTCGAAAATGTACAGTGTTCTGTGTGTTCTTTCCTTCGTTAGTGTTTCTAGTAAGTTAAAAATAAAATAAAAATTGTATAATTCCATAACTTTTTGAAAATGGTCTCTACAGTGCTCTGTGTCTTTGACTCGCATGAAATAAAAGTTTCGTTCCTTCGTCAATGTTACGAATAAGTTAAAAATAAAATCAAAATTGTACAATTTTATAATTTCTTGATAATGGTCTCTACAATTACTCTGTGCCTTTGAGTCACGCGAAATAAAATGTTCTTTCCTCCATCAGCGTCTCGAGTAAAAGAAATTGTATAATTGTTGAAAATGGTCTCTACAGTGCTCCGCAAGACAATGTGTCGCGTGTGAACGAAGTGAAGAAATTTCTGCGAGTCTAAAAGGTATGTCTAAGATACATGGACGTATTATTGTTCGCGGAGAGTGACAATCAGCATCTTTTAGCGATCTTCAAGGTCGCGAGAAAACGGAGTCTTATCGCAAACTCGGCGAGCGTACTACTTCAATTGTAACTCATTACGTAATGCGTTTATATGTATAATGATTGCAATTTCTTGCCCACCCACCAATTTGTCACCGGTAACATTATTTTTGATTAAACTGTGATAACTACTAGCGCTACCAATCTCTTTTCACGTCCGAGAATGCTGCACGTAAACGAATTGTTCCACTCAAATGATTCATAACTCATTGTATGATCTATGTACACTTGTCCGAGCAATTACTGCAACTTTTCCTTAATTGCCGTTCAGTTTTCCCTCGTTACGAACGCGGAAACTTATTTCATTTCCAAACGACTTTGCAAAGAAGAAAGAAAATAAATCTTTACGCCAATTACAGTATTTCGAGAGCATTAAACTTCAACGAATTACATTTTCAATCTTCTTCACCGTAGCAGAAAATTATCAGAAGCAACCTCTGCATTGAAGTTCGAAACTTCAAAATGGTCAGAGACCCTCGACTTTATCTAATCAGCCTCTGCAACTGAAGCACAAGGATGAAGTTTCTTCTGTTCTCTCGCATGCAGTGGATTCGAACTGAAAGTTGCTGTCTCCTCTCGGGACCGAAGATCCTTCGAAGAAAGTTGATAATTGTGTCGATAAATAAATTAGGCGAAGGAAAAAGTAACGAACGAAATACAAGAAACTTGTAAATTGATATTTTCGATATTCTTTTATTTTTCGTATATGAAACAAAATACCAGTTCCTCTGTATGTACAGTGGGTGTACAAAGTATTCGTACTCTTTTTAAAAACTTATAACTTTTTTATAATTGTACGAAACGACCTGATTTTTTTATAATCAATTAGAAGCATTGGTTTATGCAAAAATAAAAAAGGCATTTTTAAAAACTTTTTTATTTGGGTCCTTAATGAAAATTTAAAATATCTGTTTTGTAGATCTATGTTAGTTATACACATGCTGAAAATTTAATTGGAATCGTTTAACATACATACGAGCTACAAGCTGTTAAAAATGGTGAAAATCGTAGTTTTACACGACTTTTGATCAGTTTCTGCTTAAAATCCACAGAATCGTACATTTTCGATGCGTGTCGGTTTTTCCTGCGTCAACCGATTTCGACGAAATTTTCAGTATGTGTATAACTAACATAGATCTATAAAACACATATTTTAAATTTTCCTTTAAGGCCCCAATAAAAAAGCTTTAAAAAATGCTTTTTTTATTTTTGCATATAACCTTGTGAATTATCATTTTTGGAAAATCTTTTTTGCATATCATTTCGTAAACCAGTGATTCTAATTGATTATAAAAAGTCAGGTCGTTTGGTGCAATTATAAAAAAGTTATTCTATTTTAAATAGTGTACGAATACTTTGTACACCCACTGTACATTAAAAACTGCAAAATCCGATTTCGATCGTGTAATTTACAGAAGCTACAAGTTCGGTTCTTCTGCTGAACAGAAACCACGATAAAACCTGTCACAGTTTCATTATGCTTTTTATTGTGCTGAGGCAGATAACGAAAAAAGCTACTCACTTTGCATTTCTTTGCATAAAAACCCAACGGTCTCAGTTGAACTGGCGTTTAACATAGACTAACATAATTCAGACAGTTTTGAAGAAGCAAATTCAAGTGCACGCATGAATTCCGTTGTTTCTCCGAGTCGTCGGCTGCACCGGTGCATTGCGAGCGTATCCTGACGTGCATAAGCTAACCTTCGAGCATTCCGAAACCACGTCTGGAGTAAACACAATTTCCCGTGATTGTGCTCGCCGGAAGAGCATCTTCCAAGCCTGCATTTTCATCTTGGACCACAATCGTTCTCAATTCTTTCCCTTTGCACCGAAAGTGCATAGAGCCAAAATAAGATGCGTTTGGCAAATGTTTTACATTGCAGAGAATACAATCTCTGGCAAAAGTTTTTAAATATTTCTAAAATATTCACGAATATCTGCGACTTTCGCCCTTATGTCATCTTGAAATGTTTATTGCCCATAGCAACATTAACCCATCTGAATGCAATTTTCACCGTGTATTGCAACTAGACTGCGGTTGTTTATGCAATTTTTCACTTTTTCTATTTTCTATTTTCAGTGGCAGTAGCCTTCATACAGGGTGTCCATTTGAAAATTTTCCAAGTGTCCAAATGGAGAGGCCGAAGTGTTCAGCTGGAAAGTTTTCAAATGAACACCCTGTAGATCTGAGATGAATAGAAATCGTATTTGTGGAATTTTATATTCTAGCATTTTTTGAACATTTTTAAATGCCATAAATGCATAAAAATCCGCAGTCCAATTATAACTGACTGTATAACTGTAGATTTACAAAGTGCATATTTTAAATTTTGATTATAGGCACAGATAAAAAAGTTGCAAAGATTTTCCAGCTATTTTAAACTACGTTCTCTACCACGTCAAGAAATCTCAACTCATTTGGTACATCTTTAACAAAATCACGCGACTTTCAAATGCGATCGGAAACCTTTTGTCAGGGGTTGTACTTGTACGATTCCACCGAATGATGATTAGTAAAGAGAACACGCAAGAAACGGAATAAAAAAGCAAAAGAGGTTCCTGCAATAACAATTAATAAACATGCAACACTTGGCCGCAGGAGAGCTCGTCGATTGGCTGATCCGTTCGAAGATGTCTTCTAGGGGTTGTTACGTAAAGGCGTCTATTTGCGCAACAATGTTGCAGCGCCTAATTATAGTAATTGCATCACTGTCCAATTACTAACCACTCTGGTTTAAAAAAATAACTATGAAGAGTACTCGAACGGAAGAACAGCACTGCCACCTGCCTCGTGAACGAAGGTGCTGCCGGACAAGATGCGTTTTAGAAGTTTCCCCCCAAGGAAATCGGATTTCTTTTCATTTCTGTCCGAGAACGTTTGTTTATTATTTACGACATTGCGTCGTCTCGTTGACAGATTTTGCATATCGTCGCAAATGGAAATCGTAGTCTTAACGAGGAATATTCATATACCCTAAAGCGACGGTAATAGTACACAGGCATTTGTACACAGTTTTGATATATTCCACTGTCTCGACTTAACGAAGTTTTAAAATAATGCACAGGATGTTTCTCCGACGTATCGGCCGTAATATAACGCGATGTTAAAAAGGCGCTCTTACATTTTATAGGCCAATAAGATATATTCGTCACGGGCTCCGCGAATACTATAACAAACACTAACCAGACAACGTATTTAGCAACAATGAAAACTCGAAAGTATCCTGTCTTTACCCATCTAAAACACACATGTACAACAGGCGGAACAGCTGGATCTTTCTGCAAATTAAAATTGTTATAAAACCATGTTGCGAAAGGAAGAATAAAACGGAACTTCGAACTTTGCAAATGCAATGAACCATTGCATAAGTGAAATTTTTGTGCGGTTATTTTGCAACAAAGGGAATGGAATAGAATTCGAAAAATACAAGAAGAGTATACCGAATGACTGAACTGTAACGAGTAGAAACTGGATCTTTCTGGGAATGAAAATTGTAAAACCATTCCACAGGGAGAGGAATAAAAATTCGTTTGTCGACCAAAGGCTTCAAAGGTTGAAAAAATAAAGTGCACTCTATGCTGTTGTGCGTTAATGAATAACATTATTAAAATCCTCCTTGGCTTGTAATCTGAGAAACGAAATGAATCTCTGAAAGGGACCGAGTGCATAATGAAGTCAGTAGGGAACGTCAGTGCTCTTCGGTAACTGTAAATGCTCTCGGTTATTCAATTACAGAAATTAAATTGCAACCGAACGCGTTTTCCCGCTTTTTACGGTAATGTTTGTTGTTTCCTTGGTTCATTTTCAGCCGCGAACTTTTACCTTTTAATTATGGTGGAACGTAGCAATTTCCGTTCCGCCGTTCTGCAAGCTTTTTGCAGGTTTAATATTCGCCGGCCAGCTTCACGGCGAGATTTCAATAATAATTTCGTTCGAAGATACTCTGACGTGTATCCGTGCCGCGATTATGTCGAGAGATCGGAGGCTCCACTGCTCCACGTGCAACGAACGTATTATAACAAACGAGAGGCAACTTTAATTAAAACTTATCGAAGCGAAGATGTGCTACCTGACCAACCGACTCGTTATTCTCTCCTCGGAATCAAATAAAAATCCAGGCAATTTCCTTGTAACGTAGTATACAGGGTGTCCCAAAAATGTTGGACCTCCTCGACAGAGGTAATTAAGGTAATTTCGAGTAACTTTTTCCTTTACGAGAATGTTCTCCGCGGCTTTGTTAACGCTATGTTTACGGAGCTCTAGAAATAACTATTTCACATTATTTTATAAGCATGACAAGAATGTGTCTACCCTTTTTGGCCATTTTTCCAATAGTATATACCCCAAGAAATAAATTTGGTAAATAATTCCTCAGGGAAGCATCTTTACAATCTTAATAATCGCAAATTAAGAATATTAGAACCCGTCATTTAAACGGGTCCCGTAAACCTAGTGTAAAGGAGTTACCAACGAAAATAATTAGCCGAAGTGTAATAACTCTTTAGCAAAGCCGCGCAGAACATTTTCGCAAAGGAAAAAGTTACTTCAAATCATCTGGGATATCACCTTTTTCAAGGAAGCACATTTTTGGGACACCCTGCTTACCGGGATCTACCATCGGGCTTTCAACCTATAAGGGACGTAATAGGACGTAGAGGTAGGGCGACGAAAGAAGTAACTCGATCACGCGATCTGTTTTTCCACTTTTCCGCTCCGTATTTTCCCTACGTAACCACCACAATCCCAACCACAAGTTCCAGAACTTCTAAGAATTCGTGGTGGAAATTAAATACCAGTATTCTGGTTTTCGAGAACGTTCCTGCAGGAATTTTTAGGAATTTTTTTTTGAGAAGATTTATTAAACCTTTTGCATCAGGATTTTTCACAGCATATTTATCGGTATTTGAAGTACGTGCATGATTTTTTTCAAAGCAGAAATAACGAAAATTACATGACTTATTTTTTGTAGAGTATGTTTTGAAAAATATAGGTCGACGATTGAAATTTTTTTATTAATCGATATAAATGCAGTTATATGTGGTTCGAACCGAAATAAATTGAAAATCTTCATTATTCATAAAATTTTTTGTAATTTTTCGGCCTTTATATTGTTCAATTACACTTGTTTAATTTGGTTAATCGTTATTGTTATTAATATACGAAGCAAGAATGAATGACTTTGTTCTATAAGTATAAAAAATATCTGTGAATTATTCCGTAGTAGTTCTAATATTCATAATATTTGAAGGTAAAACGTGTAAGATTAAAAAAACTTTAGACTTTTAAAAATGATAGGTTATCAGAATAAGTAAAAACCGGGAGTACCATATAATTACTTATGTTTAAAAAACCAGTGACGTCGTTGTACTTCAAGATAATTATTTGCGCACATTATTTAATATTGTAAGCAATTTTTATCTATACATGTTACCTTGCTCGAATGTCCAAGTTATACAAAATAAAATTTAGTAAATTTAGTACAAGAACAATACAATATTGAACGTTATTCTCAATGACTATTTATAAAAATTGGAAATATGTTTGCTATTGTATAAAAAACTGCTATTATTATTATTGTCAAGCCACATATTAGATTTAGATCAGAACTGGGTAACTACTTACTTAAAACAAACCTTACAAAAAACATTACAAAAGTAACACAACGAGATTGCAATGCAAATAATTATCTGTTACACTATCTGTACAGCAATGTATACATATATAATATCCATACGAACAACCTTCTGGATATCTACCGAGATAAAATAAAGCATACTCCCAGGACATACATTAATATATTATACATTTTTAATTAGTGGATATATTGGTCTTAACAATTCAAGGTGTTCCACCGAACACGATATTTCTATTACAAATTCAGATGCATTTAACCCCCATCCGTCCCTCGTGTCAATTTGACACAGTTTTCCCGAAATAATAAGTTACACTGTTCTGTTATTCGTAGGTAAATTCGTTCGAAACTTGGTGACATTTATTTTTCCAATGCGAAACATATAACTGCAAAAACCTAAAATGTAAATGTTAACTCATCAATTTCAAGGAAAAAAACATCGAAAAGTAACTGTTTGACTTATTATTTTATCGATTTTTTGTATCACTATGTCAATTTGACACCGAGGGACAGATTAAGTTCGTGAAATCAGGGACGGATGAGGGTTAATACGAAAAATCCCCAAAGAAAATTGCAAAACACAATATTTGGTAAACTACAATACACTGTCATCTTAATATAAAATTATTAAAGAAATATCTTGCAACGTTAACCTCTTCCGGACCGTTCGCGAATTATATAATAATATTCCCCATTATTATCTCCAGGAAAAATGTATGGAATCGAAACTGCGCGGGACTGCTCGTCAAACAAATAATGAATTATTCATCGGTGCATTCGACATTTATTATTTAATTTGCTTCGATACGTGTTCGAGGGTTAAAATGTCATCAAATAATTTAAAATGTTAAGTATTCCCTCCTTTTTTTGCGCACAGGTCCGCTCGGAAAGATTCAAGGGGCTGCGAGACGTTATTTGTTGCGTGCATCTACAGCAAAAACGGGGAAACGGGAAATCTAATCTCAAGTTTGAAACTTCGCGCTCGTGCATTTCAACTCGCTTTGAACATGAAACGTTGTTGGATAAAAAGTCTTGGAGATTCGATACAATGCGAACTATAGCTGCACGATATTTTCGTAACTATGCTCGTGCACGTGAGCCGGAAATCGGAAGGCACGTCGATTCATGGGACTCCATTCACCAAGGAAACGGGATTCAGTGGATGAAGGACGGTAATGTGAATCGAACCTGATTCCCGATCATACTGGGTTCATTCTGCCCATCTCTGCGCCTTCACTATTCTGTCAGTACCAGTGTATTTGACTGCAAGTGAACCAATCCATTTACAGGGCACGCCAAAAATATTGTTTTTTATAAAGGCAGTTCCTGACGTCATTTCAAATAACTTTTTCCTTTGCGAAAATATTCTCCGTGGCTTTGTTAAAGAGTTATCGACGAAAAATAGACAACAATCAGAGGTCGGAACAGGTCCCGCTGGGCGTGGCGTACCCGCGCTCTGATTGGTCCGTGTTTTTCGTTGATAACTCCTTAACGAAATCACGGAGAACATTTCCGAAAGGAAAAGGTTTTTTTAAATAATTTTAGGAACCACTCCTTTCAAGGAAGTACGACATTTTTGGGACACCCTGTATGTGACACCCTAAAGTGCGGATCTTCACGCAAATTGACAGAGAATAGAACGAGTTTTATTTGTTTGTAAATAATCAATAAATTCACGGCTATGAATTATTTTTACTGAATCGATAAATGGAAATCAATTTTGCTTTGTAGCCAATACACGCTAAATAATTATTAACATTTTAAAAGGAAATTAGAAATTAATTTCTATTACTATTCAAATAACTCGAATTTCATAAAGATTTCTAGAATGGAGATTGCATTCACTATGATAAATTTTAATTTTCTAATTCTAGATCAAAATTAGTTGAATCACTTTCGTGGAGATTTGTGTGAATGATGTGAGCAGCCTTGTCAACCCAAACGAGCGGACAACATTTTTCAATCCGTGGCGGAAAGATTTTTTGAAATTCAAAGAAATGAAGTTATACCACTGAAAATAACCTCGCGTCATGCGAGATAAATGTTCCTGAAACATTAATCGTGTTTTTCTCGGCACTACATTTTCCAACCTTGCAACCAGTATATTTCCGAAACTCTCCATCCGTGTAATTTGAAATGTCTATGCATTATTTTTAGTAAAATTGACGATGACGCAGTTCGTTTAATATGTTAATAGTTCAAACTGATGTTTTTAAGCGAAACCATTTTACAATTTTAAATGATAAACAAACTTATCAAACTCGTTCTCCGTCGAAAATATCAATTATAAGTGATAATTTATGTATCTGTGGTTATAAATGAAAATGATGCATATTAGATATGTTTATTCGCTTTAAAGTAATTATTATTTCAAGTTCTTGCCGTTAATACTTCCTGTCGATAATATCCTGTAGTTTTCTTTTCAGTGAATGATTATTATATTTTCTTCGCATTGCACATTTAAGGACATTTAGGTAATTTCAGTAATTTCAGTAATTTAAGTAGATTTTGGGTAAAACAAACCTTTAATTATTATTGCGCTAACAATACACTGTATCTATAATTGTATACCAAAAGTGGCGACTTCGATGTTAATGCGAATTGTTTGTAAATAAACAATTTTTTAAAAAAGAGAGAGAGATAAGTAAAGGTTACTGGTATATTTAAGTTTTTGTTAAAACAAGAAGAAAAGAATCTTAATGGATATTTTAGAAAAACAACTGCATTGCTATATGGTGGTTCTGTAAGTATATCTAAGGACGCGAAAATAATTTATTGAATAAAACTAATGCGTTGTCACTTTGCACTAATTTGTCGACAACAAGAAATTTCGGTTTTTTCTTTCGCTTTTATGTGTATATCACATGTATGTAATAGTGTTCTATTTTCAGTAAAATGAAAATATATGTAGAACATAAATTCGGGCATTTTATTTCAGACGAGATAAGCTATAGCATATGCAGATTAATAAAGTGTAAAATAAAAATAGAGTGACGTAAAGCAGAAGCACGAATAATCGTCGCATTTTCCAAATTTCGTGGATTCAATTTAGTTGTCTCGTTTCGTCATGAAATTGCATTATTTTTTTCAACCTACGAAAATTTGTTTCCACGCATTTTTCTTCTAATAAATATATAAGTTGCACACTCTATATTTCAGTACGTCAATTAAATTTTTTTAAATTGTATCGAGCAGTGTTTTTCCGTACAAACGCAGATACGATATGGGATTTAAAGCGACACAGTATTTGCTACATTATGTGTAAATGGAAAGATTTTCTCAAGGTTTTCGAGCAGTTTAACTTTGTATGTTGTGTAACGTATTATGTAAATTGTTTTTCTGATGTGTATGTGCCAGCCAATGTGTGTAAGTTTTCTTACTTGTAAGTAAGTCGAGTCACGTGCAATAATCCCGCATATAATTAATCATTACTCGCATTGATCAAATAGCCGCGAATCCATGTGCTATTTAAACTGTAGTGCCCAAGGTGGTTCGGAACCCGCCTTATAAAAACTGTAGGTCCCGTCGCGAAATAACACCTGAATAGGAGTTCCAAAAGCGACGTAAAATAAGGGAAAAAAATAGCCGCGAAGAGAATTTGTTCAATTACGCGTCGAAATAGTGTCATTGTAATGACGATATCATTGTTGTAAATGGAACCTGCCTACGTAACGACTGGACAATTATTTGTAAAACAGGTGTACGGTGTACGCGAATGTTATGCAAATAGGGAAGCACAATCGAATTGGTTACCGTCGACCAAGCGCATTTTCTGCAACACCTTCACATATTGTTGCTACTTTACAACCGAGAAAATGTCGTTCCATCACAAAGGAATTGTCACTCGAATGTTACTATTTTCCGCTTCTTTGTTTCTGGAGAACGATAGAAACCAGGGACAAGAAAATAAATCTCATATTTTACTATTTAATATTATTTGCTACTTTACAACCGTGAACGTGTCGTCCATTCCAAACGTAGCCATTTTACACGTCTTTGTTTCAGGAAAATTATATAAACCAGGGACAATGAAGTAATTCCCATTTTTTGCTGTTCTACTACAAAAACATGAATAATTTCTTCTTTATGGACACCGTCTAAAAAAAATGAGAATTACCTATGACTGTTCATTCATCCGTCAAACTATAACGGCCCCACTTTTTTTCACCTTTCTGTTCACCTTGAGTTTCCCATTTTTTGCACACGTTCGTCTATAAAATCGTGAATTTCTCATGTTTACGTTTTTCGGTATAAAATCCGTAGTTCCAAATGTTTACATGCGTTTCTATACCCCGTTCTTTACGCGTTGACCTATCAAAATGTGCATTTAAATAATCATGCACGAACTTGGAACCGACTAAACGAACTTTAACACGATACATAATACAGTAAATCCTCTATAGACGCGACAGCCTCGGGGGTATTTGGTCGCATCTATCGTATAGGGTAGCTATTTTTTATCTCTGAAGGCCGAGCCGAACGTAGAGAAGGACAGCGCGTGTAAATAGAGACTACGCGCGGTTCCCCCTTGTGCGGTCGATCGCGCTACAATGAAATTAAGGTATTAGAGTGTTTAAATTGGGGTTTTATGATACGTGATATATCATTCTCAGGTGTGGAATAGCATTAGTACAATACAACAATTTCCCTCTTAGCACCGTTGTTTACCCTGTACAGTATTTTATCCATAGATGTCCCAGAACTATCCCCACTACTGCGGGATGTACCCCCTTGAGGGGCCGAAAATTATATTTAAATTAGAGAATTCTTTATTTTTTTATGGAACTTTCACCAACATATTCGTGGCATTTTTCTCATGCAAAATGATACCAAATATGATATATAATTCCGATTAAATTTACTTGTGTAATGGAAGATGAAAGTTTCGAACGCAAGGAGGAACAGCGTATGGCAGTGATGGGCACGGGTAGGGCCCCTCAAACGCCTGCTTCCCCCACCAAACTTCCTTTCGTGGCGCTCCTCGCGGCTCCGATGCACGAGGCCTGCGCACTGCTTGCGACGGACGAAGCGCGTCTTTCTTTTATAGTAACGACGGAAGCTGGTGGGGGACAGTAGGCGCTACGGTGGGGACCAGTGTAGCCAGACGGTCCGGCTCAACGGCTCAAGCGGCCCCTTACGTCTCCGTCCCTCGCCTAGATGCATGCCTCCGCTATCCCCACTCTTACCGCTACCGCTGGCGCGACCGAGTGCTAGAATGAGAGCGGTAGCATGCTACCGACTCGGTCGCGCCAGCGGTAGTGGTAAGAGTGGGGATAGCGGAGGCATGCATCTAGGCGAGGGACGGAGACGTAAGGGGCCACTTGAGCCGTTGAGCCGCACCGTCTGGCTACACTGGTGGGGACGGCTTTGCCTCAATTGAGGCAAAAATGCCCATCACTGACGTATGGGAAGTTCTTTGAACTGTGCCGGCGACTGCGACCCTCCGCGTCTCTTTCTTTCCCATTTCTTCCTTGCGCCCCAAACTTTCATCGTCAATTAAACCACCAAATACAGTTGAAATTATATCGTGTTTGGTATCATTTTGCATTAGAAGCCTCTCAAGCTTGATTGTCCTTCTCTACGTTCGGAAAAACTCCAAGAATAGTATCCCTGGCGTATAAATGACCCTGGGCAGACCCGTTTTGGAGACTTGCATCGAAAAAATACTGTACTAAGTGGGGGGGGGGGGATAGTCTTGGTCGCATCTATCGTATAGAAATTGTTGCGCCTATAGGAAAGCAATTTTTATTTCCAAATATCTCGCAAACTATTATTACCTCTCTGCACTTACGGTCGTATGATATTTGATACGAAAAATAAAAACGGGGTAAAATAGATTGAATTATATTTGCATGGTCTCGAGGTGATCGAATACAATTTTTAAAATAAATATGCTACTCCTTATTTTCAGTTTCCGATGTCCATTGTATTTTTATTAATTCATGCTCGTCATACTCTATTTTGTTATTTGTAGAAAGATCAACATTTATTCACAACAACGCTGCGATGCAACGACCATTTCCTCCTTCCGACCTTTCCTTATCACAACATTTTCTAAATCGGTAAATTAACTACACTGGTGGTCAAAATGATAAGGCACCTCAAGGTTTTTAGCAATGAACATTCATTTGTATATATCTGTGGTTGTCAGGAAGAACGCCGCATGTCACATAATTTCACTTTCGAGATATTGCCGTTTCAAGTTTTGGTCACTAATGCTTTGCCATAGGATACCGGTTCAATTGCATTATGTTTTTAAGCCTTTCGAATTTATTTTCATGACTTTTTTCTGATAAAGACGTAAATCCTACACTATAAATCTCAATCAATGCATAAACTGAAATTTTTTGAAATTGCGACTATGCGGCGTTTTTCCTGGCAACCACAGATATATCCCCGAAGAAAGTGAATACATATACAACAAAATAAGGTACTAACTTTTATATAATATACTAAAAATTAAATTACTCGTTCAAACCATTTATTATTTCTATGAAAATTGACTTTTAGTGTGGAGAGAACGCTGTATCTTACACAAAATGCAAAAAGTGGTATTTACCAAAGATCTAGAACCGGAAATTTTCATTTGGGAGACGACGATCGTGCAGGTGCACCGAGAAAGTTCAATAACGGTGAGTTAGAGGAATTGCTCAACGAAAAGACCCAGACGCAAGGAGAATTGGCAGAAAGATTGCGTGTCACCAGACAAGATTTTATTACATCTTATGTATTTGATTTTATGAATATGGAAAAAAGGGGAAAGAACTTATTTGCACACCTGACATATACCCAGTGAAATAAATTTGGTATAAAATTCCTCGGGGAAGCATCTTTACAATTTTAAGAATCGCAAATAAAGAATATTAGAACCCGTCATTCAATAATTAATTTACAATTATTGAGATTGTAAGAATGCGTGAGGAATTATTTAGCAAGTTGGTTTCTTTCGCTACACATCATAAAACAAAATGGCCAAAAATTTGGATAGAAATTTGGATGTTCCTGTTATTTTTCTAAAATACTTTCAATGTTCCGTAAGCGTTAATGCGAGTCGCGGTAAATCGAGGCGATAACATCAGGCCAACCATTCTGCAGGAGTTGGGATGCGACTCCTTTTGTCAGCTCGCGCGGGCTCGAGTGAAAGGGAGTCCATGGTGTGCGCGAGTGAATTAGCGCGACAGCCAGTCGCGCGAATGAATGAACCATCAATAAGCGTCGATAAATGTGGATAGACACGCGGTGGTCGTGCTGTGAATTTTAAACGGCGTCGTATTCAGACAGAATCGCGAAAGCCTGCGCCAATACAGTACATTTTCCACCGCGCCAATACGCGATAGTGCGCTCTCGCGCGTGACACCGGAATTATCGGCGCACAAGAGGATCCTGTCCTCATGGAAAAATTTTTTTCAATAATTCGCGCCCGTTCGAGCATCCTCACGGACACCCGGGGGAATTAAAACCGAGGCTAATGTCTTCATCCAATGATCACAACGGAGAGCTATTTTTAGGACAACCATGCTCGCTCATTTGCATTCGTGCACACCGTTTCTACGATTTTCGAATCGGTTTCCTCGTTACAGTTCATTCAGTTTAGAGATAGTGTAAAATGAACACATGTTTCGCAAAATCCGTATTTTGGTCAAATATTTCTCTTTTTTTTTATTAATTCAATGTGAATCTCGAGGAAGAGATTATTTCTGTGGCTGTAAGGAAGAACGCCGCATGCCACATACTTTCACTTTCGAGATACATATTGCTATTTAAAGTTTTGATCACTAATTCTGAACATAGGAAATCGGTTAAATCGCATTATTTTTCTTAGCCTTTCAAATTTGTTTCCATGGCTTTTTTCTGGTAAATAAGTAAATCCTATACTCTAGTATAGCTCAATTACTGCGTAAACTCAAATTTGAGCATTATTTGGCAAAAAAATATTAAAAATACTATTTAATATTTTATTTTGCTTAAAGAAAATAGTATTTTAAATAAGATATAGAATTTCGAAAATAAAATATTTCTATTTTAACAATCTGAACCCCAAAATAAAATATTTCTATTTGAACAATGTGGTCCACAAAATAAAATATTTCTATTTTAACAATCTGAAACACGAAATAAAATATTTTACTGTTTGCATTGTTATAATACTCTGAGAAACCGCATAAACATACAGTCTATCTTATCGTTAAGAAACGATTTACACTCAAATGTATTGAATTCGAACCATTATTTTCAGCAATAATATTTAAAATTGAAATTTTCAAACATTACTGCATCAAATAAAATATTTTATTGTCACAAATTACAGCATCAAATAAAATATTTTATTTTCAAAGTTGTACACCTGCTTTAAAATAAATAGGACTATTTAGTATTTACTATTTAAAATACTATTTTCCCCAGCTCTGTAAAGTTAGTCGGTTGACTAATATTGTTGATATTAAAGTTGTACGTTCCACAATATTGTAATGCATGTTTGTGTAATGTTGTGTAATGTAAAAAACCATGGTCGTCACATACAATACGTGTTAATACATTGTTTATTTATTATGCATTGTCTAATCGACTATAAACGACTTTCTACTTTAATTTAAGCTCACTCGTACAGATTTGCAATAACCACTTTTTCTGAGCAATTGATTTTGTTTCTATAAATTTCGCGAAGAACAACAATTGCTTCGCTTGAAAACTCAGGCGACTAATGTTGAAGTTTAGCATACTTTCTACGGTATGGAATAAATTATTGCAAAGTTGAGAGTCTCCGTTTTGATACGATCTATGAAATTTCTCGCTTATAAACTATACGAGGCAAGAAATTTCACGGTGGTATTATCGGATGAAAAATGCTCAAAATTAAAAATGACGAAATTCTGATTCGGAAGAAAAACTGAATCGAAACAGGTAATGGCTACAGTTTGGAACTTCCCATTCTGAATACTCGTACAATTCCTCGAACTCGTGTTTTCGATGGAAAGCATCGAATTCTAAATTAAAACTCATTTGAAATTCAGAACCTTCTGAATGGAACAGCGTTGACTTCCGAGGCTAAAGCAATTTTGAACGTTCTAGCTGTGATTAGAGTGCTGTACAATAATGCACACTTACACCGTCTGACAAAATTTCTAGAAAACTTATGTATATGTACGTGATTAGACACAGAAATAATACGTGCGTTTGTATCAATCTTATATTACAGGGTGTCTCAGCCAAAGCAGACCACCTAAATGTCTCCTTTATTTTTAATGACACTAACAATATTTATGGCATAATTTAAATGGTATCGAAGGAGGAATATCATAGAAGAACAATTTTTTCTGTCCGGTTATTTTTTCATAGTTTTTTTCAAGGTCATCGTTCTTTTTTTATCGGGAAAATTTCTTTTTTGTTATTCCATCTTGTAGCGGCTGAAAGAATACATTTGAATATGCTCAAGCCATTACCTTCAGGTGACCTTGAGTCCAAAAAAATGTGATAAAATTGTAGGATAATATTAGGATTACTTTTGGACTTATTGTTCGTGTTATAACATTATAAGTGCACACGTTATAAGTGCTCAAAGTGATGTCCAACCTACCAACCAACATGATGGTTGCCCAGCTCATTATTCACGAGCAGCGGTTCAAGTGTTAAATAGAAAATTCCCCAATCGTTGGATTGGACTTAATGGTCACACTTTGGCCAGCACGTTCACCAGATTTGACCCCATTAGATTTCTTTCTCTGGGGAAAACTAAAAGAAGAAGTTTACCAACAGCAACCAACCACTCCAGAGGACATAACAAATCGCATAATTAGAGCTTGTGCTGCTATCTCATCGGAAACAGTAGAAAGAGTATTGCGATCCATGATTGATCGTGCCAGAAAATGTATTGCTACCGACGGACCTCACTTTGAGCACTTATAACTTATATTTTTTTGGACTCAAGGTAACCTCGAGGTAATGACTTAAGCATATTCAAATGTATTTTTTCAGCCGCTACAAGATGGAATAACAAAAGAAAAATTTTGAACTATGAAAAAATAACCGGACAAAAGAAATTGTTCTATGATATTCCTCTTTCGATACCATTTAAATTATGCCATCAATATTTTTCGTGTCGTTAAAAATAAAGGAGATATTTAGGTGGCCTGCTTTGGCTGAGACACCCTGTATAGCAATTGCAAAGAAAAACTACTGTTCTTCAGTATTGCTTCCAGCTCATTAAAATGATTGGAAAAAATGAATACCTATCTAGCAGTTGTGTCTTGCAATTAATGCAGACAATTCTTATTTTGCATGAAAATCCGCAATCTGTTAGGTAACACCATAACCTTCTCTGTTTTAGTTTGATTAGATACTTCGATTTTCCCCAATTTTATGGTCGCAGAGTCAGAGGTGTTGCAATTAATGTAGACAATTTTTTTATTTCGCATAACAATCCGCAGTCTCTATTCATTAACGCGATAACCTTCTCGGTTTTAGTTTGATTAAATACTTCGATTTTCCAAAATTTGTGTGGTCGCTGAGTCAGCGGTGAACGATTGTTGTATTGTATTTTCCAACGTGTAAATGACACCAATTATCTTCGTTAGCATGTGTGGAAATAACAGCTTGATAGGCCACGTTAACGAGTTTGATCGATCACTTTCTACCAGGAACAGTATAATGCTGTGTCAAACCAATGAAAACGATACTAGTCCGTCATCAGACAGTCTAGCAGGCGTATCGCGCATCGAGGCTGCGCGATAAAAAGATTACCAGGAACACGGTGCTGTCTGTGAAACAGGAATGTAAGTGGAAAAAAGGTGAACAAGGACAACTAGCCACTTGAATCCCGATGTGGTTTGGTCCTACGAAGGAAGGTGTTCTATTCGACGACTAAACCGGAACTCGTTTATCTGGCACAAAGAGGGGAATCCCTGAGAAACACGTAAACAAGTCCACCAGAACTGTCTGCGTGCTGGCCACGCAATTATTATCTGCATAAATTATTATGTTAAAAAATGATTGAAGTTATATCTCTGCAGATAATAACAGCGTGATAATAATTAACGTTCGCTGCAACATCGCACGAGCGCGACAATCGCAATTTCATTTTCCACGTACCGGGAATCAAATTAATTTAATGTATGCTGTTATTTACGATCGTGACATAATATTTCACATTTTATGAAAGGATTACAATTTCGATGGGCGTTGTAGCAACAAACGCTGGTGGTGGACGCGTTCTGCTCATCGAAGACGAATCAATTAATTTCTGTTTAGTCTGCTTAAATTGCAGGTGGTTATCGAAGGAAGTGATTAGATAGAAATCCCTCTCTTTTCTAGGCTGCAGAAGTGTCACTAATTTCAGTAGGAGTATTTATATAATTTTTATACTAGTGAATTTTCATAAAATATACTTAATTTGTATGATAATTAAATTTAGTGAGGAATATTTTATTGTTTCAACATTTAATTTCAGTACGTATTTCGTCAGGCAGGATATAAATGAAAATCTGAGACAATGTGAGACAACGGAATCAGTTTAAAATTTAATGATAATTTAATCATTTAAGCAGAGCAACAATTTAGTTTTATAATACAAGTAGGATAAATCTAATACATTATAATAATTAAGTAAACAATTAATAATTTGCGTAAATATTCTCCGTGGCTTTGTTAAAGAGTTCTTAACGAAAAACACGGACCAATCAGAGCGCGGCGTTGGCATTGGCCGAGTCGGAAATCGTCAGCTGAAGCCGCGCTCTGATTGGTCCGTGCTTTTCGTCAACAACTCTGTAACAAAGCCGCGCAGAACATTTCCGCAAAGGAAAAAGTGACTTCAAGTGACTTCAAGAATCATCCCGTACAACATTTTTGAAACTCTACAACTCTCAAATTTTTTTGGTATCGTATGAGCCTCATTTTACCATTCAACTTTGTCCTTCAGACATTTGACGTATCTTTAAAAACAACAAAGATATTCGAGGTGGTCAAGTTAGGTGAAATACCCGGTATAAACGAAGAAATAATTGAACTGTGTAATCGTATAAAATAATTGTATAATATAAACGTGAAATACAGGAAATAGAGTGTAATAGAATTAAAAACCGAGTCCTTTCCAGAGCAATCGTGGCTTAAAGTAAACCAAACTATAAATGATAACCTTTCCTGATCTCGATCAAGGTTCTCGTTTTACTGGGTCACAGCGGCAATAGACGGCGACGAAATGACAAAAATGGACGGCTGACGTGACCATATCAGTGCTTCCAACGCATTACTTAATTACCTGATTCCCGGCAAATAGGACGAGTGTGCTCCACACAAGTTTCCGAGGTGTTCCGACTCGTTCGACGAGTCTCGATCCGCGAAAAACATAAAAAACGACACGGCTATAGCCTTTGCTCTTTCCATTGAATCGGTCGGAGGCCTCCCAAGAATATGTAAAACGAAATCCTCGCGGTCAGACACGCGGGGCCGTCTTCCACGTTAACGGACAGATGGTCCTTATAAATGTCGTCGCAGTAAATTAATTTGTCATGCAAACTGCGTCGGCAATCTTCTCGCATTCGCGGGATTTCACGGACCACAATTTGACAAGCTGCACGCGCGCACGTTTAACATACATATAATACATAGAACAGGTAAGTGCATAGGGGACCGAGTGCATTTATGTTCAGAAATCGCCACTTCAAACCCTTTGTGCTCGCACGTTGTACTTGATGCAATGTTTAATTTCAAACGCGAGTTTTGACGCACTCGAGAGCAATCCCTTTCGTTAAGTGGGAAATAAATTCCGGTATCATTTTCCAAATTTGCGTTTGTACATGTAATTATTTATATTTGTTTGTCAGCTTAACCATTACTGTTTTAACAATGTATTCTGCAATAAAAGCAATTGATGCGTGTTGCCTTCTGAAAGATGATTGAATTTATTTAGACTTTGTAACATGTTCATTATAATATGTAATTGAACAGTGAAATTTTCATAAAAGTGACTGTAATTTCGATAATTGTGCAATAAAAAATTGGTCGTTCGATCGTGTAGATTTTGTAAGAATTTCATTGTAATGTGTGCTTGAACAGTGGAATTTATTCGGAATACAATACAATAAAATTCGGGATCCAATAAAAAATTGGTCGTTTGATCGTATAGATTTCTGTAAGATTTTGATTACAATGTGTGGTTGAACAGTGGAATTTATTCGGGATTCTCATAGAAGTGTCTTTGTAAGTTCGATAATTGTGTAATAAAAAGTTGGTCATTTGATCGTGGTGGGTATAGCGTTAATGCAATGACAGCACGTAGTAAGGATGATATCAGTTCATGAGTAGTTCTCTAATAATTAATGGCTCCGATATGTTTGAATCGAGCGCACTAGTTTTCTTTGAAATCGTAACCCCAAGAGAAATTATTGGATTATGTTACTCGAGAGATGACTTATTGATTCGAGATAGGTTCAAATCCTTTGTAAATACAATGAGAAATGTAAGCAGTACATCCAGACACAATCAAATCTTGATCAAACAGACATAACCCTTTTACGAGTACTTTAATCAGAACACTCGAGCAAACTCGAACTTTTTATAGTTGAAATAAATGCAATTCAATTGCAGATTAACAAATTATTTTCACAGTTATGATTAACAGTAAATGCAGAGAAACAGTAAAAGTTACATGTATTGTATGTATTCATAAATAAGAAATGTTTGTTAGGATACCACGAATGTATCTTTATAATTTCAATAATTGTAAAATGAAAAATATATGAAACCAGTCATTCGACCTGAGATGGTATAGCGTTAAAAAGTATAATTTGTTAAAAAGTATAGCCCAATTCATGCTAAATAGCGTCTAGCAGTAATATCTAATTAATGTCTAAAAATGCATTTTGAATCCCACCTTGTTGTCAGTGAAATAATTTAAATAACAAAATTCCGGATAGGTCTTGGTCAAAGAGAAGAACATTTCTCTTAAACTTAAAGTCTCCGGCTCGCTATTATACAGTCACTAAAACCATTAACCACATTCAGAGCACATTAGCTCCTAAAGAAATATTTGAATAGCTCCTCCGTAATGATTCATTCGGCAAGGGCACGGTTAAAAGAAATCAATCATCCTCCGACAGAATTTCCCGCGTAGAATCGATCGTTCTACGCTTCTACAGTTACATATATATATTCCAAGAAACGTTCTACGCCATTCTGCACTCTATTGCGTCAACCAGGTTCGCAATAACGAGGAATTTTATGCATAATATGCAGATTTCCTCATTCATACAACGTCGTCCGGGTTATTACTGAAATGTATAAATTAATTTAACTAATTTGCAATTACAATCGGGTTCCCTTAACGTGTTAACTGCCATCATTCCTATACGGGGACACAATTTTTTGAGAAGATTTAAAAACTGTTTATGATACTGACATATTCAGTACTTCAAAGACTGGGACCGATAACGTGCAAGATGCTAGAATAGATAATAAATGTTAACTTTCCAGTTCCAGCTTTACTAAATTAACCAGTTTGATGCTGTACATTTTCTGTAGGCCTGGAATTATCAGCATTAACCCTGGAATAAGTAAATGAATGTACAGTGGTACCTCGATATACGTCTGCTTTGGAGTACGTCCAATTCGGAATACGTCCTGTTCGGACGTGACAAATTTTGCTCGGTATACGACTTCTGTTCGGTATACGACATAAACTTTTTGTGTAAATTCTGCATCATTGAAAAATAATTATCTCAGAGGAAAAATCAAATTAATAATCAATTACATTCCGAGTTGGTGTATTGTTAACTGACTGTTCATACAAGTACGGACAGTTAAACCAGGTGAGCCTAGTGAAAAGCGACAGAAGACTGAAAAAGGAAAAACCCCAGAATGTCTGGTTTTATTGCAAGGGGATTCAATCTCATTTTTTATCAATGTGTTTAAACAGTGTTTAAATTATTTTACAACCCCATTAATGTAGGTATAATATCAATAGGAGTTTCTTTTTACATCAGAACGGATTAATCATTTTTACATCAGTTCTTCTGGGAAAGGTTGGTTTGGTATACGTCCTATTCGGTATAAATCCAACATCGGATTAAGGTCGTATACCGAGGTATCACTGTATTTGCTTAAAATATTGTGAATGCAGCACAACTCTGAATTAAAATTTGAAGCGAAACTGGTTGAAACCATTACCAGAGGATTTGGAATTCAATTTGTTGCGCAGGACATTCTCAAGGATGAAGAATGTGAATCGGATTAGGTCGACAGTAGCGTCGTTGATCTAGCGCAGCATGTTCACCAAAATTTAGTGAAAGTTCGTAAATTCCAGCGGCCCTAATTTCATTATCGGGACGACCACGGAGAAAGCATGTTCTCGGAGGGTCCCCCGTTGGTGAATACGAAACGCAACCAGATCGCTGGATCCACTGTTCTCCCAATGATTTAATTTTAACAACTAATATGCATACAGTGGGGTGTACAAAGTATTCGTACACCTTTTAAAAACTAATAACTTTTTTATAATTGTACCAAACCACCTAATCTTTTATAATCAATTAGAAGCATTGGTTTGCGAAATGATATGCAAAAAAGATTTTCCAGAAATTATAATTTACAAGGTTACATGCAAAAATACAAAAGGGATTTTTTAAAACTATTTTATTTGGGCCCTCTATGTTTTGTAGATCTATATTAGTTAATTATACACACATGCTGAAAATTTCGTCGGAAAATGGTGAAAATCGTAGTTTTACACGACTTTTCATCAATTTCTGCTTAAAATTTGATTAAATTTTCACAGTATGTGTAACTAACATATATTTCAAATTTTCATTAAGGGCACAAATAAAAAGTTTTAAAAAATGCCTTTTTTATTTTTGCATGTAACCTTGAAAATTATAATTTTTGGAAAATCTGTTTTTGCATATCATTTCGTAAACCAATGCTTCTAATCGATTATAAAAAATCAGATCGTTTGGTACAATTATAAGAAAGTTATTAGTTTTTAAAAGGTGTACGAATGCTTTCTATACCCACTGTATAAAGAATACTCGAATACTTGTAGAATGGAATTGGTTACGAACGTGCATCATACCTGGACGTTTGCATGATCTTGGTGTTACATAATATGCATACATTTCAAACATGCAGAATTTTGAAGAATGATTAGTGGGAGAAATTTTAAGATGGTCGGAGAAGAGAAGAACTCAAAGATGGTAGGAGAAGAATCTTACGTATCATATATGTATATCGAAAACAAAACATACTTTTACGTTTAAGCATTTGCACTCCAATTGCAAAACACCACTCGAAGACTGACGACTCCGTAACAGTGGCTACGTCACAATATCTGTGCTTAATGAATTATACAAAATTTAGATCAATTGTATACATGTTGAATACTGTCATAAGCCTTCATAAACTATTTTTTATTTTGTAAGGGGTTCAGGATAGGATTCAACATGTATGCAATTGATCTAAATTTTGTATAATTCATGAAACACAAACATTGTGACGTAACCACTGTTTCGGAGTGATCAGTCTTCGAGTGGTGTTTTGCAATTGGAGCTCATAAACTATTTTTTATATTGGTATTACGGAGGTAATGAAAAATATTAATAGAAACGTTCCGGTAAATTTTCCAGGTTTCCCAGTGACACATATAAAGTGCACAAGATCAAGATCTGGGTCAAATCCCATACTCTGCATGCGCATTGTGAGCGACAATATGTATATTATCAGTCGATCGAAAATTGGGAAAAAATGCGTGATAAGAAATTTCCAGGCATCGACAATCAGCTGCAACGGTAGCAATAATAATTATAGAAATAGTGGATATAACGCGATCCCTGGATTCCGATCTAAGGCGAAGACGTAGAACGTGGTCATAGTACCTTGAGCTATCTATAGATTACGAGAACATAATAAATTCTAATCGAGGTTCTTTTGTATAAACGATTATCTAAAGATAGGCGGCTGCCCGGAGAAATCACCTACATACTTTATTTATACGATATGAAATTGTTTGTCGACACAGCACGGACTGATTGCAACTACAATTTTTAACGAATCGTTCACGTTTCGCCGGACGGAGGTCGTGTTTTTGTCGATTCCAGGTGCGGCGCGGCGAAAATCATTTGCACATTCTGTGCGCAGATATTAATGGACAATAATTAATTTTTTCCATTCGTTACATTTGGTTGCATTTATTTCACCTTTGCGAATCAGATTTTCCAATTATTCATGGCACAAGGAATTCGATAAATTCGATACTCTTTTCCCTCATTTATCAAAATACGATCATTTCGTTTTTTCATCTGAATAATGTTTATTATTCGGGATTTCTTGCTTGGCAGAGAGAAATAATTTCATGAAATTTTGTCTGTCGGGAAACAAATCGCTAAACTGCTTTCTGTGCGAATTGAAAAATTGTCTGCATCGATTGGAAGAAGAATTAAAAAATTAATAATTTCAGTAGACCGAAAAATAATAGTATTTATAAATTTCTTGAATATTTTTATGGTTTCATGTTCCATCTACTCAGTTTTATCACGAATGTACTATATAAAATCCGCTGTGATCGAATTAGGGATCAAGAATGCACTGCAATGTGCAGTGACTATGTTAGCAAAAAAAACTCGATAAATCCTAGGTCGCAGAAAGAAATACTGATGACCTTGATAACACAGGGGAAAAAGTTACGTCCAGTCAAGACTTTCTCCAATGACGTGCTCGCTGCTTGAAATCATCATTCTTTGTCGTCAATGTATTTTTCAATAACATCTACCGAGCCAGAAAACTTCTGAAATGTTTATTTACATTTTTATTTTTGTTTATATTAGATTATAGAAAATGATAATAGATTTTACTGACGAACAAAATTGAAAAAGAACGGTCTGTATTGAAACATTTATAATTGTACTTTAGTTAAAAATATTACTGAGAGTACAAACGAGAAAATAATATTTCGATTTTATTTTATTCTGAAATGAATTGGACTTTCTTAAAATATACAATCAATAGCACGAAAATCTATCAATAAAGTCGATCATTAGGAGAGATCACAAATTGCTCGTAGCTTCCTCACGATCACAACAGAAACCGTCGAGACAATATGTATTTGTCGTCGTAACAGAGACGCATCAAAACAGGTGGTCGTCTGAGATAGCATTTAGCATGAATTGAGGAAAAGTGTGGCCTCCGTTTTCGTAAAATTGCATCATCTCGTCACGAATTATAATTTCATTGTATCGCTGCATTTGTTTATCTATGCACCGTAATACATGCCGCGCATTTGATTAATGACAAAAATGGATACGCGAGATACAAAACTGAGAAGACGTTACATGACTTTAATAACCCTTTGCACTCCGAATTATTTATTAATTATTTATTATTTATCAATTATTAAGTGTTTTATTTGAAATTTACTCCAAAGGACAGTTCCTTGACTGCTACTTATTTTAAACAATTTTGTTTACTAATTATATTAAATACAGCTCTCAAACTTTCTTGTAATTTATATTTGTGGAACTTATATTTGTTTTTAACTAAACAATAAGAAATTAAATAAATAAAGTAAGAACCAAATACATATAAAAATCCGTTTATTTTACATTTTCGTCAAGTATTGTGGATGAAATACATATATTAAACATATCTATTTTTTATTTTCAATTCTACAATTTTTTAATGTGGGGTCCCTTGAGGACCCCACATCGTTATTAGTGGTGCCAAAAAGTATACAGCATTTTAAGGGTTAAGACTATTGTTATAGTATTTCCGACTCGTTAAAATTGTGAAAAGTTTTTGTAAGAAATGAAACAAAATGTAACTGGTATATGAAACCGGTCATTTTGTAGTACGGTTAGTGTTGAAATAATGGTTCGTGTATTATTGCTTTCAGAAATGTTTTTGCGTGCTCTTAAACAGCGCTTATCTTGAACCACCTTGTATAATACTATGTAACTGTCCTCGATAAAGAAAAAGATTGCGCGGTCAAAACAAAGGAATCGAAGCGTGTTATTAGCAATAAATTCACATTAATTCGATACGAATGTAACCTGTCTTTTATCGTGCTGTTCGAAGCTGTTCAATTAGTAGTTGCAAATTGTAACATAAATTAGTATTCGCTGACGTCGCGTCGGCTCTTCAAAATCACGTCGGTTCCGATATTTGTGCTGGTGTTAAATAATTCATATAGCGTTAATAATTTGACTGGTGGTACAAACTAATTACAATAGTCAACCAATGTTCAAAACAATGGAATTCTGATTTCAGGTTACTCCAGACTGCTGTTGCATGTAATTGAATTTCCAACATAATTTCATTGAAAAGCGAAACGTTTTGAAGTGTTCTACATTTTCAACAGAATAATTATCCTTTGGATTACATTTTTTATATGAACTATGTCACTGATTAGTTAGATAATACTCCAGACTGCTGTTGAATGCAATTGAATTTTCAACATAATTTCATTGAAAAGCGAAACTTTTTAAAAATGTTCTACATTTTCAACAGAATAATTATCCTTTGGATTATATCGTTTATATGAACTACGTCACTGATTAGATAAATAATAATATATTGTGTCTGTCAGCAATTCTAACAAGATAAAAATAGCATCCATGTTGCCATAAATGCATCAAATCCGCAGTGAAATGATTACTTTCTTACGAAAAGACTGCAATAATTAATCAAAATATTTACAATGAATCGATCAACGTCCTTTAGCATTAAATTTTGTCCAACTGAAACGATATCATTTACATCAATTTCCCGAAATCATTTTGTCCTAAACGCAAAAGAATAGAAGAGAAATATTCTACACTGCTTTCGAAGTTTCTTTTCAGTAGAACTTCGAAACTCCGTCTATTGCAGCGCGATAGATGCAAGTCGAAGACTCTATGCAACGGCCAGTTCATTCACAGCGGCAGAATTACCGAGGACAGTTAACGCAAGTAGACAATAAGCGTAACGTCAACTGCTATCTGTATTCGAGTAGTCCGCGAAGTATATACGTTCCAAGGTTGAAGCAATATCATGACCTTTTGCAATCTCTGCGCTCCAGGCAGCATGTAACTTGCACCGTTCTCTCTTGCATTAATTTTGAAACCGGTCGCGAGTTGACCGTAATACGATTAAAAAGAAAATAAAACAACCCGGAGGAGAGAACGAGCGATGATCGTTTCTCAGGGGAAAAAAGCATCAAACCAAATACGACGTCGCACAAATTGCCAGCGAACTGCTAACCCAGTTACCGGCATGGTGTTCCGTGATAACCATCTTTAATATCGCCCCACGTTTATTGCACGAAATTAACAATCATTCTTTTACGTTCAGAATAAACTTTCTGGAAACTCACCTGCAGCGTTCGTTTGAAAAATTATGATTGCACAGAGCTTCGAAAATTTCATCACCTCACTACGAAACCTAAACGACGATTGCAACTTCCGGATAAATAATCTCGCCTACTAAAACACAGTTTATGGCAACGATAGAAATCAGAGTTGTGCTAATTCAATTATATTGTAATTCAATTACGCAATTGAATATTACATTGTATTTCAATTATATAGTAATTCAACTACGTCGTAACTCAATTACATAATTCAAACCTTTCAATTAATTCAATCACTAAGTGTTTTAATCAGATGTGTAATTGAAATACAATATAATTGAAATACGATATATTTGAAATACAATATATTTGAAATACAATATATAATTAAAATACAGCTCTCCAAATTATAGCGCAGAACTTTGGAACAGTGCGATATATTTATATGTTTTTCTTTCATATGCTTGTTTGCTGCTGTGCGGTGTAGTTTCTATTCCACGTCCTCGTTCATAATGCGTAACGCTATTTCATGTTTATGGTTGAAATTTTAAAAATTTGTAACGCAGAAGTTATTTCTCTTCAGATATTATAAGTTTATAAATAATAAATTCCTTCTGTTTGAAATCTACACATGGATTTTTCAATCTCTTCTTACCTACTACTTTATCATTTTAATTTTTAATTTTAATTTAATTACGTCGTAATTCATAATTAATGTAATTTAATTATAAAGTATTTTATAATTGTACTGTAATTGCAATTACGAATTATATTGCAATTTAATTAAATGGAGTAATTTAATTGTAATTCTCCACAACTCTGATAGAAATATCACTAATTACCATACATACTGTCTTGGCATCAACGCGTGATATGTTAAAGGCTATATTATGAAAAATTATTTTCTGTTACACTAAGCAAGTAAGTAACGTTTGTTCTTGTTTTAAATTCACACAACTTCAAATATAGTATTAATTATTAATTTTACAGGCGCAATTCTTAAAAATTTTCTTGGGAATGATCTAAAATAAGATCGAAACGTTGAAATAAAGATATTGTGAAAATTTGAAGATAGTGTTAGCAACAATCTACGATCGACATAAGGAAACAAATATCACTAATGATTGTAAATTTAAACAGGCTTCGTGTGTTTTAGAAACTCCCAAATGTCTATGCATGACGATTTACAATCTAATAATAAATAGAAGATCACGTTTACGATCTGCTCATGCCATCACATATTTGACTCTATTGCTCCTTTGCCGACTATACATAGTTGTTTTGACCGTGTCAAAACAGAATTCAGAAAATTTGGCACGGCTAGACTACGGATTTTATGCATTCATAGCAACAATAAATAAATTTTGTTTAATTATTCGATAAATTAAGAGATTCAATATATTTCCTAATTTATATATTACACACCCCCTCTATTTCCACAAGGTTCACCTATTTCAACAATTATTAGTAACTAAAATGTAAATTAATCTCATTGTCCGTGCTAATAAAGTAATATCAAGTGACATCTATTTTACGATAATCATTTTTCAGCAAATCAGTAGCCCCGGTAACCGACGACCTTTGCGGTGTCCAACATGTTTATTTCTGTTTGTCCACAATCGACTTAAACAATTCTGATTTTCAACACGGATCCGCAACTACCTTATTGAATTTATCGGTAGTAGACGCGAGTGTCTTTTACTAACATCGAAATTGAAATTCGAGTCGGAAGCTTCGCCATCGATTACCATTAAACCAAGATGCGTCGAGCATTCTAGGTACACTATGTTTTGTAAATTGAAACTCGGTTTGCGTCTTTAGCCAGATTATCCCAATAACTATACCCTATCACTATACATATACCCAATTACTATACCAAAGATGGCTCTTCGAGTACGCCAAAGCGCGCGAAACTTAAACAGCGAAAGTGCAAAATAATAAACCAGCGCGACTCCAGCCGCACCGTCTAATGGCAGCTTATTTTAATAGGTTGCAATAAAACCTAATGGCATAAAGGTTCGGGTTCACCGATTCGCAAGAGCCCAATAGCGCGCGTGTCCGTTCACCTCACCGGCTGTTCGGACCTTTATCTCGTAATAGAACAACGAGTCTGACCTTGGACCGGGCAGCTCCATGGCGGTGGGTTGGTGATGTTGGGGATGGTGGTGATGATGATGATGCGACCTTTCGTCTGCCTCGATCATCCCCGAGTGCATCGTCTGCTGTTGCGGATGCTGGGGATGCAGGTACACCTGTTCCGGCTGTTTCATCCACATTTTTGCAGTCGTTCTCAACAACAACAACAACTACTGCACTTGAATCACAAATCCGTTTTCTACAGGTTCACGTACTCGCGTTGACATCGAGATTTCAGTTCACGATGCGTAACGAGATTGATCGCCGTTAGACGATCGCCGCTCTTCATGATGTACTCGATCGGTTTCGCGTAGACGTGGCCACAACGAAGATAATCCTCTTCTTCTAGAGAGGATACAACGAAGAGAGATAAACGAAGAACCGTCGGGAAGAAGCTCCCGCTTAAATCGGGGACGAAACGCTCGAGGAACGAGGCTCCTCCTCGGCGTCGTTCGCCATATTGGAGAACGGGCTCTCGCAGCTCGTTCAGCTCTCTCTCCCCGTTATCGCGCGACAGCCTCTCTCGCGGCTTGTTTGTTGCGCGAATTAAAATTAGCCAGGTCGCCTGGTTAATCTTACTCGTTCGATCGCTCCGTTTCGCCGCGACCGAATGATAAAAACGTCTCTATCTCCGCGCCGGCGAACGACACGAGCGAACATTCGGCAAAAACCGGGACAGCGGCGAGGCGACCACCGGGAGGGGAGCAGGCAAAGTAACACGAATAAAACCTCGCAGCTCCGTTTTCTCGGCGATGACGCCGCGGTATAGCGATTATTGTCCCGTCAGAGTTTGATACTCGACGCCGGATTAACGACCTGCCCGCTCCGCGATCTCGTCCTCTTAGCTACCTAGCCAGAGGAAAGATCAAGAACTCGGCACACCCTTCGCGAAGGAAACGGTACAGAGAAGATCGAGTCTCTCAACGATAGCAGTTCGAATCGTGGCGGTGCGGTAACGTTCGCGCAACGTTCATTCCGCGCGACAATGATCCTCTGGCGTCAAGATCGCGCGGGCAACGAACGTTCCCGGTGGCCTCTGACACGGCCAGTGCGGATTCCTCGGTATCCCGACCTTGACACCGTGCTCCAGATCCGCGCGAGGCCGGAAACACATTAAGAAGCCGCCGGCATGTCGATCCGAGCACCCTCGGATCAAAGGGATCTTGGAGTATAGTCGCGGGTTGGCCCTCCTCAAGGTCGCCGGGCCATTAGATCGCGCGAGAAACGCGACGGAACCGAATCATAACGCAAAGGGAGCCCCGGCCTTGACACACTGTCCTCGATGCCTCTTACACTGTAGAAAAGGCAGCTATGCATTCCGTGGGTGCGAGCCGCTCCGGAACTGTGCCACTCGGACGGCGAATAGAAAACTGTCCCGTCGTCGCTTGTCCGCTTCGAACGCGTATCCTCTATTTATATGACTGCCACCGGGATCCAGTTTTGCGCGGGTTAAAAACAGCACGGTATAGCTACACACACACTTGGATCCGTCACCGTATTCGCGGATCACGCAGCAGATAGACAGTACATATAATGCACTTTAATCATGCACTAAGTTTGTAGGTACAGAATACCAGAACTCTCTCGTAGTACGCTGGATGAGTTTTATCGAGTATCAGCTTCAACACCGGCAAGACGCGGCACGCACGACAGCCGAATACGAACTGCCGGTGGAGCTGTGCCCCACTACCAGCCACAATCAGCGCTTCCCCTCCCGTCGAAGCGACCAATCGTCGTTCCCCTCGTCTTCCAATGCTATCCAAGCTCGGACCGCGCAACATGATAACAACACATTTTTAGGCGGTTCCCCGTGTGTAAGGCGGCTTCGAACCCACGCGATAAGAAACGAATTTTCGTGCACGCGCGACAACCTCGCGAAGTCGGGCGAGAGAACGTGTTGCGCCGCGAACTGGCGGGTTGAGGTGTTGGCGGGTTGAGGTGTTGGCGGGTTGAGGTGCTGACAGGGATAGACGGTTGCGACAAGGACCAACAATTTTTATCACGAAAATCAATAGTTGAAACCTGTTTTGTTTATTATTTAATACTAGACCTACCGCCGCGCCATCGGTCAAACCACCGGTTTTAGAGTTTTTATTTTAGAATTATTTTTTTTACTCCAGTATATATTGTAATCGGAATCGAGCAAAATATATATGAATTTAATCTTGTTATTTTTATAATACAATACACATCACTCGCTTCTGATGGTCGGTAGGTTTACTGTTAACGCGATCCGCGGATGAAGAAATTAATTTTCGCGCACGTCAGAATTGGACAAACAGTAATCTGATCTGTGATTATACACTAACGAGCATAACACTTTAAATCAGAATAACTTTTTTATGAATGGACCAAACGACTTCAATTTCCCTGTAAGGCTAGAAGAATTAGTTTAGTAAATGACGATAGATATGTTGAAAAAATGAATTTTTAATCGGAATTGTGAAAAACAATAGTAAAAATTGATTTTTACTAGTTTGTTAGCTGGGCCAATAACGAAAATTTGAAACATGTGTTTGGTCAACTCGTGTAAATGATATACGCTCTGAAAATTTCATTGAAATTGGTTAATTGGTTTACGAGTTATAAACGATCAAAAGTGGTAAAAATTGCCATTTTTCAAGATTTTCGGCCTTTTTACCACGTTTGATCGTTTATAACTCGTGAACCAATTAACCAATTTCAATGAAATTTTCGGAGCGTATATAATTTATACAAGTTGACCAACCACATCTTTTAAATTTTCGTTATTGGCTTAAAAGGTAGTAAAAATCAATTTTTACTATTTTTTTCGCAATTCCGAGCAAATGCATCTTCAAAATATTATATTTTTTAGACGTCATTTACTAAACTAATCCTTCTAGCCTTACAGAGAAAGTGAAGTCGTTTGGTCCATTTATAAAAAAGTTGCTCTGATTTAAAGTGTGTTGAATCAGTTATGCTCGTTCGTGTAACTAGACCGCGGATCTTTATGCAATTTCCAAATTTCACAGGTTGTTTTATCAGAACCAGGGTGTGGAACGAGTTCAATTGATCAACTAGAAAAGTCCTTACGGTATGCACTGTTACTATACATGTTTCCTTGTATTTTAAAGATCTGTAAGCGCTATAAATAATCATAATTAAATTACTAGTGTCGTTTCCAATGTAACAAAATTATTAAGGGATTCAATCAATTTACATAAAGATCCGCGCAGTCTAGTGATTACGATTACTAAGTAATGCAATAATTATGACTAATGAATAGACTGCGGATTTTATGCATTTATGACAAAAAATGAATAGGTGTAATTCGAAATAGTAAAAAGATTAAATGAGGTTAACAGTGTCGATACACTATTCTTAACATATAAAAAGTATTAATGAGGAAAATAAATTGTTACTTGGCTTCCATAGATCGTAATTGATATGTAAAAATTTTATTTTGCATAAAGATCCGCACTCTACTAATGAACAAATAAGTAATCAAAGCAAATGTAATCATTGGGCATGATTAACTCACTAATCATTAATTATGGAAGGATCACTTTTTTTATTATGATTAACTGAAAAATTTAATATCATACAGTATCGTACAGTAGTATTTAGTATTATACCGCGTTGGATGCAATAAATTGCAAAAAGTTCAAGTGGGATCCGAATAAATACACTCGATTTCATGTGGACAAAATGAGAAAGGTCATATGTAACAAAGATATTCTAGATCAGATGAAACGTTTGGATTCCGTAGTCAAAATAGCTGCGAGTGCAAAGAGTTAATTCGAACCCACGCGATAAGGAACTGAATCTTCGTGCACGTGTGATGCGCTCACGGAATCATGCGTGTGACGTTCCGCATTTAGCGCTGCGAGCTGAACAGGGTTGAAGTGGTAAGAGGTTTAAGGGTGGCGATCACTGAAATTTCTAAAAGTAATAATAAATTTTGAATTGAAAATAAGTTTTGGACGGTGGACAAAAGTAACGTTTATCTCAAAAATTGGTATGGAGACAATCGATAACTGAACCTTGTTTATTGTGTAACTTTTAAAATCCAAACGTTTCATCGAATCTAACATATGTATTTTTGTTACAGACTTTTTCATTTTGTTCATATGCAATCGAGTATATTTATTCGCAGCACACTTAAACTTTTAGTGCTTTATTAAACATTAAACCCACAAACATTTAGCGATATAGAAAATGTTTTGACTCATATAGAAACTGCGGATTTTTATGGAAAATAAAAATTCTTCTTACCACAATTGCGATTCATAAGAACCAAATGGGAATTTATCTTTTGACTGCTCTTTACTTTACCGGACTCAAAATTTGTGTCTTTCTCTTATAAATTATGATGTATTTGGTATGCAATCCAGTAGATTTGTACCTGGGGCGGCTGCAGATCGAAGTTTCGATCCCGTAGGATCAATGGTTCAGGAGCTATGCTTGCTTAAAGTTGTGTGTTTTTGACAGGTAAGGGCGCCGCCATATTGGTAGTGACTTAGTGACGATCGCGCGCTGCTTGCCGAGTTGGTTGCGATTAGGTCGGGGGGGGGGGGCAAGGATCAGCGGTTCTGCTCGGTAAGCGACTCGCGGTCGTCACTACAAACCAATATGGCGGCGCTCTTACCTGTCAAAAACACTGCAGATCGCTCAACTTTAAGCAAGCATAGTTTCTGAACCATTGATCCTACAGAATCAAAACTTCGATCTGCAGCCGCCCCGGGTACAAATCTACTGGATTACATACCAATACATGATAATTTATAAGAGAAAGGCAGAAATTTTGAGTCCGGTAAAGTAAAGTTTACCCTATCTTTTCACTATATGCAACTTCAATAATTCATTTTTGTTATAAATGCATGGAATCCGCAGTCTACTTGTAATAATTTTTAGTGGTACACTTGGAGAATTTATTTAGTCGTGAATTTTAAGTAGGAAGCCTGATGTAGAGAGTTGAATAAATCGATTTTCATTTGCATAAATCAACAGGATAACCCTTTAGAAATATTCTCGTAAAGGTAATTAATGAAATTCAAATAAACGAAGCGTCTTTTTTACCATTTTTGCTGGCGACTGACGCAAATGTGACGCTCCAGCTCATTAAGTCCCAAGCAAGGAAATAAGCCGATTTTTAAACACACACTGTTAATTCTTATTCACAAACAGTGCACAGAGAGGTAGTTATTGAACTTTTATTAATATAACAAAAGTTCTATTTTACTTTAGGCTCCGGGCACTTAAAAGTGCGAATTTGTATAAAAATTTACTTTCAGTTTTCATCAAAAGAAAATATATTTAATCCGTATACAAATGAAATGATACGTCCACTAAAAGCTTTATTTGAATAAAAAAAAAGCTACGTTAATAATTACTGTAGAAAAACGAAATATAGAGACACCTGGTATTTTTTAACATTTAATAATACTCTCGCATCGTATTGTTGACACACGAGGGTGATTATACGGGGTGCGTGAGGTTGAATGATACAATCGGACATATGATAATTCCTTGCGCGGGATCGAAACTGGAAAATGAAATTTCATGTTGTCTTCCGAATTAAAAAGAAAAACAGAAAGAACTTTGCACAGTTTTATAACCAGCAGAAAATGTGTCTAATTATTTAATATTTTATGAACCATCGAAATGGTTTCCTTCAACACAACAGCAGTTAAAGAAATATTATCGAGTAGCAAATTCTGTATAAATTAATATAACATTTTCGTTCGCTTGGTCATCTTTAGCACGTAGATTGGATTTCAAAATTATGGTTTCTTTTTTTTTGGATTGCGATTGTGTTTGTATTTTCGAATCGCAAGAAATAGGAAATACTTACAGAGTTCGCGCAGCAGTATTTGAATTCCAAAATATACCGTTTGCCTTACGTTACTGTGCCTTCATTTTAATACTAGCGTGATATGTTCCGCAAATTATATGTGACTGCGCTTGCATAACATGCATTTCCACGCGGCGAGCGGTGGCGGACAAGTAAAATGAGCTATCTCTCTTACTGTCGCACATATTTTATCAACTGTGCACTTCTCTATTTTACGAAGGTTTTACTAGCCAATAAAGAGATATGTACATTTACGACACTCAAACGCAACAATTTACACGATACGCACTTTTGTAACACTCTTTATTTTACTTTTCAACCCTTCTTGCAGTCCTCAAAAGGACGAACGAGGATAGGTTACGAAGATGTAAACGCGTTAACTAACCCACCAATTTGAAGTTAAAAATATAATATTTTCTGAAATTGATCCAATTGTTAACCATCATACGTTCCTCAGAAATAGTGGCATAAAAGATCCTAGTAATAATCCACCCATTGCTCCACATTTTAAATAAAAAATTATGTTTTCTTATGGCGTCACATTTTTAAAAATGAGTGTCACAACTTTAACAGAAAGAGACATTTTGCAGAATGTAAAAATAGTAAATGGGTGGATTTTCTGAAAAATTAACTGGGGGTTAACATGCTAGTTTAAACTAATTTGTTACTTACTAGAATGAGGCTCATGTAGATGAGATCAAAAACAACAGGCTTGACTTTATTTAGATTTCGTACAATTCTTGTTATAATACGTGCTCAAATCAGAAAATTTATTCTGGAAATTAATTCAATAATTGTGAAATATATAAAACCGATCATTTGTTTAATGTATAAGCGTACCCCGCAAGACTCTCGAGCTGACTCGGTCGCCGAAAACCGCTACTAATCTAATTAAAAAACCTGTTTATTGTTCATTATTTTTTTATTGGACTTGCGCCAACTTATTTGCGCTATTTTTCTAATTGAAATGACACTAAACACAAAGAAATTGTAGAACCACAGGATCTAAGAAACAGCACCGATCCAAGAGCTCTTCTTAGATCGAGGCTTTACTGTACAAGTTTAAATAAGAAAAAGAAATCGGACACTTACCCACACGAGACCGTCGTTTCCGGTACCGAAGTCGAAGACGACGCGCTCGCGTCATCCTCGTCCACGTCATCCTTCATTTTTCAGATTATTCCTGAAACGCAAAACGGAATTAATAAATGTTATTACCTTGAACGAGTCGCGAGTGTTATCAAACAGTGTTTCTTCTCGAAGCTTGTCGCACCATTCCTCGATTCTCCTCATAAACATTTTCCTCGACTCACCGCGTAAGGTGAGATGACGATAATGCTTTCAACGGGGCAGCCGCGCGTCACGGAAGACCGCGGTGACAGACGATTGATTAATAATGTAAATAAATGATGCGCATTGGCATCGATAATGCAACACATGAAAACAACACGTGTGTCGATACACAACCGTTATCCATCGTTCGTTCGACATCCTAATCGAGAGAAACAACTTCTTACACGATGCTATCGACTACACTTACGACTTGTAACTCGATCGTAGTTATGCGAATATTATTCGTACACAGCTCGTACAGATTACCAAGTGTATCCACTCACGTTCTTATTTATGATTAGTTCATTCGCATTATCAAAAACTACGAACCATTCACAATAACAATTCACACCATTCATCATTTCAATGAGTGGCTCTTCAATAATGAACATCCGGGAGACGTAAGGCAAATAACATTGACATAACAAAAATTTTGCCGCGCATACCAGTGTTGGGCAAAAATTTTATCCAAATAAAAATGTTTGTCCAGCTCTGTCGCATTTTAATGAAAGCGTTATTTATTCAATTGACAAGAAAATAAGAAATTTTCAACAAGTGAAGGTGAACACAAATGACGAGCTAACTCTCGTCGCAGTTGAAAGCTGAAATTAGTACATAATTGCTTGTTGTATTCGATCAAGATTAAATATATATTGAAAAATCAACGTTCCGAAGATTTGTTTCAGTAAATTTACTACACTCAAAAATTCATGGAACTGAGGATCTTAGAGGTCCTAACAATTCTAAAACAGTACCAAGGATATTTTCAAGATTTAGCAAGAAGTTGTACATAGTTATTTTTAATAGACCTTTTTTTTAATTCGATAGAATCTTTGATGTCATTTATATCTACATCTCTAGAATCTTCAAAAAATTTTAAACAACTCTCTCTCTCTCTCTCTCTCTCTCTCCTAAATTAAATAAAGTATTTAAATACTTCTGTACCACTCGAAATGTATTGACGGGCTTGAATTGGGCAAAAAGAGCCTCGGCTCTACAACGCCATCTCTGTACTACGATATGGAGTAACGAATAAACCATTAAAATTATTTAGATACCGATTGGAATAAAAGATACTTAACTTTTATTCGTTTCTCGAAGGTTCGAATGAAACAGTATCTTTTATTCGACTTGTATTTAAATAATTTTGTATTCGCCGAGAATGTATTCGATGAATACAAGATTATTTAAATAAAAGTTGAATAAAAGATATTTTTGTATTCGAACCTTCGAATAACGAATACAAATTTTGTATCTTTTATTCGTTATTCGAAATTTGTATTTAAATACAATTTAAATACAATTTTTGCCCAACTCTGCAATGAAGACATTAGAAGAATATAAGAATATTGTTTCATTATTTTCAAGGTATTATGGAAAAAGGAATAAATTTTAGTCTGACTTCTACGCCTTACAATCCACCTGGAAAAATTTTATTCTGAGGCAATCCAAAAATGTCCATGGACATAAACATTTGTATAACAAAGACATCATTTATCTTAAGTAGTGCCGCAGTCATTTCTGCAAACAATAAATAAATAATATCTCCACCAATCCTATAAATATTTTATATACCGGTTTTGCCGGACAGTGAGGAGCTCGTACACAGCAATTCGGAATCAAGTGGCGCGAATATGTGTCGGCAAGATTTGGTGGAAAGACACAGGCGACCGAGGACGCCTCATTCGGTCGTAATTAAAGGCGCATAATTATGTCTACAAATAGAATTCTTTTCCAATCGAAATAAACACTTTGTACGTCACCGGATCTAAAAATGGACGTATCGTAGGAGTCCGCTATTAATAGAACCAACTCGATACGCGAACGGAGACGTAATTCTTGTTGTGCAAAAGAAAATCCTTCTGTCCCGCGGGCTACTTTGTTGAAACGAGCGATGTTCATCGGGCGCGCGGACCGATCGCTGGTAATTCGAGATCACGGATGATGCTACAACGCGTGGGACGATTGCGTATTCTTTCGGATAACGCGAACAGAGTAGGAACAATCAGTCAACGCTGCTCAGGATCAAGGATTCCTTTGTCCATAGTCACGCAACTCTGTTACACCAGTGGACTGTCGATTAGAACCCTATTCGCGTGATCTACAAAAATACCTTATTTTAACCTCGATAAGTATCGGCCTATCAAATTGCTTTCCCGCCGTGTTACGTAATAATTTCTCACTGAAACTTTAATATTAGTCTCTCATCTATCTACTTGTTGTCAGATCGAATCTACACAACCGACTGGTGTGCGACTGCGCGTTGATCAAATTACAGGAGCGGCGGTCTGATGAAAATCGTGATTGCTTTTTGATTGCTTATTGAAATACTAGTACGTCGACTCCATGGAAACCTTGTGAAAACTGTCGGACCTGGTCAAGACTCCTGTTGCAATTTTTGTTAAACAGTAGCCTTATCTATGCATTTATTACTGCCCAATTAGCATGGCATAGTCTCTACGCAGCTGAACACTCTGGGACTTCGATGCTAAACCAGTGAAAATATATTTTTGATATTTGTGACATTTTTCTGATTGAAATGACACCAAACACGACACAGTTAGGGGAAACCTCGACTATCCGAACTAACCTGTGGAACATCAGTGCTTAAAGATTGGAAATTAAATCTTTACTAATTTGTACAATAAATCATGAACAGAAATCGACGGATCGAATAGCCGTTCTACTACATCTCCAACTACAGAAACAAATATGCTCGGAACTATGTCGTGTTTGGTTTCATTTTAATCAGAAAAATGTCAAAAATTTGTTGGTAAAAGTTTTCTAGAAAAATAATTAGACATAAAAATGTTTGATCATTGGATCCACATCGACTCAATCAAATATCGTGCACATCTCTTTCGCACATACCGAGACGTTACTGTACTGGCCACTAGATTTCCCGGAACCTTGCAAAATTCGTTACACACGATTAATTACAAAATTCGAGGATTCGGATAGCTAGACAAAATCTTTGATTGATCTACATTCCGATTCAGAGGCCTCAATGGAGACTAGATTGTATTCGGAAGATAGCTTATCAAAATCGTCAAAAGTGAAACAGACCCTACCGAATCTGTTATACATGGTAGAGTCATCGTTTGGGCTATCAGAGTCAATGGGGACCTTGGAAGTTTCAAGAGTCTAGGAGAAGAACAGACCAGATGTGGTTCAGAACTCATTGAACTCTCGGGACCCTCAGAACCTCGGGATTTTCTGCTCTTAGGTATCACGGATCATGAATCCTTGAAACCATACGAGCTTTATCACTTCTGATAACTGCGTTGCAGAAGTTCATGCAAATCATTCTCATGAAAAGATTTCAAGATTTTCCGTTTCAGTGAATTCATTTACACCAAGCCAACAGCGGCGGACCGTTAATTTTGGGGGCCTACCCAATTAACCTGAATTAACTCGAGTTCCAAACATTTTCGTATAATTTATTTTTTTTACTACAAGATTCAATTTATCAAACGATGTCCCGAAATCGGTTTTGATTCATTTCGATGGTCGTATCCATAAAATACAGTTTTCGCAAAAATCGACGAACTCGATGACGTCTAGAACGAAGCATAATAAGCGTCACTGATGCAAATTCATGCATTCTTTTACCCAGAAGATCTTATACCCACGAGTCGAGTCAACAAGAACGAACACCTAAAATAATTCCTGACTAAACTGATTTTATGCATTGATGATAAAAATGCTGATTGATCAAATACAAAACTATAAATTCATCAGTAGAATGATGCCACGTTGTTTTCGACTTATTAATAGACACTGATTTGCGACAAACTTCTTTCTTAATATGTTTAACCCATTGCCCTACGATTTATTTTACGGTTTCAGTGATCAGAACTTTTTTGTAGTTCGTATACTTTCCGAAAAAAGGAGAAAATTTATATCTACCGTAAGCTTATACATTCTTTAACAGCTGTACATTAACAAAACCAAATTTAGATAATAACAAAATGAAATCTGTGCGAAAGTGCTCTGTACACCTACCTTGAAAAACTTTTGTACTACAAGAGTTTACACAATTTTCCTTAAAACACTTGAAAATCGCTAATGAACGGAAGCTGTTTTAGAGACTGTTTAAAAACGCAAAGCAAAAAGAAATAACAACATTGGAGCCTTATTCTTCAGACCTTTAACTACGACGGACAACAAAAATTTTATGGCATACGCAAGAATTTAGAAATCGACTTTTTTCCACTTTTTCAAGCCAAGCAGACCACTGTGCGTCGCACGAATGCAGTTCGATTTCGTCGGACCTCGTATTTTCCGAGATACCAACCACGACCAACCGGTTACGAGTGACTTTAGCCGTTCTTGTTGACTCACCCTGTATGCCTCCGACACTCGACGGTTGTATTCAGTGTGGACAAACATTGTCGAACTACTTGCCCGACGCGATCCCATTAAACGTGCTTAGATCGTATCGGAAATTGAAATCGCACGCGCGCATTCTTCGCGTCGAAAGTTTCTTTCCTTCTGTTGACTGCAGCAACATTTCAATTCGAACGTCGCTTCGCTGTCTCCCGGGCAATCTGCCGTGATTAATTTTCAATGAGTATCAGCGCGATATTCGAAATGATAGAATACACTCCTCAAAAGAATTAAGGGATCACCTCTGCGAACCCGAAAAATTGCTACCAGTTTACATGATCATAACTCCGGCCAAAATTGCTGTATCGACATCGTTAAACAATGGCTTGAAAGCGTGAAACCTCTAGTTTCAGATGCTCTGTTTCAAATTTCTGCTATGTTGGTTTTTTACAAAGTTATAGCGAGATAAAGACAAGATTGACGGTTAACAAAAATTTTGTGCAACTTTGGAACATCACACGGGGAGCAACAAATTTTTTTGATAAATAGCGTTATTGTCATTTGGAAGGGCTATCTTTCCCGTGTAAAATGTGTGGTTGTTGATTATTGTGCGATTTTTTTTATTCGAGTTATTCAACATTGAAGCAAATGTTGGCTTTTTCACTTTAACTGGCTCCAGATAGCGAAAAAATTATCGTAGAATCTTGTACAAAATAGAAATAGAAAGAGCGTTTCTACCTCTTCAAGGCCCTTCTTTTGTTTTTACAATTTCATTAACATTTCGATATACCAGGTGTTTCTGAAAATATGCTTGAAAAATGCACAATTTCCATTTTTTCTTTAACTCGATATATCTCGGCGAGAAATGATCGCAATACCATGATCCGAAAGTCGGATTGATGCTGAGATTCTGCCGATTCGATTTAGTACACCATGACCTCGCTGCGACAATTTTTTACCTGCGGCAGCTGTGTTTCAAGTTAGTCATTCGCAGAAATTACGATCATTTTTTCGCTATCTGGAGCCAGTTAAAGTGAAAAAGCCAACATTTACTTCAATGTTGAATAACTCGAATTAAAAAAGTCGCACAATAATCGACAACCACACATTTTACACGGGAAAGATAGCCCTTCCAAATGACATTAACGCTATTTATCAAAAAAATTTGTTGCTCCCCGTGTGATGTTCCATGTTGTCTTTATCTCGCTATAACTTTGTAAAAAGCCAACATAGCAGAAATTTGAAACAGAGCATCTGAAACTAGAATTTTCACGCTTTCAAACTATTGTTTAACGATATCGATACAGAAATTTTGGCCGGAGTTATGATCATGTAAACTGGTAGCAATTTTTCGGGTTCGCAGAGGTGATCCCTTCATTCTTTTGAGGAGTGTATTTCGTGGCTCGGGACGGAGAGCATTTTTGCATTTGATAAAGATAAAAGGCCGCCGTATCGTCCGAGAAGATAAAGAAAATGTACTCCGGGCGTACCGAGAGGACGAGAAAAAAGACCGAACAAAATACTTTGGTGCCAGTCTGCGCGCAGATATCCGATAAAATATTCCCGATACGAGGGCTGTACAGTTGAATAAAGATATCGATTCAGAGTTCGGATCCTATTGAATGGAACACAGCAAGGGTTCTCGGATGCTCCCGGCTCGTCCGATGAACAGACACACGTGTGTTCTAGAGCCGTATGTGAGCTCATGTAGGTAGATGCCTGTATCTAGAAGCTGGCGTCAGGTAGGTCTGTGTTGATACACAGGGTCGTTGACATTGCTCTACTATCACTAGGTTCTGCTGCGTGCGCGTTATATGACAGAGCCGATAAGGTCGTCAGAGGTAGCCTACGTACAATGCACTCACTTGCAGCACGAAACGAACGGCTCGTTCGCCGGGTAATACATATCACTAATAATTTTCCCGTGATTCCCTTCGTAAATCTCCATTTGTCGTGCTTCCACTAATTGGAGTTGGTTGGAAATTTACGCTCGCTATTCTGGGTTCACTGCGATCGCTTATGGGATCTATCCAATGAATGATCACTTGTAACTAGATCTATCTATATAGTCTAAGCATAACGCGGATCTTCGTGCAAAAACAAAATTTTGGGCATCCATAGCAAGAAATAAGAGTTGCATAGATTTCTTCTCGTAATAATTTCAATGAGCTAGAAATAATATAATCGACCTTCTAAAATCTCCTGATGCTTTCACTATTGATTCATCTACTCATTTTTCTGATAAATGCATAAAACCCGCTGTCTAATTATTTTCCTGTACTTCTATAAGGAGGCTGTGTCATTGTAAGTTCTTACATTCCAGACCACGATTCTAAAATTATTCGATGTGCATTTTGTATTCAAAATCTGGCATAGGGGTAAATAGAAAATGAACCAACGAAGGACATCAATTTTTCACGAATGAACAAAGGTGCCCCAGTGAATGATAATTATCCGAACTTATCATTGGATCATTGCGCCACTTTCAAAATACAAATTGCTAATTCTTATTTAATAGTTGGTTAAAATCGTATAATAAAATCGGTAGTCTCTACGTATATTTCCATTTATGTACTAGGTTTCTTACCCACTGAACAAAAATACAGGACCTCGATTAACCGGATTATAAACAAATATGCGTTTAAATATATTAATTATTAATTATATTATGAAGGGAAATAAATTTTCAAAAATAAAAAATTTATTTTAGAATATAATTTACATTTTAATTATTTCCCTCGGGTTTCGATTATCCATCGGGTCTTAATTTTCCCGGCTGTTTATACAAAATACAAAATAGCTAGAAAGCGTTGCATTACAATAATGACAACGCATTTATTTAAGAAAACTTACACCACCATTTTTCCTAAATGCATTTTAATAATTTCGATAATTGTCAAGATAGGAACGAAACTTATTCGACCGTGGTAAGTTTAGTGTTGAACTCTTGGTACTCGTTCTATTTTCGTTTCTTATGCTTATGCGACACGTTTTCTCTGATAAGAATTCAATATGACAGCTCGAAGACGTGTGTTCGAGAAACGAATAATTTGCTGCATCATTTAGTCGCATGCATTTTTAGTATTTTTGTTTCCTTTCATGGATAAGAAACCTGTAATTCTAAAAACAATCACTTTTCATTCGCTTATGATTATTATATATATATATATATATATATATAATATAATTTTAGAAACCGTAGATACGAGATAAAAAAGTATAAATGCTAATGTAGCAAAGTGGTAACGCGTTAAAAATACACGTGCAACGTACAGGGAATCACAGTAATCTTCGGACACTTTCGATAGCTTTTTAAATATTGGACCATACGACTTGGATTTTTTTTAGAAGTTAGAACGATTAGTTTACTACCTAACGAAAACAAAAATTTTGAAGTCAATTGCAACTGGTCAGAATTACAAAGAAAATTCCAATATTACAAATTACATACATTTATGATTAACAAGTAATTTTTATGATCCCTCACTTTGTAAAATGTAGTTTCTGTATCGAGCAAAACAGAAAATATAAAAATTGTGTTTTTCATATTTTTTACTGTCAGAATTGTTACGAGCTCTTCTATAGTGGTCAGTACTGGCCAAGAAGGAAATAACATGTCCTCTGACATGACAGGCTCGACGATTTGTGACATACATATGGACATTCAGTTTTGAGAACACGTTTTTCACTGGCCTTTTGTTTTTCAATTAAAACTGGGCTTTTCACTGACATTTGGTTTTTTAATCAAAACTGGACTTTTCACTGCATTTTTCAATACATTGGTATACCCCAAAGTCTCATTGCAGGCACGGTATATCTACTATTTTAATATTGCACGCCATTCGGTTTTCCATGTTTTCCAATATTTCAAGATCACTTCTTAGGATTACAGTTTTGTTCTCAAACTGTATTTCGACGACTAGATACATAGAAAATACCTAAATTATTGGATACGTGTCCGTCTACTGAATCCGATGATGAGCTTGAATCAACACAATAGAATATTGGAGAATCACTATCTGACCTACTATTTTACATGTTACAATAACGACTACAAGCTACGTCAATAACGCTGTATTCTCTTAATCCGATTCGTCCTGTGGAGACGGTCCATAATAGGGAGAGAGAGCGGAAATAACTTTCCCTCTTTAACTATTGTTTTTACATTCGTATAACTGGATCAATATTCACTTTATTTAATTAAATTTTTAAGCGTAATGTTAGATGGACAAAACATTTTTTCTAATACTTATTGATCGAAGCAGGCACCACTGTGTAAGCACATTCTGTCAACGAATTAAAAGTGTCTCGATTGTGTGGTCTTAGAAATTGATTTTTTTGGTGGTTCACGTTCTTCATTTGCGAGATTGTTATCCTCATTTTTAGTTTTTTCTACCTCTTTCTAGTGGACATTTTCGAGTTCGTTGCTAGGCTTAAAATTGCACGCTTTTTATGAAGCCTGTCCCTATGCTAGACTTAATTGAACTCTTGCTTAGCAATTTCGGCGATACAAAACTTTTCTCAAAACAGTTTTAGAGCGGTTTCCATTTCAGACGCACTTCACCTTCCTTCACGTCTCATTTTATGAACTGAACAAACTGAACACTATTTCTCTTACCTACAGGCTGGTCCACGCAATTTGCACACCTATATAACTTCCAAAGTATGCGTTGCACGAAAAAGTTTTGTATACAGAAGTTACATGATCTGAAGGGGTACATTATGTAGTGTGTTTATCTTTTTTACAGGAATACTATATTTTTTATACAAAAATATGGAAGAATGTCGAATTCTGAATAAAAAAGTATTGACCTTCATTAGCCCTAAACCTAATAATTAACGAGTAAAATTTTCAGGAAATAAAGTGAAATTACTCGTTAATTATTAGGTTTAGGTCTAATGAAGGTCAATACTTTTTTACTCAAAATTCGATATTCTTCCATATTTTGGTATAAAAAGTATGGTATAACATTTAAAAAAACAAAGTCGACCTTCAAATCTCCGAAACGCTCCCACCTGTAAAAAAAATAAATATACTACATAATGTATCCCTTCAGACCATGCAACTTCTGTATACAAAATTTTTTCGTGCAACGCATACTTTGGAAGTTATATAGGTGTGCCAGTTGCGTGGACCACCCTATATAAAGTACCAGAGACTTCTCACGACATGAGAAAACTGAGATGGGACAATACGACGCGTGTCCTATCATATTGTACCCACCTGAGGATGTCCATGTTTTTCTTAGAAGCATATACTACGAATTATCTTCTTACAGATATTTACCGCTATAATATAATTGATTTACTAAAATGCACAATTGCTTCCTGTATCACAGAGTTCTGCTAATTCAATTATATTGTAATTGAATTACGCAATTGAATTACATTGTATTTCAATTACATAGTAATTCAATTACGTCGTAACTGAATTAAATAATTCAAACCTTTCAATTAATTCAATTATGTGTAATTGAAATACAATATAATTAAAATAAAGTTATCCAAATTATAGCCCAGAACTTTGAAGAAGTGCGATATATTTTTATGTTTATGTTTGAAATTTAAAAAATGTGTAACGCAGAAGTTGTTTCTGTTCAGATATTATAAATTTACAAATAATAAATTCTTTTCTTTAATTTTTAATTCTAATTTAATTACATCATAGTTCGTAATTAATGTAATTTAATTGCAATGTATTTTATAATTTTACTCCATTGCAATTACGAATTACATTGTAATTTAATTGAATGAAGATCTGAATTATAAATTACAATATAACTGAACTACAATGTAATTCAATTACAGTGTATTTTGTAATTGTACTCCATTGCAATTACGAATTACATTGTAATTTAATTAAATGAAGATCTGAATTATAAATTACAATATAACTGAATTACAATGTAATTCAATTACCTTGTAATTATAATTCCCGGAGTAATTCAATTGTGATTCTGCACAACTCTGCTGTATCATATGGAAACGCAGACATAGATTGTCCTATATTTTCGCTCCTGACTGTAACAATAACGGTAGAGATATACCGTAGCGTAATCAAATCGGGAAACTTGGGAACAGAGAGGAGAGTCGATCGGCTGATTCGCGAGGTCGATAAGGAACCAAAGCAATCTTTATTCGCGTGCCCGTTAGGCCATTCCCTTCCAGAAAACCCCCGCTGGTCGGGGGGTGACGGAGTCGCGGAGAGCTCGATGGAAGATCGTCGACGGGACACGAATACCGTTCGAACGGGTGCAGGAGGGTAAAGCACGCGCGACGCGTATTATGCTCGGAGGCTCGCTCCGTTAAAAAATACGAGGCACAGGAAGCGACGCGCGGAGAGTATCGAGCGGCTGAAACAAACAAAGAAAATGCGGAACACGCCGGTGCATGCCGTCGGTCGCCGGTAATATTCAGCCGTCTAGACACTAGACTCTCTTTGTTCGTTCGGGGGCTGATTTTCGGGGGTTGTTCCTGGTCGAGCGTAGGGTAAACCGAGCACCGCCCGGTACCCGTGGGCGGAGGAATGCACGAGAGTCTAAGCACGGGGAAAGAGACCGAGACACGATTACACGAGGATAACCCCCGCGTTAGGTGTGTACGCGTGTCCCAATACCTGTGTCCGTACGTGTGGGGGATGGCTCTCTGTGTGTTCGCGTGTGTCTGTTTTCGCGTGCATGTGTTTCGGTCTGGTCGACGAGTGATCGGCAAGTTCGTGATCAACGACGACGAAACGGTGGGCCGTGTCGGTGCACGCGCGACCGCCCGCCGTTTCTCTCTTCTTTCCTCGGTTGGTTATGGTTAACGACGACGCTCCACCGAACCAATTGACGGTTCTACAGTACACATCCTTCGTTCGCTGCTTCCGGCGAAACCTGCCGATTATTTCCAGAAACGTGAGTTTGATACAATATCTGCTGGGGGAGGCCAGAACACGATATTCTGAGGCACGATCTAAGCGAAAATCAGTGAAAACTAAGTGAAAACTAAATATTAGGTGTACTAGATAAAGTTCGGTGCCTTTACATATATTCAATTGTGTGCTTGCATTTCAAATGAAAATTTTCTCCCGCCGCTTTGATGTTTTAACACTAAACCTACCAAGCACTGAAAGCGATTAAAATGTTTCATCTGATAAAAGTGACAAGGTGACAACTCTATTTATTTATATTTTGTGCAATTTTTATTGCAACACGTGCTTGGATAAATAAATTTATCGAATCAATCTCCATGTAAGCAATGTCATCGTTTCAATAATTCTAAAATTAAAAATCTAAGACCGGCAGTGGTAGATTTAGTGTTAAAGCATCACCCTACCCTACTCAACGCACTATGTACATAAATTTACGCTAATTGGCACGTAACCTCAAAAAACAATACTTTGCACCATAGCGTTTAAGAAACGGCACATACATTTTGCATTTGAGTCAAAGGAAAATGCTACTGAGGCTACGAAAATGATTTGTTCCGCGTTAGGTGGAAATGTTGTAACCTATAAAACATGAAAGAAGTGGTTCCAATGCCGAAGAAAGTGCAGGACGAGGAATTAGAGCAACTATTGAATGAAAATCCTTGTCAAACACAACAGAAACTTGCTGAGGAACTTGGCGTAACTCAACAAGCAATGTCCGTTCGGTTGAAGAAGCTTGGGAGCTTCGAAACGTAGCGTGTATTCCTTTTCTTTATAAATAAAGATCAAAAGTATGCTCAAAAGGCACCGAACTTATTTGTACACCTAATATTCACAAAATCAAAGACAAACTGAAGTACAGTAGAACCTCGATTATCCGGTCCTCTGATGTTCGAATTCTTTATCGTCTGAATACTTTCCACAAAGAATTAGTTTGCGTTAAACCAACCCATACGCTACACGATTTATTACACACTTCAATAAGGATTAAGTTCAATCATAACAATCATATTACGAGCAATCATATTCCACTAATTAGCACGGATAATCGAAGTTATACTGTAGAACCTCCGTTTGCTACTACCCTCGAAACCGTACCGATTTTTTCCAGAAACACGAGGTTGATCAAATATCTATGTACCTGGAAAGATCAGCCCAAGACAGACATTCTAAGCGAAAATTAGTGTATTTTCCTCATTTCTGTGAAAACTAAGTTTTCACAAAATCAAAGGAACGCTCAAGTATAAGCATCGTTGGCTACTACCCTCAATACCGTACCGATTGTTACCAGAAACGCGAGTTTCTAGGCGAAACAACTGCTAGGGGAGATAAGATGGCCATTCTAAGCGAAAATAAGTGTAACTGCTCTGCTTCTTGTACACTAACCACCCATGAAATTAACCCATCGAGGACGATGTTTGTGCACCGTACTGACTCTGACTAGGTTGTTTCAAAATTTATTTCACGAGGTTAGATTATTATCTACGAGTCACTCTTATTTCTTTGCTTATGACTAGACAGCGGGTTTTATGCATTTATGACAAAAACGAGTAGGTACTATTTGAAACAGTAAAAATATTAAAGGAATTTAAAAGTTCTGTTATACTATTTTCAACCTATTAAACATGTTAAGAAAGAAAATAAATTTGTATTTCACGCCAGGTTGGTGCAATTCAGGTAGAAAATTTTTAGTTTGTATGCCGCCACAAAATAGTGTACATTGATCTTTAAATGTTCTTTCAACATTCTGTCATTCCGTGATATATTAACCCTAATTATTAAAGAGATTTATTCTAAAATGTAAAATGATTAATCAAGTGCTTGACAGTAAAATGTTAAAGAACTACGAAAATGGTTAATCGATTTTACCTGTAAATAGCTGAAATATGGAGACTGATTACTTAACTTAATCTGGTAACGTCTTGAACACTACATAACGTCGGTCACAACGGCAATCGACAATTTTAAGTACCGTCATGACGAAGAGAAAAAAGTTCAACAGATTTACTACGTTTCCTTTTCGAGAAAACGAGTCGGAGGAGTCTCTTTTTTCATTTAATTTCATGCGATTCTAAAATATACATGGTAATACATCTAGCGCGATTTCAATGTCAGTGCGATCCAAGTCAACGACTACCAATGTTTTGTCTACTTAAAGCTAACTCAAGAATTAATCATATGATTATCATAAGTCGCAACGCAAGGTGATGTAAGTAACATTCGAGAAAACTTGTCCAATAAGAGTGCATTGTAACGGCTTAATGGCTATGCTCGCAAAAAGACGCAAATAGAAGTTTGTTTGTCCTGTTATCGTGTATTTAAGAGAGTTGTGAGACACGTGGATTACACGAAAACTACGTTCCAAAATAAAAATTGCACGAACCTGTGCTATCTATTAGGCAACCTAATGAAAGCGAAATGTTTCTATTTATTCAATCAACATCGATCTGCGGAGGTTTATTACGTATTCTTGGCTCGCTTCAACGACCACTATAAACTCGTAAACCTTTGAACCAACTTTTTTAGAAAATATCCTGCGTCTCTTTTAATCATTCCTTGAAACAGCCTGTACACGTGTACGACATTTCTGGCATTCAATCGATTGTTATTAATCATTCGAGTGTCGAAAGTAAATCGAACATTCGCCTGTTTTTAAAGTTTAATATGCACCTTTTCGTGGAACACATCGACGGCGCGTCAACAATCAACACGCGACACACGTGGTTCTCGGGTTGTAATCACCAGACTACGGAGCTATAAGTTAATTTACATTTTTATGGACCATTTCAAAGAGAATAAAACTAAATATACCTCCATTTCTTTCTCGAATGGTGTCGTCAAATGAGAACATGACTGTTCGATATAGTTTTTGCAGTTTACAATTTTTAAAACACCGTGTAACTATCATTTTATTATATGGTATAAATTACATAAGAAAGAACTGCACAACAAGAAACTACTTAACACTCTCCAGCAGCTCTGATTAAATTGAATAGCACCTTTGGTGGTACATACTATGTACAGTGGCGGCCATATACTTACGTACACTTTATATTGGAATTTCAATGCTTCGTGTATTTTTTTGAAACACCTGTAATGGCTGTTTATATATTATTTTTAAGAAATAGGTACCCTGATGTATATACCAAGATTATGGTTTTTATTTATTCCAAGAAATGCTGCTATTTATAAATATTTTGTTTCAATCTATCATTTTTGTGCCGGACATCTACTTACGTACACTGTAATTATTTGCAGCAAAGTCGAAATGCTTGCGATATAAACAATATCTTTCAGTATCTGGTGAACTCTGTGAGTAGTTGGACGTCGTACAATATTACAGTACCGAGCAAGGGAAAAATATCACGCCAGAACAACGGCAATTAATGCAGCATCTTGGCAAAAAAGGAATGTCATATCGAAAGATTGAAAAAGTGTGAATAACTCTCTTTATTTTTACGACATTAGCCAATAGTATTTAGTGTTTTAGTTACATATACTTTATACTTATAAATAATGTACTTCATTTTTGTATAAATGTACAATGTTCAAGTGCAGATGAAATAAAATTTCATTTTGTTAAGTGTACTTAAGTATATGTCCGCCACTGTATATGTATCGAGTCGATCGTCAACATTTCGAAGCCTTGGTTCTTTATTAAGTGATTAAATAACAAAAGCCAGATTAAGACGTGTGTCCTCACTCTACCTTCCCCTTCTACGACGCTATTCCCCCACGCTTCCATCACGGCCACGTGACGCGTTCCGTCTCTGTCGTAAATGTGTCACGTGACTAATCCGGTGCTGGTAGAGAGAGGGTAACTTCTTCCTCTCAATTCGAGTCAATTCCCCTGAACTGGAGACTTCGGAAGACAGGTATTTAATCGTTCTGACTTCTCAACGGCTCGAATAACTACAAGACACGTAACGTTAATAAAAATGGTTCAAAACTGTGCGATTCCTGTTTTCAATTCCATGAATCAGTAGGCGTCTCGCTCTTGTTTAGACGCGTCTTCGCGGGCGTAACCTTTTTGCAACGCGTGTTACCAACTTGTCTAGTTAAAAATAGAGTCGCCATTCGACAGAGGCATACTGGAAACACGTTGAAAATCGTCGCTACTCGACCGCAATCTCTGATACGTCGTTCAGTGTATTATCTAGTTTGCGCATCACAGAGACGCCCACGTGAGTGAAATGAGTGTAAAATTGTCTTCCTAGAAAGAGGATATTTTTTTAATCATTTTCGCGATGATATATTTTCCACAGCTGCGTGCTGTTCAATAGATCTGATAGAAAAAAGACAGCGAAAAGTGACTTATTTTTTAAAAGTTGTATTATCTTTTGTAAGCGAGTACGCAATCAACCTATTACTATTATTCAAGCTATGCATGATTAAGACGCTCGATACTGTAAAATATAATTCGAAGTGTTACGATTAGACTGCGGATTTTTAGGCAAAGTAAAACTGTTCTGCAATTATTGTGGGAAGCAGGAATGAATTGATCACTTTGTTACCTTAAAAACAACGTTAAAATATTCTGAAATTTTTCTGATCCTTTACTGTTTTATATTTCACGCAATTTCTTCATAAATGCATAAAGACCCGCAGTTCAGTTATGACACTATTCGGTGGAATAAATGAATGCTCGATGCATGGATAATTAACATTATCACCATTGCAGGACTTTCCACCCACTTCTAATTTACTGGAAATTAGATTCGTACAGGAAATCCAGTTTTAATGGCAGCTACTGTTCCATGAATGCATCTGTTTGTTACATCCAACGATTTTCAAGCAGCATGCCACAAGAATTTAAGAAACATTGAAGAAATTAAATTCCCTTAAAATGGTGCAAAGAATACAAATTGACATTTCGTGCATCAATCGGCTGCAGAATAACCGTAAGTTAGTTTTATTATGACCGCGCTGAAAAAAAGGTTGAAAACCACTTTTATGTCGGATTTCAAGTTTAAATTAATTTTTTAAAAAATCTAATTTAAAGGAATTCTAATAATAAGTTCATTTTAAACTTAATTTGAGGAGATTTTGAGTTTAAATGAATGTTAAAAGAAAATCTAAGTTACAGGAATTCTAACAATAAATTAATTTTAAACTTAATTTGAGATTTTCAAGTTTAAATTAATTTTGAAAGAAAATCTAATTTACAGGAATTCTAACAATAAATTAATTTTAAACTTAATTTGGGTTTTTCAAGTTTAAACTAATTTAGAAAGAAAATCTAATTTAAAGGAGTTTTAATAATAAATCATTTGAGGAGGATTTCGAGTTGAAATTAATTTTAAAAGAATTGAGAAAATCGAGTTTAAAGGTATCAAGCAATCATGGAAATAATTTACTGCGCATCGCCGCAGTAATCACGAATCCAGCTGATGCAGTGTATCAATTGGATAACTGAATGAAGTCACTTCGGACGAGCATTTTTCGTAATCACTTCACTAGTCGCATTGATCCCGTATCAGCCCCACGGGTCACATACATGTAGGCGACAGTATTGCAACCGTTCCCAAAGTTGCGCGCACCAACGGATACTTACTACTATTTACGCAGATATTATTCAACGCGTAATTTACCATTGACCTTACCAGTCAATAGGCTATTGAGTACGATGAAGTACCGAAGAAAAAGCTAATCGCTCGACCGTGATTACGTGTGCATTTGCAATTTCAAGCGACGACGGCCACTGTCTGACAAATAATCTCACGGGACAAGTTTTTTAAATAAATAATCGAACGATGTGACACGACGATTCGGATGTAATACTACATTTTATCGAAGCGTATTCGCGATCAACACCGAGTCCGTGATTTATTGCTGATCCACATTAAATTCATTTCTGTATTTCATGTCTTTATCTTACTATATTAAAATGTACATATTTAAGAACTATACATTTACAATTCATTGACAAAATTATCGGTGCGCATGTAATGGAAATCAGAGTATCGGTGCCGCGCATGTAATGGAAATAATTGAGCAGATGCGGGTTGTTAACCCATTTTGAAATAAATTAATGAAGATTGTTAGCAAACTGATCGGTTTATTAATCACCATAGAGACATAATCGATTGCACGCGAATATTTTTAATTCGCAGGTGTTGATATTGTTTAATGGAACCCGAAACGACTGTTTCAAATCTTTTATTTCAAATCAGCCAAGTCAAGAATACACTTTTAAACTACTTTTGCTAGTTTTATAATTTGAAACAAATTGGTTTGACCGTACGGTACCTCCAGTATCAAATATTACCTTTTCACAATCGGGAGAACTGATAGATCAACAGATCATTTGTGTTTAAATCTAAGAATCAGTTAAATGGCAGTCAACATTCCAGACAAACGGCTTGATTAGATCATTAATCTCAAGAGCAAGGAGACACGCCGTTTCTTATTCCATTTAGGTATCAAGGTCTGCTGTTGGAAAGCTAACAAATGTCGGCGTCACAGTGTTTTACAGAACTATCGCGACACTTGCGAATACTAGTTGATATTTGCGCTTGTCCTCTTCTGTAGGTCATGTTCGCGCCACTCACGTCCTTATCGTGCTCTTCTTTCAACTTCATCGAGTAAAAAACGGCTCGAGTAAAAATACAACACTGTAGAAACACGTATCGCGTGAATTAAACGTTCTTCACCGGCTGGTAATCGTGATTTTTCCGATTCACGTTTCTTCCGAGACCGATAGCGGCCAAAGGTTTGTGCTACGTCGTCGTTCTGCGTGTCCCGTCAAGGAATATTCCTCCGGTATTTTTGCACGAATTGCAACAGTGTAGCAACTTGTTTACAACGACAGATAAGATATCGGCAACTACGTAGCAGAGGCTAGTTGCGGTGTTACTGGTAAAGTTTTTCCTGGCTTGGACAGATAAAAACCAACTTCTAGGCCGGCGCACACGCGATCGTGTGATCGAACGCGCGCCGCACAGTGCACAGTGCACAGTGCACAGTGGTCCGAGAACGCGAGTTTCCTAGCCAAAAGTCAAAATGTCATTGGATCTTTATAAAAGTGGTAAAAATTGCAATAATTGCAATTTTTCCAGATTTTCGGCCTTTTTACCAATTTTGATCTGATTTTGATTTGATTCAGAGCGTATATCATTTATACGAGTTGACCAAACACATCTTTTAAATTTTCGTTATCGGCCCAGCTAAAAAAGTAGTAAAACCAATTTTTACTATTTTTTTCACAACTCCGACCAAATGCATTTTTTCAAAATATTTTTTTGACGTCATTTACTAAACTAATTCTTCTAGCCTTACAGAAAAATTGAAGTCGTTTGGTCCATTCATAAAAAAGTTATTCTGATTTAAAGTGTGTTGAATCAGTTATGCTCGTTAGTGTAGCCGTTTAAAGTTTTGATCACTAACGCTTCGACATAGGACATCGGTTGAATTGTATTATCTTTTCGAGCCTTTCGAATTTGTTTTCATGACTTTTTTTCTGGTAAATACGTCAATCCCATACTACGAAACTCAATGAATGCATTAACTCAATCTTTTTGGAATTGTGATACTTATAACTAGACTGCGGATCTTTATGCAAAATAAAAATTGTCTACATCGATTACGAGCCACAGGAACCAAATAAAAAGTTCTTTCTTCTTTTAATTATCTTATTAAGCCGAAACTAATACACCGATGTCCTTAAATCGTTTTAATACGTCCTCTGCTTTAAATCGTACGTGTCTATTTTTCTCATAAATGCATAAAATCCGCAAGTCTACTTATAACAAACTTCAAAGTCAATGTCGCGGGTTTTCGTACATTCGTCCCACTGTGCGCCGCGCCGTTCTTCGCCGAACCGTTTGGTCATCGTCCTGGAACGATATTTCATTGGCTCGTAGTTGCACCTGCCGCAGGTGCGCCCGCGATCAAAATAAGAAGTTCAAGAATCGCGCTTCGCAGATTTGACTAGCGAAAAGAATGGCCGCTATCGTCGGACCCGATCGCGATCAACGGATTCGAATTATCAATCTTTCCGCTGGAACTTCTTGCGCAGCTCGCGCGAACATCGGCCTGCATTTTCCGCGACGCGATACAGAAAATAGTAGCACACACTGTGTAATGTAGTTTATCTTTGTAAATGTAGTCGACGGATAACGGTTACGCGCAGGATAAATTCTTTTGTTTTCCTTATCGGCTTAACAGTAGAACGGACGAACACTACACACGACTGATATTGTGTTGTTTTATGATAATAATAAGATCGAATTCATACAGATCTCCTATGATTTCTGGTATAACGTGTGCTCGAATAAAGAAGTTTATTCGAAAGTTTCTCGTCACAATGTTTTTGTGATTTCGATAACTGCAGGAGAAAATTCAGGAATAAGTCTCCACATTGAAATCAATTAAAATCGAATTCATTCGGATCTCCTATGATTTTTGGTGTAATGTGTGCTCGAATAAAGAGGTTCATTCGAAAGTTTCTCGTCACAATGTTTTTGTGATTTCGATAACTGCAGGAGAAAATTCAGGAATAAGTCTCCACATTGAAATCAATTAAAATCGAATTCATTCGGATCTCCTATGATTTTTGGTGTAATGTGTGCTCGAATAAAGAGGTTCATTCGAAAGTTTCTCGTCACAATGTTTTTGTGATTTCGATAACTGCAGGAGAAAATTCAGGAATAAGTCTCCACATTGAAATCAATTAAAATCGAATTCATTCGGATCTCCTATGATTTTTGGTGTAATGTGTGCTCGAATAAAGAGGTTCATTCGAAAACTTCTCGTCACAATGTTTTTGTGATTTCGATGTCCGCAAAAGAAAATTCGAGAACAAGTCTCCACATTAAAATTGAACTCTCCGCATTGTCGATAAATTTGTCAACACGTGTTAAAATGGTTTATTATTCGTACTAAACATCGCAAACATCAAAAGAAATGTATATGCTGCAGGAGATTAAAATTCCCCAGATGCATAAACACTCATTTAATGTTGCAATTAATAAACAGTGACTGTTAAATTGACCGAGATTGGACATTAAAACGCCAACTCATGAGCACTACGTTGTCGTAGGCATTACAATGTTCAATCAACGGTGCAGCATAGTGCAACTTTGCAACTTTTTGCTATAGTTCTGGTCAGGGTCAGGTCTTGGTCATCCACCTGGCTACTTGCGTGAAACCTTCTACAGTAAAAGCTCCTTCGTTGTCCAAAGGCCGGGGGGCTGAGCGGACAACGAGCGTGCCCGGACACTATTTTTGATTTATGATTGCGTCTAGATATCGCGCCGACCGCGCCGAGCGACTTCAATAGGAAGCCGAACATAGAGAAGGACAGAATGAGATACGGATCGGGTGACCGAAGCGTGTCGCCGTCGCCGGCACAGTTTAAAGGCCCACATTGTTGCTGTTGCTCGTTGCCTTCGAAACTTTGACCGTCGATTAAACCACTAAATACAGTTGAAACTATATCGTGTTTGGTGTCATTTTAATCAGAGAAATGCCAGAAATAAGTTAGTGAAAATCCCATAAAGAAATAATGAAAATTAAGACGTTTGAAAATTCGGTTTACTCGAGTCAATGTCGTGGTGTTCACACCGATATACCCGAGCCGACATCAATCGACGCCGCCTACGGAGCGACTCGGCGTTGACAGGCAGTGGAATGGGTAGGCACTGGACAACGATCGTGCCCTTGATTTTGGACAACGAAGGAGCGATTACTGTATTTACATGTTAATCTACTGCAATCAGAGTGGCCAGATGAGTGGAGGGAGCACGAATTGAGGGGAACGTGCACGTCAGAGACGAAACGCGTCACGTGATCGGGCCGCGGCGGGAGCGTCGTAGAAGGGGAAGGTAGAGTGGGGACACGAGCATGAATCAACAAGCAGACTTTGACGACTCCGATACATGATTCTCAATAAACGATACTCCGCGAGTACTTGTGATGCGACACGAATGTTAATAAGTAGTCAAGTTCCCAACAAAAACATTGGACTTCCTTCATCTTTCTACGTCTTCATTCCTTTTTTACATCGTCTACAACGTAGAACAGTTTTTCAGCTTCGATATGCAACAAACCTTCAACTTACGTAACAAACCGTTCTCCAAGAGAAAATACTATTTTCTAGCGTTTCGATGATATTATTAAATACTTACTTATTATAGGTAGAACAGTTTTTCAGGATCGATATGCAACAAAACCTTCAACTTACGTAACAAATCGTTCTCGGAGAAAAAATAGTGTTTTCTAGCGTTTCGATGATATTATTACTGTTCTGTGCATGATGTGAGGCAGTGTCACATGTTGCAATCTAATTGTAAGTCAATTTGACAGCTAGTAACGATATCAAAGGCTGACATCTAATTTAAGTTAATTTCAGCTTAATGATCCGTTTCCTGTCAATCTGCAAGTTCTCTGGACATGCACTCTAGAAACATTGTTCCTTTCTGCATGTCTTTTTACAAATTACATAATGATCATATAAATCGTTGCTGTCTTGTACATTACTTTTGTTATGAAACAAATTCTAATCTCTATTGGAGATGGGAAAGACTTTGAAATCTTGAACATTGTTTATTTATAACTAGTGTACGGTATGCGTCAATTAGCTAACAAGGGAAGGACCCCAATTGCCCGACTTCGATTTTGATAATCTTTTGTGAGACGATATGGTATATGGATCCCTAATGATGTCTGCAAAATATTAGGTGTAGTTACACAATAGTTTTAAAGATATAAACAATTGAACTTTCATGCAACCTGCTTACACGGCTAATGGAACGTCGAAAGTTGAGCTGCAAATCATGATTATATGGAAGATTTTGAGGAAGGCAAATGATAAAAAATGAAGTGTTCAACATTCCTCTGAGGTTTTGAGGAAAGTCACTTTCGGAGTTACCGAAGCGGACATATGTAGTTACGTGTCTGATCCTATATAATATATAATATTCTTCCGCGCTGCAACGTCTCTGTTGCATCCACTGCCAAGAATAAATATTACCCGGTCAGGCATGTATGCGCGTCACTCGCCTGACCTAGTTTAATGCGCGATCATCCTTCTGTACTAATTAAGTAGGTACGTCCGCTTTATTAGCAGCCAGTGAGACTCGACAATGCCGCTTGATAACGTGCAAGTAGATACGGCCAGCGTCGAATGTGACACAACAAGACTGGAAAAAAAAATCGGGAAAAAGAACTAGAGGAAAAGGTCTTTGTGTAATCCTCAACTCTGTTGCCATCAAACGGCAAATCTTTTTGCGAATCCTGTGTCTTGCTGTCAATGCAAACATTTTTTATTTTGCATAAAGATCCGCTGTCTAATGATTACTAAAAACGATCGACATAATACATAATAGACAAAAAGATCAGGTTCTTTGGAATTTTGAGTTGGACCACTTTCATAATCACCGGCACAATGAATTAAAATATGTATGGGTAATATTCATATAATTTTAACAGGTATTAAAATCGCCATTGAATTTCTCGGGTGTTAACAAATTAATTAAATGAACAGCCGCTGCATTGTCAACGACAGGAAGATGTGTACAAGAAGTAGCTACAAAAATATGTTTTAAAAAATTGATAAAGCAATGAGTGGTCCTAACCATCATCAATTATGTAGTTATATAAGAATGGTACGTTGTCACGTCGGGGAGTTACAAGTAGTGTCCGTCCGTGCGAGTGTTTCCGCGGGCGTTTCTAACCCGGAACGAAAACAGTGGCGTAAACGGAACAATGTTGTTCCGCGGGCGGAACGGGTTATTACCGAAACAGTAAATTTAGCAACAGCAATCGGGCTACGCACTGAAACGCAAACGCGTGTAAACACGGCCCGTTCATCCTGACCCAGATACCTTGCGCCTGTTTCGCCGTATTTATAGGAAGGAAGAGTCTTACTGGAAACGCCATTCGATTCTGGTGTGCGATTGGACACCCCAATACCAGTCACCGGGATTCTCCGATGCATCAGAGAAAACGCGATCTCGATTGCCAATCCGGTTTCGCGATCGTTCCGTAGTCAGAGGCGAAAAGCAATCTCATTAACCCTGGCTCGACGAATGCCATCGAACATCCCCAACTGTTGTGGTGAGATGACAAGAAGGCCCTTGGCAAAAATGTTGCCAGATGAGGGGAGGAAGGACGAATTGAGGGGAACAAGTTACCGTCTCTCTGTCTCTGGCAGTGCCGGATACCAGTCACGTGACCGGGTAGTTTCTAATGTCGATTAGATAATAAATTCTAATGTAAAGATTTCTGAACGAAAGACTAACAAAATCTACACGCACACACCTATACCGGACCATTTTGATCCAGCAATCATGGTTAATGAATAACTGATGTAATCAAAGAAACAATAATCGGTGGTCCTGATAAAATAATAATCATTAATCGCTCAAGTTTTTCGATCATTACGGGTTTGGTTACAAATTATCAAGTATGTACACCATTTTTTAGAAAAATAAAGATTACAGATTACTGATTAATTATTATACATAGATTAATCAATATAATCGTATTTTTGCAGATTAATTGATTACTTTTAATAATCAATTAGGAGAGCAATCAGAAGATGATTACTGTCATCGCGAAATCCTGTATGAAATCATGAATTCCGACGTCCCGGAAGCTTACGTATTGTAATTATGCGGTAATATGCTGTTATATTCAACCGTAATAACACTAACAAAGCAGAATCATCATGTCTACGCAATCTAGTGCAAGAATCTTCTGTTAACTGATTTCTAATCGTAATGATTTCATACGAAACGCTACATTAATTAGACTTTGGATTTTGTTTACTTATGACAAAAACGAACAGATGAAATACAAAACAGAGAAACACTGTTTTCGAATTTTTAAAATTATTAAAAGAAAATTTACACTCTTTAATTTAATTCCTACTTTATATAATTAACTTAGAAAATTTTTATTTTGCAAGGTGCGCGATCTGTTTATTACGTAGGCATACTGGTGAATACAACCTTTTATAATTTATAATAAATGCATAAAAGTTTTTGGATATTCAATAATACTTTGCATTTTCTTGCGTATTAGCAACGTGCCTAGTACAATCTTAATTAGCTTTTCAGCATTCTTGTTTTTAATCACTTTTTCAAATGATATCATTGCGGATCTTTCTAGCTAGCAATACAATCGCAAGAAGGAAATTAATTATGGGATGTCTAACGAAATTAGAGTTAATAAGTAATCGTGTACATGTACCTCTTATCTACAAATCATAATTAATCTGGGATCCGATTTTGCTTGCTTAAATTACTTTGTTGCATAGATTGTTGAGAATTGAACAACATACAACGTCTTATCACGCTCATTTCACGAATACGCTGACCATGGTCGATTGAATGGTAATGTCAACTCTCACGATCGAGTTGTCAGAAGGAAGTTGCCCGAGAAGTGACCCTGAATTCGTATGAACAGAGTTAGAACAAAGAAACGAGCTGTTAATGAATCGCGCACGACCATAAACTCAACGGAGCCTGTTAATATTTTTTAAGTTTTTACGCCACGGTTTTATGCGTCGCATTTTGTTAGTGTGAATATGTTTTCTTCAGATGATAGATGTATAAATGTTTACATTAAAAATAATAATATTAAAACAGGAATAAAATGAACTATCTGACTTAATTTCTTTGATAATTACCATGGTATATACCATTTTTAGTAGAATCATGAGAATATTTTTGCAATGAAAAAATAGTAAATGGACGTTTATAACGATTTTTTATTTATAACAATTAGTTTATATTGCGGTGCTTAAAAAGAAGTTCATAAATTATAAATAACAACAAGGAGTTTCATTTTGGAATGTTGTTAAAACTTTTATAACCTGTTAATGTATGAACAAAGTTGTATAGATTTATAGATTAAAATTATTTATAAGTGTTCCCCAGTTTTTTTTTAAATATTAACGTTGTACATAATATTATTGACGTTGTGTGTATAGACAAATTCTTGATAATCAGTTGTCATCTAATTATATTATTTGTTTTTCAGTTTTAAATTTATTATTGATCACTCATAAATGATAAATATACTTTTTCAATGAGTCTGCAGTGTGAACAGCCATGAAACGACAGTGACGTTTAGCATAATTTGTGGAGATCAAGGTCGTTATGCTGACATTTTAAATCGTATTTAAAAATTGCTACTCACATCTTGAGCGAGGAACAGCTGTTAAACAATGTCAGTTCTTTAAAACTTTGTTGCACGTAGAGCTTCGGTTCAACACTAATACTGTGTACGTAATGCTGATATACTCTACGAATGAAAAATAACTAATCATTTCCTTTCTTGCTAGACTGGGAACGTTATGAAATAGAAATACGGTAGAAATGTCCATGAATATTTCTAATGGTGACCTCTATCGTCAAAATACACGCGAGCAATGCGACTTTAGTCAATTAACGTACTGTTTTACCGACGGAGCATATCCCGGGGCAATGACCTCAATGTTGAGGAACGCTTGACCTATATATCACTAATGTACCCAGCATGCGTACACGTGTATGACTGGCATTCTATTCCATCTGCCCAGAAGTACCAACAATAAAGGGTTTTATATTCCTCGAAAACACAGTGAGCCTCGTTCATCACTTTCATTTAAAAAAAAAAATTATCAGGAATTTTCATACACGTCGTATTTAGCTCGGAAGAAAGCATCATTTCATTGACAATTCTTGAATTCAAAGGAATTCCAGAGTCGCTATTAAACACAACAATTAGCTTAAAAAATGCATTGTGGACAATGGTATTACAATGAAATGAAGAATATTGTGCATAGATAATTACATGGCGATGAATGTAACACGCAAACGCGAATGTATACGAGCGAATGATAAAATGTCCGTTCTCATTAATAAAAACGGAGCGCATATTCACGGCCATTGCCAAAGAGAAGTGGCTTTAAATAACTGGCTCAACAGCAAACGTTTTAACTTAGGTCAACAACACGGCAGCATTGTTATATTCACGAAGAAAAAATAATATTCGTGACTACTTGAGTATGTACGAATTCCACATAATCGATTATCTAAAACGTCCGAGTTAAAAGTTATTACAACGACTTCATTGTCCTACCCCAAGTTACAACAATAAACAGTAGCGTGCAATGCGCTTTAAATCTGACTAGAAAAAGAAATGAAAAATTACTTGTGATCCATTTCGATTAAAAATGGGGAAGATCGAAACAGGGCAATATCCTAGGAGTCAATGTCCTTTTGATGACAACAGGGAACACACCCGATTCGAATCGTAAACGATTCACTGATGCTGCGCGATAATAACATAGCAGGTCGATAACGCGGTTTGTGAGCAGCAGTGTCTATTCATAGTATCTCTATTTGTAAATAACAATACGACCGATGTACGAGAAATGTTTCAAAGTTTTTAAAGGGTATTTTTATGTATTGCATACCTGCCACCTCGAGGGCACTGCCAATTATGCGTCTTGTTCGACGACAAGTTAACGCCAAAATCCGATTCAGCCGCAACGGGCTGTTATTTTCGTCACAAAACACTGCACATCTTATCACAGGACATACCACACTCTCATTACTATGTTGACTTTTCTGTCTGACCGAATGTCCCTCACAAACAAACGTGGTTTACCACCGACTCACCTTCGTACTCGGCGCAATGCCGCCATATTTCCTGTTGACCCAACTGTTCAGACATCGCACTACCATAGACTACACGACGACTCTAGATAGGTAAGCTTGTGTCTACAACCCATGCCCTAGTCCCGACACTCCCGACTGCGCAATGCACAATGAAGTTCAAAGTTTTTTCTAAACGAAAAGCAAAACGTTACAATTAAACTATTTAAATCTCTTAGTACTAAAATTTGATTTACATTATTAGAGAATAAGAGAATATATATAAGAGAATATTATGTTTATGAAATAAAACTTGAATCAATTTTTGTATTGAATTTTTTCTATCGCAAACTTCGTATAGAGGGATAAAGCAATTGTTCTGCTGATAATGATTTTACTTTACTAACCCTGCCGTAAGAATTGTGTTGAATTTTATGTTTATTCGAGTTATTATTATTTTCTCCACCAATTTAATATTGCTGGCGCCTGAAGAAACTTTTTATGCTACGAATGATACACTGTCGCCGATATTATAATTGAAATTCATTTAATTAGTAGTAAATAGAATTTAGTGAGAAAGTATATATATTGTTATTGCAAAATGTGTATATTTTTGTACGATTAAAATATAGCTCTAGACGATCGTTACCTTGTATCAAACGTTACTGATAAGCATAAAATTTAAGCATTGTTGGCAGTAATAGAATATCGTGTATACTTTGTTCGTAACAACACATGTGTTGGTTTTCATAGAATAGTATCAGTTCAGTGTCACCGACGAGATATGTCAGCCCCTGTGCTATTCAGCGAACAGGCAAGTAGGCACGGGGATAACGTGGAACTTACAGTGATCTGAAATACCACATCGCTAAATGTTCTACCACCGACGAAAAAAGCATCAAAATAGTGCCAAAACATCGTCTGAAATATGGCGGAAAATGTAACATTTAATAATAATCGATATGGTTTCGTGATAATTCGCCTTCTCAGTGAGAAGTTCTCACCGATGCATCGCGACAAGAATCTCCTCAGTGGTCTTCTTCACCGACGAAATGCCGTCGGTGGCCTTCTGTTTCTCTGGCTGGAGCCAGAATATGTCCTAGAGGGCGTAAGAGAACACTGAAAATTCGCGTCTCACTAACTCCCGTAAGGCTGGCAGTCTCGTCGGTGCCTGTTGTGAGTTCTGAGTGGTTCTGAGTCAATAAAACAGTGAGTCCATAAGATGTACAATCACAATCTATTTTTGTTAGGTATACTTCATCTGTGTCAAAATCCTATAATAATAATAAGCGATTTTAACACATTCTTCGCTTGTATGTATTTGCAATTCTGATAATATCACAACTATTAAGATTTATCGTTTTGAACAATCAATTATCCTAAAATATTGTATGAAAATCTTCGTTTATACATCGGTAAAATATGCTCATTTATTCAAATGGAAATTTTGAATTTTCTCTACAATTTTTCGAATCTTCAACTGCAAATTGATTTGACATATTAGCCAGTGATTTAATGAAAAAATAATTGTAGTTAGCTGTAACAATGAGTACATGAATGATTTATTTCATTTGCTTATGAGTTAATTCGTGTAATCTAAAAATGTTTACTCTACAATTTGGACAATGTGGAAATCAACTAGGCCATGCATTATTTTCAAAAATATCATCAGACATGGAATGTGTAAATACCAGTGTATCATATAATGTTAATTATCAGTATTCAGAAGATGCATTTACTAAATGGTTTAGTAGTATATCCAAGGAGGGTAAACGATTAGCAAGAACGGTTCTTGTAGATACAGAAGACAAAGTAATAAAAAAGATTTGCAATGATGCAACAATCCCATGGAAGTATCGTCCAAAAAATGTCATTTGTCAATCTGGAGGAGGATGTGCAAATAACTGGGCATACGGTTACATGATAAAAGGACACGAGTTAAAAGATCAGATATTAAATTCTGTAAGGTATGAAATAGAGAAGATGGATCATCTTGATGGATTTCTTTTACTCTTAAGTTCGTCAGGAGGCACAGGATCTGGCATTGGAAGTTTAATTGGACAATTGTTACGCGAAGAATATAGTACAAAACCAATTGTTACCACAATAGTATTACCATTTTCATTTGGTGAAGTATGCACTCAAAACTATAATACATTATTCACGTTGGCAAAACTGTATAATCATAGTGATATGAATATAATAATTGAAAATGAACAAATACATGATATATGCAAAAATTTGTTGAAAAAGCTTGCAACGAATTTGAACGATATGAATGATATAATTTCTGAGAAGTTGTTGGCTGTGTTTCAACCAATAAATTGTTTAAAATATAATATAACAACTTTGGTGTCTCAAATAGCATCGCATCCTTCTTATAAATTTGCAAGAATCAAGAGCACTCCTCATGTATCTACTACATACTCAATGTACGAACGTATTTATGATTGGAATTTATATCTGCAACATCTAAAAGAAACACTTCGAATACCAAATTCAGATTCAAAATTGACTGACAACGAATTGAAACTACCATCCCATTCATTAAGCACAACTGCGCATCATGCCTATGCGTGTTCTATATCAAATGTTCTCATTACACGTGGCACTGCAACAGATAATGATCCCATTATAGCTAATGAATTTAGAGATAAACGTTTGTATACAGACTGGAACAGTGCTGATTGCTTTTCTCATTTGCATCAAGAACGAAAATTCTTAAATTACGACAAGTTTCTTGCCCTGCTCACCAACAACTCTCAAATTTCCTATTCTCTAGATACAAGTTTAAATAAATCATGGAACTCTTATACACATGCTGCATACCTACATCAATATAAACGATTTGGTTTGGAAGATGATGATTTTTTACAAGCGTTTGCAATACTCGAAAATGTTGTAAAAGAGTACCAGGAACTCAAATAAGAAAATAAAATGATTCTAATCTGATGTATTTTATGTATAAACCAATTAAAATTCATGTTCCTTCAGCAGAAAATATAAATAATGAAATATCTACAATTCATAGAAACACTATATCTTATGAACTGTATAGTATTTGTATTTATTACAAGACATTATTAATTTTAGATTTACTATGATAAATAGTATTGTTACTTTTATATATACAATATATATTTTAGAATTGGTAGGAATTATATATAACCGTAAATATATACATATTATTTACAGTACTTCAATTGTTTACAATGATGAAATATACACTTATTTATCCAATAAAATGTATTATTTTTTAATCAAATAATATTTAAACAATCCAAAAATACTAAGAAATTCGACTAATGAAGGCAGATCATCTAAAGAACATGAATAAGAGGGTGGTTATGACGTCACTAGATAATCGACCAAATTGCGACACCGTCTGTTGCGTCAGAAGGTGCAACTACAGTGGAGAGAATACAAAAAATAGAACAATAATTCTCTAATGTAGAAAAATAGTTAACAAGATTAAAAAATAGATTAATATTGACACTTATTATATTTCTTACAAAGTAAAATGGCCTGCAGTCTTGGAGAGAGTTGTCTATTATATATGGCCTAATAGGTCATACAAGATCAATTTCTTGAAAATAAATGAACAACGAGAAATGTAAAGAAAGTATATATGTGTTCAGATATTTTACGCGTATTACAATTATTTAAAAAATCAGGTACGATTGATATCCTTCTCGTGACCAATTTATTTTAACGAATCATAATCTGACAATACAATTTTATTCTGTATCTTTGTTAATTATTTAATAGTAAGAGTTTGGCTACAGTATCCAATATCAATGTGAAACATATTATGTGTACGATGCAGGCAATCTCTCCCCTATAACGCACGTTTTGCGCGTGTGCAAAGGGACAGCCGAATCCGTCGAACATAAACGCTGAACGAAAAAGTTCGGGCCATTTCCAAGAAATAACGAAAACGGTTCTTGGAAGTGGCGGTCATCTTTACCCCCTCCTATACTCATCATCTGGAAAGAATAGATTTCTTAGGCGTCCTTTCACGTTGTACATTATTGTACTACATCCTACATCGCCTTAATTAAGATTAAAATTACATTCATTATAATCTGGAATTGTATTTTATACATTCTTCAGACGTATGTATAAACATCTTGTCAACCTTTTGATAATGCATTATTTTATACAGCATTGATTGATCGTTTACAATTAACAAAATCCTGGTTCGTTGCGAAGCATTTTCTAATGAAACGCCCTACCATAACTACACAAGACCGACTCAAGGTCAAAGTTCTAGATGCGTTATGTAAAGGTAGGGAAAAAGAAAAGAAGCGCCGGTGTGGAGAATATACATATACCTAACTATACATAAACAACGACTGATGTACAGTCCGCACCGTTCTTTAGCATCAGTCAAGCGTTACAGGTACAGCGTACAGCCACGATTGTAAAGAACTCGTTTGTTGTCCCCTTCATCGCCCCCATTGTATGTCCTAAGTCCTAACTATCGAGCTCTTTTCAAATTAATTAATACCTCACCATTGCTCTTACGAGTCTAATAGTAGTACACAATCAAACAAATCTAAAAAGACTTACCTATATTAATTAAATATATGTACATTTCAAAGTAAATAATATCCATATTCATAAGATGTTTTGTTCTCTGAGAAGACGAAGATGAACCTGTGTCCTGCCGCAGGACTCCTGCGTGATAGCGATTTTTCACAACACACGCAGGATTGACGGAAACAAAACGCGCCATCTAACGTGGACATGGACGCTGGATTGCAAGAAGGGAAATTAATAAACATTTAGCTTACATAAAATTGTTTCAAAACATCATGACAACAGATCGTTTATGATGTATGAATTATACGTCATATATTATCTAAATGGATCGATTGAAGTTATTCATGAAAGAAGATAGGGATCGCCGAGAGAAATAGAGGATTCAACGTTTTTCCGTGCATCTTCCGAAAACACAAAGCATCCCTGCGGACCTGTATAATACATGCACGGACACGGACATGCAGTAGACTCAAGTAGACTGTAGACTTGAGTAGACGTAGACTTCACTGGGTAGAGTACACAATGGTGTTGGTGTGCGCGTCGCGAATACCAAGAGGCGTGGTTTGAATAGACGGACCTCTTCCATACTTTTTCCCCTCTGTTCTACAGTCAGTTTCATAATCAACGGCACATGCATAAAATTCTCGTGCCCGTCAACACCTCGTAAACCAATTGACCAATTTCGATGAAATTTTCGGCATGTATAACTTACATGAATCTAAAACATTTTAAAATTCTTTTGCTTTTTGTAAAAATAAGCATCATTTACAATCTACACTATTGTGCAAAAGAAAGAATAAGCACCCGGCCTAAAATAAGAAAAGCGTAAAAAATCAAATATATTAAAACACAGTAAGTTTTGAAAAAGGATTCTGCTGTTTAATTGAATAGTTCTGAGAATATATGTGTTATTGCGGATTATCTAATACTTTAAATGCAATAAATCAATCATTGTACTACAAAATATACAATTTGTACATAAAGATATTGTTTGTCACTATCGTTTCTTTTGCACAGTAGTGTATCTTGTCAGAAAAAGCTGAATTCGTTTGGTTGAGAGTGTGTACCATCAATTATGGAACTGACTGTATAGTATAGTGCGGGAGCATGGAGCATATGACCGGAACACAGACACACGTGCACAGTAAAAAGAAGCCAGAGTGGACACCTTTTTTCACGCATGCGCGTCCAAACCAGTAACGTATCTATGATGAGGCGATGATGTAGCAGAACCCTAAGGCAGCTATATCGGCGGGAATGTACCAGTATAATTGACGGGACGCACAGTGGTCCAAATGGACGACTTAGGAGTACAAAAGTCAAAGAACCAAACATGGAGTAGGCTCCATAGAGATCATATCAATTTCTTAAAATTCTGCGTGGCGCTCAAGGTGCCACATTTCCTCGAGAATCGTACTTCACTGAGGTTGAAATCGTCGCGCATGCGCGAGAAAAGTTGGGCTCAATCGAAGCACTGCGCGGACGATACTGATATATGTGTATACTATGGATACGGTATCTGGGTATCTCCCATGAGCTGTTTGCAAAAATTTATGTCACAAATTGAACGTAGGATTCGATGCCAGCGCCGTCTGAAGTTCACCCGGTGTACTAAGGGAAATAGCGCGAGATTCAAAAATGAAGTTTATAATATTGAAATAATAGTATGTTATAACATCACAACATCACGCAAAATAGAATTAAAAATATTTGTAAACATTTTTGTTGTTTGCTTTATTGTTATAGATAAGGGAAAAGTAAATAGGTGTGTATTTCTTACGTTTCAAGAAGCATTAAATGAGATCAAACTCATGATATTGAAATACATTTATTACTGATAAAACACATTTATATACAATGAAATGTTATATTGACTTATAAATTCGTCCACACTGAACATTTCTATATCATGCTGTTTTAAGTCTGAGAACAACTTATATTTTTCAATGGCTTGTTAAAAAGCCCGAAAAGCTAGAATGCATGGAAAGTTTCTTTCCACTGGGGGTTTTCCTGAATTTGCATGACAGGCTTTGCGGAAGAGCAATTCTACGGTTAAACAAATTTTTACTACACTATACGACGAAATGGTTAGGTATCCACGCGTAACTGCCGCAATGTAGGACACTGGATTTCTTTTATCAATGTGCATATTGCTACTACAAATCTCTATGCTACTTGTAGGTGAGTCAATGGACTCTACACATATATCTGCTTCTGGGACCTCTTCGCTTGTTGCAATAGATTTATTAATATCTGAAATCAAAGTACATACACTAATTTAATATATATATTACATATTAAATTACATTAATATATTATAAATCAATTAAGACACAGTTCCTTACTTCCATGATTACTTTCTACCAAAATATTGCTATGTTCTTGAAACATTTCCTGGTGTGTCGAAATAGTTGGCAGAGATCCTGGTTTTAAAAATTTCCTGTTGTAATGCACATTAAAACAGTCTTCAGAAAAGTGATCCGAACACAACAAACTACTATTTGTAGGCATCCAATTTTCCCGACCTATTATTTTGATCCACTTTTTACACAGTGCTGCATCTTGTGGAAATCTGTGTTTTATCATATGGGAATTAAAACACAAAAAAATTACTACTATTGAAAATTGAAAATAAATTATATTATCTGTACAAACCTATGCAGTGATGCCTTTTTTTTGTTGTTACCCTTTCCGCAATATACGCATTTACCCATCGTTATCAACTGTAATAAAACGGAGTATAATTAAAATCACATAAATGCTAGGCTACTTGTAACGATTTGTGTTCCATTATTTTCTGCTTTCTAATATAAAATCTTAAAGATACATACCTGATAAGTTGTAAACGCCACAAAATCCAGAATAAACAATGAATCAAATGCCACAAAAAACACCCGAAATTGTCTAATGACTCGAGTGAAAGCAGCGTTACCTGAAGGGACGCAAACACGTGGCAAAGTATAGAGGATCACGGGGCGAAGAGGAGTACGGGGAATACAGTACACCGGGTGAACTAAAGAAGGCGCTGGCATCGATTCGGCCATAGATTTATAGAAGTAAGGACTTTCAATTCGGGACATGGAAAAATTCGGATACCATATCCATTGGTATATATATATATCAGTGGCGGACGATGGCACGCGCCATTTTGTTTAGTGTCCGCTGGACGCGTCGTGCGTCGGGGTGCCGCGGGGTTGCTTTCAGTTGCTTTCCATGACTGTCAACAGCGAGATATTCGCGGCTCTCTCAGCTCGCCTACAACTGGGACATACACATACGAGTGTCACGTTCGAGGCAGTGTGACGCGTGCATAATCCTCTGCATGATTATTGTGTCGTGCAAGCCGCGGATAATTTCTTCGAGAGAGAGTCGAAGACTCTCGCGCGTCCCGCAGTGTCAGATACAGCAGCAGTCCCGAAGACTCCGCGAATGCATGGCGTCAGTTCCAACTTTATGGATACTTCGTAGGGAATCGCCGTTGCCTTTGCCGTCTCTCGCGGCGAGAATTACTTCCTCAGGTAAGAACAAAAGGGTTGCAGCGCGTGGTACTTAATCAATAAAGTGTTCCCTCTCGTTTCACTTCCCAACTCCTAGATTCTAAATACAACCACCTCCCAGTCAAGACCATTCTTTTCTCTGTACCTTTTCCAAACATTCGACGCTTCATGCACTGCCGAGTTTTTCGTACCAAATGTCGTGAGCCCTGGCCACGGTAGTGTCTCGCTTGTGCAAGCCGCTCGAGGAAAGTGAAAGCCCGTTCCCGATCGTTCTGCATTGAGTACGGATCTCGTTGCGTCCGTCACCGCAACACACGTTTTATGCTATCCTGCAGCGTTACACGGATTTGAACCGCCGTCGTTCGTGCCTGCATATATAGTTGTCGGCACTTTGAACCCTACTCGGTTTACGTCTACCCGCGAATGCGTTCGTTGCTTTCGACCGTTCGAGGGGAAAAAGATGCACGCGGAAAACTCTTTTTACTGTGAAACTTGATTTCAAACAGATTTCTACTTGGGACATAGACAAAATAACTTTCTGTAAACATTTTCGTATTGACCAACTGCACGTTACCGAAGACCAGTAAAATACTAAAATTGAGCACTGGTAAATAGAAAATTTGAATATGTAATCGCAATATTAAGCATTTATAATTATGCGGTGAAATTATTATTTTTAGATATAAAACTTAATATTTGATACTTTATTTAACTTTCAATTTGTAAATTATTATCATCAGAATAGATGTCAATGTCTTTATTTTCGAAAAGTCAGTGGTGCTCAAACATGGCGAATTTCATTCTTTTGTTAACTTTGGGGTAACGTGCGGATGTAATGAATCGGTACGCATATGTATGTGTATGCCGATTACTGTGATACCGTGAATAGCATCGCGATCACTAAATTTATCGGGTGATTTCAATGCCTGGTTGTGCAGTAAAATAGAGCCCATTAAATTTTATATTAACGCGGTGTAAAGCGATAACAATTATTTTCTATTTCGACTACGAAAATATAACATCGTTTTATTTCTTTCAAATAATAACGTTTCACCGTAAAAATATTTTTGCGCATTTTTATCTCGTATTGTTTCTCGTTCGTTTTATTTTGAAACTGGCACTTGGTATTTCCAAAAGCTAGTAGTCTCACCCTCGTTGCATTGCCTTATTCCCGAAGAGGTCGCGCTCGTATAACCAGAGCGGGGGTGTATATGTAGGAAAAGTACGGGAACCCATGACGCTGCATATATATCTTTTTCATGAATAAAAAACATTTTCATTCAATTATTTTTGTTCGCAGCATCAATTCACATATTACAATTCCCGCGATGATTACGATATCGATGCGTATTTTTAGTGTTTCATAAAACTAGCTGTTCCATATTCTACGAAGCTACGCGAATAAGTATTGTATATGCTGAAAACATTTTATGGGTTTAGAGTTGCGCAATATAATCTTTTAGCTTTATTAAATTTGTCGTTTTGTGTTAGTCACCAACCTTCTTAACAAAGTGATCCAATTTACCTCGATTTTCGAAGCTTGCAATTTTTCAGACACACATGTTTAATTCTGATGCGATAGCGTAAACAGTGGTTGGTCAGACGGAAACGTACACAGAGCAGAGACAATGACTGTCCCCTCATTACAATTCGTTCTTCCCTAACTTTACCTATAGGGGGTAAGTTGACTAAAGAAGCAAAGGGGTGCAACGTGCTCACTCTTTCGGAACATCGATTTGTTAACTTGAGGAAACATTTAAGTCTTTTCTAGCTGTATCAAATCACCTTCTCATATAACGAAGTCTGCACTGAACAAAGAAAATTGTAAACGCATTAGCGTACAGCAGGCTTGAGCATAATCGAAATAAATTATTTGAGAAATAAATCGTTAATTGAAATTCAAATGATATCAATAGAACAAAATTCTATTTACATATTTTGAATGCAGCTAAACTTTCGTCATTAAACTACTAGTTACTTCAATAACTTCTTCTCGAGGTGAAATTATTTATTATTTTATTCGAACGATATGATTGAAATAAAATATTATTTGATTTAAACGTCAAATGAAAATACAATTTTCATGTTATTTATAAAATCGAAATAAGAAAGTATTTAAAATGATTATTTGTTGTCTTGTTTCAAATGAAATGTGCCAACCCTGGCGTACAATTATATTTGATATCTTCAGAATATCTGCGTTCATAGATTAATACGAATTGTCGATATTTACAGACACGTAGATTTTTTAAAACATAGTCGTGTAAAAAAATTTTCGAACATTAAGGATTAATATATGAGGGTGTTATTGTGCGAGTAGACAATATAATCTCAGTTGTACGGATGTTAAAAATTGTTCTAAGTCTTCTTTTCAATGGGCATTAACAGGTTTGAGATTTAGAAGGTTTTGCCCAACTCTGGTTTCGGGGGTTGTTGGACGCCCATTAGAGCTACCTAGTCTTCGGCACAGGTGCTTGGGATTAATCCAAGACACGCCTACTCGTGACTCACCGTACAAAACTCCGTATTCTTTTTTTTCGTGGCGCGAAAGGGTGCCGCGTTTAAACTGGTGCACAGTTATATATTATATCTGATACGGTTCTTAATTGGTATGTTCCATTCACAATTTATAAAAGCATTAACCAATGACAGAATTATTGCAATCCGCATTATCTAAATTTTGGTCGCGTTGTGTTAAAAGTATTTGTTGCTTTTAGATAATATACATTCTTCGAAAATGTTCCCCGCGAGTGTATACCTTTTTTAGAACGGGGTGGTCTGCTTGATCCATTTTAAAACTGCAAATAACAAGGTTCTAGTCCGATCTAAGGAATTCGCAGGAAAAATAAAACGACGCGACGGTTAAGTTTGGTATGTGACCGCCACATACCACGCCTCTTGCTAGATCGACATTCCATTGAACCCAACTTCCCCATGTTATACCGAAGGTGATTTCTGATTCGTGTCTTCATCTTTTCATCCATTATTTAACTCCTGGTAATGCGGCAAGAACGGACAACCTTCTACTTCTCGTCTACAAGTGCCATGCCACTAATTAAATGAAGCCGTATTTATACCTGAGTGCGTAACAAAATATCTCGGTATTAACCCTTATGTCGATAATAAAATATTGCACGGTGTTAATAATCGGAGATTTTCTATAAATTGGAGGCTCTTATCAATAAAACATTCCGACTACATTTTTATTAAATTATAAATTGAATTATATAAAATATGGTGCTTCGAAACAATTTCTAATTTTGTATCGGGAACATTTAACAAATGTTAAACATACGTAGGAATTTGGCTATTGTCGTAAGGGTTAGTGGAAAACAGTTTCTCCGAGAAATGTATGAATCTTGTTTCAGTACTTGAATACGGAAAAACATAGAAGCATGCGCACCCCTGCTGAGACCGAGACACTATCTCAACCTGAGATGTACAAATTCGAGGCCCAGGAAACGGACGCATCGGCGGCCGTTAATCAAGTAGTTTTATCACCATCTCACCCGGAAGCGCACATATATACGAATAGGTAAGATCGATAAAATTACGTGACTAAGTATGATGTTAATAACATTTGATTAATCACAGGAGCTATGTTTTAGTTCTCGTGTAATATAGAATTGTTCGCTGTATTAATAATAAGAGCATGAAAGCGTTTCTATTTTACAAGCTATGAAACATCTGTCATTTTATAATTACCTCAAACTGAGCTTTCATGAAAAATGAGAGTCTTAACCGAGTAGATTGTTGACTATCAACGCGTTTTTCAAACGTGTTTCTACGTGATTTTCTACAGACAAACTATAGAACCTCTTGCAGTAAAAATTTCAGGGTATTTACATATTTATATATATATATATATATATATATTTCACTATCATTTCTAATTATTTTGTAGTGAAAAAATTAAAATTAATGTCACTTACAAAGAGGTCGCCTCATGGTGTCCATGATTTGGGCTGTTCTGCTTATCGAGAATCAGAAGACCATAAAGATTCTTAATCAGGATGAGATTGGTTATAGCAGAAACTAGAACAAAATTATACAGTCGATAATTACAAAAATAGTGGCACTTCGAAGTTCATTTATCGATTTCCTTATGTTGTATTAACATTCGGAGGCTTAAAAAAAGATTTGAAATAATTTGAAATAATAGTAGATTTTCAAAAACATACTTACATACATTCTAAAACTACGTTCATTTTACGAATTCAAACAAATTCTTTCGCACACATTTCTGCAAAACTTAAAGAAACTGCACAAAATCGATTTTCCATAAACGAAAAACTAGAATACCTGTTAAGAGCCTCGAGAAAGCATCGTTCGCGAATAATTTAAACTTGTTTAGACGTTTGAAAAAGGGCGCTCCCCGCCGCTGAAGTAGCGCGCGTCAATTGTGCGCATGCGTGCGTTTAATCACCTGTCACATCGTACTGTGAGAGGCTCTTTAAAATGTACAAAGTAAGCGTAACTAGTAACTATGATTCTGATAAAAATTCTACTCGTGTGCGTGTGTCGATGGTGAACAGAAAAATGGTAAAAACTGGAAAATAATCCGGCGTATAAACATAATTTAGTTGCGTTCACGGGCCAGTGTAAGTGTAAGCGATAAATTACACTTGATCGTCGCGCGTGTGTCACATTGAAGAAGCGAACGGTAAATGCGTCCCTCTGTCGGCGAACTTGTCAGTTTGCGATATGTCTCGTGTTCACGTGTATCGCGTATAGTTTCCTCTGTGCTTGCTTCTTGTTTGCTCCGCGAACGTTGAATCGGCCGCGTGATTTTGTGACAGTTTCTGTCAGCGTATGAGGCGAGGGTGCTGTGTCCATATGCTACGCACGGCACGATGGTTTTTACAAGGTTTTTCGTTAGGAAGACGCAGAACGACGATGTGGCCGTTCCAAACAACGTCGGTACGAAGAGGTGAGCTCGAAGGCCAAGCCGTCGGAATGCGCTCCTGATAACGGCACCATCGTTCACGGTTCCGATTTCGTTTCTCGCGTCAACACATTCGCACGTAAAACCGTGTTCGCGTTCTCCCGAATTTATCGATATTTTTATTCGAACAGCACTCGATCGCGCGCAGCTTACATACTGGTGTCATTTCTGCCAGGTTCAAGCGAAACAAACATGTATATTAGCACACGCGGTTTCAATATTTTCGACCGTAAATGCTCTCGATGAATCCTGTGCATAGCCAGCGACACACGATTCTATATCGAAATAACACGGTACTGATACAGACGCGTACCGACGGTCATCAATATTATCGAAGAGATCATTTTACGCGGAACACAACATGTCACTCGCGATTCGCGTTCATAATTTATTCGAATTGCCTACGTGCTTGACAGGTGTATAAATCACGTAGAAAAAGCGTCCCAGCCATTAAAATTTGACTTTTGTACCTTTATTATCAACTTTCGTAATTATTCTGCGACGGTTCGTAATGATTTTGTACGAATGAATCGTTTTATTTTTCCCGATACCACTTGCGCAGAGTATATCCATTGTATAGACGAGTACACAGCATGTTTTCGTAAACACGACGTATGTTTACAATTTTCGAAATTTTTTATCGCGCGGGATTGTATTTCCGGAGTAAAATTAATAATAGCTAGCGAAGGATCGAGGGCGATACATACTAGGATGCATTATTAATGAGTTCCTGGAACAATCAATACCCTCGAAGAAAGTTTCCTGGCCGCGAACATAATGACGCGATTCTATCATCAGCTGACTACTCGCGTCTTGATAAGACTAAACTTCAAATCAGAACGCTAATTTTTTAATTTTCGCGCTAATTTTCGGATCGCTCCATTTGTTCTGCGAATTCTTTCCGCAGTAATATTTGATTATGAGAGTCTTATCGTTGCTGTATATGACGTTCGTGCAGTTGTTCGATTATTAATTTAAACGGAAAAGAATATTTTCAAAGAAGATAACACGCCAACGTTTTGGAGCAAGCAATGCGACATTATAAACGTGGAATTAAACGTATTAATTATTTATCGTCTACGATTTGTAATGTAGCGCGTACTGGCCATTGTAGTTGTACAACTTTAAATGGATCAAAAGCCAATGATGTATTCACTTTCGTTGCATTGCATATCAGCGAATTCAATAATTGCCGATCAATTCAAATACGAACTTCGTTTGCAGAACTTACAATTAGTACAATTATGCATTAAATATGAACTTTATATTCATATTGTTGATGCAATGTGCTTGCTCATTGCATTACAATATAATTTATATACTATTACTATATACTGGTATTAATATAATATGATTAATATAAACTAACTGTATTATAATATAGTAATATAAATATAATTGAGTGGAGTAACATTATTTAACACTAAACCTACCGACCATCACAAGTGGCTAATGTGTATGGTATTATAAAAATAACAAGATTAAATTTATTTATATTCTGTGCGATTTTTACTGTAATATATACTGGAGTCAAAAAATGTATTGAATCAATTCCCGTGAAAACACCTTCACGATCTCAATAATTGTCAAATAAAATATCTAAAATGAGTTGTTCGACCCCTCGTGGTAGGTTTAGTGTTAATATTGTCGGAAGATATGTAAATGGAAACTTAGTCTAGTCGCGTGTAAAATTTTTATAATTCGATAATAAATATTACATGCACGCACAGTTGCTCGTGCGTTACATACGTGACATGCAACGCTCAATACCTACTGAAGGTGCCACTGACAGACAAGATCATACAAACTAAATAAGCATGTTCTAATACACAGTACTTTCTTTGTCGTTTTTGGCGCGAGTGTAAAGTAATTGCAATTGTCCTTGAAAACTTCTACCATGCTTTTGTTAATACCTCTTATTTAATAGTTAGATAAACAATAGTAAATTAAAAATCGATAAAGAGATCTTTGTACTTCGTCTACTAATAAATAATATGAGATGCAATGATCTTCATTAAAATATTAATTTCGATAACGTGATTCGCGTGATTGTGTGAGTATAGATGTTAGTCTCAAATTACTGTTTCCTATTAATAATGGTATTAATTTATTATTTTAGCATGTTATGCAATCAAGAAAAATTGGGCCAACTGGGTGGAATCGCAGGAGGCCCAGTAGTCCCTGATTCACGGGAAGCTCAATTACCTAATAACAACAATACGCAAAGAACAAGTTGGGTTGAAGGTATATTGGGATGTATGCGCCCAGTTTGGAGTATGCTTTCAAAAGCAGCTGTAAATGAAAAGATTAAAGGACATCAAAGTAATTAATTATTTTTATGTATTTCATGATATATGTATACAGGGTGGGTCACCTAATGTTGCCACCTCAAATATCTTTGTTGTTTTCAAAGATACGTCAAATGTCTGAAGAACAAAGTTGAATGGTAAAATGGGGCTCATACGATACCAAAAAAATTTTTGTTTTTATGTAATTTTTTTAGAGATATGAAGGTCACCTTCATTTTTTAAAATGGAATGAGGTATTTTTTAATACATCAATCGATGCAGCTGAACATTCGTTATAAAAAAGTACTAACCTATGTATGTCGAAAAGTTAGTAGTTCAGGAGGTGGCAACATTAGGTGACCCACCCTGTATGTATTCTCTAAGAATGCCCAGGTAATAACAAAAAATTATTCCAGCGGATGATTGGGAAATACCGTTTGAATCGATTAGTGAACTTAAGTGGCTTGGATCTGGAGCTCAAGGAGCAGTATTTAGTGGGACATTGAACAAAGAAATTGTTGCCGTCAAGAAAGTACGCGAGCCACGCGAGACTGATATAAAGCTTTTACGAAAGCTGAATCATCCGAATATTGTTCAATTTCGGTAAGTTTTTATTCATCTTTGAATATTGGAATACATGTATAGCGCGAGATACTATAAAATAAAATTGTTACCTATTTTTAGGGGAGTGTGTACACAAGCACCTTGTTACTGTATAATAATGGAATTCTGTCCATATGGACCATTATATGATCTTCTCAGAGCTGGAGAGCCTGTTCCACCTCCTAGATTAGTATCATGGTCTAAACAAATTGCAGCTGGAATGGCCTACCTTCATGCACATAAAATTATACACAGAGATCTTAAAAGTCCAAAGTATGATTTCATTTTCGTATGTCGAAATTCCTTAAGCATGGCGTTCAACTTAATGATTCAATCGAAGTAACATAAATAATATAATATTGTCCGTTTTTTCAGTGTATTGATCGGGCAAGAAGAGGTCGTAAAAATTAGTGATTTTGGTACGAGTAGAGAGTGGAATGAAATTAGTACAACAATGAGTTTTACTGGTACTGTTGCCTGGATGGCTCCAGAAATAATCAGGAACGAGCCCTATTCTGAGAAAGTAGACATATGGTCGTACGGTGTTGTATTGTGGGAATTATTAAGCGGAGAAATACCTTACAAAGATGTAGAGTCTTCTGCAATTCTTTGGGGTGTGGGCAACAACTCTCTCCATTTACCAATCCCAACCAGTTGTCCAGAGGGCTATAGGTTACTTATAAAGCAATGTTGGGCTGCGAAGCCGCGTAATAGACCTTCTTTTAAACACATTGAAATTCATCTTGGTATTGCAGCGGTTGAAGTACTATGTACAAAACCCGACGAATATTTTAAAACCCAGGTACAGCAATATTAATCTTGGAAACATACGAGCATTAATTTGTGATCAACGAACTCAACAATTCTTCTGATTCTAGCAATCACGGAAGAAAGAAATTAGGGATCACATGAAACAAATGCAAACAAATAGTTGTAGTAGTCCAAGATTTGAAGCTGACTTAATTCGACGACGCAAGGATGAATTGAGGCACGCTCAAGATATTCGAGAACACTATGAACGTAAATTGGAGCGAACTAATAATTTGTACCTAGAATTAAGCGCTGTTTTACTACAATTGGAGCAGCGCGAACGAAATGTATTCAAGTAAGTTATCACACGATGTGCATACAATAAATTTAGTAGTAGTGTATAGTCAGTAAATTAACTTTATTTTCTACTTTTTTAGACGCGAACAACAAAACGGACATAAACAATCTAAGAAACGTCTTGTTCATCCCCTTTCAAAAGCTCAAGAGAGATTTCATCGTAGACGTAACCCAACAACCCTAGTTTCAACATCAACTACACCAACAACACCGCCATCACCTACAGACTGTTCCGAGAGTCCTGTGAAAGCAACAATGTATACACAGTTAAACGAGGCTAACCAACCAGAAACGATTCTAGCTCCAAATAATAGTTTTAAGCAACGTAAATACAGGCATCGTAGAGTAGGATCTGGATGTGGTGTGAGTTCCAGTCCGAGATCAAGTCCTCATCGTGAAAGAAAAGTACGTATCTACAAAAGAAATGCGCAAACACGTTCGCCTATGTGTACTTTACACGAGAATAATACATATTTGTTTGTTTGTTTTCAGAGTACTGAAGTACGTGTCCGTTTCATAGACAGTCAAACGCAAACAGAAATATTAGAAATCAGCGAAACTGATTTTAGCCGTATTACAAATACAACAACAGTGTCGGCAACAGAAAAACTTTCTGTAAATAGCATTAATAAACAGTCGTTAACAAAACAAGTACCAGAGTGCTTAAACGAGAACTCAATTCTGTCCGAAGCTCATTACAGAATACAATCTAGTCCATGTTCCAGCCCTGAACCTTTAAATGAAAATCATATAAATGGAAATGAACGTTTAAAGGATTGTAGCGATGATGATAATCTAGAAACACTTGACCGAAAAGTTAGTGAAATTAGTAATGCCAATCGCCTTATTTCGCCTATAGATAATGGAAATTGTGACGATGTGATAATATCACATAGGTAAGTTGCATTTAAAATATACTTAATTTATTGTTATAATTCTCGACTAGGGCTGTTACTTTTCCGAAGCTTCTTTTCGAGGATTCAAAGGAACGAAGGGAACTTCGAAGTTTCGAATCGGTTTTTGTAGGCTACGCCCCCTCGACCCGGCCGCGTGTCTCGCTTCCCGTGGCGGTCCTAGCGATGCGAAATTGCGAACAGCTACGTTCAAACTTTCGCATCGCCAACACTTACGTTGTAACGCATTTTAGAAAATGAGCGTCTTCATTCGCGCAGATTCAACCTTTTTCGCCTCTTATCCGTTAACTGGAAACGAATCGAACGAAGATTTCGATGCTTCGAAGTTCCGAAGTTTCTGAAAATAGAGCTTCGAAATCTTCGACCTTCGAAGGAAAGTAACAGACCTATTCTCGACCTGTCCTGACCCGATATTTTCGGGATCTCTCACAGCTCTACTACTTAATAGTAGCAACTATAAACAACCATCGATGAATGATTTCAGAGGTAAAGAAGAATCGGTGAAATTATCTGGACACTTTTGTGGAATTATTATTAACGGCACTAATATGCAACAAGAACAGTCTGAAATTAGAACGCGACCTTGTACTGAAAGCATAGATACGATGCGCGACCATGAAGATGATAATTGCGAAGAAAGTTGGTCAGATGAAGAGGGAGAAGATCCAAGTTACACATATAATTACTCTCTCAGACGAAGAAGGTATTTACGTAATTCATATAAATACATTAGATACCATATTCTTGTGTTACATGTTCTTAATCACAATAACAATACATAATATTCTGAATGATTACACACAGTATGTCCTATCTGAGCGTATCCAAACCTTTTAACGGAAGCAAATTTTTTTGTATATTGTAGAACATCGATTATGCTTATTATTAAAAAAAAATGCGTCCCGAACACTTTTCTAAGAACTACCTCTCATATAAAATTTCAATAAAACCGGCCTTTGTAACTTGAACATGTTCCCTCGTTAGACGATACACTGAAATGATGGAACATACGTACGTGTTCTAAAATATAAACATCGTTCAATGTGTGGTTGAAGTATGAGTGTACTGCGCACTTATATAGGTGATTTATCCTGTATTCGTAAAACCGGCATCTGGATAATCGGTCGTTCTACTGTACTTACAATTAAAGAAAATGTGAATATTAACGAGAGGATACCCTATATATTTATAATCATTAGACTGTGGATCTTTATGCAAAATAAAAATTGTCTTCATCAATTGCAAAACACAGAAGCCATATAAATCTTTCTTTCTATTTTCAACAATTTTAATAAATCGAGAATAACATACGGGCGTTGTTAAATTGTCTTAATGTTTTTACTATTTTAAATTACATCCACCGATTTTTGTCATAAATGTATAAAATCCGCAGTCTAATAAAATCATATTGTGTTTTTATAGTATTTAAACACATTATCAAACACATATTTTATAGTATTGCAAGAAGACCAATTGGTCCTGGATGTAGATTAAGAAGATTTAAACATGCCACAATGCGAATAGAAGGAGTGTTAGCTTCCGATGAGGAAAACACTTCTGAATATTCACATCCTCCGTCCAGTCAGTCATCCACGTTAGAGAGTAATCCTGATGTGCAAAGAGTGTTTCGTAACATCCATTATTCTCATAAGGTAATTCAATAACATACTTTATTATCTTCAACTGCATAACATGCATAGTATAATGTGTTCTTTCTTTTTTGAATTTAGGGAAAAGAAATAGATGATGTTTCCGATACGTCGAGTCAATCGGAAACAGATGAAGTCAGTGAGATTACAATTGCATCTCAACCGGTAGGTGCAAATTTGAAAATAGAGAGCAGCGTTTAGGTTAATGTAATTTTTATATCTCATTTATGAGTGATACATAATAAGACCCTAATAGCCAGTGCATTTCTGTAGTGTATGTTCTCATTCTATTCTGTGTTAAATATTGTAGATATTTATCCATTATTGTATTCATTAGGTACATATGTACATTAATTTTACGAATTATTTATCAAGCAAATATGATACTAATATTCTAAAAATATCGTACATTAACTGAAAATAAGTCAAACATCATTTTTATGTCACATTAGAAAGCTAGACATACTCTTTGATTTGTATCATTCAAAATTTATTAGATTTGTTCGGTGAAAACAAATTTTCCATTACTGATTATGGTATAATTAATTTCATACTGTAGTGAAATAGACATTTCAAGAGATACCTAATTTTTCTAAAAAGACAAAAAGTAAAGACAGAAATAGATTGATAATATTTTCAATGACGTGAAAAGTTTACAAAAACATGTTCTATAACATGTTGCTATATAGTATTATGTATAAATATACATCCACCTCATACTTATTTTTCATAAAAATGGAAAGACAATTCATTAATTCGTAAATAATTCATTCCATTATTTCTTATTTTTTTATAGTTCCTTTTAGTAGATACATCATTTGCAGCTAGATATGAATTGATTTCTATCAGATATTGCATTTGTTTTGCATTAATAAGGAAAAAACTCAATTAATTCTAAATAAATATTTTTTATGAATGCGAAATCCGTTCATGGAATTGCATTTATTAGCATGTATATATAGAATCTACCATAGTGTAGAGACCGATTAGAGCAAACTCGTATGGTAGTACGATAGTTTACAAGAAAGTATTGTATACAAATACAATGGAGTCGCGAAAGAATAAATATTTCATTCGGAAATTGAATACTTAAGAAATAATTTAGATAATAAGTAACGGAATGACAATTACTAAACAAATTTTACAACGTAAGTGCCTGTGGCAATTTGCATAAAGTACAGCAAACAGTGACTATTAAAATATTGAAATGAAAAAAGATTTAAAAAGATTAATAAAGAGGTAATGTGCAATATAGAAGAATCATGTGATTAAAATTTAAAAATAAAAACTGTCGGTACAATACTTTCTCAACTCGATGAACGCATAACTGATGGGAATAAATTGAAATTTAAATGACATGAGGTATTACTTTAAAGCTACGTTACCAGAACAATGTCGTGAAATATTTTTGATGCGCTAAAATTACATTTTTACCAATAATCTTACTAACGACTTACGTAAAATACTGCACGTAATATATTTTATTTCGTTTTTCAATTAACAAATGAAAGGAAATCTAAATCGATGACTATGTTTACAATAAAATTAGTATAAGTTGTATCATAAACATAGCAAAAACAAAGTACAGGTTGTCTGAGTTTCAAACTGAAACTCAACAATAGTATTGAACTGTACGCGAAAATCATACTCATTTTTTTCAAATTAATAACAATTAAGTATTGCAGTTGCGTATATGTATAACAAGACGATATTTTGTCAACTCAATTGTCCGAAATACTGTTCTGCATCCATCTATTGTACCTGCTTTGAAACTCAAATTGCCTTAATGACAATTACTATACATTGTAAATATAGACAATACAACATAAACTTAAGGGAATAGTAACTAAGATTCAGTATAACATTTTGATGTGCTCATTTGGACGAAATAATTAGTAAGACATACAGAGATGTACTTTCTAATAACACTGTCCAACACCAAATTTGTTCCCAATATACTGTTGGGTCCTTCTTATAGAGTTTTTTGCGCTGATTCCGAATCTGTCCTTAATTTTTCTCCTATACGCACAGTTTTTGAGGAACATGGTTTTGAAAAAAAAAACATTTTTCAACTTTAAACAAATATTGTGATGTTATTATAAAAGATATTGAATTGTTCTTTACAGCAAAAGATTCTTTAGACTTTCCCGAATCCAGTGATATATAATATTAATGCATTATGATTGTTTAAACATGTTTAAACAATCATTAAAGACGGAGAGACACCACTTTTGCACCAATTTTTGAGGATATTTTTGAATTTATCTCAAAAAATAAGGGTCCAGCGTAAAATCGAACTATACCACGCGATAGACCAGACTTTTATCTTGAAAAACCCCCCTTGGAAGTTTGCAGCACCGACGTTTTTACCGAACCAGAAAGCAAAATATCTTCGCCCGACATGCGTTGACGCCAGTGGCGCTCACCACTAGAACCCACCACCGCTTTCTTGTTTAAACATGTTTAAACAATCATAATGCATTAATATTATATATCACTGGATTCGGGAAAGTCTAAAGAATCTTTTGGTGTAAAGAACAATTCAATATCTTTTATAATAACATCACAATATTTGTTTAAAGTTGAAAAATGTTTTTTTTTTCAAAGCCATGTTCCTCAAAAACTGTGCGTATAGGAGAAAAATTAAGGACAGATTCGGAATCAGCGCAAAAAACTCTATAAGAAGGACCCAACAGTATATTGGGAACATAAAAAAAGTTGAAATTTGTTGGACAGTGTAATCATACATATTGTATCGATTATATTTATGCGAGTAGTTGCATAAATTGTTCCTTCTTGTGCAGTGGCAGCTAAACTGACTAGTTCTATTATGCTTAATAATAGAAGCAGTACACAATGTTTGTGTTATAAACAATAAAGTTGATTTACAATAACTGACTTATTGGGTTTTATTTGACACTTTACTCACACAATATTATAGATTGAATATTATATTTGAGTTTCGTATAAATGAAACAATTTTTTCAAAGCATAATGGGGGGTATTAGTAATTTATATTCAGTTATACATGTGAACAAACAATATTAAGGTTTTTGTTTCCTTTCGTCTTGAAGTATATCAACTTATTAAGTTATATACAGTAAGTATTTGCACAGCCTGTTTGCAGTAACGTTGGAACAATGGAAAATGTATTTGTATGCAATATCTAATACAAAGAACTTTAATTGTACACATTAATGAAACATTTATACGGAAGTTTAAACAGTCGTCAAAGCGCGACTAACATATATTTAATGAAGCTCTAAATAAACGATGTTTTTATAACGTAAATGCTACATTTATTATACATATACCAATGATAAAGTCTTTATCTCATACAATAGTATTTACATTCAGTAACTCAATAATCTACTTTTGTATATGAATTCTGTACAGAATCATGCAAAAATCTCAAAACTATTTCTTATATTAGTGTTTCAATATCATAAATTTTTGATCAGTTATAAGTTTTTAACACATTTAAATACACTACATAGTTTAGTTAAAATGAATTGTTAAATAATGACATCGAACTTTCGTTGATCTTGTTGAATATTGAGTGAAATTGAATTCGTTAATATTTACCAATAGTCATATACTAGTATTCTTAAAAATACATTTTTAAAAAAACTTAACATTTGCTGTATTCATGTTACTTTTGCGATAAATGTCTGGTGCATGATTACAACATTAAAAGTAATGACAAATGAACAATTTCACAGTTTTGATACTTTACAAAGAAATGCAAATTCAAAAATGTTATTACAATATTTATCAAAATCGTTGAAGTAAATTTCTTTAAAAAAACCATTCTTTTATTAAATTAACGTCACAACTTTTTCTGCTTTTTCTCAAATTGTTCACTGATCATAAAGTAATAAATTATACTTAATATAGCTAGTGTTTACTTTACCAATAGAATGAATTTTGAAAAAATTCAGTGGTACTTTTATACAATGTCGAAGCACTTTGCCTTAATCCAGTGAACAGAGATACAACACCTTCTTTCTCTTCTTCTTGTTCTTCTTCCTCAGGTAAGTATTCTGGCATATCTTCTGTATCATCCTCTCCATTTATATGAACCTGTAAATGTATCGTAAAAGAAGTCTCCTGCGACTGTATATTCCCGAATTCCTTCCAAGTGACTTCTTTACAGATAATATCGACATATAGCAGCAAATATTTACCAGTTTAACAAGATACTCTTGATTCAATTTGTTTCTTGTCACTAATCTAGCTTCCATGTTTTCTGTATTATTTCGAATAGCTTCTGCAATTTGTTTAGCTGTAACATAGCTTAGAGTACGCATTGTAACACGTTGATGTTCTACATCGACTACAAGAGAAACCAATCCGTCGATTCTTATTAGTATTGATTCCAACTCTGAACGAGACTCCTACATATGTAATATGTGATTAGCATTGAATGTTAACTTTAATGTGTAAATTACACATGCATGTATCAACTACATTTACCGGTAACAAGCCTTGAACATGTAACACGATAACATGGGTTTTCAATTTTTTCGGTTCAATAACCCTTCTACATCGACTACGTAGATTGTATATCGGTGGTTTCATTCTTTCTATATCATCTGTAATACACTGAGCTCGTTTAGCTATCTTTGGTTCATCGATATTATATTTGTTTATGATGGCATCCAATGCTTCACGAACACCAAAAGTCGAGGTTATGTGCAGATAGTTGTCCACATTTTTAACAAATAATTCTAAAATGTCTAAACCCAGATTAATGATCTCTACATCCGATGCTTCAAGGACAAATGCTACGTATGAAAGAACTGTTTTGTCCTGAAATAAGGCAACATTATAACAACAACAGTATAAATATTTAGTAATGCATTTAACAAAAAAGCTTTACCTTTAAAATTGTGTCATGGTTTACAACATCGAGAGCCAGTTTTTTGTATGTTTCAAGTGTAGCTCTTAATTCTTTTGGATCTACAGAATCGTCCACGTCCATGTCCATTATCTATAAACGTAAATGTTTACATTAACTTGAACTGAAAATAATATGCTCAAACGCAACGAACAGTATATTTGTTCATATTATACGATTATTTGTTTAATAGCGATTAGTGCCACTTCAAATTTATTGGCACTCTGTTAATATTTTTGTTAAACGAAGTACTGAAGTAATCACAGTTACGTTTCACCGTGGTCGAACGATTACACGTTCACGAAGCTATAACAAACATGACATTTCGAACCATAAGAACGTGTTTCACTGGGTCAAGTTCTATAATACATATGTGTCATCCAGTGTCATCTCAGATCAGAGACGATATGCTGTTTAAAAGTTTTTAACAATCGATAATATGTATAAGGTCAGTGCGGACGATGTAAAAAATTTAAGGTAAACTAATATTAAATTAGTTTGACTTGAATGAAAATACTAGAATAGCTGCATGAGAATACAGGGTACATTTCGTATAAAATAAATTCTGGAGGACGAGAAAATCTATTACAGGAAACCACAAATTTATAAAACTTGTGTACGCCTAACGCATATACAATTTGTATACGAATGTGACACGTGTGTATACAATTATACATATATATATACATAATACACGTACATGTACGAATACGTATAATACACATGCGTAATTCGGATAGATGTATCAGTATTACCCTACGTAGTAATAATAGCAACAGTCATGCTAATGCCAGCTGCTGCCAAATTGTTTCGATGACGCGCATATTGTAGTATAGTAGCGAAACTGGTGTTTGGATGACGTACTAGAATAAGATGGCCGACATTAGCTCTATCAACTACCAACAGCACAACACCCGTTTTACTTCTCTAATGAACTTCTTTCTTATTTTACGGAATCGAGAGCTGTAGATTTCCATTAGTGTTTTCGTCAAGCATTTCAAAAAAAGAGGTCGATGTAGTATTCAATGTTTGACGGCTGTTGAGGGCAATAGGGAAGTTCAATTGAACGACACGCAAAGTAGAAACCTACAGCTGACGTATTTTCAAATTCGTTTGTGCAGGTGATTGTTTGTAAAGTGTGTTAGTGTAGAGTGGACATTGATTATTAGAACAATGGAATACGTGCTAATAAAAGATATACGGCCGGGCCAGAAAAACATTAATGTGGTGTTTATTGTTCTGGAAGTTGGTCATCCTACCATCACTAAAGAAAACCGCGAAGTTCGAACGTTTAAAGTGGCGGACAGTACTGCTTGCATGAACGTTTCAATTTGGGATGAACCTGGTCAACTTTTAGTACCGGGTGATATAGTTAGATTGACAAAAGGGTATGCGTCCGTCTGGAGACAATGTCTAACATTATATTCAGGGAAAAATGGAGATATTCAAAAAATTGGGGAATTCTGTATGGTTATCAATGAACAATTAAATATGAGTGAACCGAATCCTGCTTTAGCTCAACAACTGATCAATCAGAGCGGATCTGGACCCCCTGGTAGCAATGTTAACAATAGTATCACAAATAATGGAAATGCAAATAATATAGCTGGTCAACCTGGAAGACAACCGCTGGTACGTTATCTTCTAAATTACTTCGAATACATAATAATAATACATAATAATGCCAGATATATTATATTTAGCTTGAATTCTTTTATTGCAGGCAATTCAAAGTAATTCAACTACACCTGTCAGTGGCACGTCGGGTAGTTCTGCAACAACAAAAAGTGGAAATGGTAGTAATGGTAATAATGGTGGGAATGGGAGTAACGCCTCGGGACTTCCTGGAGGATCTGCTAGATATTCTGGTGATTCAACAACAAAAACAACAGCTGCACCAAAAACTAATTCTCGTGGTCGTGGGGGCTATCGAAACGGTGGACGTAGCGATCGTAGATAACACACAAACAAAAAGCGGCTAATACTATATGTGTAATATGAATATGAAACTGATTGCATTCAGGACATCTGTAATATACTGTTTTTGTAACAATCCTGTATATGTGTATTCATGAATCAATGTATACGATAGAGTCTGATTAAAATAACATATGAATCGAAGACAATCGAATTGTAGACATTAGAGAAATATAATTGTTGATAAAGTAACGATCAGATAATGACATTATTTGGCAAAGATATTTCTGATTTATATATTGTATGTATAAATTTATGTTAGAAGATTGTCTTCAATTCATGATGAATCTATGAAAATTTTTCACTTATTCTGATAAACTAATATAGTATATATATGTAATCTGCATTTAATTAGTAAATAATTTCGTTTGGTAGTTTTTTTAAAATATTCATAAAAAAACGGAACCTTATGTATATGTACAAGTATAATTTACACTGTGTATATAGTAGAAAATAAATTTTAAGTAATCTCATTGTATAGAAACATTTTTTCAGATAAATATTATAGTTGTTTATTCGTATTTGATCTTACTCGTATAGTGTGAATATATGCTTGGAGAAAAATATACGATGTTTCTATTTTGACTAATATATTCGAAGATTTTTAGAGAGAGATAATTTATTCTAATTTCCCATTCAATAACCATATTACTTATATAAGTAATATTTACTACTAAAGTGATAATAATTTAAATGTTTGTACATTACCATATATATATATATTTCATATATTTTATTTTGTCTTCATGTAACATTTATAAGTATAAACATTACTTATAAATACTTTTTTGTAAAAATTCGATTTAATCATTAAGTAGTTACATATATTTGTTAAAAAGTAATAGACGTATTATGTATTATAATGTATTATTTCTAATTCCATATACGGAACAAAACCTTGAAAATAATTAAAAGTTCTGGCGTATAACGAAATAATGACATCAATTATTTATACTATAAGTATGTTTAGCTTGACACTGCTTGACACTTGAAATCGTACGTATACAAACTTGCTCATGGAAACAAAGATAAGATTGTTGATGAATATCTGGTTAATTTAAGAATTCATTTATCATAATGGTAGGTGTAAACAAGATAAAATTTCTGATACTGTCTACGATATTCCTTCTTCGTTTACGTAGCTTTAGGTTATGTTTATATATTGTACCACAGACGAGGTATAAGAGTAGACTAATCACCCCATGTCTTTTTCTGTCTCACGTTCGGGGGCTCTAGAGCCCCCTTACCATTCCGTGTCACATCCTACCGTATCGGTCAAAACCACGGTAAAGAAAATATACATATAACAGAGAATAATAATAATAATAGAAAAGTTTCCTACATTTTAATTTAAATAAGATAACTTAGCGGTACTGCGATTTCTCAACATACTATAGCACTTTGTCCACAAGAGTCGTTGAGTCGTCTGGAACAAGGCAGGCTTTATCTGAAGCATGGATATCAGATATCCATGATCATAGATATCCTCTCTACCATGATCTGAACTTCAGATCATGGCAGAGAGGATAATCTGAAGCCGGGTCTATAAGTATATATGGTCTAAGGTGGAAACGGAAACCAACGGAAACAGACTAGACATTACAATGATTACAACCAGGGGGACTCCGTACGTGTATTGGTGGAAGTTTCAGTTCTGTAGAAATTCTTTGTGCCCCGATGTCAACATTGATATAGATAGATGGTGAAGAAGTATGTGTTTCAATATTGTTTCCTTTGGTCTTTTATTTGCATTCGTAATTTTAAACTGTTATAAATTTCCAGAATGAAAATAACAATTATATCTTTGATGTCGTGCGTGTAATACTGTTATCAAACATACGATTCCACAGCAGATGTCAAACGTCAAACGTAACAATTTTTAACTATTTTTACATATATGAAGGCATATCAGACGGTATGTTTAACATATTACTGATAACAATTTTAAACATCACATTATTTCATTCAACTTTCTAATTATTAACCAAGTTTATCGATTAATAGTATCATTCAAAATTAAGTCAATTTTTGTAAGTTGCCTTTAAATTTGAATTAATAATATAATTAATGTTGCATTTTTATCAACGATTAACTCTTTGTGCATATGTTCCAATGCACGTTATTCGTTGCCATCATTTTACAACAAATAATATACCCGTATTTACATGTACGCTTCCTTTTACAGGTTATTTTTCTTTGAAGTATGACAAGATCACATATAAAATATCAAATTGCCAAAGATGCAGAAGATACAACGGAATATTTCTTTCCATCTGTTCCAGAATTTTCAACCAATTCCAAGAAAGAGGTTTCTTTTTGGAAGAGAGCCTTCCAAAAGCTTATATTAATTATTAATTATTTTGTCTTATCTGTAGGTTTAACATTTTATGTACAATGGCTTTACAATACTTATGTAAGTATAATTGTTAAAATTTACTAATTCTCTAATTTATAAAAATGTATTATTTTCTTTTAGTTTCCCTATATTAATAGACTGTGGATCTTTATGCAAAATAAAAATTTCTTACTTGAATTGCAACAAATTAGAGTGAAATAGAAATTTATTTTCTTTCCTATTACGTTTAGCAGGTTGAGAATAATATAATAGTATGTTTAAATTTTTCGGTAATTATGCATAAAAGATCCCACCTCACCGATTTTGATAAAATTTAAATATGTTGTAAAACTCAAAATTCTGAACAACTTTTTCCTATACATGTAACCGGTCGCTTTTAGTTTTCGAGATATTCGCAAAAAACTATTGCTAATACTGTATTGAATTTCCCGTATTCTTGCACGCTCCGTGGGAACGTGAGGCTGCTTCGGCGCGGTGTTTGTTTACTTCTTCTTTGTAAACACGCTGTGGATATGAGAGAGAAGAAAGAGTCTCACTCTGGTCATACATATGTATATAGGGTGAGCTTTCAATTTTGAAAGACTACTCCTGGATTTTCGTATGCGTGGTCGGGCCGGCCCTCTCCGCCCCCCGCCACCTAATCCTAACTATTTTCGATCCCATTATTTTCATTACTGGTTCAAATTCTGCATGACGGCTATATAAAATGTAAAAATTATGCGATCAGAATTAGTTAGGATTAGGTGGTGGGGGGCGGAAAGAGCCGGCCCAACCACGCATACGAAAATCCAGGAGTAGTCTTTCAAAATTGAAAGCTCACCCTATATAGAGTGATACTCTTCTGTTCTGGTTTCTCTCTCATCCCCACAACATGTTTAAAAACAAAAAATAAACAGATGCCGTTCCAGAACAGGCTTACGTTGCCACGGAGCGTCCAAGAATACAGAAAATTCAATACAGTATTAGCAATAGTTTTTTGCGAATATCTCGAAAACTAAAAGCGACCCCCTATATTGCAAAAGGAAAAAGTTGTTCAGAATGTGTTGCTGCATAACATATTTAAATTTCATAAAAATCGGAGTACGATGAGCCTTTCGCAATAATTACCACCGCCGCTCAGCCTTAGTTTTTGAGATATTTGCGAAAAACTGCAGCTACTACTACATTGAATTTTGCCTATACATATACGTGCACGCCCGTGCTGTGCGTATGCGTCAGCATGATGCGACCGCTCGTCAACTGTTTCTACAGATATATCACTACGATCGTCGAACGATCTATATACCGCGTGAACTTTTTAAATCATATGATGATGAAGAATGAGTACATATTATATTACGACGACACCACACACACACCCACACAGTGTTTCTGAGCGGATAGCCCGAAAAATCTATTTTCTGTTTATTTTTTTTTGTAAACACGTTGTAGGTTCTATATACGGTAATACATATATATATGTATAAGGTGAGCTTCCAATTTTGAAAGACTACTCCTGGATTTTCGTAGTCTTCCAAAATTGAAAGCTCTATATTTATGACCAGAGTGAGACCCTGGTTTCTCTCTTATCTCCAAAGCGTAATAGTTTCTTGCGAATATCTCTAAAACACAAAATCGAGCGGCGGTAACATATATAAGGAAAACAACATATTTAAATTTCATCAAAATCGAAGAGGAAGCCCTACTTCTATATAATTACCGCTGTTTCTTCTCAGAAACACTGTGTGGGTGTGTGTGGTGTAGTCGTCATATAATATGTATGTACTCATTCTTCATCATCATATGATTTAAAAAGTTCACGCGGTATATAGATCGTTCGACGATCGTGATCGTGATCGTAGTGATATATCTGTAGAAACAGTTGACGAGCGGTCGCATCATGCTGACACATACGCACAGCACGGGCGTGCACGTATAGGAAAAATTCAATGTATTTAGTAGACTAAAGCTGAGCGGCGGTTACATGTATAGGAAAAAGTTGTTCAGAATCTTCATCCTGACAACATTTTAAAAAATCATCGAAATCGATGACCTTTTATGCATAATTACCAATTTTTCTAATATTTTTGTTATTTTAACCCTTTGCACTCGAAGCAATTTGAATTCCAAAATCAAGATATTTGTTTCAACCCAGATCATTTTTGTTCTATGTAATCTTTTTTACATTGTGCACATCAAATTGAACCTGTTTTCTTATATAACATTTGAGCTTTTTACCATTTATAGAATACAAACAAGTTTAATAATGTTGAAACTGTTTTGAATAATGTTGAATAATAGCAATTTTTAGTGGCGCCTCAGATTCGCCATTCGCGTGCAAAGGGTTAAATTACATTTACTCATTTTTGTCATAAATGCTTAAAATCTGCAGTCTAGCTATTAAGTATCAATTTTTAATCATAGCTTATTTCATTTTAGGGTTTTCATTTCCCGCTGACTGTAGTAATATGTCACTTAATAGTGAAGTTTTTATTATCTGCCATAAGAAGGTGTTTTAGAACATGTTACAAAGGACAACAGCAATTGAAACTTCCTTGGAAAAGCATAATATGGATGATTATGCCAATAGGTGTAGCAAGCGGTCTTGACGTTGGTTTATCTAACTGGGCACTTTCATTAATTACAATGTCATTGTATGTATAGCTTCCCAGACAACCAAAAATCCAAATTTGGACGACCTCGTGTAAGCACATATGCCGCGCCTGTGTCGACCGTAGGAGTCCGTAGGACCCTTAGACCATATACAGGGTGTCCCAAAATTCCTTCAACAGCCGGAAATGGGAGGATCCTCACGTCATTTGAAGCAACATTTTCCTTTGCAAAAATGTTATCCGCGGCTTTGTTTAGGAGTTATTAACGAAAAACACGGACCAATCAGAGCGCGACCCAGACGCGAGTTGGCACAGTCGGCCCGGCGCGCCAACTGTCTATCGGCACGAGGTCGTCCAAAATTGAGCCAATCAGGCCTTGAGCAACTCCGAGCATTGTCTTGGACAATATTGGTTGAAATTGTTAAATAAAATATATTTTCTACTGTGTATTAATACATTATATTTTTATTTAGGTATACTATGACAAAATCGACGACTATTATTTTTATTCTCGGTTTTGCCCTCATCTTAAAGTTAGAAAAAAAGGTAATGATAATAAATATATCTTCTACATTTTTATAAATTACTAATAATATACGTTAAATAAAATATTTTTTTATAGTCTTGGTCGTTAGTATGTATTGTAGTGATGATATCGGGTGGTTTATTTATGTTTACATATAAATCTACACAATTTGGCATATTTGGATTTTTAATTTGCCTGCTAGCATCGTTTTCAAGTAGTATTCGATGGACTATGACACAACTTATCATGCAGAAATCAAAAATGGGGATAAAAAATCCAATTGACATGATGTATTATATGCAATTGTGGATGCTATTGCCTATTGTACCTGTGATGTTATGGTTTGAAGGTAATGCTTCGTATACAGGGTGTTCACGCTATTACTAGTCAGCGTTTTTTCTTGTAAATAATAAATAGACAGCAGACTTTTTTTATGCATTTATGGCAAAAATTAGTAGGTGTAATCGAAAACAGTAAAAATATTTGGAAAATTTGAAGAGACTGTTATATTATTTTCAACCTATTGCATATATTTAGAAAGGAAATAAATTTCCATTACCCTCCAATTTGTTGTAATTCACATAAAAAATTTTTATTTTGCATGAAGATCCGCTGTCTATCAGATATAACTATATGTAGTTAGATATGCTATTCGGTTTGACTTCATTCTCGAGTATTTCGAGAGAGAATACAGAGAATGAGCGAGAGGATCGAGGTAGTGGTAGACCATGTACTAATCGGCCGAGTCGCGATATCTTTCCTTGGAATAGGATAGAATAGACACGCCCTCTTGTTCTGGTACTAAGCGATGTCAAGCGTAGAAGGTCAAAAGAAGAAGAGGACATGACGATTTCCTCTTTTCGAAATAAACATTATTGCCCTTTATCGGAACAACACTGTACTGTTTTTTGCAAGCAATGTAATGGCGTATGTAATTTCTTTGTGTTTGCTCTATTTTTTTTTAAATGAAGGTGACCTTTAATTTTTCAAATGTCCGTTTAAATAAGGACACCTAAATATCTCTTCAGGTTATTGTGATGCAAAAAACATTTGTTACGTAATGTGCATGGTGTCAATGGACCAAATATCTGGCAAGAATATTTTTTTCCGAAGGTCATTTTTTTCGAAGTTATAAAGATCATCGATGTTTTTTTGATACATAACTATATTTATTTTTATTGCATTAGGTAACTGATCGAAAAATACATTCAGATATGTATAATAACATGACATTGACCTTGATCTGAAGGTAAAACTTTAATTTTCGAAGATCAAGGTCATTTCAAGGTCATGTTATTATACATATCTGAATGTATTTTTCGATCAGTTACACGATGCAATAAAAAAAAATGTAGTTATGTACCAAAGAACATCGATGACCTTGATAAATCCGAAAAAAATGACCTTCGGAAAAAATATTCTTGCCATATATTTGGTCCATTGACACTATGCACATTACGTAACAAATATTTTTTGCATCACAATAACCTGAAGAGATATTTAGGTGTCCTTATTTAAACGGACCTCCCTGTATATGTTTTTATATGTGAAAGCGTGTATCAAAGCAAATTCATTACATTACATTACTTGCAAAAGATGGTATTACTTTTTCCTGTTTTACTTTATTCTAATATTTATTATCTGCAAGAAAAATACTGGCTAGTAATAGCGTGAACATCTTGTCCATTATGTCATTAGAATTTGTATCTAAGAATTGTATCTGTGTAAAAAATGGAAAGATTTGTCTTTCTTAATAGAAAAACTATTTTTGATTTTTAGGGTCTCGGTTATATAATGATTTCCAAACTACTGACTGGAGTAATGTTCATTCTATTGTCTTGACTACAAGTGCTGTGCTAGTGTCTGCTGTCATAGCTTTCTACATGGAAGTTATGGAATATTTAGTTGTTACGTACACGTCTAGTCTAACACTTGCGATTACAGGAATAATTAAGGTGAACCGAGAGCACTATGTTACTATGTTACGCTTATATAAATTTGTAAAATGAGTCTATTTGATCTTTTTAAACAAAAGAAAATGTATACTAACAAATAACTTTTCACAGGAAATATGTATCTTAATTTTGGCCGTTGAATGGAAAGGTGATCAAATGAGCGGCTTTAACTTTATAGGATTGTTAATGTGTTTTGGTGGAATTACAATTCACACAGTTCAAAAAATAGTGTCGAGTAGGAATAATGAAACTGAAAATGTGGAATTACAGTTTAATTCTTCACTAAATATCAACATTAAAAATGAAGAAAGACTTGAGACGAGTTTATCTCTATTAACACAAAAGTCAACATCTTTGACAAATCTTTTAAATGCAGATTTTAGTTCAGACGAAGATGATGCAGTTAAAGACCATCAAAATTCGTCCGAGATATTGTCCAATATAGTACAGCGTAGAGAACAGTAAAGTGTACGCACTTGAATATTGATGATCAGAGATAAAAAAAAAGATTCATTTAAGCCTGTGTGGGACAGGATATAGTAACATTAACAGCGCCAATCGAGGTAAACTACGAAGACAGAGAAGCAGATATGTTTTTCGCAGGAGAGACAAAGACAGAGAGTACCGAGCAGTTTGAATTTTCGATGAACGCACTCCTATTTCCTGAAGCGAAGAAGCAATATTTTTGGATGCTCTTTGCGTTGAAATGTTCTCCGTGTTATTTCGGAACCCCTCTCAGAGCCCTTTTTTGCAATTTGGCTCGTGGAACTTTATGAACAACAAAAGTGTACGTTTTTATAAAACAAATTTTTTTCTGTACACTTTTTCCAAATTCTCTTTGTGTTGAAATACTCTCTGTATTATTGCGGGTATTTCAACACAGAGCATTTGGAAAAAGTGTACAGAAAAAAATTTGTTCTATAAAAACGTACACTTTTGTTGTTCATAAAGTTCCAAGAGCCAAATTGCAAAAAAGGGCTCTGAGAGGGGATCCAAAATAACACGGAGAACATTTCAACGCAAGGAGCATCCAAAAATATTGCTTCTTCGCTTCAGGAAATGGGAGTGCGTTCATCGAAAATTCAAACTGCTCGTTACTCTCTGTCTTTGTCTCTCCTGCGAAAAACATATCTGCTTCTCTGTCTTCGTAGTTTACCTCGATTGGCGCTGTTAATGTTACTATTTCCTGTCCCACGAGAACTCTATCATGTTCAATACAAATTTGTTTACTCCAGTTCATATGTACAGCGCCCGCTCTAGCGGTTACGTCGCCCCGGACAAAAAGACAAATTGCCGCCCCTTGAGAATATATAAATATTTTTTAAATAAAGGTACACGTTTTTTATTTTCAATAAAAATCAAATCATTTTATTTAAATTTTAATAAAAGCATTTATTTTAATAAAATCAAATATTTTTCTCACACTTACAGCCAAAATGGCGCCCCTAAATTTTGGCGCCTCGGACAAATGTCCGGGTTGCTCGCCCCTAGAGCGGGCCCTGATATGTATATGTACATACACATGTATTTACACAAAAAATTAATTTTTATTCCCAGTTATTAACTTAAGGTAACATTCCATGTTTGCGAATTTCATTCTTATATCATACTAAATTTATTTTTACTATGTCGAAAGTATTAGGTACAATCCAGCATCGCTGAACCTTACCCTTTATGCGCATTACCGATTATTCAATCTCGTCACGCTTGTCCATTATCATTAATAATTGTATTAGTATATCAAACTGTGTATAATAAAAACGCGTTGATAATGCATAATAAAAAATTGACCTAACGTCTCGACGTTTCTTTAGAAATTACAAATGGACAGTGTGCTAAAAAAAGTATTGAAAGAGTTTAATTGTAAAAATAAATCAAAGGGTCGTTCCCTTTGTAAATAGTATTGTTTCGATGCTTTTATGTACAGATTTTTCTACATGTTTTTTACTCTTTCTTGTAAATTATTGTTTGTATTCATAGTTCCTTGCCTAAGAGTTGCATAATTATGTTTTACCGATTAAAATTATATACTTTTTCCGATTTGTTCACATCTGTCACGCTTATTTTATTTTCGGTACATTGGAGTGTTGAGAAACGCACAGTGTAATAACGTGTAATTCTGTATTTACGGAAAGTACGATATATGTATTGTAAGCTGTTAATAATTGTGATTAAAGATTTGATGTAATTAATTGCAACTTTACCAGTCAACATTTTTTTGCGAAGACATATGTAAATATAAATACATACATGTAAAAGAAATGTTTTATTACTGTTTAATAGTAATTTTATTGTGTTTAAGAAGTAATTTCTTACAATATTTTGTTTTATTATTTAAATGGAACACAATATTTGTGTAAAATCTCAGGAAATTAACATTGTGATGTAATACAATATTTATTCAGTTTATGATATGCTGTGAGTTGATTTGTATAATGGTATCAATCTTTACCTTGCCAAAAATTAATTTGATTTATATGTTCTCATATATTGAGGATATTATAATTCCTTGCATTACAATTTCCACGTATCCATAATAAATTTTTTATATACTATATATGCATTAGTGTAATATTATTTTACTATCTACTTATTTTAAATAATAAATGCTACAGAGTTTATTTAATACAAGAACTATTAGATATAACTATATTTTTGTAATTTTATAACTTCTGTTCAAACAATTAAAAAATTCACATATCCTTTACTTGCTATGTATTACATAAGAATAAAGCAGAAAGGAATATGCGTGTACGTCCCGAACAGAGAAACAGAATGTAATATTAGCAATTGCATTCATATAAAAAATTAAACGTTTTATTAAAAAATATAAGAGGTCATTTTGTTTCTTAAATACGTCCTAAATTGATGCACTTGAAATGAACAAACTTATTTTTATATACAAAAGTATTACTATAATAAAAAGAATAAATACGATATATATATATATTTAACAAAATCTTGATACTATTTTTATATAGATTAATAAATAATTTTTACCTATATAATTTAATAAATAGTTCCGCAAACTCGTTATTTAGCTTGTTTAATTTGATTAGTCTTTTTAGATTTGGCTTCAATTCTGTCTTCTAATTTGTGAATTAAATCATCCAATTCATCCTGTAAACAAATCCAGTGGAAGATTACATTAAACTTGAAAGCTACTTTAATTCATTCGTAAATATGTAACCACAAAATTTTACCTCGTTGTATGTATACATCAAAGTACAGTGTTTTAAAGCTTGCTTCTTTCTATTAAGTAATTGCAATGCATGTGGCGGGCAATAAACACTATCATCTTGTGAATTACTAACTAAAGAAACAAATAGATTAGCTCTACAAGTTTCGCATTCAAAATCTCCATCATCTTCTTTTACTTTTTTCCCTTTCTTTCGTTTTCCACTATCTGGTAATGGTAATCTTTCTGTATTTGTAAGACCTACTGCTTTTAATTGTTTTCGGTAAGTTATTTCCTTCTCTCGAATCTTAATCACACTTGGTAAAATCTGGAAAGTAATTATTATAGCTGAAGACAATATCATAAATGACCGACAGTATGATATACAGTGACTCCCACAAATATTCGGACGCTCTTAAGAAGCCGATAACTCTTTTAAAATTGCACTATATGATTTGAACTTTTTTTGGGAAGCTAGAGCAATTAGTTTACTACAGAATGTGAAAAGAAATTTTTTTGAAAATTGCAATTGGTCGGAATTGTACACAGTGTACTAAAAGTTGCGTTTTACAACTTTTTAGTGTGGGCCTATATCGAAAATTTAAAAAATACGTTTTGTAGATCTGTGTCAATTATATGCACTGTGAAAGTTTCAACGAAATCGGTTTATGCGGAAAAAAAACGACAGACATTGAAAGATGTAAGAATCTGCAGTTATAGGCCGAAAATCGTGAAAATCTGCCATTTTTACCATCTTTAAATGTGTGTAGCTCATTACAACATCAACCGATTTTGACGAAATTTTCAGAACATGTTTAATTCACAAAGATCTACAAAACGTATTTTTTAAATTTTCGATATATGCCCGCATAAAAATGTTGTAAAATGCAACTTTTAGTACTTTTTCTACAATTCCGATCAATTGCAAGTTTTGGAAAATTTTTTTCACATCCTCCAGTAAACTAATTGCTCTAGCTTCCCAAAAAGCTAAAATCATATAATACAATATTTAAAAAGTTGTCGCCTTTTTAAGAGTGTCCGAATATTTCTGGGAGTCACTGTAATCTGTAATCGGATACAATATTTACCTGTTTCATTACATCTATATGGGATCTAGAGTCATTAATAATGTTAAATAACAACCTTTCGAATGAAAATATAGATGGTTCACAGCTATCTTGTATATCCTAAAATAGTTATACGAAACTATTATATAATCACATTACTTTTTTTATAGTGCTGGTTAATTATGTTGCAATAATACCGAATGATGAAAACAGGACTTGTTTACTTACTTTAAACACTTGTTCAGCAGTTTCCAACCAAGACAGTTGTGCAAAATAAACACTTTCAGATACTACATAACCAGTACATATACTTGATGTAAATGCTTTGGGGAATACAATTATAAATTGGCCTGGTTCTTGTACAGTCTGACATAGTGATACTCCATTACTAACCAATAGTTCTGGAGGAACCATTGCTGTGTCAGACGGTAACCATATAGTTTTATTTTTACAATATCGTGGCACCATTTTTGACAGTGCTTCCCTAAAGTTATTGTTATGCTCGTCCGGTATACCATACCAGATTTTCTTAGCACCCGTGTGTAAATACTCTATCCATGGAAGACCGTGAGGATCACGGTACCAACAACATGCGCTAAATAGCATGCCAACATGGAGTGTTGGCACTGTCACACCTATAAATAATAACATTATTGGTTTAAAAAGAAACTAAATCGTTTGTAGAAACGTATGAATACACTACCGTCCATAAGTATTTGCCCACCTTCAGTTTATCGAAAATATACAAAATATATTTAAAATAAGGCATCTCAATGTAACTTTTGCCACAGTATTTCTTTTATACACTCATATAAAAGTAATAATTAATAATACAGATAATATTCAACATCAATTACTGTGAATAACAAGATAATAAGAAAAGTTGAACGAATACTGGGCGACGGAACACACTTAAGTATGGTAGTTTCAAGTGTCTCTCTACTCTATCTGTTTACTATCTCCAGAAAGAAACATTAAAATAGCTTGTTGCTGGATTGCCTCGAATTGTAAACGCCGTCATTACCCAGTAAGGTGGATATATTGATGAACGAAGTATTTAATAACTTCTATGTCAATCATATACATTTATATTCATTCTACTTCAAAGTAATTTAAGTTATAACGTTGATATAAACTTTGATTCCGTCAAGTGGTCAAATACTTATATATAGGGCGTGAACACAAACAAATTACACATGCCATTACATTTCTTGCAAAAAACAGTATTATTTTTTCCTCTTTTGTGGTTTCTAATATTTATTATTCGCAAGAAAAACGCTGGCTAGTAATTGCGTGAACACTCTGTATATCTTGATCATATAAACATAAAGTATGTTGCGTACCCATTATTGGGCCTAATGCTCTTAACACTGAACCAGCATTATTAGTGAGCACTTTAAGATTCCATGGGTGTCTAGCGAACGGACTATTTTTGGCAACAGAGAATCCAAAACCACGACCGCTAGAATCGATGCTTGCAGCATGTACGCAGACATGTCGTTTCCTTTCCGCAACATGCTTCCAGAATGCTTTTTCAACCTCATCAGCGGAGGCACCCTCAGTTTCGTTTCCAGATCGCTGGTTCTCACCGAACCACATACGTTGCGTATTTCTCGCAATTCGGTAGAAAGCATTTAACGGCATATTTCTACCCTACGAATTCACGTAATTTTGTGCATTAGAAATGGTGTTAAACCACGCTTACCAAATATGTTTTAAAACACGTACTTTTACAATGCATTCTTCAAATTCATCAGAGCTATCGTCCTCTTCATCTTCCTCGTTATCATTTATGGGTGCGTTTTGTCTTTGCAGTGCTCTGCTTTCTCGTTTCATCCATTCCGATTCAACTTCATCAAACAATTTACCTCGTTCCGCTAAATTAATCGATTAACTGATTAGTCACTTGAAAATTACGTGGTATAGATTACGTAGTACACAGTATAGATACCTGGAGATAATGTGTCGTATGGTAATAAATATTTACAATAAATGTCATCTAATTTAGTTACACGATCCTGAGCAGACTTTGGTATTTTCATACCATCAGCTACTTTTTGCCACTTCTTCTTCTCAATAACTTCTTTTAATCCACCTAAACTTTGAACTGTTTGATACAAGTGAGGCAAATCAACTTCCATCCCACCAATCTATAAAAAATATAATATTACGAAACATATCAAGAAAACTAGTCTAAGACAATAAATGATGAAAAAAATGGTACCCAAGGTGGATGAGTGAGAGTTATGCTCTGTGTAGCTAAATATTTTTTAATAGCCATCATTTCTTTTACGTTGGGTCCCCATCTATGAAGCATACGATGTACATACTGATTGTATGCGGTAAACCGCATATCGTCTGATACTTTACATTCCGGCTAAAATATAAATTAAAGGCAAACGAGGAGGGTAACTTCGTGTACTCACTAAAGTGTACGCACTAAAAAATCGAATGTTCATGAATTTTACCTTAAAATTAGGTGGTGGCACAACTCTACATATTCCAAATTTCTCTGCGATTGGCCTTATTTTGTCTATATATTCTAAAGGATCTTGAAAATCTTTCTCACTAGGCTGAAATGTAGGTGCTTCCACTAAGCGTGCTTCATTGTTTTCACTTTTCGCACTCGGAAAAGTTACATTGTTTGTTGGAGAACAAATTACAGTGTTTTTCTGTTTAGATTTAATTTGAAATCTGAAATATACGAGCGCAGGAATAAATATTAATAAGAAAAATGTAGTAGCAGGATTATAGCTATCTATATATATAATTATAATTTTACCTCTTCCCATTCTTATTCGAATCGATAGATGTTTTTCTTTCCCTAGAAGTTTTTGGAGATTTTGTTAATTTTTCTGTTGCTACAGACCTACTGCTCTGTCTACTCGATGTTCGTAGTGTAGTTTCACTTTTACATGGGGAAGATGGTGGAATTTCAGAATTTGGTGCAGCCATAACTGAAGTTGTACTGGATGAAGTAGATGGTAATGGATTCTCTGCTGATAATAGAGTTGAGTTTGGTGGTGTACGTGTTGTAGGTTGCACTGTACCTATAGGAGGACAACGCGCAATCGATGATGGCGGTTTAGTAACTAACTTTGCTCTCAAAAGAACTTTCTGATTAGGTCCATTTGGCCCTTCAGTACCAAGTTTAACAGCTACACCTTGAATCAACTGTTGTCCTTGAACTAAATTTGGTCCATTTCTTGTAACTGCTTGCAAAGGTATGTAAAATAGTTGACCGTCGTTTTCATCATCATTTTCATTACTGCTTTCAGTTTGAGTAGATGTTTCGGTGCTTTTTTGTTGATTCACATCTTTTTCTCCTGTCGTCTGTTCTTGCGCTTGTGCATTATCATCAAGATTCACTTGAACAGCTATCGAAGCACTACAGTTCACGTTGCTCCAAGTTGTTGTTAATTTATCTAATGGTAAAACTTGTATATTGGCTAAGGTAGCAAAATTCTTAGGTAACTCGAACCTGTTAATATTTAATAACGAATTTGATGTATTTATCGATTCTACTATTTTATTTTCAGTTTTTGGAGATATACTACTAGCAGGAGTCTCCTTCGATCCTGATGTTTGACTATCGTCTTTGTTGACTTTGTCTACATTTTTATGTGTGTCATTCTCCGGTGATGCATTCGATAACTTATTAGATTCGCGAATTTTACGTCTAAAAGGTGTATTAACAGGAACTTCGGTATCACTTTCAAACGCGTAAACGCTACTTTCATTTTCCGGAGAAAATGCATTTGCGTTAGGAGTTACTGTTTTGCGTTCTTTAACTTTTGGTAAAAATGGTTTTCTTGGTTGAAATATAGATTTCTTTTCTAGCGGTAACTTTTTCTCCGAAGATCCATCTCCTGAACTGTGATCGGACTTTAATGCTGCATCATTGTCTTCCCCAGGGCTGGAGTCTTTATTTGGCTTTGTATCTTTTCCTATAATAATTTCTTTAAGGTTTGCATTATTTTTGTTAACACCACTGGTCGATTCATTTTGTTGTTTTGCATCAACAGATTGTGAATCCACTATTTTAATAGGGATATATTTGTGCTGCACACTTAAACGATCTTTTATGCTTGCTTTCTCTGCTAATTTCGAAAGCGTGACATTCACTGGCCTTACTAAATGCTGAATTTTCGTTGAAATAGATAAATGCGAGACATCACTCTTTTTCTCACACATTTCATACTTAAACATGGATACATTTTCCATTTCTAACTTGCTCTCTTCTTTGGCAAGGGAACTTTCATTCAACCATTTCTCAATCTGTTCGGTTGACATGTTTACTTTTTCTTTTCTTCCATGTAACGTTGATAGAGACATGTCTACAACGTTTGTGGAAGAAATTTCTGTTTTGTGAAGATATTCTTTTTCTGTACTGGTTATCAACGTTGTTTGTGACTCCAATTCATTGAACACTTCCGATTTCATTTTTTGACCTTTCTCAGATTTAATACATTCGTCACTTGATACATTTGCAGCAGAGAAAGAATTTTTAATTGCTAAAGATGTATCCTTCATTTCACCTTCTTTAGGTGTATCTACGTTCTCCACTTTTTCTGTTTCAATTATTTCCAACTTTTCAACGGATTTTTCAGTAACAAGAAGATTAGCATTAACGTGCGTCTGACAAGAGTTCAATACTTTAGATATTGCTTTCTTTGAAAACCCCCGAAAAGATTCCTCATCGTCTGATGCTTTCGAAAGATCGATCTTTACAGAATGTTCGTCTGTACACTCTACAACTTTATCTGCATTATTGTCATCTGCTTTGTCATTGTCATTATTATTGTCATTGTCATCATTATTATCATTATCGTTTTCATTATCATTTTCATTACTATTTTCATTATAATTATCATTTTCATTACTATTTTCATTGTCATTATCATTTTCGTTATCATTATCATTATCATTTTCATTATCATTTTCATTGTCATTTTCATTCTCATTTTCATTCACAACAGCATTATTATTTACATTATCATTGCCAATTTCATGATTTTCATTGGCAACGGCTTCATTTTGTTCGTGAATTTCTTTCTTTCTTTTCAATTTATTAAGTAGCATACCTAACGTTTCTTCATCGGAATCTGTATTTTCATTAATAGTATTTTTTGTTACTTTTTGCTTTGATCCACTGGTTTTTTCGGAGGTTGATTTATTCAAATTTTGTTCTCGTTTACGTTTCATTATAAATTTTTCCTTGTTGAACCTTAGATTATTTTGAACCTGAGATTTTGATTTACTGTTAACATTGTTTTGAATTTCCATCCGCGTGACTACAGTTTTAGAAGAAGATCTAAGAGATCTACTAACAGGTTTATTTAGTTTTCCTAAACTTCTTCTTGTGACTGGTCTTGTGTTATTGGTTTCATTGAAACTAATAGATTCCTCGTCAGTATCTATTTCACAATATTTTTGAACTCTTATTAGTCGTTTACTTTTAAAGGTAATTTTGCTAGTTCTAGTTTTGTCTGGTCGTTTATTAGATGCGCTTTGGATGGAGTTAATCTTACCATCTTTAGTTTTATTAATTGCTTTTGTAATTGGCTGTTTCACTTTGGCTTTAATTTCACTTTCAGTTTGTGCAATTTTGCGTGCATTTGGCAGTTCTGGAAAACTATCCATAGAGACATTGTCGTCATTTTCCAAATCCGGACTCACAAGTTTTCTTCCTAGCATTTCCATGTATTCTGCTGCTGCTTCTTTAGTTTTTCTAGATGGTCTTCTACAAAGATTTTTTGGGGAAACTGTTCCACTATGAGAACGAGTAATTCTTCTCATTTCGGATTTGCTTCTTGTACAGATTTTCTTCTGTACAGTTTTTTGTACTGTACGTTTTACTTGTGGTATTGATTTTTCTGAAGGTTGCTCCTCTTCTTCCTCTTCCGATGTAGATTCTGATTCAGATGTATCGCTGCTTTTCTGTTTTACGAGAGCTTTTTTCTTTGGTTTTAATGGCATAGGTTTCACTTTTGAAGAACTTTTCTTTGTCTTATCTGTAAGCACACTACTCCGTAGACCAAGTCTTTTGGTTTCGATCCTTGGCAGAAATTTCCTTGACGCCAGTTTATTTGTAGACTTTAACAGCGTTCTTTCTGTACAAGATCTTGTTCTCATAACACAAGATGTTTTGAACTTATTTTTTATTCTTTGCTTGGCTAGACGTTGTCCTTGATACTTTTTCTTAAGCGCTTGCACAGTAGACGTTGTGGTCTTGTATTTATTAATACTTTTTTGTAACGTGTTATTCTTTTTATCTGTAATAATTGATTTTGTCTTGGTGATAGTTTTCTGACTTGGATCTGGTTTTTGATTGTCAGTGGATGTACTGGATGAAGATGTAACTTTGTCTGTGGATACACGCATTGTTTTGGCATTTGGTTTTTCTTCTTTGTTGCTGACATTGAAGAAATTCAAACTTGAAGGTAAAATTGATTTCCCTAAATAAACATTTTTAATAGAAGTTAGTAACAAAGAATTTTTATAAAAATTATATTTACAATCAAACCCCGATAACTCAAACCTCTTAAAAATTTTGTTTGTTCCTTTCCACTGCACTATAAAACCTTTACAAATCGAAATAAAACTTCCTTTAATTTGAAGTATTTTTCACAAGTGTGAAAGCTAAACAAGCCAAAACAGCAGTAAATGTTTTACGAAGTTTCGTAGAAAGATACAATGATATTGAAGAAAATGTTTGGTTACCATTGAAAATACCATTGATCAACAATCTGTTAATTCATTAGCGCCAAGTAAAATCACAGATTTCTTTAATATATACTAGTAATATGTAAGAGCCTTGTAAATTATATTTACTACATGTATATAATAAATAACTCATCTCCAAAAATTAAACTTTTCTTTCTTTAAAACTATTACGATCAGCAAATTATTAACTCTCGTACAAACCCCTATAGTCGAATTTTCGTAGAGTAAACCTCTCTTTCTCGAACACTTCGATAAGTTGAAACCTCTACAACTCAAAGATTTTAGTTCTTCCTTTGAGATTCGAGTTATCGAGGTTCGACTGTATAAACGTAATAAATGTATAAACCTCTAAAGCATAAAAATGTCAAGAAATCCACTGTATTCGGTCGTTTATGTGTTATTAATTCCGTTGTAATCGGTGGTTTGGCTTTTTCTTTGTCCTTAATTGGAGTATGCGAAGGATTGAATACTGCGGTTGCACCTTGCGCAAATTTTCTTTGCGCACGTATTTTGGTTCTGTAATAAAGATTGTATATGAGATAGTAACTATGAATTTATTTCTTACTTTATCGAGTTGAATAAATTTTTTGTTCTCTAAAATATAAGCAAATATTTCGAAAACATTTGTAGGTTTTATAAAATGTACATTCAAAGTCAACATTTTCAGTATGAACTTACCTCTTTGGAGACTCTGATAGTGGTTCCATAAGATCCACAAGATCTCCTTCTTTTCTTTTTCTTTTATCATTTCGACTTAGCACCATTTTTCAGAGTTATTGAAATAAAATCCTGTTAGATGATAATAAACAGCTTGAAACACGTTTATTATTTCTTAAATAAATAAGTTACTATTTTACCTGATTTCGTTTGTCATCGTTACAAAAGGTATAAGTTAAAATTTCAAATAGTAATGGATCAACACTTTGTTGAAGAGAATAAGATCTATAACATGACGGGAAAATAGAAAAAATATTTGATATTATGAAAAAAATTCGATAAAGAAACGTGCAATTTTCAGGTTTCTCTCTTTCTACGCTTGATTAGCGTTTCAGAATCAGTTTCTGTCGTGATCAGATCAACGGAAATTAATAATACACGCTATCACCAAACATCTGTTCCTCTTTCACACAGGACAAATGATTGTTTATTGTGTCAAGTAAGATTAAATACCACGCTCTGATCTATGGTTTAGATATACATAGATATGCGCTATAAAACGATATTGATTTCTTAAGCCTTGTTCATATTGCGCACAAGTCTTACTTAGTCTTAGACCATATATACACTTACAGACCCGGTATAGGATATAGGATATGCAATGTTCCAAGATAACGGAGTATCTGATGCCCACAAGCACGTCACACGATAATTCAAAATGGTGGATAGCGATATAAAAAAAGCGAGGTACACTAACACGAGTATTATTTCGTAAACATTTGGAGAAATGGTGCAAATTTGTTGCATAAAGAATTGTAAGGAACGACAGAATCGTGATACAAATTGTCAGAGAGATGGGAAAAATGTGTAGCTACCGATGGGCAATACTTCGAATAAAATATTTTGTATCATTGTCATACAATAAACGTGTATTTTCTATACAAAAATTCCAGTTTCATATTTACATACCTGGTATATAATTCTTCCTATTCTTTTTTTTAAATAATTAAAGTAAGTTGTGAGGAAATCAATACAGATTTCATATTATATCCACATCTACATTAAAATTCAACTTTTTCCAAATTATAATTGACAAAATTAAAAATGAACGAGTAAAATAGTAAAATATAAATATTACAGTTACAGTTTCCATACAGGTACTTTCCCCTCTAGGTACACTTTAAATTCGTGGTACTGGTAATCTTGGAACACGGCATGTTATAATGCAGAGAGGATATTATAATGTTATCCGAAGTCGGTAGTCAGCCAATCGCAAAAAATATATAATGCAGTGTTTGCAATACGAATTGCAAATATATTCGCGGAGATATTCTTGATACAATCAAATAGTAATTTGTTGATTTTGTCATATTACACGAAACGTAAATAAAATATTGGGATGTGAACATTTCAAATAATCGATATGTGTGTAACTTCAATGGAATGTTCATGAAACTTGTACTACGCCATCTATATACACGCATAAGGATATTTGATCATCTTTCTTGTGTTTACACTTTCAAAACTATAAAAGAATACACAGAATTCATATTTAGATATTGTTCGCACATCACATCGTGTAAATAATTGAGCAACGATTAATTTATTCTTAAGGTAGGCATAATTAATTGCACACTGCGCGATCGCATAATCAAGGATCATCGAATGTGTCGTATTTTTTCTCCAATTGGCAAGGATGTCATTTGTGACATTCAATTTCGCAATCAGATCCACACATACCTGGGACAATCATTGTTTAATTCGAATATGTAATTAGACTATGACTCATGTTCTAAACTAATTTTACAATGCTCCGACAATTCAATTGTTGTCAATAAGTTCACGAAGAAAATTGTTATCTTTATTATTTATGCAGTGGAGTTTGACGTTTGACAGTGTTTTTATGATTTAGGTATACATGTGGGAAACAAAAAGTTCATTAGAAATTTTACAAAAGCATCTTGTACGTATTATAATTGCGTAATTAAAGCTTGTATTTACCTATATTTCAAGGTATTGATAAGTAAAAATTAATAATAATTAATCATTTATTTTGCTAATTTATGTATAGTTACGTAATTAAGTTTAATTATAGATACTGTGTATATAAATAAAACCAGAACATCATGTATAAAAATGGACCACCTCCACCTTACGCACCACCTGGTTATTCGGAGACAATGGGCGGTGTTCCACCTGCTAGTCCTTTTACACCTGCAGAAACCTGTATGTCTATACACTATGTATATAAATATCTTATTTAAAGATGTAAATATGTTACATAAGTATGTTCTTGTACTATATCTAGCGAGTCACAGCTAAAATTGTCCACCACTATGAGAATATGGTTTATAGCCGTTAATCATTAGTAGACTATGGATCTTTATGCATTTATGGGTTCTAAAATTATTCAAAAACTGCTAGAATATAAAATTCCACAGAAAGTAATACGATTTTTATTTATTTCAGATCTATAAAGACCACTGAAACTAAGATTCTAAATGACCCCACTTTCTTAAAATTTGCCTACAAAAATTACAAACTGCATAAATATCCGCAGTCTACTCATTAGATTAAAATCATTTGCAATAAGTTTACATTTCTACAACTTACATTTTACGAGTGACAAATTATCATACGGATAAAGTGATCAATTGTATTGATTTTTGAGAATTTGTACTGATCAAAAAATTTCGAATTATTATTACTGATTTGTAGAACATTCATTGGGGAACTTAACAATATAGTAATACTTGATTCGGATAATTTGAACGATAAATATGCATAAATACCAGTTAAAAAGACTATAACTTTTTTAATGATGAATTTGAACTTTTTTGAGAAGTTAGAACAATTAGTTTGCTGCACAATGTGAACAAAATTTTTGGGGAAAATTGCAAGTTGTCGGAATTGCAGAAAAAATACTAAAAGTTGTGTTTTGCAACTTTTTTATGTGGGCTTGTATGGAAAATTTAGAAAACACGTCTCGTAAATCTGTAACAATTAAAAATATTCTGAAAATTTCATTAAAATCGGTCGATGTTGCAATGAGCTACAAACGTTTAATAATGGTAAAAATTGCAGTTCTTCACGATTTTCTTTCAATGTTTGTCGTTTCTTCCCGCATCAATCGATTTTGATGAAATTTTCACAATGCATACAATTGACACAGATCTACAAAACGTATTTTATAAATTTTCAATATAGGCCAACAAAAAAGAGTTGTGAAACATAACTTTTAGTACTTTCTCTACAATTCCGAGCAATTGCAGTTTTTGAAAAAATTTCTTTTCACATCATGTAGTAAACTAATTGCTCCAACTTTTTAAGAAAGTTCAAATCGTATAGTCCAATATTTAAAAGTTACCGTTTTTTTTTTAGAGCGTTCGAATATTAATGGCAGTCACTGTATGTTTATTACATCACTCCCATATTGTCTTCAGACCATTTTTCTATGTGAAACATAATTATGCATATAGTGGACAATTGTAACTGTGACTCACTGTATATAAATATCTTGCTTAAAGATATTGAAGGAATAAATAATTATTTAAGAAGAATTACTCATATTTTTTAGATACCACTGGACCAACTATAGTAACAACAATTGTTCCACTTGGATCAGGCTCAACGCATACGATTTGTCCAAATTGTCAGGCAGAAATTGATACTTCAACCAAAACGGAACCTGGTCTGATCGCTTATATATCTGGCGTTGTTATTGCATTGATGGGGTATGCATAAATATATTTCAGTTGAAAACTCAATAACAGAACATTCTTATATTTTTGTATTTCAACAGGGGCTGGTTAGGATGCTGTTTGATTCCCTGCTGTATCGATGAGTGCATGGATGTTCACCACAGTTGTCCTAACTGCAAAACTTACCTTGGTCGTTACAGGAGATAAGGAAACCTAGCACTAGAATCTCTTTTTATTGCATTTCACTTTGAAAGAATCTTGACATTGTATTATATTATAATCACATAATCTCGTCACGATAAATTTTGTGTACTGCCAAATGTACAAACAAAAATTGCCTTGATAGCTTTATTCACAACAAATGCTACACGATATTAATCTTTTATATGTAACATACACGCGAACTATATTTATGTACAAGATAATCTCAAAAATATTTTTGACCATATATCACACTTTTACTGATGACACAGATAACGATCACTGTTACTAAAGTATTATACACATTATACAATGGTAGGTATTATTGAAAATCTATTTTTTAAAAATATTAGGAAGTAGTAAATATCCACAATGCATATCTGGAATGATTAACACACTAAATAGTAAGGATGTAAGGAATTCGTTATATTTTTAAAACCATGTGCAGCTAACAAATTTGTATAAATTTATATATAAAAATAGGCACTTCGCAAAAATTACTTGAAAGACGAAATGTCAATTACTGTATTTTGTAAATTATATGACTAATAAAGTATATATATTGAATTTTTTGTTCAACTAAATATATAAGTTGTTTTATTAGTCTAAATTAAATACTTTATTAACATTGTAAGTATTCCATTCACATTCCATGATTATGTACATATATATAAATACATTAGACATAATTTTCATACAATGTTTTGTTTTATTTATTTTACAATTATAAATAATTATTACATGATTTTTCTGCGATTATTTCGATTCAATCTTTAAAATTTAGTAACATATGTACTTTACCATCTTGCTATTAGAAATTTATGACATAATAGTTATCAATATCGAACGTTGCTTTCTAATATACATATATTCATACATATACTTTTTTATATAAATGTATTTGGTAACGTATTCAAGTGAATAAGATCCAATAAATTGACGTTCTACATAAGTATTTACATACGTAACCTTTAACTGTTACAGAATAAGTGTTCACTTTTATACATAATGTTTACAAAACGAAATTTTAAATATAAGCCATAATTGCATTTGTATTTCCATTGAACAAAGCATTTCAATTTTCAAGAACATTTTTTACGTGGATTTCTCTGATTACAAAGAAAATATAAATATATAAGATCTATATTTATATGTACATACCGAAAAGAACACGCATAATCTCTCAGACCATAAACAGATATGTATTTTGAATTTTCAAATGTCAACGAAGTCGATTGTATTTCAGAATAGGTATGGTACATATTTAGAAATACTGCGAGTACAATAGTTTAAATATATTTTGAATTTTATAATCTTTTAACCTCAAATAAGTTTGATTCATATAAGTATGTGCAAAACATATTCATGAATTCAAATTTATGTTATCTTTAGTTTGTAGTTAACACAAATTATCTTTTACTTGTAGTTAATCGAACGTTTCCGATTGCCACTAATTACAATGTGGAATAATTCAAAGATGCTTTGTAAAAAGTATGTGTCAAAATGGAGCAACTTTGCTTTCAATAATCACCAAAGAGTAAGACATAGCAGTTCAAAATCTACAGTAATAACAAATGATAATGTCGACGATCCGCTTCCTAAAGATGCAAAGGTTGTTATATGCGGTGGCGGAGTTATGGGTGGTGCAGTTGCTTATCATCTTTCGCTCATGGGATTAGGTGATCAAACAGTTATTATAGAAAGTGGCAGGTAAACATTCGTTTTAATGTATATAACTTTTAAAAATACAATGTATTTAAACTGAGTATTAAACTTAGAATTGGCGGTGGAACAACGTGGCATACTTCAGGATTAGTCGGAGCATTTAAGCCAAGTTTGGCACAAGTGAAACTTGCTCAAGATAGTATAGCTTTATACAAGGAATTGGAAGAGAAAGGTTTACCAACAGGTTGGAAACAATGTGGTAGTCTTTCTTTAGCGCGCACAAGGGATCGCATGACCGTATTCAGACGAATGAAAGCGCAGTCTATGTAAGTGACTAAAGTGACACATATAATTGAAATACGTCTTATAGAGGTATTCGAGTTAAAGAGATTCGAGATATTGAGGTTTGACTGTATAAATGAAATATTACTGTAAATTTATAAGGTATGAAGTAAATGCAAATATCGAAAAGTAATTTGAAATTGTTTCAGATCTCGAGACATCGAATGTCATTTAGTTACCCCAAAGCAAGTACAAGAAATATGTCCCTTATTGCGAGTGGATGATTTAGTTGGTGGATTATGGATCCCAGATGACGGAGTAGGAGATCCATATCAGATTTGTTTAACATTAATAGCAGAAGCAAAGAAGAAAGGTATATACTCAACTTTTTATGAGCAAAGACATATGTATATATTTAATATACAGATATATTCGATTTATAAATTTTGTAGGTGTTAAAGTATTTGAGAATTGCAAAGTTACAAAAGTAGTTACACAAAATGGTGGAATCGAAGCTATCGAAACGACATTCGGTGCCATTGAATGTGAGCATTTTGTCAATTGTGCTGGATTTTGGGCACGCAACGTTGGTAAATTAAGTGAACCGCATGTAAAGGTAGGTTTTTTGTAATTATTATCGACTAAAGTCTGTTTATATAAATTATTAAATGTTTTCTAATATGTACTACTCAGGTACCACTTCATCCTGTTGAGCATTATTATTTACACACACAACCTATCGATGGTCTAGATCCTATGATTCCAGTTGTAAGAGATTTAGATGGTTACATTTATTTTCGAGAAAATAACGGAAGTCTATTAGCTGGTGGTTTTGAACCAGTTGCAAAGCCGGCATTTGAAGATGGGACAATACCTGGTTAGACATACATAGATTTTGACTTTTCATTGATTCCTTATAGACGTGAAACTAATAGAAGTTACATTTCAGAAAGCACAAATGAAAGATTTTTACCAGAAGATTGGGACCATTTCCACATTTTACTCGAACAAATGCTTCATAGAATTCCAAATTTAGGAGATGCGGTTTTGGAAAGATTATCTAATGGGCCTGAAGCATTTTCTCCAGATTGTAAATGGATAGTGGGCGAAGCTCCAGAAATACGTAATTATTATGTTGCTGCTGGTATGAAAACTGTAAGTAGTCTTTAAGCTGTAATTTAACTGGTGGTATACCCGGAAAGCGGGTGATTCATATGTACAAAATCAATACAAAACGAACACCAATTGCTATTGAGCGAGGAGCTAGAACCCTACAAGAGCACGTTTTTCACGAAAAAACGTGTCTCAATAAATTAGCTTTCAATGGCCTGAAATTATCACTTCTAAAAGTTCCTCAAAAATAGAGGAATTCAGTCGCCCGTGTTGTAAGCATCCCCAAATAAAAATCAGCACTATGCGTTTTACGACTTAAGGGGGTAGACTCGTTTCCAGGATTGCAAGGGTGCGGGATGCGCCTTCTGATTTCTCGATAATGCAAAGATGGGGTTTTTCAGTAATCTAAAGCGCTAGATAACACATGAAATGCTGTATCAAGTGATGCAAAGACATAATTTTATTGCGTGTACACATAACATTTCAGTATAAACAATATTCCGTGTTTGTTTATTGTTAGTTCTTAATGCTTTTATGTTTATTTTGTACAAATCGCAACCATTTGATCACTACTTCTATTGTCCCAACTTTGGTAGAGAAATGTTAGTTTACATATATGTATGTATACAGGGTGCCCCATGCAACTGGAACAGGCTGTATCTCCTAAACGGTTGGGAATAGAGGAAGATGTTATAAGTAAAAGTTGAATGGTATCGGACAGTGCATAATATGCAACTAATTGTATGCACTTTTGTGCATCGGTGCATCAGAATAATGCAACTGCACTTTTTTTTAAAATGGAAGCCTATGATTTTGATTGCACCGATCGATGCAGTTTCTTGTGCACTACATACGTATGCCCTAAACTTATTCGTTACGAAGTTATCGAAGCTAAACGTTCTCTGAATTATAATGGAACAAACGTAGGTACTCCGGAACATTTGCCGAGAGACTGAAATCATTCAGTGAACTTTTAGCTTCGATAACTTTTTAACGAATAAGTTTAGGGCATAAGTATGTTAGTACTTTTATGTAGAGCACAACAAACTGCATCGATTGGTGCAGTCAAAAATGTAGGTTTCCATTTTTAAAAAAAGTGCAGTTGCATTTTTCTGATGCACCGATGCACAAAAGTACATACAATTAGTTGCGTAGTATGCACCGTCTGATGCCATTCAACTTTTTCTTATAACATTTTCCTATATTCCCAACCGTTTAGGAGGTACAGCCTGTTCCAATTGCGTGGGACACCCTGTATAATACATAACTTCCAGATTGGAATATCAGCAGCTGGTGGAGTTGGGCGAGCAACAGCAGAATTAATAATTAAAGGATCGACATCCCTAGATATGTATGAATTAGATGTATCACGTTTTTTGGGCCTTCATAACAATCGGAAATTTTTACGTGACCGAGTAAAAGAAATTCCTGGTATGCATTACGCATTACAATACCCGCATCACGAATTTAAAACAGGCAGAAATTTAAGAATGTCACCAATATATCCAAAACTCAAAGAAGCAGGAGCCATTTTTGGACAGGTAATGGGATATGAACGACCAACCTGGTTTCAATTAGACGATGATAAAGGTAAGCCTATTGTTATATGCACTCAAACAAAGAAATTTGCAAAAGTGAAAAACTGAATTTTATTATACAGATTGCTTTGCTACACAGATTTGGAAACAATTGATGGATTTCAAAAGTACAAGATAGCATACACAAATACATTTAGTAAACCACCATGGTTTGAACCGGTAAATAAGGAATATGCTGCTTGCCGTGAAACAGTTGGGCTTAGCGATTATTCGTCTTTCACCAAAATTGACTTATGGGTAGGATATATTTCTCTAAGTACTATAGAAATATACAGGTTGAGTCAATACAAATTACTACCTTGATTATTTTCCAAATGATAAAACTTTGAATAAAAATTGTTAGTTAAAGAATACATTATCGACGAAGTTCATAAAAATATAAAGAAGCACAAGGGTAAGCTTTAGCAATTTCTTTAACTTCTGTAGTTTCGAAAATACTGTATGTGGTACTTTTTATTGGATCACCCTGTAGTTTAATGATAAGTGATATGATAACTTATGGAATTTTTTAGTCAAATGATTTGGAAGTAGTAGATCTATTGCAATACTTGTGTTCGAATGATGTAGATGTGCCAGTAGGAAGCATTATTCACACTGGCATGCAAAACGATCGTGGGGGCTATGAAAATGATTGTAGTTTGGCACGTATCGCTCCTAATCAGTAAGTAGTGCGCGTGTATACTTAAAATTTGAAATACAATATACAGCTATATTATTATTTCTCTAATATTAAAGTTACATGATGATTGCTCCCACTATTCAACAAACTCGCTGTAAACATTGGATTAATCGTCATTTACCTGCTGACGGTTCTGTTGCCGTGTCCGACGTAACATCTGCATATACAGCAATCTGTATTATGGGTCCTGCTACGAGACAATTACTTTCAGAATTGACTGATACTAACCTGAACGCCAGAAATTTTCCATTTTTCACTTTTAAAGTAATTATTAGTCTTATAATTATACAGGGTGAGGCACCTAAAACAGGCCACCTGAATAACTCGGCTGCTATTGGTGTTAGGAAAAAATGCATTATGTACATAGATGGATCTTGCTTGGTTTCCGGGGGGGGCATTAATCTGATGTTAGTAGCTTTTTTGTAGGTGGACACGTAAAGGTCATATGAAGGTCAACTTCGTTTTTTCAAATAGAATGCCCAATATTTTTGATCGTCTCGTTTGAAGCACAAAATTCTGCGTAAAAAAGTATTGGCCTTTATATATCATAAATCTATGATATCCCTCAACTTGAATGAGTACATATGGAAAATTATTTCGATAATATTTCGTTAACTATTAGATTTATGATATACGAAGGTCAATACTTTTTTTCAGTTCGACCAACAATATTGGGCATTCTATTTAAAAAACTGAAGGTGACCTTCATATGTCCTTTACGCGTCTACCTACGAAAAAGCTACTAACATCTTATGCATTTTTTCCTAACACCAATAGCAGCCGAGTTATTCAGGTGGCTTGTTTTAGGTGCCTCATCTTATACCATATATGTATGTAATTGAAAATATCTTGATTGTACATCTACTCTTTTGAAAGGAATTAGATGTTGGACTTGCTAACGGAATACGCACAATGAATCTAACTCATACTGGAGAGCTTGGCTACGTTTTATACATACCAAATGAGGTATATATACATTTCTTCAAAAAACAAGAAACTTGCATTTTCTGGTGCATCATAGTAATATGTATGTTACACATTTGTAGTTTGCATTACACGTTTATACAAGACTAGTAGACGCTGGAACCAAATATGGATTAAATCATGCTGGGTATTATGCAACACGAGCGTTACGTGTAGAAAAGTTTTATGCGTTTTGGGGCCAGGATTTAGATACATTTACAACACCCTTGGAATGTGGAAGAGCTTGGAGAGTAAAGCTCGATGTGAGTATCTCGTAAATTTATAAAATATATTTAGATTTGATAAGATCACAAATGTTTGTATACCATAGAAAGCAGTAAACTTTATTGGAAGAGATGCTCTTTTAAGACAAAGAGAAGAAGGTGTAAAACGCAAGTACGTGCAGTTACTATTAAATGATCATGATTCTGAATTGGATACATGGTGCTGGGGCAGTGAACCCATTTTTAGAAACGGAAAATATTGTGGAATGACAACTACTACAGGTTACGGGTTCACATTTAGAAAACAGGTATCGATACGATATTCCTAATTAAACCGTAAACGCGTGTATTAATATTAATTTACGGTAACAAAACAAATGTATGGAAAAGTATGGAAAAACTGTAAATACGCATTATCTTATTTACGAAACGATTAAGAAAAATTTCATGATAGGTTTGCCTTGGATTTATACAAAACTTTGACTCGCAAGGACGGCCCCACGAAGTATCAAACGAATATGTATTATCAGGGGATTACGAAGTGGATGTGGCAGGTATGAGGTTCCCAGCGAAATGCCACCTACATAGTCCAAATTTGCCAACAAAGTTTCCTGATAAGGAAAGAGACTCTTATCATGCTACGCGTGATCAGCAAGCTGTGTAATGTCGACAATGCTAACTCTGAATTGTGTACAAATAATGTATATAGAAGAATATTAATAAATTATTTAATAAGCGAAAATTATATAAACCATTAACTTCGTATTTATAGCAAGAAATTACGTAAACCACAATTTAATTAATCAGCTTTTATCTTTTCATAGCTACAATTCTTAAAAAATTACATCAATGTATACTAGTAATTATGTACTATATTACAGATTTCCAAATGCACCATACATTCTGCAAGTACTCCCTAAAATGACTTACATAGCACAACGTTTTAATTTTGGTACTGACTTCATATACCACTTACTCACAGTACACTTATACTTGGTTTTAACCTACAAAAATTCACTATTACTTCTGAACACCCTTGTTATTCTTGACTTACTCCCTCCGTCATTATGATACGCATTATACTGACATTTGTGCTATAATATTACAATGTCATGGTAACATACTGTTTCAAGTACATTGTTCGAAAGACACGTTTTGTGAGGTTGAATGTTCGTTGCTTTTTTCGATCGATGCAACAATATTTTTATTAAAATATTAACATAATAGTAGTCTCACTTATTCTAGTTGAATCGATACACTTAATATACGATTATTCAGTATCTATCCACCAAAAGTTAAACCCAAAGTATAGTACATCTATTCGTACATTAACAACTTTTTACACGCGATTCTTATTAATTACGGTCCTTCATTTTACTGTACACAAATCGACAATGAAAAATAAAGCGTCCTATGACTTTGGGATCTCCGGTTCCGGAGTGGGTTGTAGTTGTTGAACCATACACGATTTAGCAACCGAATCGAACAATCTGAAACAATGAGAATTTGAAATAATCAGAAAATATGATGAACAGTAAAACATCAAATACCAAATCATTGGAAAGTACACGATATCACTTACTTCTCCATTTCTGGTGCGCAGTGAACAAACTCGTGTGTCCAGAATTTGTATGTTCGATTCTTGATAAGTTCAATGAAGGTGATAAGCAGGCCCCATGGATGAGGTCTGTTCACAATAAGTCTCTCCAGGAGGACTCTTGTGGTTTGTTCTTGTATCGCTTCGGTGTTAGCTTCGGCAAACAAGTACAAAAGTGTGCAACTGAAATAATGTGTATGACTGTTGGGATACCGTAGCTGATTCGCGATCGCGTTTAAGAATAAATAACGTCCTTCCGTATCAAGATCGACTGCCAAGTTTTGGAATATATCCATATGTGCAGAATGTGCGATAGTAGACATAAGCGGAGTATGCCCTTTGCTACGGATGAAAGCTATAGCTTGCGTACCAACGTAAAGTACTAGGGCGTTCATTAATTGACTATTATAACGAACACCAGCTTCTTGAGATACTTGTAGATTACTGCGCAGCTCAGAAAGGAAGGTGACCGGGGCGCGTGCCTTTAAATATGAATCTAGCTCCTTCTTGAAACTGAGCGGTTGTATCATGGACGCAAAGTTGGTTAGTACTCGTGGGGCGTGAGCTATTTCTGGTAGCATATCCACTTTCAGGTTTGGCGTGAACGGATCAGGTAAGCGCATATTTCTTGGAAAAGCACTTAGAATCAGATTCCTCATTTGTATACAGTTGGGAGGAATTACATCACAAAATCCGTAATGATAGTCGCAAAGAAACTCTGGGAAATCGTGTAGCAATACCAGTATCACTCGAAGAGTCCCATTGTACAACAGAGTGACAGGCTTTGCAAGTTCGGCATTTCGAAGGAAAGGCGCCAAGTATTTGAACAAATCGATCAGAAGCTGAGCGTACATTCCCCAACATTTTTGTTGCGGTGTAATTGCGAGCATTCGTCCAATGAAAACTCTGTGCGAGACTAACTCGAGCCAAGCGTAACAGAATCCAGAAGCTTTGGCTGGTCTAAGTATATGCAGAGTATGACAGAAAGCAGTTAGTACTTGGTAATTTACTGCTTCCAATACTGGTTCGGGAGCACATAACTCTAAGAAGAGCATAATGAAGATTCTGTGATAGGGCAGCTGTTGAAAATCAGTTCCGCGTATTTCGTGATCCTGCAGCAACACACCAGCAACAATTCCCAGAACCTTATTTAACAGATTGATCTTCGTATGAGTATTTGTACTATCGCCAGAATGTTTCACCAGAAGAGCGACTAAACGGACAAAAGCGTCCAATGAATGGAAACACTTTGCACGAACGACGGATGGAGCTGCGTTAGTCTCGGCCAGAGCACGATAACATAAATCAACGCACATCTGTGTGCTCAGTTTGAAAAATCTTGTTATGAGGTCGTCGGTTTTCAAAATGCCGTGCATGTTCATTTGATGAACAAACATTCCGAAAGCTTTCGTGGGATCACGCGCGTGCGTCGGGTTATGATGCATTGATACCCATTCGCGGAGCAGATATTCTGTCTTTTCCATTAATCCTGGCGGATCATCAAAATCGCGCGCCTGTAAAGAAAAATAAACATCATAAATTGTAAGTACATACATAGATACATAAAATTTTAAAAAACTTAAGAACGGCGGGATTTACTTACTCTCACCTGCAGGATTCCAGAATGTATGTGTGCTGTCGGCCCAGCTGGTGCTCTGTCTGCTAATACACCTGGATCGTGATTAACGCGCAACGATTCTATTAAACTGGTCAGTCGGAATAGTAAAATACTATAAAAAAAATAAGAGTTTTATTTCATCTCATCGTCAATGAATTTTTATGCGAATTGAAATATTATATATTGTTAGATAATAACCCTTCCGGTGGTGCTCTGTGATGGGCCATTCTAGCCAGTATTTCAATTGTATGAAACAAGTCGGATTCGGTAACGTGTGTAGTTTGTCTTTCATCAATTAAATAAAGTTGCACCAACTGCATTGCGAAAATTGTCGCCATGGCATTCCCAGAATCCATAGCTTGAGCTAAAGCCAAATCGTACTGTGGAAGACTAATTAGATGAGATCTGCAAACAATACGAAAAAACTCATGTTTTGTTGTTGTATCTAAATTTGTTTTAAAATGTTGTTATTAAACGTTAAACGTTTTGTTAGTCCCTGAAGACCGATGGTATCGAATTTACAAAATAATGTATAATAGAGTATATATCACATGGACTAAAACATATTTCATTTAGAACAAAATCGACGATGGTGCCTGCAAAAAGTGATCGCTTTGGCATAGAATGACCCTATAATATTATAAAATATGTTTACACTGTCTTAATAGGTTTGATTGAAACTAAATGAAGAAAAATGAGGTAAGCAAGTTAATTTTAAACTTAAAAAGTGAAATGGAATAGGAGACAAAATTGGCTCCGCGATTACCATGTTAAAAAATGTTCTATTGTAAATAATGTGTACCTTATGAGATAATCGACAGCTTCGAAATTATATCGAAATTCTTCCCTGCATTCTGTCAAACAACGAGTAACATGCTTGTTTGTCCACTGCATGCCATAAGCACGTGGATCTTGAAGACACTTTAAAATACGTAAGTGGAGCTCTCTATATCGTAGTATAAATTCGGAATCTGTCACACCGCTTGTGGGGCCATCCAACAATCCTTCCACAGCCTAAAATAGTATAATGTAAGTATAGTGAACTGAAAATTATTTATTTCACTGTGAAATAATATAATGTATTACCTTCTTGAGTAATGTCATAGCAGCGCCTGCGTCCCTCGATCTTCGTGTTAAAATAATAGATTCTAGTAGACTATGAAGAGCAGCGTGCTGCGGAGGAGGTGCAGCTGGACCCATTGCAGCGAGTAATACTTCAACATCAGCTGCAAGTTTTTCTAACATTGCTCCCACCTCATCGTTACTTACTGCTGCTGCATATGCAGCTACCTGTTGTGCTGTTGCTACCGCAACTGCAGGATTAGCAGCAAATGCAGTTACAGCAGGTTCCTTTAAAACAGAAGTGCTCTGTGAATGTATACATATGTGACATTGTAATATAAAAGTGAACAGTTTCATATACAGCATAATTAGACAGCGGATCTTTATGCGAAACAAAAATGTTCTACCTGAATTGCAACAAACTGGAGTGAAATAGAAATATATTTTCTTTCTTAATATGTTTAGTGGGTTGAAAATAATATAACAGTATTCTTAACCCCTTGCACTACAATATCGTGTCACATTCGTGACCAAAATTCGAAACGGAATCTAATAAATATGTTATTAATTTCATTTAAACCGAACTAAAATTCTTTTTTGGTTTTGTTAAATGTACAGCTATTGTGTGTGCAGAACATATAGATATAAATTTTCTCCTTTTTTAGGAAATTCCGATCTACAAGAAAGTTCTTGTCACTGAAACCGTAGAATAAATCGCGGGGCAAGGGGCTAAATTCTTCTACTGTGTATACTATTTTAAATTACACCTACTCATTTTTGTCACAAGTGCATAAAATCCGCTGTCTACATATAATACAATACTTACGGTAACAGGTTTTGGCATCAATAGAGCTTGAGTATCACGTTCGGAAAGTGGCAAAAATCCGGGGATATTTCTCGCGAATTCTTCATACACAGCCATTTGCTGAGGGGTAACTCCTCCTACTTTCAACCTGATTTGCTCAGGCATTCTTTCAGCTTGGTACTTGGCTAATGGATCACAGTATCGTCTTCCCTCTTGGCGCGCAATCTTTCGCAATTCAATTTCGTTCAGCAAACGCTTATCCATTTCTGGAATGGCCTTTTCGATGGCGGTTTTTTGTACAAATGCACAGGCAAGCTCCATATTGTCAGCAGCTATTACGTTCGCTGCTTGTTCTGCAAGTTCTTTCGGTGGCGATGTACCCATCATTGGGGTAAGAAAAGCTTGTTTTAAGTTTGTACTAATTGATGCTAAAACCTAAGAAAAAGCATATATTCATAGTAATGGCGAATGGAAAGGGAAAACTGGAGAAACACTTGTAGAGTATGAAAATTTGTCGTAAGTTTTACCTGATCACGGCAAGTAATCATAGCCATCCCAGCAGTTAAATTACGGACCATGTGTCTAGCCGCTGTTCTCATTCGAACTTCGTCTGGATCTAATGCGAAGTCTTTTCTTACAATTTGTTCACTAGTAGTTAGAGCTATTTTAATTGAGCGATCAACAACGGGAACAATCCATTCTTGAATTGCTCTATCAACAGCTGGACGAACAAATTGCTTTAAATGCGGATGTGTTTGGAACAATGGTAGCTGAAAAATAAATAAATTAATTAGAGTAGATAGATATTAACACACACACACACACACACGCGCGAGAAATTAGACATGAATGTTCAATACCTGATTATTGATTGTAATATGCTGAGCAATATTAGCAATGTTCACAGATATATCCATATAATTAAACCGTGGTTCTGGTGGATCGGTAGGTAAAGATGGTGTTGTGTTCACAGGAGGAGCTTGCGGAACAATTGTTCCAGTTGTAGTTGGACCGACTAATTCTTCGATAGGACCTTGCGTTTGCGGTGGATTGTTATTTGTTTCAGATTTTTTGTTTGGATGTGATAATTGTGACTCTAAATTTCGTAACTTTTCTGGATCTTTCAAATAAAGTGCGGGCTTTAATTGCTGCAAATTAATATGCATCGATCAGTATTATTATAATAAAATATGAGCGCGATTATAAGAAATTGTATTACTAATGATTCTTACAACAATGGTAATGTTTAAACTCTTGCAAAGCACTTCAATTTCAAATTTCAAATTTAATTTCAAATCAGGTTCTTGATGCAGCTCTGCCAGTACATTCATGATTGCCATTGTCCAAGGGTTAGGTGGACGAAAAACCCGACTCCTCGCACAATTTTCAAGTACTTTAGCAACAAATGGAACTACGTAAAGGAGTTCTTGATTGCCTTTATGATATGCTTCAACAAGTAAACCTTTTACGTCTATATCAATCTAGTGGAATAAAAAAGAAAGTTATATTTACAGTTTTAATCATTATAGATTAACATATACGAAGTTATACAAATTGTATACAGTACCTGCAAAATAGGCTTATTCCTGCCGAGAGTCAACATCCCCAACCAATGACCTAAATTTTTTAAAAGTGTTCGATCAGAAAAATTTGCTATTCCCTTATCGCTTCGCAATAAAACCTACAATCAAATTTAAGAAGTGTTCTAGATTAAATGAAAACTGATGCACCAGCAGTAAGATTTCTCACGTACCTTTATGTTTCTAAACGTTTCTCTAGTAACCAGTTTATACACCTCAGGTAATTTTAGACATTCCAAAAAATTGGAATATAAAGGATGAAATCCAAATTCTACGCTAGCTCGTTTCATTACAAGATACTGGGCCATCCAAGGCCAATATTCTTCCGTGACAATTTCCCGAATTTCGTCACATTTCTGCTGCATATTCAATTGGCTAAGGTTGTTGAAAATGAACGCTGTTTTATCTTGTAAAGCCTCGGGTGGCGTAGTTATTTTTTCTTCTTTATCTGTGGCCACCAATAATGTATCGATATTCGTTGCGTTTGCTATGGAAGGCTAAAAACAAACAAATAGTTTATAAACTTCAGTGAAAAAAGATATGCGTTATTACACTAATTTATATAGAATTTGTAGTTTACTTACTCTAGCTGAAAGGGATGCAGTAGGCGTTGTGGATGATTTTGTTTGGGTAGTACTGGTTGTTATTGTTGTTGTTGTAATAGTTTTATATGGTGTAGTAACGGGTGCTAATATAGCTGCTAAGGTTTTTGGGAGAACCGGACCTTGAGGTCTCGTGGGAGGCTCCTGCCCCTGTAATCCATATTCTATGTACTCAATTAAATGTTGTGGGAACTCACTGAAATGCTGAATTGTCCTGACGTGCTCACAATATGTTTGGTAATCTTTTAAACGGCTCTTAAAACGATCCAGAGCAGTTATGCCAAAATAATACATCTTGCTGCCTTCTGGTTTCCGAAGAGCATCCAATACAAATCTCAGAGCCAATCCAAGCGTCATATAGCTATTAACTAATCCTCTTTCAATGATTCCACCAAATAACTGTGCTGTGATTTGTAATTCCTTATCAGGATATTGAGGGAAAAAGCGGTATTCCTCGAACAAGTTTCGTAGCATACAATTGAACACTTCCCTTTCTCTTTTACTACCAGAATCTTGAAATTTTTTCAACATATCTAGAACTTCGTCAATTGATAAAGTAGGATGTGGCGGATGATTGTATATACGTTGGAAATAGCTATTCGCTTCGTCCTCAATTTCTTTTGAAACATTTTGTGCCATGTCAGGAAATAAGTTCGACGTTTCGGGTATTCTTGCCTTTTCAATGCCTGTAGGAGGCCCAAGGCGACCCAGACTTCCAATTGTTGTACTGCCAGGAAGGACAGATGGCCCTTGTGTTCCAACTGGTCCTGAATGTAATTGAGACGATACTGGTAGGATCGGAAACGAACTTGGAGAAGGTCCCATAAGACGCGAAGGAGAGCCAGGTGCAGACACTAATGGTCCAAGAGCACCAGGTAAATTGAATGCAGAACTGCTCGGAGGACCAAGACTAGATCCCAAATTCATAGATGCAAGACTTGAACTTAAATTTCCAAGTGGGTCTACTTGCTTAGAAGAAAATAGCTATGAAAAATTAATGAAGCATATTTTAGTATGCGATAGCATATAAATCAGATCTGTATATGCAACTCGATAAAGTTAATATAACTACCGGTCCTCCTAATGTTGCCGGATTGAAAGATTCTAATGCCCGATGTCTTAAAACTCCTGGTGGTGGAGGTCTACTCATTGTACTCTTACTCAACATGAGATTACAGTTTTGTACCATGGTCATTATTGCCTCTGAACACTCTTGAGAAACACCCCTGTAATATTAATTTGAGAATTGAACGATTGTTTTCAAACATTTAATACATTTTTCAGGACTACGTAAAAAGGACATACCCAGCACACACTTGCAAACAAGCAAGCATGGTTGTCAATGTTTCCTGAGGAAGTTGACTTGCTTTTGGAACTGTGAGATCTTCTTTTATGCCAGGTCCCATCACCTGTGGGCACCGCCTTTGTAAAAACTTTACACAAGCAGTAACGAAAACTTCACCCTGTTCTCTGATTTTGTCTGTCAGCCATTTCTCTAATTTTAAGTATTCCCTTCTCGAAGCTAAACAAGCCAGGTCAATAACAAACGGATACGACTGAGCGGTGAGTAAGTGACTCAACGCTTTAAGATCTTGAGCAACGTCCAGGATGCGGGACAGCCGAGTTTGATCGTGATCTCCGCGTATATACCATTCCGCCATGGCATGCATAATAATAGATTTAATTTTAACAGCATTTCCGTGCCACGCGTGATGCAAAATAACAGCAGAATTCGGATGATTTCCGAGAAAAATAGGCATCAGCGTACTAAGCAATTCTTGTCTCAATATGGTAATAGGTGCATTAATTTGTAATAACGCCAATACAAGAACATCGGGGCAGTGTTGAATGGGCCACTTGAATATTTCTTGAACGGATACATATAGCCCTCTTTCTGCCATGTGTAATAGTAATTCAACAACATTCAAGGATCTCCATGTTTGTGCTTCCTTACTATCACTTTCTGGCGCTGCTTTCAACACATCGACGGTTACAGAGTGATATGGATAATCAGCAAAACAAAATATGTCCGGACACTTCAGGATTTGTTGTACCAAAGAAAATTGTCCTTCTACGTTATCCCAATGACGATAAAATAGTTCTACAGGAAACATATCAGGTAGATATCCCTGATGTTGCAATCCCAATCTTAAGCCGGTGATTAGTAAATTCAATCCTTGTCTGTCTTTAATAATAAATTCAGCATGGTCCAACTTAACTATCACATCATTCCAAGACAGTGTAGATTGCTGCAAATATATAATTATCTTTGTAAACATTGATGCTGCACACGATTAAAATTCTTAATATTATTATTGTTAATATTTTAGTCATACAGAATTACTTAATTGTGCTTACAATTTCTTTTAAAGCTTGAATAAACACTTCAACATTCCAAGTAGTAGGAGCAGCATTATCCGCAGACTTTTCTTTATTAGCGTCTTGTGCTGCTCCCGAGTTACCCCAATACGATTGCAAACCTCCAGCATCGTCAAGGTTACTGCAAGTCCGTGCCATATGACCTAGAACTCTTGCAGCACATGCTGGAGATATTTCTCGAGCACCTAGGCCAGCTAAGGCTGATCTACATTCTTCGACACTGCTAGTAAATCCATATCCTAATTCCATAATCAATTCTACCAGAGAATTCCCATCCTGAAAAGCATACATTACAAAATAGTTTAAAATTTAATGTTCGATCCGATATAAGAGTTACGAAGCGACAAATATTATTAGTTTACCATTTGATTGACAGCCATGTTTAATTCAATTTTGGCTTGCGGAGTTTCCCCGTTGTCTGGATACAAGAGTGGTGCTAGCACCACTGGTACCAGCTCACGGGGAAAATCGCGCCTTAAATTCTTGAGAAATTTTTCTTTTGCTTCTGATGAAAGGCCAAATTGATTGGCTGTGTATAATGCTTGCGATAATATAAGGTGAAGAACTTCAGGTAACGAATCGTGTAATCCTTCCTCGTGATGCTTATTGTTCGTCTCAGAGTTGATATAATTTTTAATCAATTCAGGCAGCTGTTTCTGCACGTGCTCTAGGGCTAATGCACAAATTTCAGAATTCTCAGAATGCAGCAATGCGATCGCAAATGCAACTTCTTGTACCAGAGTTAAGCCAAGTACCTTTTTCAAACGTAAAAAAAACTTTGGCGATGGGTTCAAAGTCTGTAAGAATGAAGTTAGTTAAAATGAATGTTTTTTATTATACAGAATATTAGAAATAAAAGGACTGTTTATATATATATATATATATATAGATAGATATATATGAACACTTGTAATGATGACCTTAACCTAAATATAAGAAGTAAAATAAAAAAAAACCTTTTGCTGGTGAAATGGATGATCTATAGCAAAGCACAGATTAGAAATAAAAGAAGGTTTGCTAAGAAGATTAGTACACTCTTGCTTCAGAAGTTGCACTTGAAAATAATCTTTCGCACTTGATTCTGGCGGTTCTCCTGTTGAAAAATCTATGCACGAGAGTAAAGAGCGCAGCAAGTGTCTGTCTGCCTCCAGACCCTTCCACAGCACCAACTACAATACAACAATCAGTTTTAAAATAGGTTAAACTATTATTATAGTAAATATCTATATAAAAGTAAATGTATAGAACACGAGCTCTGTCATATAACTAGATTTTCAACAATAGAAGTATGAAAAAAGAAGATTGCAGAACATACAAAAATAACTAAGGGCAAAATAAGTACATAAACATTTATTTGTTGGCCAAATAACTAGACCATCGTGCTTAATGACTGATATGTGTACATTAAAAGACGTAAAAGAGCTTCATCGTTCGAAATAATACGTTGGAACGGATACAAATCACGGAAAGAGGCTAAGTTCAAGGTGTATTTCATACCGCGTAAGTACTAAGTTACCAATAATAATGAAATAAGCGTGAAAGCTTCGGCATAAATTCGCGGTTAATTTTCGTATATAATGGGAAAGTTTTTCTTAATGGACGGGCTCATATAAAATCGGCAATAATGTTCACGAAGCATATTGCGCTGTTTCGAGGACGGCGTGTGATGAACAGAAAGTGGAAGGGGTGGGCATAAGAGATGCAGTAGTACAACAGGTTTTTTGTCTACTTACATCTGATATTTCTTGGCAGCTGTCCCGAAAATTTTTCTTATTTAAATTCGCAACCAAATAACTGATTTGTGACAAAGTAAAAGACAACGAGTCCAGGTTCATAGTTCCATGAATACGACCTCGAAAGCTTCAAACGTGTTTGAAGCTTTCTTCGGTATCCACGAATTGCCTCCCCGGAGTCTCTCCTCGTTAAAAGCATAAAAACTACATTGGCACAGTCCTGCGACCAACATCGGGATTAATATTTTGGAATACAATTTCAAACCAACGTCATGGCGAGCACAACAAGATAATACTGAAAACGTAACACCACTCCAAGATCACACCATACAATCAGTCACACTCTACTGGTCTCTTTTCCATCTACTTCGGTAGACCTCTACTTCTACAAGACAGCCGGTTCGGTGTTTCTAGAACCGCCACTAGAGTGCGTTAAATGTTCGTACTAAAACTTTGTCTTTGAAACTTTCATATTTTCTATTATTGGTTTTATCGCAATTAATATGTATTTTTCTATAAGTTCAATCACATATCATAGTTCGACTCAATATCGATGATATTAGAAACCATATACGATAAAGAGTAAAATTAGATTTGCTTGGATTTTCTACTGACAGGTTGACAAATCTCATCTTCAGTAATGGGAGAAATATAAAAAAATTACTAGAATATGTACATTGTTTTTGCAATTTTTTAGTGTTAGCACTAAATGAGTATAGAAAATGAAAATGAAAATTAATTAAAATATTTGATAGTGTATATACAATCATATTCTAAATATGTAATTGTGTCTCATTAGCATTGCATGATTCGAGGGACAGAAACGCGACGTTATGAAGAAGTGGACATTATTTCCTATTTGGTGTTGACTCGGTGACGCTATGATTAAAGATGAAGAAGAGTATTATTGGCTGCGTCATAAGATGATTGAGACAAAAATACGACATTGACGAGATCATTTTGTCTTTGTTCTTATTCTCTGGTAGTTCGCTGCTATTTAGTTGCTATTCACAGTCAGAACAAAAAAATTCGGTATTCCTTTGATGACATTCAGCCTTTCGGAGACGTTGGAGAGAGCGGAAACAATTTAATTTTTCCCTGATTGGCTAATGATCTGTAATTACAAATTGTCTTCGCAGCTAAAGCTCGCTGGATTTTGTTTACATTAATTTTCTTTTTTATCGATTTTTTCTCGTTTTTCAAGATCTGCAGAATGATAAATGAATAAGAAAAAGGTGGGAGTGAAAATACAGTTATAGAGACCATATAGAGACGCCCAAAGACTGAACTGGACTCACTGGACTGAACTCGGCGGTAAGGGATTTCTGGGGACTTTTATCTTATACGTATGCAGCGCGTATGCAAGAATTTCAAGGATATGTTACTTTTCAGTATTTCTAAACATGTTTTTTTGTAAATAATAAAGTTCAATTCAGTACGTTCGGTGTCATTGAATGGATTATGTATTTACAATTTCTAAGCTTCTATTGTTAATTATTAATCCGAAATGGTAAATGGTTTGAAAGAAAGAAGGTGAAGAAGAAAGTGAGATGAGTTTTGTTTTAATATTGCTTTATTGTATAAAATTGTAAGTTTTCTAAGTTTATTTATTAAATTTTGTTCTTGTTTAAGCAAGGCACAAGTGCAGTTAGCAATAATTAGAAGAAAGAATGCGATGCTAAGGTCCTTGCGATTGTGGAACACAGGCTTGCCAGCTGACAACTCCGGTCATAACAATAACAATACCCCACGTCCTACGCTGTCATGAATGCAAAGATTACCCTACGTCTGGCAAAGCTGGTTGAGCAGCTTTTAGAACCTAATATTAATGTGGAATGGCTTTTAGATAATGTAAGTGATCAACATGAAATATATTCGTAACATTAAAGATTTACATTAATTTTCTAGTTACAGTATATGAACAAGTGTCATATGGAGGATGTAATTGAAGAAAGAGCTGTTATCAAGTTATGCGGCTATGTGCTATGTTCGAATCCATTAGTAGTGGTTATTAACCAAAAATACCACATTTCTACAAAACAAAATAAAGTTTATGATGTGACACGACGTAAAAATTTTTGTAGTTCCCGCTGTTATGGTGCTTGTAATTATCTTTTGGAACAAATGCTAACAAGTCCCCTTTGGTTAAGAGATAAAGAAGAGATACCAAAATTTAAAGTTTTACCAGCTAAAGATGCATTACAAAGAAGTACGCCTGGAGATGAAGTTCATTTAATGGATACTACTCCAATAATAAATCCTAATAGTACAAACGATCTTATAAACCATAATGAGACGTGTAAAAATTCAGAAGAGACCAAAATTACAAAAACTCAAAATGTGAAGTATTCAGTAGCTCAAGCAGATAATCAATGTGATATAATAAATAGTAATGACCAAAATATCAATACCACAGAAATAAATAGGGACAGTAAAGCTTCAGATTTAATTGAAGATCAGCCTTTGATGAATTCCATTGAAACTTCTAATTATACAAAAGATAAATTAACTAGTTTAAAACATGCAACTAATGATATTGAACAGTGTGTCAGTGATACGATTGCGCAAGAACCTATTTTGCAAAATGATATTGTATTAGATAGTAAAAAACTTGAAGATAGAAAAGAACCACAGAATAATGATAAAAATTGGAGTAAGGATAATACTGAAGTTCAGAATGAGTTACTAAATACATTAAATACAAAAACATATAACACAACTGTTGTTAAAGAAAATACAGTTATTAGTAATACAAACGATCTACAAGACGTAGAAAAGAATAAATCTAGGAAGCACAAACACACAGATCGTACTAAAGGAAAACAACTAAACGAGTTTTACAATTTAACGATCCACATAGAAGAGAACATAAAAGAGTGGATCAACGAAGATACAATTTCCTTATTATCAGGAGATGAAGAAATTAAAAGGAAATTATTAGAGAATATACTTCAACATGACAGGTATCAACATTTGTGTAAAAAATTAAGTAAATTGCAATTTGAAGATGAAAAAGATGATACAGATTTAATGAAAAATGCTTTGAAACCAATGCCACATTTGGCTATTCTTCAGGAAGAAGGAAAGAAAATGGAATTAAAAGTAAGTTATTTAATGTAAATTAACACAATGTATATTTCTGAATATACATAAAAGTATTATTTTTAGGTGAAAGCATTCTATAAAGGAAATACTGTTATAGAAATGCCTGAACGAACTACAGAAACTACAGAACAGTATAATGATTCTTCTACCGTGTTACCATTAACAGATGCACACGCCCCTAAAGCGCTTCGACGACGAATTTTTTTGGATAAACTTAATAGAATGTAAAACAATCTTTATGGTTTCCCATATTATATTAAATTGTTACATTTATGTTATATTTAATTGTTTTTTCTTTTCTTCATAGATTGCCAGATCTGTTACGAGCATTAGCTGATAGTAGAGTATCACAATATATGCACAATAACGAAAGGAATGTTTTAATAAAAGCATTAGTTAACACTTTTTCGTTATCAGCTAAAAATATTATTTTCAAGGCTGCTGAATGGACCCTTGTGGGTCTTATCATTATTAAAATGTACGTATTTTAAATACGTTATTATACATGAAATATTATTCATTATTAAATATATTTTCAGGTTGAGCATGATAGATCCACAATTAAAGAAATTACTGTTAACTAGACAGGCATCGATGTACATTTCAATGATATTAATGTCTTATAAATTGGATTCAAACTATTTAGACAGATTAATAATGGATCTAACTAATGTTGCAAAAGTAGTTGATACAGGTAATATTTAAAACTTTTAATTTATTTTAAATTATTTACATCGTTTTTACTCTATCGCAGTGATGAGCAACCCCATGGCCCGCTAGCAAACTACCTACGGCCCGCCGGAATACGGCGCGGCGCTACGCAACAAAGTATTTAATATTGCGTTCGTTGCCGGTTGTGGCCCGCGCGTAGTCTTATGTTTCCACTTTTGGCCCACAACACGCCGCGGGTTGCTCACCACTGCTCTATCGTATGTAACACTTATATTAGGAGCTTTTGAGCAGTATTATTGTATAATGTAACTGTTTTTATATTCATCGAATAATAAAATTCAAATGAAAATAGAAAATATACATTTTTATGTTATTCTTTACAGTCGTATGAAAATACAAAATCTGTATTACTGTTTGACTTCGTAATTTTCGTGTGATAAAACATGTACAGAGTCGAATACATAAATGTTTGCAAGTCAAATTACTAAACCATGTTCGTCCATGTTCCATGTATTAAACTTCGATTTCGGCGGTTTTTACAATGAAGACGGTGTGGGGACACCAGTGAGAGAAGAAGGTGGGCAATCAAGTCCTAATGTGTCCATTTGTGGGTTTGTTGCTAATTGATCCTCTGTCGAACGACTTCCAATTTTTTCACGTAAAGCTTCATAGAGACTATGCACAGCTTCATTATGCTTAAACAGAAACAATGCAATGAGAATATATATACAACATATATATTATCTTTATATTCTTGTTCCTAAAAAATTACGAAGAATACCTGACTAGTTGGTTGAAGAGCTTTCATCAGTGTGTGTAACCGAGTTGGTGGTAATTTTGGATGAATATACCAAAGCAATTTTAGTAAATGACGTGTAACATTATCTCTGCCAAGACCAGCTAGGAAAAATTCATCAAATATAACTGTACAGAACGATTCGTTTGAAAATTCATCAGCCATGTTTAATATCAACAATGACACCTGTGAAACAATATGAAACATTTTACCATCATACATGATACAATTGTAATAAATAGAAGTGTGCGAGAATCCGAAAATATCGGGTCGAGGGTTTCGCACACCTCTAGTAATCAATAAAGTATGTTTATAAATTTTATTTTACCAATGTATGTAAAAATGGATCTTCAAATGCGCGTTGTGCTTGACAATTTGGTAAAGTAGCTAAAACCCTCATTAATCCTCTAGCATCACCCCTTCCTCTTCCAACACCACCACCTCCTCCAACATGCAATGCATAATACATAGATAAAACAGCAGCAACTCCCGAAAGTTGTGCGTATGCTTGACAAGCATCAGGAGGTGGACCAGAATGTTCTATTATAGCGATTGCGCTTTCCCTCTCATCAGGCGGAAGTTTACAATTTAATTGTCGTATTTGATCATCTACCTGAAAAGTGAATTATATGTTCGTTCATTGTGCTACAAACATCTAAAATATATAAAACATTATTTTACCATTAATGACATAAGTGCTGGTAGGAACTTTGTAACAACTTGACTATCCAACTTTGGTTCCTTGAAGTCTTGCGAATCAATCATTTGCCAGGCGGACAAACCCAATGCAAGCATTCTTAGCAGTAAAACAAGAACTGCATTTTCCCGAGGCAATGCTTCACCATTTATTAGATGAAGTGCAATTTTAATAGCACTGCTAGCAAGGAAGTTTACGGCATAAGGATCGCACAATGTCATACTTAAGTCACCTAATACTTGTTCTTGTCCTCTCTAGAAAAAGAAGCTACACATTGTTTCATTTTTCTATCCCAAGAAGTAACATTGTCGAATAAGAACAGTCTGCTTTATACCTTAATGCTATCCAGAAATCCTTGTAATTCACGGGATCTTTTAACATCAACATTCTTTTCTCTGATACATGCATCCAGGCACCAAGTAAATTTATGACATGGATCAACAGATATAATGTCTTGGACCTAAACAGTTATACGATAATATTAGATTTATCTTACACAATATAATCTAATATAATACTATTTTCTGCAAGCAACATTCGTCTTAACACACGCTTTTATATGATACACAAAATGTATAGTATTACTTGCAGAAAGCAGTATTACTTTTTCCTCTTCCATTATTTTCTGATATTCATTATTTGCGAGGAAAATGCTGGCTAGCGAATACCCTGCATAACAATAATATACTGACCTCCAAATCATGTAAAGCCATTAATAATTCTGCCCTTAAGGTACAATAGTGTATATTCTTTGTACGTAAAAATAATGTCCTCAAAAACTGTAATACCATGTCATACAGTTTTACACTATGTCCGATCATATGAGCCAATTTTTGTACAACTTCGCCTTGTCTTCTCACCTAGTTAAACAAACCATATAGTTTTATAACGATTATATTTTTCAACAAATTTCATCTTTTTCTTGAACTTCTTACTTTATTAGTGGCAAGTATATACGCAAGTTAAACATCCAAACATGCATTGAACAGTGTCATTTATAATGTACCTTGGGAGAAGGTGTGAAGAAAAGGCTATTTAAATTTCTATGATCAAATAAAATTTGTTCCTTTTCAATAATATATCTACTGAACAACGGGGAGACCTCATCTCCAAACAGACTTTGATTGTCTTTCCAAATTTGTCGTTTAACTTCTGTATCTGCGTCATTGTATAATTCCTTTTCTCTAACAAGCACCCGTAAATATTTATCTTCTATGTGCGGTGTATTCCTTAAAATACACATAACAACAGGCCTCAGCGCCGCAACTCTTACAGCCGCAAAACTTTTAGATAACAGATCTTTTAGTCTTCTATCTCCCGACGAACCTTTCTGATCTGTCCTTTCTGTTCCTATTTCATTGATCCTTTTTACGAGTTTTTCCCTTAATTCTTCAAGAACCGATGCGTGAAAATCCAATCTTCTCACACCATGAAGATCAAGTAAAGGTAACATTGGCCGCAATGATGGTAATAAAATACCATTTTCTAACTGAAATTCTTCTATTGCTTTTAGTGGGTCAGTGCAGCTTGTCAATGCATCTCTTAAGAAAACTTGTCCAGCTATTCCAAGATCCTCCAAACCATTCCCGCTTTCACTGTTATTTTTGACAGTATTCATTTTGATCATAGCTGCCAAATGCAGGGGAAAAATGGCCGCTCACGAATAACGTGACGCAGACGCAGAGTATGTAGTGATTTACTGGACGGGTTTTGTGGCGCATGTGTTGCGAATTGGTTGCGAATCTATGTAGCATCAGTAAAGTAAAAGTTTTAGTAAACTGGGGTACCTTGGCCACCCCGCATTATTTCGTAAAATTGTGTTTTCGAATAATGAATATATAACATGTCTATGTCAATCAAATATTAATAACAACTTACCAAACATTCGTAGCACACTTGTCTCGTTCTGGACTCTTCCAGTATTTTCCCACTATTTCCCACTAATAATAGACAATAACAATAGTGCTTGATAGTACTCTACTACTTTGTCCACAACAAAGAGTTTTTGGTCCACAATATAGGTACGTTATTACGCTGGACGCGCATGCGCGGGAGAATCCGCAGGTTGTAGGAAGTAAATAGTAGAGGTAGAGGGTTGAAATGACAGAGTATGTATATATATATATACTTGTTCTCCTAAAAAAATATATGTTTTCCTATTTGTAAAACCCAAAGTAACCTCGATTTCGCCATGAAAACAAACTGTTTTCGAAATTTTTTTACTGATATCTATTGTGCACTTGTTGTGCACTCCATACCCTGTAACCACTTGTAAAACTCTTATTGTAAACTTTTTTTTATCAGATGGCTGCAAGTATAGGTGAAAAATCGTGCGTCGCATGAGACGGAACACCCTGTATATGTATACAGATCAATACAGATCCATACAGATCCATGATCCATGATCCATGTGACGTCACATAGTCCTTGCGGTAGGGATATTTTTTGGCATCGCTGATTTGGCTGATTCCAGCTGATTCTGATCTTGAACAATCTTGAATTATGTTACATATTTTTCATAGTCTACATTTACATATTGACTATACGGGTTTCACGAATCTTATTATGTTGGTTGTACGAAAATTGTAATATATTTCGTAACAATAAGTGTATTCTCAAATATTTTCATGACATTTATGAAATAGTATTGAATAGTATTTCTATTTTGTTTTGATCCCTTCACGCGTAACACTGCACACGATTTTATTCTACTTTATGTTGTCTAAAAGTAACGAAATTTCTTCGTATTCAAATCCAACAATAGCGTATAATACACGTCCGAACAGAATGTATTTAGTTTCCAGTTTATATACAAACTGGTATACCGGCTGAAAAAACAATTAATTTTTTCATGCAAAAATACATATTTTTGAAAAGTATAACTTCATGCTCAGTTCATAGGTGTTACAGTAAAAAGTAAATTATGAATAGAAATAAGGCGTGTATACACGTTGTCCTTTTCTCTTTGCACTTTGCAAAGTAACCTTATACAATACATGTAGGAACTTAGGAACGTCTCTATGTGGATACGGTGTGTAACGTGTAACTCAGTGTAACTGTGTAACTGCTTCTAGATGTGTGTATATATATATTATATGTATAGATAATACGAATACAGCATCAGATGAATATATGCGATGTATGAAGATTAAAATTATACGGAAACTGTGTCTTAATTGCAATTATTTTGAATATGTTGCAAACAAAAGTGTAAATAAGACATTGCATTCGAATTTACGATAAATTCGTGAAGCGAATAAACAAATACAGACAAGAATAAAACGTATTCGACAGAGCTTTTTCATTAAAAAAAATAGCATCGCAGGTTACATTTTCATTGACAATGGCACAGTCAACAGCCAGTGGAACGTCTTCCCGACGATATATGAGAGAACACGATGTTAGTTTACCATCCTCTCCACGTTACGTGGACAGTGAATGGGAAACCAAAGAGGTGATTGTTTACTATTCTTTGCTTCTGACATTTAACTTCTGAGGTCTGTTTCTGTCCATCCGTATAGAATACACTATACTTTGTACATGCAACAGTGTAAAGATAGATACCTTTTTACCTTTCTTTTCATATTTTTAACACTACCAACGAACAGATAATCTGTATTCATTTCGATATACACTGATTGAAGAATGTGTATGAGAATTTTATCTTATCTTAATTTGTTCACTAGATTAATCGTTTTAGGCTTTACTTCAAAGAGAACTTGAAGAAGCACGAGCACGAACGGCTCAAATGGAGAAAACAATGAGGTGGTGGTCTGATTGTACTGCGAATTGGCGCGAGAAGTGGAGTAAAGTACGCAACGAAAGAAATATGGCAAGGGAGGAAGCGAAAATGCTTAGAGCAAAATTAGAAATCGTTGTAAAAGATGCGAATAGTTACAAACACGAGTGTCAAGAACTCGAGTTACAAAACGAGCAGCTTAAAAAAGAAATGGAAAAGATACATATGATATTGTTGAAACATGCAGGGCAATTTGACCAACAAATTTTTACAGTTTTAGAATCGGATCCACAATTACGGAGCACGTTAGGTATAGAGGAACTTTTAAAGTTTTACAATAATGTGGAACAGAGTGAAAGTGTTAATTCGCAAAAGGATTTACTTACATGTAAAACATCATTAGAAGAATCTAATATATGCCTAGCAAGTCATAACATTTTACCGGATAGAGACATCGAAGAATATGTATTGCAAGGAGCAGTACCAAAGCATGCTGTAGAATTATATAAAGAAGGTTCTATAAATTCATTGGGTAAAGATATTGCAAGATTAGTTGCAGATTCTAGTTCACTAGACATTAATGTAGAGAAGCATCAAACTTCTTCACAAAATGATGAATCTGTGCAAAAAATACTGATGCTTCAGTATAAACTAGATGAAGCAACAAAGACCATTTCTACAGAGAGAGAGTAAGTTCTTGCAATGACATGATTGTGTTTATGTTTTTAAATTATACTGTAATCTTGTTTGACATGCTTATTAGGGAAAAAAATTCTTTGCATCGTGGTATGGAAAAATTGAAGGCAGAAATAATACAACTACGTAAACAATGTGATGATTTAGAAGAAAGTAAAGCTAAAGCTATGAGAGATCTGCTCGAGTTAAAAGATCGGTTTCACATTGAACTTTGTGACATGCAAGCTAATTTAATTGACGATTCTTCGAATAGGGATAGTATGAATCGTCGTTTGTCTGAGCTTAGAACTGAAGTAGGTTTTAAAATATAAAGAAACTATTTTGATTACTGATAATTGTTTATGGATTGCTAATATGAAATTTTAGTTAGAGAAGCTTCAAGTCGAAAATGCTGCAGAATGGGGAAAACGGGAACGTTTAGAAACAGAAAAAATTTCATTGGAACGAGAAAATAAACAACTTCGTAATGAATTACATGATTTACAAGAAAGAATAGAATCTCGACGGTCACGTCCAGTTTCTACATCTGATAGCGATACAAGACAGTTGCAACAAGAACTTTTAGTTAGAAATACGGTTTGTATTTACAAATAGGATCGTAGTTTCTCGAACTAATCGACTACAATATTTATTGACTGAATGAACAAAATTCTTAGATATTAAAAAAATCTTTGGAAGAAAAAACAACTGAACTTTTACACGCAATGAGAAGATCAGAACAGTATGAAGCGGAAGTGAAACGAGTCAGAGCAAGAGTGGAAGAATTGAAGAAGGAATTAGCTACAGCTCAGGATGAAGTAGATGCTGCGGCTAGTAGTGTTCGTAAATTGCAACGTGCAAATGAAGATCTATTAGAGCAATTAGAATCTGCTAATGTACAATTGGAACATTTCCGTAACAGGTAATAATAAAAATATTTATTATCCTTTTAGTAATGTTATGTAGAAATATTTTTTCGAAATATTATATAAAATAGATTATGAAATATCTATTAATATTTACTTTGTTATTAGTACTGATTCCTACACGGTAGATCTAGAAGAGAATGCTGAGGAGAAATTATGTGCAACAAATGATGGCAAATTAATAGATGGTATGTCTTAACATTTTAATACATGTAAAAATTGAAAAACTTAGAGAAATATTTTCTGAATGCTGTTTCAGGGTATGGATCTCCACAAGCCTAGTATTCACTTATTACAATAATGACACTATATTTGATCTGAGTTACAAATACGAAGTCGATAAATTGAGAAGTGCTTTTTTCGAAATTCTTTGGAATGTATACCAGTCATCGTATCTAATTAAGTACTAGCATAAGCTTAACAGCATAAGCTATCATTTAATTTATTTGACAGGTGAGCTTAAATAACAAACAATCACTGCCTATTTCAGTATTGTATTAATATTTAAAATTCTTAGAATATGTTTTAGATTTATATTATTTACTTGTCTTTCTTTTTTTACATGTATATATTTATATTTTGTACTCTTTTTTTATTTTGGAAGCTTTTTTGAATATTTACAGTTGTAAAAATCTCACATTCCAGTGTATTCTTTTCACTTATTTTTATTGCATGTGTATAAATATTGTATATACTTAAACTATCTATGTAATTATAAATTTTGCCTCTTACCTAAAGATTGGTAAAGTTGAGAAACTAGTGACAACTTTTACATTCTATGATACCTGATATTTATGATTACAGTTGTCACAAATATATGTAAAATACATAGTAACACTTATGCGAGTATCTATATATGTTATGTAGTAATTAATTTTATGTAGAAAAACTATTATTTAAATTCGCATTTGTCCCTAAATTTAAGGAAATATGTGTTACATATATTTATCACTTGATGTAATTTACAATTGATGGAGTATAAGCAAGAGAAGTCTTTGTTTGTTTCATATATGTTTTATTGATAAAAGTGGATAAATACTAGTAACTGATGTGTCGTTATTAAATCGATAATGATGTACATTCAGTGCGATTACCTCAATAAAAATTATATATATAGTATGTATGTGTGTGAGAGACAATAGAACTATGACGTACATTCATAAAATGTATGAACGATCATAAATATTTGTGTTTGTAATTAATAAAAGAGTATAATAGTTTAAATTGTAATAAAAAATATCTTTAGTATTAATACACTGTGGAGTAATGTATGGAAATAAAGTGAAAAGAAAAGTTATTATAGAATTATAATAACTTCTGATTAACATTTCACTGGAGTACCGTCAGGATGAGTTGGTATTTTTGGTTTGCAAATTTTTGTCCTACCGTTAGAACCGTACACAATATTACAGGAGAATGTAAAATATCCACAAGTAGAACTTTTAGTATAATAGCGGTGCTCATACTTTTTTGGCGAACTTTTACCATCCATTTTTCCAGCAAAACTGTTTGTTACTGTGTAATAACTTGGTTTTATAGGCACGTTCGTGGATTTGGAATAATCTGTGGGTGTTTGTTGATTTTGAAGTTGAGAAGGGTTATGCTTTTGATGTTTTGCTTTCGTCAAAATATGTTTTTCAGCTAATCTTTCATGGTTGGTTTTCAGTGATCTGGTTTCTAAACTTGGTGATTTATTCTCACGAGTAGTGGCTATCGGAGTTAGAGAAACTGTTTGAGATTGAGATTTTCCATCACCATGAGCAATAGTTTCCTCACCAGCTACAGACTTTACTCTTCCACGAAATCCGGGTGGTATTGTATATCCTGACAATGATTGTCCTGGTTGAAGCACATCTCCAGACTGTGCCATTGTGGAGTCCTGATGCACACGAGCATCGTATTGATTTCCAGATGCGATGCGTATCGTTTGTGACTGATAATCACTATTATTTTGCTCTGTAATATAATTTTTGGAATACTTTGCATTTGAAGCGTGTGGTTGTGATGCATAATAATCATCTTCATAATATTCTTCATCATAATCATATACAGGATCATCCGTTTGAATCCTCTCACCAGACTGATTTTGTTTATTAGCTACACTTCGAGAAGTTTCTTTTGTTGCGTTGGCAAAAACTGTTTTCCTCGAACTCGAACTTGGTTGTAAGCCCTGCGAAGGATTATCATGGTCGTAATCTATATCAGGGGGTGTATTTGTTACCGAACTCTCATTATTTTTTGGAATTTGTGAAGTATTATATGGTTTAAATGGTTTGAATAATTCTGTATCTGTCATGTTGAACTTAAATGGTTTTCTAGAAGCTGCTGCTCCAGATCCAGATCCTGCTTGTGCCGCGCCAGTATAAGTAATTCCATATTGAAATGATCCTTCAAGTTGAGACTGAGATTGACCTCTATTCGCACCACTTTGAGCAGAAGCTGTACCACCTCCACGGAAAGGTCTTGAATGTCTTTCAATTTTCTCATCGGTCTTAAGGTATGGTTGGAAACCAATTTGAGCTTGACTTGATGTACTTCCCTCCCCATTCGCTTGGGCGTCTGCCATTCCACCTCTAGAACTTGCTTGCACCTGAGAATTAGTGCCATGATTCCATCCATTGCTTTGCGCACCTGTTGATGTAGCACCAGATTCAGAATCCAATTGAACTTGGGCTTGACTTTTCCCATAGCCACCTGATCCTTGAGCATTACTTGTAGCACCCTCTTTACCACCACTAATTTCAGTTTGTGCACTATTATTGTTATCACTGCTACCAGCTTGTGCAGAGAACGACCCAGAACCACTATATGTACCTGTTATTTGAGATTGTGCTGTTCCTTGTCCGTATGTTCCTTGAGAAGAAGCACTTGCTTGTGTTCCTGAGTCTGTTTGTTTTACAGAACTAGATGCTTGGGAATTAGAGTTATCATCTTCAACAGATGGAGAACTACCAGGTTGTTGGTAATACTGAGCGACTTCTCCAGGTCTCATTCCAGGTGGATATTGTTGTCCGATACCTTGTCCTCTATTTGTGTACTCTCCTTGTCTATTAACACCTCCAGTCACGTCTGGAATAGTTTGACCTTGATAACCTTGCCACGAGGTACCACCTGGATATTGTCCTTGTTGTACCGGGTAATGAGAAGGAACTGTTCCAGATGTGGCAGGATAATGAATTACACTGCCACCTGGTCCTATTTGCGCTCCTGGTTGAATCACGTTTGTACCAGCAGGTGCAATACCTCCAGGATAATTTAATTGCTGAGGAATGCTTCCTGAAGTTCCTGATTGAGTACTTCCAGGATAAGTGCCTACATTTGTTGGTATTATACCAGGTGTTGCAATTATTCTTCCCGGATAACCTCCTGGGTACTGTACAGTTCCGCTTCCTTGGTCTGGTGATGGAGCACCAACACCATAAGACGGTATACCAGATCCAGGTATATGTCCAGGGTATATTTTAGTATCTGCTGTTGCTTTTGATTCCGTCACGATTTGACCAGGTTGCACAGTTCTATCACCAGGATAACCTGCACCAGGTACTCCCATAGGATAAATGATACCACCCCCCGTGGCTGTGCTTGGTATACCACCAGGATAACCTATACGATCTCCAGTTGTTGTAGTACCAGGCATACCACCAGGATACGTAACACCACCTCCCGTTGTTGTAGTACCAGGTATGCCACCAGGATAAGTAACACCACCACCGCCAGTTGTAGTACCAGGTACACCACTTGGGTAAGTAACTCCACCTCCAGTTGTAGTTCCAGGCATGCCCCCGGGATATGTTACACCACCTCCAGTTGTTGTAGTACCGGGTACACCACCCGGATAAACTGTGCCACCGGCAGTTGTAGTACCAGGTATTCCACCAGGATACGTAACACCACCACCTCCAGTTATAGTACCAGGTACACCACCTGTGTAAGTAACTCCACCTCCAGTTGTAGTACCAGGTATTCCACCAGGATAAGTAACATCACCACCTCCAGTTGTAGTACCAGGTATACCACCTGGGTAAGTAACACCACCACCTCCAGTTATAGTACCAGGTACACCACCTGGGTAAGTAACTCCACCTCCAGTCGTTGCGGTGCCAGGCACACCACCAGGATACATTACACCACCTCCAGTTGTGGTTGCAGGTACACCACCGGGATAAACTACACGCCCTCCAGTTGTTGTGGTTCCAAGTACACCACCAGGATAGATGACTGCACCACCAGTTGTTGTACCAGTCACACCACCTGGATAAGTAACTCCACCTCCAGTTGTAGTACCAGGTATTCCACCAGGATAAGTAACACCACCACCTCCAGTTGTTGTAGTTCCGGGTATACCACCCGGATAAACTGTGCCACCGCCAGTTGTAGTACCAGGTATTCCACCAGGATACGTAACACCACGACCTCCAGTTATAGTACCAGGTACACCACCTGGGTAAGTAACTCCACCTCCAGGCATAGTACCAGGTACACCACCTGGGTAAGTAACTCCACCTCCAGGCATAGTACCAGGTACACCACCTGGGTAAGTAACTCCACCTCCAGTTGTAGTACCAGGTATTCCACCAGGATAAGTAACACCACCACCTCCAGTTGTAGTACCAGGTATTCCACCAGGATACGTAACACCACGACCTCCAGTTGTAGTACCAGGTACACCACCTGGGTAAGTAACTTCACCTCCAGTTGTAGTACCAGGTACACCACCAGGATAAGTAACACCACCACCTCCAGTTGTAGTGCCAGGTATACCACCTGGATAAGTAACTCCACCTCCAGTTGTAGTTCCAGGCATGCCTCCAGAATAAACTAAACCACCTCCAATTGTAGTACCAGATACGCCACCAGGATAAGTGACTCCACCTCCAGTTGTTGTACCAGGTACACCACCTGGGTAAGTAACTCCACCTCCAGTTGTAGTACCAGGTACACCACCTGGGTAAGTAACGCCGCCTCCAGTTGTAGTACCAGGTACACCACCTGGGTAAGTAACGCCGCCTCCAGTTGTAGTACCAGGTATACCACCGGGATAAGTAACACCACCTCCGGTTGTTGTAGTGCCAGGTACACCACCAGGATAAACTACGCCACCTCCAGTTGTAGTACCGGGTGTACCGGCCGGATAATTTATACCACCTCTGTCCGCTGTACCAGGTATGCCACTAGGATACGTTGGCCCTACAATAAGAGGAATTTCATGCTGCAGCTAAATTTATTTTAACACTAGGTTTACGGAGCTCTAGAAATAATTATTTCACATTATTTTATAAACATAACAAGTATGTGTCTATCCAAATTTTTGGCCATTTTTCCAATAATACATATCCCAAGAAATAAATTTGGTAAATAATTCCTCAGGGAAGCATCTTTGCAATCTTAATAAACGCAAATTAAGAATATTATAACCCGTCATTTTGGCGGGTCCCGTAAACCGTAAACCTAGTGTTAATATTGTTTGATTATAAGTTCATTCTTCAGATAGTACCACGCGTGTATGTTGTGTCAGTGTCACTTCCAGGGCTAATTACACCCGGTCTTGGGCCAGGGAGGTGTACATATCTATCTGGTGCACCTTCACTAGAATACTTGAGGCAGTCTTCACATCCGGAGCTTCCGAACGACATACTTTGCGCTTGGCCCATTCCACGACTTCCGCCTGCAAGTACGTTTCAAATTTCTATTTTATGTTTTATTCGAATAATATATTAAATAAGAATATCTTGAGATACTCACTGACTACGGCGCGCGAAGTTTGTTGTGTAGCTTCTGCTTCAGCCTTGCCTTCTTTTTGTTCGTCGTTACCCGTATTCAAATACTGAGACTGCGTTTGTCCACGAAACCTTCCTCGAGGATATTGAGTTTGTCGTCGCGCACGTCCTCGGCTATGATTTTCATTAAGTTCCTCGCGCTCTTCGAGCATTACTTGTCTTTTGGCTCGGCTTATCAGCGGTGTTAAAACTACGTCAGCTACTCGTCTAGTTACAATATCATTTTCATCTAGCGGAATCACATTGAAGAAGGGGTCTGCCATTTCTTCGATCACTGGCACCGTATCTTTCAATAAAATTAATTCACGTCCGTGACAGAATTCAATTACTCTACCTCCAGCCATTCTCCACGCCTGTGAAAAAGAAAACAATAATAATTCTGATAAAAATAATCTCGCAAATTGTGAACTACTCACTTCTAATTTTGTTAAAGCATTCGTGGATGCATAGAGTATCTTCGATATTTTCCTTTGTGTTCCATATCCTGGAAGATCTTCTATAGCAACGCTATCGTCCATCTTCTCCAAGTAACAAGTGTTTTCTTCTTTGTCTTTGTATACTTTAAAGTTCTGGAAACATTTTAACATATGTATAAGGTATTTGTACAGGGTGTATAAAATGTAATGGTCATCCGTCCTAGGGATGAATCTACACCTCTGGATCGGTGGACATTTGTAAGAGAAACTTGCCGCAAAATTGTTTATAACAAAGAAAATTGTTGGTAAAGTTTGTTTTTACATCAATACCTTCTGCTCATCGAGAAGAGAAAATCTTAAATTTGCAAGTATCCTTCTTATACATAAAAATAGATATAAGGTATTCTTTCATATTTCGCTACTTTTTTATGATCCAAATGAGCAGGGGGCGATCTGTTGGTATGGGCCTAGCGACGAATGTCCCTTTAAAATTCGTGCACGCACACGATCATGTTCTGTCTCATCGACACGGTCGTGTGGACTATAGTAGTAAGCTTCTGTCTATACGTATAATTCGACACAATCAAATTTTCCAAGACCTTTAACAGCTTATATCTCAATAACTATTTTTTGTTTGCGACAAGTGGCTCCTTTCAAACTTTTTCTCTTCTCGATGAGTAGAAGGTATTGATGTAAAATCAAACTTTAACAAGAATTTTCTTTGTTATAAACAATTTTGCGACAAGTTTCTCTTACAAATGTCCACCGATCCAGAGGTGTAGGTTCACCCCTAGGAAGGATGACCATTACTTTTTATATACCCTGTACATGTTCATGTTCAAGTTAAAGCATTTATTATACCGTATCATAGTCGTAAAATGTCCACCGTTTCAATGGTAAATATTCATCCGTGATAAGTACTCCAGAATCATCGTGAATGGACCGATCGAACCGTGTTTTTTCCTGTAAACAAGGTGTTGAATTGTAAAAGCGTTAAAAAATGTATTAGAGTTGCTAAACGACTACCTTAAAATATTTGAAAATTATGGAAGTCATTGATAATTAAAGAAGGTAACGGAAAGAGAGACGCGAAACAAGAGAAATTAGGAATGGGCCGAGCTATTTACTATCAACTTATCACACGAACTTTGATCTTCAAATCTTCTTCTCAAGCGGTACTAAACGGTAATAGTTGATTTGTATTAGCAAATTGAACAGATTTTCAAAGCTTATAAAGCGTCGTACAAATAGAAAACTACTATTAAAATAAATTAAACTTTTTACTGTTATAGTTCTATGATATATTAAATGTAATTCACAATAAAAGCGATATAAACATTTGATATCTTTATTTTATTACAGTGAAATTTGATGATACATTAAACAAAAGTATATATGAGTGGAAGAAATTTTTGTGTTAAAACAATTTCGAGTTTATTCGACGACTATTTTACGTTATGGCAGTTATGGAAAGCTCACGTTTTAGCTTAGTATGGGGTTCTTCAACATAAAAAATCATGAATATTCTTTGCAGACATATGAATCTTTATACGAAGTTGTGGCTCGAGATGGTTTGTAATTTATTATCAAAGAAAAATGTGTGTTTAAGCGAAGTGAGTGTCACGAACACGTTGAATGTCGCGAGGCTCGCCGATGACCGGCATTATTAAATTGTTTAAGAATGAACTAACTTAATTCAAATTAGCTAGATTATAGTACAAGGTAAAGACTTCATTATAAAGTAGCTAATAATTGTTATTAACAAAACGCTGGTATCTTCCAGAACCAAAGAAATTTGTATGAAACGAACAAAATTCACGCGGCGTTCAACGCGTTTGAAAGAGAAATGTATGATAACTTACTACGTATTGCGAGAATGCCGTCCCCGATGAGAGGATCAGGAAGGCAAGGATCCGTCGCATGGCTCGAGCTGAGGTCGCGATCCTCTTTGCGACTGTTCCCGCTTATTTGATGATGATCTAGGTACGTCGAATCGCTGACTCCCACCAGACACCTCTTCCCTTTTCATATTCCTCTTCCTATGGCTTACTTGTGTGCTCGATCTCGCGAAAAGATCAAGAGGCACGAGGATTTGGATTAAAGCGTAGGAAGGGGAAGACGATTTGATAGAAGCAATTCTAAGAAGCACGGGCATGTAAATCGTGATATAAGTGCGTCCGCACTGTTGTAAGTGTTACGTTATCTTCTGTCTTTCGCGATGTCTGGATCACGTTACAGGGACGCGTTTATGCGCTTCTTCAAGCTGGCTATGCTTAATTCGCAACGTATAAACGGTTTGAAAAACATTCAGAACGTCGGCTATAATTGAGCCGAACAAAATAGTTACGTTTCTTTCAGAAATCAAGGAATCTTTTCGATAACTATGTTATAATGTGTTTTATTTAGTTGACGGTTTTTTAAACGTGATAGGATCTTTGATTTTGTCCCTTTTCCCTGTCCCTGAATAATTGATGTTCAATTCGTGTTTAGTACACAATTTGAGCGTTTTAACTGACAAAGTAGATTGCTCTGTCATTTCCTAGAAACATAAATGTTCCAGTTTTAGGCATTTGAACATACACTATGCTTTTAATTAATATTCATTTTATTACTTCGTTCGGATTAAATTTGTCCTTCCCGAAGACAGACAATTTTCTCCGTTATGAGTAACTTAGGTTGAAAATGAAACATTTGTATTGTATATATTGTAAACATTTTATAGAAACAATTTAATTTTATTAGTTCTATTACAGAAACATTATATTGGAAGATGATTGATGGTACTAGAAAAAAAGAATCATTGGAAACGGAATAATTCTTTAGAGTTGAATGAATCAACAATATATAAAACCATACACGAATATTTATAATACACTTTTAATATTTTTAATACAATTTTATTCTTCATTGCTTTATTCTTTTGCATATTATCTTCGAAACATTTCTTCGACGTCTTTATTCAGTAATTTTTCAATTCCTGGTTATCACGAGCAATATTCAGCAAACATTCTGTTACTTCAAATTCAAAATAGTTAATTTCATGTGTTCACCCTGATATTTGCATTCGCGCCATTTTCATTATTTAAATACAAGATTCTTTCATTATCTTTTGCTGCACTCAGAATTCCGATACCGATAGTTGTATCTACATGAAATTATACCGGATAAGAGTAATCGACTTTTCTACAATATTTCGCAGTTTGCTTTATAGCTCACAAATATCTTTCTAATCGTAAACGATATCGCCTAAACTCGGCTTACGCGGCTAGCATCGGCTGACTAAGATAGATGCTTTCCCCTTCGTTGCCCTAATTATATGAACTCCAAACCATTTGGTAAATACAGCAACTCGTTGTTTGTTCGGCTTTGAGACACTATTAACTATCGTATAGTTATAGTTCATCGGTTTTATGAAGAGATCGATGACTGAAAGCGAAGTAGCGTTCGACGAGCCTCTAACTTTGATTCTGATGGCATGATCGGTATTTTTCGGAGAACTTCTGTCAGATAGTGTTCATTATAAAGGCACGGCTGTATTTCGCTTGGCTAATTTAAGAAACAACCATAACTTTTTATCATTACACTGGTTTAACCAGCATAAAATGTTGAATATTTTACGAAGAAAATCAATCTAGATAGTAACTCATGATTAGACAGCGGATTTTATGCATTTCTGACAAAAATGAGTAGGTGTAATTTAAAACAGCGAAGACATTAGGAGAATTAAAAAATGCTGTTCTGTTATATGTTCAATTTCACTCTGGTTTCTTGCAATCCAGGAAGAAAATTTTTATTTTGCTTAATAAACTTAATAAACAATTATTTTATCAGATTATTGATTTGTACTTCAATAAAACTAAGTTTTATACATTTCGTGATTTTATTATTAAAGTAACAATAAAAAGAATTAAGCTGACCTCCTGCGAATTAAATAAAGTGGAGTTCTCGGGCTACCAAAATTGTTTAGTGAACACAGTTTTTCTAATAAATACGATCGAGGGCATCTCGTTATTTGTAACCGAATATCTATTGCTTTTCCCACTAACCCAATAGTTTTATCTCGTTTAATTTCTGCCTCATATATAACTTATTCCGATACCCGATCACCCCTATGTGTTAGGTTAACATAAAAACATTTGATCTATTAAAACGCATGTATTGCGGTATGTATATATTTTCTCGTTGTAATACTTTTACAATTCGTAGAAAAATTGGTAAAATGTTTGCTTAGGCACTCCGGTGTACAAATGGCACATTACATACGTAAAACAACAGTAAATTAAATTGCGCTAATTAAAAGGACTAATAATGCGAGATACTCTAAGTACTAAATATGTAACGTAGGGAATGCTATTTACAACGTGTTGCTCACACGACTATACAATAGAATATTACATATATCGGGATCCCTATGTTCGATCTACGGTTTAGATCGATGACTAGGACGTGTTAATGTATAAACACATTCTCTAATGTACAACTTTACAGTGGAAAGAAAAGAAATTGATAAACTACATACGTGAATCTTTTATCATAGCCGTTGCTATTCGAATTTTCGCGCTACCCTGTTTGCTTCGAAATCTTAGTCCCTAATCAACGAAAATTATTTTTTTTACACTAATTACAAGATTTATTACATTTTTTTGTTCATATTTCGTCGGGTAGCGCTTGGAATAGCAATACGGGATTGGACTAGTTTACACTCGGACTGTTACCATCGGTCGGTAACGAACATAGAAAAAAAAATTCTTATTTATTGTACAGTACGACCAACAGAGGGCCACGTGACTGCATATGGCAGTCGAATTCCGTTAACTTCGAATCACAGACAATACGCGTTCCATTGAAAGAAGAAAAACGCGTTTAATGCATTACAATATAAACTATCGTCTTAGGCATACGTTCGCGGCCATCACGGCGACACCCGAAATTACATTTATCTGTTTCTCTATCGATCGTTCCGACGAAAATCTTCGGTAACAATTTGACACGTTAAATCATCGTTTTGAATTTTTCGCGGGTGAAATGTTTCGTTTCTTCGACTATCTCGATTGTCATAGTTGAACGGTTCAGTTCTAAAACGATCGCAAAGGTGCGCGGTGGTATATTCTAATGAAAAATTGTCAAACATAAATATTTCTATCAAGTCTAATTAGAAATATACAGTTTCAGTTCTGAAACCGTTCCTTGGTTGATTTCGCAGCCCTCAATCGATATTCGTCGACATTCTACGCTCAAGTTAGTTTCAAGCATCAAGGAATTTCTAGCTGCCTGGAAGAGCATGATCATATTGTGAATTTTTCGCGGGTGAAATGTTTCGCTTCTTCGACCATCTCGATTGTCATAGTTGAACGGTTCAGTTCTAAACAATCGCAAAGGTACGCGGTGGTATACTCTAATGAAAAATTGTCAAACATAAATATTTCTACCAAGTCTAATTAGAAATATACAGTTTCAGTTCTGAAACCGTTCCTTGGTTGATTTCGCAGCCCTCAATCGATATTCGTCGACATTCTACGCTCAAGTTAGTTTCAAGCATCAAGGAATTTCTAGCTGCCTGGAAGAGCATGATCATATTGTGAATTTTTCGCGGGTGAAATGTTTCGCTTCTTCGACCATCTCGATTGTCATAGTTGAACGGTTCAGTTCTAAACAATCGCAAAGGTACGCGGTGGTATACTCTAATGAAAAATTGTCAAACATAAATATTTCTACCAAGTCTAATTAGAAATATACAGTTTCAGTTCTGAAACCGTTCCTTGGTTGATTTCGCAGCCCTCAATCGATATTCGTCGACATTCTACGCTCAAGTTAGTTTCAAGCATCAACGAATTTCTAGCTGCCGGGAAGAGCACGCGGAACTTTTGGATTCGATCGACGTGAGTAATATTAAAGTTAGCACTCGTATAATAGGCACTGGATTTCACTTCAGGTCAATAAATTAGTCCCTTAATACAACGCGGCGTGTCTTTAAAAAAGAAAACAAGAATCGGTCTACGCGAGATTAGCGTGTAAGGCACGATATTAGGAATCGACGATTCACCGTTTCATCTTTACTATGACTAGACTGCGGATCTTTATGCGTTCATAGCAAAATTGAGTCTATGAAATTCGAAATGATATCAATATATAATTTCTCCTCTACTAAGATCATTACGGGAAGAAGTAACATTTAATTTAGTTTCCACTTCTTGCAATCGGTGCAGACAATTTTTATTTTGCATGAAGATCCGCAGTCTAACTATGACTATTTGCTAGATGGTCCCTAATTAGGAAGGTGTATGGAATAATGTTCGTCTCGCAATCATTGTCGATCGTGGTTACCCGATTTGTGAATGAATTCTTCGTCGGAATTGATTCTACGTTCGACTATAAAATGGGTGGACGCTTCGAAGGCGTTATTCGGTAAACACGAGAGAATTTCAAACGTTCCTGCTACTAAAAAACAAAGACTTAACGGACTTATCTCGATAGTGGTAGGAATGATACTAGTTGCTAGCAAATAATGGCGTCTTGGATGTTTTTGCAAGACGATGGCGTCTTCACTTCCGGATAATAATTCGTTCACGACCAACGTTTCGTAAGAATAGGGTAGTTCTTGGCGCGCTATGGAACTACTTTTAATCTACGTTCGTTTTCATCTGCGACGCGAGATCAGCATAGTAGATCTCTACGCGATAGCCAGATTGAGAGTCATCGTTGTCGGTCTGGAAAACGCGGAGGATCTCGTCGGATCGGAGAAATCGAAGCCGTTCGAGGAACTTTGGTTCTCGTTGCTGAAACGACCGAGGTGCTCCGGATTCGGTGAAATGACGGACGTTCTGATCACCATTCGAGATACGCATTCCGGGTCTTTCGTTAAATTATCAGCGACGTTTCTACCCGGTTCCTCGACCGGCGTTTTTACCCTGCAGGGTCGTTTCAATGACGGAGTCACCGTCGCCGCTTCCGGTATTCTGGTGTGCCTGATGATCGCGGAGAACGCTGAAGATGAGCTCCTTTGGTCGCGGTTCAGGTCCAGTCGAGGAACTATCACGCTGGTAGGTGATGCCGTGACACAGGGGCCTGTTGTTTGCAGCCGGTTCAAAGACGATGACAATGGAGGACATGGTTTCACGGGGGATGCCGTTTTCTGATCGTTCGCGTCCGTTCTCTCCGCGGATGATCGATGATGGGCGCGCATACAGGATGATTCCTCGTGTTTATAGAGGTACGACTTTAGGGCGAACGCTTTGCCGCAACGACCGCACACGTGCGGCTTGGTGTTCGAGTGCGTTTGGATGTGGGCCCGCAAGTTTGACTTGTCGGCGAACGCTTTGTTGCAGATCGTACACTTGAATGGCTTCTCACCTGAAGCAGAAACGGAAATCATTACGAAACTTTGCTTTATGAACTACGATTTTCATTTACGAACTCTATTTTTAAAAAATGCCATACATTTTGTGCAAGTCTTACTTGTGTATATCTCATGTTTTATTATGCATCATATTCTTACCTGTGTGCGTGCGTATGTGTCCCTGCAGCAACCACGGCCTCGAGAAGCACTTGCCGCAGTAGTGGCACTTGCACCCCTGATTGTGCGTCCTGACGTGCATACTGAACGCGGGCATGCTGACGTAGACCTTGTCGCAGTGTGGACACCTCCTCGCCTTCTTATCCCCGAGGGACCTGTGGGTTTGCCTGTGTCTGGCTAAATTCGAAGAAGTCGAATACTTCTTCCCGCAATCCGGACATTCGTGATCCTCGTTGTCTTCGGACTTCGACGACGTTTCCGTAGAAGTCGAGGTCGTTCTTCTGCTATGGGGTATGGTCGACGGTATCGACGGAGCAGAGTCCAACTCCGTTTTGTCCAACGAGCTATCCGACACCTTCAGACGTCGTTCCTCTTGCAAACGGTGAGAATGAGCCGATACGTGGATGCCCAGAACGGTGTTTCTTTCCGAGTGGCTTTGGAGAATTTCTCGTTCGGACTCGATCCTCTCGAAGAACAGCCTTGTCCTCTCTCCAAGTGTTTGTTCGTCGTCTACCGTCCTCCCGTGATCTTGAAACTGCATCTCCTGTTGTTTCGATCGCGGTGCCATGATCCTGTCCGAGAATTGAGCGCATCTAGGCGAGGCCGGCTGCTGATAAATCACGTTGCTGGGGTGAATCAACGTGCCAGCGGCCGCGGCAAGGCTCACTTCGGCCAATTTCGTCAGATTGTAAAGTTCTTCGGGGCATTCTGACGATGTTTCACTTCCGCACTCGCTCGCACCGTCCGATGTCGGATGACTTCCGCTGTAGTCGGCCAGTCTTACGCCTCTCTCGGGGCTGAAATCTGAACAAAGGACAGGGGCTGTTAAACGCACGGTCGATCATCGTCTTATTTTCGACTTTCCCGCAATGGTCCCCCCGAATCTCGTATTCGACGGGATTGTAATTTGTCACTCGAATCGTAAGCGCCAGACTACTGTTGCGCGCTACAAAATTTAGAGACGATCAAATTGCGGCACGCGGAATCGTTTATCATCGTTAGCAAGGTTTCTACGGTTCGACCGCGGCTGGCGAACGGCCAGAAGATTCTCGTGATCAGACCCGAGGAAATTCCGATTGATACTTCGATCCGGTCCGAACTGTTTCGTGATACGTGTTCGAGGGAACAGGTGACTTTGCTCCGTGGTCGTTGTCGAGCTATAAAAAGAGATTCTCGATGGATCGCTTATTTATGGTACCGGGGTTGTTTAAAGCCTGCGCGAATGTTCCCATCAAAGTTCAGTTCGTTGTCGAACACTATTCTACTTCCTTCAGTTCTTTCTAAACTCGTTTAAATAAGGAACTTTTAAATTATCGACATAATGGAATTAGGTAACAGAATTAATGAATTATAGATTTCGTGGGACAAAAATTTTGAAAAAATTTAATCGACCGTTTCTTTTCTATAACAAAGAAAGATTTACGTATCATTGGCCTGTAACGGTCGGGATTTGAAATTAAAAAAAGTACAAATCCTTCAATATACGTTGATAACAAGAACTACCGCATTGTACCTTATCTGTAGACTGCGGATCTTTATGCAAAATAAAAAATGTTTGCACTGATTGCAAGACAGTGGAGCGAAATAAAAATTTCTTTCTTCTTTTAATTATCTGATTAAGCTGAAACCAATACACTGATATCTTTAAATCTGTTTAATATGTCCACTGCTTTAAATTGTGCTTACCCATTTTTGTCATAAATGCATAAAATCCGCAGTCTACTTATCTGTTTAGATGAAAGATTTTGACTGCAGCACATTGACTGCAGAGAAATTGCAACAGTCGACCAAATGTTTACAAGAAGGTTTACCAGCACGTATCTAGTTCGGATCCACAGGGAATTTTTTTGAACTTTCGCATATACGGGATTGAACGGTGTATCGGTACGGTCGGAGGAGCACCTTCGCGAGTCTACCGCCTGCTCCGTTTTTGGGGAGAACGGAAATAGAGCACCTCTTCCTCTCTCTTCTTCTTGTTGTTCTTTCTCCCTCCGGCCCTCGTATTTTCTGCGTATTTCTGTGTACGCGCGCGTTCGCCGCGAAAGCTTTGGAGGGGTTGACGGCATCGCGACGGTATGCGCCGCAGGAGCGTCGTGACGCATCTAGCGTCTCCTATTCTTAAAACCGCGCGTTGTGCCACCTTAATCACGAAGCAACGACCAGCGACTGTTCTCTTGGCTCGGAACTTTTGATCGAGGTCAACGAGATCGACGCGGACACCTCAACGGATCAGTCCCGCAAGCTCGCGTTCAAACTTCCGTGCGTTTACCACTTATGGTAGTTTCTGCGGAGATTTTCCAATCAGATGCGAAATACCCTGACACTCTTGTACACTCTGATAGGTACCTAGTTCTTTCAAGAACACCCTTTCTATGATTTGCTAGCCTGATAAATGTCTTTCGACAATCTGACATACGGACTAGTACATATTAGCTAAGCTGATTTATGGATTAAAGAGTAGCAGCCGCGAAAAAAGAAACAGTGTTTCATTATGGGCAAGTTAATTGCTGTCAGTAATTTATGTCGGTGTTTGTTGACACTACAAGCATTCTAACCTGATTGTGGTAGACCTGACGATCATTATTATCACGCTCATTCGTACCGTGTTTATACTCGCTTGCGTAAGAAACGGTCTACCTCCCTTTCGCCCTTAGCTACTTGTTTCTACGCCTGTCAGAGTTGGAACTTTATAGTCTGCATGCCTGTGTCATAAAAATGTACTAACAACAAGCAAAATCTGCGTAGGTTTTCTATTTAAAGAATAGAACGTACGCAGGCTGGTTGCGACAGGAATAAGCAACTTCGCGAACGACTGTTGCTCGCAACTTACATGTTCGTGTAAAGTGGATCAAAAATCTAGCTAGAACGCGGAAGATCGGGAAAAATCCTGGCACGGGTCGCCAGAGTACGAGCGGCTCGCGATAGCAGAATTACGAAAGCGAACAACGTACCTCTTCCGGATCCGTCGAACTCTTCATCGACACCGTTGTACCGGCGATGCGTGATCAGGAAGGCCCGCGGCATTTTCGTATTCCTTGGTGTCCCTCTATAGTCCTCCACGAATCACACAAATCATACCTCGGTCCCACTGTCACTCGCGATCACTGAGATTGACTTGCGAATAGGCGAATTCGTTGAGCGAAACCCGACGGAACGGACACGCGATTCTACCGACTTCAATGGAAATTCGTGTGCACGCTTCACGCGTGTAAATAAATAAAAAGCTCTCGCGTGTGGATGGCGACCGTGCCCTGTGCTCGATGAAGGGGTGCGTCCGCCTCGAGGTTTTCGGGCGTAATAGTTGCTCCGACTAAGATTCGGGGCTACATATAGGAGCGCAGCCTCCCTCGCCCTCCGCCGCGTACGCCACCATTTTCTTCTTCGTCTTCTTCTTCAGCTGCCGCGCTGCACGCGCTCAGAAGGGTGTCGTGTCGGCTGCTTCTGTTTGCGCGGTGGCGAAGTGTGTGACCACCGTGTGCACCACGATTTTTTTCATTCCTTTCGACGTACGCGAAACGCACAATGTTGTGCGTGCACTATACCATACATATGTACGCCGACTGCGAGCACGCAGGATCGATCCGATGGGATCGTTAACTCTAGCTTCAGGATTTCAACCGGCTCATAGTCTGATATTTAATCAATCTCGGTGAAACAAATTAGTCACGTATTTCACAGATACATAATTATTGCTAATTAAGTGTGTGCACATTTTTAACCCCTTGCACAAGAATTTATGTTACTGTTACTGCGATTCAAATTACTTTCACGTTCATAATTTCGTAACTTTTACCAGTGATTATTCTATCATTTTCGGAAGTCTGTGGCATATAGAAATGATATGTATATGGAACTTTAATCGGAAATCCTCGATCATGTAATTGATGTAATATAATAATTTCGTTCGGGAAGAAGATTTATAAGCTACCCTTTGGTACAGCACAATTATTGGAAAGTCTATTAATATGACTTCCGATAGATGAAGTGTTAAAAGAAGAAGGAAATTTATATTTATTGTATATCTATGTGTACCCCCCAATATACATATAACGGCAACAATAAAATAGAATTTTATTTCGGTTTAAAGGAAGTTAATAATAATATATACATACATGTATATATATTTAGTTGATTCTGTTCGAAATCTTCATCACGAGTCTGATTCGATGTTATAGTGCGAGGTGTTGAAAATATATTTGCCATTAATTTGATGTTAATATCAGATTTTATAATAAAACGGTAAAAAGATATATGTATATGATTAGATTTTTAGTACGTGCCATAACTCCTGGTTTGCGTTATGTTCCATTACGTATTTCATAAGAGAAATTAAAAACTAATATTTTTAATTAATATTGTAATATTAATATTAAAAATTAAAAAATAACATTGAAGATGGTATTTACAATTTACAATACTGTATATAATATTACAATAGTAAAATATATAGTATATATGATATAGTTTATTACACCTTATATAAAACAATAGTAGGGTGGTTCACCTAATGCCGGACATATACAGTATCATTAACATTTAAAACTTTTCTGTATTTTGTATTAATTTTATATATTCGGTTAATAGTGATTGTAAATTGTTCTGTGCTTATTGTGAAAATTAACATTTTTTAATTTATTGGCTACTATAATAATTAGACTGCGGATCTTGATGCAAAATAAAACATTCTCGTGTCGATTCCAAGACACAGAAGCTAAATAATAATATCTTTCTTGTTTTAATTATTTTATTAAAAAAATTCTTTAAATATGTCCACTGCTTTAAATTCTATGCACCAGTTTTTGTTATAAATTGTACAAAATCCGCAGTCTAATAATAATACATACACATTTGTTTACGATAATGGATTATTCATTAGGCACTGTGCCTAATGTCTATTAAATATCTATTAAGTTTTATCAAAGGCACTACATATTCACGGTTTGTTCACTATAAATTATAAATTGAGTTGCACGTTCGACGATATTAAATGAAAGTAGAAATAAATGATACCGATCACAATGGTAATAAGAAACTTAATCAATGACGTTCAAACGGATATTTTATTGTCCATAAATGATCTTCATTAATAAAAGAAATAATCTTTTCAATTAAAGTTGCCTGCTCAAGTCGATTGTAAATATGAATTAATTAATTCTGGTTTAGATGCTGCTAATATTACTAATAATGATTTAGTCACTATTCAGTTTTCGTTCGTGTGAATATTTTCTTATCATTGAGACGTGTTCGCGAATTTAATTGGGAAATGGGAATCTAGCCCAGACCTTGCTTAGTAAAATTAGATAGACCTTTTGAGTCAGACATTACTATCCTACTCAAAGGAGTTACGTACGTTGTGCCGTTCTTGAAAAATTTGAAAAAGAGACCTGATGTAGAAAGAAATCCACGAGATTGTACAAGATGGTACACAGAAAATAGACCATCTCAGTAATTATTTTGAAAAGCTTCTGTTCTAAGAATTATTCTTTTAATTACTTCCTCCAATCATCTCACCCTTCTCAAGTTCTACAAAGAGGCACTGTAAATGTCTGTATACTTCAAAGGTGGTTCGCTAAATATAAGAGCAGAGGCGCGATCTTGAAAGCAATTCCTGCTCTGGAAGGTCGTAGATTGACAACAAAACCCTCATCGATTTGTTAAACAAAGTTTTCTGCTCGCCTTTGTCGATGATATTCAAATTATCACCCGGTATCGAATTTTTCACGGTTCACTTTAAGATTAAAAACTATCAAGTATTGAAAGCAAAGTTTTCAAAATATTTTATACAAATTACAAGATTCCAGCAATTGAGATTTCAGGTTATTCCTGCTGCGATATGAATAACACAATTCTATCAACTTATTCCATAATTTTCTATGAAGACACCTTTGTAATAATTGCAAAATGGAAAATTTAGAATCAGCCATTATGAGTCCTGGTATGAAAGTAGAACAACTAAATAAACTATTTTATGTACAGCCACTTTTCTTCATTTATTTGACCGTAAATGTTATAATAAGTCCGCAAATTTACATTGTTTGCGTTTTGTACATTATACAATAAATAATAAGAAGAGTTGAATTTAAAAAAGAACAGTCTATTTCAAGACAATTCGTGTACATCCCAAAAAGGGGGATCCCACATATCTAACAGTAGTTGCAAAAAATTCTTAAAAATCACTTGTTTTCAAGAAGCCTCCAGCGTTTCTATTTTTGGGCCAAAAAGCGTTAACTTTCTCGTTATACGTGATGATCAACGGGTCGCGTTGAAATGTTTCGCGTGGTTGCTCATCGTCTCGCGTCTCGAAACATTCGGCGATCCAGGCGAATCAGAATGCGAGGAAGTTTCGCTGTGTTCGGGAGTAAAATCGTCCGCTTGTCCCGACGAATCTTCCTAGCATCTTCGCGCTTTTTCATCCCGTGAAGAGCACGAAGGGAGCCGCGTACGGGACTGTTTTTCGGTTCAGTGGCAGTTAATGAACATCGGACGCGTGCCGTCGATCTCAGAAAATCTGTCTACCAACGGTGGCTTCGCCCCGAAATAGAATGGCGGTCCCTTCATTCGCGACTGGTGGATATCGTTGCGGCATTCTGTTTTCGTTTCGGTTTGTTTTGTCCCGTTGACAAACGTGATTAATCTGCGCAATATGTGTCCAATGATAGCGCGTACTCAGACATAGTATCACCCCTGCAGGTTCTCGATGAAAAAAACCACCGGACCAAAAAATTTACACAGATGAACAACGTCTGCAACGCTCGCGAAACTCTAGGAAATGATATCCTTAACACCGGTCAGAATGACCGGTTCCAGACTTTTCATTTTACAATTATTGAAATAATAAAAATGGTTTTGTAAGAAGTAATTGTATAGATATCTTTAGTAGAGCACGTACTACAATGGCAGCCGCACAAAGTCTGAATAAAATCAATCTTGTCATTTTTAAGGCGCGGTAGGATTCAAGATTGGATAGTAACGAGAACGAATGTTTTCCGTAATTTATAGAAATGTAAATATTTGATACGTAAAATGTTATTCACAGGTCGCAATGGTGAGTCCACACGGACAACCTTCCCCGACGTGTCTCGGCTCGCGTCAAAGAAAAAATAAATCTTCGTAACCCTTTCCTACAGGCATTAACCGAGACGAGAAGCTTGGAAGAATTTTTCAGCTCGAATACGCCGAACTGAAACTGTGCTGAAATCCATATTTCATCTGATTCTAGTTAACTAATATATGCCACATATTTTTGTTTCATCCCTTTGAAGTAACTTTTGCTGTTACGAAAACACTTTGTTACGGAGTTATTAACGAAAAACACGGACCAATCAGAGCGCGATTACAGCGGACATTGACATTGGCCTTAACGATGCCGCGCAGAACATTTTTGTCAAAGGAAAAAGTTACTTTGAATGACCTCAGGAATCACGGCTTTCAAAGAACTACATTCTTGGTACACCCTGTATATAATTTTCTTAACCTCCTAATGATTTGCACCTTCGTTAAATTACAATCCCCGTTTTCCTATAAAGTCGCTTTTAACTAAATGTTGGTGACAGCGCGCGTGAAATTCGTAAATTCTTCGTTTGTGTTTATAGAGCGGACGAGAACGCTGGTGTCGGCGCCAATGGGTTCGGAAAAAGGGGAAAGATAATGGAAACTGAGGTTTTCTGGGCAAGTGCAGCGTGAGCCGCGTCGCTCGTGCAAACAGAGACTATGCAGGCAGCGGGCTTTTTGGTCGGCGATTGAATGAATGCCACGCGAGTTAGTCAGCGTCGCGGTGCTAAATTCGGCGGACGTCTGGCGTCGGTCCAGAAGAACCACCCAGCGCACCAACCTGCTTCTATCCTGTAGCCACCAATGGAACAACGAGACCGACGCCGTTTTCGTATCCGTCTTGACACCTTCGCCCGTTCCTCGTCGATGTCTCCCCGTTCTACCACTGTCTCGAACAAATTCTGCCTAAGCTCGATTTATTTCGCTTATTGTAGATTCTGCAGCAGGCATGCTGAATTGATGTCCGCGCGAGAAATTTCTCCTTCTCTGCTACTACAACCCCTAGCAAAAAGTATTCGAACGCATTTAAAAATCGCATAATTTTCTTAAAACTGAACCAAATGTGTTGAGATTCCTTAACATATGTTAGAAGATTTCAGTGGATGGAGGATGCAACGACCAAGCTTTTCAATTTTACATGACTTTTTAAGCCGGAGAGATATCAATTGGGTATTCCTAGAGTATAAGTTTCAAGTATAATTACAGTATAGTTGAAACTAAAGTTACGACCGATCGAATAAAAAGGCACCGAACTTGCACACCTAATACGTCGAACAGCTTTCTCTATATCTATTAGAATCTGACGATCGCAGCAGACCTCCTTCACCAGTCATTACTACATTCATATAAATACATGTGCTTACACTACGCCAGTGATGGAGTAGATCTGTGATCATCAGATTCTAATAGACGCTCAGGGTAGCAGCAAAGAAGGAGAAGTGATTGAAGAAAACATTCACTCATTCAATCTACCTATAATCATTTTATTTTTTGAGGTTTGCTGAGAATTGGCATTTATTTAAATAAATATGAATTTTCACTCCATGACTTTTTTCCAGAAGTTATTTTGGACCTCTGGTGAGGAGTCATACAGTCTCCTTTCGATATAAGACGATGGCTCGGGACGGCTTTCGGCGTATTGCGGATGAGGGTACCCATTCGGCTGGACATTGTTTTTGAGTGGGCGGAGAGTTCATGAGTCCCATAATGTTCTCCGGCAGATCATAAAGTGCCCGGCCGAGCAGCGATGTCTCTCGTTGGAAAGGATAGAACATACTCTTTCGTTCTGGCACGAAGCGGAGTTGAACGGACATCTTCAAAAAAGAAGAGGGGATAGAAAAAAGAGAACTGTATTCCCGTGAGTAATTCCCAATAAAATAAATCTTCAATGATAGACCACTGTGTGCTCGTCTATGAGCTAAGAAGGGCCCAACATGATGGTACAATAATGGTGAGAAGTGATGTTCCCATGAGTTATTGGAGCACGTGGGCGCGGCGTGGTTTCCGGTGGAAAAATCGCGTACCCCCGGCGACTCTGGTTGTTTTCAAAGCGATTCAAAGAACAGGTGTCTTGGGGCCACCTATCGCAATCGGTGGCGCGGCGGTATCGACGTCGAACCTAAAAATAAAGTCACGAGCGTCGGGCATCCTCGAATCGTCTTGACGCAACCCCGAGAGCTGCCAAGCTTTTCTCGGCGACGCGCGATGGATTGTTAGCGTCTTGGGGAGGGGTTTTACTGCGTGGCATCAGATACGATACCTACGCGGTTGTTCGGCCGTTTTGTAATTTACCTCGTGGCAGAGGCACCGCGTTAATAACCGGCGGGGCCGCGCATTCTACAGGTGCCCGAGAGGAGCCGCGCGAGCCCCAATGGAACGCGCCGCGCGGAATCGCGTATTTTCGGCGCGGGTTGGAGAAGCTCCAGGTGGCGGAGGAGGAAGTTTGCGTACACCGTCACGAGGAATGGGAGGAGCTGGTTCGATGTATCGCCGTACCACGTGCATCCTCATTGCTCATTGGAACAAGATGGAAAACTTCGTGTATTTTAAGTACGGTCCCCTTGTAATCGCCTTTCACTATGCATTGGCTCTTGTTCACCTCTTGCTTTACGATTTATTTTATGGTTTCAGTGACTAGAACGTATATCTAAAATGCCTATATGTTTTGCAATAGCTGTACATTTAACAAAACCAAAAACGAATTTTAGTTCGGTTTAAATGAAGTTAATAACATACATATTTGTCAGACTCTGTTTCGAATTTTGATCACGAATCTGACACGATATTGTTGGGCAAGGGGTTAATACGCAGATACTGTTTAAATAGAATCACTTCTTTCAGTTTTAAACAAACGACTTGAGCTTTTTTAACACTTCACTTACTTGCAATGGGATCCTCATTACTAGACTGCAGATCTTTACGCAAAATAGAAAATTTCCAAATGAATTGTAGAGAACAGAAGTTAGATAAAAGTGTATTTCTTCATCTAACAATTTGAATATGTCGAAAATAATATGCGAACATCATTTTCAATTCTTCTAATGTCTTTGCGTCATTAATTAATGCATTAATACCAGCTGTAATCGAGTTGCAGATGAATTGCCTTTTTGCTTGAAATAACCTCTGTGAATCTAATGAACAATTTCTTGAACGATGTACGAAGAGTTAACCCTGTGTATTAATGTGTATATTAATATATAAGATGATTAGTGACAAGAGTTTTTCATATACATAGTACGTTTAGATCGTTTCAATAAGGCAAATAAGGCACAAGTTTTTATCCTGGATAATTTCTATTTATCCATTAAAAATTGTTCATAAACTATCAGTATAATTTAAGCGCACACTACATTTAGTACGTCAAAGCAGTTTTACATGTAATAGTTGAGTGTTGGATGGATGGAAACTTTCATCCGAATAATATTAATCTATAACATCAGGAAATTCAAATTCAAATTTTCTGATTGTTTTACCATTTTACAAACTGGGAGATAAATGTCACGGATGAGATTAAACGCCAGGAACTATTTTTATCAAGATCTTAAGGAGATATCACTCCACGCGTCGAATGGTTTTGCATCACTACACTACTTATAGATGCTCCCCCGGAAATGTCATATGAACAACTGTACGTATTTTCACTTACCGAGCAACTTATTTTAAATTTCCCACCACCAGATACACTATTTTAAAATGCTAATGATAAGTTACAAAAATAACGTGGTTATTACATCTTTTATCGTCTTGCAGGGGTAAAAGGAAGAGGCAAATAGTTGACCGTGTGCAATTATTATAATAACTAAAATTTAGCAAATAAAATAATTCAGGTTTAGCGAAGAACTAAAAATTCTATTCATTTTATTAATCTTCATTCAGCAGCACTAAAATAGACTGTTATCGAATAGTGATCCTATTGTAAAGAGTGTTCGAATGTTAATTCCGGCCACTGTGCACAATAAATATAAATGATTCTTTTAAGAAATTATTAGAGGCAAAGAAGCTGTAATCATCGCATCTGCGACGAAACTGGCAAGGGGTTAAACTTTCAACATCTGATTCAACACGCTCATTCCTCAATCTGGATGGGTGTTATCTGGTTCTCGGAGTCCCCGGCGTCCTACTTCGTAGACTCGTGCCAAAGGGAATGGAAAAAAGGAAGTACTCTTGGCGAACCGTGTAGAGGGTTCGTTTTTTCCCCTCGATAAAGAGAACAGGGTCATTAAGCGTAATCCAGGGTCGGCGCACGATCGTTCGGTGAAAACTAAATGTTTCGTTCAAGCCCCGTGCGTCTCTAAGTACGTCATCCTGAAAACTATCCGGAAACGCCTGGTTCTTCTTATAAATCAGCGTCGGTGCACACCCTCTTTCCACGGCCGTGTCATTTAGCGAGGAGTTTCTGCCCGGGAGAGGGGAAGAAAAAGGGAAAAGCACGCGATCGCTATTTAAAAGGCATCGTAGGTGGGTGGCTTTTTAGCCGTGGCCGTACGTACACCGACGACGTAGGGAGAGGGCTTCGACTTCGCTCTTCGGCCTCGGCATGGGGTTGCCGTGCTATTTTCAGGCCGGTGGCTCGATGCAGCTGTCGTGTTCTTCGGGTAAACCACCTCTCTTCTATTCCACGGTCACTCGCGGGACAAGGTAGAACGTACTGATCGGAATTCTGAATTCACCGTTCAAGAATCCGCGAGCGCCGCACAGCGGGCTGGATACCCATATTTCGTAGCCAAAATTGAATTTTTGAGTTCCAAATTTTGAGAGAATGCAAATCTCCAAGACTTCAAAATCCAAGATATTAGCCATTCTGGACATTCATGCGCGAGGTCAATCCTCTGAAGACGAAAATTCAGAAATTCAATGTGGAACCACTCACTCTAATTACTCATTATAGAGCATGAAAGAGTAGGTTTGAATTCACGTTTCAATTAAATTGGTTTCTAAGCATTGCGTAATCCACGCCGCAATGTTTATAACAATTCAAACATTGAGGGAATAAAATTACCTACATTTTGTATCTTGAATCGATAGAATAAGCCTAATAGTTAAAGAGATATTCTCGAAATAATATTCAATACGTACGATAGTTGAAAAGTTGAGGTTGTGCAATGAAAGATGTAACCAATTATAGTTTATAGTGATTTTAACTGTAGATCTTCGTTTGTTTCTAGCCACCACAATCCTATCTTCTAAGAACCCGTGGCGGGAGTCGTTAGTACGCAACGAACTAGGTCGCAACGAGCGAGGTTTTACTGTACTTGAAGCTAGTATGTGTTCGAACCGATGTCCCTCAACTTGAACATGGCGAGTACACATCTCCTCGAGCCAATCGTGTGAGAATTTCATGTTCATTTAATCCATTTCTCCCTTAATATGTTCTATTTAATGAGAAGGAACAAATACAGCAATTATAATCGCGAAGTTACGATTCCGTGGAAAGGAAAGTGGAATGAGAACCATTTAATTGACTGACTCCAGCGAATGCTAGGGGGGAAAAGCACAGACTGGAGAATGGAAGAGACGCAGATGAAGAAGATTACAAGATTCGAAAGTTCTTGGCAACGTGCCAGACGAGATTTTCAGCCGTCTACGTGTACTTCCAACTTTCATCTGTCTCCTCCTCTAGCGCCCGTATACGTCCTCTAGGACCTAGGGTGCAATGACACCGGGTCTTAGATGACAATTTTCTATTTACAGTACCTGACTCACGACACGGGTACTCGCTCTATGCGAACAATTCGTTTATCACTGGTTTGTACAAATGGTTAATATGATCGCGCGAACTATCAGAAACATCATGGCGTTTCGCTTCGAATTACTGGATCATTCTTTATGCGAATCGAAAATCAATGATTAGACTGCGGATCTTTATGCAAAATAAGAAATGTTTACATTGATTGGAAGACACAGGAGCCAAATAAAAATTTCATTCTTCTTTTGATTATATTGTTAAGGTGGAACTAATACACTGATGGCCTTATACATACATATATACCTCCACTGTTTTAAATTGTACGTACCCATTTTTGTCATAAATGCATAAAATTCGCAGTCTACTAATGATAGACCATACAGATGATCAAATTATTAGAGCCACTTACATTGCAACATCAACTGTTAAACAAAACCCTCGCCACACCGAATATTTTATATTTTTTAATAAATATTGACGTTTTTAGGTAATATTACCTGTCAGAGTGAAAGTTAATATATTTTTCACACTGTGACTCTATTCATTTGATTACTGTGTATTTTGCATGACGTTGAACAATTTTATTCCTCAGCTAATGAAACTTTTCACGTAGAATATTTAATGAAGTCTGACTTTTGTGATTTAGTATTTGGTTCCATTTTCCAAGCTTTATTATTATTTTATCATTTGATGTTTCAATCTTTCGCAATGTTCTTCAGTGATTACGGTCTTAGCACCTTTCTATCATTTTCCACACTTATTCGATCATTTTGAAACAGTTGCAGTGTATAGTACAACCTCGATTATCCGAACAAAACAAGGAAACATAAGTGTTCTAATAATAGAACAGTTGTTAGTTACAATTTTAGATTCAATCTTTATCGATTATTGTACAATAAATAATTTTGCATATGGTCTGCCATAGGGCCAGTATTAAAATAATTCTAACAAGCAAAAGAACAAGTCTCCAGTCACAAACTTCCACGAACGTGTCAAAAAATGTAATATTATAGCAGTATGTTAAATATTCTTGGGGTGCGAGTTATTTCTGAGATGGAAAGAGTATCATGACGTACGAAAGCTACTTTGTATAACTTACTAATTGCTATTGACCGTGCGTAAAGGCTGTTAAAGCGTACAAAAGGAAACGTGACAAGTTGATTATTCAGCGGGGAAAGAGAGTTAGTCAAAGCGTGAGCGCAGAAAAACGATAAAGAAAAAGAGGAACGAAAGAGTATTAACGGGGAAAAAATCCCGACCGGAACGACCCTTAATTTAGTTTCGGGTGCAAGAGGTTAACGCAGGGTGGGGACATCCGTGGAAGTGCTTCTGCGAGGGGAGAACACCGTCGTGGAGCACGTTGGTTCATGTTTGGAGGAATGTCTTTGGATATAAAGGGAGACAGTTCCTTCCGGAGACAGCGAGCAGCCGCCTGTTTCAACCCCCTCTCATACCCCCGTCGGTTTATTCCCCTTTTCTAGAAGCATTCAAACTCTGCATGACCCTAACACATGAGATATTAACACTAGACATTCCATTGCCACCATTTTTATTGACACTTTCTCGTTGTTAGCTGTAAAAGGAAATATTAATAATAATTTTAAATAATTATTATAATAAGATAATAATAATATGTATTTAGAAATAATAATAATAATTTTAAATAATTATTATAATAATACAATAATAATTATATATATAGTTAGAAATAATAATAATAATTTTAAATAATTATTATAATAATATAATAACAATATTTAGAAATAATAATAATTATTATTATTTATCATTGTCCTCTTGGCTTTCATGAGGACTCTCCTCTTCACGTTCATACAATTTTATAAAATTTTCTGCTTCCTCACTGAACGCACTGTTTAAAAAACTGTTTAGAAAGACAGTATATATGTATGTGTGTTTACGTGACAGCAAATGTACGAACAATTATTCCAATAAATAATTTTTTGATCGCGTTATAATTGTGTTGTAGACGACACGTATCCGTAACGGTAGTAGCGAACGCGTTAAAATGGAGAAGCGACTGTAAATTCGACGGAGGACCAGGGATTTTGAATTAGTAGGGAACGTTAATTTCATAATTAAACGCGTCCCGATCAAGCAACGTGGAGCGAGCTTCGCAGGTGGCAAGCAGGCACGCAAACCCGAAGAGGGTCACGCACACGAGCACGTGCTCGCATTTTGCGAAACCTTTTTGAAAGGCTGGGGCGATCAGCTGGCGGTATTCTCCCTCTCTCTCACTCTCCCGTGCCCGCCCCTTATCTGCGAGTAGGTTCGGAAAAAGAATTAAAAAGGATAAAAATGAGCACCCCCTTCGTCCGCACCCGCATCCTGTGGCAGCGCTGTGCTTTCGTAAAAACCGGCCCGACGGTTTCCCATTCAAAATGCGCGAGTCACGAGGGCTCATTCACAAATTTCACGACGAAATCCTACACTCGGCCGGACCGTCTGCAATCTTGATCGAGAGAGCAGACAGAGAGAGAGAGAGAGAGAGAAAGTGAGAGACCGCGATATCCTCCGTCTCTCGAAACCTCTTGTTGCTGGATTACATTCACGTGAGCTCTTCTTCTTCTTCTCCTCTCCTCGCTCTTTCCTTTTCTGTTTCGTGGCGGATAAAAACGCCGGACCATTTACAATGGCCTGTGCATTTAAATTCGACCGGTACAGGAATTTGGTTTCAACGGGCAAATCAGCTGATTGCGTGTACGTGCGATATCCTTGAACGATCATCACTTAGGGTAACTTGTTCGGTGAATGAACACCCTCTGTGAATGAACGTAATTCGTATTAACAGAGAAAATAACGTTTACGGTGCCCTCTTCGTGTTGGAACAAATTCAGCAGAGGTTTTTACTAGACTGTGGATGTTCATGCAAAATAAACATTGTTTGTTGAAACAGACGTTCTTGATTTCATGGTTTTTATAAGATGAAACTAATACATTGAAACTCTTACATTCTTCTAATCTTTCCACTGATTTAAATCGCTCTTACTCATTTTTCAGATCCCTACGCAAGATACAATTTGTCGGAGTCAATTGTAAGAAACAGAAGCTAATATGAATTTCCCCAATTAATAATTTCAGTAAGTCGAAATTAATATAATAATATTCCTAAATTCTTTTAATGTGTCCATGATTTTGTATTAAATTAAGGACAAGATACTGATTTGATCTTTAAGTTAAAGTTCATTTATCATGAGAATGTGGATCTACATGCATTTATGCGAAATATGTAATAATCTTGATTGATTTGTTTATTCAATAATGTTGCTTATCGATTGTTTTAGATGGAGCTAAGTTTTATACTAGAGACTTCAGAAATTAGATGTTTGGATAACCGAGGTCGTACTATATTTTATTTTCACTAAAAAGAATCTCCTAACCAGTGAAAGAAATATTCCTTTCATTCTGGCCTCTGTATTATAATCTACAAAAATGCAAATTTGCATGAAGACCTGCTGTTTCTCCAAAGCTTCATAGAAGGAAGATCTCAAAGTGATTCTTTCGTCACTTTAAAAACAGTCTTCCCCAAAAAGGAAACCATCTTCTTCCACTTCCTCGTCCTTAATTGACATTGACGACTGTCCGTGTCGATTCATTAGCACGAAGAACATATTCGTAGAAAAGGATAGCTCCTGATCTATTCGTGACAGAGCCCCGGTTAATGACCACGTAGATTATTGCTCGTTTGAAATCCGGAGAGCGTTGATGACTTCCGTTTCGTCGTCGACTGCTATCGGAAGCGCCAGGACATAGAAGATCGAAGCATCGAGGATCCGTTGCAATGGGGAGGGTTGTCTCGTTCGACGATTGTTCGATGGAGCGTCTGCTTTCCGATGGCTACATCTCCTGTTGCAGTGTATGGCTGTTCCATTGGCATGGACCACGTGCCACCCCCTGATCCTGGTTGATTTTCTTTCTTCCATTGGCATCGTCCAGACGGTTTCGAGGAGGAGATGAAAAAATGAAGGGGACGGAAGAAGAGGAAGTGGACTAGACGACGAGGGAGGCTGAGGTCGTAGTTCTGAACTGTTCGCTGATGGATTCCTGGAATCCCTCCCCTACTAGAGACATTTAATTAAACTTTTTTTCAGACCACTTTGTCTGTGTCCTGTTGAAATATGCACATCGGGTCTTTCCGTCAGCGATGTCGTCTCTACGATATTCGTTTTAGGGTTAAGGGAATCGACCCTTGCAGACTTCTCACTCGGTTGATCCTTCGTTGAAACCATATTCCTTGTTTATAATAGTAGAAGATTAAAATCCTGTCGTCGACATTAACAAATGTCGTCCGGGAAATTCATGTTAGGGTTAATCTATTAAAAGAATTAAAATTAACCACGTACATTAAAATGTACCACGATCTTTTATTGGATTGAATTTTTAACAAAATGCTACCACGTCAAATTTCAATTCTGACATTAATTGTTAATTATGCAAACAATTTTTCAAATATATTCTTATACAGGCTATTTAATGATTCTTATACAACTAAGAAAGGAATGTTTAAATATTTCCACCTATCTTTCCGCGATAAAGAAAATTTTTTAAAACTGTTCAACGTGCAGTGAAGTCATTAAAATGACTTTGTATGCTATATTTACTTTGGTTTCCCGCTAGAAATTGTGAAAGAAGGGTATAATTGTAGAATTGTTGTGACTTTTGGTGGTTGGTTGAAATGAAGATTGTCGATAAAGTGGTTCGGTTAAGACTCTCAATTTAGGAGTCTGGTGGTTACCCCTACCCAGAAATCCGCCAGAGGAAAAGCGTGGGTGAGGTTAAAGGGCAGGAGGGTCGCAGACACCGAGTCACCAGTGGCAACGGGCACGCGACCGACACGCGCCCTTCTTCCTTCTCTTTCCTTCCTGTCTCCCCACTCTGAACTCGTCTTTAACCATCGCAGCTTCCCTTTGCACGCACATGCATTCATCTCCTACACGTGATCATCTTGAGTTTACGCGCGCGCTTATGGGATGAATGGGCTGGTGGTCCGCCATGTGATTTAACGCGTTGATCGCCCACTCGGCGACGACAATTCGGCGACGAAAATTCGGTAAAACCAAACCAATCTATTATGTGTACATATTCCGTAAAACAGAAGTCGAAAAGCCAAGATTTATGATGCAAATTACTTTTTCAATCTTTAAGGGAGTAGACTCGTTTCCAGGATTGCAAGTCTCCCTCATTGCTATCTCCCTCAAAAGTCCTATTTTTTCGTTGTATGCTTCCGAATAATGCAAATTACGCCTCGTAAACGAAAACAATTTTCCGACTAATAGCAAATTTTACACTAATTAATTTTATTTAAACTAATATTTCTAACATCTCAAAAAAGTCGTTCGGTACCATTTTGAAACAGTTATTCCTTTTCAAAGGGTGTCCGGATAATTGTGTCCACTACCGCTTTAACCCTCCGACGGGAGACTGTATCTGCAATTTTTTAAAACATGCTTTTGAAGACATTTCTTTTGTATACCAATTAGTCGTCCTCTTGTTCCCAATGTAACATTTTACTTGCTAGATAGATGAAGGTTTTAATACTCTCGGCCCGAATGTTAACAAATGTTATACTAATTCGCTCAATCTTTTCCAGCGGTCTTCGTCAAGAAAATCTTCACAAAATGGAAACAACGCTCGCATAAGGAAGTCTCAAACTGCATTGATGCGCCAGGTCCCTTCTCACGTGATCGCTGCAGACGCAGGTACACGTGGACGCCCATTCAGATCTCTTTCTAGTGGCCCATTGAAGAGTCCAGGCGCAAGTAGGTAGATGCTCGTCAACCACCTTATCTTAATTCCTCGATCTGTTTTTTCCAACGTCTGCACCATGGGAAACGATGGTAAATCTCCGTGGAATAGTTCATTTCAGAGAATACTCGCAGGAAGACTCTCCTCAGGACGTTGAACATTTTCGTCTAAAGCATCGACACGCGATGCGAGCTCGTTTGATCTGCGTCGACGTTCCTCGAAACTGTAATCACAAATAAATCCTCGGAGGAATGATTAAGGTCGATGAAGCCGAAAATGCGATCTGTTGTCGTAACGAGGGAAATCGGACGTCTCTAAGTATAGCTCCTATTTGCATGCAGATCAGGGACGGATCGGATCGGGTTGCCAAGCTGCGACAACGTGCGAAGTCCTCGAGCCTCTTAATACCAAATTTTTAATCCGTTTTTGTCAATCTTACCAGCAGCTTTTTAAGAAGCCTGATCAGTTCCAAGTTTCTTCTTGAACTTCGAGACGAAAAAGGAATATATTGTTGCAGGGATTAAGCTTTTAAGCGTCGATTTGTTAGACCTTTGTGGAAATCACGATCGAGAACATTTGAGATCATTTGCACCGGCTAAATCGATGATTACGAACTTGGCAGTGATCTAAGCGGAGCGCCACTGTGGCATCGATACATTCCTTCCTGCGACCCAGCAGTAATTATCTCAGAATCCATTTAGGCGAACGTTGCTTTGTTTCCATGATGGAACTACGTCATGAAAGTAACCTTTGTACGTACACTGTAATCGGTTTTTACGGCTAGTATACTGCGATCAGGCAGAACTTGCCAACGAGGAAAATAAGACGGCGGTGCCAAACGCGTCTACTGACACCTTTATGCAAGACACTCGGTAGCACTAGTGAATTAGTCTACGTAGACGTGTTTGTAAACAATGCAGCACCCGAAGAGACCTGAATTGAAAGATTGTCCTCGAAATTCATGAAATAGAGGAAGTGGAAAGACAATTTAACAGGTTGACGATAGCATGAACGATTCTATCATATGTAGGTGCTGGAATCATTTGTTCATTGACTTTTAATTCTTGCTCTCATGATGGATGTATGGGGTTGGTACGAAAGTTCGTAGCGTTTTTAAATTACAATTCGAAGGTAACATTAAGATATTCATAGATTTGTTCAATAACATGATAAATTACCTGAGAAATGGCAAAAAGAATGAACAATATGTTGTTGAATAAATCTATGAATAAATATCTCAATTTTATCTTTGAATTTTAATTTAAAAACGCCACGAACTTTTGTTCCAGTCCAATATTTTACAATTGTTGCCTTAGGAAGACAATAACTTTTTAAATATGGAATCATATAATTTGTATTTTTTTGAAAACTTAGAACAGTTAGTTTCCTGCATGAAATGCAGTAAATGTTACCACAAAACTCCAAGTCGTTCTCCAATATATAAAAAAGTTGTTTTCTTTTTTAATGAGTCGTTATCGACGTAACACATAAAAATCGAAACAGAATTATGGTGAAAACGAAAAATATTCCGGTCCCTGATTAAAATCGAACGGAACGGAAATTTGGCCAAAGAAGGGCTTGCCGATTCGAGAATTCTGAACGTTCCGCGCACCGCTGGCCAATCACCAGCGATAAAGGGGTTTATAATTACGAGGATGGCTGGTCTTGGCACGCGAGCCGTTGGTTGTAGATCGCGGCTCAATTTAATCGTCGCCGTTTCAATTATTTTTCTGGCTACCTGTCGTCGGGAGCATGGATCCATGGATCCGGTCGATGCCAATGATCGAAAAATAGACCGGAGCGCAACCTGTTCGAAATAGCCAGCGTCAGACCTGCAACACGTCGTCGTCGTTTGCGCCGTTAATGTCAGCACGTCCGACATGTAGATCGGTATTCAAGTATTCGAATACCGACATGTACGCGATCGACGATACGATGGGTGGCACGAGCCGACCGGCTGCCTTCCTTTGATTACGAATGGGCCAACATATCGATTATGCGAACGGTTCTATCAATAGGTTGATCGACCTTTGAACGACGTAGACGCTGTAGACAGTAACGCTACAGATCGTGCCAATCAAGTTCATGGATTAGTCGAGTGTTTCTGCTTTCGCAGTTTCACTTCCTGCATTCCCACACGCGAAATTCTCGATTTCATAGTGCCAGTTTATGAGATGCTTTGATAAAACAGTAATGTACTACAGTGGATCAACAATTATGTTCATATTTAAGCTGTGGTAACTTCGTAAAAAATTCTCGCACCACAATCAATTTGCACTCATTTCAAAGCTAGAAGCTTCCAGTTTCATAGCCCATCGTTCATTTTATTCTAAGACGGTTTTATTATATGTAGAGATTTCTCTCATGATGTAGCGGACTAAAAACTGAAGACGCATTTTTGCTCAGAAATGCGATACCTTCAAACGTCTGTGAAAACTTTGAAAATTTCTTTTCGTGACTGTAACCACCATAGATTTAAAGATTGAAGGTTCCTCTTTGCAACGACACCTTACAAATCGATGCACGACTTTTTCTACTAGTTTTATCGAGCTTTGAATGAGAGGTGTGCCACCAACTAAAGTGGTATACATTGAGGGCTTTTCAGGACCGAACTTGTTGCTCGTTTTTGTGCTATAAAACAGTGAAAAAATCATACATCAATTTTTAAGGAGTCGTTGTAAGGACGAGGCTTCGATCTTCAAATCTGTGGCAGTTATATTTGCGAGAAAAATTTTGGACAGTTTTCGGAGACGTTTGAATTTGCAGCATTTGAGAAATGGGTTTTCCACCTGGTGCATCAGGTAAAAATATCTCATGGAAAACGATCACTGCTTTGTGAAAGTAGAGGCTTCAAGCTTTAAAAAGTGTCCAGGATTATGGTTGTATTGTTTGTTTTCACGAGATTGTCTTATAAAAGTTTTGCTATTAAAACCTAGTGAAATAGATACCGGTAAGTAAGATATTAATTGTCTCTAACAAATGTGCCGGACGAGAAACGAAAGATTTCAGCCACTATTTTTGCAGGAACCTAACCGCGTCCCGAGGGCGGGTTCAGCCGAGAGGAACTTGGGCTTGATAATTGCGGAACCATCGGCAACGAATCGCGACCAGGTGGTGGGCTTCTGGGATTCGCGGGCCAACCGAAGATCATGCTCGAAGGTGTCTAAGCTAAAGGGAAGGAAATCTAATTATAGAAGTCGTTGTACCGCGTGCTGAAAGTGGTGGAGGGTGTGAGTACGGGTGCACAAATGAGAATCGGTTGCATTGGGCGGCCATAAAATGCAGGCTGCATCCGCTCGGCGCAGATGTACTTGGAACGGAGCTCCAGCGCCCGCGACGAGACCAAAAGGATCTCTCGTTTCGGGGTTCTCTGTGGCCTACCAGATATCGAGGACAATGAACCTGGACAAGCGGACGCGATAGAAACAGATTTTTCGGATTCTTGGCCGACTCCGAGCATCGATCGCGAACCGCGGGCAGAGAGTGTCTCGCAACTGCACATTGCAATTAGCTTAGCAACGTCTAGACGTTTCATATTCTACGAGATGGAGCATTCTCACAATTAGGCTGTGGATCTTTATGCAAAATCAAAATTTTCTTCATCGATTGCAAGTAATAGAAAGTTAAGATAGTAATTCATGCTTTTAAAATTGCATACAGTTGAAAATAATATATCAACATACTTAGATTCTTGTAATCTCTTCGCCGTTTTAAATTTTACCAATCTATTTCTCTCATAAATGCATGGAATCCACAGTCTACTTATAATGAAGAATTCCATCGATTCCTTTTGCTGGTATACAGGGTGTCCCAAAAATGTTGTACTTCCTTGAAAGGGGCGATTCCCAAGGTCATTTGAAGTAACTTTTTCCTTTGCGGAACTGTTCTCCGCGGCTGTGTTAAAGAGTTACTAACGATAATTTCACTTACTTCAAACGACCTCGGGAATCACCTCTTTCAAGGAAGTATAACATAACTACTTATGATGTCAAAGTAGATGACTATGCTGTTTCAGTCACTCATAAAAATAATAAACGGTATTCAATATTAATGCTTTAAAGTGATCGATGAAAAAATAGACGTAGACCACCCACTATATGCCGGCGCAACTACTTGTAATCATCTGAACAAGGACATCAGCCGCTGCCTTATCGTAGGATGGCGCGAGTTCGTTCATTACGCCGTTCATTCATACAGGAGCCATGTGGCTTGATGATAATCCGTCCTCCGGAACTTCCTGTCTCTTACTACGATAAAATGGGACAACTTACGTGAGACCCTCGTGCACTATCGTGCGGCTACTTCCTTAAAGTGAAGTCAAAGGGATGCGCTAGCCTTCTACGTGTTGTGAGTAGTGTTGACTTCGTGAATGAAAAATGATATTACTTAGACTGTGGATATTTATATAAAATATAAATGTTCTGCATCTGTTGCAAGAAAAAGGAATGTCTTTCTTTCTTCAATAATTTGGATAGATTTAAAGCATGGAATCATGATTGCATAATAATAATTTACGTGCACGTAGAATGAGAAATGCAACGAAACTGATGGAAGATTTTACCAATTTTTCACATGGTTTCCCAAACACATAACAGATTCATCTGTTTCTTGCAGGGTGACTCACGAGAAGCGAAACTTGAACATCCCCTGTAGTCTGGAAAATATACAACAGTGGATGAGACAGAAGCTATAATGGTACCGAATGGTAAAGAGGTCGATGAAGCGTAATTATACCGAGATTGTACTGTACAATATTTAATATAGTTTAGCATTCATTTACTTGAAACCTGCAGAGTAATTGTAATAATTAGACTGCGGATTTTATACATTTATGACAAAAATGAATACGTATAATATAAAGCAGGGGACATATTCAAAAGATTTAAGGACATCAGTGTATTAGTTCCAGCTTAGTAAGATGATTTTAAGGAATAAGAAGTTTCCATTTGGCTCCCGGCTCTTGCAATATATGTAAACAATTTTTATTTTGCATAAAGATCCGTAGTCTAGTAATAATTAATGGATACAATACCTTATTACTGGACCTGTCTATTGGTACATTTGTAACAAAATCTATATTGCAATAACTAGTTGTACACTAGCTTAGTTATAAAATAAACAAGGCTTTTTCAGTTACAGGAAAAAATATTTGAGATAGGCGTATGTTCATAAAACATCATCAACACAGATATGAAGGAGTAAAACAGGAGCAAAGAGAATTTAATTTGCTATAATTGCAAAAAAGAATTGCTTATGGTACCAATCAAGGAACTGTCTTTCCAACGCGAAACACTTAAAGCAACAGGAAGTTGTTGGGAGTAAAATAGCAAAACAATTCGGAATGCCAAGTGTTAAAAATCTAATAGTTATAAATAATATCGTGTCGAGCACAGCTTGTAGTTTCGGGGCTGTCAGCTGTCCACCGGTTAGACGGTTGACACGGTTTACCGGGGAGCGTTTGCGTTCGAGAGGCGATTGGTCACCGGGTCCGGTCCAGCTGTGATATTTCGCGCACGATCGACTCGTGCCGGTGATTATTATTGTTTTCTCGTCGTTTTTTTTTTGTTGGCCCCCTCGTCTGAAAGTAGCCGCGCGTGTGCCCGTGACATGGCCATGTAAGGTCTAAGCGGGGGTGCTGCTGCCGCCAGCGCCGCTAATTTTAGTACGTCTCCAGGGTTCCTGGAGTCGTCGGCGAATCGGCAGCTGGTGATTCAAGAACTAGCCTTGCACGTGGGTACGTGTCTCACCGTTCACGCGTGACGGACATCCCCCTTCTTGTTTCTCCTTCTCGAAGGAGGTCGACGTGTCCACTCCGAGCCCGGTCCAGATGTGTATGGCATCTGATGTCACCCGATATTTAGTACCATTGCTGGAACACCACTCCAGATCATCGGCTGAATCATCCTAGGACTCGGATTTACACGAGTCGTAAAATCGACCACTTCACGCGACGCGGTGGTCTGGTCCTGCAAAAACATACGCTAACACCCAATTTCAGAACTCGTTGAAAATGGTGCCAGCCGTAGATTCTTATCAGCCAAAGATCTGGTACTGATAATATGGTCCAAAACGTTCCGCCTCTTTCATCTCAGAACTCAATATCCTATAATTCATTCATGCAACCTTATTAACCCTTTGTAAAGACATTTCTTTCAACCCAGAACGTTTTCATTCGATTCTTCTTTACATTATGCACATGAAACTGAACCTGTTGTCAAATACAACCCTTGGATTTCAACGAAAACCTTGGATAAAAAATAAAGTTTATGCAGAAGCTTCGAGTGTAGCTCGATATGAAGGAATGTATTCTTCTTAGCAATATTTATATAAATTAAAATAACTCCTAAACTAATCATTTTTGTCTTTTTCCTTAGGCCATTGCGAGACAATCCTCACCCTCGTTCGATGAATTGATTGCTCGCATTCGGTGACGAAGCTCCGGCGGTGTAAGTTTGTTGATTTCTACTTCGAGTGATGTGACTTGTTGTCGGAGTTCCGAGCTCGATGGCTTTGGAGCTTCTTGTGGGCAAGACCGGTAAGAACTACGACAATTCTTACTGATGAGGCTACCTAGCCAACGACATACATCGTTTTAAGGTAAAAAGCTATCTCTAGTCGCTATTAACCCGTTGCCGTACCATTTTAAATTATTATAGTTAACATAATATATTATTATATTTAATATAATAATTTAAAGAAAGTTTATATTTTTTGTATGGCTACATTTATTTTAAAAGTGAAATTGAATATCTTAACACCTTGCCGTATTTTAACGAGTCAGACTCGTCAGTCTAACAAAAATGAACGTTTCTTTTTAGATGAAATAAAATTTGATTCGTTTGCAATTAATATTAAAGCATTAAATAAATTTTATTTCAACGTCAATTAACGCAGTTGTCATGCATTAGCCGAGTGCATCGCGTATCGCATTTCCGATAACTTGATGGAAAAATTTTTCAAGCAAAAATTGGTCAGTAATGATACAATAATAAATTGGACTTCAATATTTTTAGCAAGGTTTAAAGAGGTACTTTCGTATCCTTTTTAAAAAAGTATTGAGGGTCCTGGGTCGAAAACGGATTAGTTTAGGAGTTATTAATTTTCTGCCGACTCCCATATAAGAGTTCGACCACTGTGTCGGTGAAAATGGCCAATGGGGCGGCAAATCAAAGGAAGAAAGAGGAAGGAACGACGCAGCGGGTCTCCTCGCGACGGAGCGAAAGGGGAAAAGAAGAAGAGGACGAAAGAGATCTGGCGGCGGCTGGTGCAGCGGATGTTTGAAGCTGCTGAAAGTGAAGCGGTGGTTCCTTTCGCGCTCTTTCTCCGTCTTTCCTGTTGCGTTTCCTTCATCAGCTAACCACGATCGCGGGTAAAACACGACACGGTCCGCGGAGGAAGCACCTCGGCGGATGTGATGTTTAGGACACGGTCCCGGACAAAAAATCCTCACCGTATAAATAGGCTACGGTGGTTGGTACCGCTATTGCCGGTTAACTTTTGACCCACATATTTCCACCGATTGTTTGTGGACGTACCACCTACTTTTTCTCCTCTTTCCATTTCCTCCGGGCTTTCCCTTTTTTCGCCTCCATATCTGCTGGCACACGATCAAAGTCATTCTCAATATTGATATGACGACCACTGGGTATTGTGAGTGATATCAAATATGGGAACCACTTGCGTAAGTTGGTGATTTGATATTGACGATGTATGTATGTTGCTTTGATAAGACTGCATCTATTCAGACTTCATACAATTTTGATTGTAATGAGTGCTTCTATGAAGAAATTAATTTTTTAAAACACATTTTTATAATTTCAGTAATCGTATAAGAAACAATTAGTTCTAGTGTTAAAACAATCAGTTTTTACGTAAAAATGGAGCTACACTGAATTTTTACCATTTTTTCATGAAGGATTGATATTTTCGAATGCACATTTATTAGCTGCACTGTACACAACGTTCTCCATCGTATGAATAAAAAATGTTTTACTATGAGGAATTTGGAAAGCTGCTTCATTCGATAAAAAAATATTTATGTAATAACCATCGCGAAACTATCTTATCTAAAACAAAAAAATTATATTTATTCGGTGAAAAGATGCACATATAAAGATAGCACATATTGTTAAAAATTAGATGAAGTAGAAAATTGAAAAATACTATTCTAAATACAGTTCTTAAAAAAATAAATAAATGTCTAGCTTCTGTGTCTTACAATTAGACAATTTTTATTTTACTTTTTTACTTTTAATTTTTGTTTTATATCAAAAACCACAGAAATGATATTTTATAATGAAATTCGCCTGAGGAATACCCGAGAACAAACAAATCGGTAGACACACGAGTCCTTACATAAATGAATTTTAAAATAATAAAATTACAAATACAAAGTTATATTTACAGACAATTGAAAAATAGTAGATCACGGTATTTGCTAATTTTACGTGAAACTCATTTTTCAAAATATTGGGCAGAAGCCAATTGTCAATTAAGAGACTCGAATGTTTCGTTGACTTACAGTGTGCTTCTCGCAAAAGCTGAGCAATCTAATAAATCTTTAACCTTTTCTCGTCTAATGTCAGTTATAACTGGCGTCTGAAAAATAAGCTGTCGGTACCAACGTTGACTATTACCAGCATCTTGGAAATACGAAGACGGTAAAGTTGAAATACACGCGTCTTCCAGTTTCAAAATAGATGAAAGCTAATTAGATTGTTAATCCTAAGCAAACGTGTTAATTACCGTGGTTTTAGGGTCAATTCAACCGTGGCGAAAGGATGGAACGGTTTCGTAACACGATCGTCATAAAGAAACGCACTTGTTGGTCTGTTTCTGCTCAGGTTTCGGAAGTCAAATCGTTTGTGACCCACAACCTGCTGCGTGAAAACCGACCGCGAGGCAGTCACTTGTTGAAATTCAAAAATTATTTACTAAAGAAATAATTTACTTTAAGAACTAATTAGCCACAAACGTTTCCATCCCCAGAGGTTGAGGGGTGCTTTCTACCCCTAAAAAGGGTATTTAGCCGAAACAAAAAAAAACGTATTTAATATTTTTCGGTGTTTAATAAGTACGTTAAATTTCATTCAAATCAGTGAGTATCAGTTGGGTAGTCTTACTTGTAAGTAGTCTCAACGATATAAAAAGCGATAAAAAAAAGTAAAAAATAATAGGAACGATTTAAGTGTATCTTGTGGCAGTCAATTAGCATGTCGTTAAGAGCATACGGGCCGACGAAGTTTATTATCCAATTTGGTGAGGCCAAACGAATATGCGTCGCGTGGATGGAGTCGGACGTGCTCGACACGTGGTTGTCGATATTCGAGGCTCCTGCCGAGAAACACAGACCTCCCAGTGTCATCCGACCACCATGTGCACGAAACCTCGGTGAAGTCCCTCTCAGGTTTTCGAATCATCTTGTATTTGTCTTCGGTATCACCGAAACCGAATGGTGTGTCAAAAAAAAAAAACAAAAACGAGACGAGAAACCGTCCGAAGGACCAACGCACGGTTTACACCTCCTCGGTGTGCCTGGTGGACATTTAAATAGATTCTTCCCGAACAAGTGCATGCGGTGCACTCCGCGGGAGAGAATTCGAATCATCTTTTTTCCGATGTATGATGCGAAAACGAAACGTGATGAATGGGACAACTGACCCTGTCGCCCCACGTGCGAGAAGTGAAGAGATATAGTACTCTTCTTTTTAATGTCAACTTAAAAAATGAAAAATTGTAGATTTCTAGTAGGAAAAAATGTAGATTTGTTCTAAACAGAACAGTTATTAATAGACTGCGGATGTTTATGCAATTTTCAGTTTTTGTAGACGAAGTTTAAGAAAGTGAAAAAATAGAATCTTATTTCCAGTGGTAGTAACCTCTGCAGAACTGAAGCAAATAAAAATTGTACTAAATTCTGTTGAATTTTATCTTCTGCCCTGTTTTGAAAATTTTCAGAAGCTATAAATGCATAAAGATCCGCAGTCTACAGATCGAAGCTGTACAGACATTTATTTCTTTTCTTGATAACTGTAGTGAGTTCAGAAACTGATATAGTATTTTTAAATTCTTTTAATTTATTTACTGTTTGGCGGATCGTGTTGCTGAAATGTTGGTATAATAGTTCTAGATAAACGAACAGAGCCACCCTAGATAAATCTACATAGCTGTTTAGTTTAGTTTAGGGCCCAAACATACGCACGACCAACTGGTCATTGACAAAATACGAATGTTCACTCAAAGGGTACTGACAAATACCACCTGTCATTGCAGGGGTATATAAGCCCTTGCATTTCTACTCTCGGGGGATAGTACTATCGTAATCACAAATCGTGTCGCGTCGTGCTGCATCTCGGAAGTCAACTACCAGTGAGATCGGGCTAAAGTTCCCCTTCGAATCAAAAGTTAACCGTATAGATTCCGCGAGTTCGGTGTAAAATCTATTAGTCAGTGATAAGGTTGCTCCGAGACCCCCGTATTGCCAGTGCGTCAACACCGTGCATCTTACAATTAGTTAGTTTAGGTAATATCTTCTTTCAACTCTTTCTATTCCAAATTCAATCCATTCGAGACAATTACACAATTGTAACACGAATTCTTATAATCAGAATATATTTGTGTTCTTTGATAATTAACGCAAATTCATTAAACCCATAATTATCGTCCAATATCCTAATCGAGTAATTGAACGTCTCCACACGATACAATCTTACCGCTCGGATTGTATCATTAAATTATACTAGTTACGAGGCTTATTAACTATCCTAACAGCTCCCTGATTTCGCATCAGGTTCGTCTGTGTTTTTATCCAACCTCCCAGCTACTCCCCAATTTCGCATTGGGTTCATCCGCGTCGTTCTACAATTTCCCAGCAGCTCCCCGGTTTCGCATCGGTTCACCTGCGTTTGACTCCATTCCTAGAGGCTCCCTGACTTCGCGTCAGGTTCGTTCTCGCTGTCTATAATCCAAGCGGCTCCCCAATTCCGCATTGGGTTCGTCCGCGTACCTTTAACTAACAAACTGATACCATATTCCTCGTGCAACAACACTTCGCCTTAATAGTACCACTATTAGATCATCAAGTATTTAGCTTCTACAAAATTTATCCCTGTCCATCCGCTCAACGTCTTGGATCGAAAACAGTGGCATCATACATCCAACCACGATTCACGTACATCGCAGTATCGTCCGATGAACAACAGTATTTCCTGCCTACTGAGGATTATCTAAGGACTTGTCGTCATCACCATAAGCAACTATTGGGACCAGTTACATTACCTGTGTATCAAACAAATCAGCATACTACCTGCGAAACCACCCTACTGTTAAACCCCAGCACAATAGACTGGACCACCTGCAATATAAAGGTGACCGGGCACTTGGAGCCCTATTGGAAAGCTCTAAACGCACCCGCTGCGTGGTTATATTTTATGCCTGAGGAAAAGAAAGCACAGATTTATTGCAAAGGAAAAAAGGCGACAATAAAGACTTTTTATAAAACGGTAATTCTCAAATTAGAAGCAGGCTGTCAGACCACGATCAACTCCATGCAGTTGAGGGCACTGGATATAATAAAAACATCAGAAAATATAGTATATTACCCTGCCACATCATACAATTTATCGCTTCTATTACCCGAGATATCGGAACATCACATGAAGGTAATAGAGTTAAATGTCCCGAGTAAGGAACACCTCGTCAACCATTGGGATCAGCTTCCAGCGGCTATATCTCTTGGCGAAATAGAAAAACAGGTAAAAGGTATTACGGCCCACCGAGAATTGATCAGACATCAACAAATTTCAATTTCTTCCTCTATGGGAATAATAGTAGCATCTCTAATCATAGTTGGCTTGGTTATTTTAAAATTCAAAATTTATCGAAAATGCAACGTGCGCCGTGATAGTGTAGAGCGGACGGAAATAAATATTATTGAACCATCGGAGGCGGGCGCACAATCCCCAAACATGAAACCCTCCGCCTCAATCTTCTAAGGAGCGGGACTGCCCCCACCCCTCAGCGGTGCCACGCATCTGGAGAGATAGGGATTTCAGCCCCTATAAAGGCAGAATCCCGGTTTTTCCAAAAACCACAGTAACAGCATCCATGCGGAAGAACGCATCATCGCAACCAGAGTCGTCTAAGGGAAGACGCAGTATTGCCGTTCAAACAGGACAGAGCGGGCGCTCTGAAAAGGAAAATACGCCAGGACGTATCATCATCTCTCGACCTTATCAACCAGCGAAGGGAGGAAGAGTTGTGAAGGGCAGGGCAACTTCAACGCAGAGGCCAAAGACGACAGCCGGTTCATGACAGGAAGAACGCATCCGAATGAGAAGCAACAACATCCTGGCGAAGCCGATTCGTTACGTTTTGCGAATAACGCCGACGCCCGCTGTACCTGTCACTCTTCCGTGGGGGCTGCGGCCTTTCACAAAGATACCTCACCTTCCGCAGCTGGACCGGATTTGCATCGAAGATCCACGGTACCGCAGATATTGCTTCATCCGAAGCGATCTCCTCAAACGCTTCTACTAACTTCACGCCATACAATAATCACCAACTACAAGCCAAATGAGGCCCTGTGAGGTGGACGCGCCGTTTCGATGTGTCGTTCGCGAGATCGAGGACCAGACAACCGCCTGGATCACCGCGGAAAGTCCGTCGGAAGAGGTGAAGACATTCTTCAGAGCCTTCGGTAGGCACATGCAGGCACGTCATCACCTATGCGTGCCTTTGTTGGCAGCCATCAGGCCAGGACTCCTAACAGCGATACGAAATGGATCCTGTTGGTCCCGCGGCGAGGTAACCGAGGTACGAGCAGGAGTGGCCACCATCTTCCTGGGGGATTGCGGTACAAAGGTAGATCGAGAGATCAGCCAGATTTGGATACTGCCGCCGCGTTTCCGGACCCAACCTTGGCAGGCGATCCGAATGGTCCTTCAAGGCGTCCGCCCACGCAACAACCGCCCCGTCAGGAAAATAATCGCTTTCGCGAAACATGTGATGGAAAATAGGAGCGGTTGTGTCGTGAATATAACAACAAGAGAGGACGGACACATCGAGGGGCGCCTGCTCCTTGACAGGCTCCCGAACCAACCACCGCACGACGTCGCTGAGGGATGGCTACAATTGGGCTATGCAGTCCCGACCTGAACTTCACCTAGCAATAAGTACACTACACTACACTACACTCGTCATTTTTTTTCTCTTCTCTTTTCTTCTCTTTCATTTTATTTTTTTTTTCATTTCATTTTTTTTTCTCTTCTCTTTTTCTTTTTCTCAAAGTCTATTGTATCTAGGACGTTTCCTTCCTGATGAGAAAGCATCACGCGAACCGCGATGTTTCTTCTTGGTGGGGAGATGTTACGGATGACGAACCGTCTGGCAGGAACCGTCCTAGATAAACGAACAGAGCCATCCTAGATAAATCTACATAGCTGTTTAGTTTAGTTTAGGGCCCAAACATACGCACGACCAACTGGTCATTGACAAAATACGAATGTTCACTCAAAGGGTACTGACAAGTACCACCCGTCATTGCAGGGGTATATAAGCCCTTGCATTTCTACTCTCGTGGGCTAGTACTGTCGTAATCACGAATCGTGTCGCGTCGTGCTGCATCTCGGAAGTCAACTACCAGTGAGATCGGGCTAAAGTTCCCCTTCGAATCAAAAGTTAACCGTATAGATTCCGCGAGTTCGGTGTAAAATCTATTAGGCAGTGATAAGATTGCTCCGAGACCCCCGTATTGCCAGTGCGTCAACACCGTGCATCTTACAATTAGTTAGTTTAGGTAATATCTTCTTTCAACTCTTTCTATTCCAAATTCAATCCATTCGAGACAATTACACAATTGTAACACGAATTCTTATAATCAGAATATATTTGTGTTCTTTGATAATTAACGCAAATTCATTAAACCCATAATTATCGTCCAATATCCTAATTGAGTAATTGAACGTCCCCACACGATACAATCTTACCGCTCGGATTGTATCATTAAATTATACTAGTTACGAGGCTTATTAACTATCCTAACAGCTCCCTGATTTCGCATCAGGTTCGTCTGTGTTTTTATCCAACCTCCCAGCGACTCCCCAATTTCGCATTGGGTTCGTCCGCGTCGTTCTACAATTTCCTAGCAGCTCCCCGGTTTCGCATCGGTTCGCCTGCGTTTGACTCCATTCCTAGAGGCTCCCTGACTTCGCGTCAGGTTCGTCCTCGCTGTCTATAATCCTAGCAGCTCCCCAATTCCGCATTGGGTTCGCCCGCGTACCTTTAATTAACAAATTGATACCATATTCCTCGTGCAACAACACTTCGCCGGCCACACGTGCTGCCCGCGGCCCTGGTTCGTAACAGTTTCACAGCAATAGACAGTGCATTATTTTATGTTTAATTAAAGGACAACAGCATTTATCATTTTATTGGTACATTTTTTAAATATTATTAATTCTTTGTATGTTTGTTTTTAATGTACGCCCAAATAATCTTTCAATAATCATATTCACGATTTCATTTTTGCTGGAGGTGCATAATGAAAATAAGATATAATAATTTTAAGGTAGAGAATATTGCATCGAGTTTTTGCAAACCGTGTAAATATTAGTAAAAGCCTCCGGCAGCTATATTTTCCATTGCACCTGTCACCTGCTCTTATTGCTTGACCAATTGATGCAAACCCGAGTGCAGCGCACGACTAAAGTGCACCACAAGCACGCTCGGTTCTTGTGAACACGATACCCTTGTTTTTACGACGTTCTTCGCGTGGCACATGCCTCTCGAAAGGTGTACAATTTTTTTCCTCACTAAGATTTACACATCGAAATTCACTTGGTGATAATTCATTTGTTAATGAAGCAGTACGAGTGAAAAATTCATGATTCAGAAATCGAAAGACTGAGATATCATCGTTTTCATGTCTAGGACATCGTACATCCACTTTGGTCTAAATATCATGTTCAATTTGTGTAGAAACTGATATCCTTCAAATTTATATCGAATCTAGAAATAAACAATACTACATTTTCATAAAAATTTGAATAATTAGTGGAATAGTAAAAATATAATAACACTTCAAGTCATCAAACCGCAGCCCAATTTCGGTACATATAAACATTTTATATCATAGTTATATAAATTTAATTTATGTCTGCAATGATTTACAATAAAAAGTGTATACGAAAGCGTAATAATTATATACATAATACAAATGTTCAATAAAAACATTTTGTATTTAAATGAATGAATGAATTGAGAAAAAGGAGAGATGTTGTTCAGAATTCAGAAAGATTATATAAAATTTATAATGGATAATACTCTCTTTAAGAAAGAATAAAAATTCTTCTCGTTTACTTAATTCATAAATAAAAACTATATAGCAACTTACGTCGATAGGGTAATGAGGGGGATAATTGGAGTTCGCAGTGATGTAGAAGAAAACGCTAACTGTAACTTCTGGTTCAGGATAAGCTGCGGTTGGTACACTCCAAATAGCTTCATATGTGTAAATGTCTGAACCCATTTTGCGTTGCATGCCAATAGAAGTTGAACGAAACATCCAGTCTTTTAAAAGCTACAGCAACGTACAAATCACAGGTGGTTTAAATAGTCTTGAAACATTTTCTATCCAAATATACAGCAACTCCTACAAATATCTACGAAATTGTTAATGATACTAAAAAATATTGCAAATATAAATTAAAAATGTTTTTGAGTTACGTAGAATCTGAGACTTGACTATCTTTTACACATAATGTTATGAAATTATATATACAAAAAATACTTGATGAAGATAATCTTTAATTATATCATATTATTAGTTATCATCGTTATATATAATTAGTACTGGTAATGTATTCCATGATTCCATTTCCTGAATCAAACTGTTCAGACCACTTTGCCTTGTAAGGTTTCCACAGGTGGGCCATACATTTCCAAACTGACCCATTTGCCGCATACTCTTCCCGGTATAGTCATCATAAATAAGCGTTCCCTGGTTAGTTTGTCAACAATGTTTCAGTATTATATCTGAGAAAATTCAATCACTCTGTTAGCAATCGTTGCAATACATATATTCCATACAAACCATGTTACTAATCACTTCCATAACATTTTCAATGACAGTTTGAAGGAGACTTTCACAAAACTTCGTTATGGTAAGGTAACGATCATAAATATAATAACTTCCGAATAGGGACGGATTAGTCAACATAGAAGGTTCATTACCAAACAACATTTTTGTTTTACAGGAAAAACGGATAAACGGTTAACAAGAATGCGTCATTATCTAGATTTTCGATAATTTATTTCGTCGAAGAATTACGTACATTTGTCTTTGCAATCGTGTTAAAAAAAGAAGCGTTAAAATCGTCGCTAACGCGCTTCCGCTCGTGCGTGTTTATCTATTACTGTGACGATTACTCATGACATACATACATACATACGTCTATAGTTGTATACAACATAAGAATATACGGGAAAAACGCACGCACAATTAAGTTAGACGAAGACTCGAATTTTAGACAAATAGTTGTTTATAGCATGATATTAAAACTTATTGTTAGGAGTTAGCAGTCGCTCTTCAAGTTATTAGCATGATCGTGTTGTGATCGTGCAGCCTTCGTCGACGCTTCCAAGCCTGTCACGGCAGCGAGAACTTGAAACAAGCTTTCCATCAGTCTACTAAATATCTCCGACATCTCATCGTCTTTCCGTGTCACCACAAAAATATCTATAACAGGAAGCATAACAATTAACTGCATATATAATACAGTCGGATAATTGCATATGTTCATGCCCGATTTGAAAATGAAATTCAATGGTTAAATTTTAAAGAATACAGCTTCGTTAATCAATTATATCAAGGCTCGGAATTACTTATACGTACCGAGAAAAGCCCGACCGAGAAAATAGGTCGTCGCGAGTAAGTAATTCCGAGCCCTGAATTATACATATATATAGTCACCTTCCTTTTCTGCAGTTAGAAAAAAATGGTGACTTATGCTCAGTAGTGTTCATCCATTCTTACCAGATCTGTCTTGTCCTAGGTACTTGCAGTACATGTTAACTGCAGTTGTCACGTCATCGTCATCGTGGAAGGGATCTCCAGGCCACTGAGCTCTGTGTAGTCTTACAGCCTCGAGTGCAGCACACCATCTGGCATTTCTGAGTAACTCCGCGACACGGGCAATTTCTTCAACGGCGCCTGCTCCAGGTAAGGGACTGGGACTAGGCGTTGGGGTTGGTGTGCCTCTCTCGCTTTCAGTACTCTCTTCGAGCGCTCTACTCAAAGCGCTCTTCATGCTCGCAATTTCCGTAGATATATCTTGAAGCGGGATTTGCACGTTCTTCGCGGCATTCATTAATGTACCCAACATCTTATTTGAAGCTTCGATTAGAAGCAGAAGTTGAAGATGAAGCTTGTAAAGTGCTCTGCCCAGGTCCAAGAACATTTCCTCAAGACCGGCCTCTGTGGTATGACCGCCGCCTAATGCTCGGAGCTTTACTGCTGCTTTGGTAGCTTCCAAACACTGAATAAGATGTATGTATTATTAACATTTTAAATATCTAATAAGTGGTTCTTGCACATTACTCATTGAAACACTTACTTCCGTAACATGATCCTTTTTATCTAAGAACGTCTCTAAGTGTTCCTGAATCTCTAGCATCCCAAACCGTAACGACTCGTTCAATCTTTGATTCGCGAATATACCGATAGAAAACCAAATCAACGGTGGCTCAGCTTTTGTGCTGAGCAAATCTGCGTGACTAGTTAAGTGATAGCCTAATTGAGTGGAAGCGGGACTGCCGTTACACAATAAGGCACTGGCTTCTCGCGTGAGAGTAACAGACTTAGTGCTCTCATCCTAATGACAACAAGAGAACGTAGACAACATCATAACACCCTAATAGCGTGTAAGTTAAAAATAGGTCGTATTTACCCTTAGAATTCTACTTAATAGTTGGAAAAAGTCTAGCGTGTTGTATAGAGATTGTGTGACAAGACTTTGAATTTGTTGTCGCCACACTTCTTCAGCATCGTCTCGCACGACTTGTCTAAAAGGCATTAGTGCTGAGAGATTTGGTGATGCGTTACAGGGTGTTACATCCCCTAAATCTCCAGCGCTGGAGCCACTGCAAACACGCGATGAATATAAGTTAAGTACAACTTTCCTATGCTCTAAGTGGAAACTTACGATGTGTCAGACCTTGTCGACGAATCGTGACGGGTGCGGGTCGGTATTAATGAAAGTGAAGATGGAGGGAACATTCCAGGAATATTATTTGCCTCCTGGCCTGCTCCCGATCCACCAGGTACTTCGTCTAGAGGTGATTCTGAACCTGCCTCATCATCTGATGATTCCTCGGCGACTCCCCGCTGGAATTTCAATATCGTATTCGTTGACACGATGCCAATTAATTCACAAGTTCTTACCAATTTATTTCAATCCACTTACTCGGCTAGTATGTTTACTCGATGACTGTGTTTTCTCGCTTAAACTTTCCTCAAATTGCCTCAGACTTGACTCTCTTTCTTCCCCTTCGCTCAGAGGGCGTCTCCTCACTCCCCAATTGAAGTTGTCGGTACTTTCACCCTGAAAATTGAGAAATAATTTATATTGATTGCTGTGAAAGACGTGTAAACTAATATTGGCAAAGAAAATGTTTACCTCGACGCTTTCACTCTCGTACTCTAGGAAATCGAAGTCCTTGAATACACCAAACTGTTCATCATCCCTCCTCGAGCCTCCGCTCAAATCATTGTTCGCCCCGGACACTTCTTCAGTCGAGGAAGCCATGGACGATTGTCTTTCCATTAAATCGGAACTTTGACTGAATATCACCTGTATTACAAATTGCATGCTTTTAGTCGACTAACAAAGAAAAGAGAAAATGTAGCAACAGGATCCTTGTTGGCATGACGTTTCCACTTTTCGCTCTTTACTATGTGAGAATGTCGTGAGTTGTAGCAATTATAGTGCATGTATGTGTTCAATATAAATCGATTTACACTGATCTTATTTGCATAGTTGCTGATACAGCGATTATTCAATAGTTACAACAAATACACACGTACGATGTATTCCGATACAGTTTACAGTTCATATACGATTCGCATGCTGTATTAAAAAGTCTACTGCGCATCAATAATCCTACAACAAAATGAGACTGGACGTTCTTCGTCTCCAACGGTTTTGTGCAAGTTGAAACATTTGTACGAAGCGTATTAAAGCGTGGATATATATATATACTTGTACCGATAAGACATCACATACGAGTAAAAACAAAACAGTTTTGTACTCTCGTGAAAATGAGTGCAGACTGCATTTAAAGAAACCTGTTACCTTGCTATATAAGGTCATTGAACTAATGTGTTCATCCTAAAAAGGGGTACATAACGAAAATCAGTCTTAAGATGATATGATTCACAGGAAAACTACTGAATAGAAATGTATAGTTCAGATATACAGGGTGTTGTTTCGCTTATCTGATAACGGAAATATCTTGTGACGCACTGAAGTTACGAAAAAAATTTGTTTACAGAAATTGTTCGGTATGAAGGGTACAATCAACAAGTTTTTTTAAATGGAATGTCCTATTTTTTATACCATAGATCGATAGAGTATCAACTTCTAAGTATAATAGTGTTGGGCTTCGTATGTCCTACACCTAAAACTTAACGAGATATTATCCAAAGAAGAAAGAAGATTATTTCGATAATATCTCATTAAGTATTAGGTTTAGGACATATGAAGGTCAACACTATTATGCTCAGAATTTGATACTCTATCTTTCTATGGTATAAAAAATAGGACATTCCATTTAAAAAACTTCATTTGACCTTGAAATCCCCCCCTCCCCACCATTTTAGTCCTCAAAAAAATTAGACTATATGATTGTACCCTTCATACCGAACAATTTTTGTAAACAAATTTTTTTCGTAACTTCAGTGCGTCACAAGATATTTTCGTTATCACATAAACGAAACACCCTGTATATTTGAAAACGCTTGCAAACGCGTAACAACTTACAGATGGGCTCTTTGGTAGTCCAACACGTTGGCCGCATGTTGTTAGAAGATTCACCAAGCATTCTCTGACGCGTCCCTAAACAGAAAGCATTGTTAGGTTCGATCATCGACACAGATCTTTTTAATATTATTGGTAATCGTCGCACCTGTGACATCCATGGTCGTTTCCAACCAGCAACCGCATTACTGTCAGCTGGTGACAGAGACACCGAACATCGAGGAGAGCTAACTGATTTTTCCTCCACACCCTGACGTATTAGCCATCGTCTACCAATTACAGGTGTTTGAGACAAGTCAAAAGTGAAATCCATAGTCCTTCCTATTTTTAAACACATCGTTTCAATTAAACGTAATATTAAACTCTCTCCTAAAACGAAAATTTCTAAAAAAATAAACATAATAGTATCATAATATAATTGCGACAAGTGCTTTTTACCTTTATTTCAGACAAAGAATATTTGAAAGTTTGATAAATTTCGTGATAGACGATTGAACAACAAAACTTCTAAAATAACCATACATAGTAAATTTTGTTTAAAAAAAATAATAACTGTGTGTATATTTTCAGAATATTTTACATTTTCTTCTTATTATTATTTTTATCGCAACCTGTGCATCATTGAATAAGTGATCCATGCAGTGAACGTGTTCCGCATTGTAAGAGGAAAAAAAGAACTTAATGACTTGAATACATTTATATTCATGCAACATATATAGTTTTTAAGGAGCATCGTTTTACCGGGCAGTTCTTTTTTGGTAAATATCTCGGTATCGGTGAAGCTCGGATGCGGAGATGCTAAAGAAGATTCCCAAGATGAGCCATGCACTGAAGTAGGTGGTGCTACTAAAGTCGACGATCTCGTGACTACCAGTTTTAATATTTTAAGGGCCTCTTTCCAGTGTGGACCCTAGTATTATATCGTAACGTATCAACTACTCGCACAAAATGTTTCCAAATACAGTATATCTTTGTTATTTCCTCATCACTTCTAGAGTCTAGTAAAATAAATACATGAAAAAGTAACTTTTAATTTTTGTTAAAACTATTACAAACTTTCGGTCGCATGTAATGGCTCCATAACAAAGAAATGCTGTATTAAATACAACTTGCTACGATTTAGAGAACACCATTATACCTCAACGTATTTTGAAATCACTCGGAGAAGCTCGGTGTTGATTGGTTGCGCAGCTTGTGAAGCCAAATCAACGTAGTGCAGCATACAATGTATAATACTAAGCACGGGCAACGCAACACTGCCTGGGCCTTTTTCCAGCACTTCCACCAGGAAGGCTAGCATGTTGAAACTCAGATGGGCATACGTGTCATACAGATACTTGACAACGCACTTTGTCCATTGGAAACTTTCTTTGCTAAAAGTACGTCGACTGTACAGTGTCATGACGGTGCCCAAGTTCTCCAGTTTCTTCCCTTTTTCAGCACTCACCTGTTAGGAAGAATATTTTGGCTTTAGATGTTGAAACAGATATTATAGAGTAATAGTTATTAATAGACTGCGGATCTTGATGCATTTATGGCATATAAAAATTTTCAAAAAATGCTGGAATGTAAAATTCGACAGAATTTGATACGATTTTTATTTATTCCAGATCTACAAAGACTACTGCCACTAAAAATAAGATTTTAAAATTGCATAAACATCCGCAGTCTAGTTATTCATGATTTAATGTGTCTAAAATGTCATAGTTACTTGTGCAATGTTCTCAGCACTTCTGATGCACAATTCATTCGCATCCTCATAATTTAGAAGCATATAGGGGAGCAGTGACACAACATTCATTGGGAATGCGAGACTCTGGGTAGGATCAACAACCGGTAAGTCCAGTAAAGGGGTAAACTGCGATAGTAAGGTCACCACTGGCTCATATGTGTTCGGGCTAGTGCACCCTTTCAATAACAGTGCGTGTACACCAGGAAACGAAGTCCATCTTAGTTGCTGTTGCAATTTTTCCACTTTGTCCCTAGCATCTGGCCGGTCTAATGGTAATCGATGAAGTACTCGACTCAGCAATCTTAGTGCCAAAAGAAATTCGTGTTCGTAATCTGATTCGAGTAGAGATACGGATAACCAAAAGAGTTGTGCCAGAATTGTCATCTTATCGTCCTGCGTTGCAGAATCGCCTAACAGCTTCAAGGACTGTGCTGATCTCGATCGGGAGAGATTAGAATTTGGATATTTGTTACATCTGTTGTCCAATTCTGTAACAAAGAGAAAAATTATACTGTATAATAGATCATGTACAAAATAATATGATAATCAAGAAGCTTATTGAAAGGCTTCCAGTAGCTAAGCGTTGATCTCACGCAACAAATGATTACGAACCTTTTATTTCACTGGTTGCCACATTGCCACCACTTGATTTCTTCATGCAATAACTGACTGAATAACTTGTGCTTCGTGTGTGACCACCTTGATTCAGATGCGAAAACATATGAGGACCAGCCGGGTATCCATTTCCTCCTCCTGGACTACGTTTGCCACCGATCAAACAACCAGATGCTGGATCTTTGTTGTTCAGATTTGGAGTAGATTTAAATATTTCTTTCATAAAGTCCAGAGGTCGGAAGTCCGACTCCAAGGAATCAACAGCTGCTTCCAGTGTCAATAATAATTCCGTCACGTATCCCTGGAGAAACATTGAAAATGGAAAACCGTAGACGTTAAAAAAAATTATTGTTATAGTACCTGCATGTCCTCGCCTTGTTCGGCAACAGTTTCTACGAGTCTGGATAAAATATCCGATAACATGCGAGATGTAATGGGAACTCGTAATGCTCTGAAAACCTGGAGAGATCTTCCCGCATAATGTCTAGACGAACAGGACAGACCTAACTGCAGCGCAGTTTGTGCCCACCGTTGACTGACTAGCGCATGTGGTAATGAATCTCTGAAGACTCTTAACACGTGCCGCAATAATACTGTTAGCTGTTCTGCACTGCGAACCCACCATACTTTGGCGGTCATGTCTTCATAATTCCACAATGGTTGATGTATTCTACCGAAGGAAAAATATTTAGAATAAAGTAACTCTCATGTCAAGTATACAGTCTCAATCCTCGAGGTTTTTCGATGTGAGCTGTATCCTTTTCAAAGTATTTCCCCATTGTTGTATAGCTGCAATATTTGCGAAACGTTGGGAAAATAATTTCGAAAATTATAAGACAAAATTTTAAACTTATGGTAGAAGAATTATTTTGGACCTATGCTGAAAACTATATGATGTCGGACCGGAGAAGCCTCAAATCTATGTTATGTTAATTGTGTGCATATACCTAGAAGCAAGGAAATTTATCAGAGATTTGATGACATCTTGGATCGGCATGTTAGGACCAGGTTGCGGGCCAATCCAATTATTAGCATCATCCGGTGTAACTATGACAGGTGGTACGGTACTTGTCGATCCGGTAGCAGGTGTCCAATTGGTACAAACAGATGACTCTGAAATGATATATCAGATTATAAACGAAGTCTTTATATTTATAACTAAAAAGCAAAGATTTAGACCTAGTGAACCCAAAAAATATTTGGAATCCTCACCGTATGCATGCGAGTTTGAATAATCTTTGCAGCCGTCCATGACCGCCGGATTCACATGGTTCATTGATGTTGGGGGTGTTGACATTGAATTAAGAATTGACGAATGCGTGGGTGTTCCACTATTTGACGGTGGAAACGGTGGTGGAGGAGGAGGTGGTGGTGGTGGCGGTGTTGAAGTAAATATTGAAGATTCGGGTAGCGGAGGTGGTGGTGGTGGCGGGGGAGGAGGTGGAGGTGGAGGAGGAGGAGAAGAAGAAGGTGGTGGCGGTGAAGATGATGCTGGCGGCGTGGTTGGAGGAGGCACCGTTGGTGGGCCATAAAGATAACTGTCAAACTCTGGATCAACCTCCGTGAAGTTGTGCTCTAATACTGGCAGAGCTGGGGTAGAAAGACCTAATCCCAGCTGTTCTGTCTTTGAAGCCAGCAACACTCGCGCTACACCCAGATGATCCCGATGATCTCCGAGGACAACTAACAGATTCAACAGCAGGCAACGACAGTGGTCTCTCACTAGAGGTCTCGAATGGTCCAGTCCCAGGAAAACTATGTGCAACATCAGAGGCACGTGAATAGCCCAATCGAGTTGTATGCCGTCGACGACAACGTCGGTGAGCAACATTACGGCGATGTTACACCTGTAATTGGAGTTAAATAATCTCTCGATTCGTATTTTAGTGTATAGCTAGAAGATTTACACGAGTCCAGTTGCTGGATCCGGCGATTACATTGTATTGGTATGAAAACACTGTTTACATTATTCCAATTACGATCTACAGGTGGATTGAATCATTAGGCTTAGATGCTACTGGACTAACGTAAACCGAGTTTAAGTCCACAAGTGATACCGAATGTCGTAGTATCTGACCTGTGAAAACCACTTATTGGCTGAGAACTGTCCGGCAGGTATTCCGTCAAAGGTGCAAAATATCCACCATATTCAGGCATCGGTAAGGGATGCGGTTGCGGAATATCGAACTTCTCTCCACCACAAGAAATTTTTCCGTTCACTCCTACGGGACCATTGCGCGTCCCGTAGCAGGACTCGTCAGCAGTCAACTGAAAGTAGACGAAGATCTTAGTGACACGCTCTTTATATTAATTTCAATTAGGCATTGATTTGTTGCTAGACGTTAGAGAAAAACTGGCTACCGCTTTGGGAGAAAGTCAAATTGGTCATTTCTTTATGTATACATCAACTTTTCGGTATCCTGAGATTATCATTGAAGTAGGTGCTTCTTTCTTTTGCACAGTAGTGTATACGCAACAAGCTAATAGATCATAATACCTCCGCCTCTGTCGTAGGAGTGGACAAATCATCAGGAAGAATCGGCGGACCGCTCGCAGTCCTCGTTTTTTCGACCCGTGGGGTTTGAAACCCAGCGAGCGCCCGTAGCGCTGTATCAGATTTCGACCTGTACACCAAAGAACTCGTCAATAGATCAAATACTGTGATCATTTCACTGAAAAATATGTTTTAGTAGGGTTTGCACGAAACTTACCCGGTCTTAACTGGATCTTCGCCGGAGTGTCTTTTCGTGTGGATGGTGCCTTTCTCGACTGCAAGGTCACGAGAGGGGTTGCCAGGATCAGCAGCCGGAGCATCGCTATGAGAAGAAGCCTTTCTCATGCTAGTTAGTCTATAAAAAGGCGGTGTCTCGGTTCTTTCAATCAAGCAATTAAGGGTTTCCACTGTTTGCAGCTCGGTCATCATTTCATCCACCAAACGATCTGGACGAGCTCTGGCTAAATACAGCACTACGCGCTTCGCCTGAAACATCAATGATTGAGTATTAACTGTAACATCAATTATTTTGTCGCGTTTAAAAAGTTTTCATCAATTGAAGAGGATATAACAGTATCCTTAAAGCTGCGTCCTTGAAGTTCCATCTAGTTATTTTGATCATAAATGCATAAAATCCGCAGTCTAATCATATCACGTGCAAAAGATTTATTACATTTGTTAAATCAAACGTGTTATTTCCTTTGTAATTCGCGAATTCGTAACTAACAAATTTGGATATTGATAGGGTGTATTGGATCAATACAGGGTGCTCGTTTAAATAATGTATAAAAAAACATCGATGTCCTTAATAACTCCGAAAAAATAACTTTCGGAAAAAATATTCTTGCCAGATATTTGGTATAGGAATAACCTGAAGAGATATGTAGGTGGCCTTACTTAAACGGACCACCCTGTATAAAATTTATTTTGTTAGAATGTGACAAAGAAGGAAGTTTCATTTGTTGTTAATGAATGTACTTATTGTGAAAGGAAAGAAGAAACTTACGTATGGTAGCAGTTCTTGCGGTGCCATTCCCGAGACGATAATCAAGTAACGAATGATTACTTTCAAATTGTTAGGCCAACAACCGCACAAGGTTGCCCATAGTTCTTCGGTTTCTTTAGGATGCTCGTCGGAGAACTGTATTAAATATATATTTATTATAGAATACATTTTTCTAGGATTATTATTTCATAAACCATTTTACAATACCTTGGCGGTTATGTAAAATAAATTGTTCAGCACCATTTCCGTTGCTTCAGCGCTGCCCCATCCTTCGCGTCTTGCTCCACCCCTTGACATGTCCGTAGCATAATACTGTAAAACACATATTTTCAAGTTATACATACAAATAGTTAATAAATAAATCAATGAACATGATTTTTGGGAAATTCAGCTACTAAACAAAATTTTGTCTTCCTCGAATGAAACTAAGGGTACGGATAGGTTATCTTGAAATTTTTAAGGGACACATTATTATTTGCAAATAAAAGTTAATCAATTCATTTATTTACCATTATAGTATTCATTTACAAACGGGATAAAGAATTGAAGGGCTGGATATTGTAAGGGTTGAAAACAAAAGGGCACTAGTGGAACATGTAGACAGTTAATAAACATCGTTTAAAAAATTTAATTTGGAATTTTTTAGGAATAATAAGAATTAATTAGAGTAAATAAGAATAAATCTTCTTAAAATAAATAAGAATTAATTAATTTATTTATTTACAATGACAGTATTCATTTACAAAAAGAAATAAATAATTGGAAAGGCTAGAGATTGTAAGGGTTGAAAATAGGGGTGAAAGTGGAACACATCGGCAGATAAAAGTCGTTTCTGAAAGAGATCAAATAACAGGGGGCGTAGCTCAGATGGTAGAGCGCTCGCTTAGCATGCGAGAGGTACCGGGATCGATGCCCGGCGCCTCCAGTACATTTTTTTTCAATTTTAAACAAAATTTTATAATTAAAGAAAAATGTGACTCTGTAAGACTTCAAACTACACTTTAATTGAAAAAAAGATAAGCTATATTGGATAGATCGTGGATGTTTCTATTAATTATTGTTCAGTAACAGGGATTTAATTGAAGTTTGTGTGGTCTATGGTCTACTTTAGTAAGCTTAATTCATTCAGAAATTTTTATTTCTCAATTTTTGCTGTTTGAATATCATCATACATAATTTTCAAAAATTTTAGATTCGTTCTTCGTTCGCGATTTTAAGGATATGGATATTTGCTTGGTAAGAAAACGTAGCTAAGGGAAAAGCTTACATAAAAATAAGACAAAATTGCATAGGGTAGATGTTAGAAAGTAGCAAAACATTAAGACATAGAAAAATGATAGAAAAGAAAATGAAATTTAGCAGAAGATTCAATATTAACTCTGAACCACAAAAAAAATGTGTCGCACATTGGTCACAAATTATTATATTTGACAGTTCTTTTATTTGCTACGAAAATTTACAGCCGTGTAGAGGATTCGATAGACACTATTTTAGGTTTACAGAAGGAACAATGGCCCCATATTTATTTTATGCAATATTATTATTACAGTAGAAAGATTATATCCAATTTCGTAATTTTTAATCAAAATGTCAATTGAGATAAGACATTTCTATTAAATACAGTGAAGAGAGTTTCGAATAGGTGAGTAAGCCTATATACCTAAATACTGTATTAATATTACTGTAACAAGTAATGATTTCAAATACTCTTCCGCTTATTATTTTAAGTATGCGAATGAGTTACTGAAGAATAAGACAATATGTATAATAACGGGTATGCAAATTTTGCTGAAACAAAATTTTCGTGTACCCTGTTTACCCTTTAAGAATTGTATTGTAACTCGTTCACAGAATGACGCAATTCCATTCGTGGAAAGCTATAAAGAGGAAGATCCAGTGGTAGAGGGACTATGGATGACCAGAATACAAATTACGTAAAAGTAGTACACAAGCAGCATACACATATTTACACTGTTAAGGGGCAGTCTTTCCAAGTATACTAGCTTAATCCATTATAAAAAGTAGATTAATCAACAATATAAAATAGCATTTCGATTAAATGAAATCAAAGGGGGCGTATTGTCAGATGGTACAGCGCTCGCTCAGCATGCGAGAGGTACCGGGATCGATGCCTCCCGGCGCCTCCAAAAATCTTTTTGATCCTTTCACCAAAAGTAGATCACACAGCATGCCAATAATGTCACCTGTGTTGAACCAGATCGAAGGGGGCGTAGCTCAGATGGTAGAGCGCTCGCTTAGCATGCGAGAGGTACCGGGATCGATGCCCGGCGCCTCCAAGATCCTTTTTTGATCATTTTACCGAAAAACAACCGTATGGAGAACTCAAAACGACAACGTCAATAATCCTGACGAAAATTTAGAATAATTTCTGAATCGGAGCTTTTTTAAATGCAAGGTAATTATTGATACTCATAGAACTCAAAATAGCCTCCCTATGAAAATGAACTACGTCGCGTGTCCTTTTGGAGTTATATTAAATTTCAAAATGGTATTCCCTAAAACTGATGATTTCTATGACTTATAAAAATTGAAAATAAAATTGAATTAAGGCTCTGTATGGTATTCTGCTGGAATCATAATTTACTCCAACGTAACTGTTCTCTAAAGAATTATGAATCCTATGATTGAAATGCATAATAATCAAAATGGTATTCCTACAAAATTGAGTTACGGCTCAGTTGTCCATCTGGAATTATATTAACCCCTTGCACTCGAATGGCGAATCTGAGGCACCACTAAAAATTGCCATACCATTATTCAAAACAGTTTTAACATTATTATTCTATAAATTGTAAAAAGCTCAACTGTTATATAAGAAAACAGGTTCAATTCGATGTGCACAATGTAAAAAAGATTACACACAACAAAAATCATCTGGGTTGAAACAAATATCTTGATTTTGGAATTCAAACAGCTTCGAGTGCAAAGGGTAAACTTCAAACTGCCATCTCTCTAAATCTCTAAATTCTCGCTGTTTGCAAACGTCCAGAGTAAGCCGATTGTTACAAGTGAAAAATGATTATTAACCCTTAGCACTCGTATGGTGACTACTGTACCACTATTCGAAATATATATCGGCACCTAATCACTAGACTGCGGATGTTTATGCAATTTTCAATTTTTGTAGGCGAACCTTAAGAAAGTGGAATAAAAGAGAATCTCATTTTCCGTGATATGTAGTAGTCTTTTTAGAACTGAAATAAATTAAAATCGTACTAAATTCTGTCATAATTTATATGCTAGCATTTTTTTAATATTTTCAAAAGCCGTAATTGCATAAAGATCCGCAGTCTACTAATAACTTATTAAACATTTAGGTATTGTATGAAGTATTATACCAATTTCATACCCATAGAATTTTTAAAATCATAGATAGAGAATGGAAATATTCTAGCTAGGAAGAAACGTTTAATTTTCCAGTTAAAATAGCTTCGAGTGCAAAGGGTTAAACAAAGGTGGTACTACCACTCTTAACTCAAGAGTCAACAGATCATTCGAAATAAGCGACTATATCACTCATGTAGAGCAAATAATCGCTGGAAGAGGAGGGAATATTCACTCTAATAAAAGATATTAAATAACAATGGTTCTTGAACACTAAACCTACCATCACCAATCAAAATAACAATCCAGATATTTTATTTTACGATTATTGATATAATAAAAATAATTTCATTCATGCATTCATGCATAAAGTCTAAATAAAATCAATCTTCTCATTTTTATAAGGGAACATGTATCTGTTACTTTGAAGGCTCGGTAGGTTTAGTGTTAAAGAGTATTTTGGTGCATTTAAATGAAACTTTTATGAGTATCAGTCGAGACTGAATGATTTTAGAAATCACACTTTAAAAAAGGGAAAATTTTTAAAATAAAAAGATATCACCCTTTCAGATTTAGAGTGAACTACAGACGAATGTGGTTCAAAATGGTACACAGACAAATACAGGATTGTACTGCAGATGTATGCAGGAGAATTTGAAGGTTTTGAACCTGTTGCCAAACACAATGTACAACTAAAATTGAAAACTCAAAGCAACATTCGAAGGAATCGAAGGGGGCGTAGCTCAGATGGTAGAGCGCTCGCTTAGCATGCGAGAGGTACCGGGATCGATGCCCGGCGCCTCCAAAAATCTTTTTGATCCTTTCACCAAAAGTAGATCACACAGAATGCCAATAATGTCACCTGCATTAAACCAGATCGAAGGGGGCGTAGCTCAGATGGTAGAGCGCTCGCTTAGCATGCGAGAGGTACCGGGATCGATGCCCGGCGCCTCCAAGATCCTTTTTTTGAACTTTTTACCGAAATTTCAATGAAATTCGAATCTCATAAATCTCAAATATGAAACAAATCCCGAATTAAATTCGATAAAAACTTGATATCAATGGTCTAGTACCCACTTTAATCTTTTGTTTCACTTCTTGCGTGCCATGTCGGTCACATATGGGTGAGATTAATGCGTGGTTGGGGTCAGAAATTCATTTCAATTGAGTGATCGAATACATAGAGTTTTATTTGGCTTTTTACAAATCCAAAAGGTTGGAAGTAGTATCCACTGTGATACAAAATTTCATCAGTTCTGGTCATCGTCCTGTGGTTCCATCCAAAAATGGTACTCTATTTAATCTAATATGTAGATTCCAAGTTAAACGAGATTGAAATCGTACATGAATAGCCTGATAATCACCTTCACTTTTTGTTACAATTGTGATTACACCATGAAAAAATAAAATTATTTTCATATTTATATTTTCAACATAAAAATATGATTTGTTGGGTCCTAAGGATTCCTATTGACTTCTTTACCGAAAGTAGCACACGAAGAAAAAACAAACCAAATGTCACTGATTCAAAATTGGTACACGAATGAAATCGAATCGAGAGTCATCAGATCTCAGAAAGGTACTATAATCAAATAAGGATCAAAATGGTACCTGACTAAAATTAACCCTTTGCACTACTTTGTCGAGTGTGATACGACAACTTACATGTATTTGGTTCTTCGGTTATGTATTTAATTGTCTAATGTTTTAGTTAAAAGCAAATATAAGTTCCACAATATTTATTCCACAATATTATTAATATATTTAGTAGACAACATTGGTTAAAATAAGTAGCAGTCAAGGAACTGTCTTCTGAAGTAAATTTCAAATAAAACACTTAAAATATGTAGAGAGTTGTTGGCAACGAAATCGAGAAATAATTCGAAGTGCAAAGGGTTAAATAAGGGACAAAATGGTACCTGACTAAAATCAAATAAAGGGCAAAATGGTAGCCGGTTAAGATCAAATAATGGACAAGAAGATTGGCAAGAATAAGTAAAATAAAATTTGAAGATCACGTCCTAAAATCTCGACTCATTTACCAAAAGTAGCACACAAGGACAGCAGAAAATGGCATTTAAAGGATAACAAACCACAGGGGGCGTAGCTCAGATGGTAGAGCGCTCGCTTAGCATGCGAGAGGTACCGGGATCGATGCCCGGCGCCTCCAAATATCTTTTTTGATCCTTTCACCAAATGTAAATCATACCAAGCAACAATAATGGCACCTGCATTGAACCAGATCAAGAAGAACGTAGCTCAGACGGTAGGACACTCGCTTAGCATACACGACAGGTACTGAGATCGACGCCCGGTGCCTTAAAATATTTTTGTTTTTAACAATGTATCAACACTCGAAACAGTTTTTTTTTTATTCGACACACATCACACGTAAAGCTACAACGCCCTTTGAAAAGTCGTTTTAATTATGCCGTAGAGTGTTAATGAACGATCGTTCATGAAGCTTATACCAGGAGTCAATTTGTTAATTGGTTCGCGTTTGAAATTTATTGTAGCTTGTTGAATGCATTACCTGATAATAACTCAATGGATTAGATGGCGGCGGTACATTGGGGTCAACCAGTTCCATATTGTGCAGCCAGGGTAACAAATATTGGAGTAACAGCTGTCGTACTTCTCTTCTAGCTGTTTGAAACCTGTGCGTAATTTCTGAAAGCGATGCATAACCGATGTAGGTGTTATAGTGCACGAGGGATACGCACATTTGTTGGCGGTTTTCTTAGTGAATTATTAGTTGTATTTCCACGCGGCTGCAGCATGGTATTTAGGTCAGTCTGCCTTTCAACTCATTTCCGCGTGCACGCGCATAGTTTCGAACCTTTTGTTACTCAACGCTAGATTTACGGGATCCGCCAAAATAGCGGATTCTAAATTCCTTAATTTACTAAAAATGCAAGGATGCATTCGTGAAGAATTCAATAGATTTATTTCTGTGGGCACACATTACAATAAAAATGGCTGTAAAATCTAAATAAATACATTTTTCTTATTTTTATAAAGCTATGTAAAATAGACACTTCCAGTGCTCCGTAAACCTAGTGTTAGACATGTATTATTTTTATCGAGCGCGTGTTCTTTGTTATTATCAATATTTCTCTTTTAACACTAAACCTACCGACCATCAAAAGTGACTGATGTGTATTATAAAAATAACAAGATTCAGTTTATTTATATTTTGTGCGATTTTTACTATAATATACAGGGTGTCCCACATAACACTTTTCACGATTTTTCAATGTACTTGCGATAATCTGACAAAGAAATATTTTAACCAAAGTTGATCAGTCTTCGATTGGCTATACATTACAATAAAAAAGGCCAGTTTCATTTTTTAAAATGGCACTTTGTATTTTTGACTTAACAGTATTATAGCCCTTATCAAGACGAATTTAACGACCTAATATATCATGACCTTCGGATGACCTTGAAATACCATTTTAAAAAATGAAGGTGGCCTTGGCAATAATTAAAACGAAAATTTTCGAACTTTTTTTATTGCAATGTATAGCCAATCGAAGACTGATCAACTTTTGTTTAAAATATTTTTGTCAGATTATCGGAAGTACTTGAAAAATCGTGAAAAATGTTATGTAGGACACCCTGTATACTGGAGGCAAAAAATATGTTCAATAAATTCCCATGAAAACCCTTTACAATTTCGATAATGGTTAAATAAAAAATCTAAAATGGGTCATTTCAGCCTTCGTGGTAGGTTTAGTGTTAAAAATATGAATATATAACAATTGCACTGTGGATTTTATGCATTTATGGTAAAAATGAATAGATAAAGCTTCAAATAATAACAATTGTATAAATATAGTACGTGAAAATATTTAAAATTCTTTACATTAGAAATAAACTTCTAATTGCTTTCTTTTTCCCGCAGATGATACATAAACATTTTATTTTGCATAAAGATCCGCAGGCTAATAATAATGCCTGAGCGAAATTTCAAATGTCTTCTACGTGAAGTTTAAGTATTACCAATCGATGGCAGTGAACATGTCAGCTTCTGCAAGTATGTACATTGCTGGTTCAACAGTGTTGGACAACACCATTTACAATCATTTACCGGGACAACTGTTTGAGTTCCGTATGACAAATCATATTTACTATGCAAACACGCAAAGTGAACCAGAGTAACTGGTATTAGGTTCAGTTATAAATGGATGAATTATTTCTAGCTGGCTGCTAGCAAAAGGTTCGAACTGTCCAATGGCGCTTGTAAGTGCAAAACTTAAAGATCGTTCGAAAATAGTTATGGATTTACAGCCATACAGTAGTAAATCACTTGGGCAGTTTTCATTTATAATGTTCATTATGTACCTTAACAAAAAATAAATGGAAATCATGACTAAATAATTAATTAACGTATTTACAAAAAATTTCGTAATTTTCCAACTAGGAGTTTCCGATTGGCTAATTCTAGATTTTAAATATGAAACAATTTGTTACGTAATTTTCTTTGAGAAGATACTCGCATCATTTATGTAAATTCTGGGCACAGTTCTAAATACTTCTCCATCAAGATGGCGACAAAAGTTAAATTACTGACTTTGGTATTTGTTTATTCGCCCTATTAAACTTTCTTTGACTCTTTTCCCTTTACAAATTTGGAAACGAGAATAATATAAAACAGTATGATAGAAAGTAACGAAAAATAAAATTTTTTGTGAACGTAATTCTTGCATACATCTTGTTGTTATGCATGATAGAATACAATTATTTATACATTTATCCTTTTTTAAGCGTTAAATCTCTGTGTAACAATTATTTTAATGAACTTCAACAATAATGGATAACTTTTTCCTCAAGAAGACATTACCTATTTATTACCAACATCAAAGCAAGCATCTGATCTTTTGTACTTTCCTTCTACTTGTATTTATGGCTTTCCCGTTGTGATAAATAATAATAAATAATTGAATGGGAGAACAGCCTCACAATCACCAGGTAATAACGTTAATAATAATTGCAGATGCAGAGAGACATATGTAATAACACAAATAACAATATTAACATATGTCAACTAAAAAAATATAGAATTAAAAAATATACTAATAAGAAATAGAGATTTGTCAAATAAACGTTTTATAGCTTATTTTGCATGTATAAAAAAGTTTCACTCACTTTACATACTCACAGTATGTAAAGAGGAAGGCTAAAAAATGATTGATTTGTAATTGAGTCAAACAAAAATTACAGCCCAGGTCTCTCCTATAGGCTGAATGAACTCATTGAGAAGCTTCTCATAAATCCAAAGCACTATCGTCGCACAGTGAGCTAGAATTCTTTAAAACCCGGAATAAATTCATAAATCTCTTACTGACACATCTTTACTTATAAATAGGACAATTTCTGGGGTTTTGGGGTCGCAGATTGCGATTATAGCATTATTTTCTTGTTAGAATGAGAAACTACCCTTACAAAGGATGTTTATGCTATCGAAACAAGGCTTTGCTACTTGATTTAGAATGCAATTTTAAGGAAATAATATCATACAAACATGGCCTGAGAATTCGATAGCTAAAAATGTGTTATAAGTTGAGTATAGTAGTTATTACAAGTTGTGACAATATAAACGCGGTCAACTAGAAACTTTAATATAAAATCGGCAGTATTATGCTTCCGGATTTTGAAACCAAAAATTGTGAAAAAAATCACTGTCGTGTCTGCTAATAGGGAGAATGTTCACGAATTTTTTCGTAATTTTTTATTGAGTGGAACAGAAGAAATAGACCACAATTCACCAAAACCAGATTCACCCTATAACTACCCTTACGATAGGGGTACCAACTCTAAACTTAAAGACAGCGGATTTTATGCATTTATGACAAAAATGAGTAGGTGTAATTTAAAACAGTAAAAACATTAAAAGAATTTATTATCAAACATATTAAAACTTTACCTACCGGAAGCCTATCAATAGGATTTACAGTAATTGTTCTGTATCAAAAGAAAGCATAGAAATTTTCTTTTACATTGCAATCTTAAATGAAACTATTAGATGACGTTATTGAGGGTGACTTGTTAGTTCACAATGAAAATTGCTGTTGCTATTGAAGGTTTCATTAAAAAGCGTTTACCCATGTACCATAGATTTTCAAAATTATGCAATAATCATCAGTAGGTAATGTGTTAAGAGAGAAAATGAACTCCTGTATCATTCCAGTTTGTTGCCATTCAAGTACGAAATATCTATTTAGCATAAAGACCCGTTGTCTACTTATCACAGAGGGATGACGAATGACCAAAACACAATTTGGTTTGAGGGCACTTTCAACTATTTCATCCGGCTATACCCTTCTAGTCCGGGTTTTTAAGACTCCAGCCCACCGTGCGTTGTCGAGTTAGCAAACGAGAGTACGTGTGTTAGTAGACGAGGCAAAGAACTTACCGCTGAACATGGGCATCGTGAGTTCCGGGTGTAATTGGGCGAGCTGACGCGAGAGATACATCTGATTGCGACAATAAGTGGTGGACAGGAGCACGTCCAAGGTGCCGCCCCTAATTGTGCCATTCGATGATAACCCGCCGATGGGATTACTCAGTTGTCCTGGCGCGGAAGTGGCCGTCGTTGATGAGCCGGCAACGAGATCGTCCTGGCCTGGAACAAGGACGGGATCAAATTGTATTAGACCGACGATATCACTCGGAAACCGATAAACGCTGCGAGTGTCGTTGAGACTTGCAAAAAGATGTGAACAGCCACCTAGATAAAAACAAATCAAACTAATCCTCCAGTACGCGGATCAGAGGTATTCAATTTTTCGAGTGCTTTTCTACATGATTAGACCGTGGATTTTTATGCAAAATGAGATGTGTCCAAGTCAATTATACGGAACAGAAGGTAGATTAAAATGTACTCCGTCTTTGGATCATTTCAACCCTTCGCACTCGGAGCTATTTTCACTCTAAAATTGAAATGGAAATTATTTCATACTTTTTAGTGCATTTTTCTAGTGCGGTTTTTCAAAGTCGGTTTAATTTTTTTTATACAATTTTTTTAAACAATAGGTCAGTTAATAATTTCCTAAAAGAACAGACTCACATTTATTTTCTACCTACATTATTTATGTTGAAGCTTAAATAATTTCAAATTTTGACCTCAAAGAAGGGAATAATATTCACAGTATATTCTGTTTGAGATCCTCATCACGAGTCTGAGTTACGATTTTGTGGGAAGTACTGTTTTTGTTTGCAGTAATTAATCCTTCGTGCTCGAATCTATTATAACTTCAGGAATTTCATTGTGCCGAGAAATTTCATTCGCCTCTGAACATTTTGTGTACAAAACTTTAATTGAGTGCAATTATCCACACTTTAAGTTTTCAATATACAATTTGTACGATGTAAACAGATCTATTAAGTTGAAAGTTTTCAAAATGGAAATATTTATTCCTAGGTTTATTCAATAACAAGTCACCTACAAAAAAAGTCATAGAAAAGAATGGGAAATATATTATTACATAAATGTTTTAATTTAAAAACGCTACGAACTTTGTTCCAACCCAAAACTAACTGAAAATTAACAAACATGATAAGAAAATAACATGAAAATTGTTTCAAATTATGATAAAAGTGGCACATTGAAGTCACCACCTGAGTGCGACACTTTTATAGTACTAAAAGACCATCATTGTTCTTCGTCACTTCACGTTTAAAGGCATTTTTTTGATTGATTTTACAGCATACCATGTAGGAAATCCATGATTTTTTCAATTCGGAAATTTGAAATAATCGAGCTTCGAATATTGACGCTCAACTTTTGTACATGCTCCTAAATAGACTTCTGTTACAGGATGATGTTAGCAATTAACAGGAAGCAGATAATACCATTGCTCATGTTTATAAATATAAACTCACAGTAAGCACAAGTATTTTTCCTGAAAACAAAACTTCGTACGCAAAAACTTTACTCAATATATTCGACTTATTTTTTCACGAGGAACCACCCCTGCCCCATTGTTACTGGAACACCCTGTATAGTTACTGTGAAGGTCAATTTAATGTCCTTTCCGATGCTGCAGAAAAACACGGCTTTAAATCTCACAGCGTACGAGGAACTCATTTTGATAAACGTCAGTTTCCTGAGAAAGTCAAGGGATAACTTTATGCAGCATTCTCCTTGAAGCGTCGCGGCGCGTTCCTCGTAGAGGAAAGATCTTAGCATAGTTTCATACATGTACAGAAGTTCGTAAAGTAACAGTGTAATGACTTTCCCGGTCGCGCTTCCACTAGCTTCATGTCATTCGCAGCAAATATTGTTCAGATGTCGCAGATTGGTATGTAGTTAATGGAATTAGTGAAAGTTTGTTTTCTAATAAAAGTTAGCGAAGATTTCATAATTTGTTTCACCCAAACATTTTCTCGTAGCTTCCACTTTCGTTTTCTATTTCAATCCATGATCTCACATTTTAATCATTGGATCTGATCCCTATAGCAGAAAATGGTTCAGAGCCACCACCAAAAATTGCTATACCATTATTCACAATATTGTTTAGATTATTAAATATGTTGGTATCTAATCAATTGCTGTAGATTTAAGTGTCCTCAAAATGAAAGAAATCGATGAAGAAATGTTTAATTTCCAAGCTCAAGTAGCTCCGACTGCAAAGGATTAATAGTAAAAATAGTTCTCGTTTAAATTATTCGATATGCGCATCTACGGGACAGTTCACTGTCGGTAGCAGAAAATATCTGCACATGGCAGTGGTGATTGAAGAAAAGAGAGATAAAATATAATTTCAGGAATAGTCCGGAGAGATATTCTAATCAAATAAAAAATTGTGTAGTCTGTTTTCATTAAAAAACGTATACTTATATCGAGAGCGAGCGTTGTGCGAAAATGAATTTCTTTTTCCGAAGCTAGACGCGAACAGCGGGAATTCGTATATTGCCTCGATGCGCAGAAGCTCGTTGCATCGTACTTTATCAAGAGCGGTTTCCGATGCACCATGCAGAAATAGTCGAGGCGGCATCCTGGTATACGCTAGTCAACTTCCTCGTCGCTATCTTTTTTAATAAGTAACTCCTCCAATTAAATAACTCAATAAATAACGAGAAAGGCCGCAAACATAAAGAACAGTTCATATAAATTCGAACAATAAAATATATTTGTCCAACTTAATATAAAGTTAACTCGAAGGAACATTGAAATTTCGTGTTATTTGTCTGCCATTGATTTTCGAATTGTAACAAGTGTGAAAGTGTGTCGTTCGACAATACAGTTAAACATTAAAGCGAATTCGATGTTGCAAAGTGCGAAGAAAACTGTGCAGAAAGTTTTATTGACCTCCGAAGAGGAGCTAGAATTTTCCGTGGACCAAAACGGACCTCGAGGATTACTAGAACACAGACCTCACCGATTCTTGAAGACGTCAATCGAATTTGGCAACAGTTCAAAATGATTTTTCGTCAAACTAATCAAATCTATGAGTCCCGCTACTACATTTCGAAAGTAACATGCCAAACACAATAGACAAATCCAACAATCCCAAAATTAAACAGACAAACGATCCCTAAAAACACGCTTGAGAAACCTCGCAGAAGATAAACTCGAAATGACAATCGAGCAACAAACATTAAACATCCAAAGTTGATCATCTTGACCAGTGTGGATGATGTTAAATTGAGAGCATAGACATTTTAATACCTTCTCCGATGAATGCATCTAAACAAATCTAAATGTACAAAAGCATTGTAGGCGAGACAACTTGACCAAAAAAGGCGAGTCTGCTGACAGGACAAGAAGGGATTCTGCGGTAACATCCCGGTTGCCATTTTGTCGTGGAGGTAACGCCACGGAGTTCGTTCTTGCTGCCGGCTGTGGTGATCTGTTCCAGGGATAGAGAGGTACCGCATGAGGAACTATGTTTCGCGTGGAAGATACAAAGCCCCCTGAGATGTGTTTCTATTTGCGGGATGTCAGTTGATGAACGAAAACACCAAACATTTTCGAACGGCGCGCGTCATCGAAAAACACTCGGCCGACCGATCGCGGGATCTTGTTCGCGGTGGCCATCGAACGAAAATGGTCCAGGGGCAAGGGGACGAGTCGGAGTTCGAGCTGATCGAGAACATATCCTGTGTTCTGCAGTTGTATTACACGCCGATCCTGGTTTACTTCGGCTCCTTGGGGAACTGTTTGTCGGTGATCGTGTTTTTCGGGACGAAATTGTGTCAGTACTCGTCCAGCGTTTACCTGGGCGCGTTGGCCATTAGCGATACCGGTTTTCTCGTATCAGTGTTCGTAGCTTGGCTGAGCATGCTCGAGGTGGGCCCGTTCGATCGGCCGGGGTTCTGCCAGTTTTTCATCTATGTGACCACGCTATGCAGTTTCATTAGCGTATGGCTGGTTGTGATGTTCACCATCGAGCGGTTCATCGCTGTGCAATACCCGATGTACCGGCAATCGATGTGCACCGTGGCCAGGGCCAAGGTGATCGTCGCTATTCTAACAGGACTGGCGATGGTCCTGTGCTGCCCGGTGTTATGGTTCTCCGCAACCAGAGATCAGTACAATGAAACGGGGAACGTGACCGAGTGCGGTCACCTAACCGAAGGACTGGAGTCCTGGGCAACCGTGTACAATACCATCGACACCATACTGACGTTCGCGATACCGTTCACCGTGATCATCATCCTGAACGTGCTGATCGCCCGAGCTATCTATAGGCATATTAAAATTAGAAAATCGCTGACCAACGAGCAGCACATAGGGGTAGGGAGGCAACCACCCTATTCGGGTATACGGGGCAATCTGGCACAAACCAAGATCACCAAAATGCTACTGGTTGTCTCTACCGTATTCCTCTGCTTCAACCTGCCCGCGTACGCCCTCAGGATTAATGCGTTTCGACATGTACGTGTCTCTGTAGCTATGCTCAACGCGAGATAGAGATAGTAATCGTTTAACGCTGCGATTGATTTATGCCGGATGATAGCGCTACCCCTGGCTGCAAGTATGTTCGATGAAAATCTTGAACGTAAACAGTATGCATGTACAGTGGTTTTCAAAAGTGTACTTCCCACGCACAGGTGAGATTAATCGAATTGAAATTGATTTAATCTTTTTATGCAGCTACAACTGGTCAAAGTACAATAATTGTTTTTCTAACAACATTCGCTAATTTTACTGTAATTGCTCGAAGCTATTTTCAATTCAGAAGTGACTTATCAGAATTTCTAGCAATTCGTTAAATGCAAATGAGTAATGTAGAAATTGTTTCTATTATGCTATGGTAATTTTTAGTAGCGCCACAGAGTCGCCATTATGCGAAAGGTTAAGAAGCAAGGAAAATTGTTTGTATTATGCTATTGTAATTTTGAGTAGCGCCTCAGAGAGTCGCGATTATGCGAAAGGTGAAGGAGCAAGTCAAATTGAATAAACCTCACTCTTGAGTACAAACGTATTTGTGGGTCATTGTACATTCGAGAAAATTGTTAACGGCATTTTACAAAATATTAAGGAATGTTCTTGTCTTTTTACGAAGATTACGAAAATATTTTTTAGATAACACGGCGAAGTATTACAACACTTTCTAGTACTTTGAACAATAAAGTTGATAATTGTCTTATTCTAAGCCGTTTTAAAAAATAAACATACTCATTTTCATATTAACATTTTCTTTAACATGACGAGTTTTGCCGTTGTATGTAATCTTGATTGTTGATAGAAATATTTTCCATGTCAAACAAGAATAATTACAATAGATTTACATGATAAGTACTTTCTGCCAGGGGTAGTACTAAATGTGCGTTTTAAATAAATCTTGTAAATACTCCACGGCGTCATACATTCGAAACAAAAGTTAGTATCGAAAAGTCACCATAAACTGCTGAAGAAAATTCAATGATATTTTTATCTCACTTGGGACCTGGTTGAACCTTTAATAGAGTAAGCACGTGTCTAGTTCATTGCAGTTCCTATTTTCTAAAACACTTGAGACACCCAATCCGACAAAACTCAACCGGTGTTAGTGATGGGAAAACAAGAGATCAAGTGTGTTCGATGTCAAGATCGTGATCAAGTGGCAGTGGTTCTTTTGTAAGTAGCAATGAAGAAGAAATATGAAGATCAACTTCGTTTCCTAAATCGATTAACGTGCTTTTTATTCACCTTTTAATAGAACGACGACTTAGGTGTAAGGGTCACTCGATTATGATAGAAAATAATTTACTTCAAGAAACTGACAGAACGCTTTGAGCATCCACTTATACAATACACGCGTACTGTTAATGCAAGCACTCAAGACGATAACCTTGAGCGTCGACGAATCCTCTAAAGCACCATTATTAATTGCTTTCTTGAATCGTGGGTACACATTTTAAAACTATGCTCTCGGTTTTCTTAAAAATTGTTATTACGTTTGGAGAACAGATGACGAGTATCAGACACAATCAGGAAATCGGATAATGTATATTCATAATTTCCAAAAATAAGTTTGTTATAAATGAAAACCAATTAACTCTCTCTCTGCTTTTGTATAACGTATTTTGAAAGTTCGTGACGCATTCAGTTCGGTAGCATACCGCAAACTAATAATAGTACGCATGGGTACAGTAAATAGGAAGCATACAACGCGGTTGAACGTTTGTTTACATTCTACCATCGGTATAAGCGATTACAAGAGCCGCATAGTAACCAGAGACAGCGGAAGTGTTCGATTGGTTTCTTAAAGCGAATTATTTTCCACCGTGGATGACCTTCGGTAACCTTGAATGATTTTTGAAGATAGATCATTGTACGTTCTATTAAAATGTGAGCAGAAAAAAATGTATCGCTCCATTCGAAGGAAACGAAACTGACCTTCGCATCTCCTCTACACCTCCACCTCCAAAGGAACTATTGCCATCGTATTATGTGTCTCTCGACACCAAGCAAGTCCGATGCATTTACTTCTATTGCCAACTGCAGCCGAGTTATTCAGGTGGCCTTGTTTAACGTGTCTCAATCTGTATAAATTAGCGTATAAAAAGTTATATTTATGTACGGATGTTTTTATACAAACACGTGTTGCTTACTGGTTCAATTATCATAGTACTTTTTTGAATCTACTGTCGGAATAGTCTGTTTCATTACTTTGTTGCTTTGATTTCACTTATGAGGATTGATAACGATATATAAAGCTAACATTAGCACATATTTTTGATCGCCAGTGCGTGATTGCGATGTCACAGGTTTATCAATGTGTACACAAGATTTTACAAACGATGGATAACGATATTGGCACTTACAGAGGAAGAACCCGAGGTGATCGTCTTCGATTTTAATGTATTTTTACACGGTGGTAGTATACACGTTTCTAATGTTATATGTAAAATTTTGGACGTAGATACTTGAAAACATTAAAGATATAAACAGATAAAAGTTACGAACGTTCGATACGCAGTGTAAGTACGAAATGGCAAAGTTCCGTTTACAAGATAGTAGTGGCGAAGTTAGTTGGTAGCAAGACTAGTAAGCTGGAGAGAGAATAATCGAAAACAACCACCTCGGGTTCTTCCCTTGTTAGTATCAATTTCATTTGAAAAATTAGCAATATGAACAATCTCGACTTTGTCTACACTTTTGAATATAAAACTAGTTTCAGGAAGCGACGAACGCGCCCCGTTCAGTGGAGCTGGCACAACAGATTAGCAATATACTGTTTAATACAAATTTCGGAATCAATTTTATTCTCTACTGTGCCACCGGTCAAAATTTCCGGCGGGCACTACGATGTATAATCCTGAAGAGATTTGGTAAAAGAAATGCGACTATGACGCGGACGTTTAGCCATGGAACGCAAAGTACGTGAAACCGAGGAGTTAACAAACATTTCGTTTGTAGCCTATGTTGCGCAATGTTTAAAACATCGTATTTGTCTTCAGCGTCGAAGACCGGACGATCAAGCAGCGCATCGATACGTCGAGGTGCTACCGTGAATGCAGAACCATGGGAAGAGTTCCACGAACTGAATGTTATTTCGCAGTAAAGCGTGGTAGAAGTTTGTGCAAGATGAACGATTTATGCGAGGTGAATACTAGATCAAAGCTGATCTTTCTTCAGTGATCGATTCTACTTCGTAGTCTTACCGGTCTCCGATTCTGTAGTCGGAAGAGGACCCACGTTTCCGAAAAACCTCTGGTCTAATAACTGAAGAAGCTGAAGAGCAGCATCGTGGACAGGGGCACGAGGACAACCCGTACTCATCAGTGTCACGTTGATGATGCTTGTGTAATGATCGCAAGGATACTCTCTGCAATGCGAAATGATATATTAAAAATTGCTTGTATTATATTTATGTATGAAAGCGACAGTAAAATATTTTGTATTCTCTTACAATTTTTGGAGATAAATTATTTAAAATTTGAGGGAACATTCCCGTTTGTAGAAATAAAAGGATCAATTCTAAGGTATTTAAATATTTTCAAAAGTGACATAGAATATAATAATGAGAGGCGTGCAAGAATCCGAAAACGTCGCGTTGGGACGGGCCGAGAATTTGATTCGGAATCGGGAATAATATATTTATGACATCGCTAACCTTGCGCTAAAAATTGTTGCCAGAGCTAGGAAGCAGCCATCGGCTACTTGCGGTGCTCCAGTATAGCATCTATCGACGACCCAATCCAGAAGAGCTCCAATATCAGGATTACATTCTAACAGTAAAACCACCGTTTCTCGAGCGAGGGCATAAATCTAAAAAATATTATTACAGATATTGAATATCACGTTCCCTAAAATAACTTTGCATCAAATGTAATATTGTTCTTACTTTTTCATCCTTGCTAGCTAACAGTAAGTCCAACCACTGATACAATATTGCTCCCTCCTCCGAAAACAGTTGAGGGTTGAAACAAGGTCCGCAACATAATAATCCACTCATGGCCTGCAAAGCTGAAAGCTGTAACTCCGTGCAAGATTTCTCTTCCTCTTGTAACCAAAATGGACTGGTAATCGAGCGACCATAAGGGCCAGCCCAGCTAGCGAAAAGCGTGAACAAATTCCGCCTCAAGTCTCTCTTCAGCAATGACTGACACGTCTCCACTAAAATAGAAGGAGTCGTATCAAACGACACTATTCTAATGAATACTCTTTGCGTGTACACACTTACTTACATGTAAAACTCTTGATCATTTTTCTAATGAAGTTACAGAAGTGTAACTTGATGTCACGTACAGCAGGTGCCTCTTTGTCCGCCTCGTTTTCCAAATACAAACGTGCACCATCGATGTACTCGACGAATGTTGGATGAAGCGATTGTGTCTCGCGACCTAATACTGCTGGACTGTGGAAAGCATACGAAACGGATTACTTCCATGCTAAATCTGTAGGTTCAGGATCCCTAAGTTGAGGACTAACCAGATACCAAAAGTTCCATACTCAGCGATGAGTTCTAGAACCCTCACCAACTGTAATCTTAACGCATCTCTTCGTCTACGACGTCTCATATTTTCTTGTTTCCGATCAACCGCCTCACGAATGTAAAGAACTAGCTCTTCCATTAAATCCCTGAAAAATCATAATGGTCATTGATAAAGTACCACGCCGAATACGTCTGCTATTTACTTTAGAGATCCCTATTTCACGTGGTACGTGAACCGTGTAGTAAGAACTACTTAAGGATCACTACTCACGGATCTTTAAATTCGTACTACGCGATCTCTAGTTAAAAGCACAATCTCTAATGTACTTACTTCAAAGCATCAGCGTTAACCTTGCCAATGGCTTGGACAGCAGCATCTCTGACATCGACCACTTCGGATCTCAAAAGAGGTACTGTTAGCTTGTAGAGGGCTGCGGGACTCGCGTTTGTACCCGGTGATTTGTTGTCGCCTCTCTCAGCGGAAAGGCTATCCGGCGAAGAGCTGCGAGGAAAGGGATGTCTTGTCAAATTATCAGGATCCAGTAACGGATGAACACATGGTTACAGAGACACAGATCGTGCGCGGCCGAGAAATTTAATTTCCGAATAAAGCAGTCGGGAACGGTCGTAACGCTAGCCCAGGAGAGCAAATAAAAATACATGTACAGATCGTGGTTAGACTGGAGCTTAATCAGGGCTAAAGTATACAGAAATAAATGAAAATCTTGGTACGGAAAGTAGTGCAAATTACCAACGACCGTTTAAATCCCGGGTGACTTCGAAGCATGGTCGTTCGCAATGGTTAATTAGGCTCACCTGGTCCGCTTATGCCTGGTGTAGATGCCGGAAATGGACGGAACGGAGAACCGACCCGGCAGGGTCTGCGCCCCGCCGAGATTCTCCAGGCTCTGACTCAACTCCTTACTCATGCACAACACACCAAACTCCACCGTATGCTGACCACTAGAGTATGCAATACAGTGTACCACCAATGCTCCTTGTATCAGACATTATTTACTGCTCAGAAACTACTACTCTAAGTTCCGGATGTACGTGTGCGAGACAGTGACCAAGTAGCATGCGGAGAAGAATGTTACAGAAAATGAAGCGAAATATGTGCATTGAAAAAAGTGTGCGACAATTCCGAGTCCCGCTCCCGATAGTGCAAAGCGCGACTTGGTACGAATTGGTGCTCCCCATCTTGCCATACGACACCTTGTATCGCGATTACAACAACAGAATGTCCCAGACACCATGTGCAGAACAAACGAGAGAGAGCGAGAGAGAGAGAGTATTATATATGAGATTACACATTCTTATATCGGATATTAGAGGTACAAATGCGGAACGTGCGTGTCACAGCAAGAAATGCATGTCATGAGAACGTTTCACGAAATGAAACATATTTCATTTTCCACAGATCGCTATATCGACATTTTTCATTGAGACTATTCAAGGTAAACGAACATTGGAACCGATATTTCCGTAGTACCATGGACATAAGCAGACACGGACCTCACACCAATTAATACCAAATGATAGTAATTCCACCTGTTAATCCATTTCTTATGAGTACATGTAAAGCTCTAATGATAAAACTGTAAACTTCGTAATTAAAGATTTAAGACTATCTTTAATGTGTGCAAGTAGAATTATTTTAATCTTAGAGCTACAGACTAATACACCACTGAACAGTATACTTATCCCTTACGTTCTGATTAAATGATTTCAATGTCTTCGGAAAGAATAAATAATAATGAAATGACCTGGTGCTAAGTGTTCCTGCAACAGTGTCTGAGTGTCAACCTACCTGAGGCTCAGATCTGGACTAGCGCACCGTACAACTGGACTCGGCACTGGTGGTACAACCCTGTATCCGAAGGTCAAATAATTTTTCCAAACGTGCATGTACATGTCCCTTTCATTGATTGGCTTTCGAACTGCCGTCGAACTTCGCAATAGAGACGCTCTATTGTCATTCACAGGTCTAAAAGGAATAAAAATCATATTAGTACTCTGACGAATTCAATGTACTTCTATCTTTGGAAAATTCTGTTTTAGTCTTACGTAGGATCAATTACTGAGAAAAGGGAGTTTATTCGGGTAAACACAATAGGCCACGAGTGCGCGACGGCAGAAGGACACAATGTGAGCACTCTATCCTTCTCCAAGAATGCGAATAGACAACTTCCCCATGGATCTGCTCCGTTCAGATTCAAAGAGGAAGAACTCTTCGTACTGGTGTCATCATGAAGTCCTAAGGAATTTTCTTTATTAGTAAACTTTACGCACTTCTGAAATGTATGAGAATTAGAAGTATGCGAGAACCCGAAAATATCGAATCGACACAGGTCACAAAGCGTTGACAATGGACAAAAAAAGTCAACTTTCATGCTGGTATTTAAAATCTTCATAAAAAAATTCTCGGAAGTCTCGATACAGTATTGGAGAATTCGACTCGTCTCGTCCCGATACATTCCCAACTCCCAACCCGTCCAGACCATCGGGTGCCCGACATTTTCGGGTTTTCGCACACCTCTAACGAGAACATATACGAATTACCGGCTGTCCACACGCAACTGCTTCTTTCAGCTATCCATTGAAGATCCACATTAGACGTAGAAGCAGCGGCTGCCTTCTCTGCAGGTGGTAACATATGATAACATTTCTCCAAAACCACTGGACAACAAGCATCTACTACATCAATTACTGCTTGATCATCTTCCAAACCTCCTGTAACACACAAGTAATTTATTCGATATTTCATTTTATGATATTAACTTTTTCTTCCGGGTACTACGCCAAAGTGAATGTCGAGATATAAGGAATAATAATCAATAGACTGCGGATTTTATGCATTTATGATAAAAATGAAACGTTCAAATGCAAAATAGAGGAAACGTAGCATCTATCTTGGAATTAATATAGACAATTTTTATTTTTGCATAAAAATCCGCAGGCTAATAATCAATTTGATGTAGCATGACCGTTTGCAAAACTAAACCCACCTAAAGTGTTTAACAAGTACTTGACCTCGCGTAATATATGAACCGCTATTCTGCGAGGATAGAGTCGACAATTACACAGCATAACTAATGCAAAACCTTCCACTAAGTGAAACACGCTCGAAACAGGTTCTATCTTTTGTCCCGATTCACTCTTTTTAATGCTACCATCTGTACGTGCGTTTGTTCTCGTACTTTCAGCCGCCTGCTCCTTAGATCTTATGCTTGGACTGGTCAATGCGTTCTTCCAACTCGTGAGAAGTTGCAGAAGCATTCTCAAACCGTTATCAACGAGTTGTGGAAAGGTATCTTGAACGTCTCTCGCGAGAAACTGAGTGAATCCAAGAACAACATCCTGTCTCCAGTCAGGAAAATCTAGGACCAACGTCTGTAAACTTTGATATGCGAGCCCACGAAGCTCTTCGTCCATGTGAACTGTTAGCCGAGATAATAAGTCGACTAATTCAGCGCCAGTCATTCCATCGGGTATCAAACGTGGAACTGCTGCGACACATGTTCGGAAAAGATCTATCCTAGGCTTTCGTTCTCCGGTGATCATTTCGTCTGGCTCCTTGTTCATGTTTTGAGTACTTGTCATCATAAGAGGTCTGCCATAATGAACATCTAAAGCACGTAATATATCAACAAATACTCGTCGAACATGTGGAAAGTACGAAGACATTCCTATACTTCTCGCAGTATCCTCTGTCAACATCTATTGTTCATAAAATTACATTTCAGATTAAAATTAATTTTATCCTGATAATGTATCTATATCAACAGAGTTGGGCAAAAATGATTTCAAACGAATCAAAAAATAAGGCAGCTTAGTCCCGATCAGTGTCGCTAATCGGCAGACTACAGTATAACGAATGAAAGAATGACGAAGAATATGAACGAATAACGATTGAGAAACTGTGATCGTTAACCGAATGATGCCCAACTCCGTCTATAATTCAAAATATTCGCTGTACTTACTTTATTGAGAAATGTCTTTTTAACGCGTATAGTATTGCCACTTGGTAATACACCCATTGTACGGGGCATAGGAGGTTCTCCTTCCTTTTGCTGCAAACTATCAGCGACAACCAAGAACGCACGAAGTCCAATGCTCATGCGTTCGGGGGTTAAAATTATTTTTACTGGACGACCAACCGACAATAAATCGAAAACTATTTCTCGCATTGCAAAGTCTAGTCTTTCCTGTGCAATAAACTGAATGATTTTCACGAAAATGTTTAGCGGAGTGTCACGCGGCACCACTGCCTTCGAGCCTTTAGGAAATAAAGAATTCACGATGCTTTGCAATCTACTCTGGGTAGCTGAATTGCTTTCGCATTTGATGCGTATCATGTACACCCATAGTAAACGGTATAACGCCTCTAAAAATAGATAGAAACGATATTTAACATGTTCCAAAATATGCTAACACTCTAAAATAAAAATCATACCCAATGCGACACGACACGTTTTAGGATCCCGATTCTTTAGGTGTGAGAGGCACATTGCTAAGAAGTAATGCCAGTTTTGCAAGAAGAATGTTTTCTGACTCACGCACAACAAGCAAGTTACGAGTGGAAACAGTGCCAGTCTGTGTTTCGATTTGGTACACATATCTAATGTCGTAGAATATAACATTTCTACGAAATTTTTTAGGCAAGGTACATTAACTTCATTTTTCACAGCCTAAAAAACAAGGAGTACATGTCAATAAAAATCCAATTGATTGTAGCACGTTAATGTATACGTGTGTATTATACTATAATATGAGGAAACTTACAGCAGCTACAGGAACAAGAATTTCAACGAAAAGTCCAGCTAAAGCATGTTTAACGTCCTTGTCTTTCACTTCTAAAAAGTATTGCGCACACTCCTGCATAAACTGAAATGAAGCCTCAAATTCTTCTATTGGTACCATCTGTAAACATATGTGTCACATATTAAAAATGATACATAAACTTTTAAATTATAATATAAATGATGTAACGTCTATTCGGTTACCTTTACTCTGAAGAATTTCATTCCCATCAATAATGAAATAATACTCTGAGTTGTATGAGGTCCAGGCTCTTTAGCACGCAGTTCTTTCAATTCAATCATGAATCGTTTTCTTACTGAAAGGAATCTAGACTGTGCAAGAACTCCTATTACTTCTGCGTAAAGGTCAGCAATAATATGAATATTTGCTGCATTTGGTTCATTCTGAATACTGTAATATAAAATAAGTAATGAGTACTTGGAACAATAATCTCTTCTACAAAAAGATTATCGTCACTTACCCTTCTCTGTATTTAAAATGTTTAAAAGCTATATTTTCTATATAAGTTACTAAATCTTCATGACCAGGGTGAAATGGTAATTGACGTAGTACTTCTATTAACATTAAACAAAATATAAATTCAACAGCAAGATCTCTTCGCTCTTGAAGTAAGTCAGCTTCGCTTCTTTCAACTGTTTCTACGCTTCCCGATACTATTGTATACATGATGCTGAAACAGAATATTAGTTTAGAAATTTGCAAGACTTTCGGTTCACCAAAAAATATTCATCTACCTCTTTCCTTTTTGATCCTCTTTCCCAGGAGCAGGTTTTTTCTGGTCACTACCCTGATCAACTAATTGACGTTCATACCAATTGAATAACGCTATCAGTATAGAAGGCAAACAGTGTTCGGCAACCGAACCAAACGCAGATAAAAGCTGATCGAATTGTGGATCTTCTCCTCTTTGTAACACTTTTGAAAGTGGTTTTTCCTATGGGACATTTACCGTTAGAAACGAACAAACATCGAATGCAAATATGTCGCTTACATGTTCCGTCATGACTGCTTCCATCTTTTTCTCCGCCTGCGATGTGAATTCTGCGAATAAAGTACGCATTACAAATTCTCCGGGTCTTAGATCCATATCTGCCATTTGTAGCGGCTTCACTGTTTCCTTCTGAGCACCCCAAGGTAGCACTACAGTTATTGCACTCACTCTACTGGAACTCGATTCTAAAATATAGTAAACTTTAGAGTGTATCCATGCTTCTAAACATCATTACGCGAATCGTGTTTACCATTGCCAGAAACCGAAGTGCTGGCTGTATGTATGCTAACAGCATCGCTACTTTCTCCTTGTGTCGTTCCATGAACAGTAAGTAGATCTGCACATGATTCAGGTACGCTTTGAGAAGATGATTCGGCTATTGTTTCGTGCAATCCTTCGCCATGTATGGCTCTGGGTTCGGAGGCTTCTGGCAAAAATACAAAGTTTACGCGTTGGGAACTTTTGGTATTTCTTAAGTACCGTTAAATAAAAATAGAAAACTGTATCTTTCAAATGCAAGTGTCTTTTGTGAATGTGTGTGCAAAAACTACCGGTAAAGGAATATTCTGACTTCTAACACTAATGATTCTGCATGATGGTAGAGACTAACAGATGAAGCCCCATTCTGTAACGTAACAGATGCCTACAATGAACACTAACTTAATTATATTAAGCTTGATACCTGACTTTGAATATACATAAATTTGAAAAGAATAGTAATTTATAGAAGTTATCAAGGGGAAACTAAAGCATACCAGGTTGTGCCTCATTTCCAGGATTCGGTTGGGTCTCTCCACCTGCAATATAATTGATTAATTCATATTACTTTAATCTTAATTAATGCATACCCACAGATATATACGTTAATGTGTAAACTAAAGGTAAACAATGTTTCAAGCTTTGTAACTAACAATATAGTATAAATAATATTTATATTTACCCTCAGTCATTTTGGTAATATGCTGTCTATAATAATGTCATGTTGCACATAAAGAGCATTTTTATCCTAAAACAATAGAAAGAAAATGTTACATAAGTTACTTATTTGAACAATTAACAGTTTTATAAAGAAAGAATAGACGCTAATAATATAAATAAGGACATGTATGTATTTAGGTAGACAATGCCCTTAGATTTACGAATTCGACATTACTTCGACATCAGTTATTGAAATGTCGGATGTCGAATGTCCGTGTTTATTAACAATGTTTTTTAATTGTTATTATTCGAAGATAACACAACCACGCTATGCTTTTTGTGCATTGTCACAAGTGTTTTTCAAGTCCGTTGAGCTTTACGTTTTAATACGCACAGAATAGTGTCGGATTACAAACGAACAATGAGTATTATTTAATTAAACCGTAACCAAATTGATAGATTGTGGAAAGCCATAACCTGAGACGCAAAGTGATATCACTCTGAAGCTATAATTTCATTTAAAAATGTCACTGTCACGTTATGTTATCATTATCCGTAGATAAGCGTTGGGCATTGGAAAATTCATAGTAACGAACACGTCATTTATCGTAAAATGCAACAAAATAGTAATTTAGTTATACGTCTGACGTTTCATAAATGTCCGGCTTGATTCGTATCCGTATGTATACTTCGTAGTTGTTTCATATTCCACACGTTCCTTCATTTAATCTGCTTTACATGGCACCACTAGAGGGTGTTAGGTTTACATTAGAAAATCTTTAGAAAACCGAAATATAAATTCCTTTGTACCTTTCCATCGTAAGCTAAATTTGTAAATATCTCTATATGCTTTCAAAATATCTGTAATTACATAATATATTTTATGCAAATTTTAAGTACAAGGTGTGTGTTCCTAACATTCCTACCAAAAAGCTATTACAGACTTATACTTTTTATCCATATATGGATATACGTATATTTTGAGGAATTCACGAAATATAGATATCGATTTATACCCATTTTTTATTGAATCTATTTCCGTAATAATTAAATTGACATTGAATCTATGCTACTATACCAACTGTGGATACTATCGACAGAAACCATAGAATGAGACGTTAGTTAGTTTCTAATATGTGGAGCGACCCTGACAATGAAGCACCTTATAGTCTATTGAGTGTTATGTTGATTTCCGTTTCCTTGTAGGAGAATTATGTATGTAATGATTTAGAACTCTAGACTCTAAATACCAGAGTGGTAAAATATGCGTTAAATCGTTTCATGCGTTTCGCACGTCGAAAGTGACTTGCAAATTCATAAATAAGCACTTCCGTCGACATTTTCTCTTGACAATAGTCGGTTGTAATCTTATTTACTGCTTTATTTGAACAGTATAGCCGTGCAAAAATCCAATTTTCTGTAGTCATTGTCTTGAGCAACTGAAATATCAAACGTCACATTTATCTTTATATAATGCAGCTGTTTATTGATAACAAGGGCGAAAGTGTGTAACTTTCCGTCTATACGTGCAGTGGTAGTTTTCGCTAGAATGCTAGATTATAGTGCATTTCGGAATTAAATCTTTAAATTGTCATTACTGGCGGATCTTTTATAGAAAATGAAATTTGTCTACATCAATTGCAGGGAACTGGTACCAAGCAGACATTTCCTTCTTTAATTAATATATTATATACTTCAAATATTAGCTGAAAATAATATGCGATCTTTGTAGTCTTTCGAATTGCAGTTATACCAAGTTATACCCATCTTTTCGCTGATTAATCATATTTATGACTGAGTAACTCGATCTTTGCTTCCCTAACCACCAATTTTATGCTTGTGATACCACCATGAATTTGCACCAGCTACGAAACCGCTTCGATCTGCTTTCAGGTGCATTGACCATCACGACTTTAGGTTACTGCGTTAGTGCAGACAGCTTCCTACGTCATCAAGGTCGTTACTTAATCCAATCCACACACTTGAGTCCCGCGTTACAAGTCTAATATAACCACGTTTAAGTTATATACTGATCATGCGTTGCGATATTATAATACTATTCCATACAATGACGTATGAATATCTCAGGTTTATAGTGTTCCTGCTGCAACGAGGAAATTTGCGAATTTGTTCGATCGTTTCATTTCTTTAACCTCGGTAGATGTCGCAGTTTATACCCGAATTTCTATATATATATACATATATATGTACCCCTATTACAGTACTATACAGTACTATATCTTGCTCGTCGTTACATAATACCGGATTAAAGCCAAAAATTGAATCTTTCTCGAATACACGATTAAATTGGTAGACAAGATATTTACTTTTACGTCGTAAATACGCACACATTATTTATGTTGGCAACATGCGAGAAACGGTCAGATATCATATTTGCTAACTAAAACAGCGGTTTCGATTATGTTCGCGTAAGCATTATCAGAAGATATAGCTAAGATAATCAGGGAATTTCCTGGTACAATCTACGCGTCTATATAACGTCTAACAAATGAATGAATAAAAAGCAAATCAGTAGTGTAATGCATGATACGCAGTGGGGTCAACGATTTTAGAGCAACATTTTAATATAGAAATAAGTAGATAACAAAATATTTTCTGAGAATGTCTATGTAGAGATTATGATATGGTCGTGTTTCAGAGTCCAGCACTCGAGTAACTGACACCATGTACTCTACACCAGACTGATACGAATCATAATTATCATTAGCAGCACTCGCGTTCCGTGCTTTCCACACTGCTTTCTTCTTAACTTCTACTTATTCACCCATTGGAAACAGGATGCATGGTCACAAAGCATAGGTGGAACCGTTTTCGTCGAATGTATAAATTATAGAACTGGTTTGCGAACGTCATCGAAATTTTGCGGAAGTAAAATTGCTATGTCTACTTCTAAGTACCTATTAGGAACGATTGTAAACAGGTTAGAAGCAATGGAAGTGTAATGAAATAATAATAAAGAATCGGATTGGTGTATGCCGAGTGCATTACATTTCATTGATTCTCGTGACAAATGCCTGCACGCGCCACGAGAGAGATACCCGACGTAGACAGGGGACACATTTAGAGTTAGTCTATTCTCTACAAGGTCCACTACGTATGTACGTATCTTCAAGATGTATAAATACTCCTTACTTGAAGTTACTCCATTGAACTCTGGCGTTGTATTCCCTAACATACTGGCCAAACGCCAGGGTTACGCAAGTCGCGCCCCGTTGACCTCCTTCTTCGTGAGAGATTGACCTTGTATCTCGTTCTTGTATCTTTGACAGCGCAAACTCGAAACCACCCCAAAGATGATCGCTGCCTGACACATGTAAAATGTATAGTTCTATATGCCGCATTCTATTGTATCATTCCAATTGATGATTAAATGCAACGTGGAGAATAATAGCGATAAGGGCGAACGAAATTAATAACCTAATTTATGCATTACGCGTGGCCATGGATTATGGTCAATGCTGGCTATACATATATTGCCATGCACCTATAGGTGCAAGGATACTCGAGAGACAGTACGATCGATTTAGGTGGAATACTCTGTATATAGGAATATTCACCTTAAATCAGATTTATATATATGTAATATTAAGAAGGACGATTCTCGGTCATGTCTCCCATCCTTGACATAGTGCTTCAATCCCTTTGTTACAGAAGTAGGCTCTCCTTGACATTAAACATTATAGCAAAACGATTGTTACATATGAAACATTACACGAAATACGTATATTATAATATTACCTCGATGTATAAATAATTTCGATTTTAAGACGATGCTTTTAGGTCTTAATGATACGGATAGTAGATACGAACAATAATTCGTAAGAATAATAGACCTGAAAATCATTATTTTGCACAAAATCGAATGGTAACTAAGAGCAGTACTTTGATGGTAAATGAAGGTGCAGAAAGATGGATGTTCGACGCGGGTATTTCAAATATGTCCACTATTCTTCTAGGACAATACCCGGTGAAATGTATCGGATTGATTAAATGTAATATTTCTTAAACAAAACTGGATTATCACTAACTGTTTGTAGACTGAAGATTAAATTTCATATATTATATTATTCGTAGGTTCGGAAATTCGTTTATTATAACGAAAATATTGCTGTTATCTTGGAAATTGTATTAGTATATACATTTATTGAATTTGAAGAAATGGGACTTGGTTTACAATTCTTCTTGTATCACTCATTCTTCAGCGTACTATTCCCTATCTCCTATTATGTACTCATAAAACAATAATTATCTATACTAATATACGTAATCTACATTTACTACTTATCCTATTCCAGTAGTAACATTTTAAACACTTTAAGTCTAATATTGCCTCTTTCTATTCTTTGGTTTCCTCCTCTCTTCTTTCCCTTCTGTCCATTTCTTCTCTCATTTTGTCAGTTTTTCTAAGCCAGTCTAGTGTTTTTACAATTTTTTTATATCTTGCAATACTTTTTAAATACACTTATTTATTCTCTCCACCCCATCACAATCCTCTATATTTCTCTCATATATCCTACACGCTCTATCCTACATATCTTCTTCCTTCTTCCACCTATCTCGTTGTATTCTATTATCTTATCTTATTGTAATTGCCATTGTCCCTGGTTTCGCAAGTTTCGAAATTATGCGAGTATTGGGACACGTTCAGCCTAGCGCAAAATATGAATGTGCATTGTCACGTGATAAGAAGCGCAAAAACAAACGAAACATTACAGTTTAGCGGTTGCGACGAATTCCCGCCAATTTCCTTCATATTTCGAATACCTTGGACACTAGCGACAATTTCAATGCACCTTGTACCGGAAGTGCGTCAGGCGCGCGGGTAAATGTCTAATTTTGAACGGGTTATCTGTGAACGCATTTTACCAAGCCGATACACGCGTGGTGACCGTGAAAAAAGATACAGGAAGAGACAGTGTCGCAAGAGATCCGAAAGAAAGGTCACGAATTCGGGAACAGAGTACGCGTTTGAAAGTGCACAAGGTGTCAGGGTCCCAAGGTGCGGTCGTGCCAGAAGATTGAACCTGCGCAGAAGTCTGCACGTGACCTGCGCAGCTATTCTTAGCGGAGGTCCGTTCAACGAGAGGAACTCTGCCTCGCTCACTCGTCGTCCGGCGCGCGTCCGAATTGTAGGAGTTGTTCTCCTCTTCCTTTTGTTCACCCGTTTCTCTCTTACACGCCAAAAACCACCTAACACAAAATGTCTGGTCTTGCGGATCCAGTTGCCTTCGCCAAGGACTTCATAGCCGGCGGTGTGGCCGCGGCTATTTCGAAGACGACGGTCGCTCCAATTGAGCGTGTGAAGCTGTTGCTGCAGGTACAGCACATCTCCAAGCAAATCCCGGAGGACCAGCGTTACAAGGGTGAGTTTTTCACCGACCGAATTACAATTAGATTCATCAATTTATCGACTAGTCGCGTTTCCGGTAGTAACAAGTCAGAAAAAACATTCGAAGAACGTGGTTCGCCAAGCACTGTGCACGGAACAGTAGAAGATCGAAAGACGTTCAGAACATGTGACAGTTTAGAGCAATTCACTCGTGTCGACATTCCAAAAGTGCCAACCGATTCCGCTTTAGCCGTGGACGACGGTTAGAAAGAGATTCCCGTTATGTAATGTCGTATCGTACTATACATATATTGTTAGCGGCGCGCCGGGTACATAGCGAACGGTCCAATTTCCGACTTTATGTAACGAACAAGAACTTTTCGGAGTCTTACATAACTTTTGCAATATCGATTGAATGGGAAGTCGTGGTTTTCTGACAAACGAGTGGGTCGATATTCGATAAGACGACTCGTCTACCAGATGGCAGCGCGTGGCTTTGCTCTTTGAACAGGATTCCGTGCCGATCGATGACTGTGCGGCTCAATATGGCCGTCTTTTCTGCTGAACAGTAGAATTATTGAGCTTGCAATTTTGAGCAATGCAAAAATTGAATAAACCGTTTAAGAACACGAATTACATTAGGAATTAAATAAATATATAGAAAATAATTATTGTTTCTTTTAGGAAATGATAGGAACTTTGATATTAGCGTGTACATAGAGTACAAAACGTGGTATTCCATTAACAAACGTCGCTGAGATTGATTCGTTGGGAATTTCATAATAGTCACCTCTAATGTGAATTATCTATTAGGGTCAATTGTTCGATAATGTAGTAGGTATCGTTGGCACATATAATACACGAAAATTATAAAACTGGCCAAAACATTCCTTCTGACCTTGAGTGTCTCAAGTAGTCATTTAGCGATAATGTTGGAAGTTTATATTTTTCCTTCTAATTAGCTATTTAGCGACAAGATAAACCAAACTGCCTGTAATTAATTCAATATTTAGTATACAATATTGTCTATTATTGATTTATTACATAAGTAATTAGAGTCAAATATATATGTAGTATGGTGCTATGAAATAAATAGATATTTTGACTTATCTATACTTCTCGATAGAATTACTTTTCTATACTTCAATAATATAATGACAGAATTACTTAAATTTATTAATTGCAAATTCTAATCTTGCAAGTATTCAGAGTCAAATATAATACAGTGCTACATATTAGTTTCTTAAATAAAATATATAGATATTTTGACTTATCTATACTTTGACAGAATTACCTTTCTATGCTTCAATAATATAATGACAGAGAATTACTTAATTTTATTAATTGCAAATTCTAATCTTGCAAGTATTCAGAGTCAAATATAGTACAGAGCTATGAATTTCTTAGATGAAATATATAGACATTTTGAAGAATTACCTTTTTATACTTCAACAATATAATGACAGAAGATGACTAATTTATAAATTGCAAATTCAAATCTTGCAAGTATTCAGAGTCAAATATAGTACAGAGCTACGAATTTCTTAGATGAAATAAATAAATAGACATTTTGACGTGTCTATACTTTGATAGAATTACCTTTCTATACTTTAATTTATTAATTGCAAGCTCAAATCTTGTTTACAAAAATTATATCTATCCGAACAAATGCATAAAATTTTATAAATAATTTTTCATGTTTTAGGTATGGTCGATTGTTTTGTGCGCATTCCAAAGGAACAAGGATTTTTGAGCTACTGGCGTGGTAACTTGGCCAATGTCATCAGATACTTCCCAACTCAGGCTTTGAACTTTGCCTTCAAAGACAAGTACAAACAAGTTTTCCTGGGTGGTGTTGACAAGAACACCCAGTTTATGCGTTATTTCCTTGGTAATCTTGCCTCTGGTGGTGCTGCTGGAGCCACTTCCCTCTGTTTTGTCTACCCACTTGATTTCGCCAGAACCAGGTACTCTTTTTATCCGCGAGGAAGATTTCAATTAAATCAATGTTCAAGTACTCTCTCGGTTAACGAAGGATTATAAAAACTAATTACATATAATGATAAATTCTAGGTTGGCGGCTGATGTAGGCAAAGCTGGAGGCGGCCGCGAATTCTCTGGTCTTGGAAACTGCTTAACAAAGATTTTCAAGACTGACGGTCTTGGTGGTCTCTACCGTGGATTCGGTGTATCCGTCCAGGGTATCATCATCTACCGTGCATCCTACTTTGGTTTCTATGATACTGCCCGTGGTATGCTGCCAGATCCGAAGAAAACGCCATTCCTTGTCTCATGGGGTATTGCTCAAGTAAGTAACTCGGTCCGACTTCGATCTGTTTGTGCAATTATAATTGATGTTCTAATCATCGTTATTCTTACCTTGCCCACAGGTTGTAACCACCGTCGCTGGTATTGTATCGTATCCATTCGACACAGTACGTAGGCGTATGATGATGCAGTCTGGCCGCGCCAAATCCGAGATTTTGTACAAGAGCACTCTTCACTGCTGGTCCACCATCTACAAATCTGAAGGTGGAAACGCTTTCTTCAAGGGTGCTTTCTCCAACGTTCTGCGTGGTACTGGTGGTGCGCTCGTATTGGTACTTTATGATGAAATTAAGAATCTCCTCTAAATCACTAAAAATGATCCTTACCTCATTACCTTTATCACAATTGCAAAAATACCATCTTTATTACCCTCACCATCCGATTTGAAAGCAGAGCTATCAGACAATGTGATTTCCAAGAATCAATATCGAGACCATTAAACAAACTGTCGAGAAATTCAGAAACAATTCAGACTGAGGTGTTTCAGTAGCAATCTGTGAAACGCATGAAGCTCGGCAGAATGTGTATCTTGATTGTAGAAGAGAATTCGCTTAATTTATTGCCGGATTCAGTATTTTCTTTCAACGGTTCACATGTGCTATGTTCATATTCCATTTTCATTAAAAACAGAGGAGAAAGATCAAGATATATTTGCAATATATCTAAAACTAATAATGCGGATTAACAGCATGATGGATATATGAAACGATACATGTGGCTAAGTAGACGATGGTTGGGTCACTAAGTAGTGAAGATAAGTATCCAAAATACGAGCGTATACATACAATTCAACGAGAGAAGGACGCGCGACGAAAAAAGTCACTACGGCGATGGCGGGGCGCGTAGACGTGGGCCGCCCCTGCCCTTATTCTCGGCCCGTTGTAGATAATTAATAAACGATCATGATATCAGCGATGTTCATCGAATTTCAGTGAACAGTAATTTAATTTCGCACTACAGACAACTACGTGTAAGATAATGAGAGACGTTACTCCATACGTATGCATCTAATCTGTTCATGTTAGGATGCATGCAGAGAAAACAGCAGAATCAATAAAAGTGATCTAAAATTTCATATATGCCTTGCTATCTTTCCCCTTACGCCATTAAAGTGTAGTCTTAATTCAATTTTACCGACAATGAATTTTTATGACATAAGTACATACATATAATCGTGTAAATTAGCGATTCATTATTATACAAGGAAAGGTTGGTAGAAATGTCTTTGAATGCTCTCATGTAGTAAAATGGTATATTTTTGTAGAGGTATAATTACATTCAGCATATATTAGACATGTCATATGTTTCATTCATTGATTTCTTAGTACAAACACACCAAATAAAAAGCACAAAACTTCAACTTCAGAGTATCATTAATCTACTGATACAGCAAATTAATGATTTAAAGTAAATGTTCTTACCTTAACATCTCATTTTTGATTTTCATTCAGCATATGTATGAAGAAGTTTTTGGAATGCTTTTACGAACATACAAATTTTTTAATACGTTTGTCTTATATGAAAATGAAAAATCTATATATTATTTCTATATGAATTTAACATTAAATTTAATCGATACATCAGTGAGTTGTATTACCTATTTGTGATATTTACACAGTACAAAAGAGATCCACAAACATGAATAAGGAATGACAGGAAATCTTGGGACACAATATACAGTAGACAATCTTATATACATTCTTTGAGCAGTAACATCAAGAAACGCATCATACAGTTGTCCTGTTCGAATCTCCTGCGATTATGTCTAACATTCGACTAAGACCAGGCATATTAAGAATAGTACCTAATATAGGTACTCTTCGTAAAAAGTTTATCGCTACTGGTAGGAAACCACTGTAACGCAAATATAATTATTTCAATAAATATTCACAGGTTTAGATAACCAAATAATTGATAATTACATACCTGAATAGTAATATAAAACCATATGTTTCTATAATCATTCCCATAATAGGAAAACCTAGAAGAACTACAATAACGCCTCCTAAGAACGAGATGCTTGCTTTGATCTTGTGCCTTTGGAAAAAGAAGTTCAGGGTTCTTTTTGGACCAATAACACATGCCAATCCGGATATAAATAGAATCTGTATACAAACAACTTATCAGTTAAGTAGTGGTACAACAAAGCAAATTATGACAATTTCTACAGGAACAAATCTTACGTTTCCGATAGCAAGCAATCCTTTATCGAAAAGCAACAACACTCCAAGGAAAAGGAAGGATATTCCAAAACCGGCGAGTCCCACTCCAATTTCTATAATCAATGTTATAATGTTTCATAATGATTTTCATTTCAATCATCATCTCGTACGAAATTTTGTCAGATTACTACACTTTTCCAGCAAACGAGAAAAATGATAAATTACTTACTCTGCGTATCTGTGATTTCAAACATGTTTCTTTGTTTGTTTTCAGTACGAAGCTTCTAAACTAAATTAGTAGCGTTTCAAGAAGATTTAGGTGACTGTTCCAACAGTGTGTGAAACCTAACCTATATCCACGTCATTGGATATGATGTGACACGATCTATCTAAGTATTGCGTTTTATCACCTTGCAAAAATCATAAATTGAATAGTTTGTGTGCGTTTGTGTAACCACATTAGCGACAGTTTTCATAAAATGTGAATATATCAACTGTTCATTGATGAAATGACCACCATACATACGCACCTGCGTATGAGGTATGAGGTTTTACGAGAATCTATTCTTGCCCGTCATTGCATTGCCCGGTGCACGTGTTTTTTGACTAGCTCGATATAAATTTACATTTCTGCGTTAAGTACGAGAAGATACGTTATTCAGAGAGTAATAATAAAAATTGCCACAATTTGTTATTTTTTGGAAACAAATTTTATAAATGCAACTGCACGCTCCATTATTATGCGCACTTTATTTTTTATTGTTCAAAAGTAGACTCCAGACTGTATATGTACATATATGTATACATATTTATATCACTTTCTATTTCATGTAATCATATATATATAAGTTCATCATATATATAATCTGTCTAATATATAATATTAATAATTTATATACTTTATATACTTATATTTTTTAATTTTGTGATGATATAAAATGTAGATGGATGTATTATATTGTGAATTTGCGACGATATCCCTTTCTCCTCTAACGCTTAAACTTCGCGGTTGCACTGACTTCTCAACAGACTATAGCACTTTGCCCACAACCGTCCGTCACGTTATTTGATAGAGTGTAAACCATCTGTAAACGATATAATCTTTGAACAAGGCATGTTATCTGAAGCCGGGTCTGTAAGTATATATATACAATATCCTCTCTGGTATACACTACTGTCCAAAAGAAAGAAGCACTCAGTATAATTATCTATTATCTATTATTTATTATTTTATTTATATATATAAAATAGAACAGTATGTGTGTGTGTATGTATGATTCCTTGATCTGATTCGGTGGGTCTGTCACACGTGCTGTCCATCTGTCGGGGTTGAAGTTGTCGGAGCTGATCGGCCTGTTCGGAGCTGATCCGTCAGATCCGTGATCCGTGCACGTTTTTTGTATACATATACCGCCAGTGGTCGGGCGCAACCCGCTCGGAAATTGAATAGTATAGAAATAATTGTATTGTACAATGATTGATTTATTGCTTTTAAAGTATTAGATAATCCGCAATAACACATATTTTCAGAACTATTCAATTAAACAACGGAATCCTTTTTCGAAACTTACTGTGTTCTTATTTGATTGTTTACATTTTTACGCTTGGCCTGGTGCTTCTTTCTTTTGCACAGTAGTGTATATGGTCTATGGCCGAGGAATAGGAGTATACTCTTAGACCTCTTACATATATAGATGCAGAACTTTATTTGTGGCCGTTGTGGCGTTCGACGACGTATTCAAATCTGCGTGATTTTTAATACACAAATATCAGCGTCCACATACACTTGTGATTGCGCCTAATTCCGAAAAGTAAGTCAAAGTGACAGAAGCCAATAGCTCACAGTAAAATTATAATATGCGTTGAAAAATACTTGCTGGAATACATTGTAAAATTGTCTCGAATAATTCTATCAAAATCGAGTAAATTTTGTTGAAGCTGTCGGTCGAGTTTCATTCTTTTTCCATAAAAATTCTCTCTCGTTTTTCGTTTAAATCTAAATGCTCTTATTATAAAGTACAGGATGACAAGAAATAACGGAGTTAAACATTTCTTATTATAATTCTGTCAAATCGACGAATTTTGAAAAACTAAATAATAACGACGATAACATAGACCGTTAGTATTCATACCGAAGTGGCCACCTTTTGCGCCGATGCAGAGGCTCAAACGTGTTTTGAAATTTTCGGCAATGGGCCGCAGCTCTTCTGGTGTCATTCGGTCCCACTCCCGGCGCGGCGCAGAGATTTTTTCAATGACTCCAAATTTTTATGGGTCCGAGCACAGGTCTTGGCCTCCAAAGTCGACGTCATGCGTCCTTCGCGAGTGTCATGCTTCCTTCAAGGAGGAGAGAATGTAAGTACCAAAATATCTTCAAATTTAAACTTTATTGTCGAACATTTCCTTTCCAAAGTAATAACGAAAAATTGTACAGCCCACACAAGTTGAATAAATTTTCCATATTACAAAGTTAAATTTTGCCATATTATATTATATTAATAAGTTTCCACCCCCTTGCTATTTTTATTTCGAAAATCACTTAAATATATTCTTTATATCCCGATGGAATTGTACGAATCGATTTTTTGATATCTTGTTTGTTTTTTTTATTCCAGGACTCTAACGCAGTTTTCTCTTCTCCCAACAAGTAGTGAGTGAAAAAACAACTATATGTATATCCTTTTTACCACGCTTATTATTATTACCACGCTTATATTAGCTTGCCGAGTTGTCGTTGTCGTTGTATGCGTCAAATTTTGAAATCGAATTTTAAACCACTTCCCGATGAGCTAGAGACTTGAAACTTTAAACATAGCTCAGAACTGGATGACAATGCAATATTAAAAAACAACCTCGTCTCGCGACGCTATAAATATTTCATACTTTTTAGTGCATTTTTTTTTAGTGAGTTTTTTCGAAGTCGGTTTAATTTTTTTTGTATGAATATAATGCGGCAACATTGCTTCCTTAGACACACACCTTTTGTGTTGCAACGTCATGTAGTTCACTAGCTGACCGTTTCACTTCTGTAGAGTTCGCTATCGTACGGAAGAATTTTGTACAGAGTCGGTAATTCAGAACCGTAGACATAATAATCTTACAATTAGACCATATTGTATACTTACAGACCTGGCTTCAGATAATATGCTGTGTTCCAAAATTACTTCTTCTATCAGATGACAGTTGTGGGCAAAGTGATGTAGTCTGTGTTGAGAAGTCGCAGTACTTCGAAGCTAAAGTTTTAGAGAGGAAAGGGGAGTCGTCGTCGTATCTCATTCTGTATAAATATTTATGGAAACTGTGTAACTGTAATATATATTTTAGTACTCGTTCGTTTTTAATTTACTCTTATTATTTTAAATATGGCTAACTCATTTTGTCAATTATAATTTGGAGAAAGTTAAATGTTAATGTGGATGTTGCTAATATGAAATCTGTATTTATTTCCTCACAACGAACTTTATTTAAAAGAAAGAATAGTAAGAACAATATATACATCCATCCCTCAATTTACGCGAATATCCGTCGTTCCGCGTGGATTTGATTTACGCGAATAAAAAAACGTGTAAATTGAATCTGTAAACTTGATAAGGTTCCAGAGGCCACCCTACTTCTAATGTTTTGCTTCCTTTCCGCGCGTAGAAGGTAAATTTAGATACTGCTACTACTATACAGACTGCTCGAAGCTGATATTTTCAATGTTTTTAATATTTTTCTACCGAATCAACACCAACAAGTTCGTCAAGCATATTTGACAAACTATGTCTTTCTTGCTCATATCTATTGTATTCCGGAGCAAGGGAATATATATTAGCATCTTGTTAGTTTCTGTTATTCTTAAACTACAACATTGGTTTTGGTCATAGGTATTTTTTCTAATTCTACACTTAATCCTTACAGTTTGACTTTTCTGTGCTATCCCTATCGTTTTTACTACTATACATATAGGAAGTATCTGATGAAGGCTACAAACGAATAACGAATAACAAAACTGTAAAGATCATTTTAATAATGCAACGTTTTATAAGAATTGTAAATCAAAATGACAATTATTTGATGATAAGTTTCCAGAGAGATCAGCTGTTGACTGACGGGGAACTCTTTCTGGCATAACGCCGCGCCGCGCCGCTCCGGAAAGAACATTTCGAGAAAAGTTAACGTGTATGGGCTTTCACCAGAACAGACTGTGGCTCCAGGCTACGAAACACGTTTTCTCTTCTTTCAGTTACAGTTCGCTTTTGCTTCCTTTTTCCAACGTTGTCTTCTGATCGCTCCCGTTTTTCGGTACTTCTTACAACCACATTCTGTTCTTTTCTATATCCTTTTCACCTTCTTATAACAAGTTGTCTACACTGTCCCTAGAAACTAATTAAAGATGGACAATCAATTAATTAGTCAGATATAGATATAAAAAAAGTTAAAAATAAAATTGGTAATATTGTAACTTCTTTTTATTATTGTTTTATTAAGTCAGAGCAATTAGTTTGCTACAATTACATACATACAAATTTTTTTTTATTATAAATAAAAAAACATGACAAAATACTAAAAGTTGTATTTTACAATTTTCCATGAATCGCATTATTCTCAACATTTCTGTTTGGCAGAAAAAGTTATACACAGTAACTTCTACTATTGTTGTCGTAATACAGATCGGTAAACTAACCCATCTAGCTTGGCAGAAAAACTGAAGTCGTTCAGTTCATTTCTAAAAGAAGTTATTCCGAATTAAAGAGTGTTCCATCAATTAAGAGACTGACTGTACATTTTTACCCGATATATGAAAACAAGAAGAATCGTAGAGTGGTCTATCTTTTTGTCCGTGGCTGTAGGACAAAGCGGCCGCGTGCGATTCAAACGTTTCGGAGCGGGGGAGAAGGGAGAGAAAAGAGAGAGGATGGTCGTCAGTAACTCGGCGACCAGAGAAAGAGAAGGAAGGCCAGCAAGGATGGTGGTGATCGGGTCCGGATCCGCGACTGGCAGTTCACGGCTGGTAGTCAGCGCGCAGTCAGTCATTCAGTCAGTCAGTGGTCGGTTGTAGTCATCCGCGGTGGCAAAAGTTTTCCTCCGATATCTCATCATGTACCTGTCGCGCGTCATCGTTCGCACGAGTTTCACTTGACTGATGTCGTTCGACCCGATCGACTTTACACCTTTGACACCGTAGGCTTTCCACGATTTTTCCGCGTCGACTGGTTGAGAACCCTGCCGAGGAGACAGGGTTGATCGTCGAAAGTGTGAGTGCCGCTGCAGTCAGTGTCTGTGCATGCAAACGAACCGATCCTTTCTTCTGAGAAGTGATAAAGTGAGAGGACCCAAGCGCGACCTTCAGGAGGATCTCGAGGAGGACCTCCGCGAAGAGGTGTCTCTCTGCTTGGATAAAAGCGACGTAAACGCAACCACGGATGGTTAACGTGAGTACTTACGACGCCACATGGTTGTCATTGGTTACTTTGGCAATTGTCCGAGACACGCGAGACCGGAGTTAATCGCGTCCACTAATCGTCCCCGAAAAATTACAGGAAATCAAGTAATTCGGCTGCAGCATTGTGCACTCGCAGGAATATTCGGACACTTTTAAGAGGACGATAACGTTTTTAATATTGGACTTGGATTCCTTTTAGAAGTTGGAAAAATTCCAGTCGGTCGGAATTGCGGGTAAACTATTAGAAGTTAGATTTTGCAACATTTTCATGTCGGCTTGTATTGAAAATTCAGAACGGACATTCTACAAATCGTAGTTTTTTCACGAAAATTCTTACGTCTTTCGATGCCTGTCGTTTTCTTTTCGCATCAACTAAGCTCGATGAATTGTAAATGACACATATCTATTGCAATTTTTAAATTTTTAATTCAGCTCCGGATAAAAAATTTCTTCTCCACATCATGCAGTAAACTAATCCTTCTAACTTCTAAAAACAGATTCAGGTCGTTCGGTCCAATCTTAAAAAAGTCATCGTTTTTTAAAAATCGTCCAAATATTACTACGAGTGACTGCATATGTACGTACATATTGGTTTCTTCATGTAACTATATCTGGTGTGCAGAACGATATTAACTGATACAGAAGCTCGCCCGATTCTTATCTACATTATAATTGTTATCTACTTTAGAATGGACGATATTAAAGTTGATAAGAATCATTGTGGAACGTGGTATGCACTGTAGACTTTATGCATTTATGACAAAAATGAGTTTGGAGGTAGACAATAAATGAAAAGAATTTAAAAATATTACTCGAGTTAAATTGTCACCGTAAATAAAGAAGAATTAAATGGTTGTATTGATACAAAAAAGCTAAGTACTTCAAAAAGAACTTTCGACTTACATTACTTCTGATTACACATTTATTTGCTTTCACAATTATGACAAACATATAAATCATGCTGTTTAGTGTGCTCTTTGTGCACTCAATCGTTATACATACATGCTTAATGCACCTCACCCATTTTTCGTTTGACGTGCTGGAACTGTATGAACCAAGGCAAACAAGGCAATAATACTCCTTATATTTCTCTTTATTTTTAATTGCGTATCGTATTGTCAGGACATAGGCGTGTGTACTTTAGTTATAATTTTATAATATAGATAATCATATAATAATGGATATACATAGCTTCCATTATAGTCTTCGTTTCCAAGACATTATGAAATATAATTAGACATACAATCATCCAGAACATGAAAATCCACAGCGATTACACTGTTAGTTCTCTTGCAGTTCTACACATAATTTTACTCACAGCGGCCGAAAAAGCGTTTGGGACATACAAATTTCTTACTGCATTCGCATATAATTATCCCAGCATCATGCGTCACCGCAAACATCGTATGTTGACTCACCGCAATAAAATATGCTTTTTAAAATGCAGTGAGTCCGCTATACCGTAGTATTACTTTTCCATGTGAAAAAAGAATATGAAAAAAGAACCGAATTTCTGTTTAAAATGATGACCACGCTTATGCAAAATTTTAAAATCACCTTTTTTCAGACTTTTCGGGCCAAATAATACCCCACTGTGCGTCGGGTACCTAATATCTGCAAAATAACCCACAACAGACAAACGGACAAACAGACAGACAGACAAACGGACGGGCAGACAGACAAGAAAGCGAGCTAATAAAAACGTGGTAAAATATGGATTTGCGTAAGAATCGGCGATCCGGTGTGCAACTGCACGGTTTCCCGCCAGACGAGGCGTTATCGAGTTTGCGTATCAGCATATTATACAAGATATACCGGTCGTCCAGTTTTTCTTCGAGTTCCTGTTTCTGTTTACTTCGATTTTAACTAGAAAGTTGTATTAGATTCGATTAGCAATGGCTGGCTCGCGCTACTCTGCATCCGATTTCGACCCGGTGCGGTGTGTAACAAAGGCAGATAGGGGAGCCCGGAGAAAGTAGTCGGGCGAATACTTATGAAACCGTTCGCGCCGTTTCCTAGGCCGTGAAAGAAACGACAGACACGGAACGAGATACTCGAGAAATTCCGTTAAGCAGTCCATCGTGGAACGTTGACGATTGGAAATAACTAATGGCTACATTAACCGCGAACGTTTCCTGGTCTACGAACTCGTTTCGAACGCGAAGCCACACCATGGAGAAGCCGGCTAGTCTTCACAAAGCGAATCCATTCGCCACGCTTCGTCCGCCGATAAATATTAGGTTGGCAAAACTTCTCTCTCAATTTTTCATTACACAAAAAGAAAGAGTCCCATTCGGCCTGAGTAACTGTCCTTAAGTATAATCTATGGACATTGTGAACACCGTCCGACAAAGCTACTGCGCGTTTCATTTATCTTGACCATCGTGAACAAGTGCGAGGTAGAACATTAGCCCTTTTTGCACGAATCTGTACTAAATAAAAGGCGCGAAGCTCGTGTAATCGAAAGTCCTCTCTCCCGGTCGTCGTTCAAGCGTACGTGACAGAATCGTTCTGCGGATTGATGGGAATACCGGTGTGCCAGTTAATCAACTAAATCTGTTATAAACAATCGTAGTAGTTTGTTAACCATTGGAAATATTCGTTAAGGTATTTATGGTGACACTGACCATTGAAACTAGTGGGTATCTTATAGTTGATGCACAATATTTTTATTTTTCATAACGATGCGCAATCCAATTCTAACTTTGTGAGTAATAATCGTAAAATGTTTAAATCGTTAAAATGTTTCTGCACTAGGAAACGTGTCAATATAAATAAATGGTTTTTTCCTATACATTGAAACATCTCCATGAAGTTTCAAAAACTTAGACATGTAGATTATGAAAAAAATAACTTCGGAGAGTAATAGTACAGGACTCACAAGTGAATGTTTTTTTACAAGTGAATCTTGAACCAATCACGTGGCGTCTATAAAACTATCTCAACAAAGATAGCCGTTTTCATAGATTTAAACGCAGCTTCGGCTGCTAGAGTCTAGCTGTAAATTGTGAGAAGTTCTGTTAAGCTTTCGCGTTTTCATTTGCACGCGAAGGTTCAAAAAATTACAGGTCCTGTTAAGGTTTAAATTGTCGTCAGTGCCACATTAGCATCTGCTCAATTTTCTCAACGAGCAGTAAACAATTTAAAACTTTCGAAAAGACGAGTAGGTACAAATATAACACCGAAATTAAAATAGCTTTGGAACGATTAATTCTCTTCACAAGCACCACGGTCATTTCTTATACCCAATTTAAAGCGTGCATCAATCAGTGCACAGAATACACAGAGTGTCGTTCAGAGAAGTAGGTGACCCCTGAATCGTTGAAGACCATGTAATTATACCGAATCGAAATTTTTTTCTACCTTCTATCGTGTTGAAGCTATTGACCCAGATGCTTCGAACACCCTGTGCAAGAACACTTCTGATGTAAATGAAATTTTTTGTTCTGGTTTTTTTTTTTATTTCCGTTCCGGAGTCTGGCGTACGAACGAACAAAAGATTCAAACTTGCCAAGATTTCCCTCGATGGTGAATAGTAGTAGGTCATTATGGAATTTCTAGCGAGGCGCGGCGTGCTATGTGACTAGAATGATTTCTTTGCGTGAAAGTCACCCTGGAATGGTACACCGAATCTAGCCAGTGAAATGGAAACTATTTGATCCGAGCGGAATGTGAACCCGCGCGGGACAACGCGCGAACATACGGAAGTGTAAATGTAAATGGACAGTCGCATAATCAGCACCTGTTCACAATGAATAAATCTTCCAATTGCTTCGCGCGTTGCCGGATTCTCTCGATGCACAGTGGGGGCATTTGGCCAGAAAAGTTTGCGTAAGCCGTACAATTTTTATTGTCCGACATAGTTGACACTGATCCTACCGAGCTCTAAAAGCTATTAAAATATTTCAGCTGATAAAAATGACAAGGCTCTATTTATTTAGATCTCGCACAATTTTAGGGCTTCGGTATTGTCTATTTTTATTTGTACACTCGTGAGGTACTCTAATTCATGGAAAGTCAAAAGATTTTATAGCACGCTTTGCGTTCTCAAACAGTCTCTGAAAGAGCGTTCATTCATTAGCGAGTTACAAGTGTCTGAAGGAAATTGTGTAAATTTTTACTACTCTGCGATGTTTAACAAAATACTTAAATACCGTTTACATGGATATATTTACTTAGATCTACAAACATTTACGAATCGCCTTCCAAGTGTACTTAACAGAGACGATCCATTTTCGAGTGAAAGGCACGAGACACGTGTATTCCGTGGGAGAACAAATAAGATAATATGTACAGAGGCACTGATATAGAAGTCTAATTTTCTTGTAGCACCGTACACACAATGTTGAAAAGCGTTCGTACATCGTCCCACGTTGTTGGAACAAGCATATTTAAGACAGGCGGAGCTAAGAAATACTGCACATCCCGCGCTACTAATTGTACGAAGAACAATCGTACTTTTCCTAAATCTTCTATTTTCACTACTAGACGTAGTTTTCTGTTCCTTGTAGAGAATTTGAAGTTAACGATCAATCCGCAAAGAAACTTGACTTTACAGTGTTACAACTACAAAAACAAGATAACTTTCATGGTTTAATTGAGATAAAAAGTAAAATACTGTAAACTAAAATAATACTAAAATAATGCTGAATTCAATTTTTATTAATTTGTACAATAAATAGCGTTGCATTGGATGGATGGTATTTTGGGATTTAAATACAGTAGGGCGTCAATTATCCGAACTAATTAGGACCGAGGTGGTTCGGAAGATCGAATTGTCCGGCTAATCGAACAGTTTTAAAATTACTTATTAAATACAAGATTATATACGTTACATAGTAATTATACAACAAAACTTATTTGTTAAAGTAATCTTCAAATTTTTTTCCATCAAAGACTGTCTTTTCAAGATCTCTTATCTTCAGACATCGGAGATTTGGATAATCGCGGTTCTACTCTACTTTTGAAAATATCTTAAAGTTAATCTTCTTGAGTTAAGATTCATCTGCAGAGAATGAAAAACTTCATTGGATAGTCGATTCGAAATGAACCTAATTGAATCGCTTTAAAGTTCGTCTCAGCTGAGTGGGACTCATCCGACACGCACTGAAATTCATGTGATCGGACGTAGTTCATCCCAAACTCATTTAAACACGACGGTTTCATTTCCGCTCTCTTCGGTTCCCACAATTGTTGCACAATCCACCGAATTTGCATTCGCAGGCTAGCGTTTAGCACGCTTGCGTAACGGATTGCAGGTCAATTTGGAAAAAAGACAACGCGGCGTTACATTGATATACGTATAAACAATTCTAACGCGTTGCACGCATATCCATTTAGATCTTAATTAGCACGTAACCATGATAAATCATTTTGCGAATAAATTGCAAATTAAGTCTTACGTCCCTCGACGTTTCATACATTTCCGCAGCAATCCATGCGCGTTCTTACGCGCATCGCGTTTCAATCGGGTTAAAGGACTGGAAACACGTTCCAGGCGGCTGTTACAGACGCTCCTGCAGATAACTTTTTCAAGTAATTAATAATTTAAAATTCGCAACAGAGTCAAACGCAAGATCGTTGGTCGATAACTCTCTCCATTTTGTAGGGAACGAATACTTCTATTTTGCTGGAACTTGGAACATTGTTTAAGAAACAGAAACTATTAAAATTCTTTTGTTCATAATTGCAACTGTGAAATTTCTTTAGCTTCTTTTGAACGTTTGGATGTTGTATGCCTAAACTATACTTTGAAAAATTACAACACAGTCACAAAAAGATAAAAAATGTTCAGCACAACCGAAGGTCTCGTTCAGTTAAGTTTTGTTTAAAAATAGTAGGCAGTTTATAATTTATATTCAGGAAGCACAAGATTATATAAAATAACACAATCGGTGGTAATATAATAAAATAAAATACAAACTGTTCAGCATCTAAACCAGACAAAATGTGCAAATCTCCACAAACCAACGTACCAGAGTTAATTAACCCTAATGAAACGAGAATTCCATAGGAATTTATTTCCTCTTTTAAAAAATTGAATAAGATACAAATAGCTTAACAGCAGCCTTAAGGTTCCTCTGGAATGATAAATAAACCATAATCTGCAGCCAAGAACCGAACATAATTTTCCGGTAGACTCGATGAATATCCATAATGCAGAGTCTAGCGTATGGTTACATAACGTAAATATAGTGTTCGCGAAAAGGGGATCTATCGCATCGAAAGTGATCATCGCATTCTTCAAAATCCTTCCGTCCGTTCTCCGAGGTACGGTTTCATAAGAGCCCGCATACGATAACACTGACAGTGGGCGTTCTGAAAACACAATATGTATACATGGCCCTGAAGCGATTTTTACTTTCTCTAGCGACACCCACGCCCGTGGCTTCGAATCTTTTATAGCAGGTTCATCTACAGTCTACAGTCTACGGGGCCGGTGTAACTGTACGCAGGGTTCGCGAGCTCATCCAGCATTCTACTATGTCGGATCAGTTGCGTTCTTCCTCGGCCGATGATGCTTTTGTCTGCGAGAAGAAAGGGCCCCTGTACATATTGATCCTTGTTAACCCTGTGCGGACCAGTGTCACTCCTACCGGGGATCCTAAAGTAAACACTAAAGTTGACTAAAGGGCCCCGTCCGCAATAAACCACGTGAAATAGGTGCTCGACGAAAATGGCTGAATTTGAAATATGTTGTACCTTTTGGGTCACTGAACAAATGTATGTCAGGGAAAATGTCAAAAAATGGACAAACTGTCCACATTGTTTCAACCCTTCAGAAGCCTGAGGTCAGACCAGCAGATATCACTTTCGGATCAATGCGGTTACCATTATAAGGGAACAATATGAATTTTTAGTGAACAAAATAGTTAAAGCTAGTTAACTACCAGTTATTTGTTTATTGCTTACTTTAAAACAAATAAATGCGTTAGGAAAGCGCTATCCGTTATGATTTTCCCCACTTTAAATCATCAATCAGTTCTTGTAAATAGACATTTTAAAATTGTTTATACAATACTGTCATAAACAATTATTCTTTTGTTTATATATTATATATGTTATATTTATTTTTACGTATTTTAATCTTATTGGGAAAATAGGTAAATTTACCCTACTTGAATTATGATAATTTGTGCATCTTATTTTGTGGAAAAATAACATGATCGTATAGAAGACTTTCTCGTCCGCAAACGGTTAATCTAAAAAATACAGTTTCGGTATATCTTTTGCCCGAAATAAATCATCCCCGTAATAATATTTATAACATTCATTGCATAAATAATAATTATGACGCTGATTTTGCATTATCAGAGCATCAAACTGCTTCGAACGCAAACTAATTGTTGAAGTTTGAGCGCATCCTGAATAATGTATAACGATTTGAATCTAGGAAAAGTATATTCAATTATCAAGTAGTGTATATTTTTCGTCTGAATAATTTATATACTACTATGTATGTAGTTATCGTTCATGAATAAGGGAAAATGAGCAACGGAACTAAATCGCAGGCTCGATTCGATAACATCGGACATAAAACGGAGGAACCTGTTTGAGGATTTAAAATTCAGCACAATACGTTTAAAAGTTTATTGACCGGTTGATACAATCATCGTATAAAACTAATTACAATATTTCAATTGTGGCTGCCGTAATAGCTCGCATAAGCATTTCATTCGAAGGTTGGTCAAGTCGGATGTTACTCGTTAAATGTTTCATAAACTTCATCTTGTTTCTACCAGTTAATACTTTTACAAGGTATTTCAATATAAACGAAATGTGTGTAGTTACACTTTCTAAACGTTGATGTTAGAGTTGAACTCTTTATTTACATTTTCAAATAGTACAAATGTCGGAGTAAAAAGTAACATTTTTCTCATTTTTCTCGATTAAACTTTATCAGAAATGATAAATAATAATTCTCTGATTATGATTATTGAATAATGATATATCTGATATTTTCTGCACAGAATTTCCACAACGTTATAAACTATATAATTTTGTGCATTTATGACAATAATAGATAGGTGAAACTTACAGTTAAAATTGTAAAAGAGAGAAATAGATTTTTATTTACAGTATTTTACGATTGACGAAGACAATTTCTATATTACATAAAGATATCCGCATTTATGAATTTAAAACAGATGAAAAACTAACAAAATTTGAGGATATCAATACATTATTTTCAACTGAGTAATATGATTAAAAAAAGACATTGCTATTTAGCTCCTGCCTTTTGCAATTGACGCATACAATTTTTGTTTTGCATAAAGGCTACTTATAAATACACTGAAGATCTTTATGCAAAATAAAAATTGTCCAAATTGTCAGTTGTATGAAACTGAAGTTAAATCAAAATATATATTCTTTTTAAATGATTTTAAAAAGTCGGAAATAATATTTAAATATCCTTAGATTCATCTAATGTCTGTTCAGTTGTATATTTGACTAATTCATTTTTACCATAAGTGCATAAAATCCGCAGTCTAGTTAAAAAAGACAGTAAGTGAGCGAAAATGAATTGCAAGTTATATTATTCATGTAGAATATTCAATTGTTCGAATGAAGAAATTTCGAAGAAAATTCGCAGCAGATAAATATGCAAGCTGCAATAAATTAAGAGCCAGACGAATGGGGGATCAAGCAAACGCAAAGATCGCCGTAAAAATTGTTCCAGTTTCGATAATCCCACGCCGAACTGCCGGACACTCGAAAATCTAGGTCGCCGCGTGCACTCTGCAAATTCGCGGCGCCTTCTCTCGCAATCAGCGGTTGTTACAATTAAGCGAACAATTGAGACCCGACGTACGCGTTTTCTTGAGACGCAGCGTCGTGGAAATCCGCTTCGAGTGATAACCGAGACCGTCGAATTAAACGAGAAAGAGAGAAACGAGTCCGAGAGCTTCACAAACGGCTCACCTGTTCCCAATGGGTCTTCGTCGTCGATATGGTCGAGGTATCTCAAACTCGACCAACACGTTTCTGCCGCTGCGAGATTCTCCTGCCTCAAAACCGGGTCTTCTTCTCTCCACGACCTCGAAACACACAAATTACGGAGGCACGAAACAACACTCGTGAAAGAGAGCCGATAGATGACCGGTCGTCCGATTTTAATTCTCGCGCACCTGGTCACCGTGGACATACAGCGAAGAAGGATTTCTACGTTTCCGATTCTTGAACAATTATTGATATTTATATTGTGATCATTTCGTGAAAACAAATAGTACAACCATAAGCCTGGGCTCATTTTAAAGCTTGAAGCCTCCACTTTCGCGAAGCAGTGGTCATTTTCCTCCAAGAAATTTTTATATGATATAGCAGTTCGGAAACTGGAGACCCATTTTTCCTAAGTAATGCTGCAAATTCAAACGTCTGCAGAAGTTTCCAAAAATTTTTCTTGTTCTTGAAACTACCATAGATTCGAAGACTGAAGCCTCCTATTTACAATGAGGCCTTAAAAATCGATGTACGATTTTTTCACGGTTATATGGAACAAAAAGAACAAATTTGGTTGTGTTAGAACTTGAAAGTATCGCTTATACAATATTACGAATTATCTCTAATTTTGGAGGGGTTCTAGGATTATTTTCGTCCATTTTAATCTTATTATTTGTTCCTTTTTTAAATTTTAATAATATAGCAAGAGAGAATATTAACATGGTTGTTCCATTCTTGTTTATAATCTTTCTCGTTGTCGCTAGTACTAAATTCGCGGGATATATGATCTCAGAAAGTCGGGAAAAGCTTCGAACGTTTCTGATTGCGCGGAGTCCCTGTCGCTTCTTAGAATTTACGATCCACCTCGGGTTCGTTTACTCCCACGAGGCGAGCAGGGATTATAAATTGAAGGTAATTTCTTGGTTCCTCGGAGATGTATGAACTCGCAGGATCCAAGAACTTACATATTCTGCTGCGTTCTTTTCAACGTATTACAATTATTAACAAAATAAATACATGTCTATGTAGCTTCTGCAGCTTAAAAATAAAACAGACAGTTTCACTTTGCGTAAAAATCCGTAGTCTCGTGATTAAAAGTTCAATTTTATCATAACGTGTCGATGTAAATCGAATTTACATACCTGTTTGAAGGCAATAATTGTATCATCCATAGATGACTATGAACATATCGAAAGAAAGTTTGATTGTCTACCATGTGCTACGGTCATGCCTAAAAATCAGCATAAATGTTCCTATAGTAATAGAAACAAACATCGAATTTTCCCGGCAAACTTAGTAATTAGGCTGTGAATGTTCATGCAAATTGGCGCTTTTACACGCGAGTAGACAGAAATTGAAATCGCACAAGCCTTTGGTTTCTCCATAAAGTGTTCCATCGAGTAATTTCTGAAAACGTAAATGCGCTGAAAGCTGAAGAAACCGTTTATTGCTTTGTTAAGGCCGTTACTCAAACGTGCGAATGTATCAGGCTTTCGGGCGCGCTGTAAACTCATGGTGTCGGCAGTCTAGTTGTTAAACTTGCGAAATTTCGGAGTTGGCCGCCGGTTTCCAGCCGCTGGGCTGCCCGTATACGAGCATTACGGCTCACGTGAGAAAGCGTATATTCTCGTAGACGTCAGCGAAACACGTTTTCTATATTAAAGAGCCGTCCGTGTAACGAGCAATAAAGGTTTCTGAGTGACGAGCGCATGGCGAAAGTAAGACTCGGAAAGCGAACGTTTCCCGGGGCCATTCTTCGTAAACATAACGAGGAAACGTATTCCTCTGTGAACGCTACTTAACGCCGCGTGAAGGCGCGCTCGAAAGGGGAAACGGATGCGACCAAGCCAAGGACATTCGAGCTCTGGATCTCTGGATCTCTTGCGGCTCGATCGATCGTTAAACCGCAGAGGGAGAACGGGCCCGAAACTCCTGGCGAACCGCTAAATTGCAACGAGTCACCGTTAACTTGTCGCTGCCGCGCCGCGCCGGATAATCGTTTCGCGGTGTCCTGAAAAGCTGGTGGTCAGGCTTCGTGAAACTGGGAAAAAAACGCAACGGTACAATGCGTTTTCAGAAACATTCCCACCCGTCGCATGGTAGCATACTTGCAAAACCGCGGGAAAAGTCATTTTGAAAATTTTGTCAGACGAAAAAGAAAAATATCCACTGAAACATCTTTACCATCTCAACAATTCTAAAATAAAGAATCCAAATCCTTCATTTTGGTGGGTTCAGTAGTTCTAGTATTAAAATAAAATCAATTGCAAAATTTTTACCGAACAGACAAACAGACAAACAGACAGACAGACAAGAAAGCGAGCTAAAAAAAGAGCCAGTCCTTTTTGAAAAAATGTACAGTCACTCAACACAAGTGTACAATGTTTGGTCTCAATTAAAAGAAAAGATTAGGTAACAGTCGTAAGAATGTCACTGCAAAATTTTATCCAAATTGGACTAATAGTCTCTCAGATATTTCTGGTAGCGACTTCGAGAACTTCATTTCTACCAGAAGTAGTTCCTGTTGGAAGTATTGCGGATCGAACGAATCACTCAGAGCCTTCAGAATCGAGAAGAATCGAATTTGCAGATTCATTGAATTCTTCGATTACATCTGTGATGGTGTCCGAGGTAAAGGAGCAGCAACCTCGAGGAACGACGTCAGAGAAACGTCGCGTCGCGTCGCGGAGCTGGCAGCCGAAGAGAAGAAACTCGACTCGCTGAACAAGTCATCGTAAATCAGAATCTCTTCAGGATGAAATTAGTGTCAGTTAAAGGATACCGTGGCGCCGGTCCATTCCGTGTCGCCCACAGGTTCCGCGGTGAATTAACGATCGTTTCTCGGGAAACACGACCACGAGTTTCGTTACCTCATTATCCGAGGATCTTCATTACGCTCTCCGCGAGCTGAGTGTGATCGATTATCGAACGGGACGCTCACTCTCTTGAATTTCAAATTTTAAAAACTTCTTTATATATTCTTGGATGGAATCTTTAGCATCTGCGTAGAATGCTGAAAGAGATTTAAAACTGTGCAAAACACGTGTTCGGTACTATGCATGAGCTTCGATTTGATTGATTCGCATTGTGCTGTGATTGGCCACTTCACATACGAATTTCTGGTCTGCGAATTTTCATGCTAAGTAGAAAATTTTGGGACAGTTATTTCTTTAATAATTTTATTGAGTTGAAGATAACACGTATTTTATTACTACGTTTTTATTAGCTTGCTTTCTTGTCTGTCTGTTCAGTACTTTTGCAATTGATTCTATGATTTTATTTATGAATTTATATAATCTTACAAGTATTTTCATAGCTATTAAAAATTCACAACCACAAATTTTCAGGACTATCTGTACGGAATTAGGAATCTGTATGGGGCTAGGAAAAATTATTTTATACTTTTTAGTCCGTTTTAAAAACGTGGTATTTTTAAAACATTTATTTTTATTTAAATAATTATTTCAACTCTTTAAATGTGTTTACTGTTTTGCATTTGATCTGTTTTTCCATAAGTGTGTTCAGTACTATGATCTTCAATTTGATTGATTGAGAATGTGCTGTGATCGACCACTTCACGTACGAATTACTAGACTGAAAATTTTCATGCAAAATTGACATTTTTGAGAGGTTAAAGAATACTCTTCAACGTGTACAATGGCATGATCAATTATTTTCTTTTTAGAGAAACTGTGTCTTCTCCAGCTCAATCATAAGTGACTTCCATTTTTCTCTCTTTAAGTCGTATCCAAGGTAATCAATAATTAAATCCGAACTGTACGTGAGAAACTGTATCATTATTATCACAATTTCCTTATCGGCTAAATTATAGGTTTACCCACGATCAAGAAGTTCTCTTGTGATTCATTCAATATTATTCCCGGTGTATAATTGTCTATAATTCTTTAATAAGTCTACCACTTTCGGAAACTCTAATTAAACTGGCGCACCACATATACAAGGATCGGCGGACGAAGACTTCTTTAAGGTCGAAGTACGTCCGTCCAAAGGCCGTTCCGAAGGTCTTCTATTATATCGTCCGCACATCTCACCACGATGAATCACATCAATGTCTCCCGACGCTTCGCAGTCGTTTCTACCCGGTTAACAATCTCTGCAAGTTTTTCCCACAGTGGTTTTTCGATGCAATCGTCAGCCGCAGCAATGACTCGTCCATAGTCGCTGAATCACCTGAGTGGCAATTCTACCAATTTACAGAGAACGGTACAAGCTTTGCACGAATACTTAGCTAGCACAGAACCATCGGCGAACAACGCTGTGATTATAATTAATATGCCATAATGAGCCGCTTGAAGTGGTGCATGCAAAATAAATGGAAATGATCCAGTTATTCCTACGTGGGAATGTGGAGCACTAACTCAGTGTTTCGTTACTCGCAAATACTTTGAATATGATCGGACAAGGTAAAATAACTGAAAGAACCTGTAGAATCGCTGCAACAATATTGATAATTTTCGTAGTCTGTGGTCAATTAATTAATTTTTTTATTTTTGCTCTATATTCAATTTACGTGATAGCCGAAGTAATTAATGGACACAGAAGTAAATGTTGTTAGGTAATGTTTAACTTCATTAAGCACATTTCTATAATTTATGGAGATTGATTAAATGTAATTGGAATTCACTTTTAGCGTGGAGGAACACTTTGTGTATAAAGTCATACAAGTCTATGTTATGAGCAGCTGACATTATGCAAAATAAAAATTGTTCTAACATATAAAAATCATTCTGTCTTTAATAATCTTAATTAATAGACTGCGGATCTTTATGCGAAATAAAAAATGTTTGCATTGATTGCAAGAGACACAGGAACCAAATAAAAAAATTTTTATTCTCTTAGCTATCTTATCGAACTAAAACTTATGCACTGATGTCCTTAAATCTTTTTAATACGACCACTGCTTTGAATTGTGCGTATCCATTTTTATCATGAATGCATAAAATCCGCAGTCTATTAATTCTTTTAATTTTTCTGCTATTTTAAATTGCACCAGTTCATTTTTATCATTGATCCATAAAATCTGCAGTCTAGTTATGAAAATAACGATGCAAGCTTTGTCAGTTATTTTAGTTTTGATTAACAAATGTGCTTGAAGATCATATACATTTCAACAGATATCGAAGAGTAAAATACAAAAGTGGGAAATATTGTTTAAGGAATTGGAAGGATGATTCCAGCTCGTCACAACCAGGGTTGCCATATTTTGCGGGTATCGGGCAACCGAGATACTCGATACCCGCAAAATATGGTAACCCTGGTCACAAGCGTTTCAACTTCTTTAATTTCAACAGAACCAACATTTCTCACTAACGCGAAACTCAATGGAATAGAAGTTTCATCGAATCCGCTGCATATTGCAACAGTTTTCCTGGAACAGAGGAGATAACAGTCGTAAAGCTAGACTTGTTGCCTAATTGATTGGAAATTTTCACGGTTTTATTCGGCCCAGCTAATTAGTGTTTCGTGAGGATACAAAATTCCGTCGGCCCCTGATGGACGTAATATTACGTCGTTACATTCCATCGTGGCTTGCTGCCAGCTCTACCGCATGCCCGAGCCCGTAAATCTGTGTAATGAATTTTTTATCGTTCCAATTCATCCGATTACGCAACCCGTTTATTACCTTCCGGAATCAGGAAGATCGCGGAGCTAACGAAGGACGCGGTAATGTCCGAGGCTGGCCAGCAAGATAAATGGCCGGATAGTCCTCGGCGAAGCGAGCGAGCCAGCCTCTTCTGCCCCAGACTTTGCGCGCACGATGATGCATAGGAACGAGCCTAACTGGCCACAAGCCGAAAGAGTAACACGGCGAAAGATCAAGAAGAAGGCTCTCGACGGTGGTGCTCCCCTCGATGGTTCGGACCGATAGCGTTAAGGTGCTTGCACAAATTTCCGGTATTTGCCAAGGGAGTGGGAGCACGAGCGGCTGCTTGCAGGCACGTTCCGTTATCGTGCGAGAAAATCGCAAATATCGCCGGGCACCGAGGAGAATAAAGAGCGTGCGGTTTGTTCCGGAAAATCTGCGATGTCTCGCTGGGCCTAGCAGGGGACAGGATGAAATTTCACCGCGTGCTCAGCTCTCCCGACTCAATTTCCAGTTCTGCTCGAGCGTGTCGACGCGACGCCGCGCCGCGATTTCCTGCAACCGTGTGGATCGTAAATCGAAAGGTGTTCCATTGCAGTCGATAGGTTCCTGATTTCGAAACCAGTAAAAATCAGAGCTCTCGGCACCGCGGAAGTCTGGAAACGAAGCCTAACCCCGTATAACAACACAGCCCCGGATATCGGACACGATGTTGATGTCGCCGGTTACGTAAACCCAGACAGCGGAATCCATTGTAGAGGAAGTTGCTCGAGCGCTGCTAGGACGTAGGCTACGTTTCATTTTTCGTAGAGGTTCAGTGATAATCGCTTATTTTTAACCGACTTCGTAAAAGCAGCAGGTTACTCGATTCAATCTGTATGTGTCTTTTCTTTCGCTTTTTTCTTCTATGTATGTTCACCGATTACGTCGAGATGGATGGGACCAATCGGAAAAGATTGTATTGTATTTAAGTTTGTGTGTATTCATGTAAATTAAATAGAAATTACTTCATACTTTTTAGTACATTTTTTAGAGCGTTTTTTCGAAGATGGTTTAATTTTTTTTATTATGCTTAGATTCAATCAGATCCTCGCGCATCTAGATTTAATCACAGTCCGGGGTAAAATTAAATGGACATTGTTTAAGTTTCTTGTTAGATTTAATCCTGTTGCCAAAACTTTCGTGGTATTTTTGTGATTAAAATGAGTACGAACACGATGCAGTTTGAATCGTATTTGATGATATCTGAATTCTTCTTCTGTCTCAATACATAAGGCGGAAAAGTAATAGTCAAGATTTAGTCTGTAGCTATATTGTGCACTAAAAAGTTGACTACGTCCGAATATATTTATTTTTACGTATCTTAATCTCATTGGGAAAAAATATCACAGTAATAGGTATCCCCATTCAGTTCCTAAGACAAAAGGCATTTTCTAAATTAAGTTTAAGTAAGTTTGTCTATTAACGAGGAAGTCGAAAGGTAAAGTAGCTGTCCACTGGAACGTCGCAGTGAACGATTTGGGTATTAGCGGCAGCTTCTATGGATGCCTGCATACGGTAAAGAATGCAGTTATGCGAGAGCGTCAGGCTTCTGATTGAGATATGGTCGCGCAGTGTCTAACGATTTCCATAAAGCTGGAGCACGGTGGTCTTGTTGGGGAGAGAGTGTGCTCAGCGATCGGAACGAGCACAATTCGGTCATTTGTTCATAATCGAAATAGCCGTTTCCTCCACACGTATCTTAGTCTGACACAAATTACGGGAAATTACGAAGGTATGCGTTCGTTCGCTCGGAGTACTTTATAATGTACAGGTTTTTGTTGGCTCAGAACTACCGTTGGTACGGAACGGATTCGTAGGAAACGGATTAGCATAATGTTGCGAATTTTATCAGGATCTCTTTTTATTGCCGTACGGGTAGGGATTAGATAGGGGTACTGTAATCACAGGTAAAACATTCTATGCTCGACTACCTCGCCTGTATTTAACGTAAGTGCGCATTAGCAATTTCTTGCGGACTTGCAACGTAGAATCTAAGATCTGAGTATTTGCGGATTGAAGAACACGAGTATGAGGTCACATGAAGGAACATCATCAAAATGTAACTTTAATACTTCAGCGTGCATGTGATGTATTTTTCTTAAAAATATTTCATTCTTATCTTTCTTGTCTGCGAGAATGAATGTCTTGTGACGAAAACAGCTTAAAATGGAGGATGAGTACTCAATATTTCAAAAACTGTTCGTTCTACCAAAACATCTGCCTTTAAGAGATAACACAATTTTGTTTTTTTAAGGCACAATACAAACGTTTGTGTATTTCTTGGCGACAGATAAACGAAAAACTAATTGTCTTTTCGTTCAACTGTTCCATCACAACAACATGGACACTGTCGGCAGTGACAGGTGTGTTCTCTATTGTTCTTTTCTCCGTTCATTACGCCTCGAGCTCTGTGACACGTGTCGCCTTAGCGAACAGGGGTCTCTGAGAAATGGAACAAACGAAACGCATGAAAGCGAGCGTTCTTACTTTTCACTGGTCTTTTGTCTGAAACAAAAACTGTTGTCATGTCGCAACCAGATCGATCTAAAATGAATTTCAAAACCTTGTTTGTACTATTACTATTCTAATCTCATTTCGCATCAATTTTAATTGTACAATATTGTGGACAATAATTGGCCATTCCACAGAGTTTCTACAATCGCTTTCTTCTTGCTGTGCAACAATTAAAAATTCGTCACGTTCTCGTTCACATGCGTCAGTATTTACACGAAGTAGAATCGGTGGGTCGTGATCAGACATCAGACACATCAACCGATTCCTATTCATAATTCCGATTCCTGTTCATAACTACCCTTGTGGTAGGGGTGCCGACTTGAAACTTGTCACAGAGAGTTTCCTTTGGTTTCGGAACACTTTCGACCACACTACGTTTCTATTTAGAGTTACCCTTGGTTCGTCGACAACCCATTTCACCGACACTGTCTTCATCGACACGGTCAAATCGCAGTCATATGTTTTCATCGACAGTCCGTCTTTAGCGACAAGTTTGAGTTGTCCGAGTTATCTTGAATTGTCTTGAGAATCTGAGTTTTGAAGATTCTGTGGATTATAAGCAGAAACTGATCAAAAGTCATGAAAAACTACGATTTTGACCATTTTTAACCGCTTGTCGCCCGTTGTATATCAATCGATTTCGATGAAATTTTCAGCATGTGTATAACTAACATAGATCTACAAAACATATACTTTAAATTTTCATTAAGGGCCCAAATAAAATTTTTGCCTTGTACCTTGTAAATTGTAATTTTTGGAAAGTCTATTTTGCACATCATTTAGTAAACCAATGCTTCTAATTGCTTACAAACAAACAGATCGTTTCGTACAACTATAAAAAAGTTATTCTGATTCAAAGGGCGTACGAATACTCATGGGAGTCACTGTATGTACAAAATTCCAAGTTATCGAGTTGTTCTTACATCCAGATTCGTTCGCTCTTCTCTTGCGGTAGATTAGAAACTCCCTGCAGACAAACGTGATGATTTGCAAGGGCAGAAAGGTTGAGGTACGCCCTACAGACAAACGTGATGATTTGCACGGGCAGAGAGATTGAGGAACGCCGAGGTACAGCGATCGTTAGCTCGGAAAAGGTTAAGGAATAATTTCAGGAAACGTCCGGTAAAAAGCGTCGAACAGCTGGCTCGTCACGAGATCGCCGGTCACTCGAAACCAACGAAGCGACGTGTCTATTGTGTTTGAAGAAGTCCGATTTCTTGCTGGCAATAATAGTTGCGTGCCGCTCGTTCACGGAGGTAGGAGATCCTCTCGTTGGAAAGCGATGGGGTCAGGCAAAAGGGTAAATAGCAGATAAGAATCCAAGTGCGCTCGCGTTAATCATTTCCGACACGCACCGGGTATCCTTGAGGTAAACGGTTGTGAATCGTACCTTAAGGTCGTCGGTTTTGCCGGCTCGTTCGCCGGCGACCTTATAGGGAATCGCGCGGGTAAAGTGCTGGAGGATTCGTGTGCGGGATGTGTCAAGGAACGTGGCAATGACTTCCATGAGGAATTTCCAGCCGTGTATCTCACGCAGAATCAGTACACTGTTAGAAGCAATCTTCGCAACCGGCATCAGGCAGATTCGTTCGCTCATTACGGTCGAATCATTTGACCAGCGAACTCCCGGACCCCCAAGCTGCTAACTGTGAATTTCCTGCGTTTAAATGTCGGCGACGGAATCTTAGGAAGAATCATTCTACCTGTTATTACGCTGTGGGAATTTGACGAGTAAATCTCCGCGCTGCCGACTTTAATACATACACTGACGATCGAAGTTAAACCTCGCTTATTTCTCTTGTGGCAATTTGACTCGTTTTTCACTGCTTCTGGAAAGCGGTACCATCTTAATCTTGCCTCATCTTAATGCATTTCTTCGTTCTTGAAAAGGGGAATTTAGAAATTAGCTTGCTGTCATATTGGACGGTGACACATGTTAGATATTGTTGAGTTGTTTGGAGAGACAAGTAATTAATTTTTTAAAATGAAAGTAAAATGATACAGTTGAACAACATTGTCTAACTCCGTGTACAACAGATCCTTGTTAACTTCTATCCAACGAAAAAAGATACGAAATTGTTGTTCCAATTTAAACAGGAAGAACTTCAACGTAGTAAATGAAGAAATGACGATGAATTAGATCAATTTGAAACTTGTATAAAAATGCGAGAGGAATTAAAACAAGTAAACTTGATGAGACGAATATAATTTAAGTGATTATGAAAGGCTTTGGATTATGAAATATGCAAAGTTGGAAGGAAAAAATGGAAAGTAAACAGGGTAATAAATGGAACAATGAATAACAGAACGAAGGGAATTAAGGTCATAGTGCATGAGGTTGCATAGAATACGCCACAATATCCCGTTACGCGAGTATCTTGCTACTACCGTTCTGCTATCAAAGAAAGAATCTTCCACGTTGATACACGTTTCTCTTGTTAACGAAGTCGTAATCGTCTCGCCTATTATCCAAGATAACCGTGTAATAGCAATTGATTCCGTATATCGGCGGTGACGTAGTAACTTACGTCCACTTATATAAACAGAGTGCATCTTTAAGCAATTTCTATGCAGTTCTGTTCAAAATAGTCTTGCTATCATCATACTCCATTTTTAAAATATCAGATCATTCAATTTTAATATAAATCTCAAGCGGTTACAGCTCAAAGTAACAGAGAGATTTCAATCAATATTTAAAGTGAACATTTCTACATTTTTTTTCAAAGCGTGACAACAATAATAATAACTAAAATTAATTGCAATAAATATGTCAACATTTTTCAAACATAGATAGCCAGTTTTTAGACTGTACTGTACTCAATTTCCCAACGTTTTTGTAAAAACTGAGTGGTTTGACACGAACTTTTGCGATCATGCAATGTTAAGCAGCAATCCAAATTCTTGCTGTTTTTGGCAAACAAAACTTCGAAATTAACGCAAATAATCAGTTTCAGAAGAAGTCTGTGTACTAACGAGCATAATAATACCCATTAAGTGTCCACAAGATTGAACCAATTGTAAAACGAAAGTCTGTATATTATTAAAATTGGTTTCGAGAAATTATGTTCCACCTGCCAATTATCTGAATAACTCATGAATAATTAAAGTAACAAGAAATAAAGAAGGAAAGCATTTTCTCTTTAATACAGTTCCATGTTCTCTTATGTGTTTCACTAAACTAGCATTGGCCAGTATCGTCCATTCATTATTACTTAATTAAAACTGTTACAATTGCGTGTGGGGAACAGAAAAAAGAACGTGTTTGAAGGAATAGAAAGTGCGCGATTAGTCATCGAGGACGTAAATACTGAATCACGTGCGCAGCTGCTAAAGACTTTCCGTGGCTTTGAACCAGCTCGATACAAACGTGTACTGTACGTAATGATAGTCTTTCGCGCTTTTTGTAACAGTGATTGATACGTACTTCCGCGCGTTTAGCTTTCTCTATTATTGTATTTTATTTCTCTTTCCAAAGTGTGTTTCGCCAACCTTTGCGATTTGTGTGCTATGCATTGTTACGCCTCCATTTTTCACTGTTCGAGTTTCGTCTACGTCTGTGGTAGCAATTGGTGTAATTTCAAACATTAAAAAGATTACAAGAATTTTAGATTATCGATAATCGTGTTCTAATTATTGCCGACAATTTTTATTTTAAATAAAACTAGTAATGGAAAGACAAATGCTTAAATGTAGAAATCTTTTTATTGAAAATCTTGTGCTTTCTATGAAATTTAAGATTATTTTTAACGCATTACAGAAACTTATTTGCAACCCTTGAAAACACGATTTTTTAACCCCTTGCTGCACGATTTTCTTTACGGTTGCAGTGATTAGAACGTCTTCATCCCCAAAAATGCCACGGAAGGGAAAAGAAAATCTACAGTTCCTGTATAGGTACATTTTACTTCAATGCTTAAATGTTTCTTACAAAATAATAACATTATACAATATTTTGTCTAAAAAGGAAAGCATAACATTTGTGTGTTAAAGATCTAAAATCTTCGTCGCGAGTCTGACTCGTTATAATTTTATAATCTTTTAACATTAAATTGATCCACATGTGAGATAAATGAAAAGTAATTGACCTCGTAATAGCCAGTAACTAGTAGACTAGTGAAATTATTAATCTATTCTATCATTTCTCAATATTATTAAGATTTAGTAAACATGTTTGTTTAACTGTACACTTCGTATACAACAACCTAATGATAAGCTGAACATAATGCAGAATATTTTCACTGTTTTGTATTCGACGTGCTCATTTTTATTAGGAACGCATAAAATCCGCTCGTGTTCTCTACAGGAAGAATTCCAGTGTCTCTGGAGCGGCGTCCATTCCTATTTCTCATTCGCGCGGACGTTCGCGAAGTTATTACCATACCGATGTGCAACAGACACTCGGGGCCCGTTTTATTATTCCCATTCGAAGCCGGAGATCCTCTCGAAACGGTTGGTAATTTGCGTTCGGTCGCGATCCTATCGGCGCGGTATAAAATCTCGCGGCTAAAATTCCGGAAGGCTGCCGAGGTCGACGGGGAAAAGTCGATGGTGTGGCCAATGGCGTGGAGGTCCACGTCTTCGGTCGAAGTCTGCAGAAACCATAAAGTATTTCTCGGCAACTTAGCGCGGCGCCGCGGTGGTTCGTGCGCTTCAAGGCCGCGGGAGAACCAAGCGTGAAACTAGTCCGACCGGTACCGGAGTATGGTAGCTATTATACAGCTAACGTATACAGCGGATCGCAGAAGTGTTCGGTTTAGCGGAAGGCGAACCCGAAGCAACCCGTCACGTACAATGTAAAACTCCCCGGTTGGTACGTGCCACGGGCGCCCGCCCGTCGGACACGAGGTGCATTTCATGGTTTTCTCGGTCGGATGATTGCACCCTAGACCGTTGCGCTGTTGCGCCGCGCCTGCACTGCGACTGGAGGGAAAAAACGCGCGACGCAACCGGTGATTTTCTAAAAGTAAATAAAACACCGATGCGGTTTCCTATGAAATGAAATCCGGCGACCGCTTCTTGCCCGGACCCTCGCCTCGCCTCTCGACGAGCCAAATTGGCTAATTTTCATGGAAACGAACGGCCCCCGATTGGCTGCAACGCGCAGAATCGAACCGGGGCCTCGCACATAAAAGGAGGAGTGGAAACGCGTTTTTCCAACCAGTCGCGTTTCAGATTGCAGAAGCAATTTTACCTGTAACTGCGAATGAGTATTTTAAAAATCGACGGATCTTCATGCAGTCAAGATTTCCCACCTCAATTGCAACGATCTGGGATCAAATCGATATTTATTTCCATTCTTAATGGGTCCAGTAGGTTTGAAACATAAAGACAAGTTTTATGCAAAATTTCTCAGCTCAATTGCAACAAACTGAAATAAAATCGACGAAGTATGTGAAAAATAATTCCCAAAGTAAATTGTTGGTGGAACAAGTGTTGGATGACCATCAGACTGGGTGTTATTTAATCCTTTGATCCTTTTAATTTTTAAATTCCTGTACTAATAGATTCATTACATTGAGACTAAAATAGAAGAGATTATGCATATGTATCTGCAGTTTAACGGTGAGAAATAGTCATGAATAGACTGCAAATATTTGTGCAAACTCATGTGTTATTACAATAGATTCATATATGCTCCTCTGTAGCATGACTTTCTGTATAAGCTACGTGGGCCGTGATTATCTCACACTGTGTAGCAAATGACATTTGTGAAAATGCAAATGCAACGTGCATAATACGTCCTGTAACACAGTGAATATTTTGATTGAATAACGGATGGAAAATCTAAGTGTATGAAATCGAAAATAAAGGTCATTAGTATACCGCGGATTTTATGCATTTATGACAAACATGGGTACGTACAATATAAAGCAGTGGATATATTAAAAAGATTTAACACTAGATTTAACGGCAATTAAAAGATACCTATTTCTACCGAAAACAGTCAAAATGAAATTATAATTTCATACAGTGTAATTTCAATATTATTGTAGTGTAATAAAGAGTATAGTTAACAAACAACATAAGTAGTAATTCGAAATTTTATTTTAATTCTCAATCAAACACTATGGTATATACAGAGGGTGTCTCAAAATTCCTTCAACATTCGGAAATGAGCATCACCAAATGAACAAAGCCGCGCGGACGCCATTTTGCCATGTTTTTATTAGCTCGCTTTCTTGTCTGTCTGTTTGTCTGTTCGGTACAAATTTTGCAATTGATTTTAAATTAATTTGCAGAGGAAAATATTGCTTCAAATGATCTCAGGAACCTCTTATTTCCGGATGTTGAAGGAATTTTGAGACACCCTGTAGAATGACCGTGTGAAACGGCATTGATGTCTATATTACGTTAATCACGGCTATGTTTATGTTTGTTTTGGCGCCAGATAAGACGTAGGGTGCGCGATAACATTTCCTAACAGAAACATCGATAAATGTATCTACATATCTAATTAACGGTTTCAGGTTCGGGAAACGGATTATAGGATACTTTTCCACTTTTTGAAGGACCGGTCAAAATGACTGTTATTAGTATAAGTAGCCATGATACACAATTATTTTGATTCTGTATAAACAAAACAAAAATAAAATTCATTATATTACACCTTTAGTTATCGCTGCAAAACTCGTCTCATCATTGCGAAAAAAATATGTAACATTGAAGTAGGAATTTCAGAATGAAATTGTAAAACCAGTCGATTTTAAGGACAGCAGTGCATTAGTTTCAGCTTAATAAGATAATCAAAAAATGTAAGAAGTTTCTGTTTGGCTCCCGTGACTTGCAATATATGGTATGCAAACAATTTTTACTTTTCATAAAGATCCGCAGTCAATAGTCTGTCAACAAAGTGCAATTGCAAAAATAATGTATAATTGTCATTAGTACTATTGTAGTTTTTTTGTAGAAGAGATGAGAATTCTAGTCAAGTTTGGAGATAGATCATAATGTTTATTTTCCGTGTGGGCTCAGCTAAATGAATGTTTTCCAAATCGTTGGAGTTAAGTAAATAAACATTAGCTTGCTAAGTCATTACGCTTAACTCATTCAGATCTCTGAATGGGCGGTTCTATCAAATCGCATGTCTCTCAGGTGAAGAACCTCAAGAACAACAGATAGGAATTTGAAGTAATTATAACATCGTATAATCATTCGATTATTTAGAAATGATAACATATTCTATTGATATTATCACACATAATTAATCGCTACATTTTCTCCGACTAATAATTTCACTAGTTCACTAATTACTGTTTATTACGATTTGAATTACGTCTCACTTATCTCGCGTGCGGATCAATTTAATGCAAAAACACAGCTTTGTTTTTAATCGTGTTTTCTGTTTTAGAAAGTGCATTGTACATTAACTCGTTGCTAAGCATGACGTCAGTTCTGCACCGACAAATTGTGTACTAGAATCGTGTTAGCAAACATGTTTTTCTTTAATGCGTTGCGAGTCAAGCCAGCAATAATTGCGTGAGATTAAGGTGGTTTATTCAGCGAAACAAAAATAATTGAGAAATTAAAACTTAGCATAACGATTATCGTCTCGATCCTTTCTCATCCTGCGGATCCTAATCCAACTTATAGTACTCTTCACGTATCAGCACAAAAATTTCTAAACGTGGAAAGCTATTGTGAATTGTCGCTCTAAACTAACTTCGTTGACTCCATCTGCAACAATCTAATATAACAGTAGCCTGAATGCATTATTACTGGCAATGTTGTATAATTACTGACCAACTATTGTTCGACAAATTGATTTATCAGGAAATGAAAATGTAAGAAAATTTCTTCATTTCGAGGAGTACTTTTCGGTACTTTATTGAAAACTCTAAGTTAGGGGATCGCCCAGTGGTGCGGATAAAAATTTGAACAGTTACGGTGGAGACCTTCGCGACAGCTACGGAGAGAATACAGTATCTCGAATACTGTGAACGTTTCTACTGCCGATCCTCGATACGCGAGCTGTTTTATAGAGTCTGCACGAAATTGCGACTTGCTTCGAGAAGCGGGACAAGCCGGCAAGTTGTTTCTTTCCGAGAAGCGGTAGAAACGAGAGGATCGCCTAGATCTCTGAACGCGGAAACCACGCGCGAATCTAAACGTTTCGCCCCGGAGCCCCTCTTCGTTACCGGTTTACCGAAACAACTGCCTCTAAACCGGTTCGCGGAATTAAAATTTAACAACGACAGTGTCTGAATCATTCGGCCGACGGGAACATTGAACGCGTTCGGCTACGACACGGTTCACCGGCGATTTCATCTAGTTATCATTGCACGTTTCATAAGGAGAGGTTTTAGGCGGGTACCGTTTCTAGTATCTGGCGCCGATAAGATAGTCTTCTTAGTAAAAGCGTGACCGACATAGATTCCGAATTATAATTAACCCCCATACGATCCTTATACACAGTTACACAAAGATTGTCGGCTAACAATAAAATCACCGAACCTGTAAAAATAACGGACTTTGAATTCTTCAGTCTGCGATTATTGAGATTGTAAACATATATTTATATGGAATTTCGCTTTCTGATTTAGATATTAATTATAATAAAAATCTCTATTTGTTGCTACTAATATTAAATAATTTATATATTAAATAGAAGAATTTACAGTTCTAAAATGGAAGTATATAAAATAGAAGATATGAGAGCATGAGTACTAAACTTTTATATTAGTTAGGTGCTCAGACATCGTTACTTATAATTGGTCCACTTCTCCGAGGAATACTTTCTATTAATCTTCGAAGGTTAATGGTCTGAAACGAACGCAAAAACCATTCTACTTACAGTACCAGAAATGTAGCATAAAATTGAGTACACATTTGTTTGTTTAACATATGTGTGACAAACTATATAAATAAATAACAAATAAAACACTGACCAATTATAGCGCAGCTACAGCGGACGAATTCCGGTACGAACACTTATTTAACCCCTTGCCCGATGATTTATTTTACGGTTTCAGAGATTAGAACCTTTTTGTAGATCGTAATTTCCTAAAAAAGGAGAAAATGTATATCTATTGTATGCCTGCATGTTCTTTAATAAATAGCTGTACATTAACAAAACCAAAATAGAATTTTATTTCGGTTTAAAGGAAATTATTAACATACATTTTTATCAGAGTCTGTTCAGAAAATGCATCACGAGTCGGACACGATATTGTAAGGCTAAAAATACTTTAATTGCAAGGGTTAAAAATACTTTATTTGCAGAAGGGTGAAATTGACTTGGAAAGGGTGAATTTAGAGTGCAAAACAGAGTATACATTGTATAACAGATGCTTCAGTAGTTAGAGAATTGAATTGGTCAAAAAGTTAGGGGAATAATTTTGCGAAACAGCGTTGTGCAAATATGTCGCATATAAAATGGCGTTTTAGAACTGCAAGGTACAGTGACTCCCATTAATATTCGGACGCTCTAAAAAAAGCGATAACCTTTTTAATATTGGACTATACGATTCAAACTTTTTTCGAAAGCTAGAGCAATTAGTTTACTACAGGATGTGAAAAGAAATTTTTTCGAAAATTGGAATTGGTCGGAATTGTATAGAAAATACTAAAAGATGCATTTTACAACATTTTTATGTGGGCCTTTATTGAAAATTTAAAAAATACGTTTTATAGATCTGTTTCAATTAAACATATCCTGAAAATTTCGTCAAAATCGGTGCAATGAGCTACAAGCGTTTAAAGATGGTAAAAATTGCAGATTTTCGGTCTATAACGGCAGTAAATCTAAGAATTCTTACATCTTTCAATGTCCATCATTTCTCCCCGCATCAACCGATTTCGATGATACTTTCACAATGCATATAACCCACACAGATCTACAAAACATATTTTTTAAAATTTCAATATAGGCCCGCATAAAAAAGTTGTAAAATGCAATTTTCAGTATTTTCTCTACAATTCCGGCCAAATGCACCTTTCGAACAAATTTCTTTCCACATCCTGCAGTAAACTAATTGCTCTAGCTTTCCAAAAAAATTCAAATCGCATAGTCCAATATTTAAAAAGTTATGGTGTTTTTAAGAGTGTCCGAATATTAGTGGGAGTCATTGTAATTCTAAGTTTGATTACGAAAGGGCGAAATCGGGTTAAACGCGGCACCAGCAGAGATACGACCCTTTGTCGAGCGACAACAATAGAAAAAGACACGCCTCGGCGTGGAATGCCAAGGTAGCGAAACGGAGAAAGGTTCGACCGGTCGAACGCGAAATAAGTGTTCGTCGGTACGCTAATTACCTAGGCTAGATTGGGCAGCGACTAGTTGCGATCTTAATTGGCGCACTGGATTGTTCCATGGGCGCGTCCGTTGTGCCTCCTCGGAACAATACGCCGCGATCGAGCTGGTCCAAGCAATCGTAATTACGTATTTCGCAATCGTGACGCTTTCACGAGTGCACACACAGGTACACAAATACAGACGTACACCCTCTCTCGCGTTATCGCCTACGCGGTGAAAATGTATTATCAAGCGCCGTTGCAAAATAATAACCGTCGGTGTCGGCGGCTCGTTCAAGCGTGTCGAACATCCTTTCGTTCGCCGTGCAAATGGCCAATATCGATCTTGCCGGGCCTCTCTTCCGTGACGATGATTTTTAGTAATAACAACCGCAGGCCCGATAACGACGTCTCTCCTCTATAGGAACGGTTGTTTCGTTAGAATTCGAAAGCGCTTACACTCGAGCGTACCATTTCAACAGATCGTTCCTGTTTCTGTCCAGATATGGGCGTCATGTAGGCGAATGGAACTGCGCCGTTGGAATGGCGGCAGAAGAAGCTGCTACAAGTTCCAATTAGTAATCCGATGATTTCTGAAAAATGGAAAAGTTTTTTCCTGATTTTCTAGACGTACAAATCTTCGGTGAAAGTTTGTTCCGTGTCTCCGGGCACTGAACCATTAATTTTTCTAATTTATTTAGTATATTCATTTATTAGTAATGGAACATCAACAAGAAAAACACTGCAGCAGGATCAGTTTGATCGAAAAGCACTCTGGAAAGACCAGTTTGTTCTAACAAATGTTTTCTTCTTCTTAGACTAATTTCTTCCACGAAGATGTATCTTTTTCAATAAAATGATTTTTCTGCGATCTGTTTAAAGAAAAACACGAAAATAAGGTTGCCATATTCCCAGATCTGACAAAGCACATCGCCAACAGCGATAATGAAGATGTGCTCATTTAAAGTGTGCAGTGATTTGAACTCCTGTTGGTGGAAACTCGTTCTACATTAACGTAATACATTCCCTCGTCCTCTAATGACCTTTTAGACAGTTGTTGAAAAGGGAAAAATACGTTTTAACAGTCATTGGTTAAGACATACTGGGAGAAAGGTTCGTAATGATATTGTGGTGTTCCGCGTTGCCTTCCGAGAGACTAGCTAAATGCAAGATTTACAATCTTTGGATCTTATGGCACTATCTATTAGGCACGAGGTGCCAACGCATTTCCTGTGGCTTGTTCTTATGACTTATCATAATGTTCGACTGACAATATACCAGTAATACTCACAAAATAAATATCAGACTTGGACGACGTCCAGTAATATATTAATTTATTGGAGTAAATGTTAATTTACAATAATCGTTAGTTACTTTTCACATGAAAATTGTTCTTCTCCAGAGTATACATCTTATTATTTGCTTACCTGGTGAAATAATTCATTAGCACATTTTTATTTTTTTTTATTTATTTTACGTCGCTTTTTTAACTGCTGTGGTTATTTCACACCTTGGGCACCACAGTTTAAAATGGCACATAGAATATTTCCAGTGGTGCCGGCGTAGTTGTTGAAGTTGCAAACATATAACTCCATTATGTACTTTAAAAAAGACCAGTGCATATTATTGATCTTCCCATTGCTGAAGTGTTTAGTACAAAATCTAGTTTTCTGAAGAATTTATTCTAAATGTAAAAAGTTAAAACTGCAAAGCTTGATCGATAGAACTTCTACGAGTTACGACTCCCATGCAGGTCCCGAACTGTTCCAGACTCGATTTGTCGTGTTTTACCTCGACGTTTGATCAGGTTAACGCGGAACGACGCGACAAGCGAGTTCACGCGAGAAGAGAAGTCTCAGTTACAACCACGGTCTGGCAGCGTTGTGTCATTAAAGAGAAATGTAAGAACTCGTTCACAAGCTATTAGATTTGCTGGCTGACGAGAATCATGTTTCACGAGACGAAAGTCGCTCGGAACGTTACGCATAAGGGGCGGTGGTCCGGCCCGGGTGATAATTGCACATTATAGCGCATCTCCTCGTTCCGCTCTTGCTGGTTATTTAAAAAGCTTTCTTTCCCCGTCAGAATAAGTTTCGTCGCGAAACTCGGGCGAAAAGAGGAGCGCGGTTCGTATAACAAAGACTTCTGTAGAAGAGAAAGTGTTGACCTCGATAGAATGAAACTTCGATGAGGTCTCCGAACGCGTTATCACGCTTATCGAGGTCAGAATGAATTCTTTTTGATACGCTCGATATTCGCGATGTTGGTTTTCTTATTTCTGAAACCTCTATATGGGGGTTTATTTCCGCTAAATATGTACAGTGAACCACCAATAATATTCGGGCACTTTTAAAAGGATTACGACTTGGATATTTTTTGAGAAGTTGGAACAATTAGTATACTACAAGACGTGAACAAATTTTTGAAAAAAATTGCAATTGGTCGGAATTATAGAGAAAATACTAAACGTTGTTTATTAATGTGGTTCACTGTAAGTATGTTTACACGTGTTTGTATACGAGTGTGTGAATTAGATTGTTAACACTGAAACTACCACTGCCGGTCAAATGACCGGTTTTATATTTTTCATTTCATAATTATTGAAATTATGAAGTTGCTATTATGAAGTTAGTGGAAATTGATTCGATAAAGTTCTGTATCCGAGCACATATTGTTGTAAAAATTGCAGAAACTCTAAATACAGTAATCGCTCCTTCGTTGTCCTGAATCGTGGGCACGATCGTTGTCCAGGGCCTACCCACTCCACTGCCTGTCAACGAGAGGATTAGGCCTGCGTGGATCTGGTCGCCAGATGTGTCCCAGGACTGTCTAGACCCGCGCAGAACGGAGAACAATAGGAAAGGAATATGGCAAGGAAATAAGGAGTTTTTTAAAGCCAGACAGTTGACTGCTTTTGACTGCGAATGCTTTTTTTTGTCATTTAACTAGCTGTTTCACTAAAGACGCAGTCATAAATCAAAAATAGTGTCCGGGCACGGTCGTTGTCCGCTCAAACCCCCGGCCTTTGGACAACGAAGGAGCTTTTACTGTAAATAGAGCCTCAAAAATGAGTAAGTAAAACTTCAAAGAATAGAAACATTTTTTAAATGCAAAAATATGAAGACGTTATAAGAAATAATGTATTTGTATAAAACATTAAAATACTTGTAAATAACTAAGTATAAATCCTTAGGTCCTTTAAAGTAACTTTTTCAGCACCTAACCATGTATGAAATAATTTCATCAGTGAGAATGATAATTATGATCAGTGACGCAAAGTATTGTGTCATAATGTGTTAAATATTCGTATATTTTGTCCTTCGTTCGTAGCTTGTTGTGAATATCAATTGGGGAACTTAATATGTTGATCTAGTTGCAACTGTTGATATCTTTTGCAGCGGGAATATTAATCGGAGATTGATTGGACGAACAGTTACTTAATCGTTACGTTAACTGTTACATATCCGTATGCTAGACACTCTCTCTTAGATAATACGAATTGTTTCAGGACGTAATGAGCGAGTACGAACGGATCAAGCGTTCGTGCTTGAAACGAGGTGAACTGTGGGAGGATCCCGAATTTCCAGCTACACAAACGTCGGTCTTCTATCACCAAACTCCACCTTTCCAGTTCCAATGGAAGCGACCAAAGGTAATCATTATGTTCATAACTAGTAGACAGATCTGAAAAATTGTATTTGAAATGAAAATAAGAAATAATTATCTGAAATATTAGGTTGGCAACTAAATTTGAGACCTTTTGTTTCGTAATTCTTTTATTGTATCATTATAACCTCATTTAGTTACCATCCCTTTTGTATTGTATATCATTGGAGAGCTCTGAATTTTTCGATTAGATTGATATAAAATACTCGTGCTTAAAAAATATATATAGATGACTTGGTTTGAGAAAATGTGGAGGTTGCGAACTTAGTTGCCAACCTAATCGTTTATTTCGCACTGTTATTGTCAATAATCTTTCAAAAACGACTTTTCTAAAGAACTGTTTTATGTGAGTATTAACTAAACAACGACATTCACGCGATATGTTCGCAACGGTTTGCACTAATTACTGTGAAAAGGAAGGACGAGGAATCTGCAGCATAGGAACCGTAACGGAAACAGTATGCAACCTTGACACGTAGACTGTCTCTTTGTCATACCCGAGTTTATAATCGCGTAACCAACGGTTCTATTTAACAAGCTACCATTAACGAAACTAACGGATTTCATTTCTACAGAAACAATCTTTGCGTAACTATTGAATAAAATAATTTACCTTTCTCATTGTTAGGACAACACGTTACTTCCAATCATCAATTTAAATAAAAAAAGATATTTAATCACTATACCAATTTAAAAATTAAAATGGAGACAGTTTTAGCACGTTTAATCCTCTCATACATGCTCTAGTACGTTGTTTACCAATATGTTTAATTTGTTTTCCTCCTCGCAAGAATTTCTCTCTAAAAATGTCAAATTTTCGAATTTTGCGGACATCTTTCAACTCACCTACTCCTCTGCCATAATGTAAACTGGATTTATTGAGCCGAGTTCATTCAATTTGAATAAGCGAACGGTTCCAAAGATCAATGATCCTTACGGTTAACTTGCGTAATCGGTGCCGCTACTCGGATTGTAAAGATTAAACTCGTCGCTAACATTGCCGACTTGCGAAGTCTATTTCGCCCGGTGAACGAGGCAGCACAGGTTTCTACACTGTAAGTAATTATCGTAATAAATGCGAGTGACGGCTGCGCGTTTCTGCATCAAGGTCGATGATTGCGTTAACGCGTTGGCTATTACGCGATACGCGCGTCCGTGTGTCACGGTTTTGGCGCGACCGGAAAGGATCGAAGGGGAGCGTGACACGAGTGGTGAACAGGAACGATGAACTGAGTATCCTGTGTTGAACATGAGGATCGTCGCTGGCTAAAGCGTGAGTCAGGAGGATACTATTTCAACGATGTTAACCACGTAATATTGCAAACCAACGGCGGTTTTACTCGGCCATTCACGAGGCTGCCGTGCTCCTTACCGCCAGTACTATTATAACAAAATAAATCAATTCGTTTCAAATAAATAGATAAAAATTCGAAAAAACGTAGAACGTCTGAATTTCTTTCAACAATTTGTTAATGTTCCTCTAAAAATATTGCAAAATTTCTGTGAATGTCCATTCTTTGATTGCTAATATGTTAATTTTTAGTCTTAAAATGAGAATTTGTGCAAATATATTAAATACAAAAAGGTTTTATGTAATCTACATACACATTTTGGTTGACTACATATTCTATGCTCAATAATATTTTTATATAAAATTAATTTTCATTTTCTCTCAATTTTTATGAATTACTAATATTATTATGAATTACTGCATTTCTTTCAACAATTTATTAATGTTCCTCTAAAAATATTGCAAAATTTCTGTGAATGTCCATTCTTTGCTCGCTAATATATTAATGTTCAGTCTTAAAATGAGAATTTGTGCAAATATGTTAAATACAAAAAGGTTTTATGTAATCTACATATACATTTCGGTTGACTACATATTCTATGCTCAATAATATTTTTATATAAAATTAATTTTCATTTTCTCTCAATTTTTAATTTTATATGAATTACAATAAATTTACTAATTTATATGTTAATTTAAAATGTATACTACTAGCCCGCGGATATTTATGCAAAATACAAATTTTCTAAAGAAATTTCGAAATAATTTATAAATTCTTTTCTTAATTATTTTTATAAGCAGAAAATAGCGAAACAGTGCTCTTAAATTCTTCATTCAGTTGCGTTGTGCCCACAAATGCATACAAGCCACGATCTACATTGGTCTGGTTTTTGTTTTCAATTAAATGATTAAGGAGGCTAATATTTCAGTATGTATTAAATTTGTTTGGAGTAATTCTTAAGAGGACAGTGGGGGGCCTCACCATTTTTTTAAATGCGAAGTCATTTTTTATTATTGCGATACTGCTCAACACTATAAATACATAACGTCCGCAGTCTATTAATTAATATTCTCGTATTAGCCTTCGAGTCGTGTGAAACCGCGAGTAATTAAAACACACGGTTCATATCGCGGTGTATTAATTTGTCAGAGCGTATTTGTTGAAACTTTAGCCTTGGGACAAAGGATGATGATATAACACTTCGCCGCTTGTTCTACAGCGCATAATTATTCCGAGACAGGCTAGGAATGTGATCCGCAATGTTGTAGTAGCATTGTCGGACCATCCTCAATGGTTTTTACGTCGCCAAGGCCTTTTTCTCGTTCCTTTCGCGAGTGCAGGAACGGTTTCTACCTTGTTTCCGGTTTCAGACGGGCCGTTTTCACGGAATACCGTGTGGCCGCTCGACGTCAGATTCAGGCGGTGACTGCATCATGACGGGGGAACATTAATTACAAGTAATTAGAGTCCTGGGACCTTGTGCCACTCGCCAATTACGTTCTCATGGTCAAGATCGTTCTTCTTTCGGTTGACTCTTGAAAACTTTCATAGCGGGATTTATGCTTGTCAAAATCGGAATGTTTCATTAGAGAAAATACACATTGAATCGTTTATTGTGTTACAGGAATTATGCAATCGACCAATATTCGTGAGCGACACGCCGGCCCAGTTCGACGTGATACCTGGAAAAATGGGTAAGAAAATTGTCAAAACTTATAACTAAATTATCTATACTTATGTAGAATTTCCCTATTTTATACGATAATAGTGATCGAGTTAACCAATCGATTTACACGGGCAGGGTTCAATTAAGGAGCCGACTCGTAACAAATACTATGGTTTAATGAAAAAATAAAATGATGAAACAAAGATCTGGATACAACTGTACAAGGTGACGACCGGCGCGTGACTCCTCAAAATCGTCTCTTCCTCGCCTTTTCTATCGACGTTATTCGCCTGTCTTTTGTTTCGACGCTTTCGTCTGTTTTTTTCCGCGGGACGCCCGTTTCGCCTGCTTTGGCGGGAATTTAGACCTCCCACATTCATTACATAAGTTTATTAGGCTGCTCTTTGTATGTAATCCAGTAGATTTGTATCCGGGGCGGCTGCAGATCGAAGTCTCGATGCTGCAGGATAAATGGTTCAGGAGTTATGCTTGCTTAAAGTTGAGCAATCTGCAGTGTTTTTAACAGGCAAGGGCGCAAATTCTGAGTCCAGTAAAATAAAGTTTACCCGTTTATTATATAACTTCGTCTAAATCCCACGCTTATATTTTTCGCATAAAATTCGCAGTCTGATTGTATTGCACCACGAATCGTTCTAATAAAGAATCCGCCATTTTGAATACTCACTAAGTAGGAAAAACAATTTTACTAGTCGGTATGAGATTTAATAATAGTGCAGTTAGGATTCCATTCCTTCATGTCCATTTTCAAAATTCGTTGGTAATGTTGGTATCCCAATATCGTTTCAATAAAAGATTAAGAATAAACAAAGGCAACAATCTGCAAGCTAGTACGTGATATAATAATACAGTAGTACGGCATAATTGAGAGATTCTATTGCCACTTACTGTTAAATTGAACACAACCTGACAAACGAGGAAAATATGAACAGAGTGATTGAATAGTATGTATAAGATTTGACACAAGCTTGTGACACACTTAGGTATCTCTCACGTTGACTCGTCGAGGCTCACGATCCAACGGCGTAATGATATTGTTACCGGAAACGTGAATCGGGACTCACGTCAACTTTTCTTACGAATGACCTCGAAATCGCGTAAACCCTGAATCCGACTCGGTAACCTTTGACGAACGTGGGAGATAAAGCGTGGTCGTTACCACGGACGCCATACTTCGATGCAGTTACGGCCACGACTTTCTTCAAGCGGGTTAAATCTGTGAGAATCGCCGTATACCATACGATAAATTCAATATCCACGGCGATTTAATTAACGAACCGAGCGGCATTGTGTGATAATTGGATGGTTTGCTCCTTGCATCTTTGCATCATCGTCGAAGAATCCCAACGGTTAGCGGATTTAGAAAAGTAGGAATTTAGCGAAATTCCATGGAGAACCATTACTTTCAATTTTACGTCGCAACTACTCCTTCCGCTTAATGGTGTTTCGTCTATTTTCGTATAACTTTGAAACCTCATAATATCGTGGAACTTGAAATTCCATGTGTTTATCGATTTCTCATTAATTAGTAGCTTCATGAAATTTTACTATACGTAAATATGTAAATAATTTAAATATTTTGATACTTTTGTATAATTTAAAACATTGTTGATAAACCGGTAAGATGTTTATCGCTAGACTGTGGATTTTTTAGTAAAATAAAAATTGTCTGCGTTGTTACAGACAGCAGCCAAATATCTTGCATAATTTAAACATTTTCTCTTCACTGTTTTAATGTCTAAAATAAATGCATAAAATCCGCAGGCTACTTATCACACATCACTTTACGACAGGGTAAGTGACTTTACAAGCGCGATTAGGGAACTCTTAACGTAATCGGTTATTAGCATCTGCACTTCCATTCACACCGTCCAATAAAGATGTTTTACTCAGCCCTTGTCATTCTAACTCAAATGAAAAGCGTCAAGTTGAAGATCGTCAAAGAAGATTTATTCTAATATATCCCTCTCAATAAACTCTTTACTACCAACGAGTTTTATCGAAAACTTCTCGCCGGTCAAAGGTAATAATAAACAAGTACCGAATTAACGTCAAATCATGCGTAATGAATGAATCACATAAAATTACCTGACACGATCATTCACTATTTTCCAAGCCAGCTTCATCAAGTTTATTATTAGAATGACTAAAATTAAATTGTTCGGATTGTATTCCCTGCAACTTCCGCGAAGTATGCTCAAGCTGAAATCCGCCTTCGTGTATTAATTCTTCGCATTCCACAGACTTTCACGCAACGTTGACTGTTCACCTCGCTTACTGTAATGTTAGTTCACTCGCGTCTTCATACTAAACACATTTCATCGGAGCGTTCATGTATCGAACGCACTAGATCTTTTAATTAACGGTACACAGGGGATAGAATAACCGTTTGTCTTCGGAATTGGAAAAACGAACGTGTCAGAAGTGATTTCTGAAAGTGTTCTCGTACACATATATCATAAAGCTGCTTGCAGCAATTTTTCTAATTGCCACGGTCTAATAAACAGACATTAGTTTCTCTTTGGAAAAGGATAAAACTCATTTTTAATTTTTTTAGCAACTGATTTGTTCTAATCCTTTAATGCACGAATGAAGTCATTCTATTTTATACTCATATTTTCCATCGTTCTTGTTTGGCTACTTGAATATTATTTTCTTATGTGTTCGTTTGTTTTAATAATGTTTTAAATTTTAACTCTTGATTCCAGTACGTTTTAGAACTAGTCTCTAGTTTGTTAGAGTAATAAACCTGTCCATATCTCCGCGTCGTTACCAAACAAATAATTTACCCTTAATATTAAAAAAATTATAAATATAGTATTTCGCAATTTTTTATCACAACTTCAATTCGTACAAGTGTTACGCTATGTTCTTTTCCAATATTTAGACCCTGAAATCCATTAGATATCTTAAATTAATTTAGACTCGACATTTCACAGCTTAGTTTTCTCATGTGTGTTCATTACATTATTTAAAAAAATTGATTTCTCAAGTGGATCATTCCACACGAAATGTAAAAACTGATTACAAAAAATACGTATTTATTACAATAATTATATGTAAAGGGTTATCCGAAATAGACTATAGGAAGATTTTTTAAAATAAAAAACATACTGTTTTGAATTCTATTGGTTTTTTTATTTAATTATCAGGGATCATCTATGACAATTATGTGTGAAAGACGATATCTGTCAAATGACCACCACGACCACATTTACAGACATCAATTCGAACATCAAAATTTTCGATGACATTTTTGCACATTTGCTCGTTTAATTCATCAATTTCGTTTCTAATGTTGTTTTTCAAGTCATGAATTGTTGCTAGCCAGACTTTGTTGATTATGTATGTCGGAACAATCACGTAATTTGCGATGGCTATTTTTCATTGAACACTGATTTGCAAAATAAATTTTAATAACTTTAACACGCTCTTCAATCGTATACGACTCCATTGTTAAAATTGTCTATCATTGTAGATCAGAAATACAAGAAAGTGACAAGAAACAAACATGGCGTTTAACAGATATTCTCATTCAACATCCTAAAGGTACTTTTGTATAACCCCTATACATGCAATTTATCAGTCTCTCTCTCGAAATGCGGTGCATCGTCAATGTGTAATTTGCCCTCTCCGCCATTGCGCATGGTAGCAGAGCACGAGTTAACGTTTTCGCAAAACGGATCTTTATCGAGCAGTTCTCGCGATCGTCGGGTCTCGTGCTCGGGGAATTGCGGCGACACCAAGTGCAGGGCTTGCATCGCGGAATGCATCGCAGACTTAATCTCTTGTCCGTTGGGAGCCGGTGTAATTCACCAGCACGACTGCGTCGTAGACGGAAGTCGAGCGATCCGGGAATTCGTGCAAACGCATTCCTCAGGATGCACCACTCGGAGCCGCGTGTCCCGTTAACGTGTATGAGAGTACGCAGGACCCATGAACGTCGCGCATGCGACCGGGAGAACGACACGTGATCTTTTTCTCTCGACCTACATTACGACCCTCGTCTCCCTTTCCTTTGCAATTTTCAAAATTAAGTCGGGGACATGGATTTAGTGATTTGTTAACACTTTACCTACCGGAAGCCTATTAAGTTAATAGTATTAACACGTTCGCTAGCAGCGTTTGTTTCGGTTGGATTATCAATAAGTTATCAGCACAATGAACTTATTGTTCGTCGTCAAAAATGAATCAACGATCTCAGAATCGTATTCTTAAACAAAGATTACGAAGTATCGATGGAACGTTCTCAGAATCGTATTTCTAAACAGAGATTTCGAGGTAACCCATTGTATGTATACTTTCTTTCAAGAGCTGCACTGTGGGGGGCTGACCTAAACAGTTTGGAGATACGAAGGGACTCTGGTTTCCTTTTTGGGGGTTCCAACGATTTTTTTCTTCGTAGAGTCAGTCGAAGCTAATTGTAAGACTAATTTTTTACTTTAGAAGTACCAGTTTGCATTCATTTACACCCATTTCCAATATAATTTCGTTGCTTCCCTTCATTGTTCGAAAGTTTTATTAAATGCAACGTACCCAATTTTAAATGATTAACCCTCATCCGTCCCTCGTGTCAATTTGACACAGTTTCCCCGAAATAAGTTACACTGTTCTGTTATTTGTAGGTAAATTTGTTCGTATCATGGTGACTTTTATTTTTTTAATGCGAAACATATAACTGCAAAAACCTAAAATGTAAATGTTAACTCTATCAATTTCAAGGAAAAAAACATCGAAAAGTGACTGTTTGACTTGTTATTTTATCGATTTTTTGTCTCACTGTGTCAATTTGACACTGAGGGTCAGATTCAGTTCGTAAATGAGGGACGGATGAGGGTTAAAACGGTTTAGCAGAAGAAAGTCTCAGATTCTCTGAAAATTATGCATTCTACTATGACTTTAAACAACGAAGTGCATAAAATTAATTTGACTGTTTTTAAGAGAACTGTTAGATTATGGGTGTCACATATTTGTGACGGTGGTTAATATGTAACAGTTCTCTGAATCTCGATCGACAATTGTTTAAACTACAATTAATGTTATCGGCGCACTGGTTGGATCAATTGGAAAATAAGCAAATTTGCAAAAATATCACATGAAATTTAATTCAACGTTTCGGTCTCAATTTAGACCATTTTCAAGAATATTTTAGACCATTTTTGCAAATTTGCTTATTTTCCAATTGATCGAACCAGTGCGATGTTAATATGTAGTTCATTTTTCAAGAAGAATTATCAGCATCGACATAAGGGTTATGAAAGTTCTTTTTCTTTACAGATTTTTCGTAGATAAATTGTTGACTCCTTCTGGAGATATTAATACGTTCCGTGCCGAGCCGCTTTTGCTCTACAATTAAACAAACTTATGTGCTCTGTTCCATACTGCATTTTTTCTAATGCCGCATTCTTTTGGTGGAAATATATTCTAGAGCCTTAAACTTGTTATAAAATATAAGTTTTCAGCGCATTAAATAAATATGTCAGCCCGGCCCGAATGGATAGTTTAACGTGTACCACCGGTGGTACACTGAATTGTGTTAATTGAATTTTGCTGGACATGTTTCTCGCAATTATCAATCAGATTTGGTAATGAAAAATGCATATGCTTAGAACGCGTCCATGCAAGCAGATAAACGAGGTTTAAATGCCTGTTTCGCCGCGCACGTGCGAGCATAAACACACGTAAGGAAATTAGTTGATTGTAATTCTATCCACAGCTTGGCTTAATTGATTTCGAACAATTTCACTGTCAGAACGAACAACGCATAGAACACAGCGTACCCTGCTATCTAATTTACCATCAAAGCAGCAACCGCCCTCGATACTTTTCATTCACAAAGGTATAATCACACGAAACAAGTAGCGAAATAGGCCACATTAAGTGCACACGTTGCAAAGAGAAATTTTCACCGGAAGCATCAATTAATCCTTTAATTACAATTTCAAATAATGATTCAGAATCATCGCCCAACAATCCGACAAATGTAGACGTTCGTTTTTCCTTGTTGATAATAATCGAGGCACCTTTTTCCGCTCTACAAGCGTTGGCACACATGTTGGGAAAAAATGCAGGCGTAACGCGACCGTGGTAACAATGATTTCGTTTTGCGATTAATGAGTGGCAGATAGTGGCGGAGAATCCATTAAGGCGGAAACAACAGTTGCGCAATTGTTGCATGTTATAATTTATAATCTGCTGCGACTATCTTTCACTTTGTATTCGTGTTTGAAGGAAACATATGTTAATTCGAGATTGATTTCGAATCACTTTCGCGATTAACAAATTGAACCCATGCAGCGGTTCGATGACGTCTCAAGGTTCAATGAATCACGAATCGTGACTGTCTGTTTATAAGAAACTTCTATACGGTCCTGTGAACCCTTCGGATTGCGCAACTGTGTTTGCAGTGCTTGACACAGTTGTCAACGTGAAAATCGAGGGAATTGCACGTTCTTTCGATAAATATTTGCGTAAGGATCTGGTAGAAACCATACTCGTTATATTGTTCTTTCAGTTGTGAAGAAATCCGATTTTAAATAATATTTTATGAGGGTATAACGAGATAAGCATTTTTATTGGTATCGTGTGTGCAGGACAATACTTTTAGGTTGAATTATCATTATTTATTTATTTATTAGAATTATCATTTTTTTTCTCGGTTGTTAATTAAGATATTAAGACGAAAAAAACCGAAAATACTCGAACCTACCTTCTGCATTTCGTATATTTTTTCCACAGTTGTGAACAAAGTTTGAAGATTGTAAAAAAAGATTTATTTTTTTATGGTAAGCGACCTACGAGAAAAATCAAGAATAATGTTCGTACTACCTACAGTGAGTGTAAAAAGTATTCGTACGCCCTTTAAAATAGAATAACTTTTTTATAATTCTACCAAACGACCTGATATTTTATAATCATTTCGAAGCATTGGTTTACGAAATGGTATGCAAAACAGATTTTCCAAAAATTATAATTTAGAAGGTTACATGCAAAAAAAATAAAAAAGGCATTTTTTAAAACATTTTTATTTGGGCCCTCAATGGAAATTTAAAATATATGTTTTGTAGATCTATAGTAGTTACACGCATGCTGAAAATTTCATCGAAATCGATCAACATACACGCGAGTGACAAGCGGTTAAAAATTGTGGAAATCGTAGTTTTGCACGACTTTTGATCAGTTTATGTTTAAAATCCACAGAATCGTACATCTTTCGATGCGTGTCGTTTTTTCCTGCGTGAACCGATTTCGATGAAATTTTCAGCATGTCTATAACTAACATAGATCTACAAAACATATATTTTAAATTTTCATTAAGGGCCCAAATAAAAAGGTTCAAAAAAATGTATTTTTTGTTTTTGCATGTAACCTTTTAAATTATAATTTTTGGAATATCTTTTTTGCATATCATTTCGTAAACTAATGTTTCTAAATAATTATAAAAAATCAGGTCGTTTGGTACAATTATAAAAAAAGTTATTCTATTTTAAAGGGCGTACGAATACGTTTTACATTCACTGTATCTAATTTATAATGAAAGTTTCAAAATGATATCGGATTGGTGGAACGTAGTTAAGTAATTGAAAAACAAATGAATTTACGCCATTATAATATTGTAATATAAAATGTAGTGTTTCTTACGACTCTAATTAATGATTCCACCATGAAATATAGACACAATGGTGCCATCGTAAAGTATAGACAAAAATGTATACAAAATTGTAAAACACTCAATCTATAATAACCTAGCCATTTTTTATCCCACAAATTGTTTAAAATTGATGGCTCTAAATGTGAATACCCCTTAATCAACCAATTATTGGTTCACTTAATGATCCTGTAATTTTGTTCGTCGGTGTATTTACCTCCCGTATCGGTAATGAAGCCGCACGATTCTAATAGGATGAATCCGCGACTAGACCTTCGAAAACGAAAGTGAAATGAGCCGGCTGAACGACGACGCGACGCCCCGCGTCGCTTTTCGATCCCAGAAAATGTTCCCACGGTGTTGCGACACACGGAGCGAAGATTACGAATCTATTTCACCTCTGAAGTTCACCGACGGGAAAGGAAGAATTGTTGAGACTATTCCATAATTTATCGAATAATTTTCGCAGCTTCTTCGCTGCGTTATTCATAGACTCGCACGTTCTCGTTGATTCCGCCACAAAGTCTGTTCGCTAACTAGTTGTTACCTAACATTTAGTTGTTTAATTATCCCCGGGAGAGACGAGAGAAATGCGAGACGAAAATCCAATTCATTAACCTGTAAATGCTCCGAAACGTTCAAGAGAAGGCGGTTAATCAAAATATAACTTTCGGCCACGAAATTCTCGATCGTAATGGGTAATCGAAGTTTATAAATAACCGCGGTGTTCTCTTTGAGCCGAGGTAATGAAAAAAGAACGAAGGAACAAACGGCTCGCAGGATTGGTTGCGGCAATCGACGGATGAAAATATTATCGTAAGCCGGGCGTATTAATTTTCTCCGCGCATTAACTTCGTTTGGTAAATCGGCGTTAATACATCGACGATCGATCATGCCGCGTCTCGCGTAATTGCGGGCTCGATTAAATTGTGTCTCTATTCAAACGGACTGCGTCGATCCACTTTCACTATCCCGACGGGAGACCCGGTTTTATACCGCAAAGATTACCGATGAGTTAACCGGCCGGAGTGTCCAGTTCGTGCGGGTAAACAAATACGTTTCCACGTGGACAAACCTGTCCGTCTGACCGGGCAGGTTAAATAACACGGACTGCGGTGACCGATGCGTTTCATCAGTTCCTCTCCGCTCGTAAATGTCTCTTGGCTTTTTTTATCTACAGACAAACCTTTTGAAGTGAAAACTTCTTTAGGCAGTGAATGTGTATCGTTTGTCACGCTCCGAGGTGAAACGCTAGTTGAGAGAAAAAACAATGATGTCTGTGTCCGAACTCACTTGACCTGTATTGTTATATTACATCACTAGATTGGGGATCTTTATGCAAAATAAAAGTGTTCTGCAAATAAAAAATTGATTTCACTCCTCAGCGACTTTGTTACATTAAAAGCAACATTACAACATTCTTGAATTTTATAATCTTTTACTGTTTTATATTTCACCCAATCAATTTCTTCATAAATGCATAAAGAGCCGCAGTCTGTATGTACTTCTAAGTAAAGGGTTATCCAAAATAGACTATTTAAGCAGAGAGCAGAAACTGATCAAAAATCGTGTAAAACTACGATTTTCACCATTTTTAACAGCTTGTCACTCGTTTGTATGTTAATCAATTTCGATGAAATTTCCAGCATGTGTATACCTAACATAGATCTACAGAACATACATTTTAAATATTCATTGAAGGCTCAAATAAAAGAGTTTAAAAAAATCCCTTTTTCATTTTTGCATGTAACCTTGTAAATTATAATTTTTAGAAAATCTATTTTGCCTACCATTCAGTAAACCAATGCTTCTAAATAATAATAAAAAATCAGGTCGTTTGGTACAATTATAAAAAAGTTATTAGTTTTTAAAAGGTGTACGAATACTTTGTACACCCACTGTAAGCGTTTCAAAAGGTGTCGTTTCAAACAGTTTACCCGAAATTACACTGTAAACATCGGCAGTTCGGCCATTATAATCCATTTTTTAGTAACAGAGAGTAATTAATGGCGAGCGTTCCCTCGTATTCGCGTAATTAATGGTGCGAACACATAATTCAATTAACGCGCGTAGCTCACAATATAGTTCGTTGATGATTATCAATTTCATGCATAAGCCATGAGGGTCGTTTACAAACGAGAAAATTCAGTTGTAACCTTCTTGATTTATGTATCACGCAATTCGCCGCCACTCATTGTCCATAGCATCATTATTTAAACATAGAACTTCATATCTATTCAGTAAAAGTTCAAAGATTAATCAGATTAAGCTAGCTCCGAGAACACTTTAAGAAATGTTGCATTCAAATAATTACATGGGGATCTGAAATAACGCGCTGTTTGTAACACTACTTTACATCTGAAATTAAAACATTTGTAAGTAGAACGGTAGTTGCAACAGTTATGCGTTGAATAGCATTTAGAGCAGACTTTCGATTTTTCAAAATTATAGACCGAAAATCGTGAGAAAACTATCATTTACCAAATTTAATCAATTTCGATTTTCTATTAATTAATTCGTACATAGAATTAAGCCAATTTCGTGTTTCTATCAGTGAGAGAGGGTAACTTTTTCCCCCGAATTCGTGGTCCCACTCCTCATCTAGTGTATATTAGCACTATTTGGAAGTTTAAGGTATAACAATGTAGGTCGTTTTGGGAAATAACTTCGACAACTTTCATTAGTCCATTAAGAATTACTTATTTAACAAATGCCGAGCTGTAATTCTATATTTGAGCCAATTTGAGGTATGCATTCTCAAGGTAAAAGAATGCTCTTCATTTAAAAAATAAATATTTTTTTAAAAATTATTTTTACGTCGCTTTGTTAACTGCCAGGGTTATTTCGCGACGGGACCTACAGTTTTTTCAAGGTGGGTTCCGAACCACCTTGGGCACCACAGTTTTAAATAGCACATGGAATTTCCAGAGGTATAAATATTTTTAGAAATATTAAATAGATTCGGCAATCTTCGCAAAAGAAAATTAGTAATTTTTTCAATCGAAAATCTACTCGCAAAATGTTCATTTTTAAATGCTTGTTCTAATATTATAATGTTTATTAAACTTCATTTTCGGCATTGCTAAACATTTAGAAAGTAATGTAGACGCATTGAATACCGATATGAGACAAGTCATTTTTTACAATGACAATTAGGTGACCAATTCGAACAATTCGGTGACTGACTGTTTGCTTCGTTTTGAAATTCAGGCGACAAATGGTTGGTGTCCTGCTTGGGCGTTCTCCACCTGAGCAAAGGACTGTTCTACCGAGTGGTACCAGCTGACCAAGGGTTCGGGAACACTGGAGAACCGTCAGGATCACCGACTGCCGAGTACGCTGGCGTATTCCGATTCCGATTATGGTGGTGCGGCGCGTGGGTCGAAGTTCTCGTCGACGACAGGCTACCGGCGATTCACGGTCGGCTTGCTTTCGTGCAGAGTCGTCATAGTGATCAATTCTGGCCGGCTCTTCTGGAGAAAGCGTACGCCAAGTGAGTATCTAACGAAGTCAGCGCACAAGCGCCTTCTTATTTGTCAATTACGAGACCCTTCTCTTCCCTTCCAGAAGTCTTTCGAAATATGGACCTTTTTATTCTTTATTCAGATTACGAAGTATCGTACTAGGACGTTTGTAAAATATTTTGTAAATTTTCCCAGATGAATAATCCAAATGTTCCAAAGAAGTTAAACAAAGTTGATACATTTACAATTACCGTATGATAAAGTAGCGCAAGTTAGCGCCCAGAAATTTGGTTGGGGTCACGAGAGACCCCAGTATACCAGTTAAGGGATAAGCTTTTTTGGAATCTATTACATGTGGAACTTTTTAAACAAGTTGTTACACAGCAGAATCACACATATTGTGCATCAATGATAAAAGCTAAAAACAATTTCGTAAAAATAGATAGTACAACGATAACATCTGGTGAATGCACAATGATCTCCAATTTACACAAATTATGCACAAGAATTAATATTGCAAAATTACGTGTACGTTACACGAGCGTTTATCAACTTTTGTTTAATAACATACACGAATGCACACCGATGTTATGACATCAAGAAACGCGAATTCCTTCACTGCTGAGCGACCAATTAGCCAGCCTCTAGCACATAGGATCCCACGTAGGCGTGGAAGGCGATTGCGATCGAGGTTCATCGATCGATCTCGGTAAGGTCGATCTTCGTGCTAACGCACCATGAACGTCCACCTGGCGAACGCCTACGCCACCCACAAGAACTTACAAGATCGACTAAGGTGGCTTTAAAGTTGTTCAGATACACACGTGTATTCGCATCTACCCGTCCCACGATCCTCTGATCACGTAACAAATTCAAAACTCTACGATGATTCCACGTTTCCATGTTTTTCGCATAATTTTAGAGTTCGAGCGCCTTAAGGTCTATTTATAGTCGCCAGAACAAGACAGTCGGACAGAACTTTACTAGCCTGGTTTTGTATCTAGTTTTTGCAACGTTTCTTCAGTTTTCCAATATTTCTTCAATTTTTCAATATTTCCTCAATTTTACAATATTTCCTCAATTTTCTAATTCCTAAATTTTCCAATATTTCCTCAATTTCCCAATATTTCTTCAATTTCCCAATATTTCTTCAATTTTTCAATATTTCTTCAATATTCCAATATTTCCTCAATTTTCCAATATTTCTTCTCGAAACTCTTGGTCCACCTAGCTCGAGCGTGATGACGGTTCCCCGCATGGCAAAAAGAAAGGTTTTTGCACCAGACGTCTGGCTGGTGACTATAAAGTCTCCAACGGCTATAGGAAAACCTCGATTTATCGAGAGACAAACAAACTGGATAAATCGAGGTCCAGCAGATCTCTCTCGCACAAACCAGTCGCCCCTGCATCGGGTCACGAAATAAAAATCACGTAAAACTCCGATCCTAGCTGGTCAGAAGCGGACCGGTAGATCACTCAAGGCCGTAGCGGACGTCGCTGTTATCGGCGGTGAAGAGTTAAAGGCAGTGACGGCCTCGCGTGCCGCGAATCCATAAAAACCGGGTAAAAGTTGGTTGATCGTTATCGCTGATCCTGACGGTCTTTTGTCTCCGGTGGAATCGCGAGGTCGTCTTCCTCTTCGAGGTCGTCACGTTGCAGTCGTTTCGAGAGCAACGTCCAGCTGGCCGCGGGACTTATATTCCTCTGACGGCAAAGAAACGAAGGAGTCGGGAAGGGACGAGAGCAAGAAGAGGCGGATAACGAGGTGAAGGAGAGAAGAAGGAAGGAGGAACGGTCATCAGCGGAAAGATTAAGAGGAGGAGCAAGGACCTCCGGCAAAACCGGTCATCGCGCAGTTCGTTCATCCGCGTAAACGCGTCCTACGCCACGGAGGAAGATCGCGACCATTACTCGCACGCTTAAGGGGGTATTCTCGCTTCTCATTTCCCAAAAAATCGATTTTTCTCTTTTGCACTTTCTTGAACACACTCCGTGTTGTGTGGGTCGCATACGCCATGCGCTAAACTTTCCGTTCAGGCCATAAGGAATTTTCGGTATTAGGTGGTAGAAGCAGAGTTGGATGCAACAAAAAGATCAATATGGATCTAGATAAAATTCCGTTGAAAATATACACTCCTCAAAAGAATGAAGGGATCACCTCTGCGAACCCGAAAAATTGCTACCAGTTTACATGATCATAACTCCGGCCAAAATTGCTGTATCGATATCGTTAAACAATGGTTTGAAAGCGTGAAACCTCTAGTTTCAGATGCTCTGTTTCAAATTTTTGCTATGTTGGTTTTTTACAAAGTTACAGCGAGATAAAGACAACATTGACTGTTAACAAAAATTTTGTACAACTTTGGAACATCACACGGGGAGCAACAAATTTTTTTGATAAATCGCGTTGATATCATTTGGAAGGGCTATCTTTCCTGTGTAAAATGTGTGGTTGTTGATTATTGTGCGATTTTTTTTTATTCGAGTTATTCAACATTGAAGTAAATGTTGGCTTTTTAACTTTAACTGGCTCCAGACAGCGAAAAAATGCTGCTTTGGCTTTTCTTCGGCGACTTAGGGCATTTGCCGAGCTCAAAATTCGTATATGACACAGCCGCTCTCTGATTAGTCCATGTTTTTCGTTAATAACTCCTTCATGAAACGGCGGAGAACATTTTCGTACAGGAAAAAGTTCTTTCAAATGGCCTCAGGCCACCCGCTTCAAGGAAGCACAACCTTTTTTGTGTATCCGTATGGTAGATCCTAGTGTAGACACAGCTCGTAGACCCAATGTAGACATAACTGAGATACTTCTCGCCCCCCTCCCCTTGATGTGACGTCCGGACTAATTTAACGCGATCGCTGGTCGCTCGATTACACGTCGCTTCGTTACCGATGGTATCTATCTACTCACCGTTACCGGCGCAGCGTCTATCTTTTTTCATTAAAAGTTTCTCTCGGCCAGCGAGCCGTACACCTGACACTATCGACGTTGTTAAAATAAATGGCGAACACCAGAGGAACACCGGTTTGATAGCCACGTGTGGGTAATGCACTGCGCTTCTTCTTTGACGTACACTCATTAAAACGATTTATGAACGACCACTTCGGTGATCACTGTTGCATAAGCTGGAAAGGATTTCCTCGGTGCATGCAAATGTGTCATTTAGAACGAGAAAGCTTCAACTAGAGAATCTTTTCTATTCGTTACACTTCGAGCCTCTTTGCTTCAGTCTGCCCCTTTAAGTTTCTTTGTCCTTAATAATTTCACGAAGAACATTTATATGTGTTGTTACGCATACATTGTATGCAACATCTCAAAAGAAAAAAGTCTAAGCCGTTTGGTTCAGTCTTAAAAGTGTTATCATACAAAAAGTGTCCGAATATTACTGTGCGTAACTGTACATTGGTTTTAATGTTTAACACTAAACCTATCGAGCCTGAAAAGGAACTGGAACATGTTCTCTTATAAAAATGACGAGATTAATTTGATTTAGACTTCGTGCGGCTCCTATCGTAATACGTGCTCTATTAAAGACATCTATACAATAATTTCTTATCAAATAATTGTTATTATTTCAATAAGTGTAAAATAAAAGATCTTGAACCGGTCATTTTGACCGGTGGTGGTAGGTTTAGTGTTAAATATTGATGATATGGAGTACAATTTCATTTTAATTCAACCCTTACAAGCCGAATGCCTTTGATAATTTTATAGAAATCGTGGCTAGGTTCATTCAAATTCTTTCTTATCAATTATTGTTCACGTATTTGTCAATTTATTATTGAAGCAAAACAAGAACCAAGATGTAGGTATAGGCACTTCTATGTAGGTACACGTGGCTCATAATCTTGAATAGTTCCAAGGAGTGTATTCTCATTACACTTACAGAGTCGCCAGATGAGTTGAGGGAGCACAAGTTGAGGAGAAAAAATTACTCCCTTTCGACAAAACGCGTCACGTGACCGGCGGAAGCGTGGGGAATAGCGTCGTGGAAGGAGATGCTAGAGTAGGGACACAAGTAATCTTAATCTGGCGACTCTGCTTGCAGTAGCTCGCATTCCTAATCTTATTAAAACTTTTAATCGACAACACTTATAACATAAAATATCCTGTCAGCCGGATCATTATAAGAACTAGAAAGTCTGGTTTTATATTTACGAATTAGAAAACTTTCGGCATACTTCCTGTTGACGTCGTAGATTCACGTTTTACCAGTTCCGTTAAACACGTTTAGCATTCTCTTAGGCGACAGGTATATAAGTAGATAATTCAAAATAAAAGATCAAACGTCTTCTAAACTTTCTCAATTAAACTCTGACAAATGGTGTGCTTCTTTTCCAGTAATTGGAACCCATGAAATCCTCGTGTTCACTCGAACGTGGCATGTACCCTTGTTTAACGATCGAGAACGCAGTCCATTATAATTTCGTCATCGAACACGGACTTCTTGCGTCACAATGGCTAACGTATGCGTAACGAGGAATCATTGTAGTTGCGCCGAGACTTGTTGGGGGAAAGCAGAATAAGCAATAATAGCGACTAGACTATAACTTCCGTTGGAAAAGTATACAAACGCGAAATAATCAATGAGTTCTTCCATGCGGCAGTGACACAGTCATTATCCCATTGTTAAACGTAGGCTCGATTGCTGGAGTCATTGTAAAAATCGAAATAAATGGGACACTCTTCAAATGTTGACCTACTATCATCCTATAACTTATGCCATATAGTATTTTGTATGTATGTAATACGTTTTATTTTCAATTTACTAACATGGTTAATGAAACCAGAGTTGAGCATTAATCGATTAAAATTTTAATCAAGATTGATTGATTAATGTGTACGATTAAAAAAGGTAATCATTAAAAAATCCACGATTGATTCAATCGATTGATGAAGTTAATCGTCAATCGTTGATTAAATTTTTGCCCGACTCTGAATGAAACAAATAAATCTTTATTAGATTCCACTTTCTTGTAATTTAAATACTTCGACTGTACATTTCAGATTGATGAGAAGACTTGAAAATGGTACAGGGAGACGTTTGTGCAAAAACATTGCGCAAACAATAATACATAATGAAGTGCGTTAATAAAATGGTCATTATCTTAAAATAACAAAGACATTTGTCAAGAATATAAAGAACTTATATTTAGATGCTAAATAAATGTAAGGTAGTTTATTAATAGTGCTTTGTTAATTATATTTACGAGAGTGTAAACGCCTCTATTGATATGTATATAAAGTTCATTTTAATTGAAAATTGGACGTCATTCAAGATTAGATCATCATTACACAAGTGCAATCTAAATGTAACGAGCAGTATAGACAAAACTCCTCAATCATTGTTTTAGTCATTCTGCACGTTTTCAGCCATTTCTTTCTACAAGAATCTTCTCTCCCCTTTGTTACACCGCGCATTGCGGTAAAATAATTACAGTTCGCCGAAGTCCGAGATCGTTTTCTAATTAGCTCGTTTCACCGCGCGTATCCGCTGAAAAACGAGATAATGCAATTTATGTTTGCCCACACGCAGCTCGTACGCGGCAACGATTACATCGGTCAACAGCATCGGCAAAGGAATCGAGGTCAGGATTCATTAATAATTGATCGCGCGTTGCTGTCCCCCGATGACTTCCGTTCGACGCGGAATGCGCGATAGCGTCGATTAAGTAGTATCCTACCGGACGCGAAGAATCGTCCGCTGCGAAAAATCGATTGCGTACCAGACATATCACACATCGCAAACGCAACTATTGGGTTGGTGAAAAAATAATGATTTTTAAAGCTACAGTGGATCCAACAAGTATTACATCACTAAATACAATTCTCGAAAAATTGTATATAAACTGTGCTTATTGCGTAAAAAATTATCGCGTGACAATAAATTCGGACTCATTTTAAAGCTAGTAGCCTCTAGTTTCATGTTCTATTATCATTTCATTTTACAATTCTTTTTGTGATGTAGCAGGCGAAAACATGAAAAGGCAATTTTTCTAAAATGTATTATACATTCAAACATCTGAGAAAACTTTGATTAATTTTTTTACTGACTGGAACCTCCATGGATTTGAAGATTGAAGTTTCCTCTTTACAATGACACCTTCAAAAGTGGTGTACGATTTTTTTAGAAGTTTTATCAAGCTTGCGAGGTCTGCCGCCAACTTTGCAGTAGTATAAGTTACTTTATACGACCGAACTTCATCAATTTTTTCAGAGTGGTTATACAGAGAAAGCTTCAAACTTCAAATTGATGGCAGTTAAATGTAGGAGAAAAATTTGTTTAACTTTTTGAAAACGTTTCAATTTCCAGAACAATAATCTGATAGTAGGTATTTCTCGATCTCAACAGGGTTTATGACATTCGCATTCTAAAATCGGACATTTCGTATGCAATGACGTAATATCCTTTACCAGTTGCCCGATGTCGCACGCAAGAAGAAAATAGCCCTCTAACCTTCGTCTATTTTTTATTCCGAGATTGATACCGGTTAATACCGAAACCGCAGTTAATAATAAACAGTGACACTGAGTGAGTTTATTACATCAAGGTGTACACGTTGCGCTTACAATTTTAATCGACTGGCAGTGACTAGGAGCACAAATAAAACTTATTTTTGTAGTACAAGCTTCTTCGAACGAAAACAGCTTCACTGGATCAGTAAGCAAGCGATTCCATAACGTTAGAATGTGATTTTTTTAGGAAACATTTACTATACGTGGGAAGACGGTATTATAATAGGAAGACACAAAAGTTAATTTTAGTTAAATGGAGCATTTGAGCATTTAGTTACTTATATTGTTGTGTCATTTTCTTTAACAGTTCATATACCGACAATTTCTCGAGAATGGGTTACATAAGGAGGTTAACCCCTTGCCGTACCATTTTTTTTACAGTCACAGAGATTAAAACGTCTTTGTCCCCAAAAATGTCGTAAGAAGGGAAAAGAAAACTTGTATTTTTTGTATGGGCATTTCATCATCATCAATCAAATTTTATTTCAACTAAAAGGAAACACATAATATTCATATTTCTTAGACATTGTTAATATCCTCATGACGAGTCTGACTTGTTAAATCTTCATGACCAGTCTGACTTGTTAAATCTTCATGACCAGTCTGACTTGTTAAATCTTCATGACGAGCCTGACTTGTTAAATCTTCATTACGAGTCTGACTTGTTAAATCTTCATGACCAGTCTGACTTGTTAAATCTTCATGACGAGTCTGCCTTGTTAAATCTTCATGACGAGTCTGACTTGTTAAATCTTCATGACCTGACTTGTTAAATCTTCATGACCAGTCTGACTTGTCAAATCTTTATGACGAGCCTGACTTGTTAAATCTTCATGACCAGTCTGACTTGTTAAATCTTCATGACCTGACTTGTTAAATCTTCATGACCAGTCTGACTTGTTAAATCTTCATGACCAGTCTGACTTGTTAAATCTTCATGACCAGTCTGACTTGTTAAATCTTCATGACCAGTCTGACTTGTTAAATCTTCATTACGAGTCTGACATGTTAAATCTTCATGACGAGTCTGACTTGTCAAAGCTTCATGACGAGTCTGACTTGTTAAATCTTCATGACCAGTCTGACTTGTTAAATCTTCATGACGAGCCTTACTTGTTAAATCTTCATGACCAGTCTGACTTGTTAAATCTTCATGACGAGTCTGACTTGTTAAAGCTTCATGACGAGTTTTACTTGTAAAAATACGGCAAGGGGTTAACAAATTCAAAAATAAAAATACTCTAGTGAATATAGTGAGAAATAAACGATTAAGGAAATTGCCCGATCATGATGCTTTACATTTTTGCTGCTTACTATGCAGATGACGTGGCAATGAAAGTGCGAATGGTAAAAAATTCGCCAATGTGTGGCGATTAATACGCGCTACGACGGGAAGTTGAAACCTATACGTTCCCGCACGGTAAACATCAATTTTCACTACGCGCTACGTCATGGGATACTGTAATTTCCGAGTACAACCGCAGTTTTAGCGATAATTGCACAGCAGCGGAGGTGTGTAATTGAAGGTCCTGGACAGCCATCCTCACCGGAGTCCTTGCGCTCGTCTTCCGAACGTAGAGCAAACCCGTTCGATGCGGTCTATTCGATGACAAAATTTTATGCGATCGACAAAATTCGCTTCTGTTCAGTATGGAAAAAGGGTCGTAGCAATGACACGCGACATATTTTACTCGATTATCGTTCGAACGATAACGATCTCTAGTGCATTGCTTAAGCGATTACCGAGCGTGTCTAACGACGTCTTTTTCTTTGCGTGGTCAAACGAGTTTCCGTGAAACTCGCGACATTATCTCGCGTTCACCATCGTCGGTTAATCTCGGTCCTTCTTGTTACATCGATCTGGAAACTCTTTTTGATAGCGGCCGATAATGCTCGATAATCTACGGCCTGAAGGACGACACGCGTAATGGCGACTATCTTGATGAATCTCTACGTGTCTATTATGTGATCAGCAGTCGATGTCATGGTCCGATATAAACATTCTTTGAGCTTTAGAGGGCCGGAAGCCTGTTTATTGGCTTTAGGTAATTGTAGAAAATTAGAACGTTTTTCATTTACTTTTTTTTCTTTTTTGAGCGCCGGAAAACCATTTTATTGCTCAAGCGTTGACAACAGATTTGTGTAGGCGTACAGATGTACCGATCATCACCCGCATCACATTTTATCAATAGACTGTGGATTTGATGCATTTATAACAAAACTCGGTGGGTGAAATTTGAAACAGTACAACGATTAAAAGAATTCATGATAAGAGAGAAATAAATTCTAATTGTGTATATTATTAGGTACAACAAAAAGACAATCATTAGACTGCGGATCTTTGCGCGAAATCAAAAATTTTGGTGTCGATTCCAAGACAGAGAAGCTAAATAATAATATCCTTCTTGTTTTATTTATTTTATTAAGCTGAAACTAATACGATGATGTTTTTAAAATTTTTTAGATATGTCCACTGCTTTAAATTCTCTGCACCAGTTTTTGTTATAAATGCATAAAATCCGCAGTCTAATCATAATTATTGTAATAAACCTACTCGCATATATCATGAGTATAAATGTTTCCGAAATATTTAATCAAAGCTGTCATTCATCCACAAAGTTGTCTATAAATGAATCGTTGACCGCAATAAAATAATACATGACCGATATTTTTGCGAGTACTGCTTCACACCGAGAGTACATTAATAATTGTCACTTGACTGACATCCCCTACGAATGGCAGCTAAGATTAATCCTGCCGCAAGGATTCTAAACAACTTTGAAACATGGTTGACATTCCACTTTGAGAAATCGTGAAGAAAACAGTGGGAATCCCTCCCGGTAATGTACTCAGGATGATAAAGTACGATGACTTTCGTGACGACGATATATTAGTATTCCGCTCGGTCTGGTTTAATGTTCTCCAAGATGGCGTCCGTAGGATGGCACACTTCTTCCCGTGGGTAGAGGATCGTTCGTTGATTGACCTTTCCTCTTTCGCGATAACCCCGTCGCCGTGGATCCAATCGATCTAGAACGTTCGGGGCTGGCCCGTATTAATCCACGGACGAGTATTAAAATCAGTTAGAAAGCTCATACGCCGCGTGCCAACGTGCGCGCGCGCCCCTTTGAACGAAAGAATTATGCTCGTCGCGATTCTCTGCGATTTCCATTAGAAATCAGCGGGCTCGAACCGGCAAAGAATCGCGGGTGTACGCATCGTGCGTACAGCCTGCACTTCGGTTCGGAAAGTACTGGTTTTACCGTCCAATTGCACCGGTATCATCTTGCCGCGATTTTGTTATGTCAGTGCAAACATTACGGGACATTGAGTTTTAACCCTCGGACAACGGACGATTTTTCTAAATATAATAATTGACGATGCTCGGGACCGTTCACAGCTCTAATCAATAATTTTTAAATATTTTTTTTATGATATTTCGTGTAGATACAACGGTTTTTCCGATATCCCCAATGCAACAGCTTTTCATTTCGTTTAATTGTCAGAAATTGGGTACTTAAATGACAATTTTGCGGATCTTGATGCAAAATAAAAATTTCCCAGCTGAATTGCAACAAGCTGGAGTGAAATAGAAGTTCAATTTCTTTCCTGTTACTTCAATGTAACAGTATTTTTAAATGCTTCTAATATTTATACTGTTTAAAATTGCACCTACTAATTTTTGTCATAAATGCATAAAATCCGCTGTCTATTGATTACGAACGTTTTATGGTTTATACAAAAGAGTAATCTTTCATTCTCCTCCTTCTCATACATTCCTCAGGATGTAATTTAATCAAAAGCAACAAACGAAGAAAAGAAGAATCTTGCACACTTTATCCACGGTTATTAGTACTTATTACTAATTATATCTTATTATATATATCCATATAATAAGTATTAAATTATAATAATAAATATAATCAATAAAATTAACTCTTTTTCACCACAGTAATATATAAAATTCATCAATACTCACAATAATATTCTATAAAATTCATCAATATTTTAAAATTCATATAAAATTAATTTTAACCAATTTTTTTACCAAAAAAAGCTTCCTCATTTTTTTATTATTTACTTAGTGTTTTTAATACAAAAAATATAATATTGAATATGTATACCTATACAATTTTTTTATATACATACAAAAATATAATAAATATAATAATAAAATCCATATAATAAGTATTAAATTATATTGGTACTTAACTAAACTGAGGATCTTTGTGCAAAATAAAAAATGTTCGCATTGATTGCAGGACATAGGACCCAGATAAATATTGTACTCTTCTCTTTTGATCCTCCTACTAAGCTGAAACTACATCGATGTCCTTAAATATTTGTAACATGTCCACCGCTTTGCAGAAAAGCACCTCCTGCTGCAGAAAAAAATGATGTTACACGACAGAAAGTCTCGAGTCATCGGGTTAGCATTCGGCGAGGAAGCTGTCGACCGATGTCCGATGCGTGTGACCAACGAGAAATCAGAATTCGGTGTAGCCTCGGAATGCCGGGTTATATTCAGCGGGCTTGTATATTTGCGCACGCACATGCCAGCTAAGCAAGTATAACCGCGGATACTTTCACTCGGCGAGTAGTCGGTTCGTTGCTTGGCAGCAATGGATCGGAGGTCAGTGCACCGGTGACCACAGTCCATGCTCGTATCCACGGCCACGAAACTACTGCACCATCGTGCTCTGCCGATGCTACTCGAAAAACGAACCTCATTAACAGTTCCATCGTTTTTATCCGACTCTTTATCCCTTACGAAACGAATCGGAGTACTTCCTCGTTTCGACTGGTCACGCCGGGTCACCCTTCCATTGCTCTACAACCGCCGCATGAATGTATCATTAGCGTGACCTCTCTTGCTGACCATATGTCCAAATTCCAAGCGCAGGTTCTAACCCATTCGTTAGACAAAATTTACTGACGTAAGGGCTCGCTTAAGGGGGCAGCCTCGTGTAAAGGCTGCAAAATTTAACTATTTTCGTGATTTTTTTTCAAAGTGCTGGTATGATGGTGAATTACGTTATAATTTCTTTTTTAGAACAATTTTTTATAGAGTTTTAATAAATACATGTTTAACCCTTAAGTGGTACTAGGACTAAACAACTATATATGTATAGTTGAAGTACTAAACTACTATACATATACTAAAGTACTATATGGTCATACCTTTCCAAAATTCTGTATAAATTTTCTCAGTTACCTTTAAGCATATAATTTAAGATTAAATAATTTAAATGTTCTAAAGAGGTTACACAAACTTGATATTTATAATTATCGTACGAGTAGCGAAGGTTAGTTTACATTTTGTTAGCGTTATGAGATGAAAATAATTATAATAATAACGTGAGAAATAACATTTTTTTCTTGATCTGATTAATTGAGCGGTCCACCCTGTATAAGACATAAACCGTAATGTGACAACAGTAGCGTGGAAAGGACTGCAAGTGACATAGCGTATCCGCAAGCGACTTCATCACCCCGTTAGATGGTCACGGGACGGAAGTACGTCAATGCAGGACTCGCGTTACCGTTTGCTTACAAACTGACAACGGTATAGTCACATAGTCAGCGGAGTGTTTCAAGATCGGTCATTGGTGCGCTGACCCCTGTAACAATTGCAGGTGTCCAAATAAAACAACTTTCTTCCATTCTCACACTTATTAACATGTGTTCAACTAAGTCTATTAGATTATGTAATTATCATTATCAACGGAGTTTATTCGATAACGAGAAAAGCACAAGCAACCCACGTCTTCACCATTTGAATGTAACACGTCAAGTGAGGATCATTCGGGCTAGAAAATTGAACGATACTATGAACAAACAACCAACGGTTTCATAAACAAACTGAATCGATCGTTCCCTGTGTGGAATAATAGATTAATTTTGTTACTGAAGACATATTTCAACAGAGTCAAAATTGACAATCTTATGCATCGTTATCTTACATGTTAAACATAAAAATTTTATTCTAAACTAAGCCATTTCAATACTTCATGAAATACTTTATAAAAATAACAGGAATTTACTGTAGCTGGATTAGCATATAAAAATTAATTGTTCTAATGAAACCTTGTCAATTTATGCACTTCAATAATTCGACAACCTCCGAAAATAATCTTCACAAACAACTATTAATTTTCTGACTTTACTGTTATTAGAGTACGGATTTTACAATAAAAATTGAAAATGAAAATTCATGCCCACTTTTGATCATCTTAACCGGTCGATAATAATCAATAAGAATATCCTCAAAGTCTTCTAATGTTTGACACTTTCGTTACACAAAATCCGCAGCCTAATTATGATTATCTTCGCACAATCGACCGATTATCGAATCGGAAACTGCCTGATAAACTCGACGGTAGCCTGATTAGCAGACAATCGTATTCATCGTTCTCGCCTCGATTGAATTGTACACATATAAAATTCTGTGGATGGAGTCATCGCATCCTTAATTCAGTGGCAAATTTTTCCAACCGGCCGTTGTCGATAATAATAAATAGAATTTCCGCGTGAAGTAATGGGTCCCTCTCGATGTCCATTCACGTCAAACCGCTCATTTCCGTCAAGCGTGATTCAATCAATGAAATGGGTGAGCATCATTACCCAGTTATCTCGTCCCGTTTCAACCCGCTCGTGAACCGCTTCGGAACCGTTCCGGAGATTCTCTTTCCGTCGCGCGGTACATAATTGCGAAACACCGAATCGGAAGGCCATACACGGGGCACAATTGGAAAACGGATCTGCTCGTCTTCCCTGAGAAAATACCCATGTGACTGACTTTACTCGTGTGAATGGTTACGGTTTAGAGACTAACCTGGCCTGTCTGTATACGAGCGTAAACGAAAGCTCGAGCAGATAACGCGTGCTACGTTCGTTACATGTATACATACATCGGGCGTCGTCGGCGTGCCTGGCAAGACGGGCCTAGAGAAAACCCCGTTATCTCTAGAATACTAATTCCCGTAGGAACGGCATCGTACGGAACGGAGATACAATCGGTTTCTCCGTTGATTTTCGTCGGTTACCGTCTGGGTATCAATTCACGTTCTCTCGCCTTTCTATCTCAGCGATGATCCCCATCGGAAATCGACCGGTTGCTTCCGATCGCACAGACTGCGTCTACACTCCTGGACGAAATGACTGTGTGCCATCTTTAATTTCCCGAAGATTAGGGTGACTGTACCGATTACATACTTTATTTTAACATTATTCCTAATTTAAAGGAATATAATGAATGAACAGTCATGTGAACAACAATCCTTTGGTGATCGAGATAGAAGAAAAATGTTCTTATTTTTACCCTTTATGAAGAATGTCTTTTTTGTTTGTCTCGCCAACGAGAATACAATCTCATTGAATTGTACAAATTTATTCAGGGCGAAATGGTCATTTTTACGTATTTTAACCCCTTGCCGTACTTGCGAAGAGCCAGACTCGTGATGCAGGTTTCAAACAAATGTAACAAATATGAATGTTATGCGTTTCATTTTAGATGAAATAAAATTGTATTCGTATGTAATCAATATTTAAGCATTAAAACAAATGTAGCCATACAACAAGATACAAATTTTCTCTTCTCTTCTACGACATTTTTCGGGATAAAGACGTTCTAATCACTGTAACTGGAATAGAATAGGTACGGCAAGGGGTTGATCTCGTTGGGAAAAAATACCGCAGTAATAAGTACATTTACCCTACATTGAATTTCCGAATGAAGTGCACTATACATCCAACTCTCTTTTCACACGATTTCGAAATAACGCGACCCGAAAAAAAATAAAATTACAATTAAATTAAAATTCAAAGATGAAATTAAGATTAACGTGTTATCAAGTCATTTTTTGTGTTACATCGACACAAAAAAACTAGATGTATGATTTTTCTTGGTCGTTTTGTGAAGGAATCGAAGCACCCAAAAGTTGTCGTAAAGGGGAGGCTTCAGTCATCAAAACTGTGGAAGTTTGATTCACTTGAAAAATTGCTTAAACAAAATAGAATTTTACGTCGGTCTAAAGGAAAGTAACGACATACATATGTGGCAGATTCGAAGTCGTAGGGTTAAAGATAGTCCACAAGCGCCATCGTCATGTCCGAGAGTGTAGTGGGGAACAGAAGTTGGTTCCACGAAGAGATTAACGACCAGCGGAATGGAACTTTCTTCGGGGAATCGATGATGAGCGCACGAGAAATCACGATCACACGTGGTACTCCACCATCCGCGGCAAAGAAGGTCATGGGTCAACGGATTTTCTAGACGCCCGCTTTCCCTGGTCCGGTCTAGCAAACTCGTCGACAGAGAGAGAGACCGCCACGCCGGTTTTCTCCGGGATTCGACGCGCAACGATGAGAAACATAGCCGATCTCGTTACAGCCGGAACGTCACGATGAGATTTCCCGCGAACCCGGCCGACCTTACCGCGCGTAATTGATAGCCGATCGCCGGGAATGCAATCCTTCTTCCACCGGTGAAACTTATTTTTCGGTTCGTTCCAGGTTGCACGGCTCGTACGAGGCGCTCAAGTATGGCACCCTCCTGGACGGACTGTCGGATCTCACCGGGGGAATCACCGAAAGCATCGCGATACGACAAGACCCTACGGCTTGCGGAAGGGCCCTCGCCAAGCTACTCGATATGACGTCCCTGATCACCTGTACTGTAAATAATAATCAACCGCAGGTAAACCGCCTTGCTATAGTTCTCGTTCGATATAAGACGACGATGCTTTCTTCGCAACAAGAAAATCTCCACCCCTTTTCTTCTTTTGATACATCAGGTCATATTAGGGTGGTTCTTATTTACTCTTGTCAAAATTTCTTGTACAGCACCCCCAGGGTTGTTCCAATTAAAAAAAATCTGTGCAAAGTTTGGGCACCCTAGGATAACGGGAATACGTGCCCCAAGGCCCTTAAACATTAAAATAATTCATTTGCTCATAAAATCGTTTTTCTCGAGTATCTTCTAGACTATTTATTGCGTCGAAAATATGTTAGACGAAACCCTAATTCAATATAATTAATAGACTGCTGATCTTTGTGCAAAATAAAAATGTTCTATCTGAATTGCAACAAACCAGAGTGAAGTAGAAAGCTATTGTCTCTTTTAATATGTCTAATAGGCTGGAATGAAAATAATACAACAGAACTTTGAAATTCTTCTAATAGCTTTGCTGTTTTAGATTACACCTACTCACATTTTTGTTATAAATGCATAAAATCCGCAGTCCAAATGTAATCATTTTTCAAATATTTTATTCAAGTAATACGTAGTCTACGACCATTTTTAAATTACTGATAGATTAATAGACTGCAGATCTTTATGGAATATAAAAACTGTTCCAAGTGTAACGAACTGAAGTGAGGTAGAAAGTTATTTTCTCTTTTAATATGTTTAATAAGCTGAACATAATAAAACAGCATTTTTTAATTTTTCTAAGGCGTCCCCTACACGGTCAATCGGAATGTCAATCTTCGACGTGACTGTCATTCTGATTGAATACTGACGGACTGATGAAGTGGATTGACGGATTTCCAGATAATTTTCATTGGCTGTGAAAATTACATTTAATTTTTTAATTTAATTTTCATTGGTTCTTTCGTGATTGGAGGGGATTGAAGTCAGGAGTGATAGCCTGACTGCTCAATCAGACTGTCATTCCTGATTGACCGTGTAGGAGACGCCTAACGTGTTTACTGTTTTAAGTTACACCTACTAATTGTTGCTGCAAATGCGTAAATTCGCAGACTAGAGATAAAAATCATGACCGTGACTAAGAGTATCAAAGCTAACAGACTTCGACCAAAGTCACTCAGGGTCGAGGTACATTAACCAGAGTAAGGACACATGCCAGGAGACCTCCTGACCTAGGCACCCATGGCCAAGATTCCTGGGATAAATTTGGTTCTCTTGGCGTTAGATTGGTACAATTTCAGCCTCTCAGTCCTGAATGTTTCTGGTCCAAGTTCCCCAAGTTTAATTCATTGAGATCAGGTTAAACGTCCCAGCCGACAAGTTGGGTTAGCTCGATTGAAGTCTATTATCCTTCTATTCGTACGACAACGATGAAACCAAGTACATATGAAGTTGCAATTTCCTCGCGAAAGATCTTTTTTTATTTTTACATTATTTATTCGACATGGATATTAACCTGGCCAATTGGTTTTTTGTTGATCTAGATTCGTGCCAGCACGGAAAAACTTGCCAACGGCATCCAAATGGGAATCAACTACAGACTCTACGCTATCGTAAGGGTGAGTATGATGGGAAACAACGCAGCTATTTTTTATTATAATTAACCCCTTGCCCTACAATATCGTGTCAGACTCGTGTTGAAGATTTTGAAAACAGTCTAATAAATATGTATGTTATTAATCTCCTTTAAACCAAGATGAAATTCTATTTTGGTTTTGTTAATATATAGTTATCGAAGAATATGAAGACATACAATAGATATAAATTTTCTCCTTTTTTAGGAAATTACGAACTACGAAGAAAGTTCTAATCATTGAAACCGTAAAATAAATCGTAGGGCAAGGGGTTAACCCTTTGCACTTTGATCATTCATGTACTTTTAACATATACAAAAATATATAACTCGTGTAGGTTTTATTATATTTAAAAATATATGTGTAATGCACCAATGCGAAAGGTTCAGTAGATTTTCTGAAATAAATTGAAAAATGGCAAAAATTCATGCGAGAACGGTCTCGAAAACCGAAGTACCCCTTTAATTGTTTGATGTGGTGAAAATAGAAGTTCTGCGATTGTCTCCATTGGTGTGTCACGATGTACCATTGCGTAAAATGCAGGTGGAGACATTCAGTGGCGAAGCAGTCCCGTTAGTAAAATTAAGAAATCCTCTTGGTCCTGGTGGGGAGTACGTCGGCGCTTGGGCAAGAGGTGGCCTCGAATGGGATGAAATACCGCCGATGGAAAGGGAACGTTTAGCGGTCAGAAACATGGCCGAGGGGGAATTCTGGTGAGTGAAACGATTTTTTTAAAGTGCTATCCACGTCCCTTTCTGCTATACGTGTCACAGGCGCAGGTCGGTCTCCTCTCTACCAAGATTAACCCTATTATTCTGCTGAAGCGTTCTAATTAGAGCGTCTGGCTACTGCATGCTACTTCCACTTGGACAGTATAGTAAATTCTCGATATGTGCCGTAGAGATGTACACAATACTTATGCAAAATTCATCCCCAGGACTACAGAATGTCTCTCGAGGAGTATAGAAGCTACATCACCGAGAAATGTAACAAATTATTGGGTTGGTGAGAAAGTAATTTCGGTATTTTAGGGTGAAATAAATCTTAATTTTTTATTCAAGCAATGAACTTCAATAATTTTGTTCGATGATCTTTTGTCAAAAGATAAATGATGGCAAAAGATCATCGAACAAAGTGGAAAATATTTTATTGATTAAAGTTTATTGCTTGAAGAAAAAAATTAGGTTTTATTTCACCTTAAAATACCGAAATTACTTTCTTGCCAACCCAGTAGTTTACTGATACAATAGCAAAACTTTTTTTATGAATCAATGTATGGTGTGTTAATCGGTTCCGATGAAATTTTCAGCATGTGTGTAGCTACTATAAATCTACAAAACATATATGTTAAATTTTCTTTAAGGGCCCAAATAAAACAGTTTTAAAAAAAGCCTTTTTTATTTTTGCATGTAACCTTGTAAATTATAATTTTTGGAAAATCTTTTTAGCATATCATTTCGTAAACCAATGCTTCTAATTGATTAAAAAAAATCAGGTCGTTGGGTACAATTATAAAAAAGTTATCCTATATTAAAGGGCGTACGAATACTTGTTACACGCACTGTAGTTTTTATTTGAATCATTTTCAAGATTAGGAGATAAAGGGGGATGGTTCTCTGTTCGAGTGAACCATAACTAATCGGATGAAAACGAGCTAATGAAAATGTACCGATTAACTTGCAGGATATCCTATTCGGACTTTGTGAGAACGTTCACTCACCTGGAAGTCGTACATCTTGATGCCGAAACGTCGAGGGATGAACCATCGTTGCATAGCAAACACACTTGGCAAATGAAACTCTATCAAGGCAGTTGGAGGAGAGGCGTTACCGCAGGAGGATGTCGTAACAATCAAGGTTTGTTTTGTAGATTACTTCGATGAGTCGAATACAGGAAGTTCAGTGTTACACGATAGAAATGACTACCGATATATCCTAACACTTGTGCATTTCTGTTGCAGAAACTTTTCACATCAATCCGCAGTTGCATCTGATACTTAGCGAGATGGAGGAGGTAATCGTTTCGTTGAACCAGCACTCCATCATGGAACCAAAGGTAAATTCCTTAAAACATTGTAAATATTGTGAAGAACGATTTAACAGCGTCTTTTAATATCTACATTTGCTAAGCAAGAGAATGCATCTACTTAACCTTCAGACTTTATAAGAAGACCGCAAATATTTTAATAAAATATATTAATTTGAAAGTAAGAAATATTTTATGAGATTAATTATAAATTCTTATTGTTTTCTTTCAGGTGATAGGCTTCACAGCGTACACACTTCCGAAAAACAACACGGAATCGATAAATAGAAAATTTTTTAAGAAAAACAAGTCCCTGGTGAATTCGCAATACACGAATAGTCGACAGGTGAGCCACAGGTGTCAGCTAGAACAGGGTGGCTATTTGTTAGTGCCAACGACCTTTGAGCCAACACAGGAAACGAGTTTCACATTGCGAGTGTACAGTAGTAAGCCTTTGGAACTCAAGTAAGTACCAAAAGCAATTCTATAAATCATAAAATGACAAAAGAAATTAGAGATGGTACAAAAAAAAAGTAGAATCAATCAACAATTAGGTTTAGAAAAGTGAAAAATTCTTTCAGACTTCTCGACACACCACCGTCCCTGATGAAATCGGCTATCGTGAAAGCACCACCCCTAGAAGGCAAGGGTTTCTCGCAATACGAAGCTGTTTTCTTGCAACTTGCCGACGAGCACAGGACGGTGAACGCTTTTGAACTACAGGAACTTCTGGAGGCTTGTTTACCAAACGGTAACTAAACAGACGAAGTCAATCATGCAAATGCAACTACGAATCAACTGCAATGTGCAATTACGAATCAATTGTACGTTGCAATATTAGAAACTTGACGAGACAATAGAGGGTTGCGTGCACCTTGAAATAACACACATTAAAACATTTGTAATTTGAACGTTGCGTGGGACCACGGTTGTTCCAATAATGCGGACAAGGTTTAATAAAGAATCCATTTACAGATTACATCAAAAGCTGCGCCTGCATGGAAGTATGTCGACAAGTGGTCCTCACAATGGACGTATCCTTGAACTGAACTTTAATTTTTGTCATTTTAACACATTACCGACCAGTCATTATTGCATAATTTTGAAAAATCTATGGTACATGGCTAAAGACTTTTTATTTTAGTGGAACCTTCAATAGCAATTTTCATTGTGAACTAACTAAGTCACCTTCAATAATGCCAGCTAATAGTTTCATTTAAGATTGCAATGTAAAAGGAAATTTCTATGCTTTCTTTTGATACAGCACAATCATTGAAAATCCTATTAATAGGCTTCCGGTAGGTAAAGTGTTAAATTGTAAAATGGTGTGCAGATACTAGCGCATTATTTCTTTTACCTTTTCCTTGTTTTCCTTAACTCATTATTATACAGAGTTCCGGAAGCGGGCGGTTAAAATTCAACGATTTCAAGGATCTCATGTGCAGTTTGAAATACTGGCAGGCCGCTTTCAAAAAGCACACGAAAGAGAAGACTGGTATTCTAAAGGCTGAACGTTTACGCGATGCCTTGCTGGAAGTTGGTAGGTTCCTATCTTGAAATCATTTCGAAATAAAAGGTTGCGGACAATCTAAGAGAAATATCTTTCATTAGGATTTCAATTGAACACGGATGTGCTTTCAATTTTAATTCTACGGTACATGAGGAAGGATGGAACGCTTCGATTCGGTGATTTCGTCTCGGCGATATTGCACTTGAGCGACGCGTTCGGTATGTGAAATATCGATACTTTTACATTTAGTAATATCACGGATTTTGCTAAACGCGATTGTTAATATTTTGAATATAATTTCAGGTATATTCGAGAGTAAGGATCCCTTACAAAACGGAACCATAAAGTTAAGCTTAGCAGAGGTTTGTATTACTTTTTCAGAAATGCTAGGGGCACCAATAAATAATCTATTTTATCTACGCAGGGTGTTTCCGAAATCATCTCTATTAGATAGGAATTGTCTGCCGCGTCTGATCACGACTAACCAAATTCCTGCATATACTAAACTAAAGCAAGCACGCGAACACGACCGATCTTTGAACTAGATTTTCTCAAAAACAAGACATTGAACAAAAAAATGTTATTCCTTCTTTTCGATTTGTTTTTGCATGTAGCCACCCGACCGCTTGCACAATGATTTCGGAAACACCCTGTATAACAATCTGTCCCCAATAAGCAAACATGCTCGATTTTGGACAGTAGGCTGTGCCAACAGAACAACATACTTCTGCGTCCGAATAAGTATCGCTTTATGCTGACAGGGTGTGCTGTCCAAAATCGAGCAGATTCCGAGCATCCTCAGCTTCGAGCGCATTCTGACAGCTTAATGCTCGCCATCTGTTAGCATTGTACGATTGCAGGCTGTGCTCGATGCCTGCTCGAGGAAGGCTTGGCTGACTATATGTCAAATTAAAAATATTTTTCCAATCTTTCCTGAACTAAAAATCGTACAGCTTACTGCTTCGTGAATATTAATTGATGTAAACGAGAATATACGATTTAACGAAAACGAATGCTGATTGTATGAAAAAATGAATTTACTGGTGTATCTAATAATTTGATTACAAAAGACTAAATCATTGTATGAACTATCAACTTTCTGTTTCTTGCAGTGGCTGAGATCGTCCCTGATGTGTTAAAACAATTACTCATCGCAACGTCTGTGTACCTTGAAACAAATATCTGTAAATAACGTTTGTTATGTCGTATGTAGACTTAAGTTTTAGCCATATTAACAATTAACGATCGAGCCCATCGTTTTATTGCTGTTTGTAAAATATTGTCATTTCTATTTCCATTAGCGATCATCATTCCATCATCCGACTAAACATTCTAAAATAACTATGTATAATATGTTGTTTGTATAAGAAATTCGTACTGGATTATACATTTATCGTTATTTTGTACAGTCCCTTTATCCGAGACAAACATATATAAATAATTATATCTACTTATGTTTAATAAAGAAATATATTTTAAACTGTAACTTATTAATAAATTGCGGGCTTTTATGCAAATTTGTATTACGTATATCTACATTGATTCACATAGAAGCAAAACGTGCAATTCAATTATAGTGGTACCTCGGTATACGAACTGTTTCGACTTATACTGAATAGTATACCAAACCAACCTTTCCCATAAGGAGTAATGTGAAAATGATTAATCCGTTCTCATGTTCTCATGTGAAAAAACTCCTATTGATATTATACCTACATTAATGGGTTTGTAAAAAATAATTTAAACACTGTTTAAACACATAAATAAAAAATGAGGTTTTATTATAGATTTTTAAATCTATCTAGATATTTATATATCATAGCCAAGCCGTTGATACCGATACACTCGATCGACTGATCATTTTCTTTCATCTCTCCGTGTTGTGTCTTCGCGGGCTTCGTGATCATACGCCGACCCCATCAGTAATTCCATTACTGATCTTTACTTGTATGATCAGTCAGTTAATACATCAACTCCTAATATAATTGATTATTAATTTAATGTTCCTCCGAGATAATTCTTTAAAAATGACGCAAAATTCACACCAAAAATTTATGTCGTATGCCGAACAGAAGTCGTATACCGAGCAAAATTTGTCACGTCCAAACAGGACGTATTCCGAATTGGATGTACTCCAAAGCAGACGTATACCGAGGTACCACTGTATATGTATTTATGCATTATTTCGCAAACATTTGGAAAAATGGTGCAACCTTGTTAGTAAGGAACAAGAAAACCGTCATATAAAATGTATACGTAATATGGCATATACACTATACTGTGCAAAAGAAAGAAGCACCCAGTATAATTATAAGATATAATGACAAAAAATATCTTTGTGTAGAAATTACTTTGTACATTTTGTGTGAGAAAAAGGTTAAAATAGTTATCATGAAAGAGGAGTGGCTAAACACTCATGAGCGGTAGTGTATGTTGAAAAATTGTTGCAAATAAACACTTTACAACAAGATAATGTCGCAGTCCACGCGGCGAAAGCGGTCAAGAAATACATTTCTTCAGAAGTTATTCGTGTTTTGGAGTGGCCAACAAAATCTCCAACCTCAACATTATGCCTCTATGAGATATATACATAATTGTCCGTGTCTTAATTTGAAGTCTGGGTTCCTCGTACACATATCGTTTATGTTGCAACCTCATGTAGTTCGCTAACTGACCGTTTCATTTCGGTAGAGTCCGCTATCGTACTGGAGCATTTTCTACAGTGTCGGTAATTTAGAACCGTAGACAGAAAAATGCATTGCATGCAATGTCTGTATGGTTCTCAAGTCTGTGTTGCTAAGTTACTAACTCTGTGCTTTAGTTCTTATAGATTCGATAGAGGTAGACAGCTGTCCATTGCGATGACCCGTCTTCGAAATTTCTTGTCGTTTATCATACACTCCTCAAAAAAATTAAGGGATCACTTGTGCGAACCCGAAAAGTTGCTACACCTTTACATAATCATAACTCCGGCCAAAATTGCTGTATCGATATCGTTAAACAATGGTTTGAAAGCCTGAAACCTCTAGTTTCAGATTCTCTGTTTCAAATTTTGGATATATTGTTTTTTTACAAAGTTATAGCGAGATGAAGACAACATTGACGGTTAACAAAAATTTTGTGCAACTTTGTAACATCACACGGGGTTAAAAAAATTTTTTTGATAAATCGCGTTAACATTATTTGAAAGGGCTATCTATCCTGTGTAAAATGAGTGGTTGTTGAATAGTGTGAGATTTTTTTTATTCGAGTTATTCAACATTGAAGTAAATGTTGGCCTTTTAACTTTAACTGGCTCCAGAAGGTGCAAAAATTATCGTAGAATCTTGTAGAAAAAAGCAATAGAAAGAGCGTTTCTTTCTCTTCAAGGCACTTCTTTCGTTTTTTCAATTTCGTTAACATGATAATTATAATGATAACGTATAATGAAACAATTTTTACAAGAAACTCATTGTCCATTTTACAGCTTTATTCAGAAACATATACTTGTTCCGTTAACAAATAAAAAGAAACGAAAATAGAAAACAAAGTTAAATAGAGATGAACTCAGAGCTGTCCAGGGTCGTTTGGGAAGGCCGGGGCTGGGTACAAATTAATGCCTAAGTATGTAGCTCCTGTATCTCGCAATTAATGCAGACAATTTGTATTTTGCATAAAAACCCGCAATCTACTGATAGCGAACGTTATCGTTTCGAAGCAGTTCGCACGTGTCTGCCGCGCTGAACTCGCGAGAAGGAGACGTGAAAAGAAACGTCCGGCTCTTTCTTGGAGTTCATTAGCGTGGCAAATTAGTGTCTACGGTTCAACGGGCGTTCCGCGCCGGTATTCCATAGGTGGAACGAACCGAAGTGCGTTCGACGGGCATTCACGATGCGTCTGTACGTGTACGGAAGGAATGCGCCCCTTCTCCTACTCGCGTATGCTCATTGTTCGACCCTTGGGCGCGGTTCGATTCCTCTGCATTTCGTACCGATTCGATATTTCCGGGAAAACTTCGTTGCGAATCTACTCGTTCGAAGAATCAGCGAAAAATTATCGAAATTATACTTTTATCCGCTTCGGCGAGAAACAACGAGCAATAGCGATTTTTTAGTCATATTTTTGCAGTTATTTTTACAGTCGATTTATTAGAGCCATAGTACGAAAATCATATTTATTATCCATGTGACAAATTATAGTACTGCAGCGTTGCTAAATGTATACATATTTACAATTAGACAGCAGATCTATACAGAATGAACATTTTCTACCTGAATTGCAACAAACTGTGAAGTAAAGTAGACATTTATTTTCTTTGTTAATATGTTTAATAGGTTGAAAATAATGTAACAGTATTTTTAGATTCTTCTGATGTTTTTACTGTTGTAAATTACCCCTCTTCGTTTTTGTCATACACGCATAAAATCCGCTGGCTATCATTTACAAGCACCAATACTGCGTGAAAGAATAATAAGAATTCAATCCAGAAAGGTTTTCATTGAGAACCTTCATCAAAGAACAATTAAAAATGGTGGAAATCGCCGAATTCATATTTTTAATCGTTTATAACGCATAAACCATTTAACCAATTTCGAGAAAATCGTCATCTATGTATAATTTATATGAATCCACGAAATACATATTTAAATCTTGGTTGCAGCCTCAGATAAACAAGTTGTAAAAAGCAACTTGCGTCATTTAGTAAATCGATCCTTCTAGCTTGGCAGATAAACTCGTTTGGTCCGTTTATATAAAAGTTATTGCTAGACTGCGGATTTTTATGCATTTATAATAAATTCGTTTAAAAATCTGTCACGAAAGTACCCCTACGATTTCGGTAAAATAAGAAAAAGATGGAACGAGTGATTTGACTCGTCTGGCAGTTCTAGCGTTAAATATCCACGGTGCCATTGGTTCGTTTTTCTCGGTCTGTTTTCCGCGTTTTATCATTGCCTCTATTTGAGCCGACAGCGGACCATTAACGTTCCGGAGCACTTGCAGATAGAGCACGAAGGGCTGAAGGGATGCGTTAGCCCCAGCCACCGTTACGGAGTCCTGTTTTATCTCTCCTGAATTCCTGAACGCTAACTCATCGCGTCTCATTGTGATGTTGATGTCACGTTGGGAGCGGAGCATGCCGGCGCATTGATTTGCGCGACTTAGAAATTGAAAACCAGACTGCACGCGCTGGGTCGCTCGCCATTTTGAATTTAACATCGGTCGTCGATAATGGCAAACCACTGTTAACTGCACCTGCTAAACGGGGAAGATTAGTTCGACCGTTGTTTATTAATTTTTGTTTCTCAACCTGGTCCGAGTCAATCCACATACTTCACTTTCTAATTTTCATGCTCTTTAAAAATGCAATGATTCGATTAAATTATGTAGAATATTTATCTCTATCGGAATGGTAAATAGAAACGCAGTGCGATATTGGGTTGGCGAGAAAGTAATTTGGGTATTTTAATGTGAAATAGAACCCAATTCTTTTTATTCAAGCAATGAACTTTAATGAATAAGATATGTATTTTCCCTTTTGTTCGATGATCTTTTGCAAAAAAGAATAAATAAGAAACTATTTTATTGGTTCATCGTTTGAGTAAAGAAATTCGGTTTTATTTCACCTTAAAATACCGAAATTACTTTCTTGCCAACACGATAGTAAGATTTTATTTAAATCCACAGACAGTTATATTATTAATAGTTAGACATTAAATAAGTATTAGTGAGGCCGTATCGACCCCAATAGTTCACTTAAGGGTTGAAAATATATTAAATTGTATGTGTTCTTAAAATTCTTTTTTTGCACTAAATTTTATTAAGAATTATCATAGATATTCGATTAAATCAACGATTCAATATATTTTACATAAATCTTCATACCTTCACTGACGATTTTAAAGAAATGGATGGTAGAACCTAATGTGGGACACTTTTAAAATATGTTAGATACAAGCAAATTGTCTGAACATTTAGGGATGTGTTCTCAAGCTCATAGTCTCTTAGGCGACACCATAATTTTGTAAAAGTAAGTGAATGTGTCAAGAACGAGTGTCTTTTATAAACTTTTCACTAATTCCACGATTTGACTAATTTCTATACCTCAATTAGCATTACGCTAAAAAGAGTTCTGTAAATTCGTAGATAGCGGTGTGTAAATACCATTTTCTGTCATTAACACTTCAAAAATATTGTACAGTGTCCGAGGAGTTCCGAATCCCGAGATAGTGCTAATTAACTGCCGTCAGCTTCGAACTGTGGAATATTAATCAACCTGGAATATTTACCGGTGTTTGTCGATCAATCGTGACAGGAAATGTCCAAAAATAGGGAACCGAGAATCATACACGAGCATTATAAACAGCTGTTATTAAGTCACACATATGTGAACTGAGCATCATAAATCCGTGAAAGAGAGTGACGAGATTATGTCATCGTTCGGTTCTCGTGGAAATAAACGTAAGCGTCGAAGATCCGGAATCATCGATTCAAGAGGAATCGTGCTTACGGCATCGTTTTCAATGTTTTCTCAGTTTATTACGTATACAGAGATTTTGTTATTCGCGGCAGTGGTGTCATAGATTATGGTTCTAGCAATGAATTCACAATTTTAATTTAGAATTTCCATGTTCATGCTGCTGAATCACAGAGCCTATAATAATAATAATATAGTTTATTTCAGCCTCAAGATATTGGATATAAAATTAAATACAATAAAAGACACTATATCGATAAAATTTAAATAAAGTAGGTTTTATTGTAATAAATAGTTTACTAAATTCACACTAAAATATTGAACATATATTGTTACCATTTTCTCTGCTTATTGTGATTCCTTTCAGGAAATAAAGTGAAGTAAAATTTATATGGATAAACTTTAATCACAGCAAGTAGTTTTACCATAATAAATATTCAATTATTTTTTTCATATTATTTTTCGCAAATAAAATTACACAAAACAAAAGACACTGCTGCCAGATATTTCATCACTAGACTGCGGATCTTCATCCAAAATAAAAAATGTTTGCATTGATTGCAGGACACAGGAGCCAAATAAAAATTGCATTCTTCTTTTAATTGTCCTATTAAGCTGAAACTAATGCATTGACGCCGTTAAATATTTGTAACATGTCCACTTTTAACATGGCTTTAAATTGTATGTACCCATTTTTGTCATAAATGCATAAAATCCGCAGTCTATTCATCACTATTGTCTCTTATTCGTATGGATAAAATTGAATCTTGAATAATTGATCTTTCTACCACGTTTTTATTAGCTCGCTTTCTTGTCTGTCTTTCTTTCTGTCGGTTTGCCTGTCTGTTTGTCTGTCTGTCCGTTTGTCTGATCGGTACAAATTTTTGTCTCTGATTGTGTCGGCAGATGCCGTAAGCTCGCGCGTGGATTAACCGTGTGGGCCAGAACAAAGAGAAAAAGGGAAAGCAAGGCGCCCGACTGCATTATCTACGCTTGAAAATGAAATTATTTACTTCCAACCGGCGTTCTTTTGTGCCCTCGGCTTATAGGCGATTTCGAGAGACCGGTTTCATTCTCAGGTATTCGCGAACCAGGTATTCCCCCTCGAACCAACAACGTTAACAACGTGGATGAGAATAGACGCCGGAACGGACCGGGTAAGAAACTGTTTCAACGACCAAATAATAAGCTAAAAACACCGATTTCGCATGCTAATTTTCCGCATGATAGCCATCATCCTCTACAACCTCGCTTTAACCAACAAGGACCGTTTAAAGTTTATTCGTCACGTAAGCCGCAAGAGAAACAAACGCGTGAGATAATTATAGTACTCGTCATTATCTTCAACACTCCATCACACTTTTATCAAATATTCACCCTCCGCATGTGCTGTCCCAGAGTTATTCGTGACTCTGTCAATCAGATCCGTGCATTTCTTATACAGTAAAAGATTTCCAAATTACGCAGATGCTAAAAACGGCGAACGCATGGTTACAAAATATTTGATTAAAAAGGTTATTTGATTTTTGTGAAAGAGACAGATTGATATGGGGCTTTCTCATGGTAAATATTCGTAGAAAATGATGATAATCACTTGGATAATTTATACTTCTTTCGTCTACAGTTTCTACAATTTAAATAAACTTTGAACGTTGAAATGTACACATGTATCCCGCTTATCAAGATTTGTATTAATTCATCTCAGAAATTCTATTTCAGCGCGGTATTCATAATTTAGCATAAATGAATAAACAGATCCACTGATCTCCAGTAATTTTCATATCCGCGCTCATTTGGTATTCTCGATAATGAAACATTCCATTTGGAATTATTTATGCATCAGCGCGTTTCGACGCGGTGCTCGTAATCCGTTCCCCGAACGAAAGAAATGTAATTTATATCGAGTGCATCGTAGGTGGTGCGTCTCATTACGACGGAGGAAATGATTGCTGGATGAATGAACCACACCGAGTGGGTGGCTGCGATTGCCACCAGGAACGGAAGGAGCGAAAGTGAAACGTTCCATATTTTTATACACATTGGCAACATGAAAAATAAATGTTCGCGTCGAATCGTGACCGGCGGCGTAAGAATATTAATTTCCTAATTGTGATATCTTTAATGTATTCCTAGCGTTCGTGACGTTAAAAAATTATTAGAATATTTTGTTGAAATCTTAATATTACAAAATTTTCAATCTGTTTGTGTCGTAACGTAATGCAGACTTTATGCATTTATGATAAAAATGAAAAGATAGAATTCAAAATAGTAAGTAGATTATACACATTACTTCAAACTTATTAACATGACATACAGCCAGTCCAGTGGTGGGCATTATTTGGCGAAACAAATATTTCAAATAATATTGAATATTTTAGATTTCATTTTGCTGAAAGAAAATAGTCGATACATGAATTCTTTTATCACAAGTCCCAAATAATTGCGCAATATCTTGTAAATGGAAACGAAAAAATTGGTACTTCCGTGAAGTAATCGACCTTGAATTTGGCGCAGTCTGTTTTCGAATAAGTTCGCGGCATCCGCCGGTTGAATTCTGTTCCCCTTTCGCTTGTACCATGGATTGAGATAATCTGTTAAAGTCGAGAGGTACCATGATCATCGCTCAACAGGAAACAAAAACTGATGGAAAAACGACGTAATAAGCCGACAAGAAATCGCTCAAGGTAAACGCCGACCGGTAGGCATGACCGATTCCCCCCTTCTTTCACCCTTTTTCTCGCTATGACAACTTCCTTCATCAGGTCTCCTTCTGGAACACCGGATGGCGTGAAAGTATGGGGGGCAGTGGTGCTCAGATCTGGAAAAATCATTACAAATATTTTCACCCATTTTTAACGCATCACATTAAAATTGGAATTAAAATTTTCTTCGTTCCAAGCTCACTCATTTTTTACTTCAAGCCTCATTTATATTTTATTAATATCTTATTTCAGTTTTTTTAAGCAAAATTTTTCACAATTAAAAATTGGGCAAAACTTTATTTAACCAGTTACCGTGAATTAAGAATACAGTGTATAATTAGTAGAAACAATAAAAATTATTTCAATAAATTATATAAAACAGAAACCAAATAGAATTTTCTTTCTCGTAAACATTCATTGTTTTTCTTATAAAGAGTACATTCAATTTTATTTTTCTTGAAACTGGTTCCAGAGAATTGAAAATACAATATAATCGTATTAAACGTTAGCAAACATTATACTTCAATTTAAAGACTTTCTACAGCTAAAAAGATCTTCAATTTTTCTTAAAAATCTGTTTCTCAAGTTCCTTCTGCAAATCTCAAATCGCAGAGAACACAGTCGATATTTTCGGAAGAGCAGCCGTAAAATAATTTCTTCCAGGGAACAACCGCAAAACAATTTCGCCGAACGGGTCTGTAAAAGCTCGGAAATTCTCTGTAAAACTAACACGTTGAATAACATCGCGCGAAGATCCACTGCCCATAGGCCAATCGCCGGTTTATTCAAATTCGTCTTATTTGAGTCGGGAGACTCGCCTGGCGCGCGTAGAGCCTGGCTTTTTCAATTTCCACGAACATTGCGCAGGAATAAATGAAAGTGTAATCGTCTCCTTCACCTGGTAAACAATGCCCTGGTCGATTCAAAAAATGGTGGACGGCTGGAATGTTCCCTCGTTTCGAAGAAGCATTCCTCGCGAGCACCGTCACCTGCGGCTCACCTGGATACGTTGGATTGGAGGCCCTCTGACACCTGGTGGCTCGACTTTTGTGAACACTTTGGTGGGGTCTCGGGAGTCTCTAGAGACGCGCGAAACCGGAGACCTCAGTTGTCACCGCGACACCAGCGGAGCAACGTTGCGTTGTTTATACTTCTGCAAATCGGTCGTTGCTGCCAAAAGCCATTCTTCTTCGGTAAACACCACGGTGAGCTTCTGGATTCCTACGGCAATTAAAATCGGGCACCCGGTTCGTTAAGTTCGCTTCAGAATTGTGTCGTTTACCCACGGGGACTCATCGCTGCTATCAAAAGACATCATACTTCAGTGAACATCTCAGTGAGGTCCCGGGTCCATTTAAAAATTAAAATCGGACACCCGGTTCGCTAAAGTTGTTCCATTCGTAGTGTCATTCATCAAAAATCGTCTTTTACTAAACCTCTTTTACTAAATACCTCGGTGGGCTATTGAAACCTTGTAAAAATTGAAATTGAAGACCGGGTTCATTAAAATCGTTTCATAATAGTGTCATCTGTCCAAGAAGAACTCGTCCTTGCTACCAAAAATCATCCTCTTTTACTAAACACCTCAATGAGCTATTGGAGGGCTGTGAAAATTAAAATCTGAGACCAGGTTAATTAAAATCGTTTCATAATAGTGTCATCTGTGCACGGAGAACTCGTCCTTGCTACCAAAAATCATCCTGTTTTACTAAACACCGCAGTGAGCTATTGAAACCTTGTAAAAATTGAGATTGAAGAGCTGGTTAATTAAAATCGTTTAATAATAGTGTCATTTATCCAAGAAGAACTCGTCCTTGCTACCAAAAATCATCCTCTTTTACTAAACACCTCAGTGGGCTACTGAAACCTTGTAAAAATTGAAATTGAAAACCAGGTTGATTAAAGTCGTTTCATAATAGTGTAATTTATTCAAGAAGAACTCGTCCTTGCTACCAAAAATCATCCTCTTTTACTATGTATACACCTCAATGAGCTATTGGAGGCCTGTGAAAATTAAAATCTGAGACCAGGTTAATTAAAATCGTTTCATAATAGTGTCATCTGTCCACGGAGAACTCGTCCTTGCTACCAAAAATCATCCTGTTTTACTAAACACCGCAGTGAGCTATTGAAACCTTGTAAAAATTGAGATTGAAGAGCTGGTTAATTAAAATCGTTTCATAATAGTGTCATTTATCCAAGAAGAACTCGTCCTTGCTACCAAAAATCATTCTCTTTTCTAAACACCTCACCTTCCCTTATAAACCCTATAAATATCTGAAGCTAGGGCCACACTGAAGGAACATCGAGGAACTTTCCGTCGCCTCCCGTGCTTTAATCGGTACACGTAATAAAAAATGAAGAGACCAACAAAAGGGGCGACAGAAAGGTAGCTCGCTGTTGCTCCAGCGTAGACACAGCTTGAAACCGAAAATCGAGGAACCGGTTCGTTGAGTTCGTTTCGGAATTGTGTCGTTAATCCAGGAAGAACTTGCCAAAAATGTCGATGTTAGTGGAAACATTGTCGGAGTTTTGGAGATCGTCCAAAATCCTCAGGTCTCGAGACTTCATCTGTCATCGTGGTACCAGCTACAAGAAATAGCTCGCAGCTCCGTTAAGAATTTGGTGAACTCAAGATCCAGTATTCGCGAGTATTTAGAATGCCGTTTGAAAGATCAGAATTAGTTCATCGGAAGATTTTTTGTGGAAAACTGGTCCCGCGATACTGATCTCGAGGAAGCACGAGACGGAACGGCAACCTTGATCGATATTTATTCCACCCGGCAACCGCTTGGCTCCACGTGCTCGCTTGCAATTAGCCTTTATAGACGATCAATTACCACGGCGTTTCTAGGCTTTTAGTTAATAAGTGCTCGGAAATAAAACATCGGTGATCGATAATCCGGAGTTAATTGTTCACGTTCTTTTTTTTCGTTTCATGGAACGATAGTGAGGAATTCGAAGAGTGTCTGCGCGGCGAGCGAAAGAACTGCGTGCTTAGTGAGTTTAGTATTTTCACTTGAACGTCCACTTGCGTGACCTCAATAGCTTCGTGGGAATCGATCAAGTTGGTGGATCTTGTGTACCGATGGATCTCGAGCCTCGCTAAATATTCTTCAGGTATTTATACGGTTTCTACGGTCGCGCATTGTTTTCCTTTAATTCAGGACTGTGTCACAATTTCGTAAGAGACCTGACGTGTCGTTCAGCGTGACGCGGAAGATTTATCGTTGTCTCGCAGTGCGTAATACAAACGTTTTCGCGTACACGTTAAGCCGACTGCTGTACAGTGTCATCAAAAACACATTTGGCTGGTTTTGATAACGCTGCCGCGGTAGTATCGTGATTGGTGACTTGACGACTGTGAAAGCAACGCGTGTTGTGCCTCGTTGTAAAAAACATTGTTTCTCGAATCGCTGACAAATCGTCTTTTCGACAAAATTTTACGGTGACTTGTGAGCAACGGGAATTTTAGGAACGCCAGGGATTATTGTTTTAGTTGTTTTCCTTTCGTTGAACAAACTGTAGCAACTCTGTAGCGTCTTCAACATTTGCGTACATTTTTAAGAACTCGGGCGTAAGAATAGGAAAAATTTCATTTTGGATTTTTATTTTATCATTTATTATGCTAACTTCATTAATAATTGGCAAACTATTTAATACTTGTGACATAAAAAAGACTCTAAGAGAGTCACCATTAAAAATTGCTGTACCATTATTCAAAATACTGTTTAGATTATTAATTATGTTGGTATTTAATCATTGATTAATAATCAATTACTAAACATTTATGTATTGTATGAGGTATTATATCAATTTAATATTCATAGAAAGAAAACGATCATATAGAATGAAATTATTCTAGGTCGGAAGAAATGTTTAAGTTTCGAGTTAAAATAGCTCCGAGTGCTAAAGGTTAAAAAAAATAAAGAACGTGAATTTTCTTTACTGATAGACTGCAGATCTCTATGCAAAATAAGAAACTGCATTAATTGCAAGACATAGGCGTCAAATAGAACTTTCTTTTTTCTTTTAATTATCGCATTCACTCGAAACTATTAGTACATTGATGTCCATAAATCTTTCTAATATACAGGGTGTTCATTAGAAAACTTTCCAGCCGAATATCTCGAAAAGTTTGAAAGATATTAAAAAAGGATTTCGAGGGGGAAAGAAGGGGGCAGTATCAGTTTTTTTCTTTGGGTGGCGTTTTCAAGGTCATTTGAAGGTCAACTTTGTTTTTTCAAATGGGAACCTGCCGATAAAAAAGTGCGCGGATAAAAAAAAGTATCCTACGAAAATTGCTGGTCTTTTTACGTACAATAAGATAATATAATAAAAAATATAGGTTTCCATTTGAAAAAACAAAGTTGACCTTCAAATGACCGAAAACGCCACCCATATAAAAAACTGACACTGGCCCCCTTTTTCCCCCTCGAAATCCTTGGACATGTGTTTTACACTTTTTTAATATCTCTCAAACTTTTCGAGATATTCGGCTGGAAAGTTCTCAAATGAACACCCTGTATATTATAATATTTTTGTATATTAGTACTTTGTATGAAAGTGCTTTTTATTAGTACTATTTAATAGAATCGATGTTATGAACACCGTATGCAATATATTGTGTAAAAGAAAACAAAATTGGAGGATATAAAGAAAGGACACAGATATTATAAGAAAACCTTAGGTTATTAAGTTTAAAAAAAAATATCAGTGCAGAAAATGCTTTGGCAACGCGTTCAGAAGCCAATCAGCAGCAGCGAACAAAACGACAAGTCGTCCGGTGGTGAACGAACGAAATATTCTTTTGATTGGCTGTCGGGGTCGTTCAAAGGGGTCCTGTTCATAGCTGATTTTCGACTGAAAGGCATGAATGGATATGGCGAATTGCATAATAAGCTTTTGTGTACGATGTTATCGTTCCTAGACTCGCGATAACGTTCTCGAGCGATCATGAACCCTGAGAACGGTTTGTAACTGGAGAATTTAATTAGAACAACCGCAGGTCGCACGTGCCAAGCCCCCACTCATGTTCGACAATGAGAACTGCTGTTACGCAGTGTGCGAAATGTGTTGAATTATTTGCCTACGTTTCCTTTTCCCATCTTGTACGCGACATGGAAAACATTTGTTGACAGAAATGGTTAACTGCGATCAGTGGATTGCGAATATTTATGCGCAATAAAAACGTGCTGAGTTGACTCAGAAAAATGCGCACAAGAACGTATTTTTCGTTTTAATAATTTTAATGACGTCGAAATACATAGTGTGCAAATATCCTGAGATTTTTTAAATGTCTTCACAGTTTTAAATTTCATATTCAATTGTCAGAAATATTGTAGAACTTGCACAAAACTGTATTTTTCCTTTTAATAATTTTAATGACGTCGAAATACATAATGTGTAAATATTCATTCAATTGTCAGAAATATCGTAGAATTTGCACAAAACTGTATTTTTCGTTTTAATATTTTTAACAAATCAAAACTAGTGTGCCAGTATCATGAAATTCTTCTAATGTCTTCACAGTGGTGCCATCTATTCACTTCTGTCATAAATTCATAAAAACCGAAGTTTGCTTCGAAGACTGCATTTTTATGCAAAATAAAAATTGTCCAGAACAACAGAAGTTAGGTGAAAATGCATTTCTTCTTTTAATGTTTCTAATCCTTTTAATGTTCCTAATCCTTCCAATGTCAACAATTTTGTATTTGATCAATCCATTTCTACCATAATCGCATAAAATCCGCAGTCTAGTGGTCAGCAACTGACATGGAACATTTAAATGGAGTATCTCGCATGCACAACTGCGATAAAGAACAGCGCGTCGCGCATTAGCAATTCATAGCTATAAATAAACACGTAGATAACAATAATGTAGTAGCAATTCCGTAATACAAAGTGTTCCAACACATTCCCGTAACCTTCGCAGCAAACGAAAGGAATAGAATACACCTTGGCGGAGTGATAATTACAGAGAACGCCGTGCAGCCACGACAATAGGTTTGCCGCCATTGTTACGGACAAGCAATACAACACGAAATGCATAACCGGTAATAATAAGTAGACTGCGGATTTTATGCATTTATGACAAAAATGGGTACGTACAATTAAAACGATTTAAGGCCGCCAGTGTATTAGTTTCACCGTAACAAGATAATCAAAAGAAGAATGAAATTTTTATTTGGCTCCTGTGTCTTGCAAAGAATGCAAACATTTTTTATTTTGCAAGACGCAGGAGCCAAATAAAAATTTCATTCTTCTTTTAACTATTTGGTTACCCTGGACAAGATATCTCGCGCCCCGATACTTCCGGATAAACGCCTTTGGCGAGATATCTCGCGACCTAGCACCAGTGGTTTGACATTGCAGACGAAATATTTTGTGTTTTATTCGGTCATTTTACCCGAGATAAAGATTTCATTCATTTCTTCCGTTTACAAATCAGAATATAGTTACGTATAAAATATACAGTGACTCCCACTAATATTCGGACACTCTTAAAAACACCATAACTTTTTTAATATTGGACGATGCGATTTGAACTTTTTTGGGGAGCTAGAGCAAGTAGTTTACTACAGGATGTGGAAAGAAATGTTTTCAAAAATTGCATTTGGTCGGAATTCTAGAGAAAACACTAAACGTTGCATTTTACAATTTTTTTATGCGGGCCTGGATTGAAATTTTTAAAAATACGTTCTGTAGATCTGTGTCGATTATATGCACTGTGAAAGTTTCATAGAAATTGGTTGATGCGGGAAAAAAACGACAGGCATGGAAAGATGTAAGAATCCTTAGAATTACTGCAATTGGAGGCCGAAAATCGTGAGAAACTGCAATTTTTTCCACCTTTAAACGCTTGTAGCTCATTACAACGTCGACCGATTTTGATAAAACCATCAGAATATGTTTAATTGATACAGCTCTACGAAACGTGTTTTCTAAATTTTTCATATAAGCCCACATAAAAAAGTTGAAAAATAAAACTTTTAGTATTTTCTCTGGAATTCCGACGACTTGCAGTTTTTTTTCAAAAATTATTGTCACGTTGTGTAGCAAATTAATTGTTCCAACTTCTCCAAAAATATCAAGTCGTATATTCCAATATTAAAATAGTTGTGATGTTTTTAAGAGTGTCCGAATATTAGTGCGAATCACTGTATTTGTCTATGGTGTCAAAATATTGATGCTAGGTGGCGAGATATCTCGTCCAGGGTAACCAATGGGTTAATTATCTTATTAAGGTAAAACTAGTACACTGGTGGCCTTAAATCTTTTTAATGCCTTCGCTGTTTTAAATAGTACGTACCCATTTTTGTCATAAATGCATAAAATCCGCAGTCTAGTTACAAGATACACAAGCTATAATGATCATTAAACACTTGAAATCAAGAGTTTTTATTTTATTGAGAGCGAATCAAAGAGAGTTCATCCCTTGCATCGCAATGCTCGTCGTAGACACATAAAACACTTAACCTATTTCTTCTAAAACAGAGTTAGACGAATTGCAGCCCTTTCTCTCTGCCGACTAAAAATGCAAATTCGAATATGGTATCGTTCCATTCGAATTATGAAGTGTGCCTACACGTAGCAATTATGCGAGAGGCCGATTGAATTTCTATGAGCACGGTTGCTAAATCAAGTTCGCAGGACTGCACGCGATAGACGGCTCTTCAACGGGATCCATGACTCCGTTTTCACGCTGGTACACATCGCGATTGACTAACGCGATTTTAATTAACGCGCGTCGGTGCGTGACTGTCTTTCTGCTCAAATTAAAAAGTATTTTGCGCACGATCCGTGTACAGAGTGTTCCAAAAATGTTTTACTTCCTTGAAAGGAGTGATTCTTAATGTCATTTGAAGTAACTTTTTCCTTCGCAAGAATGTTTTCCGCGGCCTTGTTAAGGAATTATCAGCGTTTAATAAATGGGAACCCCATAAAAAATTGTTCCACTTTTCAAGGATTTTAACAATGTAAAACAAGTAAGGTCGGGTCTCTTAGATCCCGACAAATGAATTTCATCAATAGCCTCGTTTTTAATAAATTTGGGATAAAGAATAACACAGAATAAAAAGTAAACAGATTTAATGTTATTCATATATAAAAATTCTTTTCGAAAATCTGAAGCTGGGGTCTCCGAGAGACCACATTACCTCGCGGAGGTGAAATTCGCAGTATTCTCGAGAAAATTTACAGTATATTCGATTGTCCAATAAATGAAGAACAACAAAAGTAAGTTCTAATTTAATCCGGTAAATACGATCGTTATAATTAAAAATGAATCTCTCCACGAATTAGTATTTCCAGTGCCCCAAGAAAGGTGTTAACTACAAAAGAGTGAAAGCTCGTAAATCAACAATATGAACGAAACGAATGCTACACGCGCGTTAATGAAAATTCGATTGCGGCCAAAACGGATGCATAAATAATGTCGTAAGAACAAAACCAAGTGAATGGTCCGTTTATCTGGTGCAGCGGAACCGCCCCGCTACGTATGTTAATGCAATTACGTAGCAGGGGCTAACAAGTTGCCCCACTTGTTTAACGTGACGACGCGTACGATCGCGATTCGAATGTTTCGTGATTACCGTCACTCGAATCGATTGTGCTTTCCGGTGCTGTGCGTCTCGAGTATGCAGAAACAGGTATGTTTAACAACAATTGACGCAGCACTCTGGCGCGCAGCGCCTCGCCGCGGCGAGATGTCGTATAGAAAACACCGCCCTGCTAAATACACGCTCATTAATGACCGCGCGGCAATTAATTTATTATTGTTTACGGGCTGAAGCATTTTTCTGGGTGACGTCTGTTGGTCTCGTTAACCAGCACGACATTTCGCACGATAAACTGGACTCGTTTCCTACGGTCGTACGCGTTACGTAATTTTATGAATTTCTGGTTCTCATCGTTGGCAACTCTCGATTTTGGCAGACGCGGCCACTGCCGTACCGCGTATCGCGCAAATAGAAACACCGTTCGTTCGGACTCGGCGTCAGAGTGATCGAGGAATGTCGATTTTAATTTGTGAGTGATCGATAACAGTCCAACAAAATCACTATCTTTTGACATAAACTGAACTGTCTCGCATGTTTAGTTTTCGCGTAACACCTCATTTTTTTAATATAATCATGCATTTTTCGTTTGTCGAAATCATGTATTTTTAGTTTGTCAAAATCATGCCTTTTTACTTTGTCAAAATCATGCATTTTTACTTGATCAAAATCATGCATTTTTAAAAAAATCAATGTTTTCCAAAACGTTGCGTGATAAAGCAATTTTACTTTTGGATTTGGTTTTAGAATGACAAACTCTATAAGAAGTACCCTACAGTAGTTGCTGAACAAATGTGTTGTACAGTGTAATTATCGTGGGAGGTCGATTCGGAAATTCATTGCAACGTGTGGCTATTTTATTTATTTTATTTGTCGATTTATTATCATTTAATTTTTGTCTTAATTTTTTTTTCTTTTTATATTTTATTATTCTGCCTGTAAAATGAAATATAAAATCACGTGACACATAATTTCATCACTTCGTCAATGGTTAGTTTTTTAACAGTCTTTACTTAAGTCAAAGATAAATTGTAGATTTTTTTATAAATTGTTCAATAGCGATAGCACTTTTACTTACGCTTGCTTTAAAAGGAAATAATATTAAGCTTCTTTCACATACAGCCACCGAATAATGTTCTCCATGGGCTGCAGTCCAGGGCCCCCTTTGCGGCCAAACAAATAAAATCAATTTAAATTAAAAAATAAATTATACAAAAAACAAAAACATTTTTGATACTTGTCAATTTGGGTTGATTGGGTAGGACCCCCATCAGGTGTTAACCCAGGCCCCAAAGTCAATGATCCGCCGCTGACCACAATCATTAAAGAGGATGTTAGCAAGTTCTGAAACATTTAATGTTAAAAGATATGGTAGCTGGAGTGGGGAATAAATTAAACACACAGACGGTAACAAAGTAAAAAGCTAAATTCAGAGAAAAACAAAAAGGTTAATAAGAAGACAGGAACGTAGTGTGAACTGTTGCGTAAATATTACAAATAGAGTGTCGTCTTTTATATTAATTACACTTTCCAAGAAAATTACACGTCGTTTTTTCTTTCTCCGTGTGGGAACACTTATAGTTTCTAAGCATTGCGGCAATTAAACGATCACTATCTGGTAAAAACATTACGAGTGCGAGAGAAAAAGAAAGGAACCAGCGGATACGAACGATAGTGATTTCGCTGGAGTCTAGCCTCATTATTAATTCTTTTGTTTCGAGGTCAGTCGACAAATGTGAAACTCGTCGAGTTTTCTAGGATTCAAGGTGCAGGTTTTCATCAAGTGGAGTTTTTTCCATTTGTTTTTTAAATGTTAGAAAACCGTATCATAACGGACTATACTGCTACGATAAAATGGAATAAAAATGGTAAAAGTTCCAATACTTTCTAATAATATGTCTTGCACTAGTTCAACTCAAATTAGTGTTACGACATTTACAAGTGCATTCTGAGCACATAATCTAGAGCTTTACCATTCCGTAAGTGCGAAACAGTCTTGCTTATCCTGCTTACACATATATGTAACGTATTCAATTACGTGCATATGCTAGAACTTTGTGCACGTTACGAGCACGTTAGTAATTCATGCACAAGGTAAATGTGTACGATGAATTTTACGTTACGAAGAACGAAATTTGCATTTGACTTCTGCTTCTTGCAACTGCTGCAATCTCCTTATCACGATTTGTATGAAAAAAGTTGTAACTATGAAACTGAAAATTTTGCTAACCACACATGCCATTCAGAGTCGCCAGATTAATACTTGTCTAGTTAATTAATACTTGTCTAGTTAATTAACACTGTCTGTATCAAACAGCAGCCACTTATTTTCGTCATGAACGCATAAAATCCGCATGGTCTAGCGATTGGGAATGTTCATTGCGTCACAGGATCTCGTTCGGTCGATCGTCGAAGCGGGACCGATCGCACTTCGGTCCAATTTTTACCCGCACGTGGCTTTCGGCGACTGTGAGCGAGGCTTTACTTTCACGTCACGAGATTCGAAGTTAATATCCCGACGATGTTGCGCAACATACCGCGCAACGTAATGAAATCGAGGCGCGTCGTGGTTCTAAACACAATGATGTGACCTACCTATGGCAGGGCCGGTGTTCGGGTTACCGGCGTTACTGCTGGAAATAAGTCATTTCTCTATTAAGCCTCTTTATGCGGCGCTCACAATCACGTCACCGTGACGAAGGGTTTACTGAACTGACTCGGACCACACTCGGAAATGCCCGGAAAGTAGGAATCATAATTGGACTGCGGCTCTTTATGCACTTGTCGCGTGTGCTACATTTCAACGTTCAGGAAACCGCATACGAGGATTGAGTGCTGCTATTTGATAAAAATTCCTTTTGTTTGGCTTTTATCAAATCTTGATCGAAATAGGAATTTACGTAAAATTTGTTAGACATGTCCGGTATGTATAGGGTTATCCAAAAGCACCTTTGGGATGTTGAATGAGAATATTGTTTCTTGTAATTTTCTTGTATTTCTAACCTACAATGATAGACAATTTTAACAATGGAGTCGTATAGGATTGAAGAGCGTGTTAAAGTTGTTAAAATTTATTTTGTAAATCAGTGTTCAATAAAAATTGCCCATCGTAAATTACGTGATTTTTTCGGCATACGCAATCGTCCATCAAAACAAACAATTCGAAATTTAGTTAAAAAATTTGATATAACTGTTCATGATAAACTAAAGTCTGGCCAGCAACAATTCATGACCTGAAAATCAACATTAGAAATGAAATTTCTATAACCAAAATGTCACCGAAAATTTTGGTGTTCGAAGTGATGTCTGTAAACGTGATCGTGGTGGTCATTTGACACATAACGTCTTTCACACATAATTGTCATAGATAATACCTGATAATTAAATAAAAAAACCAATCAAACTCAAAATAGTGTAGGATTTAAATCGCAAATTGAGTAATACGATCGTAAACTCGAAATGTTTTAATACGAAATTTGAATTATAGCAAATACAACTAATTAAATTATCCCGTCTGAATCTCCGTCTGAGATCAAACACGTCTTTTCGTTTTCATACATCGAGCCAGAATGACAAAGAAATCGCATATTACAAATATGAATAACAAAATCGATAAACATAATAACAGATATCGAACCGTCGCGTCGTTACAGTTACTAACGTCGTGACATTCGACGGAATTCTCGCCGCTCAGAGATGGCATCTCCCTACATTCCCTACAATAGTATGTTTTTTATTTTTAAAAAGTTCCTATAGACTATGTACTTTGGATAACCCTTTATAAGGTCCAGCAACTTTTTTATTTCATAAGTCGGAGTAGATTGTTGCTAAATTTATGCTAGCTAATAGTTTTCTCTATATTTTGTCTTCATCATTGTAAAATATTTGACTAGTCTGCAGTTTTCTGAAATTTTAAGAGCATTGTATTTTACATATAATGTAGAATGTAGATAAAAATCGCAATGAAGGGTCTATTTTATTTTATTTTAGTTCGGTTTTTATCTTAATATGCGAACGAATAAATGAATTTATTTAATAATTCCTCGCAGAAGTATGATTCCTCGGTTACAATTCAATTTTGCAACGATCTTCTATCAGACAATTATTTAAGAACCTGTTTTCACGTAATAGTTATACAAGAATTTACATATGGTAAATTTTTTTAATAAATTCCAGATTTGTGTTTCATACAATTATTTTTTACGAAATGATCACAGTTTAACCCTTTGCACTCAGAATTGTTTTTCAATTTTCTTGCCAACAATTCTCTACTATTTTGAGTGTTTCATTTTACTTTAAGGACAGTTCCTTGACTGCTACTTATTTTAAACAATTTTGTTTACTAATTATATTAAATATTACTCAAATTTTGTTGCAATTTATATTTGTGGAGCTTATATTTGGTTTTAACTAAAAAATAAGACAATTAAATAAATAAATGGCGAACTTAGTTGCCAACCTAATATATGCAATTTTTTCGAGAATCGAGAATCAAAAACGGAGGACGGAAACGGTCCACTCTCCGCAGCGGAAGATAAACGCATGGTGCTCCATGGGAATTCACGGGCAGGCATTATCGTAGCATCCTGTCGATAAAAAGTCGACCGAGTTACCGGATAAATTAACATACCACGACAGAAACATACACGCATACACGCCACTTCCGTCTTTTTGCTTCGTCCGCGTGTGTGCCCGCGTTCTCTAAATTGCTTTCTCGCTACGAATTCAAGAGCGCCGTACCACTGGCAACACTTTCTACACCGCAGTAACTTGTAAAAGTGAACCTGATTCCCTACATTCGCTTTCTGAAATTATTGCGAAACGTCGCCGCTTCGTAACGCCAGATATTCGTTTCTGGAGCAACGAGTCCCGGATTGAAACGCACGTGACTTGAAAAACACAAAATGTTTGCTGGACCAGCGATTGCTGGGTCGCTACCGACCCGAGCTGTCGAGCATTTCTGCCACAATTGAGTATCAACAAACTGGCGAACACTGCTATAGTTACAGGAATCAGAATTCTATTTTCAATTCGCATTTAATTCCATTGTATTTTTACCAAAATGATAAATAAACTGCGGATCTTTGCGTGTTTACGGCACATGTATCTGAATTTTTCAAATACAAGAAACCGTGTATATTGATAAAAATTATAAATATAATTAAGTAATATTTTTATTCCATTTTCACCCTAAGGGATCTTCCAGACAATGAGACTTTTCTTTACTTTACTTTTCTTAAAATTCAATACGAATATTTTAACTTGTATAGAAGTCCGCAGAAAACCATCATTGACCTAAATATTGAGAAATTGGCGTTTGAAGTCAACTTAAATTGCATTCTGCGAGTGCAAAAAGAATGAATAAACATTTCGAATTTGAACAAGTATGGAATATTGCAGTGTTTGCCAGTTTTCTAGGGTTACGAAAGTTACACGATGAAGTATTTCAACACTTCTGATACAACGAACGAGGAAGATGACGGTGGAGATTGCCGGGAAATTTTCTCGACGTCCGAAGGTAATTAATCACTTCCTCGAATTGTTCGATCTTCGTACTTGATTGGTGCTTCGTAAAAAACACATTTATTTGCGTATTGTTTTTTGAACTACGTGTGATAATTGCTACTGCATTTCCCATTATTATAAAGGCCCTATTTCATGACGGAAATAAGTGGCTGCTGTTTGACACAGACAGCTTAAAGAAATTGGAGACCATCGATATAATATACAGTGACTACCACAAATATTCGGACACTCTTAAAAAGACGATAACTTTTTAAATATTTTACTATATGATTCTAACTTTTTTGGGAAGCTAGTGCAATTAGTTTACTGAACGATGTGAAAACGAATTTTCCAAAAATTGTAACTGATCGGAATTGTAGAAAAAATACTAAAAGTTGCATTTTACAACTTTTTTATGCGGGCATATATCGAAAATGTAAAAAATACATTTTGTAGATCTTTGTGAATATTCTCAAAATTTCGTCAAAATCGGTCGACGTTACAATGAGCTACAAACGTTTAAAGATGGTAAAAATTGCAGATTTTCGGCCTATAACTGCAGATTATTACATCTTTCAATGCCTGTCGCTTTTCTCCGCATCAACCGATTTCGATGAAACTTTCACAGTGCATATAATTGACAGAGATCTACAAAACATATTTTTTTAAATTTTCGATATAGGCCCACATTAAAAAGTTGTAAAACACAACTTTTAGTACTATTTGTATACAATTCCGACCAATTGCAATTTTTTAAAAAATTTCTTTTCACATCCTGTAGTAAACCAATTGGTCTAGCTCCCCAAAAAAAGTTCAAATCGTGTCGTCCAATTTTAAAAAAGTTATCGGCTTTTTAAGAGCGCCCGAATATTTGTGGGAGTCACTGTACTTGATCTATTACAATTATTAGAGACAGTAATTTCAGTATTTTAAAGTGAAATAGAGCCCAATTTTTTGATTCAAACAATGAACTTTAATGAATAAGAGGTTTCCCCATTTGTTCGATGATCTTTTGCCGAAAAGAATAAACAAGAAAATACTTAATTGATTAAAGTTCATCGATTGAACAAAGCAATTCGGTTTTATTTCACCTTAAAATACCGAAATTACTTTCTTGCCAACCCAATATATTTTGAAAAATCATTCTTCTAATTGATGAATGGTATCTCTGGAGCTCAAAAATTTAATGGCGTCAGAGTCGCCAGATGAGGGGAAGGGAGCACGAATTGAGGGGAATTAGTAACCAAATATTTATCTCTCTCTTTAATTTAAAGGAAGGATCCATATTCTGAGATGATTGCCGAATGTCGAAAATTTTAGTTATTGACATAAGGGTTGAATAGAGGCTCAACGATCTCAATAATCCGCTTAGGACTTCAACTCCGCCCTGCATTCTCTTCCGACATTTTTGACAAGCTATGTCAAAAAATCCATTTAGTCCTATATCTTTTCCTAGAGACAGATCTCACTAAAATTTCAAGCACGATGCAGTCCCCCTATCGGCAGGTCATAACGGTTTCAGATTAACCGGAAAGCTCCGAATTCCCGAAGCGCTCTCAATGATGCACGAACCGACTCGATGCACCGTCGATATAGCGCGTCGGTATAATTGATACAAATCGGTTCGATCGAGAAACGACACGGTATATTCCCATGTTGACGATACCGCTCTATTTTTCAGAGGTTTACGGGGTGACGGATGACGGTCGCACGTGACCGGCCACGTGTACCGTGCAGTGGAGAAATCGGGGACCGCTGATCACCCAGGATTCTCCGGGTGTTTCTCTTCTCCTGGGTTAACGGAAAGTCCGATGCGTGACTTACGACGTGTCGTTCGAGATTAAGAGAAATTTCCCTGCCGACTGCGGAGTCACGCGCTCCGAGACCATCATTTTCAGGGGAACGAGTGAGTCATATTGCTCTAGACGCAGGTGCGCTTCCGGGAAGTTGAAGATTTGCGGTCGAACAGCGATCTGGCCTCGCGTAGTTTCTCTGGCTTGAATCTTGATATGACGCGGGAACACAGGTAAATATACTGAGGGGACATACAGTAGCGGATAGAAGTTTAAGACGATCTTTTCAGTAGATTGTCGCATTTTATTAGAGATGCTAAACGTATAATAGTTCCCAATTGCATTTTATGCATTTATGAAATGCACTTTATGCATTTATGATCAAAATGGATAGGTAAAATATGACAATGTAAAGACATTAGAAGAATTTGCGAGCATTGTTACATTCCTTTCAATTTGTTAAAATCATTGAGAGAAGAGATACGTTTTCATTTAACTCCCGTTTCCCACAATTGATTTAAAAACTAATTGGACGATGTTTCTGAAACGCTTGAATGTCTAAATGGAATTGTGTATTTTATACGATATTTGTATTAGTTTTTTACGACCTCGCAGTTTCCATAATTTCATAACAACGCAACAACTTTGTGTTATGAGATTTATTTATCTAAAATTCGACTTTATAAATGAAACATAATCTGCTGCTTCGTAGCGAAATTAAAAAATGAATATCTAAGAAATACATTTTATACAGGTAGGTCATTCGCAGCCCGTCAGGTAGCTCGTGTACCCATGTATGAATCACTGGGATGATAAGCGCATTACCACAAGTTGTTCGCAGAAACGGAAATTACTTATGACTCGAGCAATAAAGTATATAATTTTATACAACTTTTTCTGCAACATTAATTGTCGTGTTTTCCAACATTAGCCTCTGTGAGCTTGTTTATTCAACTAGAATAATATAAAAAAAATGTAGTAAAATAGCACGAAATATGGATAAATTCAATCCTGTCATTATTATACAATATAAAATGTTCATCAAGTGTTTTGGTAGCAAAATATGAGAAACCTGAACAGGTAATTAATCGATTTGGCTTGTGAACGGTTTAGGGTATCAGTAGCGTGCGAGGCACGGTAGTTGTAGTGTTAAAAATTGGGGAAAAGGTTTCAGAAGAGATAAAAATATAATGTTGACAGAACAATGACGACCTTGAGGTGAACGCGGAAAGAATCAGCTCGTGTAACCGCAATCGCCGCGTCGGAAGTGGAATAAGGAAGACGGAAGAAGCGCGCAGGATGCCGGGCGAGGTGCGCGCGCAGCCCTTAGGCTCGTCGACATACGGTGGTAGCACGATGCAACCGGACGAGGAGATTCAGTACGCGCCAAGGAGCCGTCCTGTTAGCTTTTATGACAATTTTAAGGTGAGCAAGAACTTCTGTGCCACGTGTTACTGTTTACGTTCGTGTCTTGTCAACAAGTCGGTGTTACGAACCGATCACGTGTCAACCGGTGTGCCAAATAAGTCCTGTGTGAAGGTATGGTTAAATTCAGAGCTGGGGAAAATATTATTTTAAATAGTAAAAATAGTCCTATTTATTGTAAAGCATGTGTACAACTTTGAAAATAAAACATTTTATTAGATGCTGTAATTTGAGAAAATAAAATATTTTATTTGATGCAGTAATTTTTGAAAATAAAATATTTTATTTGAGGCAGTAATTTGTTGTTAAAATAGAAATATTTTATTTCGTGGATCAAATTGTTGAAATAGAAATATTTGATTTTGAGGTTCAGATTGTTAAAATAGAAATGTTTTATTTTCGAAATTCTATATCTTATTTAGAATACTATTTTCTTTAAGCAAAATAAATTCTAAAAAATTAAATAGTATTTCAAATATTTTTTTTCGCCAAATAATGCCCACCTCTGGTTAAATTCAACACACATAATTTCAACAGAGTTACTGCAATTGCTGTATAATCATTATTTTATTATTATTATTAACCCATTTGCACTCGGAGCTGTTTTAACTGGAAAAATTAAACATTTCTTCCGATGTAGAATATTTCCTTTCCTTATGATTTGTGGAATTTTATGGATATGAAATTGGTGTAATACCTCATACAATACCTAAATGTTTAGTAATTGATTAGATTCATTTAATAATGTAAACAATATTTTGAATAATGGTACAGCAATTTTTAGTGGTGCCTCAGAGGGGACAACCGAGTTCAAAGGGTTAACTTGATTATAAAATAATTTAGCATTATTTGAATTGTTAACGATACATTAGGTACAAATAAATACAGTGATGTGAACATTGCTCCGAATTGTGATGTAATAATTTTTAAAGGGACTTCAGAGTCGCTAACCGAGTGCAAGGGTTAAATATTGAGGATATATTTTAATATACTGAATGTTCTGTGATTAGTTTGCTAAGTAGTGTGTGAAACACAAATATCTCTTGTTTTTCATAGTAAAAGAAAAAAATTAGTGGACAATATGATTTCGTTTAAAGGGGGATGAGATATGTTGAACAATATTTTTCTTTTGTCATACTTTTCGAGATTCTAAAGCCAACGGCGTTATGAATTATATTATAACATTTTATACTAACAGAATGGTAATTATATTCTTAACTTAATAGTTTTAATATTTACTTTTAGAGCAAATGTTCATGTTTTTAGTTTATATTATATACTAAATTTATATTATTTGTAGAATATATTATACTTATATCTATTATCCCCCGTAAAGTAAGACCATTTTTGTCACGACACACACATTATGCACACATGAAATTCCATTGACACGATAAAAGCTACCGTATATACATGGTTTCATAAACTTCGCCAACGTCGAGTAGCATAATAATCGTTATCCGCATTCACGTGTTGAGTGTCATTTCATAAACATGCGCGGGAAAGTACAATTTACGTCGACATAACGCAATACGAGAATTAGTAATGCATGTAATGCGAGAAGTCACTTTGGTTGATTCACCATAGCGAATCCGTAACGTAATTATTTGACTTCTCAGAGAAATAATTTAGAAATATATATCACATTACTTTTTCGATTGTAATATAACACTATTGGGTTGGAACAAAAGCTCGTATCGTTTTTACATTAAAATTCAAATACAAAATTAAGATATTTATTCATAGGTTTAACCAGTAACATGATAAGTTATCTCGAAAATAATAAAAAAAAAGCAGAATAGATAATATCTTACAGAATATATTTTGAATTTTAAGTTGAAAACGCTAGAAATTTTCGTTCTATCCCAATAGTTTCAAAGAAACTTTTTGGAGACAACTATTCGGTGCATAGAGTAGTTGCAAATAGATGAATGATCCGCTATTTTAAGGCCGAAACCAGTAGACCATGATCCATTTAAAGTAATCGGTGCATTTTTCTGCATACAGGACGTGCCGATGGTGGCACCTTGCGTGACTTCCGCTTTAAGCGCCGACAATTTGAACCAGGTTCGTGACAACAACATCAGCACGTCGATGGCTGCGGCTAACAACAATAACAATAATAACAACAGAGTGAGCAGTGCAGTCAGCGCCGGAAATGTGTCGAAAGTCCACACCGTCAAAGTAACAGGTAATTTAAAAAATAATCATCCCTCGAATATATTTTTATTTTATCACGTTTTTATTAGCTCGCTTTCTTGTCCGCCTGTCTGTTCGGTACAAATTTTGCAATTGATTTTAAACTAACTTCGTGATGAGCTGGAGACTTGAAATTTTAAACATAGCTTAGAACTGGATGACAATGCAATATCTAAAAAAAATTTTTTAAAAAAGTCTATGCGTTTATGAGATACTATGATGAGATGCGATTTGTTATATTGTCTTGCCACTCCGCTTTGTGGAGGACTCGTTTCTTCGCTCTTATACAATTTAACATAGTTAATCAATTTTATCTACAATCAATTTTGTATGAGCAAATTGATACGTAAGGATTTGAATTTTAGCCAGCAATGGAATCATTAAAAGCAAGTCGTATTTTAGCTTTTGGAAATGTTAAACAAGCTACAAATACATATAGATTCATTTGCGAATAATTTTGTTTTCTTTTTAAATAGAATCATAGCCTCCTTTGACTTTATTAAATTTTTGAGTTCACCAAATATCAGACAGGCGCGTCTGCTATCTATAAATACATTAAACTCGGACCATTTTCTAGGTGCGCTCACGACTCGCTCTTCGTTTTCTAATCTTATTCTTGATGAGATGTTGTTTACAATTGCACATTCTATGCCAGCCAGCCGTCTTTCTTTAACAATCCGTTTTCATCTTTTACATGTTCGTCTTACCTTAACTCGAATTTACTTTCAATACCAAATAGTCTGTGAGACAATATCTTTTTTAAAAATTCATTTCCGTTTTCATCTTCATTTTTATCATCTTTGTATTTTAGACCTACAATCAACATTCGTGAATTTTCTTATATCATCAAATAGTTTGCATATCTTCTCCAAAATTTGGTTTTTCTCATTTTCATATTTGAAAACGATTGCGATCAACTGTTGTGAGTTTACTTTCAACACCAGATTTGCGGTAGAGACTAGTTTTTCAAGTCTGGTATCATCAATCAGATCGAAGAGTGGCATTGTCGGTGCGAAACAAAATTGGAGGTGCCACTGCACTATCCTAGGAAAGTTGTCCCGCTGAAAATAGAACGGTCGCGAGTGAAATTCGGTCGTCGCTGTACCAGAGCCGGCGTTCAAGCGAACTTTCTCGAATTTCATTTTGCTCGTGCGCGCTCTGCTCGATTCCCGCGAACATCTTTGCACAACAAAACCGAGCTGAACATTTCGCGCGCTTTCTAAGCATACCTTCGGGTAAACGTAACGTGGTTGTCGTTGACATTGCGTTGACTGTATATGTATACAGTTTTCCTTTGCCCCGTTCCGCGACAGGAACTTGTTTGAAAACAAACGCTGATCGTAACGATGCGGCAACCAATAAATAATTTTGTACAATTTCAACCCTTTGATAGTGGAGTTAGTAGCACTTTTTAACAGGTACGTAGTTGATACATTCTAACCACGAGCCGTATATTTAGTCAGATCCTAAATGAATAGAAACAAACTATTAAATGATTTCTTTTAAGGGAGTAGACTCCACTTTCCAGGATTGCAAGGGTGCGGAATTCGCGTTCTCATTTCTCGATAATGCAAAAATGGAGTTTTTCAATAATCAAAACCGCTAGATGAAAGATCGAACTATTTTCATAGTTACATGCTGTCGAATAATGCAAATTAGGCCTTGTAAACAAAAAAATAGGACTTTTGAGGGCGATAGCGTCCTAGATCGATCTTTTATCAAGCGTTTTCGACTACTGAAAAACCCCATTTTTGTATTATCGAGAAACGAGAACGCGAATCCCGCACCCTTGCAATCCTCGAAAAAGGAGTTTACCGCCTTAAACCGGAATAAAATTCTATTTTCTTTTTGTGAATATTCTTAGACATTTCTCTGGTTTTTAATAATCACACATAGTTAAAAGAATCGCACTAAAAGAGGTTCTCAAACATATTCCTCAAATTACAACAGTTTCATAGCTGAAGGACAACTTTCATATTCTGAGAGTTAATTTTTCAGGACAATAAGTTTTTTTCTACTGTTCCTTGAACAATTTACTGAGGACAGATATTGATTGTGCTATTCAAAATGAGATACTCCCATTACTCTTCCAGCACAGTTAGATTAAACTTTTCATCATTAGACTGCGGATTTTTGTGCAAAATAAAAATTGTCTGGTTAATTGCAAGATTTAGAAGCAACGTAGACATATATTTCTTTTTAAAATAAATTTAATGAGCTGAAAATAACGCAGCATCCTTCATTTCTTTCAAATGTTCTTTGTTTTATATTCGATCTACTCGTGCTTGTCGTAAATACATAAAATCCACAGTTTATTTATCATTTTTGGAAGGAGAATGTAAACGTTCATCCAAAATAGTTCAGCAAACGTGTATTTAATTTTTGATGGTCGCAAAGGAATTCCACACGTGATTGCAATTGCCCTCACGTTATAAACCCGAAATGTTTAGAATGGTCACCGGAGTAGTCTGTTCCTTCTGAAAACCGACAATGGCCATAAACAATTTTTAAACGATCAGGTATAGGATGGGGATCCGGTTAATGACGGTCGATACCTGTTTACCGTGACAGGTGCAGTGTCGACGGGAAACATCGGCAGGATCTACCGGCCCGAGAAGGACAAGGAACTTGATCGGGCACCGTCAATGGCGAATTGCTTGTCAACCACGGTTCCCGTTAATTTGGCAGCCTCGCAGATCGCTGGTCGGCACACACCCACCAGAAATTCCCTCAGGCACAGCAGGATGATCGTGTTGCATCGGACTGGTCAGCGTGAGTGAATGCATTTCTTTTATCTGAACGTTTGTTGCGTGTACACTTCGAGACAAAGGCCTTCGTCCATTATACGGTGTGTACCATTTTAAATTCCCAGGCCTATCAACTTTGTGAGTTATATCTCGACTTGTGCCAAAAGTACACTACTGTGCAAAAGAAAGAAGCGCTCAGTATAATTATAAGATATAATGACAGCGGATTTTATGCATTTATGATAAATAGACTGCGGATTTTATGCATTTATCACAAAAATGGGTAAGCACAATTTAGAGCGGTGGACATATTAGAAGGATTTAAAGACATTAGTGTATTGGTTTCAACTTAATGAGATAATTAAAAGAAGAAATACATTTTAATTTCGCTCCTCTGTCTTGCAATCAATGCAAACATTTTTTATTTTGCATATAGATCCGCAGTCTAATGATAAAAATGAGTATATAGATGTAATTTGAAAAAGTAAAAACATTAGAAGAATTTAAAAATACTGTTATATTATTTTCAACCTATTAAACATATTAACAAAGAAAATAAATTTCTATATCACTTCAGTTTGTTGCAATTCAGGAGATTTTTACTTTGCATAAAGATCCGCTGTCTAATAGTGACAAACAATATTTTTATGTAGAAATTGTATTGTACAATGATTGATTTATTGCATTTAAAGTATTAGATAATCCGCAACAACACATATTCTCTCAGAACGATTCAATTAAACACCGGAATACTTTTTCAAATTTTACTGTGTTCTTATTTGATTTTTGACGCTTTTCTATTAAATATGGCCGGGTGCTCTTTCTTTTGCACAGCAGTGTATGTTCAAGTAGGGTTTCGAAAACGTACGTCTCGACGCCAGCAATAATATGTAATATCTAATAAAAAATGGGCTGCAAGTTCAAAATTCTATATTGATCTGGTTGAATAAATAAATCTAAAACATTCTTTCACATCATTCATAGTTTTTGAGATATTTATCCTGCGTTAGCTTTTGGAAATTTAAAATGGGACACCCCGTACACACGGTGATGTAAAAGAAACGATCTGAAATTTAACAGACTTGAAGCTTAGGAAAAAGTAAAACAAATGGATTTTCAAAACAAGAATTAATTGGAAATTTTTATGTACTGAAGCTACGTAACATTTTACCAGTTGTTGCAACAATATTGCATACCACGAGATTCAAGTGTGGTGAGGTTCCACTCGTTTGTTATAATTAGATTGTACTTTATATAAATTTTTAGAGATAGGGTTAAAGAAACTTTAAATTGAATCGTGGCAGAAAATTGATTTTAAATTAACCTCTTCAGGGACAAATTTTATAGATATAATAGATATATAATATAATAATTTCTTATAACGTATGAGATTTTAGGATTATATATTTGATATTAATTAATGATCGACACGGATCTCACGCAACAGTTCGCACGATCTCTTTTTAAGCTGCTTCGTTGACCAACTCCAGAAAAATGAAATACCCTGGATTAACTTGAGCCAGTGGCCGGCTAAGGGCTTTGAAAGTTATCTAGGAGCTTTGGAAACTTTTATTGAAGGTATTAGAATTGGATTAGGCAGTCCGAAAGAAGTTCCTCGAAGGCTTGAGTAACCGTTTCCTGGAACTCGTGTGTGGTTTTTGTACTAAGAAAGCGATATTCGTGGCAAAATAGATTTCCTTGTTCGTAAACACTTCAAAAATTAATTCATGAATTGTCTTGCCTCTAAAAACATTTAATCTTTAACAGCCTACAGGAAAAGATTTTATAATTATAGTACAATATATTTTATCAAATATTAAATAAATCATCAAATGTTAGCTGCAAATCTGAAACTTCCGTAAAATTAAAGAAATTGGAACGAAAGAGAGAATGTGATATACTCCATAAAAAATGGAAAGAGCAATAAACTTGACCAAACTATGAAATGCATGCAATTTTATTAGATCAGTTATGCCACGAATATATGAAATCTGCATTTAATTATGATTGCAACTTTCTTTTCTGCCATGCCACGTTTCATTGCAAAAATCGAAGTTAAATATGGTGGTAAAAGCGAACAGACTTTTTAATAGTCCACTCTATTTTGCGATTGTTCATTTGACTGACAATGGGAATAGCACCATGAGATACCATAATAAAGTATGATAGATACATTAGATTGCAAAAAAAAACAGAAAGAAGTTAATTCGATGTTACCAGCAATAATGATACGTCGTTTACGTCGCTTGCTAACAAAATCGCCTAAGAACGTGTTTCTCGAGCAAAAAACAGCTGCGCAAAAAATGATTGTTTATCCGCGCGGCATCCGATTCCAACGCGCGACCGTTGGATTTCCTTTTTTCTCGGTTCGCGTTGGATAATGGAGACGCGACGCTTGTTGATTAACGAAATCAGAGATCGGAACAAATACGTCACCGAAGCTCGAATGTCACGGTGCGGCCTTTCACGGTGCAATAAACATTCACGAGAACAGGAAAACGGGTTGCCTCCGCGTGGTATTAATAATTCATAGTCGCACACGAGGATCTGAATAGTTCGATCTGCTTTTTTCCCGGTTCCGCGACATCGAACACGGTACGAACACGGAATTTCAGCTATGAACAACTCCACGTGTTTCTGATTTTTGCAATGTTCTTGAGAATTTTATTTTATGAATACTTACAAAATATTAGGCCATACCATATAAGCAATATGGATTTTTTTAATGTTGCAAAGTGAGATATAAAAACATAATCTGAATCATTCATTTTCAAAATTTTATAATTTAGTACAACCTATTAGATGATTGCATAAGTTCGTGCCAGATTTTCACAGATACCGCAAACTGTATTGCACAGCAAAATGTAAAAAAACAAATTCTAATTGTTAAAAAGAATGTTGACTATATAACTGATTAATAATTCTTTAAAATTCTTTAAACTTATTCTTTAAAATTTAAACATATATACATAGAATTGTATTTTCAAGTCGGACACGAACTTATGCAATTATCTGATACATCAATTTATTCAAATATGAGTGTTTTTACAAAGCGAGGTATAAAGACATAATCTTGCACAAAATTTACTACAGCTTATTTACATCAATTTATCAATTTATCTTCTAAAAGCATCAATGAAAATTCACATTATTTGTAAGATGACTTTTATTTATTAGGTACACAAATTAATTCGTCACTCTTACTACGTAGTTCTTCTAATCAATTGTAACTTATTTATTCACTTATGTAACAGTCCAGTAATAGGCTGCGGAGTTTATGAATTTACGACACAAGAACGAGTTGGTGCAATGTAAACCATAGAAACACTATAAAAATATGAATGTCAATATCAGAAAAGAAAAGGTCTACACGGTTACTGTTTCTTGTAATTGGTGCCAACAAGTTTTATTTCGCATAATGATACGTAGTCTATTCATTAATTACTTGTAAGTTGGACTCGTTGCATAGAAAGTGATGCAGATTTCATTCCTCGACCAAGAAAAGGCTGCGAATTAATTTGTATACCTGATAGTTGTCGAGAGAAAAGAAACTTCGCTACTCAATAATGTGGACAAGATGGAAGAAATGTGCGGAAAACAATCTATTTATAAATCCCCATGAGATACGTAGTGCGATTGTATTACAGTAGGTATGTATAACGTTATCTCGTTGTCATTAATCCAAAGGGAACGTAGCTTGACGCAGACTGGGTCATTTGAAACCCCAAAGACAAGAATAACTTCAAATGCTTAGCTCAATCTTTCCAAAGAAAAACACTTGACTCTCAAAATGACTTATGCAGTTCATCAGACACAGCACTTCTATTTGCATAAGAAAATGATTACACAGAAAATTTCTATAAAATTTTCCGATTCACGAAGCATTTCTTCTGCGCAGTTACTTTTGCGACTTCTGGAAGAAATTCTGTTTCAAGAATTCCCAGCATATTGAACGTATTTAATTAGTAGATGAGATATTTTGTTGTTCGAAACCGTCGAGTAGGTCGTGTTTAATCGTTTTAACGACGCGGGAAAAATTGATCGATCAACAGCATCGACGGTATCGTTGACTTTCTCTCCAAGGACAGGCTGAAAGTGCATCGGTGGGCAGGTGTCGTGGCAAGTAATCAGTGCTCGCCGGAATGCCACCGGCCCAGAACAGGTCAATTTTTCTTGGGGTCTTCTCAATGATCGTCGCCATTACTTCGCGACGGTGTGACGTTCTCTTGCATTTTCTCGGCGCGATGGCGGCTCAAGCTTGACGTGGGACAGTCTTTTCATTCCGACCACGAACAATTCAAAATTTTTGTCACCTTTTAATTCTCGGGTTTTTTTAAATTTTCAATTTCCCCCTTTTAAGTCGTTAATCCTGGAAAAAGGAGTCTGCTCCCTAATTAATTGTATTTAATAGAAATATCTTATCTCAATTGACATTATGATTACAAATGACGAAATTGGATATGATCTTTCTACAGTAATAATAATATTGCATAAAATCAACACGGGGCCATTGCTTCTTCTGTAAAAAAATGGTGTTTCAGAGTTATTTAAATTGAAACATCTCCTGAACTACTAACTTTTCGACATACATAGGTTAGTACTCTTTTATAACGAATGTCCAGCTGCGTCGATTGATGTATTAAAAAATCTCATTCCATTCAAAAAAATGAAGTTGACCTTCATATCTCCTTGACGTCTCCATCTATAAAAAAATTAGTGACATCAGATTACGAGCGCCTCGATATCAAGTAAGTTTGGTCTCGTGCATTTTCTTCTATCTTCAAAATCAACCGAGTTATTCAGGTGACCTGTTTATAGTGCCCCACCCTGTATACTACAGAGCATTTATGCTGCGCTTTACAAAAATTAAAACAAAAACAAGTTTTAGACCGCCACGGTCCGGCCACGTGACTAATCCTGGACTGGCAGAGAGGGGGTAACTTTTCCCCCTCAATTCGAGCGAATTCCCCTCATCTGGCCACTCTGATTACAATCAGTCGATTTGAAATCTTGATTTTACGACCTTCCAACAACGTTTAACAACGTTTAGATGGAATTAATTCACGAGATTTCGCAGCCGAGTCATTAGCGCTTGTTAGTATAAACGTCTTCTGGTGTTCTACGAAGCAAATGCCAGAAATGCATAACGATCTGCGAGTTATTTATCGGTAGACATTCACTGCGTTCACGATTAAAATCGTCTCACGGCAGCCAGGTAGCCGCAGGATTTGCACGCTTCTTGGTCCGCTGGCCACCGTTCTCGGCTTAAAGTGGTTACACATGGTTCTCTCCGAACACCGGAAGCGGTAAGCCGGAAATATATCGTGTGAGCGTTTTCGACTGCACTGTGTTCTCGTTTCGATTTTCTTGAAGAAGCTTCGTAAACATTCCCACAACCGAGATTCATCTGGAAATGTAGGAAACACGTTTTGAGCACTAAGATTCTTATAATTTGTTTTTGACCACTAATAATAACTTTTAAACATTTTCAAGAAAAATCAGATGAAATAGAAAAAAAGTAAAAACACCGGGGAACATAAAGATTCTTCTATTATTTTTTATTGTACTACGATTATTAGAGATAGAAAGTATAGAAGATTCATGAATGAAAAATATACATGCTGTTAAATATGATTACTCGTTAAGATAATTAAATTTCTCTCCGTAGCTTAATCATAGTGTCTATTGAACGGTGGTCGACGTTGCTACGCGCTCGCAATGATCGGAATCCTTTTCCTGGATTCCAAAAGAAATTTCTCCGAATGTTATGAACCTTGCGCGATCACAATTAGCCAAGTTCAGTTTATGTAACTAGTTGTTACACCGGAGTCGTATTCGCTTTCAAAAGGAGTACGGTTGCAGTGTTATTGTGCATCGTCATGCTGGTTTCGCGAAAAGTTTCTCGTTTCGCCTTGAAACACGAAACACACGAGCTGTTGTTCAAATTCTGTCACAATGAATTTTACTTGACGAAATTGTTTCATGAATTCTGAAATTTTTATACTTGAGGATGTCAATATTACTTCTGACAATAAGTCAGTCTCGTCATTTTTATAAAACAACTTATACCAGTCACCTTTTTGTGCTCGAGGTTTGGCACATTTTTTAAAAATGAAATAACAAATGATTATTTGAAATAATGAATTATTTTTAATAATTTGTGTATTTTAGAAATAACAAAGAATTCATCTTCATTTGATGTTCAAATCAAATAATGTTTTCTTTGTATTGAGATAATGAATTATTTAAAATAATTTATATTCTAGAAATAACAAAACTTATTTTTATTTGATATTTAAATCAAATGTTTTATTTTAATTACATTTTTAAAATAAAATCATAAATAATTTAACCTCCAGAAGAGGTTATTAAAGTAACTCTAAATTAATTATTAAATTATGATTAAAGTTCTTAAATATTCAATGATCAAATTGAAAAATGGAATGAAAAATTATTTGAATTTCATTTGAGGTTTAAAAATTCAGGAGAGAATTAGGAATTTTTTAAAAATTACTTGGCTGTTCAAATAAACTAACATTTGATTATTTCAAATTGTATGTAGTCAAATAATTTAATATATTATTGATCTTAACGATAATTTCTCAAATAGTTTATTTTGATCATGCTCAAACCTTCAATTACTCGCACTCCACTTTCTATATAACTGGTTGCATGGAATTCTACATATCACTCCAAAATAAAATAACTACTTCATTGCAAAATAAATATTTCCTAGTGTAGATGGGGCACCTCTGTTCATGCTTGAAACACTTTTAAGGTTTTGAGATTGTAAATACTATATGCGAGTAATTAAAAGTTAACCCTTAAGTGGTATGGTGTTTAGTCAAACAATAAAATATCATCCCCGGACCTTTCTAAAATTTTGTTTAAATTGTTTCAGAGACTTTTAAGTATATTATTGAAGACTAAATAATCCAAATGTCCTAAAGAAGTTAAAAAATGTTGACATTAGCTATTTTCATACGATACCAATTGAGGGTTAACACTATATCGATCGATAGCAACGTGAAAAAAGGAATTTCTGGCGGAACCCGCAAAATATATCACGCAAACGTTATAAACACTGTTGAACCATGTAACCCAAATGTGGAAATGTGCTGGGTGGTGCGTTTTTATTATCTGCTGGCCTCGATACATGAATAATGACGGAGCGTGCGACTTGCGTAAGAAGAAACACGGCAATTGTGCAACCGCATTGTAGAGAATTGCTGTCGCCCACTATACTTCCGATCCCTTGAAAATCCTTTACCGCCTCAGATGTCGACGCTGTGCATTCACCCTTCACTCGTGACGGATTCAATGACTGCATGTCGAAACAGAGATCGCGAAATCACGATCAAACCTCCATAGAAAATCTTTTGAACTCTTCGATTTTCCTCAAACAAAAATCATCTTCCCTAACAAAACGAAAAAGAATCGTTACGCTATTTATTGTAGAATACTTTTGGAGGAAAACTATTATACATAACATAATTAAAGACCTTAGTGGATCAACATGATAGTAACAATATTTTTTTCACTTTATATTCTACGTATATTCAAAAGCAGACCATACATACTCTTCCACCCAGAAATCTCCATTTTTTTCAAAAATGTTAACATGTTCATCTACCAAGCTCTTCAAGGGGATTTTATTTAATAAGAATAATTTAGGGAGGTGGAAGTTAATTTTAGTAAAAAAATCTATATAATTTTAAAATAGCATTAAAAAATTATTATAGAGTTTATATAATATTATTTGAGAAGGCAATATTATTAAAAAATCTATATAATTTTAAAATAGCACTATTATAGAGGTATATACCATAATATTATTTGAGGAGGTAATATTATTAAAAAATCTACATAATTTTTAAATGGTATTAAATTATTTGGTTATAATATTATTTAATAAGAGGTACTTAATATATAGTGGATTAATATTATAAATTATATTTAATTTAATAGTAAAATTTGAAAAATAGTAATCTCTCAAATCTTGTGTTACAACGCGTGTATCGCCTCAGTTCACACACTGGAAACAAACCGTGACGAAGAGCGGGTCACTAGAAGCCCAAGCTTCAAGAAATATTCATCATACTTATCTTCTCTTTCTTAGAACACTTTCTCAGAATATCAATATATTTTAATATTAGCTCGAATCTTGTACTTGGATCTTTAACACTAGGTTTACGGAGGTTAAGAAATAACTATTTCACATTATTTTATAAACATAACAAGAATGTGTCTATCCAAATTTTTGTAAATATAAAATAATTGTAAATAATTCCTCAGGGAAGCATCTTTACAATCTTAATAATCGCAAATTAAGAATATTAGAACCTGTCATTTTGGTGGATCCCGTAAACCTGGTATTAAACTTTGTAAAGATACAAATTGAATACCACTAGATTCGCTGTATTCGAAATCTGTACAGTATACCCTATTTCCTGTGATGAAAAATTTTATCGATGTACGCCCCGCAGTTTATTTTTTCCACGTGTAGACTGTAGATTCGTCTAGAAATAGAATTTGACGAACAGAGATACGTCGGGATCAAGATTTTCGACGAGGAAGAAAAATCGATTCGACGCTAGTGTACGCGAAAGAAGCTTATTCTCACTTCACGTTGCCCACATAATACGGATAAATATTTAATGAGTTAGATTGAATACTCTGCATATCTGATACGTTCGATACCTTTGTGACGCTCACTTGCGACTTACATGGCTGTTTAGAGGGAACTATGCTTTTCTTCGAGGTCACTATCGGTAGCAATAATTGAACGGAGGAGGTTATTTATTTTGTGATTAAAATTAGAAATTCTTTCATTGTTCAGAATTTCATAGAAAAAAAAGAAAGTTTATATTTATTGTCTGCCTATATGTATTTTTTCTCTAATGGCTGTACGTTACGAACAGCAAAATAGAATTTTATTTCGTTTTAAAGGAAATTAATAACTTGTCGTATTCCGGATGAGGGGTTAATAAACGTTGTAGGTTTATGATAAATAAAACACTAGTTTATTAATAAAACTCCTCGACTATAACTCCGGTCACAAAGCCTGACAACTCGAGATAAACAGAAATTCGAAAGAGTGAGGTCTTAGCTGAGCTGAGGTTTCTACTAAAAAGTCTGGGTTCAGTCTTCTGCGGGAACTTAAATAGCAGTCCCTTAAAGGGAGAGGTAGATGACTACAATGATGTGTGATAGTGCTGATTTTTGTATGACTAAGGGTACTGACCGGTGGAAAACGTCACTATTTATCATAAAGTAAATAGTTGGTTATGCAACGAACTAGACTGTGCGGATCTTTGTGCAAAATAAAATTTGTATACATCAAACACGATCTATAGAAGCTAAGTAACAATTCATTTTCCTCCTTAATCATTTTCGTATAATATTCATTTTTGTCATAAATGCATAAAATCCGCGGTCTATTAATAACACACGTATTTATTATGCGATGTTTTACTGCAAGGGGTGCCTAAGAGTTGATTTCACCCTTCTAGTGTTAGTTCTCGTCTTATATGTTCTCAATGCGTGAAAAATAATTTAAAAAGCATTTATTGTTTCGCTAACGGTGTGTTTCGAAGACCTTCGGTCGCAAGAAAGGTGTTTTTGAAGTGTTCTACCGTGAAGTGTCGCAGGGCCAAACCCGTTCTTAGATCCATATCATTATACTCGAGGCGAGAAGCCCCGAATAGATCAATTCTTCTCCATCCCCATTCTCCGTGGCCTCTCTCGGTACAGTTAGAGCTCGTTTGGTATGCTATCCTCGCTCAAACGAGACTCGTATCGATTGCAGCACCGTCTCGAACGAGAAATGTGACGACGTTCTTGCGGCTCCGGTCGTCGTAAACTTCATATTTCCTTCTCGCACTCGCCAGTCGACGATCCACCGTCATTAATATGCCGTCCCTGTCGCGTAATATCCGGCGAAAGTGAAAGAATTCCCTTGAAAAGGGAGCGCTATGCGCGCCCCGCCGAGTGCAATCTGCAAGCCCTCGACCGCCGAACTCGGACTCGCCGCCGTCGCGATACAATGGATCCATTGAAATTTGAAATTCTATCCGCAGCCGCGTCACAATGACCGCATTACTATTGCAAATTGTCCAGAATGCTACGCAGGTACGGTAGAATTCTCGAGAAACCTCGTTTCTTCACGCCTCTTCATCCCCTATTTCTCTCTCGAGGAGCTATTCTCGTTTAGAGTCGACATTTTGGACAATTTATGAGATCAAAGTTAGATTATTATCGGCCAAGTGATTTGAAATTGCGCATACAGTTTTTACTTTATTTTAAGACAACGTAATGTAATTTTTATGCAATTTTTCTCCAATTTTTCTTCAATTTTCCTCCTTCAAATTTTACACACATGTCATTTAGAGATACCTTCACGTACTAAAAATATATCAATATTGACAATAGTTTTGCTTATAGAAGAAGTTTCAATCCTAGCAAAAGAAGAAATCAGAGACGAGCCATTTTGACCGTTCTGTAGATCTAGTGTTACGAGATAATTTTAATATTAGATTTTATTCAGGAACCAAAATTTAAATTCGTAGCAAAATGATGTCTGTTTAAAGTTAATACTCCATTTCATCGATAAAAAAATTGCGTTAGATATTGAAAGATATAAGATATGTTTATTAAAAATTTGCGATATCAGACTGTATGTAGAAACTAAAATTTGATTTTATAACAATATGACGTTCGTTTACCCACGGTCCTTTACAAAATCACAAGTCTCACGTCTGTAACAAGAAACTTAAAGCAATACAAAGTCTCCATTGGACATTAAATTGGACATAATAAATCTGAGACGCATGAACACAATCAATGCATTCGCCTAAACGCATCACGGTCCACAATTGACCATAAGTGTCGGACAACATACGTTTTCCTTTAAAAAATTCGCAAGTCTCACGACTGTAACGCGAAGATTGAAGCAGTACAAAGTCTCCATTGGACATTGAATCGTTGAACATAAAACCTGAGGCGCACGAACGAAACGCGTTCGCCGAAACGCACCACGACTGACCACAAGGGTCGGAGAGTTCCCGCTTATGCGAGCATTGAAGTCTCCGTTAGTCCCCGCGTCGATCTCTTTGTGATTTCTCACAATGAACGGCTTGCAGTTCAACAACTAGTGATCTCACCCCTTTATAAACCAAGTTCCGAATGAAAAAATTGTTTCCAGTAGAACTCGGTACGTTCCGTTGATCCTGCAGAGCCTCATTGAAATCATAATTTTCGCATCTGCTTGTCAGTTTCGCGTAGTCATTATCCGACTTGGCCGACGGTTTTACGAGGGTTCGTTACTGTTCACGTGGAGAGAGATCCATCGTGACCATTATTTCCCTTGGTGAGACGGATCTCTGCAAACTCTCGACTGCAATCTTAAGCCGCAAGGAATTATTCCCGAGGATTATTTCCCCTACTGGACGACCTTTCCCAGAGTACTTCTGGGAATTCAGCCTACGCCAGACTTGAATGCGTGAACAGGAAAAGTTGGTGTTACGAACACAATTGTAATAGTCCATTGTTTTTATTTCTTGTCCATCGTGGATCGACAATTTTTAGAGATGAAACCATCCATTGTCTGACCCTCATCTAATATGATTTCTCTTGTTCTCGAAACTTGATTTGTTCACTACGACAACGATGTGATGTGAGGATAGGTAATTTAATTTGTACATATTCTTCCTGTGATAGCGAATAATAATGTCCGTGAATAATAAATCAAGCTCTATAGGACATTTTTAAAACCAGTTAAAAAGATACGAAAAATCGATACAAGGAATATAATCCCAGATGAAGTTATTAGGTGACATTACTAGGGGTGACTTGTAGGTTCATAATTGAAATTGCTGTTACTGTTGAATGGTCTATTAAAAATGCATTAGCCACGGACCGTGGACTCTTCACCATTACGAGATAATCGCCAGTAGGTAATTTTTTAAATAGAACACTAGATTAGGAGTTGTTAGGAACGAAATTAGAAAATTAGTCGAAGTGCAATGTGTTCACCCAATTGCATCATTAGTGAATGTGTGCGTGCTATTTTCCTATACAACAAAATTAATCTGCTGTTAATATCAGCTTTTATTGTATGTATATAAAAATAATAAAAGAAATTCATGATATCATTATTTTACAAATCATTTATTATATGAAAAATAATTGATCATTATTTTGATTATATTATCATTATTTCATTCTTCCTTCTGATCTGAATGGGTTAAAAACCTCTTGTACTTCAAGACTATTTGTTTACATCGCAGTTCTACAAAAAACTCCCTTAACCCCTTACCGCAGTGGTTCTTAAACTTTTGTAGCCCGGGGCCCCCCTCTTGAACAACATTTTTTTTACGGACCCCCTCCCAACATTTGAATGACTTTCTTTCTTCTTTTTTGTAGCAAAAATATCTGTTTGCGGGCTGTTACAGAAGTTTACACGCTAAACATTTTCTGCTGCAGGCGCGGGGCACCCAGAAAATAATAAATATTGGTGAGAATGTATCGCTGGTTATTTTATAATAACCAGAACATTGACCATTTTTATTAGAATATCAAATATAAAACATAAAATGAAGTCTTGACCATGTAGGATTTTTATTAAATGAGTTATTTGAATAAAAGCGAAAAATTGGGGATGCAAAGTTAATGTCAAAATTGTTCCGCTGACCCCACTTTAAGAACCACTGCCTTACCGTACAATATCCGGTCAAACCATGATGGTGAAATATAAATGTTATCCCTTCCTGTTACATCGAATTAAAATCAAATAAAATTCTCGAATTAAAATAAAATTAACTTCATCAGTCGATTGATCCAATCGTCGATTTTTCAGTGATTTCTTCTTTTAATCAACGATTTTCGATTACATCAATCGATTTTTCGACGATTTCTTTTTTTAGTCAACCACATTAATCAATCAATCATGATTAAAATTTTAATCGATTAATGCCCAACTCTGATGAATATGAAGATCGGTTCAGATGGCTGTTATCGCGTTTCTAGCGCGGCTAGGTGGGCGATCGTTGACGTCGCCATTTTTCCGTTTCCCCCGAGGTATCGGGGAACAACCGTTGCAAATCTTGTGTAAACGACCCTAGTGGGCGAGTTTCCTGACAGTTCGATATGGCAAGGACGGCACGACGTTCGATCGTCCGGTTCAGATACCTTGTAAGGAGGGACAGCGAGACGGCCGTGTTTCGTTCGGAAACTCTCCTTTCTTTCGGCCCTACATTCGTTTCTCGGAATCCGTCGCGTATCGACCCGTTAATCGTCGGCTCGCCTATGGGAAAATGTGTGTCGCAAACCGCGAGAAACACAAGAGAGATAGCATCGTACACGACGCGGCATAAAAAGAAGCATGGCCGGCCGCGGCCGGCTGGCTGGCTCCGGGGGAGAAAATGTCAATGTATTGTCGGGCTTGTCGGAACACGGATTGCTTCGCTATGTCTAATAATTTATGGCATTGTTGATGCCGGTCCGATGCCGACACGGTTAATAGATACAATGATCCCAGCGATTTATGGCGATCATGCAGTCGATAGGATTTCCACCGTAAACCCGTTCGCATGGGAGAACCGACGCACGCGAATTGCTCTCTATCTCGGTCAGTCGTTCGGAAACCAGAGAAATTGTTTTTCACATTCGAAAATGTATTCTTATACAGTGGTATCTCGGTATACGACCTTAATTTGATCCGTTACTGATAATGTAAAAATGATTAATCCGTTCTCATGTAAAGAAAAACTCCTATTGATATTATACCTACTTCAATGAGGTTGTAAAATAATTTAAACACTGTTTAAACTCTGCTTAATGCTGAAATGCAAAAAGAAACGAGAAGAATCCCCTTGCAATAAAATCTGACATTCTGGTGTTCTTCCTTTTTCCGTCTTCTGTCGCTTTCCACTAAGCTCAGCTGGTTTGACTTTTATTAAAAATCTGTCCAAAGAACTTTGTTTCTGTCTGTTCTTCTCAGGATGTTTCTAAAGTGTGACATTGTCTGGCCTGTCCAAACGATGCTATTGCTAGCTATTCCGCTTAGCCTGGTTCTGTCTCATTCTAAAACATACTGCTGCATGGTGTGGTCTCTGTTTCGTGGTCAAAGTGGGCTCTATCCTCGGTGTAGGAGCTGTTCCGTGCTTAGCGTGAGCGTGCCAAAAAGTGGTGGCAAGTTAGACCCGGGTGTGAGCACTCTCATGATATACCCAATTCTGGTCAGATTTTCTTTAGAATTATAATGATAACTCCCGAGTCTTGTAAATCTTACTATCATTTCTCTTGGTAAATTTAACTTATAAAACCATGGTTTCTTTCTTGGTTCATAAAAGTTATTAAAATAGGCTCTACTTTTAGATACAAAAATATTCTCTAGGATCTTATTCGTTCCTTTCCACATATCCTCCTTAAAGCTTTCCTTAATGAAGAAGGAGCTTCCTCCATCTTTTCCTCCCCTGAGTCTGCAGAGAGAGTGTATCCATTCTAGGCTGATGCTCATCCTTCTCCAGTTCCTGTTACTCCTCAGTGGTCAGTTCTTCATTGTGTCTCCCCACTAATTCTTCCACATTTTTACAATAAAATTTATGTCATATACCGAGCAAAATTTGTCACGTCCAAACAGCACATACTCCAAAGCAGACTTATACCGAGGTACCACTGTAGTTTGACAGCGGACCCAAAAAGTGATGAAAGAAATTGTCACTATCTAAACTATGATAATTTCGTTAAAAAATATAGTGCAATAATAAATTCAGACTCATTTTGCTAGCAGGTGAAAAACTGAAGACAATTGATATTTGAATCACTTGTGAAAATATAAAAAAGATTTCTTTTCCGAGCAGATCTCTAATAAGAGATTTGAAGATTCAAGCTGTCCCTTTATAGTTAATGGTTTCTTAAAAATTAATCTACGATTTTTTTGGCTGTTTTATATTGGGTCAGAGTAGCCGGGACGCAAAAATAGAAATTGGTTGAGCGTAACGTTGGAATCCCGTCCCAAATATTAACTCAATACAGGTACTCTAAGTTTTATCTAATCTTTCCGCCATCAATCTGCCCACTCACGTTGCAAATTAATAAACCGAGAGATTCTATCGCGGCCGTTAGAGCGCTGGTTATTTCGCGTAACGGAGTCCTTGCGCACGAATCAGGATCACCGTAGATCGTATTACGATACTGCCACTCGTTTCAAAGAGCTCTCGCATAATTTCTCTCGTTATCTTCCCAATGAATTTCAGAAAACTGACAGTGCAATTATTTTCTCTCTCGCTTTCCGAAAGCGTTTCTATTTAAGATAGACAGGCAGCGAAATCGTTTGCCGAGAGGAGATAAGAGGTGCTCTAAAATGTGGCTTAATCTGATTCTTAGTCTAATCTTCATCTAACAAAATCTAATTCTTGACCAAATCAGACTCGTGAGAAAGAGTTCAAACACACACACAACATCTACCAAACATAAATGTTATGTCCTTATTTCAAGATGAAATAAAATTCTATTCTTTTAGTTACATTTTTTTTTTCATTTAAGCTTATCTCTAAGAGGGGTTTATACAGCTGAACCTAATGTACATTGTATTGCAAAATACGGCTTGAATGGCAATTAGCATACAATAAATAAACATTTTCCTTTCTATTCTCTGTGATGAAGGATAAAGATAAAGAACTTGTAATCGTTGTAGCCGCAAGGAAAATCGTACGATTATTTAATTTAATTCCTAATATTTCTGTTTCAGGTCCACAGAAATTTTTGCCACCGCTGGTCTACCACTGGCGATTAGGGCGATGCTTGGCAGCGTTGCAAACGATCCTCGGCATCGCCATCACAGCACTCTCGCTGTGGTTACTGCTTTGGGCACCTCATCTACCTGTCGCAGATAATCCTTATTGGAGTGGAATGCCGGTTAGTATTCCGTCTCTGTATCCCTCTTCCTAGAAAATCTGTAAACAGACCGTCTCTCACGCCCACTCTTACTCCGACAGCTGCTACTCTCAGGAAGCTTCGGAATCTGCTTGCTGTGCTGTTTCAAGAAGGAGTACCCGGGAATGAGTCCTGGATTTTGCCTCTCGTCCATTAAGGTGAACTATGATCTCTCTATTCAACACGTTTTCAAAAGTTATCACATTTTTAAAATTATTATATTGTCAAAAAATCAAAAAGTATATCTTTAACATCACAACTCAAAACGAACTTAAAATTACGAAAATTAAAACTCATAGCTTCTCTGTGACAATATCTGTTCCCATTTTATAATAATAATAATCTTTATTTATTCAGCCTCGTGGCTCCGAATTGGACTTGGATTTACAATATGCGGATCTATACCCATTTTATAAGGGGACATGTTGCATGTAATCCTCCAAATATACGGTTTATTTCTCTTAGAAATTCAGAGCTCTTCATACATAATATTGTTGCTATATTACATGAAAATAATTCTGATAAAAATTTTACAAAAAAAAATAAACCGAGCAGAAAAAATGCAAAATTTGTTTTCAAGGGACCAATCGGGGGACATACCCTGCAAAATACAGAAGGTTCGTCCTGATTGGTCCATCCATCTCGGAGTAATCGGTGAACATACATGAAATAATTCATTTTTCGCAATTAAAATCGTAAGGAATAAAAAAATGCAACATTTTTTTCGTTCCGATTGGGGTCCATCCATCTCGGCATAATCGGTGAACATACATCGAATGAAAAACGAAAAAAAGGCACATACAAATCGAATTGAATAACCTCCTCCTTTTTCGAAGTCGGTTAAAAACAGAATTCACTTCGGAAAAAATCGAAAAAAGGCACATACAAATCGAATTGAGTAACCTCCTCCTTTTTCGAAGTCGGTTAAAAACAGAATTCACTTCGGAACTCCAAGATAATTTAAGGATTAAAACAGTAGCATTCAATTCATGAATCTCGCAGACCCAATCCATACTCTGGAGTGTATTAAACAAATAGTTCCAACTCCTCAGAAAGATCCAAGTCGTATGGACCAATGTATGAAACAAATAAAATACTCTCACGATGTACCTAGTCCCTCCACATTAAACCATTCTCCTTTGTGCAGCTACTAAGCGTGTTTCTGGCAACCCTGGCAACGGCGACCTGCTCCATCGCCTGCGTATTCTCTGCGCTGCACCTGGCGCGACTGATGGGGTTAGAATGCAACCCTGCCCGCGTGTTGAACGCCACCTGCGTGTGCAGGCCCCGCGAGGATGCAACCAACTCCACCGAAACGGCGGTCAGGTACATGGACTTGAACTGTCCAGAGGTGGAGAGCATTCTGACCATTCTGCTGATATTCTCTTGCACCTGCAACGCGCTCGGCGCCATCGTGGCAGGCTGGTACACATACCTCCACTGGAGTACAAGGAACAAGCGACCCAAGTACATCCAGGTGCGAACCACTCACAACTCCGGGATCAACTACCTCAACAGCAGGTCGATATACAATCCGAATCTGAACGAACGATGACAACTTTCGACCGAGACCGACCAGGATATCTCGTATCTTCGATATTCCTCGTTAACCATGGACGATGGAGTGTTCTAACTCCAATGTTCATGGACGATGGAGTGTTCGGACTCCAGTGTTCATGCACGATGGAGTGTTCTAGCTCTAGTGTTCGTGAATGAACGTTGCTACTTCGTGTGGCAGGTGGAAACAGTTTCCAGACTTCGTTTTTTATCGAGGAGAGAAACTGTCGTTGGTTTATACAAGGTGAAGCTCTTGAATGGGAGTAGATGCTTCAGTTATTTATGGTTGTATGGAAAAGGCACGAGATACACTTTTAATCCTCTCGGAGCCAGGACTTGCGAAGAAACAAATTAAATGTCGGGCAGTGTAGTGATGTAACTTTTCAATATTATTTTATTCTTTTCATTAGCCAGTTTTGAAATGGACATTTCTGAAGAATTTGAGAATGGTTTCATAGTATTCGTAATAAATCCAAAAGGACCACTTCTTTTATGGATTTGATACAAAAATGGGTAGGTGAAATATAAAACACAGTGGAAGAACTTACAGAATTTAAGAACGTCGGTATTTTATTTTGAACTCATTATAAAAGATTTTTCAACGGCTCTTTCTGTATGACCATAATTAATAGAGGTGTTTAAATATTTAAGAAAAACGAAAGAACAGTGAGGCTCTTCGCGAGAAAATTTTCCAAACATTTTTACACCGTTTTAGATCGCCCGAAACGACAATAATCAATGAACGTAAAATAGAATGCTGAAGAATGCGTGAACTAGTCTCGTACGTGGTCCCGTGTGGACCAAGAATCTAAAATGATTTGCACGTTATGGATTAGAATAGCAACTTGTAAAAATGGTGAGTAAGGGAGAGCGAATGATGAGTGTAGGTATAGAATTTTTTTATAGACATTAGAAAGTAAAGATTAACAATAAACTGTCGGCATGTGTTCTGAATATTTATTGTATCGCAAATGATGCGTGTATTAGTAATTAGGCGGTGAATATCTTGATAGTAGGTTCGACCGTAATTGCATTTAACGGCGCAATGCACTTCGGTTTTAGGGTTTATGCATCCGATAATTTTTCTATTGTTTCATCGACGTGATTGGATGGGCAATTTGTGTCAAGGAGAGAAAAAGAAACTCTTTCACGTGAGAAGGTATTTAATTTAAGTACGTTGATTTTCTTGCGGGTCTGGTTTCTCTTTTCTAGTAATTCATCATAAGATGAAAATGGGTAGGTGATGTTTAAAAGATTAACAGAATTTTCGAAAATCAAACTAATCTTTTAAACTCACTGGTTGAACATAGTTAAAGAAAGTATGAATTGGTTCTTGTTTATTGTGCAAATGATTCAGAAAATGTTTTCTAGACAGCGGAATTTGAAAGGATTAAAAGAATTTAAAAATACGGTTATATTATTTTCTATTAAACATTAATATGCTTAATAAGAATAATAAAATAAGAAGGAAGAAAATAAATTTCTATTTTCACAATACAGAAAATTTGCATAAAAATCCGCAGTCTGCTTACCACCATCAGGTTTTAGTTGGTCTCTGTAAATAATGGGATGCCGGGAACGATTCAAGCGTGTCGGTGTGAGAATAATAAAAAATAATCGAACGGATAACGGGTCATTCCGCGTGCAATAAATTTCCACGTGGGTCGTCAGTATTTTAGCTGTAATTAGTCAAGGCCTTTGCAGGTCGAAAGGAGGATCGTTTTCGTAACTTCTCGAAGCTTCAAAAAATCTCTGTCACGTTTTAGTGGAAAGCGAAATACGCGAAAACGATCGTTCTTGCATTTCTAAGGACGCACGGCCCCGCATGCGATCGTCCCGTGAATGTATGCCAGTGTGAAAGCTTCTCAACGTTCTGACGTACTCGACGGGAGGACTTGTCTTCGATTTTATACCTCAACGTAGAAACCATGTAAGACGAAGCTAGCTTTAAGATTTTACAATCGACGAACCGGCGCGAGACGCGTAGCGCCTAGATACGTGAAATGGAACTTAACACACGAGAAAACGAATAAATCATTTCAGTATTAAAACCATGAGAATGGAGGAACAAGAAGTGAACAGCATTTTTCTTTCCGTCGACTTTCTGTTTATTTCGCGTGACTCCGGTCGTGATTTTCCACAGAGATCGAACGACAGCTCCCCGATTTTCCCTCGGCCTCGTTTATTCTGATCTCTGGGATCACGGCGCACTCGCTGGACTGAGATTCCCAGGAGTCGTGGAGAGTCCTTGTTATCCTAATTGGGATCGTACAGTTTTTAAAGATAGGTATTTGCACACGCATATGGCGAGGAAAACTGATAATCCTAAATATCTCTTTTCGAATTGAAGATTCCTGTGCATTTCCTTCAGTTTCAATTAAAGCATGAATTATATTAACCCCCATACGTTCTTCAGGGTAAAAATTCATACACTTTCTCTTTTTATTAGGCGTACAAATTAATTCGTGGCTCTTACAGTTAATACATAGATGATAAATTTACTTTGAAATCAAATCTGCAATCATCATATGAGAGAGATTCATTAATTATTTGTGAAATGGTATCAATCCATAGGAAGTGATGGAGATTATTTTCGAGAGTATAATGTATTTGCCTTGTTTGTACATAATCAATAAATTGACGGAGAAAGGGCTAAGAATTAATTTGTACACCTAATAGAAAACGCACCCTTAGACTTAGAACTCTGAGGATTCATTATTAGGGTTAATGCAATAATTGAAGATTGAAGGAATTGCTCAGAACAAAAGCTACTGCTAAACAAATGATAGAATAAATAAATTTTTCCTTTGAGGGTGTTCTTAACAATTCCTGATGATCATATTTTTGAAACAGCATCGCGTGGCTTTAATTTAGTTAACTAGTGTTATACAGGGTGAGTCACCTAACGTTGCCACCTCAAATATCTTTGTTGTTTTCAAAGATACGTCAAATGTCTGAAGGACAAAGTTGAATGGTAATGAATGGTAAAATGGGGCTCACATGATACCAAAAAGATTTTGTTTCCATGTAATTTTCTTTAGAGATATGAAGGTCACCTTCATTTCTCTGGAATGATTTAATTTAAATAATTCTAAAACACCATTACTGTCGTACTAAGACGTTACACTAGTAAAGAATTATTTAAATTTAAATATCTCCTGAACTACTAACTTTTCGACATACATAGGTTGGTACTTTTTTATAACGAATGTCCAGCTGCATCGATTGATGTATAATATTAAAGAATACCTCATTCCCTTTAAAAAAAATGAAGGTGACCATCATATATCTCTAAAAAAAATTACATAAAAACAAAAATCTTTTTGGTATCGTATGGGCCCCATTTCACCATTCAACGTTGTCCTTCAGACATTTGACGTATCTTTAAAAACAACAAAAATATTTGAGGTGGCAACGTCAGGTGACTCACCCTGTATATTCTGGTTGTAAAAAATAATTACCCGGCACGACTGCTATTTGCACCCCTATCTCTGTAACTGCTTTCCAAGGTGTTGTGAGGGAATACATGATCATGGGGTAAAACATCTTCTTCAACATCCGTTAAGTCGGCCACTTCCGATGAAGAGCGATTCCTCGTGTGCATTTCAATCGAGTTCTCGATTGGCACCGCGACTTCCGGTTCACCTGTCGGTCAACAATGCATAAACAAAATGAATATTTGTTAGAGCATTGATTATATGTATATTGTTATTTATATCGTGAATATTTGGTAAGTTTTAGATGTCTGGAGAACCTTTTTGAGTTTTGGCTCGCATTGGGTGCTTAGACAAGGCCGGCAGCATCTTTCTCCATCTTTGAAACGACGCGTCAGCGAAGTCCTGCCTTTTCTTTGCAATTTTGAACAATTTGCGACGTTCCTCTGTGCGTTCGTGGCGCAATTGTACCTAAAACACGGATTCCAAATCTCGTGAAGAGAAATATGCGAGTTTCATTACTAGACTGCGGATCTTTGTGCAAATAATAAGATTGTCTTCATCAATTGCAAGATTAAGAAGCACATGGATATATTTGTTTCTTTAGTAAATAATTTTTTAATGTGTTGAAAATAGTGCAACAGTCTTTTTAAAATCTTTCAATGTCTTTACTGACATTTATTACTTGCATTTGATACATTTGTTTTTATTCTCGCCAAGGCATAATTCCGCAGTCTATTCATTACCATTTTTCTCATTTTTAAAATTGACTTCCACGAGTCTGCAAAAAAACCCTATGAAAAATCATTTAAAAAATCGTATACTAATTTTTTCTTGTATTTGAAGACTCAAGATGTGTGTCAAAAAAAGTACTGACTCAAGAAATGTTTTTTGCAATTCTTTATCAGTCCCATAAAAATTATTGAAATTTTCGACCGAGAATAAGTGTAATGTTCCGTTAAAAATATTGTATTTTTTATTCGAGGCATAGTGGAGATGGCGTTTTAAGTGAAAAGATTAGGTTTTCTCACCTTCAAATCGTCATTGGCTTCCCTCAAAGACCCAGTAAGGGATACCATATAGTAAATAATTAGAGTCATCAGGACGATCAGTGGGATAACGATACCCGGTGAAGCGATGTAATCGAGACATCTGCGAACAATAATATAAAATATTAAGAAAACACATTATTTTAACATATTGATTGCGGGCGGTTTTTGTATCAATCCACCCCGTAAAGCGGGCAATTTTTTCAGATTGATGCGCGAAATTACGTTTCACGTAAAATAGCTATAACGTCGGAACTGTTGATCATAGGGTACCTAGTACCTACTACACGTCTCAACGGCTGGCGCCTTTACTGTACAACGCGTTTAAGCGTCTCCCACAAACAACGTGTTAATATTTAGAGAACGGAAAGTACCTTTGTATCGGTTCCGGAAGGGATTTCGTGAGATGTTCCGTCACCACGTGATACATCTTCTTGTAACGGGAAAAAGGGCCGCAGTGCCAAGACGGCTCCACCCAAACGATCGCATAACCGACCGGAAGAACGCACAGGAACAACATCGTTAACAATAGAGCAAAGTAAAAGTTGTTGGACCTGTCGGATATTAAATATGATTTAGTGTAAGTTTTATCCACATGATGCTTCCCTTTCTGGAACGCATAGGCATTGGTATTTAAAATACATAAATTAGTGGAATTAAAAACAACAAATTCAATCACGCTATGTTTCTACACAGTCTCAGTCTTCTATATAAGGTTTGTTTACCTGAAGACCAGTTTTTGTGTACCTTTGCTCAGATGTCTGCGACTCGTGCGATAAACCAGTTTGCTACTCTTGACCTCAAAACTACCAATGAATCTACATCGACATCAACTTTACTTTTCTCAAGTACGTTTTACTTGAATATTTTCTAAAAACTTTTTTATCTCGAATATTCCCATAAATTTCTGCTTCAAATGTACTTTAAATATAATTTTCAGCGTAAGAGCAGCAACTGGTTTACTCCGAAGGTAGCAAGCTTGTGCAGAGGATATAAAACTTGCTCTAAAACTCTAAACCGTATGTGAAAGGAAAATTCAGCAATTATTAAACAAATATTCACAAGAAATTATAAAAATCAGTCTCATCACTTCACTTGTATTAAAAATTGTAGTCGGTGAGTTAAATTAATTGCAGTGTAAGTAGTGTACAGTGCAATTTATCATAAGAAATGAAAATATTACAATTTTATAGTCGTCTCTGATTAAAATACCTAATTGGCCCTTAATTTTGAAGGCAAACTTCAGTCATGATTAAGTAACACTGTCCAACACCAAATTTGTTTCCACAATTATTCATTCATTTACTTATTCAATAACTCATTCATGTTTCTCAAAAACTGTGCGTCTAGGAGAAAAATTAAGGGCGGATTCGGAATCAGCGCGAAAAACTCTGTAAGAACCACCCGACAGTAATCAGGAAGCATAAAAAAAGTTGAAATTTGTTGGACAGTGTAATTATTCACTAGAAATTATAAAAAATCCGTGACTTCTAAGTAACCTTTACAGTTGACTGTAGATTACCTTGAGGCACGAAAAATTACTTCATGGGGCACATTACAGGTAAGAACCGCCCAGGAGCGTAGATACATGAGGATGCCAAGCTTCACCAAGTTCAACGCGGTTAAACCGGGACTGAAGAACATTCCCATCCAAATCATGCCTTGATTGTTCACCAAGTGAAGTATATTCTCCGCTATCTTAAAATCTCCGTACTGAGGAAACTGCTTCTCGAGGTCCCAGCACCAGAAACTGTTCATGAAACGAACGAATACGGCCCGGAAGAAGTCTACGCTGAGCGTTGTCACTATTGTCAGTACCTGAAGCATTGTAAATTCATAGAAAACGAGGTACTCGGTTATTAAAAGATCTTCATGGGACTTACCAAATCCATGTTCGTGAGTTTAGCCATTTCTTGGCCGAACATCGTCTCCCAGCATAAACGACGCAGCTTCTGACGTGTTTTCCGGTCCAACTCATTTGGCGAGGTAACTGAAGCAAGGTAACGTGCGAATATTTGACATGCATAGTACTTGAACATTTTTAGAACATTGGTGAATTCGCAAGTTCTATCGGTTTTTAGTAATAAGAATATCTTTTTATGCCGTTTACACAGTTTTAATTTTCTGTTTGATTTTCAATTTAATTAACCCAGTAACTCCTTTGTCGCTGCAAGTTGGAGTTGACATAAATGATAAGACTAGCAGAGAGAGAGTAGTACAATTGTGCCAAAGAATATTTTAATGTTAAAAAAAAAATATTTTGGTGTTCAGCAAATCACCTAATCCATTACATTTTTGTAGCGTGTTTCAGCGATCCTTTACAGAGTGCCCCATGATTTTTCGCATAAGAGATTTGGTACTTTAATTAAGATAAACAAAGTTGACCTTCATATGACTTCTACGCGTCCACAGAGATAAAAGATATCTACATCGGAAAGTGTGCCTCGTGATACCGTTTAACTGTAGTCTGAAGCGTTTTTTGGTATCATCAACAGTTTCGGAGATATTCGACTGGATCGATTTAAATGGGACACCCTGTCTAAAGCTATATTAGACGATACATTTTTTGAGATACAGAACGCAATAACCTCGATTTCATCTCGAAGGAATTAATCAAAAATTAACCACGGAGTGACTGAACGATTCTCAACATGTCTAAGGTAGACCGAATCCATTGTTACTCTTCGAAGTCGAGAATTCTTCATCATCGACATCAAAGGCCAACCGACATAACTTCAGTACTCACCAAACTGTTTCTCCTCACTTGGGTCCTGCGTAGTAGTGTTGCAAATCCTCTCGAAACACCTGACAATATCGTTTTTGTCGAGAGGAATCACTCCCACGTTCGTCGGGGGATTATTAAAATCGAAAATGGTGGTTTCTCCATCAGTCGTATGCTTGCTGGAACGTTCAGTAAGCATAGTCGTAATTGGCGTTTCGGTGCTACCCTCCACTGTAGTTAAATTCACAGTTGAAGTTTCGGTTATAAATTGCGTAGTGTCCTCGGATGAAAAACTGGTTCCTGACTCTTCAGTTGTTGTGTCAAAAGTTGAGTTAGTCACTTCGTCATGGAGCGTCGAAGATTCGTTGAGATTAGCACTGAACGTTGACTTGTTAACTTCGTCAAATGAATCGGTAGAATAAGTGCTGGTAAAATTGTCTTCGGTAATGATGGAAGTTAGCTCCACGGTGTCGTTTCGTTCGGAAATTTCGGACGTGAAGTTGCCTTCTTGAAAAATCGTTTCCGTAGAAGATGAAGTTCCGTTGGTTTTCGAATCATCGCCGTCGTAGTTCTCGTAATCCAAGGGAGGATAATCGCCGACGTTGTAAATCGCTTCGAGCGATTTCTGGTCGAGATAGGGGTTGAGATAAAAGTCTTTGGGTAGCATCGAGTCCAATGGCAGTGCTGCATCAACAAACAAAATGACTCGCGAAATATCTTAGCTGATTTCTCCATAGAAATCTGAAGAACCTACTCGCTTCGTTTTTGTATTGCAAAGTGGTCACATTTCCAGCTAAAATTAAACTTAGGGATGCAAGAGTTGCAATCCGTCGCGACCTGGTCATCTCGCTACCGCATTCGATTTCTTTGTACGAGCAACTTGTGACCTTCGGTTGCAGGTCTTCTAGACTTTTCATCTGCAATACAGGAGGAACTAAAAAATTTCGTCTGAATTCACGAGGTAACAACAAACAAACATTGTGATACCATTACTTCCTTTACCATTGGATTTATCTTACCAAACAACGCGAATATTAGTGAATAAAGATTCAATAAATTCAGCACCATTATTCTGCAACATAAGATTTGAACAGTAAACGGAGCTGTTAAGTTTAACACGTTGACTACAGAGTCGTCAGATGAGAGGAATTTACTAGAATTGAGGGGAAAAAGTTACCCTCTCTCTGCCAGTACCGGATTCGTCACGTGACATTGTGACACATGCACGACAGAGACAGAAGAGTGGGGGAATAGCGTCGTAGAAGGGGAAGGTAGAGTGGGGACACAAATGTTAATCTGGCGACTCTGAATGGCATGTGTGGTTGCGTACTAGTTGTGCTGTAATAATTGGATTATTAAATTTTATACTATAGTTTCTTAATTGTTTTTACCAGGGACCAAAAATAACAGTTATTCTATAATTTTCTACGATAAAAATCATTGATAAAAAGTTGATTATTATTGAAATTTAAGATAACCTACAAAAAATATAAAGAAAAACATTCTAATTTTCCATAATAAATCCATAATAAATTTCCAATAATTCCATTTTTGTCATAAATGCATAAAATCCGCAGTCTAGTTATAACAGTTAGAGTCCCTGGTTTTTCCTGTGTTAGTTTCCAACGTGCTAATATACTGTAATTTTTTCAGCTCACCGAGCTAATTGCACTCGAAGCTGCTTCCTAGGATGGTAGCTCTCCAGGAAGCCCAGTATCTCGAAGAATATCGGAAACACGTAAGTGATTAGGGTCATCACCACTGTAAGTTCGTTCTGCCTCCACCAATCGGGATTCTCCAACTCTTCGCTTCTCGCTACCATTTTCACCACAACGTATGCTGACAGTGCCAGTAATGACATCACGGACGTGTTCACAAAAATTCTTATCGATATGATTTTCCAACTGGAAAATAGAAAAGGGTTGGACACAGGCAATCGCATACAAAATCGTACAATGGTTTTGCCCGAATAACAAAACGACAAATCTAGTCCTTTTTGTTCGATATTTCTTTTGTACTTTATAGTTATGAAATATTTATTTTAGTTTTAGAGTTTACTTTCTTTCATCTTTCTCCTTTTCAGCTTCCTCCAGCAACGCTTCCTTGAAGCCAAGGACGATGCTGGCCATCCGGTTATGAGCAGTTTCCGTGTTTCCAATCATAAAATCCCATCCTGTGAACAATTTCCACGAGAACACGCATTCGTCTTCTTTCTCGGTGAGTTTGCTCAGCCTCGAATTCTCCGCCATTCTGAAACACGTATGTGTTCATTCGTCATCCTAAAATGCTATTAACCCTTTGCACTCGGAGCTATTTTAACTTGAAAATTAACCTCCAATTAAAAATGCGATAATTCAATTAAATTATATTGTCTATCGGAGTGGTAAATAAAAACGCAGTGAAATAATAGTTATATTATTAACAGTTACACACGAAATAATTATTAGTAAGAGTGGGGCAATCGTTCGCGTAAGGGTTAATTAATTTTGCTTCATTTGTACTCTACCAAAAGAGAAAATAAGGTAGTTTAAGTGTGAGGTCACCCGTTGGTGTTTACTTGCGCAATATGGCGACGAAACTGTAGATGTAGATGACTAAATTGGTAACAAAATAGGCAAGAGGTAGCCTGTAGCCAGTCTTCGAGTCCTGGTTGGTGTACCAGCCGTAAAAGAACGGGGAATACTTCAAAATCCCCTCGAACTCCCATAAAGTCTGCAGATGCATGGATTTGATTTTCTCTTCTTTGAGCATGGTCTTTCGTTCACCTGCTTTGGATTGATCCGCGGTGAGCACCTGTTGCAACACCAAAATCACTGTCCAGACTTTGCAAAGTAATTACCAGACTGCAGTTAAATATAATTCTGTTGTAATCATTTTTTCTTCCACATGAAATCTTCAGTATTAATCTCGAAGGTATGAAAAGGTTTCCCCAGGGATTGAAGATTGCTGATCGACAACCTTTTCTAATTCAATTTCACTGTATCATTTTCCTATCCGGTTAGGTAGTATGCGCGGTACCTCTGGGATAGCCACGAAGGCAGTAATGATGGTGCACATGACGAGATTGATCCAAAACAACCATCGAAGGAAGGTGAAATAGGAAGCAACAGCGGAACCGAAGTGCGATTCAATCTCCTTGATTCGAAGTTCCCAAGGAATCAGCCATGTTTGAAGATTGACCAATTCTCTTCGGCAGTATTGCCATTTCTGCAAACCAGGTATGTTCAAGTATTGAGCTAATGACTTGTTTTAAATTTAGTCTTGTGTTAAACAACAGGCTTGTTCGGAAGTTAACGCTAAACCTACCCAGAGTTGTGTAGAATTACAATTGAATTACTCCAGGAATTATAATTACAAAGTAATTGAATTACATTGTAAACATATTATATTGTAATTTATAATTCACATCTTCATTCAATTAAATTACAATGTAATTCGTAATTGCAATTACAGTACAATTATAAAATACTTTGTAATTAAATTACATTAATTACGAATTACGTAGTAACTAAATTAAAATTAAAAATTAAAAATGATAAAGTAATAGGTAAGAAGATGTGTTGAAAATGATAAATTTATAATATCTGAACAGAAATAACGTCTGCGTTACACATTTTTTAAATTTCAACCATAAACATGAGATAGCGTTACGTATTAGGAATATGAATGAGGACGAGGAATGGAAACTGCGCCGCACAGACAGCAAACACGTATATGAAAGAAAAACATAAAAATATATCGCACTTCTTCAAAGTTCTGGGCTATTTGGAGAACTGTACTTTAATTATGTTGTATTTCAATTACAAATCTGATTAAAATACTTAGAAATTGAATTAATTGAAAGGTTTGAATTATGTAATTCAGTTACGACGTAGTTGAATTACTATATAATTGAAATTACAATATAATTGAATTACAATATAATTGAATTAGCACAACTCTGAACCTACCACGGTCAAATGACCGGTTTTATGTTTTCCAATTATCGAAATTATAAAAATCAATTTATGGAAAATAATGGAATAAATTTCCTTGTCCAAGCATCTATTATATCGCAATATTACAGACGATCTTAATAAGATACTTTAAATGCTTGGTAGATTTAGTGTTGAGATGTGAGCTACAGATCTACTTGAAAGTCGACCACAAGCAATTATTATTCAATTTGTCTAACAAATGTTACCTTCGTCGTGAAGAGCGAAATACGCGCAATGGCGTCCTTGGTGCTTTTCGTGAGAGCAAGTCGTTCCTGAAGAACACCCTCGTGTCTTCGAACATACGATTTTGCTTGTCGCACAAGTTTTATCTTCCGACGAAGCGACCATGGCTGCTGTTTAACACCACTCAACACTTCTTTGTGCAATTTCAATTTCTCGAATATCTGCTCTTGACTACCGCTTTCCTCTATAGAAATCGCTGTTCTGTGAACAGATGCTACTTTCAACTTTCTACATTTTTTTAACAGAAAATCATTCCAAACATTAAAACACAAGCTACTTTTATGTAGAGTTAAAATTTTCAAAAATCTTGCAAATTCAAGTCTCCAAAACTTACAAAAATGTTTTTCGTAACAGCCATAGATTTGAAGAATGTAGTCTTCTCTATACAACGATTCCTTAAAAATCTATGTGTAATTTTTTTTCACTGTTTCGTGGAACAAGAACAAAGAACGAGTTGGTGGCACACCTCTCATTTAAAGCTCGATAAAACTGCTACAAAAAATCGTGCACCAATTTTTAAGGTATCGTTGTAAAGAGGAAGCTTCAATCTTTAAATCTATGGTGGTTTCAGTCTCAAGAGAATTTGTCAAAGTTTTCTCGGACGTTTGAATGTATAGTATTGTTCTTAGAAAAATCGCGTCTTCAGGTTCTCGCCTGCTACACCACGAAAAAAAATCGTAGAATAAAATTATGATAGAATATGAAAGTAGAGGCTACTAGCTTTCAAATGAGTCTAAATTTATTGTCGTGCGATCATTTTTTGCAAAATTATCACTGTTTGTATTTTTCTTCTTCATGAATACATGCAGGGTGTTCATTTGAAAACTTTCCAGCCGAATATCTCGAAAAGTATGAAAGATATTAAAAAAGTGTAAAACACGTGTCCAAGGAATTCGAGGGGGAAAGAGGGGGGCAGTATCAGTTTTTTATTTGGGTGGCGTTTTCAAGGTCATTTGAAGGTCAACTTTGCTTTTCAAATGGAAACCTATATTTTTTATTATTGGATTTTATTGTACGTAAAAATACCAGCAATTTTCGTAGGATACCTTTTTTTATCCACCCACTTTCCCTCTCGAAATCCTTGGACACGTGTTCTACACTTTTTTAACATCTTTCATACTTTTCGAGATATTCAGATGGAAAGTTTTCAAATGAACACCCTGTATATTAATGCAGAAAGCTTTATATGATTTTTCTTTGCTTTCCAGTAAGTAATTCTCTCTTATAGTTGACTTCTCTAGCGACTATATCTTAATGTATGTTAATTTAAAGCTAAATGGCAGTGTGAGAAAATTTTAAAACGAATCACTGACTCCCCAGAACTGATGGTGTAAACAGAAGATCTCCGTCGAAGCGTGGCTTCCGCTTCGGTGCTGAAAGGTGAAGATGGTCGTCGTTTCCGTCTACTTTGCCTTCGGCTAGAGCTTCTGCGTTGCATGATCGCACACGCTGACGCAGAGTAGTCATCCTCATCGCCCTCTTCCTCTGAAAACAATTACCACTGTACCGTAATTATCACCATAAACAGTACCCAAGAAACGTGCAATACACAAGACGAAAAACAAAGACAAACACCATGCGCTATACAGCGTGTAGGAAGAGGTTTACTGATAAGATCAGGTGTTATTAAACTCAACTTTTTATATATTGAAAATGATATTGCACAAAATTGTCGATAACTGCCTAACTGTTAATATGCCTCCTAGTTACTCTATTCTAGGATATGAAGTTGAACATTTTTTATTAGGTATTGGGTTGAAACAAAAGTTCGTAGCGTTTGTAAATTAAAATTGACAGCTAAAATTCAGATATTTATCCATAGATTTATTCAATAACATATTTTCCATTCTGTTCTATGACTTTTTGCCATTTTTGAGGTAACTTCTCGTGTTATTCGATAAACATATAAATAAATACCTTAATTTTATCTTCGATTCTTAATTTGAAAACGCTACGAACATTCTTTCCAACCCAATAAAATGGGTAGTTGTTCTAGGGACAGGTGCTACAAGTAATTTTCTTACTTTTTAGATAATTTTTTCTTGTCAATGGTTTCCGTATACGAAGCTAAACATTTTTACTGCAAATAGTTAGATTAATTGATTTTTTTCTTGAAGCAAGATACAAGATAGGCTTGTCTTTTTGGTAACTCGATAACTTGGTTCACCATCTACTATTGTTATTATTAGAATTGCAAATCCTTTTACAACCACTGCAAGGATTGTACTTTTATCATAAGCCACTGTTTCAACAAACTATATTAAATCATTTCATATACAGGGTGACATAAAACAAAATTTTTTTTGGCGTCGTGTCAGCCCCATTGTACCATTCAATTTTGTCCTTACCATATTTTACGTATCTTTAGAAACAACAAAGATATTTGAGGTGCAAACGTTAGGTGACTCACCCTGTATGTAGTGAGTAATGAGTAGACTACGGATGTTTATGAAAAATAAAAATTGTTGGGATTAATCGCAAGAAGCAGAAGACAGATTAGGATTTCTTCTTCCTTTGTTGATCTTAATGAATTGAAAATAATCGTTTTTTGCCATACATGCATTAAATCCGCAGTCTAGTAATGATGCCAATTTTGAAAACATAGAAAAAGGGACCATCAAATCCCAGAAATTCAATCAAGCTATTTTTAAAATGCTTTTAAAAATTTCTACAAATAAAAAAAAATTGAACTGTATCACCGTGATTCTGCTACGAATTTACAGTCTCGTTCCAAACGTTTCAACTTACCTGTACTTTTACGAAACATTAGTGGCAATTACGAACCAGCTATGGATATCCTCTGCATATCTCCGACGTCCGGATGGTCTTCCGTCTTTTCCCTTAGCTTCGCTTTTCCGACAGTTTCCCTCTGTTTTTCGTCGTCGTCGTCAGCGACGGCGAACGTAACTGACACTCGGTCGACCGACGGTTGCGGGGACGTAGGTTCCACCTATACATCGTTGGGCAAAAGCAATTAGTTGCATGAATTTCGCCCGTAGATCATCCATCGTCACGCCACGTGGAATGGCTGATGGCAGGTACTGCCTGGGATTAGGTCGCCGATAATAAGCCTGAACTGGATACGAGAAACGCGATTCTTTCCCTTATTATGGAACCTTTCGTTCCGGAAACACCGTGCCTTGTGATCATAGAGAATTTGTAACGAATTTTACAAATAGGAAACAATGGGGACAAGGTGGAACCCTTTCTTAGAAGACCAAAGTGAAATCGATTTCGATAATTATTGATATTCAATTTTTGGAGATTACATTAATTCAATTTTATTATATTCGATTTTGGAACATCAGTTTATAGGAATGTTTGTAGGAATTTGTTTATAATAACTTTTTTATAGGAAATTTCATACAAGTTAAAACATGTTACATAGAAATTATTATGTTAGCTCTTTCATTATAGATTTTAGATTTTATAGATCTTTGTTCATAAATGTATTTATTTAGTTTCAAACTTACAATTGTCGCTTGCTGTCGAAATTGTTAGTTGTTGTTGCTTGGTATAAACAGTGTTAATACTTAAATAAGCTCTTTGATTTCATTTACAATTTTATTCTTCTCTGGCTTATTCTTTTTATGTTGAAATATAATTTTAGACGTAATATTACGTCAAAAGGTATAAATGTACTTAGAACCGGCTTTAATTTTAGACCACAGGCAGCATTAAGAAGTTGAAGAAAAATGAAGTATCAATGAATTAACGTCGAATAAAATTCAATCAGGACGTAATATTACGTCAAAAGGTATAATGTATTAAGAATCGGTTTTAATTTTAGATCACAGGCAGCACTAAGAAGTCGATCAACAGTGAAATATCAATGAATTAAGCATACGTCTTTAACGTCGAATAAAATTCAATCAGGGCGTAATATTACGTCAGAAGGTATTTTAATTTTAGACCACACGCAGCACTAAGAAGTCGAAGAAAAATGAAGTATCAATGAATTAACGTCGAATAAAACTCAATCAGGACGTAATATTACGTCAGAAGGTATAATGTATTAACAACAGGTTTTAACTTTAGACCACAGGAAGCACTAAGAAGTCGAAGAAAAGTGAAGTATCAATGAATGAAGCATACGTCTTTAACGTCGAATAAACTTCGATCGGGACGTTACCTCAGAAGGTATTTTAATTTTAGACCACAGGTAGCACTAAGAAGTCGAAGCAAAGTGACGCAATCGGTGACTCGAACCCGCGTTTTCAACATTTAATTAAATTCGACGAAATATTGTATCGTTTCGTAACGGTGTCCGGGAAAATTGGAAAAGGTCACAGGTGAATCAGCGTCGATGGATTCGAAGGAACTGCCGTCGCGTCAATAGGAAAGAACCGGCCGCTGGTCATCCCCTGAGGGAACCGCGCCTGTTTCGAAGCCCATAAGTCGACCATAATGTCTGTGTCCACTCGATATCGGGGACATTCGTTCATGGCTACGCAACAAATCTTTGATATCACGAAAGGTCATATATCACCGGTAAATAGGGACGCACTGCTTCGGAGGGAGATTACATCGACAGCGTCCAGTTCGCGAAACAAACGAGGCCTTGTAACGATGGGTTAATTTCGCTCGAGTATCGCGTCGCGTCGGTCGAGGTTGCGACGATAAAATTTATGTCCACGGAGAATTTAGGGTAAATTCGTGCGGTATGAAAGCACTCAACAATTTACAGAAAAAGATTCCCTTGATTGAAAGTCACAAATCTAAGCTTCTCATCGTCTCCTATCAACACAAATTTGAGAAGGTAAAAGTGGCTCGCTTTCACGTACTTAAGATTTGTCAGATTCTAGTTACTTAATGTGTAACAATGGGATTGCAGATGTTTGTCTATTTATCTCTTTGTTCTCCATTTTTTAACTTAATTTATCCTTCTAACACAGTGATGAAATATCAACTTGATAGAGTATCAATGATGAGTTTCTTTAAACTCTCGTTTTGGAAATGGAAAACTAAAGTCGGCTGCGATAAGTTCGAAATGAGACTATTATTAGTGTTATTTAAAATAGTAGAAATACTAAAGGAATTGAAGAATATCAACATATCCAATTTATAAAAATCATTCGAGAAAGAAAAATTGCCGAAAGATTCGAAGTTTATTTATGACACACTATTTCTTCGGAATGAAACTTAAAAAGCAAGAATTGCATAACAATCCATAAATCACTTCAGTTAAGTTTTATTCTATTCAACAAATCTAGTTTAACTGCTTTCAATCGGTGTAGATAGTTTCAGACCGGAGAACAAATCTAGTTAACATGATTCGAGTCTCCTTCAATTAACTGGCACTGATTCGTGTCTACTTAAACTAAGTGAATTAGATTCGGGAGTACTTGAGTCTACGCAGAACAAATCCAACCCGTGCCGATTCGAGACAATTTAGTTTTGTCAGTTTGAGGTCCATAAATCAATGATCCACTGAGGGACGGTAACGCAGGTGATCCAGGGTTTGATCACATGCGACCAGCCGCACCTCGAAGGGTTCTATGACACGTTTGGACGCGGCATCGTGCACCTCGCATTCTTCATGTGACCCCACCCTTATCTTCCTACATAATCATTTCACTTGGAGACGTGTTACACGCGAGTTTCAATGGACTCACGAAAATCACCCTAGCACACCCCCTCAAACCCTGTGAACGCTTGCAATTCCTCTGATGGAAAGTCACGAAATCCTATGCTTATCGTTATCACCGTGACGGGGAGAAATGTGACAGTAGTCTGGAGGGTGAACTTATTTCAATTTATTCTTTGGCAGACTCCATAGGTTCTGATAATGTAGATTAGAACCTGACTGAGGACTCTTTTGGTCAAAATCAATGTTTCAGTTTAATTCTAATTAAAAATATTTTATTTTAATCGATTTCTTTGTATTGGTTGTTTGCTTAGATATTATAATCACTAGATTGCAGATTTTTATGTTATGCAAGAAAGAGAAATTCCTTTTCTTCTCAAATAATTTTAATAGACTGAACACTGCTTTAAATCGCACCCACTCATTTTCATCATAAATGCATCCAATCCGCAGTCTAATAATCTCAGATCTTTTAAAAAAAGACTCTAAAATTGAAATTATAAACCAAGCTGTTCTCTTGGTAACTTGAATTGTATTTTAGCAGGTCGAATTTTCTTTCTCAAAGATGTTTCGCTTTTTTAAAATTGTGTTAGATCTCAATATTCGTTCTTAATACCTGAAGCGAGCATTTAGATAGAGCACTTAATATTGGCGAGCATTTGAACTAGTTTATCTGCGGGCGTCATTGTAGGTCGCCTGACTTCGCGCACGTAACTATAGTAATTAAAGTGTGTTCATCAGAATAGATATAATCGAATGCCCACTTTCCAGCTAATCTACCGGTCGGTACTAAGGGAGCTCATTAATAAATTATCTAATTCTAATCAAATGTGATAACACATTCGTTGCTTCGCACGCGATGCCAGTTTTTGTTCCGATACATTTGCTGATTAAACGAGTGGAAGGAGAACAATTGGAACGTACACACTATATAACGTACACCATAATCATTGGTTTCATAAATAATGAATTTCTATTGTTTACAAAAGGACGAGTCACTAAGAACCGTTATCGATCGGCGGATTAAGTTTTACTTTATTTAGACATTCTCAATCTAATTGTTACATATATAACAGGGCTTCGGAGTCTGTAGACAAAATTCTTAACTCCAATTCCGACTCCAACTCCTCTTTTTTTTATCTCCAACTCCGAATCCGACTCCGACTCTCCAAATTGAAAAAATATGTACTCAAAATAATTAAGAGTTGTAATAAAACTGAATAAATAGTTGAAATATTGTATTAAAGTCTAAGAATATGGAACAGATAACTCTGATACAACAGAACACGACTGTTACTGTCTCACTTTCAGGAAATAGTTAGAAAATACTACTAGCATAACTTTAACTGTTTCTCCTCTACATAGTGCCGAGTGCCGAGGTATATAAATATGTATTATATTACAATACGTCTATACTGTAGATCGAATATTAGCAATTTATTTATGTACATATAAATCTATTAATGATTTATAAACAAAAGAGCCAGAGTTGGAGTCGGAGTCGATATATTTTTTTCCGACTCTGACTCCGACTCCGACTCCGAAGCCCTGATATACAAGCAATGATTGATAATTACCTGGTTTGTCAGCGACAACGGTGACGTTGCTCTCGATCGAGATCGTGGACCACTGTTCAATCTTAAAATCCCAGCAGATCTTTCTGTCGACTGCCCTTCTACCTTTTTCATGCCATTTTCTTTTTCTTTATCCATTTTCTAGATAATTTCTCACCACTAGACAACTTTTCCAACTAATTTTCGATCAATTGCCTCGAACAAAAAGAGCGACCTTCGATTTGCAATCTTCTCTACCGGAAGTTAGTTGCCGGAGATTGCATGGTAATTACTTTTCTTCACCTCCGCCTTATCCAACACTCAATCGATTGCCACAGAGTCATAAATATTTAGCAGGCGTGTTTCTTCAGTAATTACTTAGGCGACCGTCGCTGAACAATTGGATTATTTTAAAATTAAAATAACATACACTGTTCACGAGTCCACAATGACTAACGTTACCGCGTGCAGCATAAAAACTCTAATGTTCCGGCCTTCCCGCGGTCTCGCGATAAAATGGTCGCTACGTTGGTAGTAAACTTCGTTCTTTCAGAATAATGAAGCTCGCATGTGATTAACTTATGGATCATAGCAGATGGTAGCACGCATTCGGTTGCACGCCACTAACAACGGTAAACGTAGCGCAACCTAAACGATATGAATAATCATGGGGATTGGAATTAGGTGTAGCTCGTATGACACAGTTAAACGTGTTCGTAGAAATGTTTACAGATCATTTTATTAATTGGCCGCTGTAGTCGACAACGTTCAATCCATCCAATCAACGTACCAATAAACTTCCATCCCCTTCCTGAAACCGCCAACGTTTTTCATACCGATGAACTCATCACTTAATTAACGTTTCTAAACCTCAACTGCCAGGGTGGAGTGTCGAAGACTCGATGGAATTTTTTAAACCAACGATTAATTGACTTTTTTGCTACAAATCAAATATTGGTTGAACTGGTTGATCTTTCATGTCTTACAAAAATTACCAGAGCGTATTTGTTGTAATGTATGCATGAATCAATGATTAAATCATGGGTAAACAAATTATTTGTTTAATGATTCCCTCCATCGTTGCTTTTATGGATTTATTGTGAATTAATGAAAAAATTTAGAATGTAGAATCCTAAAAGACACGTGGAGATTTCTGAAGAGACCTGAGAGATATTTCTAAATTCACCCCAGCAATTAAAGGTTAACCTTAATTTACACGTCTTAATTATTGTTCGAATGTGCTGCGCAAGGAAGATCTGTATTTATCAATCTTTTAACCGAGCAGATTATGGATTCGTCGTACAATTCCACCTTTTCATGGAATCTGTACAACAAGAATCCATAAGTGCTACATTGAAGTTACGTATATTACAAAAGTACACTTTCTTTTTATACAATGCGTTCGTGTCCTACGGTAATATTAACCTAAATCCAATATACTGTCCACGACACAATGTCCATTATACAACGTGCTTGAAGTTCAGCATTATGTACAAGAATGACGCTTCATGAATGTACACTCGTATTTACCATACGCTGATCACAAACGTTTCTCTCTGCTCTAATGAAAATAAATTCTCCCGGGAGAGCTCCATACATTTTGGCACAATCTTGACAGCTAAAAGAATCACTGGTTTGCATCGTTATCATTCGTCGTAGCACTAGCATCCGTTTCCTCCCTCCAGTCTTACACGTGGTCGCCTAACGATTCGTTTTCTATTCGATCCCTTCGGAAGCTAAAGAAAATCTACAGGAATCTAGATTTGTCCTTAAATATCGCGCAATGGAGTAACCGCGTATGCTAGTAGAAACTAATTAACGTTACAGTGCAAAGAAACCATTGTAAACGAAAATTCGAAAAACCAACATTTCCTCCTACTACATTAAAAACTAACATTCCAAGTCCTATATAAACACCCTACAGCGTTTTCTCGCAACAATTATATTACCCGGTCCTAACTTCGAATAACACGTGCACTCAGGTAGAACGATAGATAAGAATGCGACGATAGCTTAATACAATAAACTCCTTAATTAAGTTCTCTCCAGAGTTACTCAAGAGTGTTCTATTCTTTAGCGTTACAAGCACCAGTAGTCTTCGATTCAAATAAAATACAACCTGAGGGCAAAGTGGTCAACCATCGTGTGCGATCATCTCAATTGGTCAATTTCTTCTCTTAGACTCTCATCTTTCACGGTCAATTTTCTTAAACTGTTCTACCTGAGATATGATATGTAGAGGATATTTGAAATCTTTTTAAAGGCTACTTTTGGAAAGAGACTCTTCACTTGGTCGTGTGCCGAGCCCAAGCGGTACGTTGCACCTCGGACATCAGCTCGCTTCTGGAGGGTAAACGCGCGCTGGTGGTGCGCGAGGGCGGTGGTCCAGGTGTCCTCAATATGGTCGCCAGGTTCTTCTGATTCTGAGGATTTTTATTGTTCGCAGCCTGGTTCGTCGAGTTCTCTTTCACCGCTGACTGCTTGCCCGCTGACTCTGAACGTTTACCCTGAGGCGGGGGATCCAACACGATCGGTGGTATTTCATCATGCAGATTGACTCTATCCTGCTTACTCAGTATCTCCTGGGCCAGGTGAACAGCGTTCCGTTCGCCGGAGCAAGGTAGAGGTTTTATAAACGTCGATTTTAAGTCCTGAGTCTCCAGGTTCATCCCATAATTTTCTGTCTTGTGCGTCATTATAGGCGACGATGAGAAACTGTTTGGCTGGGAGACCCGCAGCGACATGGAGCACGGAGAGAGCTGAGCTGAGTTCTGCAAGAATGATGAACCGACTTTATTTTGTTAATTGAAACAATAATCACTGTACATGCATTCGTATGAAACGTTACAAACATTTCCAGTTTACTCACAGATGGCCTGCTGCTGGGAGGTAGCAGGAGACTAGGACCCATTGCATATGGAGATGGTGTATTGTACGGTGACCTTTGAGACTGATATGGACTTATGTTATGCAACCTCTCCAACAGCTGCGTCTGGAACTGCAGTTGATCGGTGCTACTGTTTGCTTGAATCCCTAGTGTATTCAGGTTCCCAGAGTACAAGGAGTCTGGTGGATAAGAACAGTAGGGGGATGGTGGATCCAGTTCCCATGGTGAACTCTGTCCTCCTGTTCGTTGGCACTGATCATGGAATACAATGTTAGACTATGCTTCCAAATAGGTACTGTACACAACCGGCGTTACAAAACGATATGAATACAAAAGATTATTCATGTATAAACTCCAGATATTTGTACCGTGTTCGACTGTGCAAAACACAGCGATGCAAGGAACTACAGCATGTTTCTGTTACTTTTAATGCGGTACACGGTGTTCCATCTAACTTGAGCACCTTAAAGGGGCGAACATTGTAGTGCACATGAAAATTTGTTCTATTTCTATTCGTTGTTAGTAATGAAAGTTACACGAAGGTCACGATAGAGGTTGTCTTCATATTTTCTCCTTTTGAAACTCAATTTTGTTTTCCCTTTACATTTTTTCTATTATTAATAATAAGAAAGGTGCTCAAGGTGTGCAAGTTACAGACATCTTGTGTAAAAGATTTTTATACAGAAAATGAGTTTGCCATTGGATTTCTACTTAAAGAAATTTGTTTTTGTATCCACAGTTTATACATATATCTTAACTTATCAACCGGGTAATTTTTTTCCACCATGACATAACTCTAAAATTTTGTACAGTGGTATTGTACAGAGTACGATACAGTTATAAATAGTATTAAAAATATTAAATTCGTTTCAAACGTCACATATTGAACGCTCTAGCAAACGAAAGGATTAAATTAACATTCATTGAACGAATAGGAAATACAAATTGAACTAGAGGTACTAGCCAATAGAATTGAGTTTATGTCGCCGGTTGATAAACAGTATATTGGTTTGTAACATAGTTTTCACTCTTGCTTCGACAAGAACAAGGTCTCCGGCTCGAGTTAAGTGGCTTTAGATGACGAAGAAGAGCGTAACACCAGAAACTTATGGTTAGAGAGGGGTGCATAGTAAAGATTCATGGTTAACAACGTTACCTAGCATTTGTTGGTGGCACAAAGTCCAAAGTCCCGTGCGAAGACCTGTTACATAACAGCGTCACACCGGCGCTTAGCACGATTATTGGATTAGCGATTCAGCTTTAATGCCGGCATTAAATTGCTATCTTCCTGTCGGCCAACTTAGGGGCGAAACGTGTCGCGCATAAGCGGTCGAGTTTTCTCGCGTTTCAAAGGCTGCTTACCATCTAGATTCTGTTTAATTGTACCTCGTGTAATGCGATTCAGGCAAATCTTTCTTTTCCCGACCTTGAGTGGAATGAAACACTGTGAGACTGGAGGATTCGTTTTTCTTTTCTTTAGTTTTTAAGTGATCTTAGCAAATGCGATTGTGTTCGAGAACGATCCGATTATGCGTGATCCTACCCACGTGCAACGTAACTAGAACATCAGTCGGATTAGCGGACATTCTTTGGCATACATTTTTAGTCGGGTGGTTTACTTCAGCACAAGAACAATGCAACGCATTCATCCAGCAGAAACGAATATGTCATACGCCAACGAAATCATACATGTAACAGGACGCATTCAAAATCTCGTGTTCACCCTCGTGCACGGTCCAATTTTACACGCAACAATTTTCCAATTTAATGTTTACTATCGTTTAATGGTATTTTTAAGGCTGTGCCGAAATATCAGGTACCTAAGCTTCTGGTGGGGTGGCGTTGAAATCCCGAAAGTTTGTAAATTCGGGTGCCCGAAAAGTTAAAATGCAAAATTAGAGTTTTACTCGTGCGATCATGAACTTTTGGGATCTTCAAACTTGACTTCACCCGACTGCAGCTTCGAGTACAAGAATATTCAAACTTTCAGGCTCGACCCCAATATAAAACAGACCCCAAATATGAAAATTTAATATAAAAAGTTAATTTGGACGTGTTCAAAGTCAAAATCTAAACTTTCATCGTCAATTAAACGACTAAATACAGTTGAAATTATATCGTGTTTGATCTTATTTTAATCAGAAAAATGCCACAAATGTATTGGTGAAAGTTTCATAAAAAAATAAGTAATAATAAAAAAGATTTTATATTGGTATTACATTGTGAGGAGGCCTTTGAACAGTGGAGGGGATATTTCTTTTTTGCAATTATCGTGTCAGGCATTTTTGCGTTTATAGAGGATTTACTGTAATAGGCTTCCGGTACGTAAAGCGTTAAATTTAAACGACACAACTATTGGAACGGTGCACAAGGGTGATGCAAATGAAAAGGTGTGTAAACGTGGTTTGTGTCGACACTGAAATTGCGTGACGTTCTTCGTACCCGGCAAATCTGTGGAGGGTGCAAAACAGAACAGGTGTATGTAAATCGGTTTATTAAGAAATATAAAAAAAAGGCGTCGGTACAAAAGGCGTTACGGTATAAAAAGAAAAGGTAGGACAGTACAAAATACACACTGTTAAACGTTAATCGAAATGCAACGTTCGCATCACACACACGGCTTGCTGGCTGTCGAACACTTGTGTCAGGGTATTCGATAGAGCGTTACCTGGCCGAGGTTCGACAAGTCAGGAACCGTGGTTGTTTGTTGTATCGTTGTTGAACCAGGCATCTGGGACTGCGAGGTGACATGGCCGCTCGAGATACGCTCTTGTTCTCGAAGATGGCCAACCAGCGCTCCTATGTGCTCCAATAACTCTTTGTTTTGCACCAACAACTGATGAGTTCTTGCCTAATGACACAAAACCATTTCACAAAATTAGTCCAGCAATCGAGCTCCTATTTTTCGAAACTTCAGCATTGTGAATGGTTTCTTTAAATGGCGTTCAAGGTCGTGTCAAGGTCATTGTGTAGTATGATCATTGGACTTCGGGTTTTGTGCATTCATGACAAACATGAGGTGCTATTTAAAACCGTGAAAAGTGTATTAATATGTTATTTTCACTGCATCACAATTTTTAGCTTTCTATTTTGCAAAAAAACATTTATATTAATATTTAGTAGCATTTTCGAATTTTTTTCTCAATTCAATGTTTAAAGAATAAGCAGTGAAATCGGAAAATTCAAATAAAAATGTGTACTTCCATTTGAAAAGAACATTGACAGTCTTGAAAAAAACCTTCGCCCGTAATTAACATTTACCACTTCGAACCAATGCTTTTTTAAAGATAATTATTCGTATTGTCAAAGAGTATGATATTCAAGGTGATCGAGATACGTTATTCACTTAATGCATCATTGCTGTTTTTCGCAATTACTGTTTGCCGTTGGCACGCGATGATCGCATGCGACGCGACGTGGGCCTCTTCGTAAAGATTCGATCGCACGTTTTAGAGCACCGTGTAGATTCCGAACTCATACCGACGGTATCGAAAATCCATTAAACAAGTGTCAAGTGTCACTTACTTGAGCTTCGACACGAGCTGCTGTTTCAGCTGCAAGCTGATCCTGAAGCAATCGCGCATGGGCAACGGCGGCTCTGGTTTGTTGACTCTGTTGCTCTAACCGTTCCCGCAACAGTTGTATCTCATGCTTCAGAGCAGTCAATTCGCCCCCAACGAGTAATCCTCCGCAGTCGGAGGTTACCGTGCCCTTTGGAAATAATCAGACAATCATGCGTTTCAAATATTCTTAAACTCACGAAACTGGATGCATCTTCCTTTTATAAATAATTTTACACTGATGGAATTCACAACGGATATATGAACATCAAAAATTGTATACATCAAAATTATCAGCTTATTAAAACAAGAAAAATTGTAGACATACAAATTGTGGGCTTATTGAAGTCTTATTAAAACAAGAAAAACTGTGGGCTTATTGAAGTCTTTGTAAAACAAGATAAATTGTGGCCATAAAAATCGTTGGTTTATTCAAGTCCTATTAAAACAAGAAAAATTGTGGACACGAAAATTGTGGGCACATTGAGGTCTTACTGAACCAAGAAAAATTGTGAACGTAAAAATCGTTGGTTTATTGAAGTCGTATTAAAACAAGAAAAATTGTGGACAGAAAAATTGTTGGTTTTTTGAAGTCCTATTAAAACAAGAAAAATTGTGGACACGAAAATTGTGGGCACATTGAGGTCTTACTAAACCAAGAAAAACTGCGAACATAAAAATTGTTGGCTTACTGAAATATGATCGACCAAGAAAAACGGCGACTAAAATTTTATTGAAAATGGAAAGTCTCGTAACTTACCGATGGCGATTGTCTAATCGGCGAGGTAGACGCGGTGGTCGCTGGGACCTCGTGCGACCTGAGAAGACAGGGAACAGCTGTCTTTTCTGGGACAGTGTCATCCGGATCCCCTAACAGCGATATATCTGAAATATTCAATTCGGTGAACAATCGATAAAGTGGCGTGTGTTCTGCAGTGGTACTGCAAAATGCAAAATTCGTTGGATTGTAACCCGGCTGGCGAATATACCAGTGCGTTAAAATTGATCGTAGCAATATGTAGCCAAAGAACGTTAGAGGGTTAACGACCTAAGAAACGGCTTTCTTTATGGTTAAACAGAAGTCGGGATATTAAACCTTTGTGCACAGAAGACGGCGACGGCTGCGACTGCTCATTCGGTATTTCGTCTTGGTCCTCGTAAACGTCACGGTGGTTCTCCCCGTGGTCTCTCTCCCTCTCCTTGTCCCCTCTTTCCTCCGCGGCGTTGTTTATACTTAATTTATGGCACACCTCGAATGCTTGTCCTACCGTCCTGACCACCCTCATCGCTTGACTCTAACGAAAGCCAACTTTTTCAATCGGACGTACCAGCAAGTACGATATTTCAACGGTGTACATATACAGGGTGCTTTCAAAAAATTAAGAATTTTAAGATTTTTAAGAAAATTAAAAAATTAAGAATTAAATGACATTTTTTGGAACGTAAAATTTGGACAATTTTTTTATTATTACTGTCATGAATATTACGCAATTCTTGTTTATTTCTAGATTTTTCAGCGAGACAAAATTTACTTAATTGTATTTTTAACACTAAACCTACCACGCTCAAATGACTGGTTTTATGTTTTCCAATTATCGAAATTATGAAAATCCATCTATGGAAAATAGTGGAATAAGTTTCCTTGTCCAAGCATCTATTATATCGCAAAATTACAGACGATCTTAATGAATTTAGCGTTGCCATTTTTATAAGGCAATATTTACCAGATACTTTTAATGCTTGGTAAGTTTAGTGTTAAACAAATTCTCCAATTAGATTGTATCGAACAAGTATCTTGTTCGTTTCTCTCGCGGAAGAGGTTCTTTCTTTTTAAAACACCCTGTACAATACATAAATGGTAAGATGAACAAAAGACGTTGTACATTAACTACGGATCTTTGCACATTTATGGACAGTAAAACTAGCTAGATTTTTTAAAATACAAGATTTGATGATGTTTAATACTTTATTAAATTGTAGAGGTATTAACAGACTGCAGATTTATGTGCCAATTAAAAATTGTTTGCGTTATTTCCAAGATGCAGGAGCTACATAGACGTTTATTTCTCTTTTATGACAGTATTTTAAAATCTTTTCTTGTATAATTTCATTGTTTTACATTTGATCTACTCATTTTTGCCACGAAAGTCTACAGTCTAGATACTAGTGATGAAGGAAAATAGTCTTTGTTGAACTTTGTGCTTCTAAATTTTCCTGTCAAAAATCCGTAGTCGTGTGAAATCATCAAATTTCAAGACAAACAATTATGAGCCTATTCCTCACTTCAAATGTATAACTGATGTCCTCATATACATATATACAGAAACATAAAAAATAGTATTGACCATTGGAACAATTACCTTATCCTATATCTTTTATACTCTGCAAAACACAAATAAACGAAGGGGCCACCAATGGGGCTGTTTTCTCTCTCAAGTTGCAAAAGTATTCGTCTGCGTTAGATCAAGATGACTCACTACTGGGATAATTACCCTGCATCTTTTAGACTCTGCAAGAGAGAAGCGAATGAACAAAAGGATCCTTTAAAAAGGGTAGATTCTCCAGTAAATCGGAAGAGTGCTGGTCTGGGTTACGTTAAGATGGCTGACTACTGGGACAATTATTGCATCTTTTACACTCTGCAAGAGAGAAGCGAATGAACGAAAGGGTCCTCTGAGAAGGATAGCTTCTCCAGTAAATCGACAGAATGCTGTTCTGGGTTAAGCTGACTACTGGGACAATTATCTTGGTTCTTTTAGACTCTGCAAGACAGAAGCGCATGAACGAAAGGATCCTCTAAAAAGGGTGAACTCTCTTTCAAGTCGCAAAAATGTTGATCTGGATTAAACTAAGATGACTGACTACTGGGACAATTACCCTGCATCTTTTACACTCTGCAAGACAGAAGCGCATGGACGAAAGGATCCTCTAAGAAGGGTAGCTTCTCCATAAAATCGGAAGAGTGCTGGTCCGGCTGCCTACTAGGACAATTACCCTACATCTTTTACATTCTGCAAGACAGAAGCGCATGAACGAAAGGGTAGATTTAGAACGAAAGGTAGGTTCCTCTAAAAGGGGTAGATTCTCCTTCAAAGCGCAGAAGTGTTGATCCAAGAAAATCCTGCAGGGACCGCAAAAATCGATGCTAGTCCCTCGCGAACGCTAAATATTGAGGCTGGTATTACTTTTTCAGCCGCAATCCGACATCTCGTCCCTCGTTAGTTTCTACCGATGCGAGTTATGTATGTAGCAACGAGCAGGCAAACAAAACGACACGTTGCATTGGAACAAGATAAGCCGGGTGCCGGTTACTGGTTCCCTATCCAAACAGAGCAGCACGCGGAGAAGCTCTCTCGGTCCGGGATCAAACGGACGTTGGCGTAATTTATGGCAACGGCTCGGGGACAGTCTCGCGAATTCTGTGGCTCGTGTGTGTTTCCCATGAATCGGCGAAACGCGTCACATTGACTCAAACATCGCCGGCGACACCTTACCTCCGTAAACAACCCTGGTCTCGACATGGCGCACGAGCTTTACTTCGAGGTTGTTTGATGAGTAAGCAAATTATTAGAGCTACAACAATATTTATTACCCATACGAGGATTAGTGTTGCATTTTAAGACATTACTGAAGAATGTTGGGATAATACGGACTTCAAGACACCGGAGGTGTGGATAATCGAGGCCCTGCTGTACTGGATAAAAATAACAAGAAATCAGCGTTGCAAGACTTCTACAGAAAAATTGATCGTTTCAATTTAGCCTCGTCAAGTGGCACCAATAATTTGATCATTTATAAAAAGAAGGAATGGCTAGAATAATTTGGTCATCCATAAGTATCTTTAGCATGTTGGGATACTGAAGACTTCAGACACTAGAGTTTGGATAATCGAGGACCTACTTCACTTAATGGTAATAACAAGAATAAGGAATGGCACTAATAATTTGATCAGCTATAAAAAGAAGGAATGGTTCAAATAATTTTATCATCTATAAGCATCTTCAGCATGTTGGGATACTACAGACTTCAGACACTAGAGTTTGGATAAATCGAGGTCCTATAGCACTTCATAAAAATAACAAGAATAAGAAATGGCTGCAATAATTTGATCTATAATAATTTCTGCTATAAAAAGGAGGAATGGCTCCAATAAATGAATCACCTATAATCATCTTCAGCATGCTGGGATACTGAAGACTTCAGACACTGGAGGTTCGGATATAATCAAGACCCTACCGATAAAACTAACAAGACTTCCCCTAAAAATTGATCGCTCCAATGTAAACTGGTCAAGTGGCTCCAATAATTTGATCATCTATAAAAAGAACTAATGGCTCCGATAATTTAATCATCTACAAAAAAGAAGGGATAGAAGACGCAGTGTAATAGCAGGAGCAGGGATGAAACGGCCGGTGGTGTAATTTGTCTCGCGAATTCTGCGGTTCGTGCGCATTTTCCCATGAATCGGCGCCGGGCGTCGCGTCGCGTCGCGTCGGCTCAAGCATCGTCGGTGACACCTTACCCCATAAACGATCCCCGTCTCGACATAGCGCACGGGCTTTACCTCGAGCTCCTCGAGGTCATCGTTCTCCTCCTCGAAGGGGTTCTCATCGAAGCTGAAGCCGACGGTGGGCGACGCGCGTGTCAGCTGCAGCGGCGGTGGCCGCGGCTTCGGTTTCGGCTTCGAAAACGGCTTCTTCGACCTCAAGTAGTTCAGAATCTCCGGCTCCTTGAAGGACAGCTTCTTCCGCGGCTTCGGCGTGCTCTCCACAACGGAGGGACTTCCGGGATTTGTTGACGAGGGAACCTCTGCTCCTCCACCCGCCGCTCCCTGCCTGGTCGTCGAATTCTTCAGCATAGCGGGCAGACGTTGAATCCCGTGATTGAGATTTATTAGAGCCACTTCCTCTCACGGAATGCCGTGCACACGCGTCATACCAAAGGCATTTCGGAGCACCGGGCACGGACACGCACGGCACGCGCTCCCGCCCCGCTTTACTGCTCTCTCGTGCTCTTATCTTGCTCGTAGACCGGCTACGAACGATTAGACGAAACTCTATACCTTCGTCAGCTGGGCCACCGTTCCTCAAGCTCTCTACATGCTGGATTGGATGCAGCCCGGCCGAGGAAACGCTGCTGCTGCTGCTACGTTCGCTAATTGCGAGGGATCGTTTACCACCATTCTACTGGGTGCGAAGGAGGACGTATTTAGAGACCAGTGTCTCCGCGCTGTTTGCTCGGCTGCTGCAATGATTACGTGAACCGAAAATTGATTTTTGGGAAGACGGGGCTCTGCGTTGCATTCGCAATTGATTAACACCGTGCGGTCTCGGTGTGACGCTGTGAATTTAATTCTTTGAATGGCATCTTCTCTCTCAAGCTTTCCCTTTTTCTCCACTGTGCATTTTGTCATAATAAGTCGCTAGTAATTTGTCACCACTCCCATTGTTGAATTGTTCGTTTTCTAATTTTCTTAAGAAGTGTTGAAATGGAAAAATCGTTGCGAAATGGTCTGTTTACCGAACACGTGAATTCAATGGTATTGGAGTTCGGATAACAGAAACATCGATTGACTCGACTGACAGAACTTGCTATAATTTTATGAAAGTATGAAAATCTTCCAAAGCTTTAGACTGCGGATCTTTGTGTAAAATGAAAATTGGTTGCATCAATTACAGGCAAGAGAAACCAAGAAGAAATTCTGTTTTTCTTTTAATGTCAAAGACTAATATATATATATATTCATTTCCAAAGAATTGCACACAACATTTTTTTATATCATTGCAATTCAAGATATTTTGGTGGGCCAAACTGTACAATAATAATATTAACAATGTGCAGACAACGGACTTTATGCGCATTGTGGATGCAGAAACTTTTTATTTCGTATAAAGATCCGAAGTCTAACAATAAATAATCGTGTTGTCCCTAGTGTTGTTATACATACATTTGCAATTTGATGTTTCATAAAATACTCTACAGAAATAACAGCAATACGATGTAACTGTTTTAATGTAAACTCGTCAAGTGGCTGTGATGATTTTATCATTAGACTGCGGATTTGATGCATTTCTGGAAAACTGTAAAGGTATTGAAACAATTTGACACTAAACCTACCGAGCCTTGAAAGTAACTGGTACATGTGCCCTTATAAAAATGACAAGATTGATTTTATTTAGACTTTGCGCAGTTCCTCCTATAATACATGCATTTCTTATAAAATCATTTTATTATTTCAATAGTTGTAAACTAATAAATCTGGAACCGGTCATTCTAAACTGTGGTGGTAGGTTTAGTGTTAACGACATTAACGACATTATTACCTTCTTTTTGACTTATAAGAATTTTTGACTTTAGACTTAGAAGAAGAACTACATTATTATCCGACTTATTACGATTGACTTGGCAAACTTTTATTTCGCATAAAGATTCGCAGTCTATCAGCGCTAAGAAAAAGCTAAATGGAAGACGCGATGAAACTGCAGAAGAAGAATCGCGGCGCGCATCGGATGAATCGATATTCGCACAGTGTTCTCGGTCGAATCCAATTATAAACAGCCGGCCGGTGGACCCGAACTGGCAGACTACCCGATAAATCTTGCTCGGTTTAGATGCCACTACAGCGCCGTTGTCGTTTCACGGCTCGACCAGCGTCGCAACGACTACGAATCGTTTATTTGCACCGAAAAGCATCCGCGAGGATCCGTCGAAGCGGTGTTTGCAACGCGTCTCTCGACGCCGACGGGGAATTAATCTCGTACACGCGTAAATCTTCGGGTTCGAGTACCGCGCGAGCTTCGATCATCGGTTCCCTCGGTTTCTGGAGAGGGAATTGTTGTCCAAGCATTCCGGTTTCCACGGTATCCGCAAGGCAAGCAGACACGCGAAACACATCGGACCCGGGAACACAAACAACGGTTTATTTTCTAAAATAACACGCGGCAAGAGCAACGAGTTCACAGAATCCGCAATTTATTATCGGCCACGCTAGTATTTCTTGCGGACTGTACCACGGGATTAGGATCAGTCGCCATTTTACACCGCAGAGAAAAAGGAGCAGCGCGTTTCGCTGCCACGATTTGTGCACTCGTTAAACCGCTTCTTTTTTTCACTTGTATTTATCTTTCTCCCCTGTTTTCGACGCTTTGACGCAACACGGCCGAGACTTCTTTCTGTAAACGTCGACCTGTGTCACGCGAATGTCGTGTCGCTGCTCCCGATCCTGACGCTGGGAATTGCTGGCTTGGCCAGGTGGCTTCGCCGGTTCTTCTCGATGCAGTGGTACTTTTTATTCATAAAAGAGAGACCCTTCTCCAGCGAGAAATAAAGAGAATGCATGAAACATCGGAGAAAGTTGTACACAACGCAATGACTGTTCCCGGAATTTCAATTGTTCAAAGAGAACTTTACAAAATGATAACTTTTTCCTCGTTGCATACTGATAATTTCATCGAAACCGATTGACACGGAAAGAACGACACGCATCGAAAGATGTATGATTCTGTGGATTTTAAGCAGAAACTGATACGATTTTCACCATTTTTAATCGCTTGTAGGTCGTGTGTACGTTAATCGATTTCGACGAAATTTTCAGCATGTGTGTAACTACTATAGATGTACAAAACATAATTTTAAATTTTCTTTAAGGGCTCAAATAAAAAAGTATTAAAAAATGCCTTTTTTATTTTTGCATGTAATCTTGTAAATTATTATTTTTGGAAAATCTTTTGGTTCATATCATTTTGTAAACCAATGCCTCTAATTGATTATAAAAAATCAGGTCGTTTGATACAATTATAAAAAAATCATTCTATTTTGAAGAGCGGACGAACACTTTTTACACCCACTGTAGGCGTACAATAGGTATAAAGTTTCTTCTTTTTTACGAAATTAAGAATTACAAGTTTTAATCACTGAAATCGTAGGGCAAGGGATTAAGCAACAAGTGACTCGGCCGATTTCACAATCGGCAGAAATTGGCGCGGTCCTTGAAGCATTAAGAAAATCAAAACCGCGATTTTTTACGGAAAAATGGGACACACGTCACTGACCTGACATCGTAAATATCGGACGGTAAACACACTAAACACGTTTCGTCAGCGGCCGTGTATTTTTACACGAGGTGAGAACGAAGTGCAATCCAAGGGGATTCGAGAAAGAAATCGGATTCGCGGGCAAGGATAATCTCTCGGCAAACAGCCTGATCGAACACCGCGCGCCGGTTTATTTGTCCGGTGGATAGATCGTTACGTTTCAATAAGCTCGAGCACGCGAACACTATTCTTTTTTCGCTTGTGATCTTTGGCCGCGTTGCCCGGCCGCCTCACAACTCTTCGTGGCCTTCGATCATAGTTTCGCTGTTTTCTGCAGAATAGAATTGTTCTCTATCTTCGATTATACGTAGAGACGTTTCTCTCTTAATCGGACACACGTGATTTTCTGTACTTCTCTTTAACAGCAAGAACAGTAAGTAAAAAATCAAAAAATTGAAACGTCTCACAGTGGGGTATTTGGACCAAAAAGGCGGAAAAAATTAATTTAGCGTTATTTATGGGCTCAAAGTCATAATATAGTAGGTCGTTGAGTTCGTCTTAACGTCAGCTACAACATTATGAAATCAAAAATGAATTCTAACATTTAAAAAATCAAAATGATTTTTATTTTGTGTAGAAAAAGTTTTTTTCGAAATTTAATGTTTTATTTTTTATTATTACAAAGTCGACTATAATGGTCTTTTTACTGAATTTTTTATATAAACGACGCCCTCAAATTAAAAAAAAATTATTAGAATACAAAATATAAATGATTATATATTAAATAGTTCGAATAAATGCGAAATTTAAGTAAAAATTTACTATAAAAGTGTGCAGAGTTAATTCCGCTAGTGTAAAAGCTGAAACTACTACTAGAGATTTAAATTAATTGATTATCAAATGGATGTGGAATTATTATCGATCCAGAATTGACAGATTCAAGTGTAATGTTCCGTGAGGTAAATTAATTGATTATGTCAAATAGGAGTTTATAATTATCCCCTCGAAACGAGAAAGTCGGCTGGAGTATTTCCGATCGAACCTCCGATGACTCCGATCTCGTGCCAGTGAATCCTCCGTCATTCATAATGAATCTCGAACTTGACCCAAGACGGCGGTCATTAGTGATAACGATGGGGGTAGTACGTTGCTTTGATTAGACAAGCGTGCGTAACACGAGTGAGCACGCTCGCCTGTGATTAAGTACGTACGGTGTGATAACACGCGTACCTCACGTTCGAGTGCACGCGATCTCGTTCACAAACGCTCTTCCAGTTCCAACGAGCGCGTGCGCGCATTCGCTTCGCAATTATTCCAATCGCGGACGAATCCGTTCTACAGCCTGATCCACAGACTGCAGGCGTTTCGTCAAAGAATATAATCTCGTTTGCAAAAATTGATGTACGAAAGAATTATACGAAATGAACATTTTCATTCCTGGAGCGTCTAAATGTGAAACGTAGAAGATTCGTATGTCATCCAAAAGTATTAACATTTTTATTCATTTTCATTATGAGGAATATTCTAATTGTCAAAAGAAATTCTTTACTTTGTTTTTTTATACAAGGAACAGTGAAAATGGAGATGCCAATGTAAGAATAGAAGTTTGGTGTATTATCCAAAAGTACTAACATTTTTTATTCGTTTTCACTATGAGGAATATTCTGATTGTTCAAAGAAAATTTCCCTTACTTTGTTTTGTATATAATGGACAATTAAAAACAGAAGGAAACTCGTATATGAATATATTTAATAATAAAAATTCACCGAGATGTGACTGAGATCATTTTTGGAGAAAATTGAAACCCTCTGCATTGTTTTATATTTTATATCGTACAAAGAAAATTGGATTAATTTTATGTGTGGCGTTCTTTAAACAAGACTGCGGAAAAATTTCATTCTTACTATAATAACAATAATAAATTGAATATATATATATATATATATCGATATATTCTGAAATCATTTTAACCTCTTCACTGTTTTAAAATTTACCAATTAATTTTCGTCATCCATGCATAAAATCCGCAGTCTATAATTATTATTATCGCATCTTTCCTGATGTTTTGCAAGAGGCTATATTCTATTTAATAGAATATTGTAATCATAAAGGCTACTGCCTACTTGTCGATATAGTAACTCTCAATAGCTTTCGCACTTGGTTTTCCGAATTTAGCTCTCATTAGCCAATTAAAAAAATTCTGTCAGTCGATTCCTGTTAATGATCGCACGCTCAACGCACGTAACAGTACCATCCCGAATTTTGCGTCGAACGTGTTCGGCGCGGGCAGCGTGTGAGTGGTTTTCAAAATATTGTTTGCGTCATTCGCGTCGGTGATCCTCCAGGTATTTCGAGCATCGTATTATTTCAGCTAGGCAGTAACGGAAACGGAATCGCGGGGAATCAAGTTGTTCCTCGGAACAGCACGTTTCCCCGTGGGCACTCTCGCGAATATTCGACCGAGTAGGCTGCCTACAGTAGCAACCCGTGACCGTAACCACTCGCGAATCAGTCGAACTCTCGGCGTTCGAACATTCGTTTCGATTCCGCCTGGATTATCGGAGGCGCGAGCTCAAAATTGTATACCCCAGTCCGCGACTTTTAATCAAAACGAAATCGATACGTCACTTACCAAATTGGTTAACGTAATCACGAGAGTCGTATAAACGACGAGTACAAACGAAAAATCCCGATGAAACCGAGCGACCAATTTTTTGTAATTGTACACATCGATTTCATAAAAAATACAGCAACGATCACAACGGGGCGAGATAAGAGCACGAACGGAGAAGATCCACAGATCGACGACACTGACAAATTCGATTCGACACCGAAATCTTGTCCCCACATCGATCACTCGGAACTGGCGTTCCTCATCCGGCGTTTAGTCTTCCCGAAATACATTGAAAGCAACCAACCGGCCGATCAATTAATCACTTTTTCACTGGCGAATACCGAGGCACCTAAGAAACCCGACCACCAACGTGCTACACGGCGGTACAAGAGTACCGCCATAAATTCTGCATCAATCTCTCTCTCTCTCTCGAATTATTTTTGTACTTCTTCCGATTGCACCGATGTACCCCTCCCGGTCGGTCTCGAATTCTTCGCCGCGGTCGCAATTCTCCCGGTTACTTTCAATGAAATCCATCTAGCCAATTATTTTCAAGTTTACGCAGTCCTCCGTCTTCGTTAGCACGCTTTACGAGTGCACACCCATAACCATCCGCCGCCGTGTTTGTTTTTATCCCGGCCTCGGACGCTGCTGCCCCGGAACTTTTCCCGCACGAGTCGTTCATATTCCCGCGAACCCCTCGCACAACTTCCCCAATCTCCCGCTATCTTCCCCCCCGGCAGTCTCAAACCTAACTCTGCCCGATCGAGCCTCGAGTCGCACTCAATTCGCCGGTCCCGTCATCTCCGGCGATATTTCCCGACTTTCCTTCCATATCACCGTCCCCCGCAAACTAGTTCAATCTTTCTTCCGCGGGGCCAATCTCTGCAGCTCCTCCGCTTCCGGTTCCAGCAAATCCTGGCCGCGTTCCGATCTTCTTTCAATTCCGGTTGGAGAACTCCTCGAACTCCCCGCGAAGTTTCCACGGTCTGCGGACTTTCTAACAGCTTCTTCAAGTTCTTCGAATTCGCAAATGTTTCTTCGGGCCGTTCTTCTCGGGGTGCTCGAACTTTGTCCGTTCTTTGACGGGAGTGCTCGCGATGCGTCGACGGAGACTGCGGGAGGAAAGAGGGAATGGGACAGATAGAGAGGAGACGGGGGACGGATCACAGGTGAAAACGTCGCGTGGACAACCGAGGGACCGGTGTAGATGAAGAGGACAGGCCGCGTATTCTCGAAATACTCGAAAACGTTCGAGTATTTCGACGCGGCGGACAGGTGGAGGAGAACTAAGCGGCGCTCGGTCCCCGCGGATGCTGTTCGAGCGATAGCAGAGCGCCGGCGGAGAGGTCGAACCAGAAGCGGCGTCCACGCCACCCGCTCTCTCTCTCTCTCTCCCTCTCTCTCGCGCGCATCTCGCCGCTGCCTGGATTTTTCCTCCGGTTTATTTATAAGCGCATTAATATTCCCGCTTTCGAGCCGCTCAATGGCATTTCCGTGGCGTCCGATCCCTGATACCACCCTGCCCCTCTTGTTCGAATGTATTCTTGTGAGATCAAGCTGTTTCTTCGGCACACGCCCGTCCGGGAAAGGAAGCAACGTGCTCGGGAAAACGGTATTGCAACGTCTGTGGAAACTTCGGCACCGAAACGTCATTTATATGTGCAAGCACTTTTCCTTGATCTCTTACCGGTTCCGTTAAATGCAGAATGTAGAATTGTTCAAACATTTCGTTTAAATACTTATATATTAAATTAGGGACTTCGATAAGTATCTCGGAACTTTTCCCGATTTTTACAGCCCGGAATAATCAAAATTTGGACCCGGGAACAGGGAGTATAATTTTTAAAAATCATAATGCCGGTTAACCCTTTGCCGTACCTTTTCTTTCACAGTTACAGTGAGTAGAACGTCTTTATGCAGAAAAATGTCGCAGAAGGGAAAAGAAATTGTATATTTCTTTAATGCTTAAATATTGATTACAAACAATTTTATTTCGTCTTTTATTTAGACTTTGTTAAAAACCTTCCTCACGAGTCTGTCTCGACAAAGTACGGCAAGGGGTTAATTAGTTCTGTATGAAATTTTGATTAGTATTTCGGCGACACTTTTCCGAGTAAAATGATACCAAACACGAAACAGGTTGAATCATGTTTGCTTGTTTAATCTATGATAGAATGAAACCTCGATTATCCGAACTAATCGGTGGGACGTGAAGCACTATTTAGTATCTTCAAATTAGCAAAGTACTAGAAGCAATGGGTATTGGAAAAACAAATATTATTTTTCAGTCAGCAAAATATATTTTTCCCTTCAATTTGTGCAGAATTTCATTTCACATCAACAAATACATGAAATTGTACAACGATAAAAAAACAACAATCTGTAGGATTTTACAAAAAGTGGGTGAACTTTCAAAATTCGTTAACACTAAACAATGTCTTCCAATTATTGAAATTAAGAAGTTGCTTACAAGGCAATTGATTCGACAAATTTCTTACCCAAGCATATGCTCTGTATATACAGAGTGAGTCGCCTAACGTTGCCACCTAAAATATCTTTGTTGTTTCTAAAGATACGTCAAATGTCTAAAGGACAAAGTTGAATGGTTCAGTGGTGCTCACACGATACCAAAAATATTTTTGTTTTTATGTGATTGTTTTCAGAGATAACAAGGTCACCTTCATTTTTTTAAATTGGAAGCACCCTTTTTTGAACACCTACAATGATAGTCCCTTTCATTAGGAATTCAGTGACTATAATTATCCATACACGTATAAACTTTCTAAGTAGCTCCTTGTTTATATAACAGACACAGAACATTTTGCATTAACCATTAAAAATTGGCAGTCTACTCGTTAATCACTCACTAATTTTCGAATCCCCTTATTTGTAGACTTCATACTTAGGCTTTAAAAACAACAAAGATATTTGAGGTGGCAACGTTAGGTGACTTACCCTGTAGTGTGATAAATAGACTGCGGATTTTATGCATTTATTATAAAAATGGGTACGTACAATTTAATAGAGTGGAGGTATTGAAAAGATTTAACGAAATCAGTTTATTAGTTTCAGCTGAATAAGAAAATCAAACTTAATAGCAATTTTTGATTCGGCTCCTGTGTCTTGCAATCAACGCAAACATTTTTTATTTTGCATAAACACCCGCAGTCTAGTGATCAAAATTGCGCAAAATCTGAATAAATAGAGCCTCGTAATTTTTGTAAGCTGAAACATTTTAATCACTTTTCGTGCTCGGCAGGTGTAATGTTAACTGTAAATATTATATCACTGTCACCGTTGGTAACACAAAGAAAACTTGTTTCCTTGAAAGGGATCGTTCTCGTAACAGGTAAGAATTTCGTTGAAGAAATCTTTTGGCGAGGAGAAACCCTGTTAGCACAGAGTAAAGGGGCGCAGTGAAATAGGAACGAGAATAACCGGTCAAATGGGGTAGAACATTGGCGGCGGGCAAACGTTGTCGGAGCAGGTAAAGTTGAGTTACTTGAGAAGAAATATAGAAGTCGGGAGGGAGGGAGAAGTACAAACAACGGAACGGCTAATATTACTGAACGTTGTTACGGGGATGAAAGGGAAGACGGAAAAAGGGACAACAGCAGATTCATTGCAGCGTGTTCTCGGAGTCACGTCGCGATTGCAGCGCGCAAGAACGGGTAAGACACGAGTACGCCGGAAGAATCCCTCGACCGAATTACCGGCGCTCGTCCCGCTGAAGGATACTTCAAATGGGAGCGGCGGAACGCGAGGAACGAATTTCAGGCGTCGCTTTCCGCGTTCTGAAAGCTCAGCTTGTTGTGCCCGGTACTTTCAGCTCTCAAACCGTTCTTGTTACAACACACGGAACGAAACGACGAATAGAGGTGCAGAAAAGAAGACGTACTTGCTGGCATCAAATGTCACTGACGAGTATACTCGACACGCTTAAAGACGCTTCTCAATGACCAGTGAACTTTCCCTTTCCCGTCCCACACAGTCTTCAGATATCGAATTAACTCGGTTTTGCTACTTAGGTAAAGCCAATGACGAGTTAACTCGTCATTGGAATTTTTCATCGTCTCTTATTAATAGGCAGCGGATCTCTATGCAAATTAAAAATTTTCTACTCGATTTGCAATCAACTGGAGTGAAATAAATATTCATTTTCTTTCTTAGTATGATTACAGGTCGAAAATAATATAACAGTGGTTTCAAATTCTTCTAATGTTTTCACTATTTCGAGTTACACCTACTCATTTTCGTCATAAATGCATAAAACCCGCTGTCTACTAATTAACTAGTTATATCTGTTACGCGTTGTTCTTACAAATGGCCCAATGCTTCGTGACGAATTAACTCGTCCTATCTTCTGCAACGCTTAAATGGCGAGTTAATTCGTTTGACTTCCTGTGAACTTTCATTGACGAGGTAAATCGTCTTAGTTTCTACCTAGTAATTTTCTCAGGGACGAGTTAACTCGTCCTAGTTTAGCGAAGTTCTTTAAGAATCGATTAACCTGCTGTACCTTCTACAATATTTTTATCCATGAAATTTCGTTCGAAAGTTCATTTCATTTTCTGCATTGCTTTCATTGACGAGTTAACTCGTTTGTACACTCTGCTGCGAAGTAGCTTTTTCAATGATACTTTCCAGTAAACTTCACTTCTATAATATTTTAAATCAACTCGTTTTACTGGTCTCTATTTTACGAATAACAATATAAAATAACAGTAACAAATGGACGTGTAGAAACAAGATTTAAGGCAGCCGAGAGCTAGTTAAACATTTATGGATTTATATCCACTAGTTTCTATAAATATTGTATGAATCTGTCGAGACGTAACTATACTGCAAAGGCTATACTATCAAGGACTATAATAATAGTAATTCATAACTTTTAGAAATGACAATTATTTTTGGTACAAATTCATCAATTTTCTCTTTTCAGAAACGTTTGATATCTTTCCCCTAATTTGTTGATTGAAAGTGCACAGTAAAAATGTAAATATACATAGAGTATCATCCTAAGATTTTTCGTACAAACATTTTCGACAAACCTGTGATTAAATCTGCGACGTAATCTCTTCAATTTTAGGCAAGATTGCCAATTGAAATTATATCGAGCAAGCTTATTCACTTGACAAAAGGACAAGAGACTTCCGACAAGTAAATCTCGCGGGTGAAGCTTAATTCATTCCGAGAATTGTATATTTTTAGCGGGAACGTGTTTCGACTTGAAAGCCAAATCACTTCGGGGCTCGAACAACGACGTTTGTTTATCGAACGACAAATTATACAACCGCAACCTTCTTTGATGTGCAACTTGGACGCCACATAACCGTAAAGTGTACTGTTTCTCGTGAAACCAAGCCTCGATGCGCGTAGAACAATTTTTAACCCTTAGCACCCGAGTGGTGACTCTGAGTCACCACTAAAAATTGCCGTACCATTATTCAAAATATTGTTTACATTATTAAATATGTTGATATCAAACAAATTACTGAAAATTTAAATATTTTATGAGGTATTATATCAATTGCAAATCCATAAAATGAAAAGATTCTAGACCGGAAGAAATGTTTGATTTTCGACTCAAAATAGCTCCGACTGCAAAAGGATAAATTAGAATCGCGGACATTTGTACCCCGAGGAATACAAATTTCCGATCGCATACTTTCGCGAACGATGACAAACGACGCTGTAAAAAAGTCCAAAATATTTGTCGATCCCCGAATGACGAAGAGTGGCGTGACGGCAGGCTGAGGTCGTAAAAAGAATTTTTAAAAAGAAACTTCGAAATTCTGCTCCTCGGGTAGGCGAACATTTTTTTCAGAATTAGGAGCAAGCACGAAGTAATTTAAAACGAGTAATTTAAAACAGTAAAAATATTAACAAAATTTAAGAATGTCGATACCATTGTCTTCGATTTATCAAGATTTTTAAAGAAGAAAATTTATATGGTTATTGTTTCTTGCAATTGATGTCAACAATTTTGATTTTACATAAAGCATTTACATAAGCATTTAAATAGATCATTTTTACTTGCGAACCTTACTCATATGAGATATAAAAATTACAAGTATAATTTATATGAAAATTGTTTAGTACTCTCGTAAATAGGATTTACACATTTATGATAGAAACGAATAATTTAAAATAGTAAAAATTTAACAAAAGAATGTCGATACATTGTCTTCGATTTATCAAGATTGTTAAAGAAGAAAATTTATATGGTTATTGTTTCTTACAATTGATGCCAACAATTTTGATTTTACATAAATATCCGCAGCCTAAAAAATGACAAATCGAGTTCACAGTTTAAGCATTTAAATAGATTATTTTTATAGCTAGCCTTACTCATATCAGATATAAAAATCACAAGTATAATTTATATGAATTGTCTAGTAAAATATTGACCTATAATATCACAGAAATAAGTGCTCGATGAAATCGTAGCAAAAGCGAAAGGAACCGGTAGCTCGTCCAGGCAAGCGGTCGTCAAAAAGTCTCCAGAAATAATAATTCTGTCGATTCGAAATACATATGAACGTTCCTGAAAATATTTTAAGAGGCTAATATACTGGCTAGACGCGTTCAACGATCCATGGCCGGCAGACTGGCCGAGAATTGTTGCTACACAAAATATTTTTAAATGTAGCTTATTACCCATCTTCTGCAAACTGACTGTATAAGTTAAAATTAACGTCTTGACAACACGCGTGACGCACAACTGCGTCAAATCGGGGCAACCTGGACGGTTACGAGTGATACGATACCGCGTCGAATATAAACGATCCCCATCTGTGTTCAACAACGTTCTGAAACGAGCAAAATGTTCGACCAGAGAGCCCTGCTAAATTTGTTTAAATCGCCGTTTATTTAGATCAAGTAAGCATCACAAAACAGAAATTGTATTACCAGTTCTATTACGTTATTACTTTACACTAAACCTACCGAGCCTTAAAAGTAACGGGCACATTTTCCCTTATAAAAATAACAAGATTGATTTTATTCATATCGATTTAATTAAACCTACCGAGCCTTAAAAGTAACTAGTACATTTTCTCTTATAAAAATGACAAGATTGATTTTATTTAAACTTTGTGCTGTTCCTATTGTAACACGTGCTCTACCAAAGACATCTATGCAACCATTTCTTATCAAATCATTTTTATAATTTCAATAATTGTGAAATAATGTGTACATAAAATTTTGTGTTAAATATCCTCCAGGAAAGGGGGAACAACGTTGTAGAAGGGGAAGAGGTAGAATGGGAGACAAGTCTTAATTTAATACATAGTGGCAACGTCTAGAATCAAGCAATTCCTTACGACGCGATACTAAAGAACAAATGAACATCGTGAAATAAGAAAATTGCAGGGCACTATAAGAAAGGTTCAACTCAGTACCATCGTAACTTTATAGACTACTAGTATGTCCGTAAAAAATCTAAGGACTTTCGGAACATACCGTGTGGAAAACTGAGACAAAATCTTCTAGGACAAAAGACAGCAACAGAGTAATTATTTAACAAAGCATATCACGTTCGGGAATGATATGATAACAGTTTGCTGTAATATCTCTAATCATTTGAACGAAACCGTGAAAGAAATGAAGAATACGTTCTCGAACCTCGCAAAGATAATCGTTCTGCTCGGCTTGAAATTCAAATGAAAACGGTGATAAACGTTTAATGTTCTCGCGATTGGCCAGCTAATTGCTGTCAACGTTGTTACCCGGCATCTCGAGACACTCGGCACAATAAAAGGAACAAGATCCGTCGTCGCAACGGTCCACATTTCTGATAAGACGGTCGCACGAATTTCTCGTTCGTCGCGATGGTTCTCGGTTTGGAATGGCCACGATAAAGCGGCCGGCCGTTCCGGAACATAAATTTGTAATGTCGTGTTTTCGTTTTATCGTCCTCCGTCGCCATCAGTCTGCGACAGAGGAATTCGCGGGGCGCGGGCACCGAAGAATGAGGAACCGCCGGTCCATTAACTCATCTGTCCGCGGATAAATTTTCACCGGAAGATGACCGGAATTCCTGTTATTCTCCAGCACGTAAATATTCCGCTGACAGATTGTCTGGGAGCAATAAAACAGTTCGTGCTCGTCATTACGTTGCGGAAAAAGAAACGATGCATTGGTCAGCTGCTTGCGAGACGAATTCAATTTAGTGAATAGATCCTTACGGATTTACCTTACTCGTCGCACAGAACTCCTGGCTAAAAATGAACAATGAATTTTTAAGATAATACACTCAGCGAATCAAATTTAGTCGGCATCTCTGTGGGGTACAAAAATTTCATCTATGTACATATTTGATTCACAACAGCGACGATATTATTCGGAAAAATTTACTCATTATTCACAGGAATACTTTATTTTAATCCAGTTGCTTGGTGCGGCACGTTTTCCCCTTATCCGGTCAACTTTATCTTTTGCAGGAATTATTTTCTTACCCAATGGCACAATTTTAGGGGGCGTCGTGAAAAAAATCTCGCAAAAATAATTTCACACTGTATAGTTGAGGTCCACCCTAATGAGGCACGACTTTCCGACGTCCGATTGCTCTAAAACTTTGGATATATCATTTTTTTCATGATAAGGAACAATATGGGGGGGAGCCGAAAATCTCGCAAAAAAATTTCACCAGGTATAGCTAAGGACCACCCTACTGTTGAAATATAGCTCGAAGCCTTTGGCTGGTTCACAGTTCAAATGAAAACGAAAGAGGAAAAAGAATGATTTCCCATGTCCCAAGTCCGGACCACACGATTTGTGTGCACGATGAAGCTGCCGCGTCTCAGAGCCCGGATCGGTGGCCGCGATATTTTGTTTCAAAACAGGTGAACTTTCGCGAAAGTGATTCTTTGGTTGAAAATACAAGGTTACGCAACAGTCTAGCCGCGCGAATTTTGTTACGGAATTCCGGCGACTCTTTTACGAGTCATATTGTGTCCGGGCTCGTGAAATGTAACTCTTTCGCGCAGCCGAATTGCGAATAAAAAGAGATACGCGACAGGTTGTTTTAAACATGCCGCGTGCACGGAGTGGAGTTTGCGATTAGAATAGACCGCATGCTCTTTTTGGTTGCACTGGAAAGAAAACAAGGTCCAAACAGATTTGATCAGAAACCGTCGAGGAGAACACTTTGTTTGATGAGATTCATGTTGCGTACTATTTTATTAGTATTTTCTGATATCTTCTGATTTATTTTTACATTGCCCTCAACCTCCCTTTGTCAGTTTCGCGTGATTTTTACTGTTTCTTGGTGTACGTTTTACATGTGAACAGTGTTTTTATTATTTATTTGTGAACGACGTGAACAATCGTATTCTTTTTTTTATCTTGAAAGTATGAGGGTGGAATTTTAGTGGTTTCTGCTTCCATTCTAACCTACTATAGACTTTCTACTGCTGTCAGAATATGACAAAAAAATAAAGTTGGAAAAATTGGGGACAGGTGCAATTGAGAAAATCCATCCACTAATATATACCATCTTCTAAAGGTAAGACATTTATCAAATAAATTTATTTTACATTTTCAAAATAGTAGATATGTTAGATTGAAAAAAGCAGAAATAAAATAAGAAAAAATTGGAATTTTAAAGCATCCCGAAATCTTCTTAGAACCCATGGCTATCAAATAAATTTATTTTACATTTTCAAAATACATAGTAGATACGTTAGATTGAAAAAAGCAGAAATAAAATAAGAAAAAATTGGAATTTTAAAGCATCCCCACATCTTCTTAGAACCCATGGCCACACATAGAGGAAACTATGAGGAACCTATAGATTATGATAATAACAAAATAAGAATATTGTATCACGTGCAAGATTATAATTTAACAGAGCAGGAAACGTGAGATTGCACTAATAAATTTTATCAAATTCATATTGTCCATGTAGGAGTGATTCAGTTTTCCTTAATAAAAGTGAAATACAAAAGAAGAATGAGAATGCTTGATGGTTATTCACGAGTGCAGCGACCATAAATGTGCATAAAGAGCAACAGTCAGCCGGTAACAAACATCTTCTTAGAAACCAAACGATACCGATCGCCTCCGTGGCGCAATTGGCTAGCGCGTTCGGCTGTTAACCGAAAGGTTGGTGGTTCAAGCCCACCCGGGGGCGAATTAGTTTTTTTTTCCAAATGCTTTCGAAAGTCAAACGAAACAGCAACCGTTCTTGTTTGCTCCAGTAACATGTTCTCTCGACACCGGGTTAGGTGCCGATCGTAACGTCGCGTCGTTACCTTTGATTTAAAATTTTTGAAAAAATAGATTCGCCCCCGGGTGGGCTCGAACCACCAACCTTTCGGTTAACAGCCGAACGCGCTAGCCGTTTGCGCCACGGAGGCGTCTGCGGCTCCCTCTTTTCTTAAATGTTCGAATCTCCTGTGCGACATTTATTCCCGCACAGTATAATTTATGTATCGCGATAAAATCTCCGTAAACACAGGTGTATCGCTTCAAACCCGCAGACAAGGTGCTCTGCTTTCTTATAAAGTTCGTTGCATCTGTACCACATTGTTTATTAAATAGTGACGTAAAACACTGTTTGTATTAATCCAAAGAATTCTTGTCAACCTGTTTATCTTTCTTATAAATTTGTACAGAGACGTTGTAAGAAATTAATTCTTGTTAAAATGCTTTATTTTTAATTGAGAATGACGAGTCAACTGGTAATAACGAGATTAAGGGGGTATACTCGTTTCCAGGGTTAGATGGAAATGGTCATAATTGCAGTGTTTCACAATTTTCAGCCTATAACTGAAATAAATCTAAGGATTGTTGCATCATTCAATGACTGTAACTTTTCTCCGCAACTACTGATTTTTATGAAATCTTCAGCATACGTATAATTGACACAGATCTACAAAACGTATTTTTTAATTTTCAATATGTCCAATATGTTCAATTTTCAATATATCACATTAAAAAGTTGTAAAATGCAACTTCTAGTATTTTCTATACAAATCCGACTAATTGCAATTTTTTAAAAAATCTCTTTCGACAATTTGTAGTAAATTAATTGGTCTGACTTCTCAAAAAAGTTGAAATCGTATAGTCCAATATTAAAAAAGCTATCGTTTTTTTTTTTAGAGCGTCCGAATATTAATGGGAGTCACTGTAGCTGTCGCAGCTTTATGAAAATTTCTACATGCGTTCCGAATAATGCAAATGACGCTGCCGAATAACACAAATTATGCCTCGTATACGGAAGAATAGGACTTTTGATTATCGAGAAATGAGAACGCGCATTCCGCACCCTAGCAATCCTGGAAAAGCGAGTCTAGCCCCTTAAAATAAAAAGTATTCTAGTGAATCAGGAATCTTTGTCTTCTTGCACCTCGCAGATGGCGACTAAATTTGATTCGCTCAAAGTATTATCTTAAAAATTCACTGGTACGTTTTGCAGGGAATTGTGCTTGAAGGTGACCAGTCGAGTAAAGACAGAGCACACGCGCAAGAAATCGAGAAATGGGGGACCGCCATCATGACAGAAAAGTGGACACAAGCAAAAATGAATAAGAGGTATACGTGTGGAGAAAAGGAGAAAGGGACACGTGGTTATTTATAGGGTTACAATAGCGAGAGTTGATAAAATGCCAGGCGACAGACTGGGCTGCGTGAATTACTGCGGGCGCACGCACGTGCGCGACATAATATTACGGCTTAATAATCGCACAGAACCGCGACGAAACGGAATTAACGCATTGTGAGAGACACCTACTTGAAGGCGTTTGTCTCTCTCCAGTCGAGACTGCGTAGAAGCAATTTCGTTCGATATTTATATTCTTAGAAAGCAGATTGTAGCTAATTCCATGGAACACTTAGGAGGATGTGTTCAGACTACACTTTAAGTCTTTTTATACTTTTATGGAACTTTGTAGATTTATTTATTGTGTATACGTTCAAGGAACGTTCGGGGATGTTTATACATTGTTATTATCAGAATTGTAGTAATTATTCACCGAAGACCCTATTTCTTAGACGCGATGCAGCGACGTAGAGTGAGCTTAGTGTAGAATTTGACGAAAATAGAAAATTTGTAACGGTAGCAATGTAAAAAAATTCAGGAATATAACTTAAATGTGTACGAACAAGTCTATGAAGTTTCATAAAGATATATTATTTAGTTTAGCAGACAAAAATTCATGTTTCTAACTAAGGTAGAGAAATAGAGAAACTCCATTAACATTTTGACTACCCACAGAGTTGGGCAAAAATTTCGAATAAAGTGGGTTTACAACCAACTTTGAAATATCCCACTTCATTCGAAATTTTTATTTAAATAAAATTTTTGCCCAACTCTGGCTACCTAGCCCTTTCTCTGAGTTCTTCCCCTAGATACCATCTATGCATTTTTCCAATAGCCAACTGTTTCCTGTGTTTCTTATTAAAGTTTATGATTACAAGACAGATATCATCAGTCCAGATAGTTTGTACTGAGTACAGGCTGAATAAATATTCATTTTCTAGTTAACTTATATATTACTAAATAATTTACATCTACAGCTGAAGAAATAGAAAATAATTGTATGGAATAGTCTCAACAAAATATTTTCGAAATGCTCTAGCAATCTCTGCTTGAAACTTGATGAATTTATGGTAGCAACAGGTGCACAAGGAGGACTTACCTTTTTGCTAGATTTGAAGACATTACACTTGAAGGTGTTGCTGCTCCCGTCGCGAGCAATGTAGCTAAAAATTTTCAAATCGTGGCTATCGTGGGAGACGTAGAATATCCTGCAACAACAAAGAAAGCATCCTCATTAAACAATTTCAAGAATGTTTAAAAACCATGTCCGGAGCGTTCGCGGTCTTATAGAAGCCAGCTGCTCGAATCCGGACATTGTTTCGCGTTCAACGACTTTGTGTATTACGACGTTGACGATTTCCCTATGCGAGCTGGCACGAAAGCATCTTTTTCTTCCGGTGGCCGCGGAATGCATCGTCGTAGGGGGAATCCGGCGTGCGCGAGGTATTATAAATCACTGACGCGGCAGCAGATGAAACTGGCACAGCGGATCCCGGTGATTGTGACAAATGCGCGGAACTGTTCGAACGGTCAGTGTATAACGACATTAAGTCCTAAACGATATCGTTGACGGTCTGCGTACGCCGGGGATTGAGTTAACACTCGATCGGCACGACGAGCATGAACGGGCTTCTGTGGTATTTTTGGCCCGGAGCGAACCGATAGACGCAGGAAATTGCCTACAGTGAATCACAGTAATATTCGGAAACTTTTAAACGCACGGTAACTTTTTTATTATCCGATCATACGACTTATTTTGAGAAGCTAGAACAATTAATTTATTACCAGACTGCGGATCTTCGTGCAAAATGTTTGCGAAAAAATTAAGATGTGATTAAGAAATGAAGTGTACCAAGATATTTTCTGGATATCATAAAATTAAATGTTCATTATCATTATAAATAACGAGCATTGTCTAAAACGCTCGGACATGGGTCTGCTTACTTTTGCTCCAGATTCACCAGAAAAAGTTTTATTAAAATCGACGACTCCACCACGTATCCAGAAAATAAAATTTCATTTCCCGCACGAATCGTTTCATTAAGTCATGCATACTATAAAGGTCTGGAATTCTCGTGAAGCCTCTATTTTATTATATCCCGGGGACTTTTAGAAGCAATGAACACGTAGAATTATTAATATACATATTAGGAATAAGTACAGCGTTACAAAGGATTTTTCCTTATCTCGATTGCTCCCCTCTGTGATCCAGAGAACGTCATTAACTCGCGGATTAGATTGGACCTCCGATATCGCGGGACCGCGTTCACGGTGAAATAGTCTGATTGCAATGAAAGTGACGTGATTTAACATTCTTGGATCTCTGGGACTGGCGATATTGAAATTCCGATACGGCCGTAGTTTCTTTGTTACACCTAGGAGGGTACCGAGTTCAAGTATGATTGGGAGTCACGGATGAAGTAGCCATAGCAACTCGTCTCTAGCGCAAAAACCTCGGGAAAGATCGTTCGCCTCGAGACCGAAGGCGCGCCGGGTTCGATCATCTTACCTGTATATGGGATGGTGCATCAGGTATATCTTATTCTCGTCCATCCACTGTTGCTGCTTCTTCTGCGGGAACACAGGACAAATAACGATTCATTAGTCCGAGTTGCGGATCGTTTGCTCGCGTGTTACGGCACGGCAACGTATTGCACATTTTAAAGGGCAATTAGCCGAGGACCAACCGGCTCATTTGTTAATAATAAAATACAACTTGTCTAACCAGAAAATTTCATATATGGTTTTACTAGCGACCGACCCGGTCGGCTCTTTCTTCAGGATGCGAACGGTACAATCTGCGAGTGAATCTACATGAAAGGTAATACATGGAAGAGTTAGGATACATTTGCAATTCTCTTTGAACTTCAAAAAATTAAATCTAGGATTTTAATTCATTCTATACAGAGTGTTCGCATTGCACAGCTTGTTTGATGTACTCGAATGGGACTAGGTTAGTAAATAATAGTGAAAATCGAGGATCTGTAGAGCATTGTGTTTCTACATTAATATTTGATACTCTGGACTCAGACGAAATGCTCTTAAGTCTGACTAGACTGCGGATTTATGACAACAATGAGTAGAACAAATTCAAAACATTTAAAGCATTTAAAAAATTACTGTATCGTTTTCAACTCTATCATCAAGAAGAGAAATAAATGTCTACATAACTCCTGTATCTTGCAATTTATACAGACAATTTTTATGTTGCATAAAAATCTACGGTCTAGTCATTACTTAACAATTGACCACTTGAATTTGTGCAGAAAGTGATTCGTAAACTGCAGATCTTCGTGCAAAGTAAAAATTATCTTCATCGATTGTAGGAAATAGAGATTAAATTGAAGTGTAACAAAGAATATAGCAATATTCTTAATTTTTCTAACATCTTTAGAAATTAGTTATGCAACCGGCCATTTTGACCATAAGTGAGTCCTTATAATCGTCATTAGACAGCGGAGTTTATGCATGTATAACAAAAATGAATATGTAAAATTTATAATAATGATTTCACAATTTAACAAAGATTTAATAATTTCGAAAAATCCATAAATGACGATATCGATAATAAAATTAAGCAAGCCTCAGCAGTAGTTGTTTTCGAATCGAACGCTGTTCAGTAGACTGGACCTGTGTTGGTTTCTGCGAACCTGATTTGGTGGAAAATTATGGGAGATGCCCTTTGAAATGCGCACATCGGTTCGTTAACTGTTTGATAGAATGCCCGTGTCGGTTCCACGGATGACAAATTCGAACGGAATTGCAACGAACGTGTCGCGGTGACGAACATGGAGCAAATTCCAAAGCAATTACGGCCGTGCCGCGACTCACAAGAAACGTCACGAGATAACAAGAGAATAGACAGACGAAAAGGGCACGTTACCTTCTTCTTCCGAAGAGTGACTTTCAGACCGTCCACCGATACCTCTAGCGTCACTTTCTTCTTTTTGATCCCTTTGGCCTTGAACTCGTACTGAGGACAAAACAAGACCGACGTTAACGACATTAACTGCCATCCAGCCAGCTCCCCCCGCCGTTAATTAGAGATTATGCGAACTCACGCGGATTCTTCGCATCGCCGCCACGATCTCCACTCGGCTGGTCGGTCGAGGAACCTCCATAGAGCCGATGAACTACAGGGAAAAAGAGAATTAAAGGGTCTTCTTGGTTCGTTTGCATAGGCGGCCCCGCCAGACACCGTGAGTCATTCTCGTATTGCCGGTCGCGGAGTAATTTTCTTAATTGCTTTAGCGATTTATTACACTGATTCGCGGTGGTGCACCACTGCGCGTCAATCATCCTACTCTTTTGGAGCGTATGCGTCTCGGAAAAGACGAACCAACTTTTCAAATTTTTCGTATTTTAGCAAATTTTCATTTCTGTTTTCTTTATTAACCCCTTGCACTGTGATTCATTTTACGACTACAGTGACTAGAATTTCTGGGTTCTTCATAATTTTCTAGAAGTGGAGGGAAGTTTATATTTATTATATGTAGTCCTATGTATTCTCGAATGCCTATACAGGCTGCCTCACTTAACACTAACCTACCGAGCCTTAAAAGTAACATGTTCCCTTATAAAAATGACAAGATTGATTTCATTTAGACTTTGTGCTGCTTCTATTGTAATTTGTGCGCCATTAAAGATATCTATACAATCATTTCTTATGAAATCAGTTTTATTATTTTTCTAATTGAAAAATAAAAAACCTGGAACCGGTCATTTTGACCGGTGTTGGTAGATTTAAAGTTAAGTGTGACCCCCAGAATATCTTCTTTAATTTTGACAAAGTAAACATTTTTTGTGTGTAATTTAAACGGTATCAAGTGGTCGGTGTGTACCGTAGAGCAACTCATAAAAAAATACATACAAATATGTACTATGACGTGATCTCCAAATGATCTTGAACTTCGAAGATGAAGGTCAGACTTAAATCTTTGCCATAAGTACATAAAATCCGCAGTCTAATTATAATATGGGCTTCAATTGAAAAAGTACCTAATCGTTTCGACAATTATAAACAGACTTGTGGAACTTTATGCAAAATAAAAATGGTTTTCATCGACTGCAACAAACAAGGACCAAGTAATAATTTCTTTCATTCTTTAACGATGTCCATAAGCTGGAACTAATACATTGATGTTCTTAAATTTTTATTTGTCCACTGTTTTAAATTGCAACCATCCATTTTTGTCATAAAATCTGCAGTCTAATTATATAGAATAAAGAACCGGTAATTTCCTAACGTTTAAATGATATTTGCTTTCTGCCCGAAGTGTTTTATCTATTCCTGATAAAAAAATTTGCAATTCGAGCTTTTTGCCGGCGCTGTATTAATATGATGCGAGCGACGAACATTGGGAAAACGACGGACGAATGGTGACTAATTAACAGTGGAACGATCGCGAATTGAATATACTCGTCAGCAGTGGATTCTACGGTGGCTGAGTTTGGAAAACAAACTCGGAAATCTGGGATCGTTCGCGGAACGCTTGTCGCGAATTATACAGAACTGCTGCGCCGGGGTGTATGGTTCTCGCTGCGTGTCTATTCTGAACACGCAGGTGTGCACCGTTTTCGATTCACGATCGTTCGAAGTCGGGAGTAAAACGTATTCAGTGGGTCCAAAAAATATTAGCGCATTTCCGGTTTTCGAAAACGTCTCAATAACCAATCTATTATACGTTTGTAAAAAAAGGAATCGCGTAACAAACGTGCACTCATTTTTAAACTTGAGACATCTACTTTCAAAACCTCATTATTCGTCCCTAAGAAATTCAATCAATATTCCGGACGTCGAAGATTTTTTCTGGGACAAAATCTACCATAGATTTGATGGTTGATGCTTTCCTTTACAATTGCACCCTGAAATATTTCTCGCTTCTTTTTGAAGGTAAAACTTCTGTAGGCGTACCGCGTACACAATTGCTGGGCACTGAATGTGTCTGATTCGTCACGCTCCGAGGTGAAACGCTATTCGGGTAAACGAGCGAGCGAAAAATAGACAGGTGTAGAGTAGGACCTCGATTTACTGGTAGAATCGGAAGACAAACAGCCCGGATAAATCAAGACCCGAGGGAAATCTCATTAAAATGTACTTTATATTCCAAAATAAATTTTTTATTTTTGAAAATTTATTTCCCTTCATAATATAATCATGTTTAAACGCATATTTGTTTATAATCGAGATCCAGTTAATCAAGGTCCTACTGTATTTGGGGTAACTTTGGTGGGGTAGGGGGAAGAGGTCACCAATATTTATTTAATGGTTTAATTTACGGTACATAGTGCGTTTTTTCGGCCGGGCCGATCCCAATTCGGGGGCAATCGCCGATCTTCGGTGACAATCGGTAGCAAGGGTCAGACCGCGGATTCATAATACATATACGCGAAAGTCAAAGTGAACACACGTATTTTTGGTTATCTCCGAGCCACCATTCTGTCCTTGTCAACCGCGTCGGTTGTTACCTGGACGCAGAAAGCATACGACGCAAAGCGGGGACCGTGACATGGTGCGTACGGAAAAATTATTTACCCTAATTGTTATTAGAAATAATTCTGTGTTCAAGAGAGTTATTGAAGTGAAAATTTGTGAAGTGAAATCTTGTGGAGTGAAAACTTGTGGAGTGAAAACTTCTATATGTGCACCGCGTACACAATTTTTGCTGGATAGTGAATTAGTCTGATCCGTCACGCTCCGAGGTGAAACGCTATTCGGGTAAACTCGGGTGTGCCGAATCGCAGTCACGCGCAGGGCTTGAAGGAAACTGTTAACCTTTTCAATCAGTTCTGATGGAACAGTTATTTTCTGATTTTTAATTTTTCTGTTCTGAAAAACCAGTTATAAATCCACCGAAACTTGCACTCCATATGCTCATGAAAAAATAGAAAATTTTTGCTTTTTTTGCGGAAATGGGAAAAAGTTCCAGTTGGCCAGTAACAGTTATTCTGCTTAGAAAAAGGTAAGGTGCTTTCAAACAAAATTTACCGTTCAGTATTACATAGGTTTGAGGTTGAAACCTTGAATCGTTCTACAGTTCTAGTAGTATACAACCATTCGCAAGTGAGAATGGAATATGTTGAGGATTCCGCGTTCACAAGGAACAACAATGAATTTATATTTTACTTTAAAATATCTGTTGAAAAATGAATGTTCCTTCAAAACTTCTATTAACCAAATATGAAATAACTGCTAAAATTGAATTTTTACAACAGAATTAACCTTCGCAAGGTAATGTGGGGTCTCCGAGACCCCAGCTTCAGATTTTTGAAAAGTATTTTTATATAAATAAAGTTAGATCTATTTGTTTACTTTTTATCCTGTGTTATTCTTTATCCAAAATTTATTAAAAACGAGGGTATTTATAAAATTCATTTGTCGGGGTCTAAGAGACCCCACCTTACTAGTAGTAGTAGTATTTATTAATTTCAGCCTCGTGGCCAAGAAATTGGGAATTTATTATTACTATTTATGTGTTATTAGACCCTACCGTGCGAGGTTAAAATGTTGATGTACAAAGTTAACTTATAACAGGAAGGAAATAATTTAAGAGTCTAAAGTTTACAAAATAACTCTTGTTTGTAAAAAATTTACAGTTTCATTCAAGGCCTGGTCACGCAAGGCAGAGCACGGTTAGGGCAATATAAAATAATTGATAGTGGGGAAACCGATAAACTGTCAGTGGGCGTTGTGAAGTGACAGTGGGGAGACTTCTCAGTCTCAATCTTCAAATCTATGTTAGATTCAGTCAGGAGAAAATTTTCCAACGCGTTTCCAGAGACGTTTTTATTTCGAACATTTTCGAGGAAACGTGTCTCGTAAATATAGTGTGCCCATGGTTTCTGGAGGTACTGCATATCCACCGCGCCGAGAACCGATTGCAAGACCCTGCGCCGAAAACTCCGCAGATCACGCGTTTCCTCCCACTGCACTGTTGCAAATGCCAAAACAGATCTTGACTGGCACGTCGAAGTTTCGAACGTTGCGGGAGATCGCGAACAGATAACCGGAAATAGGCACGCTAATGCAACGACGCGTTTCATTTTGAGTGAGCGGTTTATAGTTGCAAACCATTCTACTTGAATGTATTGGCACACAGAAATGGAGTGAAACGGAGCGACGCAATACACAACCTTGCGCAAGAAATTGTTTGTGCATTACTGTTCACAAGCGTGCTCAAAGATTTTCAATTTGTCGTTCGATCGATTGGTTCATTGCTCTTAGTTGCTCATCGATACTATTTTTCGTATTTTGTATTCCAACGCCCTTTAATCGGAATGATATTTCAAAAATTAGATCGAACGACTTGATCTTTTAACAATTAGAAGCGTTGCATGAAATATTTTGACATAATTTCAATTGGTAATAGTTGCTTGAAAAATTTAAACTGCCACTTTTTAACACTTTTTCATTTGAGTCTTGTAGATCTGTGTTAGTCACATACATACTAAAAATGTCAGCAAAATCGTTGAACGAACGCCCGAGCTACAAGGGTTGAAAGGGGCGAAAATCACAATTTGTCACGACTTTTCAAAATATTTTTTGCACATCATTTAATAACACAAAACTTCTAATTGCTCAAAAATAGTTAAGTCGTTTGACGCAATTTTGAGCCAGACTCGTGATGAAATAAAATTGGATTCGTTTGTAATCAATGTTTAAGCATTAAAATAAATGTAGCCAGACAAAAAATATACATTTTCTTAACCCTTCTACGACATTATTGTGCAGAAAGACGTAACAATCACTGTAATTGGAAAGAAAATTATACGCTATTCTTATTTAAACTGCGTTCGAACACTTTCGTGGGCAACTGTACGGTATACAGGGACTTCAATACATCAGTAACTATTGGGTTGTTGCATATGAAATGTCCGATTGTTAGAATGCAACTCTTAGAAAACGTTTCAATCAAGAAATGCTATTACAGTCTGTAGGTTTATTATACAATAAAACTTTGAGGTACAAAGCTAATCCTTAACACTAAACGTACCACGAGCGGTTAAATGACTGGTTCTAGATTTTTAGAAATTATAAAGATGCTTTTCTAAGAAACAAAGTTTAAATAAATTCTTGTCATTTTTGTAAGGCAACCACGTGCTTGTTACTTTTAGAGTTTTATATTTGTTATATGTATAATTTTACTTTTAAATAAAATTTATTTCCACGTCAACCAACGCGACTGTCGTGTGTTCCTAAAAAAAACTACAAAATAAAGATAACAATCGTGTAAATGAAAAACGTGAATGACCATAATATCTTATTTTTACCATAATACAATCAAGAAACTTAAAATTTCTGGATAGAATAACACTGGGTACACAAAATAGCGTTTCTTTCATATACCTGAAAAAAATCGGTCATTTCATATACAACAATCTGATAAAATTAAATGCAATCATTAATTTACACTTAATACCGTCGTGAAAAAGTTGCGCGATTTATTAGGTCCTGCTCCATTAACCACAGAAAAGAAATACATCGAGTATGATGTTTCAGGTCATTAAGCACGGTCTTTTGGCGTCGCGTTTACGCTACAGGTTCTCGTTTATATTTCCCAAAGGCTTTCAGTAGACCAGAAACTTAAGAGGCGCGTCCGTACATGTGTAGCTGTCTTCCCGAGGAACTATTTCCGTCCTGATAGAAGATTAAAGGTTTTGAAAAACGTGTGATCAGCGTGAAATTAGAAAAAAAGAAGAAGCCGAAAGGAAAATAATCGAGCGTGGGGAGGTCTAGTATATAAGCACGAAGCAATGAAAACAAATGGATCGCGTGCGAATATTGAGCACCGCTACCGAGCCGTATTTAGAATTTCCCCATTGAAACGATGACCTGGCCACGTGTTCATCTCCCACGCATATACGCACACCAGACACGCGGATGCCGGGCCGGCGACCCGATCACCCGACGGACCTGCGACGATCGAATTTCTCGGGCAATCCGCGATCGATACCGGCACGTACGAGTTTTAAACGGGACACAAATCCACGATATTTCCCCAGGAGGGATTTCCCGCATGAAAATATAATGCACGCATCGCGACCGATCTACGCTGTCACTCTTTGAAGTTATACGTTGCGGAAAGTCCTCCACGCGTCCGTACACGACCTTTTATTTCCATAAAATATTTACGGTCATTCGTAATAACATCCGATTTGTCCACTTTCTTCGCCGTCGTTTCCAACATTGTATAAACTCGCAGAAACTTGAATAGCGGAACCGTTCGTGAACTTTGTGTGGCACATTTATCAGAATGTTTAAAGCTTTTGTCGAGAATTAGCGAGTAGTATTGTTGCATAGCATTCTTTAAATCTTTTCTGCTATTATGAGGCTGTGTTACACTGTTGTGTTCTTGTGAACTAAACAGCGGATCTTTATGCAAAATAAAAATTGTCTACCCGAATTGCAACAAACTGGAATGAAGCAGAAAATTATTTTTATTAGATTGAAAATAATATAACAATATGTTTAAATTCTTCTAATGTCTTTTCTGTTTTAAATTACACTTGCTCATTTTTGTTTTAAATGCATAAAAATCCGCTATAAACTATATTGTATTTCCGTTAACTGCGCAAATTTTTGTTACTTCAATTTTATTTGTCTTTCGTCTTTTTAAACGTTCATTATTGCAGAGACACTCAGTTAAAAGGTTAAAGTGACATATTTCTATTTCAAACGTATAAAAAGAACTTTTATAATTTTTATTATTATTATATTTATTATAAACGGACCGTAGTCCTTTTACACAAATGTTTACAATAGAATAAAAAAGAATTAACGTAAATTACATAAGAGGGGACATGCACAAAAACTGTTGGAATGCAGGTATGGAATTATCAGATAATCGTGCGTAATTTTCTTTTGAATGTGTGTACCGACCTATTAAAAAAATCAATACTATTATACATATAGTGTGTCAGAGATTGCAACAATGCGATTTGGATTTAAGTGTTTGAAATCCTGCTCTAGATCTCAAAACACGTTCAGGTACATAGAAATTGATTTGTATAAGGAGAGAGGGACAATCAATATTATTATTAATCAAATTAAAAATAAAGCTCTGGTCGGATACTATTCTTTGAGTATATGTGAGATAATGTGTCCAGGTTAATTGTGTTTGATATTGTAGGATAATCATGATCAAAGATTGACATTTATGAACAAAACCTGAGAAACTTATGCTGCACTCTCTCAAGCATGATTTCGTAATTAAAGCTTTTCGGAGACCATATAATTGAAGCATATTCTAACAGGGGACGGACAAGGGTAATATATAGTAATCTAACAATAAGTGTGTGGATTGAATGAAAATTTAATAATTTCAATTTTATAATTTGACGAAAATTTATGTCGTTAGAAATATTGTTGAGAACACAGAAGAAGTTACTTTGAAATAACAAGTAGAATCGGCCGCTCAGGAACAGACAAGCTTTGGTTTTTTGCAGGATAATAAAAACTAAATTGGAGAATATCCAAGCAAATATTTTAGTAATAGTCTCCACAAAATATTATTACTCAACTGCGGATTTTATGCATTTATGACGAGACTGAACAGGGGAGATAGAAAACTGTGACGACACTAAACGAATTTAAAAATGTTATTACGAGACTGCGGATTCTGATGCATTTATGGAGAGATTAACTGAGTGAAATACTAAACAGTGAAAAATATGAAATATCTGAGAATATTGTTATGTTGTTTTCAACGTAAAAAGACTATTAAAGAATAAAATGAATTTTTATTTAAGTACTGCTTCCCACGATCGATGCAGAATATTTTTATTATGCATAAAGATCCACAAACTAATTATTACTGTGAAGACATTAAACAACTTTAACGAATACACGTGGATGTAACTTCAGTTTCTTGCAATTGACATGGAAAGTTTTTATTTTGTACACAGATGCACAGCCTAATTATTAAAATGTTTTGAATAACAAATTCGCATTCAAACTTTACGTATTAGTTGTAAATTCTTCTCTGTAATATAAAGGCGACGTTGGAAACAATTTTAGATTGCTTTACAAAGTAAGAAGATTGTAAACGATGAATTGTTTAGAAGGTGCAGTCTGAAATATCGTTTCCAGAAAATCCTAAGCGCGAGTACAGAAATACTTAGATGAATGCGATCGAAGCGTGACCAAGTCAGTAGCCGGACACTTGACCGCTTGAAAGAAAAGCGACGTCAACACGGTCTCTGCCAAGAGGAATCATCCGTGGCTAAAATTATTGTGACTTTACTAGGTCAAAAAATTACTACCGTGAAGTGGAACGTATGGGAATCCTATTCTGATTCACGGATTCATCGAATTTAACCCTTAAGTGGACCTTCAAAATTTTTAAATCTAATGATTCGATTATATTATACTGAATATTTAGTATTAGCTAAATGATAAATCGAAACGTAATAAGATGGTTATCTTATGAATAGACTGCGGATCTTTATGCAAAATAAAAATTACTTGCGTTTGTTATAAGCAGACTGCGGGTCTTTATGCAAAATAAAACTTTTATACATCAATTGCAAGCTATACGAGCTACGTAAAAATTGATTCTCCTCATCAATGATTTTTATATGTTAAAAATAGTATATCGGCATTGTTAAACTCTTTTAATCTTTTTTCTGTTTTGAATTACACCTACCCATTTTATAAATGCATAAAATCCACAGCCTAGTTATAAGATACAGGAGCCACTTCACAACACATTCCTTTCTTTAATAATTTTTCTAGGTTGAAACTAACACTATTTATATTGATGCTATTTAATTATTTCAATTTTTACACTGTGTGAAATTGCATTGAAATACTCAATTTTTGGCAATTAAACTAACTGAATAGCTGTTTCATTGAGGATATCGGAAAGACTAATGTGTCTACACGAGATATCATCGAAAGTAAATTTTTAAAAATTATTAATTGGAGCTGTGAACGGTCCTAAGCATTGACAATTATATAGCTATAAAAATCGTCCGTTGTCCGAGGGATAAATACGATAACACAAAAAGGATTTATGAACAATCACTGCTAGCAGGTTGAAGTTTTCTCAATTATAAACAAAATAGGGATGTTTCTAATAATGTAATTTTTCCGGTTGTTCCAACGTATTATTTTTCATTTTGACTCATTGTCAATTGGAAAATTGGTCGTTGTGGCGATTCAATTTAAAGTCGAGAAGAAGCGGTTCCCAAAACACGTATAACAAAATGTGATAAATGCAGCAACGAATGGTCTTCAGCGTCGATAACTGTGTGGTTGCCAAAAAGGTTCTCTATCCGGAGGTGACTCTAATTGTAAGTTCAGCCAAAATTTGTCCACTACCTACGTGAATCGTTCATTGAACTTGACGAATACGCCAACTCGAAAAATTAGCATTGCACTTATCAAGTATAAAATTTGACTGTCAGATTCTACCTCATAAAATCGAAAAAATTGAATTGATTTAGATTTTGTACAACTTTTATCATAGCACGTAAGTGCTTCAATAATTGATTGCAAATTCCACGAAACAAAAATTACTGTTTTTGTCGATTTCCACCCACACCTTGTCAATAAATTCGTTTCTCATGGAAGTATCTCTATAATCTTAACCCCTTGTCGTACCATTTTATTTGTCGTTACAACGATTAGAACGTCATTGTCATTGTATGTCGTAAGTAAGCTTAACAATAAACCTAACGAGCCATAAAAGTAACTGGTACATGTTCCCTTATCAAAATGACAAGATTTATTTTATTTAAACTTTGTGCAGTTCCTATTACAATATGTGCTCCACTAAAGATATCTATACAATCATTCCTTATGTCATCATTTTTATTATACCAATAATTGTAAAATAAAAAACCTGGATACGGTCATTTTTACCGGTGGTGGTAGCTTTAGTGTTAAATATTGGTTACAAAATAATAAAGTTTTATATCGCCATAAAAGAATGGCATAAACATTCATGCTTAGTGAATCTTCTTCGAAGCGTCCATCACGACTCATTATATTACAAGGGTTTTAACCCCTTGCCGTATCTTTCCATTTACAGTTACAGCGATCAGAACGTCTTTATGAAAAAATCGTATCAAAAATGTCGTAGAAGGAAAAAGAAAATTATATTTCTTGCATGGCTACATTTATTTATATGCTTAAACATTGAATACAAACGAGTAAAATTTGATTTCATCTAAAATGAAACGCGTGACATTCATATTTGTTAGACTTTGTTCAAAACCTTCATCGCGAGTCTGGCTCGCCGAAGTACGGCAAGGGGTTAATTATTGTAAAATATAATACCGGTAATTGGACCGTGGCAAATTGAGTGTTAGTAGATTTCTCGAGTTGATGCGACTTGGTTAATCCACGAGAAACGGGAGAGGAGAATCGAAAATCAACGAGAAACGTACAGGCGTCAACTGGGAATAGGCGAAACCGTTTGCTCGCGAAGTGACCGCTTTACGAGCTTAGACGCCGTCCGCACAAAAGCTTTAACCTTTCCGAGAAACGAACACCTCAGAAATAAACACGTGCGCGATGACGCCACGACTATCCAGCGTGCCGGCATCGACCAAAAATATCCCGCTATCGTTGTCGCGATTGTTGCATCGTCACCGTGTCCATCGATCGAGCACTTCGTTGACTAGTTCCATCAGCTGTACAAGTTGATTCAGACAGTTCCAAGATCGATCACGTCATCCACAATAAACTGATGACTAGACTGCGGATTTTGTGCATTTATGGCAAAAATGGGTACGTACGATTTAACAGTAAATCTACCGACCATCAAAAGTGACTGATGTGTATAGTATTTTAAAAATAACAAGATTAAATTTATTTATATTTCGTGCGATTTTTACTATAATAATAATATATACCGGAGTCAAAAGTATGTTCAATAAATTCCCATGGAAACACCTTTACTATTTCAATAATTGTCAAATGAAAAATCTAAAACGGTCATTTACCACTGCCGGTCAAATGACCGGTATTATATTTTTCATTTTACAATTATTAAAATTATTTAGTTGCTTACATGGAAATTGATTCAATAACTTTCTTTATCCAAGCACATATTTTACTATAAATTGTACAAAATTTAAAGAAATAGACCCTTGTCATTTTCAGTTTAATGTTAAAGTGGACATGTCAAAAATATTTAAGGACATCAATATATTAGTTTCAATTTAATAGGATAACTCTCTAAATGAACAATGCAATTTTTATTTGGCTAGAATCATCTGTAGTTGTGTACAGAGTGATTAAAATAATCCGGACGTTATTTCGAAGATCGTAAAAATGTTAAAAAATGAACATAATAATACATAGTATTCTCAAAAACAAATTTACATAAAAGAATGAATCGAAAACGTAGAATTTTGCTGTCCGTGGTTTCGTTTCCGCAGACGCAATTGAAAATTCATCACGTATGCTATTGAATAGAAGTCTATTGACATGTCTGAGCATGACTTTCCGATTCTACTTCTTCTGAATTCCAATGTGCAACGAATCTTCAAAATCGATTTTCCGGGAAGACAAGTTGTATTCTACAGAATGCTTCAAGTAATTGGAAGAGCTTCAATGTGGTTCATAATAAATTCATGACTCGAAAATTACAGACCTTAAAATTACTCGCTAAATTACTCTCCGAAATCGATAATAAATTCACGACTTCAATGAGACTGAAATGAGTTTACTGACTTCAAAAAGAATTTTCAATGTTTCACGAGCGGACATTGTTTGCGGTTATAAATTAATTCAAATGCCCAACTCCATTCTCCTCTGTGGATATCGATTAGATTTCGACTGAAATTCGTCGGCAAACCACAAAGATGCCCTACAAGGACCTATTCTGATATCTATAGCAACGTACCGGGTGACTCAAATATCCATGTCATGAAATTCATTTGCAAACCACAGTTATCCAAAAATATTGTTCTGCAGTTTCACCCTAACTTTTCTAGATGATTTAACAATGTTCCGCTCATTTGTCTTTTATGTATAATAGTTACGTGACAGAACTTAATTACTAATTTTTTTAAAAGTCAGCCAAAGGGTTGTTTGGGAAAACCACCCCTGAAATATAAATTATTTTTATCAAGCCTTAACAACTGATTTAAGATTCTGAGAAAACGGAAACTGGTTTGTAGTCTCGCTTTTTGTTTCATCTACAAATAATTGAAAAAATAAAAGATAAAACTTAGGCTTTTCACTCATGTTACCCTTAAACTAATTGTAAGAAGTACATATCTGAAATTTTACAGAATAGTTTTCTTTGATTTATTAATAATCCAAGGCTTTGGAGCAGATTAGGTCCATAGCAAAGGACATTGTTAATAAACCAAAAAATGAAAAATCCTGCTAGGTCCTTTGTGTACCAAACGTTTCCACGATTCGCTTGTGTTGGACCAACGAAATCGCCACTAATAACGGGACAAAGCCGTCTATTCCTTGAACTAGCCGCTATCAATACACGAAATCCTTTCAACAAACGAATCGCCAACTTCCGCGACGCAGTGATACATTTCCAATTCCCAGAAGCGCTGGCGATTTTATGCTGCCATTCGGCGAGCTCGAATTGTGCAGTAAATTGTAGCGAAATGTTTCACGAAAGTGGACCCTATAAACGAGACCAAAGGAGAAGTAATAGAACGAAAATACCTTGAAGAGAGCCGCGCAGACCTGCGGAAAGTGAATATACTACAAGTGAATATATATTCCCATATATTATTGAATTTCAGCTCCGCAATAGCTTTTGCACGCCATGCGTTCAACAACTGTGCGTTGCGCAGTCTATCGAGGAGATTCATCAGAATAATTAAGAATGTTAACCTTGATGAATCCCAGCGAAGTCTGCTGGACGTTTGATGAATAACCAAACGTTGAACCTACGATATTCCCATTGTTTCGTGCTCTACGATCTCCTAATGTAAACCAGACATCCGTCGGACGGAAATGTGTTATGGTTTCCATTCTGTTTCCAGCGTTCTCCGATCCTGTTTTGAACGGCTACTTATGAAACAACTGTTCGAGGCTCGTAACACCATCGTCGACGGTACTCGGAAGAGATCTTCCAGAAATCGCGTTCCTTCAGCACGGCGAACCCAGTCTCTCAGCCTTCGAAATGAGTTTTCCCGGAAGAGCCGCGAGAGACTATTCGCGCGTGACCGAGTCTTTGTTTTCTTAACGGACGAGCGTAATTGGAATCGTAAGTCCCGACTGCCTTCTTCGGCAGAGTAGCTTGTGAGTAATCCTGGAGCATCAGTGTTGTGGACAAAACGGTTTACCAAACCGGCAACCAATGTGTCGGCAGAAGAGGACATGAGGAAGTGAAGAGGGTCTGCCAAGGTTGGAACCTAAAACGTTGCTCTTAACGTGTTCACAGTCTTAGCAATTGAGAAAATTAGATGGCAAGGGACTGTCGTAAAGGCTGGGACACGTTTTGTTTACTAGCTACAAAATTTTCATAGGATGGGAATTACGCAAAGAAATGTATACCGTTGGAAAGGTATAGTTGCCAGTTACGTTTTCGCTGCAGAAGGTATAAGGAGAGCGTTAACAGATAAAAAGTTATAACCAATTTTCTAAAAAGTCAATGTATTCACTCCAAAAACTAAGAAAAGTAAGTGTTGAAGCGAAGTCGAAATTAAAATCAGAACTAAAGTATTTATTTCTTAAATCATGATTTGACACAAAAGAAACATTGTTCACTCAATAATAATCGGCTTTCACAAGAACATGACACAAATATTCGAAGTATTAACGTAATCTAACGTCATCGTAATGATGGCGAAGACATACATTTATGAAGAAGACGCTATTATATATATTTTTATTTCAAGGCCACCCATGTTGTTTTAACGGGGCAATATACATACTTTCATTACTGTAATAATCCTGATCGCAAGATGGATTTATTGACATGTTATACGTTAGCCTTCAGTTGACCTTTAGATGACCTGTATCTACCGCATCGACATTTGATTGGTTCGACTAAAATACTGGTGACCACCTGTCTGATAGGTTCATGTTGCAGAAAGACTAATACACTCAAAGTTAGAAGCAAAGGTTAGCGTGCCTACGTGAATGGATTATTTACATTATGTTTGTTTATCGGTTACAATACTGTTGTAAGTTTGTAAAATTTTAAATCGTTATATCAGCCCCTTAAAATACAATATTTATTCTGTTACAAATTTTGTGGTGTTGTTAAGAGCAACAGGAGTGTTTTGGTCCTAATTTTAGATGGGTCACCCTGTACGGACGTCTGAAACTCACCCTGTCCTCCCCATTACTAACCCCTCCCCAAACAGTGTGCCCCATCCAGAATTGATCCCATCCAAGGACCTTCTTTAGGTATGATAATATAGAAATTATTTTAGAATATATTCTAGCAAACGAATTTTTCTCGTAAGAACTCTTGCTCCAAAATTACTTTGTTTTAAATATTTTCCAGAAGTTTATATTTTTTTAATCACCATGTAGCTAAATTTAAAATCTGTGTTTTAATTCGTAAGACTCCCGGATATAGAAGTTATAATGGTTTAAATCCTTTTCAAGGTAGCACAATACTGCTATAAAACTCATTTCCATCGTAACCGCAGGCTTCGACGTCGACAGAGACATTTAGGTGACTTATTTCAGATGAAATATCGTTCCTACATTCCTGAAAAGGTCATGCGGTCCTACCGCGACGATCTCAATCTTCTCGTTGATCAAACAATAATGTCGTTCATATCGGATGTCTCGCATTTAGGGTGACCTCAGTCATGCCCTAATTGAAACGAGTGGTCCATATACAGCACGATCTGTTGTACAAATCAGTTATGACTAGACTCCGGATTTTATGCATTTATAACAAAAACGAGCAAGTGCAATTTAAAACAGTGAAAATATGACAAGACTTTAAGACTGTTCACATATTATTTTCACCACATTAAAATTATTAATGAAGAATTGAAATTTACATTTAGCTCCTGCGACTTGCAATTGATGCACAAACTTTTTACCACGCTTATATTAACTTGCCGTGTTGTTGTTGTATGCGTCAAATCTTGTAATCGAATTTTATACCTCTTCCCGTAGTCCAAACTTGATGAAATTTTGTATACACACTTGCTTCCGATGACAATAAAAGTAGAAAATAATATATATAAAAAAAACTTTTTAAAAACCACGCTTATACTAAAATGCACTGGAAAGGAGAAAATCATTTTTTCCTGGTTATCCATAAAATACCGAATCCAGTTAAATGATTAATAACATTTTTCCTCAAAATTTTAAGCAATTTCTATTATAAAAGTAGTGTCGGAATCGATAGAAAAATTTAAAATATAAATTTAAATAAAATCATGACATTGGTGGCTATAAAAATAAAAGCGTGGAGCGCTAAACTATATTGACGTAATCTTCGTGGGCGCTCCACGCTTTTATTTATAGTCACTAATGTCACGATTTTATTTAAAATTATATTAAATTTTCCTATATACTCCGACACTAATTTTATAACAGAAGAAATTTTCAACTACCTAATTGCTTAAAATTGTGGGGAAAAATATCATTAATCATTTAACTGGATTCGATATTTTATGGAAAACCAGGGAAAAAATTATTTTCTCCTTTTACTGCATTTCAATATAAGCGTGGTTTTTAAAAAGTTGTTTTACTTTGCATAAACATCCGGAGTCTAGTTATGACAATGATACGTAGATACAATTTGAAGTAGTGAGCAGATTAAGGGAATTTAGAAACAGCAATATATTATTTTCTGCTTACTAACAATTATATTACTTAAAAAACAACGAACCGTGTTAAAGAGTTGAAATTGAACAATTTGTTGGCCACCCTTGCCAAGGGTTTCCCATGGTTTCCATGGTCCCAAATGCGACATACGCTCCAAAATAATTTCCTTCGTCCAACGAACGCACAGTGGACTGGAAACCCGTTTGTTGTGGCCAAAATAATTTCACCGTTATTTCAAGGTTTAAAGTTATAGTATAGTAGGTCGTTGAATTCGTCTCGACGCTAGCTAGCATATTATGAAGTCAAAAATATTAACGTGTTTAAAAGATCGTGACCCTCATTTTTATAAAAAAATATTAAAAAATTTTTTATACTGGTAGAAATGTGCAACTTTAAAAGTTGCAGTTTACTTGATATGCATGTTGCTCTTCACAATCGTCTAGTATGAAACAAGTGTCATACCACAAACACTTGTAATAAGTTTTTTAAAGACCCTTCTCAAAGATTGAATTGTTATGGCGGTATTTGTACATGGATTAAACGATGCTCAGTAACAAATTAAATAATGGAAATGCGCCAATTAATATGTACAAAACATTAACTCACACCTGTTATTTCATGCTCAATAATGAGTTCTTAGACTAACTGATATCACTTTCAATTTCTGTATCGTGTCTTTTTGCACACATAATCATTAGACTGCGGGTCTTTATACAAAATAAAAATGCTCTGCAATTGATTATAGGAAACAGAAGTAAAATAAGAATTAATTTTATCCCCTAATGACTTTATTATATTAAAAACAATATTACAATGTTCTTAAACTATTCGAATCATTTACTGTTTCATATTTCACCCAACCAATTTCTTGATAAATGCATCAAGATCCGCAGTTTAATAATTTTCTAAAATGACTGAAATTTTAGATTATAAGGGTTATCAGAGGATGTATACAAAAATGTTTTCAAAATATGGAACTTGAAAAATTCAATTTTGGCTACTAAAAACGGATTTCCAATCCGCTGTGGAACGTCCAGCTATCAACAAGGTGATCTACCCTGGGACTGGAAACAGAGGATCTGGTCCCCATCAACCCCCACGCAACATCGTCACTGGTTACCTTCTACAGAACCATCAAGTGTTTAGGGTGGATTACCTTGGCGTGGAAGACAATCCCACGATGGAACGCCTCCTCGCTGTGCAGCGGTATGCAATTGTCGTACTCGTCATTGTGTACGAGATTGTATTGCTTCTTAGAGGGCATGCTTGGCCCAGCTTCATCCGATTGTGCTCGTCCAGTCTCGCTGAAACATTAGATGGGCTATTAGCGCCCGAGAACGATCGTTTCCATACTCGTAAAACTTTCAGTACAAACAAACTGAACATCTATACAGAGTCGTTTCCCGCCCGCCTCCCTCAACTTAGAGTCTAAAATTAAGCCCGGGAAACCCCATCGCTCTCGCTAGGTGTTCTTCATTGTTCCCACGTCTCGTAGATATTTCAAACGCGTTGTAAAAACAGCTAATTTCCAAAGGTTGTTACTTGCACGGCAGACGCACGACTATCGGTTTCCCCTATTTCCGTCTATATCGCCACCTCTTTAACGATCCTTTGTTCCCTCGGCGCTTCGATCACGCCGAGAGATTTTAATTAGATAAGAAACTATCTCATGATTGAAAGTCGAACTCTTCTTACCCTGCGCATCGAGATAAAGCGCCCGTAAAAATCGGAGCTCTTTTACGCTTCGAATACCCCGTATCTATTCATGCAACCACGATGGATCTCGCTCGTGATTGTGAGCTACCCCTCACCCTTTAAATGTCTGTTTCAGTACTCTTGTAATATAAAGGTCTGTTCCATCCTCTTGTACCCACATTTGCAAACTCCTATTACAACTAGGGATGGGATCGAGTACCTCGCAAACAGGTTCAAACTTTGATTGATTGAATTCGAACTCTTTATAAGTACATACTTCGGAAAACAGAAATAGTACTCCCAAGTATACTCGAACCTATGCCAGACAGTTTCGAACCTTTTACAAGTACTTTGGTAAACGGAAATAATACTTGCAAGTATATTCGAATCTTGGTCGAACAGATTCGAAACTTTTATGAATGTCGTACCGGAAATTCTCTGATTTTTCTAATCATTATTTCTTTTACCTTCGCAATCAATTATGCTGTCATCTAATGCATAATTTAATTTAACATGTATAACTATAATTTCATAATCTATCGGAAATATTATTCTCAAATAGTTACGAATTTAATAAAGAAAATCCTTAAAACCATGCAGTCTATCGAGTATACTATTAGATTGCAGTCGTCTCTCGGAGTCATCCCCTCATTCTATCTCGCGTATTTCCATATCTTGCGTTTCTATATATCTTACTATTTCATACCCAGTATTGCTATATCTTGCGTTCCATTTAAAAAAGACTGAAAAGTAGAAAATTAAAAAATATTTAAAAATAAACTTTTTAAAAACCACGCTTATATTAAAATGCACCCAGAAGGAGAAAATAATTTTTTAGACATTAGTGACTATAAATAAAAGCGTGGAGCGCCCACGAAGATTACGTCAATATAGTTCAGCGCTCCACGCTTTTATTTATTGTCACTAATGTCTAAAAAAATTATTTTCTCCTTTTTAATGCATTTTAATATAAGCGTGGTTTTTAAAAAGTTTTTCTTATCCTAACAATTTTTGAAAATTTTCAGAAGCCACAATTGCATAAAGATCCGCAGCCTACCACGTAACGAGTATTGTCAAAAACGCTCGGGCAGGAGTGTGCTTATTTTTACTCCAGATCAACCAGAAAAGGTTTCATTAAAATCGACGACCCCACCACCGTGATCTCTCCTTGTAAAAATCAGTAGTATGTACTATGTACCTAGTAAATCCGGGAAAGTGAAATGATTACTACACGAACGCAGCGAGAGCCAGCCAAGAAAGAAATGTCGCGATGTTTACACCGCAGTCGCCCACGTGTCGGCAACGTTTAAAAAAAGACACCAGACCAAAGTTCCCCCAGCTACCGAGGGTAAACCGTCGTTAGTTGGGAAGATGGTCTTTCAGCAGTGACACTGTTCAGTATCATCGGGAGTCGGCTAAATCCGCCGCGAAACTGGCTCCCCACCGTGAGCCGGCGTCTCCTGCGTATCTTCTGCAGGTTATCGCGTTATTTGCTCGCTGGAAATAGGTACGATCCTTGTTTAAGGCCGTCGGAGAACCTGACGAAGGCTGTGGATACCGTGCACGAAGCACGTGCTTGCAAGTGGTACCGCGCGTCCAAGGTCAACTGCGACCTATACGGCCCGTATAGCTGACGCATGGCTTGACGTTTCTGATCCCCGAGCCCCGAAGGTGCTGAACAAAAAGGCTGCTCGCAGGCCGAAGATAGCATCGAGGCCGAGAATAAGTGCCGATTTCCTGTGGCCGTTCGATGCAACGCCGGTCTCCCCTACTCTGATTGGACGGGTCTCATTCATGGGAATCAACCGCCAGGTGGCTGGTTCTTCGGGTTCTCCTCGCGATCCTTCGAATGAGAACGATCGCGTTACAATAACCCTGATCGCCTTCGTTATGCCCGGATTCCCGGGAATATTTAACTACCGTCTGAATCTATCGAGACTACTACCTTTTTGCCCCCCTTACGCGACTATCTTGATCGGTTTTTTTACGCTTGATTGCCTGTCGGAGGGAGATAAAGCGATCCTCGAACTTTTAAAGCTTTTGTACAGAGCTAGCAGTCACGAAGGGGCTTGAAGCTTCAGTGGCTTTTTTATCAGTTTTTTCATCTCGTGAAAGAGACCTTGGGGGTTAATTGTGGAGAGGTTCGCGATTGAACGGCGAACGTGAGTTGGGAAATTTGATTGTCAAAGCCGAGGTTCTACAACCTCAACAGCAGAAAATTCGTTTCACCGAGGATTGCACTCATTTTGCGTCCTATAGTTTGGTCAGAATTGCTGCTTGTGACACGGATGACTTTCATTTAAAACGAGTACGATCGCGAGTACATGGGATAGTTAATGGAGGACTCTCCCAACAGGCGACGACGAGGTTTCTTTTCGCTTCATCGAGCAACCACAAAAGGGAAAACCAAGCTAGAATCAAAGAACAGAATCTTCTTTTGTCGGACCTTCGTTGACAAACACTTAACTTACCTACTTGACTTCTTCCCCACTCAACAAGAAGCACCAAGTGGTGAGAATGAAACTTCGAAGCAATCAATGGAGCACCAGCTGCTCGGGCTATCCTCATTAAGCACTGTTCGCTCTTAATGAGGATATAAATACAATTACGCTAACGATTTCACTTTGACTTTTTGCAAATCGTTCGGCCCATCTGGAGACGCAGCGAACGTTCATTGATAGGTAACGCGAGTATCAGTTCGTGCCACGGTTTTGTTCATTTATAAAAATCGATGTACAGAATTGGACAGGAATGCTTAATTTGGTATTTAAACAAGATTTTTCTTTTTTTTAATGATATTTAAATTTTATATAATATGCATTGTTTATATTACTAGATCTTTAAGCAAAATAAAAAGTTCGTGCATCAATTGTAATAATTTTAATACAGTGAAAATAATATAATTTTTATTCTTTTCACTGTCATCTGACGAATTAATGCGACATCCCCAGGTAAAAATGAAATAATCGTGGAAGGATGCGAACAAGTTTTTCCTTATTTAAAAGATCTACATGTCAAGGAAAGGATGCTGCACTCATATATCAAAAATCTCACCAAGAAGTAAACAAATATTTATTTTCATCGGAGAATTCACCACGTTTCTTTATTACAGTTTCGACTATTCTTGGCATCCGCGTGATAAATTTTTTCATACGTTCTGTTGTTATATTATCCCATTCTTGTTCCAAAATATTTCAGAAATGTGTTTTCGAAGTAGACCAGTTCATCCCATAATTTTTCTATAGGTTTAATAATTATATAATATAATTTCTAATGAATTATTACATTGAAGTTGATCCAAATAGTGTTTACATATTTTTGACGTGTGTTTTGGATCATTATCATTATATTTATATTATGTATTGTAGTTAATACAGTTAAAGGTTCATAATCTATACGAAATCCCAGAGTTTTAGTAAAAACTAAAAAGGTGTCCTAAGATTTATGAGCGGGAGTGTATACATATAAGGATACGTAAAGTACGATACAATAAATAAACAAAGCGACAAGAAAAGTTGAGTAAACAAATACTCTACAGCAAAATACCCGGTTCCACAATCGTTCAAAGCAGTAATCGTGTCAAGTTCAACTCGAATGGAGCGAACGCGACAATGACGTCAAAGGGAGGGTGAAGAGCACAGCAAAAGCGGTCCCAGGGAACGTCAAAGATACTAAGAATCCACAACGTTATAGAGTGTGAGCTGTCAAGGGCAGAGGCGTCCTCGGGCGTGGAAAAGGGCTGAGTCAGGAAACAAAAGACTGACAACAAGGGGATGACAGACACATGGGGTGGTCGAGGACGGAGAAGTCTTACGTATCGGTCGTTTCAACCCTCACGGAGATGTTATCACGACAGTAATTTCATTATCCCGCGCGTGAGACCAAATTACACTTTATTCCAGCCAACGGCATCGGCCAATTACGTTGGCCAGGCACGTGCGATGAAATTGTGAAGGTGGAAATAAAAGGAAACAAAAGTAATATGTTCTCGAGCGACGCATCGGGAATTCTAACGACGGGCAACTCGTTTCGGAAATAGTGTCCATCAAGGAGCAAGTCGTAGCCTTCGTCCGATAGACTGGGACTCCAATTTCATCCCTTATAATTTATAAGTTTGCCGTGGGTAATTAGACTGCATAAGTGCTTTTATGACAAAAATGAGCAGGTGTGATTTAAAATAGCAAAAATATTAGAAAAATTTAAATATAATATTATTTTCAACGCACTAAACATAATAGGGAAGAAAATAAATTTCTATTTCACGCCAGTTTGTTGCAATTAAAATATTGTTTTTCATATAGATCCGCAGTATAGTAATTAATTGACTGCTCGAGTTTATGCGGAATCAAAATTTTGTATAAATTGGACGCGCTACCGAAGATACATAAATATTGATTTCTTTCATTTCTAATTTTAACCATCCAAGGGTGCACTCAATCTGAAAAAAAATCTGAAAACTTCCAGGATAATCCAAGTCTCTATTTTGATACTGTTACCAACAAAAAATGAAAATGTCAAATTAAATTCGGAGAGATGAGGGTCCCCACTCTTTTCCCTTTGAAAGGGTTCAAAAATGAAATTTTCGCCTAGACATAAACGACCCACGAAGGGTCAATTAAATTCTTTTAATATTCCTACTATTTTTCATCCATTAATTTTTGTCATTGTAAATAGTTAAAACAACTAAACTGTTTCAGTCAATGAAAGTCTCTCCTTCACTGATACATACTTCGTATACACTAAAAAGAAAGTTCTGTTTGAATTTATTTTTGCTAAATCTCTTGTGTTATTATTTTCTAGACATTAATCCACAAACTTCCATAATCCGATAACTACAATAAGAAGACATATGAGAAATGATGTTTTGCTTCTACGCTGGTCGTTTCTAAAATGATGAGTCCGAAGGATTATTGAAAATTGATAGAAGGTCTCGACAAATACTTGGTCGTCGCGTTCAAGGTCGACGGTCTATTTAAAGCGGAAATTGCTCGTATCGAAAAAATTGATAGCTAATGGCTTCATAAATACTTCAGGGTCGTATACTTTTTTCGAAAATAGAATCCTCGTCGCGGGCATGCAAAAAGGTGCTAAATAAAGGGAGCGATCGATAAATTATGCAAAAAGGTATTATCATGTACGGTGAAACGCGAGCACGTTAGGATGAAGGTTGAGGCCAGTAACCTTGAAGATTCAATCTTCTCGCGAGCTCGTTCGGTCTCGTTCCGCAGAATGGAATTTTCGACCGCGATCATGCATCGATCATGCGCCGATACCCCTTTTGTCAAGCACACGTCGCACATGAATAGAAACCGGAAGGCTCGATGACGCGACGGAGAAGAGGAAAGCTAGGGTCGAGGGTAGAAAACGGGAAAAAAAGGGTGTGGAGGCAACCATACAGCGGTCGAGACAGTCTACGCTCGGATTTGATCTTCGAACTAGTATTCACGATGTTCGGATCACTGCGTCTGGTCGTAAATGAATTCCTGGGCCGGTTAAAGGTGAGTTCACACTTGTTGCAATGTCGTTATTTCTAGAAAATACTAGCTAGAAAGATACAGCATTTATTTGAATACTAAATTAAGAAGAGATCGTGAAAATGGACACTTTGTTCGCGTATTCGTGGATTCGTAACTGGATATGCAATCGTATAGAGTTACATACTAAATCACTGTGATGAAAATCCGGTGGTCGAATCGTTCGTTACGAAGAGACACTCTGTTCGGATATCAGTACCGCCCGTGTATCAATTAATTCTCCGAGATCATAAGATTAAATTACTAATATGTAGACTGCAAATCTTTATGGAGAATACAAACTTTCTACAAGATGCTGCAGTTAACTGGTAATTTAACCCTTTGCACTCCAGCCCAGTGACTCATATAGTACACCAACAGCCCCAGCACTATATTAGTAGACTGCGGATCTGTATGCAAAATAAAAAATGTTTGCATTGATTGCAGGACACAGAAGCTAAATAAAAATTGTATTCTTCTTTTAAACATCCTATTAAGCTGAAAATAAGACATTGATGTACTTGAATATTTCTAACATGTCCACTGCTTTAATTTGTACGTGGCCTTTTTTGTCATAAATGCATAAAATCCGTAGTCTATATATTAGTTACAGGTGGATATATATAATAAAAAAAATACGTTTGCTGCAATAAATAAAATATATATTCCTTAGCTCCATTATATAAAACAAGTTCGAGTTTATAAATCTTCAACAAAAAATGAAAATTTTATGTTTAAAGGCGACTAATATGAAAAATTTTTGAAAGTCTTGCCATCTTTGAACAAGTTCAATGTCATCCACACTGTGATAAATCTTTGAAGCTTGCAATCAACTCCAAACTCGTTAAAATAATTATTTGTCCCTACAGTAAACAAGTGGAGTGATAACAATAAACGAACACATTAATTGAATTTAACTATTCTTCGAACTTTCCATTATTGTCATGATTAGACTGCAATTTTATGCATTTTACCTATTAAACATATTAAGAAGGAAAACAAATTTCTACTTCACTCCAATTTGTTGCAATTCCTGTAGACAATTTTTATTTTGCGTAAAGATCCAGTGCCTAGTCGTAAGTAGCAAATTTGATGGACTTGTGATAAGAATGAATAGATCAAGTGTAAAATAGAGAAACGTGGAAAAAATTTTACTCTGATAAAAATGATTAAAACAGGAAATAAATGTTGTGTCTATTAACATGTGTCTATTAAAATGTTTTAGCTGATGAAAATGACAAGGCCCTATATATTTAGATTTCGTGCAATTTTTATTACAATATGTGCTTGGATAAAGAAATTTATCGAATGATTTTCCATGTAAACAACGTCATAATATCAATAATTATAAAATTAAAAATGTAAGACCAGTCATTTTAGCGGCAGTGGTAGATTTACTGTTAATATAGAGACAGTTTTTATTCCTTATAAAAATCCACAGTATACATAGTCACAAAAAACAACTAGATGATTTCGTCAATCTATAAATCAACAGCTGCACTAACCTCGGAATAACAAAACATTTGAACATCTACTAAATATTCTACATTTTGCAAAAATTCTAGATCATGTTCGGAGTCTGTAACTCGAAGTGGACAGTTCAAGTAGGGCCATTGACCTTGACCATGCAAAATACTTGAATCAGGCTAAAGCTCCGACCAAGGAAGTTCTGTTATCTTCGAACAGGTTCAGTGTTCACCATATTGTAATAAGCCTGGGCCCACCTTAAAGCCATGCAGGCGATTATGTTCCACGCGGCATGGCAGCTGCCACCTTATCTGCGTATCTTTTTCGTGGTCGTTTGGTGGCCACAGGATCGGGATTTACGTTTATTATTGCCGCCGGACTGGATTCGCGGCCCGTGAAAGAGCTAAGTGATGACGCCGTTTTATTACATTAATACACAACGCGGTGGGTAGTAAATGGTGTAGAAACGACTATCAATCGGGAGTTAATCTTTTGATCCTCTATCGGTTAGGTCACGCGGAACAGTATACTCCTTCATTGCTCTATGTTGCACGAATTTTTTAAACTGTCCTGTCCAGCACATTCTGGAAATTATGTTAGCGCCTCCAATTGCATTTCGCTGCAATGAATCAGATTTGCATCTGTAAAAAGGCGGCGTGAATTACACCTCATTTGCATTACTGTGCGTTTCGTTCTGGGGAATTAGCATCTAGCTCAAAGAAAAGGACACTTATCAAATACCTTTCGAATGAGGCAATTTTAATTAAATTTGTATTGCTCTCGTGTATACAGGGTGTCCCACAAATGTTGTACTTGAAAGATGCGATTCCTGAGGTCATTTGAAGTAACTTTTATGTTTGCGAAAATGTTCTCCGCTGCTGTGTTGAGGAGTTATTAACGGAAAAGGACCAATCAGGATGGGACTATAACGGACCGATTCCGACTCGGCGAATAGCAGCGCCGCGCTCCGCGGGACCTGTCGCCGAGGGGGCGTCAACTGCGCTGTGATTGGCCCGTGTTTTTCGCTAATTACTCCTCAACGAAGCCACGGAGAACATTTTCGCAAAGGAAAAAGTTACTTGAGAAGACTTCGGGAATCTTCCCATTCAAGAAAGTACAATATTTCTGGAACTTCTTATTTTATACAATTTATGAACACAATTTATAACAGTGAAAAGATTAAACGAATTTAAGAGAATATCAATATATTATTTTAAATTTCTGTTTCTTGAAATGGATGCAGAAAATTTCCATTTTATATGAAGACCGGCTACTTTCACGAGAGTAGAATATAGAATTAAAATTCCAGGAATACGTTCATGATCCGTTGCCTCGAAAGTATGTTTAATCCTCAAACAAGACACTTTTAACGCAAATCATCAGCTCGTAACAGATTTGGTTTTTTTTCTTCGAATTCAAGTCGAACAAACACGACGACGCGTTCGTAAATCCCGTTCACCGGCAGTTCCGCGAAGAATAAAAAAAAAGGAAGAAAGGGTAAATGACACTGGTTCGTCAATTGCAGGATCGGAACGCGAAGATAAGAGTCGTCGGAATAGGAAGAAGTTTTATTACATCCGTTTTAACGGTACGAGATCACCGCAGGCTCGTCGATGCGGGGAAAAAGGTTTGTAACAGTTTCCAACAGTATCCGCGAATAGAAAGTCATATTTCGTGGAAGAAAACGTGACTAAGCCGTTTCCTAAAAAAGCATTGTTCGAGCCTTATCGATACTGTTCGAGTTAACGTATCTATTCAGCCGTACGTCTTATTCTCATCCGTTATTCAGGGAATCGATCTCTGAGAACGTAATTTACTGCCACTATAAAATGCATGCGGCTATTGGAAAATGAACCTTGGAAATTTCATCTTGAATGGAATTAGTAATGTAATATTTATTACTCGTCTTTACTAACGACAATTCAATCTTAAGGAAATAATTGTGAAAGTACATAGTGTGCCATTTTTTCAATTTGTACATTCTACGTGAATTTCGGAGAGAACGTTTTATTCCGTTTAAAAAAATTTGTTGAGGTTTTACAGCATTAGTTTATTGGTTTGACAATAGATTTACGGTACCCATGAAAATGACGAGATTTATTATATATTGGGTCGTTCGGAAAGTCATTTCGTTTTCTAAAGGGAAAATGAAAGTCAATTTTTTACCATTTAGAATAAGTTTTACGACATTTTGTTCTATGATCTCTTGCGATTTTTCCGACAACTTAAAGATCCCATGCTCGGAGAATTTCTGTGTTTTATTAGCAAAATATAGAGTTATATGACTTTTCTTATTTGCACGGCATAAAAAATTTGCACCGCATAAAAAGTGTTGGAAAAGGCGAAAAAATGGTAATCGATGATACTTCCTCTCCTTAAACAGCGCACAAATTTTTCTTTCGAGCACTGCATTTTTATCCTTGCGGTAACAGAAAAGCAAAAGGTGATGGAAATGCGTATTTTGATTTTGCATATTTGATGCGATGGTAAAGACATACTTGAAAGGTAGAAAGCACTGCAAGGTAGGAAGTTACGTCCGAAATGTCAGCTGTCAAGATATACCACGATTTTGCGATTTAAAATAAGGTTAGTAAGAACAAATGGAAGCAATGTCATTTCTACACGAAAAACGAAATGACTTTCCGAACGACCCAATAGATTAACAATTTGTTTCTTTAATTAAAAAATTGGCTAAAAATCAGTTTATTACATTTTTGTTATTTCTGCGAAGTAATATAAAAAAGTCGCTTTTAATGCTCCGTAAACATATTGTTAAGGTATACACTAGTGCTGCATTTTTGCAAATTTTTGTTTGCATACAAAAGGAAACAGTGTGCTTGATTTATGACTAATTTTCGAAGTTGAATTTCGAATTCAATCTACCCAAAAACTTTCTTCATGTTCCTCGACGTTTACTTTCCAAGTACTACGAAATCACTGTTTTTTAATTAAGGGTGTTCGGTAGTCAACTTTTTCGGCTTATGACCCCCTTTCAACTGATTTGGATGTTTATTTAACATAAAAATCCGTAGTCTCCAAGAGGATGTTACAGTAAATCGTGGCGGTAGAACGAATTAGGATTGAGACAAAGCAAGCAACGAGACTTGAAAGTTGCAGAGCGTGATGGAGGGTTAAGGTTCTTTGCAAAAGCTAATTGTTAAGGAGACAGTCTTGCGGCCGCGTCGGGTACGCAGGGTTCAAGTACCGCCGGAGGATGCATCTTTGTGCAGGCACACCTGAATCAAGCGGCGTTCACGCGGGCGCACGTGGACCGAACAAAGAGGGACGTGCCTCTAGCTGCAGCGACAACCGCGGCCAGCTATCGCGGCAACAACTATACTATAGGAACGATGAACGCGCGACGCATACTTATTCCGACGTCCGTCTGATCCGTTTGCAATGCGACATCCATCGTGAATAGAACCCCGGAGAAAGAACGTGCTTTAAACGCGATCTCCCGTATAATACCAAGTTTTTCAGACGCGGACAATCCGATTCAGTACGGTTCGAATTAGATTTTCAAAATGGCGAATGCTCGCATAACGCCGCATTTCAATGCGTCGACTTCCTGCGGCCGCATTCACTATGAAAAATATATAACGCGCGTAGCGAAACCTCCGCGGACCCCAAGTTCGATTTGTTTTTCAAATGACTTTGCAAAAGTGGAGATTAAACCTTTACACTCGGAGTTATTTTAATCCTTTGTATAATCTTATTAGAACTTTCTTTGTAGTTCGTAATTTCCTAAAAAAAGAGAAAATTTGTATCTATTGTATGCCTACATGTTCTCCAATAACTATACATTGACGAAACCAAAATAGAATTTCATCTCGGTTTAAAGGATGTTAATAACATATATATTATTAGACTCTGTTCAGGATCTTCAACACGAGTCTGACACGATATTGTAGGGCAAGGGGTTAACTCGAAAATTAAACGTTTCTTCCGACCTAGAATATTTTCATTCCCTGCGATCTTTCAAATTTCATGGATGCGAAATTGGTGTACTACCGCATACAATGCCTGAATGTTTAATAATCGATTAGATATAATGATACTCCAATTTTAGTTGCGCCTCAGAGTCACCATTCGAGTGCTAAGGGTTAACGCTAAACCTATCGAGCAATAAAAACGGCTACTGCACGTTACCATATAAAACAGAGTCGAATTTATTTGGATTTTCTGCGATTTTGATTATAACGTGTGCTTAAATATAGAGTCGTGTACAATCATTTCCAATGGAAGAATCTTTATAAATTCAATAATTGCAAAATATTAAGTTTTATTTGAAATATTCACTTTCTACATAACTGTTTCCATGGAACTTCATATAACTCGAACATAAATAAATTTTTATTTAATAAAATAACTACTTTAATGCAAAATGTTTGCTAGTCGACAGCTTTGTTTATGCTTGAAACACTACATTCAAAGTTTTGAGGTCGTAAGTGCTACATGCGAGTAGTTAAAACTTAATATGCTATTTTCTAAATGTTTTGATAGGATTTGATTGTACTCGCTCGAAGGTGTAATAAGTTGTTAGTATATATTTATTGTTAAGCAATTTATTTTAAGGAATGCTACCTGCATTAGCCCCATTATTCGTTTAACAATTCCAGTGGTAATTACCGTGTGCCCACATGCAGTTACAAGTCACGAGCGTCCAATATTTTGTTCAGTTTGATACTGAAGTACCAATTTGATGAAACCGCGTTGCGTTACGAACTTATTGGGATTCGTGTAGTCGTACTCGCCATAAAACATTCACTTACCCACAATGGGGTGAGATTATGGTAATACGAAACCGGGGATTGAAAGTTTTACGGCGTTATTAAACAATAGCGGTCTAGATTGTATCGCGCCACACACATTCAGGATTACAATACAATGAGGATATGCTAGGTGAATCCGTAACAAGGAGTATTTTAATTCTCGAGTGTAGCTACAACGAAAATTTCCCTGAACGCACAATGAACGGCGGAATTCATCTCGAGAACGACGTGAAAGGAATGTATTAAGTAGAAAGGTGATAATTCATGCGGAATCATTTCGAACGCAGAGGCGGTCGATTTTTGATACATGTTTTACGGTCGATGCACAGTGGGGTATTCAGCCCGAACAGTCGGAAAAACGGGCTCAAGGTCATAATATAGTAGGCCGTTTATTTCGCTATAACATTATGAAATCACAAATGCATTTGAACATTTCGAAAATCAAAATGATATTTATTTTTTGTCGAAAGAAATTCTTTTTTCGAAATTTTATATATAGAAGTTTATAGATGGTCAAATACTGTTCAACTTTTGTTCGAAACATTTTTTCCTCGTGTTATCGGAAACCCTTGAAAAATTGTGATAATGAAGTGCTTCCACCGAGAAGCTAGATAAAATTATTTTTGCACGTGAATTATGTTGAAATGATGTAGTTTATTATTTTACTACTAAATATGTAGAGATCATGAAACGTTTTAATAAGTGATTACATTTATATTTTAAGAAGTTTTTAAATTCTTGCTATTCATTTTCATTAGGAAACATGCTGCGACTGTTGATACTCATTTCTACTTAAATTAGTTATAAATCTGCAATCTGTACAAATCTGGGGCTAATTCCTTTTGTATGAATGTAATGATACTAGAAAGAGCACCGATATTACTCATACATAGTACATATGTATAACGAAATCGTCAATAAAGTTTTATCATTGATTATGTTCAAATATTAATAACTATACTAATTTATATAATAACGAAATGAAATCTGTGCGAATGTGCTCTGTATACCTACTTGAAAAACTTCTTCAATGTAAGAATTTATACAATTTCCTTAAAACACTTGAAAATCGATAATGAATTAACGCTGTTAAAGAGACTGTTTAACACTCAGTTTACGGAGGTAAATGTTGAACAGTTACGGAGAAATAACTATTTCACATTATTTTATAAACATAACAAGAATGTGTCTATCCAAATTTTTGGCCATTTTTCCAATATACCTACCCCAAGAAATAAATTTGGTAAATAATTCCTCAGGGAAGCATCTTTACTAATAATCGCAAATTAAGAATATTAGAATCCGTCATTTTGACGGGTCCCGTAAACCCAGCGTTAAGAACGCAAAGATCAAGATACGAATCAAGAAAATAATACTGAAACCTTATTCCTCAGACCTTTAACTACGTCGGACAGCAAAAATTGTACGACTTTACGAAAAATTTTCAAGTCGACATTTTTCCGACTTTTCGGGCCAAATACCCCACTGTGCAATGGCGAGCTGTTTATAAATATGGCTGGCCTCTCGGTCCGACGGGGAGACCCATCGGAAACTGAGTCAAAGTGAAGGACCTCGTTCAGCGCCCCACGTGCTATCGAACGCGTTTTACGGGCTGTGAGCATATGTGTCTCGCAACTTTCGCACGAGTCGTTAATTTCAGTGCGAAATCTATCGGGTATTTATGATTCACGCTGCACCGTGCAAGGGTAAAACGAGCAACAGGCCGCCGTCGAGAACAAAACTGCCAGGAAGAAAACGAGAGCCACACGTGAGTCGTTGCGTGGAAAACGAGCGGGAAATGTTTCTAGGTGAAGCCGAGGCTTCCATCGCCTATGGCAACGGGAAACCATAGGCGCCCTTAGCTCGCCCTAAATTATTCAGAGCGAACGATCCGACCGTGCGAAATGAAGTTGAAGTTGAATTTGAAGTTCCGATTTTCTCGGTAATAGGCGAGATTCTTCTGTCCACTAAACAAAATACCGATAGGTATGATAATTAACATTCTAGAGTAAGCACACACGGATCGCTTTACTATATTTATGTGTTGGATATACATATCATTTAATAAAAATTACGAGAGTGAACTTATTTAGATTTTGATAATATGTACGTGCTTGGATAAAGAAATTGATTGAATAATTTCTAGTGGAAGCATCTTTATAATTTCGATAATTTAAAAATGTGTTAACTTTATACTATTTGAGTCAACTAATATACCCGTATTCAAGCCTTCACACTATACTTTTTAACTAGTCTATTAATAGATTTTCTAATGACCGTGCTGTATGTACAAGAAGCTCAATAATTTTCTTTTAAATAATAACTTCACATGAGTTGTTACATCGTATTAATTCTAAAAATCTACTGAATTATGAATGAAATGCTTCTGAACAATTTATGGAGAAATTCGGAACTATTGATAGAGTTAACAGAAACATCTTGTTATTATATAAATATATTCGTCGCTGAGAACACAGTTCACACTATACAGAATCAAATTTTTCATCTTGGTTTGTTTTCTTAGCGGGTCCGAAAAATGAAAAATCTACAGCCGACTACGCGAGGTCTAATAAATGGCCTGATACCGGTCATTTTGAACAAAGTATTGCCCTCGAAAAAAATAAACTGATAGTACAACAACCGATCTCTGAGATATATTGCGTCAGGACATTCTTATAAATATGTAACATTTGGAGTGTCAAGGTCAACATAGACACTTTTTTTTTTAAATAGAACGTGACGTTTTTGTAACGCCACATGCTCTCTAACGCTACGACTTTATATTTGTCGTAAAACACGTTGAATCGGGTGGTTTTTATCGCTCGAACGATTACCCAATTGACGCATCAACTATTGTTGTATGTATATGTATATTGAAGATCTTCAATAGACCAATAAATTTGTGCGTTTATATTCAATATCTGTTTTTCATTGATGAACAAAATATAAAGTTCCAATGAGTCAATTATAAAATCGTTAACAGCTTTTACTTAATCACAGTTACCTGTATTTATGGACTAATGCATTGACGCAATAATATGACGTTAAATTTGATAATATGTATGAACAATTTTTGGCTATTATTTTAATTCAACATTATTATAAGATTTCCTTAAATTTCATATGTTTAGTTGAGTCGTTCATTGAAAAAATGCTGAACAATAATATATGTAGAAAGACGTTACGTTTGTCTCGTGCAATTATTTCATTCAATGACCATTAAACCCTTGAGATGTGGTGTTAAAGCAAACAGAGAAATATTAGTAAGTTCGAAGTGAGAAGTTAGAACAATTAAGTTTACTAGAAAATACTAAAAATTTGTTTTTCACAACTTTTTTATGTCGGCCTATTGAAAATTTAAAAAATACCTTTTGTAGATTCGTACGAGCTATACACATTTTGTGTATAATAACCTACAAACCGTTAAAGATGGTGAAAATCGCAATTTTCAAGTTTTTTGTTACTCCAATAAATCTAATCTCGACTGCTCGTCAGTCGATTCCGGTGAAATGTTCAAAACGTATATGACTGACACATATTTACCAAATGGAGTTTCTAAATTGTCAATACAGGTCCATATAAAAACGTGAAAAGCTCTTGGAAAATTTTCTGTACGACCCGGACCAGTTGGTATTTATTCAAAATTTTTTTCTCTTCGTATACAGTAAACTGATTGTTCTAACATCTCAAAAAAAATTCAAGTCGTTTGGTCGGCTATTATGAAAGTTCTGGTCGTTTTAAAAGTATCCGAATATGAGTGACTCTATGTATAGCATTTTCTTTCAAGATTTTGTTAGGGAAGATGAGGTCCGGAGGACATCTCGCGAATGCGATCATCGGTCGATAAGAGATCTCACCTACAAGCCGATTGGACGATCGAAGCCGAACGGTCCTCATTAACCGGTTCGATTCGTGTTCCTGGCAACAGCGACTAAGCCGCGGTCCTTGCCCGAAAATCGGCTCCCTTTGTGAACGCAGCTTAACGGTGGAAGGCAGGCCAGTCAGCCAGGAGAAATATGCACACATTCAGGTTCCGCCGTTGGTGAAGGACCAACCACACTGACGCGCCATAGCGCGAACCTATACACTCTCTACACACGTAGCCCGGCGACCTCTCTCTTTCTCTCTTTCTCTTTCTATCTCCCTCCCTTGCTCTCTCTCTCTCTCTCCCCCTTCTCGGAAACAGATGACAGAGTGACTCGGTCACCGTAACCCACCAGACGTCCCACAGGAGGCACCTTTACGTCGCGAGATTATTCGACAGCAGCCGACCACTTGATCTCCGCGAGCATACGTGCGACCGGCTCCTTTGGTCCTCTTCGTTCTCTTTTCTTTTTTTTTCGCGGGTCAGTTCTAGCCGCGCGCGTTAACCCAACTCCGGAGAAAGGGAACGACGATATAGTCCCTCGATGCCAAGCACGCGCGAGGCTACCAATGAAGAAGGGATGCTAAGTGCCTTGTGTTCGTTCCACTGATCTCTCCGAACCGTGCCACACTAACTTCGCGTATCGTTTTTTAACAATGAACAACCGCGACACCACGAGCACACCATGTTCCTTTCCCTTGGTGTTGTTCCACGAAGAGATCCTTCTTGTTTCTACGGTTTCAGTAGTCCGTGAACGCTATCCCGCGAGCGAAGCATCGTTTTACCGATCGTATCTTTTCTACGTTGTCCCTGCCGTGCGACCGCGAGGAAGGAACGCGCGCTTCAGAGAAGCACCGTGCACGCCATGCACGACCGTGGTACATACAGCCCTCCGGGGACCGTGCAAATCACCCCCACCGTCCACAGAACCGGCATCACACTGAAATCTCGCTGGTATGTGTGATCCCAACGAGCGTCGAGCGGGAATTCGATGTTACCCAACGACATCTGCTGGAAACACAATCAACACTGTCGATGAACTCGTCGATGAACTCGTCGATAATACTAGAGACTCCTATTGATTTTAGCTGCCGACATAGGGGGCTCTCACAACGCTGAAATTCTACCGCTTTTGCCAGTGCGCAAGCGTAGTAAGCTTACACGCTATGATGGTAATATTTGAATTTGGTTACTCTAATTCTTCGATATCTATGAAAATATACATATAAAAATTCTAGGAACTGTATAAGAATACTCTATTGCATATGTGATATATAGAATAATTTTTTAAGTGGAACTAATAGAAGCAGACACACAGGAACAAAGAGTGCTCACGTCTCACAAGGTTTCCGTGTCCACGGGACCAGGACCCAGAGCTCTGCACTGCAGGAGTTTACCAGGGGCACCGAGACTGCCAGCCTTATGGGACAATATAATTCTTATTATAAATGTTTAGAAAATAAGTTATATGTACACGTACAATACAAACATTTTATGTATGAATCTATAATGAATAAATAAAGACAATGTAATAATGAAACGAATCTGCGTATATATTCATTGAACCACCAAATTTTCCCGAACTTCCGAAATGTCGTTGCGATATTGTACTACTGAACCTTCGAAGAATTGTGACTGTCTTGCTTGTCGTTGAGTTGCACTACTGAATTTCGTGCCACCTCCTTCGCTATCATGTTCTCCTAATACTTTCTCAATTTTCGAGGTTATCGAAAAATTTCCTCGAAAATTGAGTTTTGTATTAGGAGAACATGATATCGAAGGAGGTGGCACGAAAATTCAGTAGTGCAACTCGATGACAAGCCAGACGGTCGAAAATTGGCAAAAATTTTCGAAAATCTCGAAAATTGAGTTTTGTATTAGGAGAACATGATATCGAAGGAGGTAGCACGAAATTCAGTAATATAAGTCAACGTCAAGTCAGACTGCAGAAAATTTTCGAGAACGAAGATTCTCCAAATGGGATACTTAATTTTTGTCTAATTTGAAATTTTTCTTTATCCAAAATTTTCGGAGGTGTTGAACTAATTTTACTATCGAATATTTATGTACAGTGTACGGGATACGGAAATAAGAACACATAACTGTTCTAACTAATATTCTTTATTTTTCACCAGAAAGATAACAAAATTGACGTGACGTGGGTGCGAATGCAAGGCCGATTGGATCAGAGTGGCGTCGTGACGCCTCGCTCCATACGAATTGCTCTCTCTAACCGAGATAACACATACTGGTGATAGTGCTCACACATACTATGTAGCGAGTGACGTCATCCGTAGGCATGGGAATTACAGGAGACTTAGAAGTGGGGATAGGCGGACCTAGTGCTAGTGTTGGACTCCTCTTGTCTCTGTGCCGTCGCGGGGCTAATCTTCCCATCATCACATCACATATACAACCTAAAACAAAATAGAATAATCAATTTTTATAAACTGATGTTCGAAAGTGACGCGACCCGTACAATGCTTGCAGCCCAAGTCCGGCCAGAACCTAACCCGACGTGTACTCACCAAGAGCGATGGCGAGAGAAGTGTTTAAACGATATCCCATTTCCCCCAACTACCTGCAACCAGGCAACACAGAGCGTTGAGGTGAACCCAGGTTGATTGCAGAGAGGTCTTCGAGTGAACAGTGAACAGGTAAATATCAATCAACTACCACTCCAATGTACATATAACGCCGAATACCGTCACCAACCGGCCTGGTGCATACAATCACGGTCCGACACAGCGGAAGGCTGTAGATTTGAATACAAAAACATCGAAAAATAATTGTTTACCTTGTTATTTCATTGATCTTTTATCACTGTGTCAATTTGACACCGAGGGACAGATTCAGTTCGTGAAATAAGGGACGGATAAGGGTTAGAGACCTATGTATCTATAACAGTTCTCATAAATAAATTTACGGCGGGAATTTTTAATTTTGCTTGTAAGTACTGCCTGGAGACACAGACAAATCTCGTCGGTGGTGGAGATGACCCTATGAACAAAAAATCCAATTTTGGACGTCCGCCTGTGCGCGCATTTGTAGCGTTTTCTGCCGTCCGATGGACCAGGCAGAGAGGAAATGAGTGTGGCCACCCCCGGGATTTGGCCGTGCCACTTTTGCCTCCGCATCATGTTTAGCCTGGAACAGCTCCTACATCATCTTTAGCATGGAACAGAACATACGCCATCTTTAGCAGGGAACAGAACCCACTTTACTGTTATTAAATCTGTGGCATGGATCAGAACTAGCTTCAACCACCGACCAGATACTATTAAATGATATTAACTATTAAATAATAGTATCTGATCCATGCCACAGATTTAATAACAGTAAAGTGGATACTGTTTCCTGCTAAAGATGGTGTAGGTTCTATTCCATGCTCAATATGATGTAAATGTAAAACGAGGCGAAACGGCATCCGCCACATCAGTGCGACCGTGCTGCCCTCTTAAACAAGGGCAGATTCGGGTGGATTCGGGTGGGTTCGGGATCCAGCGGATTCCAGCGAACGGCAGAAAACGCTACAAATGCGCGCGCAGGAGGACGTTCAAAATTGAGCCAAGCCGGCCTTGAGGTGCTCGAGCGTATCTTGGACAATATTCTGCCCGTTCTCTGCCCTAGGCAGGCTTGACTCAAGGCAAGCCTGGTTGACTGGGGACAAGATGATCCTCGGGACGGTACAGAGGCAAGAGGGGTCTATCCTCTGCATAGTAGTAGTAGTGTGTGTGTGTCCGCTTCGGCCAATAGAAGGCGCGCTCCTTCCAAACTAACCAATCGGCCGCGTATTCTTGCTACGTCACCGCATTCCCTCCCAGGGACCCTCTTGTTATCTCCACACGACATTTGTGTGTGATATTCAAATTCGTATGAAATATAATAATAAGTAAAGTAGAATTTGCTTACGAAAATGACGGTCTAGTAGTCTAGTTAACATATACTTAATGCTCGTATGAATATAAACGCTGCGCGCCACATAGGAGCGCGTTGTTCTGTATATAGTAGACGTCTAGACTGGTCTGGTGGAGAGAGCTAAGTGGAACTTTGGATCATGAGTACCGTTACCTGCATTGCACCTGTTAATATTGCTGTAATAAAATATTGTAAGTATTCTTGTTTCAACCTTTTATAATTACTGCAAGATAATTACATGATATTACAAAATTTATTTCTTCGTAGTGTATGCGGCAACAATTTATTAAACAAATTTTTTTCTAGTATTTCAATTTTCTATCTATCAGTAATTAAACTGGAATATTAGAATTATATTACAACTTCCTTTTCGTTTATTTTCCTACAATAATTGAACGCATAATAATTATCAATTATAATTCGGATTTTCGAATGCGCGCCACGTTGGAATTAAAAATGTTGTTTTCATTTAAATATTTCTCTATGGACAGATAACGTATTCAAGTTAAAAATTTTAAATAGAATTTGTTTGAAAATATCTTTTTATCGAACAAACGCCACTGTGAACTTCAAGGTTTAAAAAAAATCACGTTTTCTTATCGACTATACTTTGCGTTCGGAATAATATACATATATTTACAAGTACTATACGCGATTTTATGTGCGCGGCCTCTTGTAATGTTTTGCATTTAAATAGATACTTTTAAGCATTATTATTCAAATAGAATCACAGATAGGAAAATGTGTGGCTTGAAATTTACAATTCATTGCTTCCAGGGGGCAAAAGAGATGAAACATTGATACTACCAGCAAATGATTCTATAAGTGCCACCCTAGATACAGATCAGGTATATACGCGATTTTCTTATCAAAAGCATACCAGATATTAACAAAATTAATTTTTTTTTCCAGCTATGTGCGAAGACCACTGTAATGGCCAGCTCACATTTCAAAGAAGACTGTATATGGCTAAATGGAAAGTGAGTTTCAATACTTATTAGTAAACTGCGGATGTTTATGCAATCTGCAATTTTTGTAGACGAATTTGAAGGAAGTGGAATCAAATAAAATCTTGTTTTCAGTGGTAGTAGCCTTTGTAGATCTGAAACAAATAAAAATTGTACTACACTCTGTCGAATTTTATATTCTAGTATTTTTTGAAAATTTTTAGGAACCATAAAAATATATACATCTCCAATTTTTAAAATTTTCCTACAACTTTGAATTTCATCTACTCAATTTTGTTATAAATACATAAAGATCTGCAATCCACTTATTTATAGTGTTATGAATATAAATTATATTATATTTTAATTTTACGTTTTTTTTTAGAGAAGAAGACATCAGGAATCCCAGATTACAAAACTGTTTAGCAGAATGTAATTAATTAATGATATATTGAGATTTTTGGAAATTTCGTAAATAACATTACATATTTTTTTAGTTAGAAAACGTGCAGGATCTTCCAACACTTTAGGAAAATGGAAAATTCATATTTGCTCAAAGAATAATTTTCCAACTGCAGCTGGTTTAGCATCCAGTGCAGCGGGTTATGCTTGTTTGGTAGCAGCCCTGGCTAAGCTATATGAAGTAGAGGTATTATCGAAAGAATATAAAATGTTATAAAGTAAAATAAATATATAAAGTGGTATATTTTAGGGTGACATTAGCTCAATAGCTCGTGTTGGCTCTGGATCAGCGTGTCGTAGCGTTTTAGGAGGCTTTGTAAGATGGCACATGGGTTCTGATCCAAAAGGAACTGATAGTATAGCAAAGCAAATTGTGCCTGCTTCTTACTGGCCAGAAATGAGAGTATTAATATTAGTTGTAAGTGAAACAACAAGTTAAATGTTATTTATATTTAATTATTTCAAATTCAGATATTCAAGATTATATATGTTACCGTAGGTGCATGATGCACAGAAGAAAGTCTCTAGTGCAGTTGGGATGAAACGAGGCATGGAAACATCAGAGCTATTGAAATACAGAGTGAAGCACATTGTTCCAGCAGCAGCAAATAAAATGCAACAGGCGCTAATTGAAAAGGATTTTAAAACTTTTGCTGAACTTACTATGAAGGATTCGAATAGTATGCATGCAGCGGTCTTAGATACATATCCACCGTGTGTCTACTTGAATAATACTTCGCATGCAGTTATTGATTTAATTCATTCTTATAATAATGCTGCTAATGATACAAAGGTAACATTAGTACTAGAGCGTTTCTACTGACAAGTCCCAGAACCTGTGACAAAAATTTTGCTTTAGGTTGCATACACATATGATGCGGGACCAAATGCTACTTTATATCTGCTAGAAAAAGATGTTCCAGAAGTTATGGGTGTAATAGATTATTTTTTTCCTCCGTCGCAAGATAATTTAGTTGAATATAGGAAAGGATTGCCTATTGAAACAGTTAAACTTTCACAAGTAAATTATTCAGTTTTTTATACTTTTTATCATTGGTCTGATTAGAATCTTTATCAGGGGCACGTCCCCCAATTTTTTATCATAACGCTCCCCATCAAGTGAACCTATTTCTTAATTTGTTTCAGGATTTGTTAAACAAGATGAATATTCAAAAACATGAACGAGGATGTTTTAAATATATTATTTATACACAAGTTGGTGATGGACCTAAGTACCTGAATAATCCCAAAGATCATTTGTTAAACAATCAAGGATTGCCCATTCGGATCGTTAAACATATATAAATTTTCGATATTAGAAATTATAGAATATAATAAATTATAATTATTTATGAAATGATTTTAATAAAAAATATTGTTAATTGGCATGAGAAAATACAGTTTTGTTATTCATTTGGTTGTATTTACATACATACTTGCTTTATTTGATGGAACATGTGCTTTCATAAATGAACGTGACAAGTGACAACTGATTTTAGACATTTGACAGCAGATTTTATGCATTTATGACAAGAATGAGAAGATGTAATTTATAAAACAGTAATAATTAGACTCTGAATTTTATGCATTTATAACAAAAATGAACGAGTGCAATTTAAAACAATGAAAATATAAGACTTTAAGAACATTAATATATTGTTTTCACCACATTAAAATTATTAATGAAGGATAGATTTATATTTACATATAAATAGCTCCTGTGTCTTGCAATTGATGCACAAACTTTTTATTTTGCATAAACAGAGTCTATAGTAATAATGAAAATTTTCTGTTTCACTCCAGTTTGTTGCAATTCAGGTAGAAATTTTTTATTTTGCATAAAGATCAGCTGTCTACTGATGACACTATTTCAAAAACACGATGAATGTGTAATTTAGATTTCGTTAACATATTATTTCATATTAATATTACCAGAATCGTTATGGAACTGTGTTGTTTAATTTATGAACTAATTGTAAATAGTCAAAATTTCGCGGTGTGTCGAAATGTATTCTATTTATAGGTTACGTTCGGTACTGTTCGGTACCCATAATACATTACAGTGATAATGAGAAGCTGAAGCTGAACAAGCAATATTAGCAAGTAAAAGAAATGTGAAAAAGTTCAAACTTTTGCGGTCAAGTACTTATTGAACAAAGAAGTGTATTTATATATAATTGCAATTATGAATCGTGGCACTGAATTGATTAAAACAGTTTTAAGCAGAATAAGTAACTCATCCGGCTTTGGACAATCTATGAAAAAGGTAAGCTCATGATATATTTTATAACTTCAAAGTGAACGTTGATATATCTGAATCCATTGAAAAGATTTACTATATGATCTTATTATTTTTTTGAAATAGCTTGAAATACTCTCAGCAGGAGATGGCAATTGTAAGGCAAAATTTGTCGTCTCTGAAGAACACTTGAATATGGGTGGTTCTTTGCATGGAGGTTTCACGAGTACAGTTATTGATTGCGTATCCACTTATGCTTTGATGACCTATAAAGAATGTCCACCAGGAGTTTCGGTAGACCTTCATGTTACGTATGTACATTTGATCATACAGTGACTCGCATTAATATTCGGATGCTCCCAAAAAACTGATAACTTCTTTAATATTGGACGTTAGAGCGATTAGTTCACTACGTAATGTGAAAAGAAATATTTTCAAGAATTGCGATTGGTCAGAATTGTAGAGAATATACTAAAAGTTGCATTTTACAACTTTCCTATGTTGGGCCTATATTGAAAATTTAAAAAATACTCTTTGTAGATCCGTGTCAATTATATGCATTATGAAAGTTTCATCAAAATCGGTTGATGGGGAAAAAAACGACAGACATTGAAAGATGTAAGAAACCCTAGGTAAATATATTGCAGTTTGAGGCCGAAAATTGTGAAAAATTGCAATCTTCACCATCTTTAACACTAAACCTATCGAGTCTTAAAAGTAACTGGTACATGTTCCCTTATAAAAATGTCAAGATTGATTTTATTTAGACTTTGTGCGGCTCCTATTGTAATACGTGCTCTACTAAAGATATCTATACAATCATGTCTTATGAAATCACTTTTTTTATTTCAATAATTGTAAAATAAAAAATCTGGAACCAGTCATTTTGACCAGTGATGGTAGGTTTAGTGTTAAACTTTGTAGCTCATTGCAACGTCAACTGATTTTGATGCAATTTTCAGAATGTTTAATTGATACAGATCTACGAAAAGTGTTTTCTAAAATTTCCATCTAACAATAAGCCCACATAAAAAGGTTGCAAGATACAACTTTTAGTATTTTCTCTGCAATTCCGACAACTTTAAATTTTTCCTAAAAATTTTGTTCACGTTGTGTAGTATTCTAGCTTCTCAAAGAAGTTCAAATCATATGGTTCAATATTAAACAAGTTATCGTCAATTGTTAATAATTTATGTATAGGTTCATGAAAGCTGGGCTACCTGGTGACACGGTTATTGTAGATGCTAAAACTGTACGTGCTGGAAAAAGATTAGCTTTTCTTTCCGTAGATCTTACCAAGAATGATGGGAAGGATATTATCGCTCATGGGCGACACACAAAATTTATTGGAAGTTGAAATATACAAGAAAGGTAGAAGTATATTATGGTACATACAGCTAATGCTCAGTGTACTGAATATTGTAGGCTGAGTGATAGTATGTGTAACATCTAAATATCATGGAATATTTTATATTGTATATGTATATATATTTTGTATGTAGACTGTAATAAAATGTGTGTATATAATATCATATAGTATCTTGTACTTGATATTAAACGAACACATTATGGACTAAAACATTTCTTTTACTATATAAAATATATATTATAAATCATTATAATACATTCTACAATGTTTAATGGCACAAGATTATGAGAAATGCAATTGCTGGTGACATAGAAATGAATAATGTCAAATTTGTACATATATGTAAGCAACACACGTGTTAGCAATCTCTGGAGAAGATATTTCAATATTCGCTGCTGAGCACAGAATGTATTAAATAATTTTTTTTAATATATAAACAATCAACCCGCATAACACATAAAGTTTCAGTGATATGTTTGTATAAAAGAGACACTTTCAATGCCTAGATACTTTTCATCACTACTGAAATGTACTGCAAAATAATTATATTTAAAAAAAAAACGATTAAAACCTAGTAGAAGTTAAAAGCTCCATTCATACATGCGTTGTCTACAATCTAGAATTTAAATTGTATATCGAAGGTTTGTGTTGCGATAACAACAGTGTTCGTATAAATAATTTTACCTAAATTGATGCTGAAACGTGCCCGAATAATATTATCAAAGCGACGTGTAATTCTTTGTGGTCCAAAACTGGTCTTTGTTATCCATCACACTATTTCTAAAAACAGAATTATAGGACATTCTATTTCTTTATGATCTTCTAAAATCATATAAATGATAAACGAAAAGAGTGTAAAGGACGACAAAGAATCGATCTTTGCATCACAATGCAGATTCTATAATTCACAGTGTATGTACATTAACAAATGTGTAGAGTTAATAAAATACAAGCGCATCTAGCTAAGTGAATACTAATTGATAAGAGTCATGATCTACAAAGACAATGGCAATTGGCCTATCATTTTATTTCAGTTTCTTCACGTCCTCTAGGAGCGATCTCAAGTCTTCTATCTTATGAGAAAGAGACTCGGCTAGTATATTAAGTTTCCTAGATTCCCGTTCAGTCTCCTCGATCGTCTGTTCTAAATACTCGATTCTCTCATCAGCATCACGCTTGATCAGATGGTTCGCTAAATTATTTTGCGTAGGTAAGTATTTGGCCGCGCTGCGCCGGAAACGCGAGATCGTGTTGCTATGATCCTCGCATCCGTCGCAACAGTCGGACCAGATTCTTAGGTCTATGTACGGTAACTCGTCGCAGGTGACGAATTTATTGTCAGCCTCTGGCAGGAGGAACACGTTGGGTTGTATTCGGTTGATATTATCGCCATTGTCGCACAGGATCCTGGCGAGACTGGTCTGTTTAATCTGCGCCAGTTGTTCCGGCTTGAAGACAGTCGGGCTTTCGTACCAAAATCTGTCGCCGTTTCTGGTACGTTTGAACTGTTCCAGTAGCAGACATTGGAACAGTGGTCCCACTTTAGCGTTGGGCAGTTGGTCTTCCAGGACACCGCCAACCCAAACGTCTATGTTTCCAGGGTGACCGTACAGTTCTCTCAATTTCTGTCTAACTTTACTGCTGCGTATTTCACCAGCCAGGTCCTCGAAAGTCTCCACGTAGGACAGATTGCAGAATCGCCTCCATTCCAAGTATCCCGGGAGAGCATGATCCCTGCCACGTTGGATGTTCATCGCAGCAAGATCCAGCGCGACAGCATGTGCTGTGCGGAACAGTTGCTCCGTCAATTCCGAATTCAAGTTCTCCTCGGGTAGCTTCAACTTGGATGCGGTGGCGAACATTCCTCTCATCAAAGGATCGACACCTCCCTCCTCCACCAGTCTCCACGGCGCGAAGAACGCGTCTCGTAGAAGAAGAGGTCCTTGAGGAATCGACTGGAAGTTTTCGTTCAAACGTTCCAGTCGTGGTTGAATGAGGGTATGGCCGAATCTTAGAGCCGCAGTGGCGAATACATTGGATACACTCGAGTCCAAGTTGGAGTCGTAGCCGCGATAAGAGCCGATGAGCTCATCAGCCGTACCGCCGAAGACGTGAGGCATCCATTGCTGATAGGTGACGTGCTGCATCTCAGCACCGACGATCTTCCTGGCTTCTTGGTACAGCTTCTCCCCGTTCCAGTGTGGGTTCATTTCCCGAAGCTTTCGAGCGATTCGATTATGCTCCCTCAGCCAGATCGTGTGCATAGCAAGCAGACCCACCTGTTCGTTCGCTCGGATGTCCCCTGCTACGAAGCAATTGATCGAACTTTCAAGAGGATTCCTTCTGCAATCAACAAATTGACCGGAGGCGTATGGTAGGAGGGGTTTGTGACCAGGAAAGGTAGGGCCTTCGCGGAGCAGACCGTGATCCGTGGTGGAGTCTCGCAGATCTCTAGCCAAGTCGTCGTCGTAACCGTACACCTGGGACGCGTCCAGGTAGCTCGTGAGTTGGTTCAACTGTTCTCTGGGAGAGAAGCTGCCCCACAGTATACTCGTCATCCCTGAACCGCAAACTGCGCTGGTCCTGATAAAGTCAATGCATCTTCTATTGCTTATACGAGGATCGCCCGGTGGAACCTCCATGGGGAAGCAAGGCGCAGCATTGTCGCAGGACTTTTTGCAGTCGATGCCGTCCCAGGACTCGCTGGAGACCGATGGCAGCGAGTGGTCCAAGTCGTGGTCCAAGAACTGGCCCCACTGCATCACCATGTGCGTGATCCTCTCGTCAGAGGTAACATTGTGCGTCGTCACCAGCGTGGTCGAGATGAGTCTCGCCGCTGGCTTTGGATACCCATAGTAACGACGACCTCTCTCCCAACCGACCGGCGTCGAGAAACCGTTCTCGTAAATCGGTTGCAGAACTCTGCGGAAACCTGTGTACGACGAACCCCAAGTAGGATACCGCATGTTGTTGCAGCTACCGTCTATGCTGCGGTACCTGTTGTGGAAGCACATGTTCGTGCAATTCCGCCGACGCCTGTGACCTGTGCAGTCGGACAGTCTTTCGATTTCTCTCACCTGAGGTGGGAAAATAACAGAAATGAAATTTGAAGAACAAGAGGAGATTACTGAGAACTATGGAGAAGATATAGAACCTGTTCGGGTGTCAAAAATTCCTCGTATTTGTATTCCTTGGTCGTATTCGCGCTGATACCTGAGTTGATCATGCGTCTGATATTGACCAGCGTACGCTCAAAGATTTCAGCTGGTCTGGCTGCAGCGCGACCAACTGCATCTGGAAATCGCGCCAACCGGAATGGATTTACACGGCCGGATTCATTGCCGCTGAAGAGGCTTGTCAGCGTGTTATTAATTGCACGATCGATCTCCTCCTTGGCATCTTTGAACGCTCTTATCACCAGAACATCCGAAGTCTCCGGCTGGCGAACGCGGACCAGGGCTTGGGCTGTGGCGCGACCATATTCGTTCACGGCTGAACACTCGTATCTAAGTCGGACATTTCATTGTTATAAAGGGTTTCAAGCAGAGTCTACGATTTTGGACATGTACTGAAGGGACACGTGTACACGGAATCCGTGTATTCGCGAATTAAGTATCCGTGTTCTTAACCCTTCGTACTCTGAATTATTTCTTAATTTTATTGATGGCAACTCCCTACTATTTTAAGTGTTTTATTTGAAATTCAGTTCAAAGGACAGTTCCTTGACTGCTACTTATTTTAAATAATTTTGTTTACTAATTATATTAAATATATCTTTCAAAATTTGTTGCAATTAATTTATATTTATGGAACTTATATTTGTTTTTAACTAAAAAATAAGAAATTAAATAAATAAAGGAAGAACCAAATACATATAAAAACCCGTTTCATTTACATCTTTCTTTGATGTCGAGTCACACTCGACAAAGGAGTGCAAAGGGTTAATACACGTGTAATGATGCATTCAATTCTTCGTGTAGACACATACAAGTGTTCGAGATTCTTTTCAACAAGTAGTCTCAACAAGATGGCTCTAACTTCAGGTATAGTATTATATCAACACCAATAAATACATCAGTTAGAAGACAGTACTGGGTTGCAATAGCAAGCAGCTCTCTAAGCTGGCAAGCATCCAAACTCTCTCTCAATTTTTGTTTGTAGAATATCATATATTCAGGATCCAAGGGGTTAACTGCCAGAAATGAAAGTAATCAGATAATTCACCTGCCAGTATCCGCCGAGGTGACATTGTAAAGGTACAGGCTCCCAGCGCGAGAGATCCGCGTCCTTTTCCCTTCGATCGCGGTTCCATCTTTCTTCCAGAGTATCACCGGTTTCGGTACACCTTCGACCCTGCACGGGACTTCTATAATGGCGCCGGGTTCCGCCTCCATGTCCTGCGGCTCGTAGGTTAGCCTAGGAGGACCGTAGGCTGAGTCGAGTACCCTCAAATCGGCGCTGGTCTCTGCATACCCGTTGGCGTTTTTCGCGCGACAAACGTACCTGTTAGAAATGTCTCGTGGGTTAATGAGAACATTATAACGTCGCAAATGCACATAATCCGCCGTCTACCCATCACTCCATTTACAGTAAGACTCACTCAAGACCTGTCATAAATCTTTCGCAGGATCACCTCGGCATCGGACCTCAATTTTTCTTAACACTAAACCTACCGAGTCTTAAAAGTAACTGGTACATATTCCCTTATAAAAATGACAAGATTGATTTTATTTAGACTTTGTGCGGCTCCTTTTGTACTACGTGCACTACTAAAGATATCTATACAATCGTTTCTTATGAAATCAGTTTTATTATTTTTCTAATTGTAAAATAAAAAACCTGGAAACGGTCATTTCGACCGGTGTTGGTAGATTTAGTGTTAAGTTGCTAGAGACTCTCGTTTCCAGGAATGCAACTTACGAGGCGTAATTTGCATTATTCGGAAGCATAAAGCTGCGACAGCTACATGCTGCCAAATAATGCAAATAACGCCTCGTAAACGTAAAAATAGGACTTTTGATTGCGATCGCGGCCTAGATTGATCTTTTATCTAGCGCCTTTGACAAGGTGTATACCCTTCTACCCCTCAAAGTCTAGCCCCGATTTAAAACACGTTGGCGCTAATGTACCTGGCCGCGTCGGATTCTTTCGCGGCAAGTATGCGCAACACGTCTCCGTTGTCCTCGATCGCGACACGACCGCCCACGCTCAGCTGCTGACCGCTACGCCACCATTGAACCCTGGGCGTGGGAAGACCCTCCACCTTACAGGTGAAAGAGACATCCGTGCCGATCGAGACTGTCTGCGACTCCGGCAGCTGCGTGAATCTCAACGACGGCGATACAGTGATCACAGCTCTGGCCTTTCGCGACTTCGTCAGACCCATCTCGCTCGTAGCCACGCACTCGTACTCCCCGGTGTCCTGCTCGGTCACGTCCGATATCACCAGGGTCCCGTCGTCCTTGATCACGCAACGATCTCCATCGATCGCCACCTCGTTCGAGTCACGCATCCACTTGATCTCCGGCGTAGGATCGCCTATCACGTCGCAGCTGAACGTGATCGTACCACCCAGCCGCACCTCAACGTCTTCCGGGCCGCTCATGATGCGCGGCTTGGCTGGAAAGAGAGGGCATCGGTCATTTCGGGGACCTCCTTGCTCTTTAGGGTTAACTCTTCCGTGGCGGTTTCATTATAATCTGTCCAACGAGACGAAGCAGTGAAGCTAAACATGGTCACTCATGGCCACGTATAGTTAGCGAAGGACGCACGCTGGTACTCCACCGACTCGTCTCGTTGGACAGACTATTCGCATAAACTAGTTACAGAACACAAAATGGTTCAAGAATCGAAGCCTAGGTAGCTACTGGAGATCGCGGTTTTGAACGTGTACTAAAATACACGTGTAAGCAAACATGGCTCGATTTTGGACAGTAGGCTGTGCCAGCAGAAGCTGAGGGCAGCTCGGTCCTTCGTTTAAGAGGGCAGCACGGTCGCACTAACGTGGCGGACGTCGGATAATATCCCTTGTGTAGTTAACCTAAATGTACAGATTATTTAAAACCTTTCTATATATTTAACATGTTTGCACAAATTCTCATTATAAGACTATAAATTAATATATTTAGCGAGTAAAGAATGGGCATAGAGAGGAATTCTGTAATATATTTTAGAGGAACATTAACAAATTGTTGAAATAAATACAATACAAATATCAACGTGACCGTGCTGCCCTCTTAAACGAAGGACCCAGTGTGTCCAGACAGGGGTAATCGAAAAGGAATCGAGGGGAATACAAGTACCCCCTCTCTGATGACCAGAGTAATATGTGACACGTTGCGCGACCAGTTTACGGTCTTAGTGGGGGACGTTGGAGTGTGCTCATGGTGGTGGAATAGGATAATGGAAGGGGATAAGGTGGAGAGGGAATGAGGTTCGTTTCCACCTCAATCTGGCCATACTGGAAGGACCTAACCCAGACCGAGCCGGCATAAAATGATACCTCTGCGTCCGAATAAGTATCACTTTATGCTGGCAGAGTGTGCTGTCCAAAATCGAGCAGATTCCGAGCATCCTCAGCTTCGAGCGCGTTCTGACAGTTTAATGCTCGCCATCTGCTGGCATCGTACGATTGCAGGCTGTGCTTGATGTCTGCTCGAGGCAGGCCTGGCTGACTGGGTACACGTGGTACGTGAACCATTCGCCACGTTCGTTAAATTCTTACTACACGGTTCGCATACCACGTGTATTTATATACACGTGAACTAGGGATCTCTAGTAGCCACACGACGTAACCTAGAACGCGATATAGGGTGGCGCGGGTCCAGAAGTCCTCACTTCAAAGGAGAAATGAGGTTGGAGAAATGAACGAAGATTTCGAAGTCGGGACTTCTACCTCAACCCTACCCTATCGCAGACCCCGTCAAATTCTTCGAGTGCCATGTCAGATATACATTCAGAGTGGACGCCGCTGTTGTCGTCTCTGTTCGTATCAATCAGTCTCGAGTCTTCATAAAGATTATGGACCCTAGCCATGCGCGCGAAACGCGGCCGCGTCCGATGTTTATGTAAGAAAGCGCGCATTACTCAACTGCAATGAAAATCGTCCGGCGACATCGCCGTCAGTGAACGACCCTTCATCTCGACCGGCGACTGGCACACGGCTGCCATCTCCGAAGGCTTGTGCTGCAGTCGTTGCACCAGCCAGACGAGATCGCAGTCGCACACCAACGCGTTTCTGTCCAGACGTAGTCTCGTCATCGGTCCGACGTTATGAAACGCGTCGGCGGGCAGATGATGGAGCATGTTGCTATGAAGGAACAACCGTTCCAGAGCCGGTAGATCATTGAACGTGCCCTTCTCGATATCTCTCAGGTGGTTGTAGTGCAGATAGAGTTGCTCCAGTTTCGGTAGACCGGCGAACGCGTCCGGCGATATCCGCTCCAGGTGGTTCTTGTAGAGATAGAGGAACCTCAGCTTGGGTGCGCCTTCGAAGGTTTTTGGCGAGAGGTGCCTGATGCGATTGTCGTTCAGCAGGAGCGTGTGCAGCTCTGGTAGGCCGCGGAAGGTGCCTGGACGGAGCTCGGCGATGTTGTTGAACCGCAGGTCACTGAAAGTTGCGAGAAACATTCTTAGTACCGTAAAAGAAAATATGAATCGTTAATTAATTCTCTCTTGGGTTGGAGGATTAAGAAAAGCAGCTGATACTTCAACGTGGAATGTTATCTATGGAACTAGACGTTAATTGGTCAAGGTATATTGCAATCCTCGTATGAAGTTGCAACTAGACAGCGGATGCTTGCGCGTCTACATCATGCTTTATTTGCGAAAAGACTATACGAATCGTTCATCAATTTTCTACCGTTTATATCTTGCACGATCTACCGAGCACAGGTCCTCTATATTCAAGTTAGATTCAAAGCCTTGGATGATTTCGACGAAATATGTAAAACGCCTGTTCGGAAGAAAGATGGCTGCGTTCCATCATTGTCTGTCGGCATTTCTGACTCGCACAGAATACAGCTGGTCTCTTATATGCGTAAGATGTGAACGTCGTACGTTCTTGAATAACGGCTGATTGATCCGGGTAGACGGTCTGAAAACCTGTATTCAATTTCGTTGAATTTTTGAGCAGTTCTATCGAGGGAAACGCGCGCCTGGGGATCGTTCCCATTGTTCCAGGATCAGTCTGTATTCGCGTGGATTTAGCTCGGGCGAGCCTGAAGTCCCCTTTTCAGGAAGAGCCGTTCGTTATTTCAGTTTCGCGTCGAGTCGCGGGAGAAGCGCGAAATTTCAGTCTCGCACACACGGGCCCGTCCCCTTTTCCGTTCTGTTCTGTTCGAGCTCGACAAAACGAGCCACTGGAAGATCAGCCGTAGCGATAAAGAGGTTAAAATACCGGCGCGTCGAACCGAGAACTCACCCGGCAATTTAGAGGGAGGAGGTAATGTGCAACGAGTCGAGTAAAATCGTTAATTAAGAGCTTTGCGCTTTATGACTCCGATCTTTGCAGCGGCGGAGCGTGTAATGGGCCCCCGGACTCTGCACCGTCTGTATCATTGTTTCTTAACGGGTACAACGGTCTGAAAATCTATTTCGCGACGTGACTAACGTCGAACAAATGTCCGCATCAGCGACCTTTTGAATAAAGTCGAAACCGGCTCCCGGCGTCGGCACCGTCGATAGTCTCGTTGCATTGTGCTCGTTCTGCGGCGAGGCGTTCGTATCGAATCAATTGCGCCAGATAGTAGATCGGAAGGAAAGGAGAACTTGCTTGTCTGCTGATTCTGAAGCCAGTCGTCGTCACACATTCGATGCCGTTCGTTTATCATTCGCGCCCAGCTGATCATCGGGTTGGCGATTAAGATGCATAGATCCCGATTAGATTCGTCTGGAACGAGGCAATCGTTCAAGCGAGTAATAGATAAGCAAAGATTCGAATTAGTGCGGAGAGGTCCGGAGACCTCCAAAGTCGAGGATTCGGGATTTCAAAGATGTCAAGATCACCGGAATATATGTATTCAAATCTAATATAAATAAATGCGAGACGATTTAAATCCATGGGGACAGGTACAGAGATCTTCAAAGTACAGGATTCGGGATTTCAAAGATGTCAAGATCAGAAGAACATATTCAGATCTAATATAAATAAATGCGAGTCGATTTAAATCCATGGGGACAGGTACAGAGATCTTCAAAGTACAGGATTTCAAAGATGCCAAGATCAGAAGAACATATTCAGATCTAATATAAATAAATGCGAGTCGATTTAAATCCATGGGGACAGGTACAGAGATCTTCAAAGTCAAGGATTCATGATTCCAAAGATGCAAAGGTCAAAAGTGTGGAAAGGTCCAGATGCCTTCAAACTCATGGTTTTAATAACCATTGGCATTGATAACTCAGTGTCAACTTCGAAATCTTTCGAATCTAAAGATTTAATTCCGAAACCTACGAAACTGAAGGATTCCACACGCCGGATTAAAAGTCCCAGCCTCAGGAACTCCAAAAACCAAGAAGTCTGACGCGTTTGAAATTTCTAGGACCGAACTCGTCAACTGACTACAAAACTGAAGGCCTCCGCACTTCAGATCAGAGGTCTCATTCTCAGGAACTCAAAAATCAATATGAGGTAGGACTCGGGTCCTAGAATGTCCAAAGGTTCAGGATCTGCAGATTCAATGATGTGATTCACATTTGAAATTCCTATTTCGTGATGAAAGTCAGCAATAACAAGTGGCGTTTCAGTATTCCGTGGAATATGTATTATATTGAATATACGTTAGGTGCAGGTATCTTCAGGCAAGATATTGAAATGGAAGAAAGTGGACCATAAGATAGAATAAAAGGAGTCGGCAGCAAGAATGTAGATATTATCTTGCACAGGAAACATCGCTATTCCCGACTAGACTGAATATTGTAGAAACGTTTGAATCACTGTGTCATTAACATGTCTATGCGTCGAATATATTGTGAAACATAAAGTACGGGTAAAATTTCCCAAGGAATCGGCGGAAAATACGAGTCAGTGGTGAAATCCCTTTCACCGAACCGGTGGTCATATGTTTTGACACGGTTGTATTAACGACACGTGATATTTGCGTCGCATCAGTAATTCGCTCTAGGTACACGTAATTACAATACATATACAGTCAGTCCAACAAGTATTTGTACACCCTTTAAAACAGAATAACTTTTTTATAATTATACCAAATGACCTGATGTTTTGTAAGCAATTAGAAGCATTGGTTTACCGAATGATGTGCAAAAATATATTTTCTAACAATTACAATTTACAAGGTTGCATGCAAAAATAAAAAAGGCACTTTTTAAAACTTTTTAAAACCGATTTCGATGAAATTTTCAGCAACTATGTTAGTTATACACAAGTTACACATAGTTATACAGTTTTATTTTTGCATGTAACCTGATCAATTGTAATTTTTGGAAAATCTTTTTTGCACATCATCTAGTAAACCAATGCTTCTAATTGTTTACAAATAATCAGATGGTTTGGTACAATTCTAAAAAAGTTATTCTGTTTTAAAGGGTGTACGAATACTTATTGGACTGACTGTATATATTACATATGCAACGACACGTTTAACAACGAAACAGTGTAATGCGATATTCTTTGGTCAGTTTCCATATTTTTAACGTCGTTTACGAGAACGATGGCCATTTTCTTCGATAAAAACCATGTCCAATTGGTAGTTACAGTTTCATTTTCGATCGGGAACAGTTTTATAATTTTTAAAATTCTTTGCAAGAACGATGGTCATTTTCTTCGATAGAAACCATGTTTAATCGGTAATAATAGTGTCATTTTAGATCGAAAACAGTTTTGTTAGAGTATCGCAAAGTTCAGTGACTTAACATTCTAACAGATGTGAGATCGCTTATAGCTTGACCTATTAATACTATGTGCATTGGTTCGATAACTGGTCCAGAGGCTACTGGAGAACCATAAATATCTTCGATGTTTGATATCATAACATCTCGTGAAGGAGATGATATACAATGTATCTGGCGTGGTAAGTGCCTCTTGTTAGTAACAAGGAAGACATCTCACATCTTCTAACAAGGACTAAAGATACTTCTAGTAAAATCGCAAATATGAGGTGTGCATTTTTTTGCACTGTAATTCTGCACAATATTAAAGTACAATATGAAAGTACAATATTAAAGTAAATTATTAAAGTACAATATTAAAGTAAATTATTAAAGTACAATATTAATGTACAATATTAATGTACAATATTAAAGTACAATTTTCACAAAATTTGCGAATAAAGTTAAATATTTCAGCGTAATCATTTTTTTATGAATGACATTAATGTAGATCTGTGTTCTGTTTAAATAACTGTGAATTTGTTGCTCCGTTAATCCAACATTTTGCAATATTTTATCAGCCTGTCTTGCTGTAAATGTTATCAGATGGACACCGATCTTTGCGTAACATTCAGCACGATTTTTACAACGTGTGTACTTCGATTGATTGTTCAGATCTATCGAGGGATTTTATCTCGTACGATTATATCATTGATTTAGCGAAGATGTACATAAATATTTATTCAATAAAAACGAGACGATGATTCAGAATACTCGATAATGGGGTCAGTGCCACCATTTTGCAAAGTTTCACCAAATTACCTGTAATACGCCTTTAATTTCCAACCAAGAACATTTAATTTTCCATCATATAAAAATATTGTATATATCCGTAATAACCAGTTGGTAGAATCGATTAAAAACTTTACGGCGTTTAATCATTAAGAAAGTCCGAGATTTATAATTTTATATCCGAGATTTATAATTGTTGACAAAGTATACCTTGCTATGTAATTTTTTTTACGCCAAGAAAGTAATTAGAGTATTCTCAACGTAATTGCACACGTTCGTTTATATTTGTTTCTATCCTGACCACCGCCATCTTGATTTCTACACGCGTTAAACGAAGTGCTATTTAATTCAGAGAGAAATCAGAGTATCCATATATCATTACCGGCCTGAATAATAACCGGAGCCATCGATATTCATAGTGACAACCTTTAATCGCACCGATCAAACCCTGTCAGCGTTAAGTGAATGATGAAAATGATGTCCATAATCGAACGTAAATAATCCATATAATCTGTTAGTGAAAGTTCCGCTAATCTACTAGCAAACGGTATCTACGAAACATTTTCACGTATCATTACATTGTTCCTTTCTTAGCATTTCCGACTCATTAATTCTGATAGACGTGTGCAATATATGGGGCGCTTTAGAAAATCAGAAGCGGATGATCTGTTAAATTATTTTACATAACACAGTGTTGATGGTTCAAAATTTTCAATTAATTCTTCTGTTGTGTAACAGAAGGGTAGAATTACTATACAATACGGGGTGAGTACCTAACGTTTGCACCTCAAATATCTTTGTTATTTCTAAAGATATGTAAAATATGGTAAGGACAAAGTTGGATGATACAATGAGGCTGACACGATGCCAAAAAAATTTGTTTTTATGTCATTTTTTTCGAGATATCAAGGTCACCTTGACTTTTTTTAATGTAAATTTAATGTAAATGTGAATTTAAAAATAAAGAACATATACCCGAGCCGAGATCAATCATCGCCGCCCTGCGCAACTATCGCGACTTTACTGTATTACGTCCACTTATTACGAAGCAGAAGATTTTTGATTAAAGTGGACGTGTGATCGAGAAAGTTGATTAATAGACGAGAGCATTTCATTGAAAACGACAGTGAATACATCTATTTATCGAAAGTGAGCGTAACTTTATTTTACACTTGAGGTTAGAGTAAAAAACGAGATGACTCGTGGGATGACCTAATACATAATACTGTCACTGTAAACGAACCATGCAGCATCTTAAATAATGAATTTTCCCGGCGCCTGACCAGCGTTCTAGCAACTCGGATATCGCAGTGCCAGTCTCTTTGTTTACAACAAGCGGCCACAAAGGGCGCTTGAGGCTCTCCTATAAAAATCACAGCGAAAAAGCCGCCTCCCGCTGGCTCGAGTAAATTCAATGGCGGGCGCAAAACGCCCGAGGAGCCTAAACCGGTGTATGAATAAAATTACTGTTCGTAGCAGGGCTGAATGTTTTCATTAACTTGAAGAGATTGAATTGTGCTTCGATTGAACGCATATTGTGGCCGGAGTTCGTTCTTTTTCTCCCCCGAACCACGGCAAAGAAGATCACGGAGACAGGAGAATGGCATGAATTCATTAAAGCGAAGAGTCTTCTTGACCGGAGATGATAGAGTGAAAGTCGTTTGCTATGCCCGGGGAAATAATTCGTGTTTCAGGAGAGTTTAATGCACCGTGGACGAGCATGTCTTTCAGCTGTGTCGCTGAGACGACATCAATTTAAACATTCATGATTATTTTGAATATTTATCGTCACTTTAAATGTTAATTAAGGGCACAGATTTTTGCTAATGATATCGACGTCTTTCCCCTCGGTCCTCGTCGTTCTCATCTGTACATTGCGATTTTTATGCGTTCATGGCAAAAATGATTAGCTGCAATTTCCAGAAAAATTATTAAAAGAACTGGAGACTTCTATTTTTTTGTAGATGATATAGATAATTTTTATTTATTGAGATTGAATTTTATATACCGTTATGAAATAACTTTTCAGACTTTAATGTTTCTGTAAATAATAATTTGTTTTATTTCCGCGATTTCTAAATTCAGGCACTTCGTACGCAGCTTGTTATGATAAAGGCAGCAGCAATCTCAAAGTGTGCTAGCAATTATTGCATGTTTTTCTAACTGAACGAAGTGGCGGAACTATAAATAGAAGATTTTCGGAACCTGACGATTGGATCATCATCATTCTTATTCGATAAAAGTTGTGATTTCAATGATGTCATTTACTGGTCCGTGATTCAGAAGTGACCTTACATGGGTTGGGCGTTTCACGGATTTCTGCTCGCCTACGTTTATATGTACTTCTGCTATAAGTATGATAAAATTCCACCTTCATACCGATTTCCAAAATAAATAATTTCTACCGAACAATTCTAAACTAATTTTCTCATAATCTCAATAATTGACAAAGTATCAGGTTTGTTCCTATACATTTGAATTTGTATGACAATAAAATATATAAAAAAAACTTTTTAAAAACCACGCTTATATTAAAATGCACTAAAAAGGAGAAAATAATTCTTTTCCTGGTTCTCCATAAAATACCGAATCCAGTTAAATGATTAATAACATTGTTCCCCACAATTTTAAGTAATTAGTTCAAAATTTCTTCTGTTATAAAATTAGTGTCGGAATATAGATAGAAAAATTTAATATAAATTGAAATAAAATCATGACATTAGTGACTATAAATAAAAGCGTGGAGCGACCACGAAGATTACGTCAATATAGTTTAGCGCTCCACGCTTTTATTTTTATATTATTTTATTATTATTTATATATTTTTTATATATCATATATATATAGTCACTAATGTCATGATTTTATTTTTTATATCAAATTTTTCTATCTTTTCCGACACTAATTTTATAACAGAAGACATTTTGAACTAATTGCTTAAAATTTTGGGGAAAAATATTATTAATCATTTAACTGGATTCACCTAATTAATTTAGGAACAAGATTAATATAAGCGTGGTAATAAAAAAAAATAGTGCGGCATTTCTATAAATTTACTTTTCGCGATCCTCACTTTTTACAGATCCTCAGTCGAGTATACGTTTTTTCCAATAATTAATTCAAGACGTTTCTCTAGATTGGAATATTCGAAAAACTTTCGTAGATTCTGTCGCTACGACTGCAAAAACATGGCGGACCCAAGGCTCCAGAAGACCGGCGAATCCGCGTTAAAATAGAAACTGGTATACAGAATGTAAACTAACAGGTTGGTTTACCGTGTCGAAAGAACCGGAAAAGTTTAATAAAGCGGTCGGCTTCCTTCAGTCGTTCCTTAAATAAGAGCGATTTATCGCCTCCGAGCGAAATTTAACTGCCGTGGAAACCGGAAGACCGAATCGATCGGGATGAAACGACACCGAGGCGGTCGTTAGTCACTCCTCTGATGTTTACATGACGCTTGACATTGGATTAGGTTTATCGGGATCTGTCGGACAGGTGTACCTACAGGGTTCAATTTTTAATTTGATCCGGGGCTTACGTTATCGATCCCTCAACTCTGGGAGAACGTGGGCGAAAGAGACTCCATATTGCTTTTTACTCCTCCGAACTAACTCAAACATCGCAGCTATGAAAAATAGTGGGCACGATAGTGGATCGATCACTGTTGAAATTGTTTCAACATTTTGTACGAGTTATCCATTTATTAACCCTTTGCGGTCCGAATTAGTTTACAATTTTATTGCCAACAATTCTTTACTATCTTAAGTGTTTTATTTGAAATTTACTTCGAAGGACAGTTCTACTTCACTTCTACTTATTTTAAACAATTTTGTTTACTAATTATGTTGAATATAGCTCTCAAACTTTGTTGTAATTAATATTTGTGGAACTTATATTTCTTTTTAATTAAAATATAAGAAATTAAACAAATTAAGGAAAATCAAGTACATATAAAAACCCGTTTCATTTACATTTTTCTTTCTCCGATGTTGAATCACACTCGACAAAGGAGTGCAAAGGGTTAATTATTTTTGAATTAACGTTGCTATATTGGCAACATCTGGCGTATGTAACACAAATATTTTAGTTACTCAAATAGTAGAAAATCGATAGATATTTTACTTGTTACGACGATTCTCTTCTCTAAATTAGAAAATCATCATGATAAAATAATGCACAAAATAAGGCAAAGTTGTGTACACACAGCTATGATATTTTTAGCGGACGAGGATTTTTTAAAATCTTAAGAATATTTTCCTCGGATTACAAGATTAGTGGTTTTTTGTTATGTGCATGATTAAACGACGCGTTTGAAAGTCCAGCAATAAGACGTAGAAATCCGGATATCGTCAAAACGTCTGCATTCGTCTTCGGAAGATTAAAATGCAATTTAACTCGAGGAACTAAGGATGTGTGCGAGGCTGTCGAGGAGACTAGACGAGAGATAAAAATGATTTTCAAATAAATGTGACAGATTTAGAGGAGATTAAATCAGAGAAAGGAAGTGTGCCATTTAAATGGTCGTTCGGATGATGATGGAAAAGTAATGGCTTATTTAATAACGATCTCTTTTCATTAGGCAGCCGCGGGCGCATGCGAGGGTGATAGTGTAGGGGCGCGCATTCATCTCTGAGTCATCTCTTAATACAAACGGTTTATCGTTGCCCTCTTAAATGAGATTCAATTGTCATTGAACAGCCGGTACTCCTGCAATTAGCGTTCCGCCATTCGATTAGTCATTTCTTTGGATCGAGCTTTAAATATATAAAATTTTTTAAAAACGCTGCGGACGTGTTCAGAGAACCGGCGGTATTTTGTATGTTTCCACAGACGACGCGACGCGTCGTGAAACGGATCGAAAACAAATATTTAAACGACGTCCTTAAATCGATTGTGGGTGACAGAAACGATAAAATATCCCGACGTGTACATACGTGTTCCCTGATACCGCCTTATCGTTTCTTCGACCGTACCACGGACTTGTCCACTTGTCGTCTGAACTCGAACAATCCTTAACCCGAATTATAAACATATACTTGTTTGAGAATTTTATCTCGCTTTGCGGCTGATTATAGATTTTTATACTTTCTGTAACTCTTATAATATCGAGCCGGACTCGCGGTGAAGATTTCGAACAGAATATACGTAACTAGACTGCGGATCTTTATGCAAAATAAAAATTGTCTGAACGGATTGAAGCAGAAACTAAATTGAATGTTATTTTTTCTCTTAACCCTCGCAAGGTAAGGTCTAATAACACATAAATACATTTCATAAATAGTCTCGTTGTTAATAGATTTGGAATAAAGAATACCACAGGATAAAAAGTAGACAAAGAGATTTAATGTTAATATTATAAAAATTCTTTTCAAAAATCTGAATCTGGGGTCTCTGAGACCCCACATTACCTTCTGAAGTTTAATAATTTTAATAAAAGAGAAATCGTATATTGACATCTTCAATTTTTGAACAGTTTTCAATTTCATCTACTCAATTTTGCTGTAAATGCATAAATCTATGCATAACATTTATTCATTTCTTTTCAATCGGAATGCAGTCATACTTTTTTGTTATCAATATTTAAATTTCAGACTAAATGTAGGTATGCGATAAATATCAATTTTCTTTTCATATAGAATGTTATTAACAATATACATAATTCTTGTTGAGGTTGTTGCGAAAGAAATCATCAAACTATACAAATTTCCTACATAGAAATGTCTCTGCTTGTTTAATAATTTTGCTCAGTTGAAACTGATCCTTATTCTTCTATTTTCTAGTTTTATATTTTCCCAGCTAATTTTTATTATAAATTTATAAAATCCACAATTCTACTAATTACCAACACATCGAGTTCACATTTCTGCAGAACTGTGAAAATCAAAATTCGAATTATCACCAAAGATTATTCCAGTGAAATAGAGAAAGAACATTATATATTTCATTCGAGTGATTGATGTTCAGCTCCGGCTTCTATTGAAATCTTCGGCATAAAGCGAAGAGAAAGAGGAGAAACTGGGTTTGCAGCAAGAATATCCATTCCCGCATATATTGCATGAAAATGGGAATAGAAATTATGAGAATATCAATCGTAATATATCAACAAAAATTGATTACGCTCACGAAATAACGTTATCTTTATACCTTTTCATTCCGCTGTCGTCGAAGTCGGTAAAATGCAAATCTAAAACAACAGTATATAGCCATAAGCAGCAGTGGGAACATACTTAGCAAACAGACGTAAACGATTGCAGAATAAATATGACGTAAAGGACAAGTGTTTAAAGCCCGAATATTAAATAAAGTCACGGTTATCATTGCTGAATAAAATTCACGATCCCCGACTGCAAAATTACCAATAAATCTCTTTCGCGATAACAAAGCAGAATATTCAAGTACGGGGCTACGGATGATTCAGGATGGAGCGATTTCGAAAGAAAACAATGACGCGGTCCGGTCGAGTCGCATGTTTGTCCGAGGATTAGCGTAACCGCGAACCGCCATTGTTGTTTCGACCGAAGATTCATTTGGAGCCGCGGCAACGCATGTATATATAGTCAGGGCTCGTTCCTATTTTAACCTGTATCCGAAAACACCTTGCTCGGTACAGTAAAATTTATTCCGTTGTGCACGCGAACGCGAACACGAATAGCGGTGCAAACCGGCACAGGATGATCCTACTGGCTGCGAAGGAAAATAAGATCGAGCGGGAGATCTTGATGACGACGATGGATTTTGATGATCGCGGTGAATATAACGTGTACAACGTTGCTCGACCGAGCGTGGACTCGCGAGGACACGGTTCAAGAGATCATAATGTGGAGTTGTAGACCATTTAACCGTGTACACAAAGAGCACAAGGCCATTAGGTGGTGCACTTTAAGAGAGCGTAACCCGATTCCCAACTCAATTCTCTTGTTCCTCTTTTTCTGCTCCCCTTTTCTTTCATTCCGTTAATTCGACCGGCCGCTCTTGGAAATTTCGTCGGATCAAGGATACTGCAATAAAAGGATATATCGCTGATTCATGGAGTTGAAGATGGTTGTTATCCTTTCAGACAATGACAATCTCTCACAATTGAAGCGAGGCTATTCTAACGACAGTAAAAACAAGTGACTTTTAAGAATTTTTTTATAATAACTATTGGATAGTTTTGCTACAATATACTCGAATATATCAGAATATACTAGATTACTAGATTATACTAGAAGTCTTCCCACCTATGCCAAAACCGAGCTGGAACTACCTACCCCTGGTATTATATTTTCAATGTAGAAAATATTTTCTTTAAAGATAATATTGCATGCAATCATAAAACATGTAATATATAAAGAAATAAAATAACAATGCAAATGTTTGTTTCTTTGCACTGTACAAAATGAGTAAATGAGAACATTGACTTAAGGGAGAAAATTACCCTCGAGCATTAAGAACATTTTTATGGCAATGTGCATTGTCATCTGCACTGTTAACAATATTAAAGAAAGTTTTATTACTTTGTTATGCTGTTGAAGTCTCCTTATAATTTTCTCATACAGGTAAACAGTTGGTTATTTCATACTTGGTAAAGATAAAAAATAAGTCGTCACTTCATTAATATTTTTCGTCTAATATGAACACCATACTATTGTTCATATTTAATATACGCTCAAATTCACATTCATAATTTTCTGCCAGTAGTAGAAAAAATCCTGTTTAAACGTGTGGTCACACTTTCGGAGTCGTTATGAAGCGGATTGTCGATCGAAAAGGTGTTAAAATGTATATAAATGAAGAATCTATATTAATCTATATTCATCATTAATACAGATTCATTCTAGAACAGGTTTAGAACAGGTTTAGAACAGGTTTAGAACAGATTTGATGCAAATAAGTGAAACTTTTATGCGAATCTATCTAAATTGAGGTACCGTACTCCGCCAATCGTATTCATACTTAAAATCACTGTTATAGTAGTGACGAATGTAGCTGAAGGAAACGTTAAACAGAATAACAGAATTTTTCACTGTAGGTATATTTATAAAGGCTACTAAAGAAACGTTACACAGAATAATGGACTGCAATTCTTTCTACGGGCGCTGACAGTAAATTCACATTGAATTGATAATTTCATAAAGACAAACCGAATTACAGAGAAGTACATTCTGCTTATGTTTTCAGACGTAAAATAAAAGGTAAGTGGCCACCGAAGCGAGCACTTCATGCAAATTGGCATTAAATTCAATTTTAAGTTCCTCTCTTAAACGTCGCAAATGCAGAGCTGTGCATTTAAAAAATACCCCAAGTTAGGATGTCGCTTATGGAAATTATTTATTCAAGATATTTATTATTATTTAAGAGGCAATTACTAGACTGCGAACCTTGATGCATTTCTGGCTTCTGATAATTTTCAAAAAATGCTGGACTATGAAATTTGACAGAATTTAAGATCACAGTAAGTTTCGAAAAAGGATTCCGCTGTTTAATTGAATAGTTCTGAGAATATGTGTTATTGCGGATTATCTAATACTTTAAATGCAATAAATCAATCATTGTAGAATACAATTCCTACATAAAGATATTATTAAGATATTATTAATAAAGGTATTATTGTACTATTTTCACAATAACGTGAGAGAGACAAGGCGGGTTTTCGCGATTAACTTGCCTCTATTTCCCCCTGATTTTATTCTGAGAGTGAAAAACTGTTCAATCTGATCGGCTCTAATATTTCTCTGCAGCCCAGCACTCCGAAACCGAAAAGAAAATCGCATCGACCACGGAAGAAAGCAACGAAGACGGTGTATGTCCCGCATTTACCGGACACGGTGAGCCTTCGATTCAATTCCACGCTTCCCACATGCATTCCACACTGGAAATACCCGCGACCCACGATCCGAACCGTAAATTTTCTGATTACACCGGTCCCAATTTCTCTCTGCCGCAGGGTAGACGCAGGCACGCAAGTATACAATGGTCCCCGCATAATGCTACCCCTAGCAAACAATATTTCATCAAATTGGACGTTTGGTACAGAAATTACTTCCTTTTTGAACGTGATAAACATCTTTCTTGGTTACTGAAAAAATAATCTTGCCGTCTTTATACAGGGGAAATATTAACCCCTTGATGCACGAATTAAATGAAATTCGATGTGACCAAAGTCTACTGTTCATTATTTTAAACTTAACCCCTTGCCCTACGATTTACTTTAAAATTATTTAAAATCTTTCCACTGTCTCAAAATTCATTTTGAATCGTTCCGCTACTCATTTTCGTTTTAAATGCATAAAGTCCTTATTTTAGTTATAAGAGGCGCACAACGTATCTGAGGTGTCTTTGCACATCAAAGGCTTTGTACATCGGAGGTGTCTTTGTACAAAATTGTACATTAATTCTGTTGTAATCTTTGAGTGCAAATTGTTTAGTTCTCTCCTTGCGTTGCAATTATTTGTTTAAGATATGAATAAACTATGTTTTGTTGAGTAAAATGAGTGTAAGAGGAGAATGGATAAGACATCGTATTTTTTAAATATATTTTGGCAAGGATAACAGACCTAGATTTAGGGCTACGTCACGAATATTGTGAAGGGTGATAGGTACATTGACTTGCTGGGTGTTATCTCTCTTCGGGTCACTCGCTCCTCGAGTATCCGAGACTAGAGTGAGAAACATCGAACAGGAATAAAACAGAGGGAAAGGTACAAGCAGTTCCAAGAAACAGCGGGGAAAACTCTGCGAATATTAACATCTTCCTTACCATAATTTGTTTCGGTGACAGTCTCCACTGTTGTAATGTCTTACTACATAAATGTTCTTTGTCAAGTAGAAGAAACAGTAACTGCGGAAACTAACAGAAATCTATCGATTCTAGAATATTACTCCAACAGACAAACAGACAGACAAGAAAACGAGCTAATAAAAACGTGGTAAAATGCTGCTCTCACGAAATAGTCCCTAAATTTTGAATGAAAAATAATGTTGTGTTTCACTTATAACTTCCAATGTCTCCACGAAATAATCCCTAAAAACTTGAATTTGCATAAAGGTACAACGTTTACTTACTTCTAACGTCAAAGGAAGGAATTTTCTGCCAACTCACAATCTGACATAAGTTTACGTGATCAGCAATCTGCTTTAGCTTGTTAGAAAACGTAGTTTTACGTCACTGGATACGAATGTGTCGAGATCGCGCAAAATACGTGACATTGTTTGCGAACACGAAAAATTGTCACACAGAATAGATTTTCGTTTTACAGTGTCTAAAATCATGGAGGCGCTTCTGCAGGAAATTGTTTCTGGGCACTTCTACTATCACTCTTTTTGTATCATTGTGGATCTACTATCAATCTTTGTCTACTATCAAGCTATTATGTACTTTTCCTTGACCAATCTTTTATATTCTATTAAAAATATAATAAAACCGCTCCGAGTGTCCAATTTCGGACATTACTATATTGATGTGCACAGTGTGTAATGGAATTATTGGAGTCACGTCTACAAGACAACGGTTTCACATTCTCAATTTTTAGATAACAGTCTATTGCATCATTATTATTTTTTCCCGAATTATTATATTATAGACAACAATATCTACCTAAAGCACGATAATTCGATCATCCACTGTAGATTCACAATAAAAATTTACGCATTTTGGTCGCCTGAGCGCAGCAAATGTCTATTCTCGGTCGCAACCACATCGACGTGTAAATCCACAATGAAAATACATGCAAAAGACGTGAAATACTAAAGCTTTGGGACGATTTACTCATACTGATCGCCCACACTCGGGTCTAGCACAGCCTCCTAAACGCAACGATCGGATAAGACCAAGCGCGAAGGAGCAACTCGCAGAACAAGAGCAATAACAAGTGACAGAATCGAACACTTACAGTACGGTGGTGTTGGCGGGTACCTGCGGTACCCGGGTGAGCTTCTGGAACATGCACCGCACCGTGTTCACGAAGCACATGCACTTGTGGGGGCATTCCGTCCTGGCGTTGAGCCGCTGGTGCTCCGTGGCGGAGACCTGCAGGATCAGCAGGACCAGGACATAGCAAATAACACCGAGCCGCCTCATCGTAGCGCCGGGGTCCGATCCTTCTCGCACCGAAGCCGTTCACACCGATTGGTAGCACGTGTTCGTCATCGAGCCGAGGAACCACTGTGCAACAGCCCGTGCGGAACCACGGTGTACTTTCACCTACTGGCTCCCAGGGAGGTCCTGCTGCCAATACTTTTACGAGCTTCGCAGAGCAGCCTTTTCAACTTCACCGACGATCTCTCCTGTCTTTCTTCTCCAATTGCCTTGTTCTTTAAGGTTCTTCAGTTCTTAGAGGGTCCAACTGTAGGAATAATCTTCCCCGCCTTTCTTGTACAACTGGTCTTTAAGGTCTTCTGGACTGCCCTTTGAGGCTTTGAAGATTCTCTCCAGGATCTAGGGGAAGAGGGTCTTCGGGGTCCCCGAGATTCCAGACCGGTGACCTCAGATTCGGCACAGGACTTTTTTTCTTTTTCGATGCTCGGGTCTCGGGCGACCAACCGGCCACAAACCAGCGGTGAATCGAGGCTTTCGGTTTTACAGTCGAGTCTGCGAGTTTGTAGATGAAGCAACGGCGGCGACTAAAAGAAGAGGCGAAGAAGAACGCCGCCGCTGCGTTCCCGTGTCGTCTCGTCTCGACGCGGCTGCTCGGCTACTACTGGAGCTCCTCCGCGCCGCTCCACACGCTGTGGACCCTGGAGACCGAGCGTACGCACGTCGTCCGGGAGTATATACGAAAGCTTTTCCTCGCGAGTCTCTCTCTCTCTCTTCTTCTCACTCTCTCTTTACCATGTTCTACCTCCTCTCTCTCCTTCTCTGTCCCTTCTCCCGCCATCTTCCTCGGCTATGGTCCCCTGGCGACTCCGGCTTGTTCACCGGGTTCTACGCCCCCTCCAATCAACCATCGCCATTTTTTTATTTGTTTATACTAACACACGTGGACTGAGACTGACCGAGAATGGACGTTATTTGAATAAGAATGCTTTGAAGTAATTACAATGATTCGTTTAGGTGTTCGAACCCCCTTTCAATCAGAATTACTGGTCTCCCTCCCTCCTGTCATATTTTTATTTGTTTATATTTTAACACGTGAACTGCTCTTGACCTAAAGTGAGTATTTCTTGAATAAGAAGTTTTTGGAGTAATTATAGTGACTCGTAGAATTACTCAAATACAATTGCGAATTTGAATCAAAATAATCAAAAGATTATTAGTTGACTGCGGATTTTATGTAATTATGATAAAAATGGGCAGGTCTAATTTTTGACAGTGAAATAAATTGAAGAATTTCAATGTACTACTATATTATTTTCAACCTGTTAAACATATTCAGCAAGAAATTAAATATTTATTTCAGGTAGAAAGTTTTTATTTTGCATAAATCTCCGCAGTCTAATTATTAGCGTTAATAATATATTATTGACTGGAGACGTCAATTGGTGTCTTCCATTTCTCAAACGTTTGTTAACTGAAGACGTCGATTGGTGTTTCTCGTTTTTTAAATTGGTTGTTCCGTACAATAGAAAATTTTTATTTTCCATCGAAATCCGCAGTCTACTGATAAAATTATTAAGTTTCATAAACCGGAGTTATACCAACGTCGAATTATATTCCGAGATAATTAAATTGTTTTTTTTTTGTTCAATTACTTCGCTACGTCATCTCTAGTCAAAGATTTTATTATGTTCGCGTGTTATCCTGTTTCGAGACAACTGCATCGTTCTTCCCGCCACTATGCCATTTCATTTCGAGCCAAAGGATTCATCAGGTTGTTTTTTACTATTTTAACGAACGACTTCCTGGAACGATCTCGCAAATAATTTCGACTTTTTACGCCGAACAAACGGCGAATTGAAGTCCGACACGCGTTTCCCGCAGCCTCGAGACTAAACGATTCAGTAAACACCGACTCTTTAATAGTAGTTCAAATACGATAAATATTTATGAATATCGTTTCCCGTACTTACAATGCAGCAAGTGTTATTTCTACCTTCGTCGGGCTGTTGTTTTTTCATTCTTTATAAGAACTTGCACAGAACTGCTACGATTTCCTGAGAACAACATCGAAATTGTATTGCACGTCTAGTGGAAGGCATATTAAACCTATTTATTTCAAATTTTCAATGGAAAATAAACCATCAAAATAATTCTGATAGATTAAGATGATTGTGCAGAAAAAACGTTTTTCTTATTTATTTTCCATTTGCATCAACTTCACAAGCAAAAATTTTATGTAAATAAAAATTTCGATTAAAATGGGTAAACCCATTTGGAAAAAACCCACTTTATCCAAAATTTTTATTTAAATAAAATTTTTGCCCAACTCTAATTATAAGTAAATACACGTTTATACACGAATGGTCGTTTTTTAGATTTAGTTAATTAATTTCGTACGTTTCAAGAAATTGGTCAGGTTTTCACAAGAAAAAACGTTTTCTTGTGTTATTTTACATTGTATTTTATCTAGGTCAGTTTCGTTAAGCAACCATAATGTTCAAATGAGTATTGTACAAACAATTTTTCAATTCAAATTCAAGTAAACCCTATTTAATGGGGGATGCTCTTTCGTTTATCTTCGCAAGTGAAAAACAAGAAAAGACATACCAAATCGCATCATAGCAACGCAAACTTATGCTTCCAGGGGCACAGAAAAGAGCTACACGAATGGAGTATGGATAACAAAACGCTGCGTCCAGACGCGCAAAGTAGATCCGAACTTAAGAACGCAAAACGTGCTATAAAATCTCTTGATTTTCGAAGAAGTATAGTACTTCACAGATATACAAATAAAAAGAACAATACTGAAGCCTTATTTTTCAGATCTTTAAGTACGACGAACAACAAAAATGTACAAAACTGTGTGCTGCATGCATTTCGACCGATATTTCTATTAAATACAACCAAGCAATAATTTCACCGTACCTGTTCTAATCTCGTCAATGTCGCGGATTCGGCGAACACTTTTATTTCCTGTTTGAAGCAGGATCTCACCCGAGACAGCCCAAATCCCTTCATCTCGGTGGAAGCCAACGCTTCCCCGGTTGAATGCGAACGGATCTCCGGTAACAAGCGCAAATCCTGCGGTGTCAAAATTTGAAGGGCTTCACGTCCTCGGGTGCCATTAACGTGGTTCAGGCTCTCGTCCCTTGGACTGGCCGGATTCCCGCGGTACGGTCGCACGGAGCAAACCAAGAAGAAGAAGGACATGATAGCAGCAGCGCGGTCCACGCCACGCCAGAACACAGTGTCCTGTGGAACGCGTCGCATCCCACCGACACGTGCAAAAACCACGCAACGGACAGATACAAAGCAGCCAATTGTACGCGAACGTTTTCCTTGGAATTGCTAGCTACAAAAAGACAGTGACCCCCGAGACCCACGAGACAGCGGCCATGATAGTGTCAAGTAGAAGGACATCGCGCGCGACGCGTCATCTGTACGTAGAATCACATCGAGCACTTTCAATCCGTTTTTGCTATGGAGCCAGATAATTGTCATTTAAGCTTCTTAATAATTTCCTGCGAAAATTGACTATATTAATATGTCTCATTAATATGTTGCCTTTAAAATGTGGATTAAAAGGTAACGGGACATATATTATCCTTCACAAATGTTCATCGTTTACGCAAAAAAGATTTTCCAAAAATTATAATTTACAAGGTTACATGCAAAAATAAAAAAAGCATTGTTAAAACTTTTTTATTTGGGCTCTTAATGGAAATTTAGTAATTCGTAAAACTACGATTTTCACCAGTTTTAACTTTTAACCGCTCGTGTATATGTTAATCGATTACGATGAAATTTTCAGCATGTGTGTAACTAACATAGATCTACAAAACATATATTTTAAATTTTCATTAAGGGTCCAATTCAAATAGTTTTGAAAAATGCTCGTTTTATTTTTGCATGCAACCTTGTAAATTGTAATTTTCGGAAAATCTTGTTTGCATGTCATTTCGTAACCCAATGCTTCTTAATTGATTATAAAAAATCAGGTCGTTTACTAGAATTATAAAAAAGTTATTAGTTCTTAAAAGGTGTACGAATACTTTGTACACTCACTGTATGGATAAAGAAGTATGAAGTTAGTATAAAGCAGCCACAATTTTGTAAAGCTGTGCCGCGTGCAAGAACAAGATGTTTCGAGCTGTTTTCCAAAGATGATATCTCACGAACGGGATGAACGGTGCAGGATGCATCCGTCTAATAAGGCAACAGGCAATTGAGTAAAATCAATACTGGTCCCGTTGCGCGGGGTATTTGCCGTGTACAATATTCGGCGTACGTTCTTCGTCAACATTCCCTATGAAATCCGAGTGGAATGCTTCGAGCACAAGCTCGGTTTGCATATGCATTATCTAGATGCTGGTTGCTTCTGCGTGGAGTAGAATGTACGCGCGTACGCGTGCGAGTTCAACGAGCGCCAGTCACCGGCGCCAAACGCTAATCTACACAGGGTACACGTATCTGTCTAACCGTGTATACGTATACCTAACCGATCTGTAATCAAGGGCTCTCCGCCGAGTACTTGGCAATCACCGATGACACTGTTACATCGCGCGGGTACACGCGGATATAATCGGATATCTTGTTCGCTCGTAATCGAGCCGATGTTATGATCGATGTTGACGTTCACACGCCGGATTGCACGTGTTCATGGGAATTACGATAGTCTATGGTGTAGAATGAGGACAATATCTAATCGGATGTTTAATACGGATCTGTATGCAATTTTCAATTTTTCTAGACGAATATTAAGAAAGTGGAATAAAATAGAATCTCATTTTCTGTGGCAGTAGCATTTCTAGATCCGAAATAAATTAAAGTCGTACTAAATTCTGTCATATTTTATATCCTAACAATTTGAGAAAATTTTCGAAAGCCATAATTGCATAAAGATTCGCAGTCTACTAATCAGTTAATGGATTTGCAAAATTCTTCAGTCTGCAACAACCATTGTCTCATTGCACTCCGAATTTTTCCCAATCACTGCCTAACTTTTTAAACGTTTTCTCCAAAATGTACTTCGATTTTAACACTCGGAAGCAGTTTCAGTGACGCGTTTCATATGTATTTTATTTTTTTCTTACTCCCAATAGCACAGCTTTTAATTGAAATTCATGACTAGAAAATGAATGACTAGATGATGCCTTCAAAATTCTAACCCAGATTCCGCCATCCAAGTGTTACGCAATTGTGTTGATTAATTATATTCATTATAGTTATGTATATATACATTTATATTCTAAGAATTTTAGAAACATTTAACAGAAAATGTCGTGTAATGTTACGTTGAACAGAAATTGTTCGTCGAGCAATCAGAATGACGATTGCTATTTGAACAGTCATAACTAGACCACCGATTTCACACATTCAAGCCTTAAGAATAGACGTGAGCTTACGCTACGTCCGACTTAAAAGCATCCATTATGCTCACAATGAGACTCACTTTCTTACATTCCCACGGTGTACTTTTATTTTTCTTTTTCTGCTGCATACAATGGATACACGATTATTTCCTCTTATTGAACTGTGTAAAACGTAGCAAATCAAGGATACCATTTTCTACAATTTTTAGTTTTATACAGGCTGAGTCACCTAACGTTGCCACCTCAAATATCTTTGTTATTTTTAAACATACGTCAAACGTCTGATGGACAAAGTTGAATGGTTCAGTGGGGCTCACATGATACCAAAAATATTTCTGTTTTTATGTGATTTTTTTTTTAGAGATATCAAGGTCACCTTCATTCTTTTAAATGGAACCATCCTTTTTTAAACACCTACAATGATAGGCCCTTTAGGAATTCAGTGACTGTAATTACCCATGCACTTATAAACTTTCTAAGTAGCTCCTTGTCCATATAACAAACACAGAACATTATTATTTTGCATTAACCATTAAAAAGCCCCTTATTTGTAGACTTCATACTTAGGCTTTAAAAACAACAAAGATATTTAAGGTGGCAACGTTAGGTGACTCAGCCTGTATAAAGTGTATGCATAAAACTTGTAAGTAAAAAGTGTAAAGCAGAAAACTTCCACCGAAAAATTGATCTTTAAACTGTTATAACTACATTGCGGATTTTATGCATTTATGACAAAACTATGTAATTTAAAACGGTGAAAACACTAAAGACAATTTAAGAAGGTACCAATTTATGAAAATTGTTCAAAATAGGAAGAAAATATGGCTTCTGTCTTATAATTGACGAAGAAAATTTCTATTTTGCATAAAGATCCACGGTCGAATAATAACTTTGTAAACTAAATTTGAAAGCGTGAAATTTAGACTAGATCACATTGACAGTTTTACCAAAATCTCTGTCACGTGGGAGGGTTAAAAACCGAAGATGCTTTTATTTTCCTACAATGATTATTACTTTCTTATTTTGCAATTTGTACGTAAAAGTCTCTTTTCGACACCGATCTGCAGAAATTGATTTTCAAAACCAGGAAACGCAAGAGCATCAACTGTCTGGATAATTGGATATCATTATCTCCAAGCTCGTGCATGCGCATACCATATTTATTTTCTGAAGCCGATCTTGATGACCTTCGAGCGATCGACCAATCGCCGAGAACATTTACGAAGAGGCTCGCTGTTAGAACCGGTCATCAAAAAATTTCCTAGATACCTGGCTCTATTCGTTGAACGAATTCGAGGACAGCGTAGGAAGGAGGGCAAAAAAACACGGGGCCGTTACCTCCATGACTTGTTATCGCATTGTCGGGGCACAGCTGTCTCTTCGCTGGACAATACAGGTGCACTATAGACCGGGAACAAAAGAATGCTTAACGAAAGAGAAAGTATTAACATACTAGGTCGCTTGTTACTAGGTGCGATCGCGATTAGAACGGATGCCTGCGCGCAGGATCTTTAGGATAACATTTATCTAGCTTGCAGACGGGTTAGGAGAAAATAACGTCGAACTACGTGGAACAGATTTAAAAAATTCAACATTCTTACCCTATTGTATTCTCCAGCGAGACTCAACCGTCGTCTTCGTACGTTAAGAAAAGGGATAAAGGACGGAAAATTAGGGCCAGAGGCGAAAATTTCTTTGTTTAATAACTTCTGCTTTCGAAGTTTCATTCGTATTATAAAATTGATGTCTGTGTTTCCGTTTATCCTCAACGCCAGAATTGGAAGAAATTTCGGAGATAGGGTCATTTTTGACTAAAATGATGATTGCCAGAAGGATTTGTAAATAATACTCATACATTAACTTAGGGACTTGATTAAGTATTTATTTATTAGAGATTTGACTAAGTAATACAGTAAATCCTCTATAGGCACAACAATTTCTATACGATAGATGCGACCAAGAATATCTCCCCATTGTTAGTACAGAGTAAAGAACGGTGCTAAGCGGGAAATTGTTGTATTGTACTAATGCTATTCCATACCTGAGAATGATATATCAAGTATCATAAAACCCCAATTTAAACACCCTAATACCTTAATTTCTTTGCCCGCGCGTGGTCTCTATTTACACGCGCTGTCCTTCTCTACGTTCGGCTCGGCCTTTGGAGATAAAAAATAGCTACCCTATACGATAAATGCGACTAAATCCCCCCGAGTCTGTCGCGTCTATAGAGGATTTACTGTATCTTGTTAGATTAGTGCATAGTTCGCGTCTCATAAGAAGACACCCGGAAGGAATTCGGGATTGGTCAGGTGTCACACGCCTTCTCGCTATTCGCTGAGAAGATTACCACTACCACTTCGTGTGTATCGCCAGAATTTCACCCCGTTTGCCCCTGAGCCGGATCTCTTTTTACGAAACACAGACAGTACATGTCATAGGAATTATTTCAAGTAGTTATTTCAGAAATGATCACAGGCATGGATAGTAATTATGAAATAATTACACAAAGAAGAAGAATTGCAAGCGTATCACTCGTTCGAAAGGCACACACGAGATAAACGATGGTACCCTGAATCTATTATTCTTGCGATACCGAAGAATTATTATTCTCGCATAGTCGTCATCTGTCATCAAGCTGCTCATTGTGTCCACTTATCTGTTGTTTCTAACGTTTGGAATACAATTACGCGGGCGCCAGTTGCGCAATTACAAAAGCCGAAGGGAACACAGAGACAGAAAGAGAAAGAGGGACAGACGGAGTAAAAGAGACAAAGGAAAAGAATTGTCTTACTGATTCAAGATACAAATTTCCGTGTCAGCGAAATTAATAGCGTCGATAGAATTAATCGCACAACACGTGCAGAAACGGAATAGATTCGATGTGCGACAGGATTTACTGGTTTCCACTACGAAAAAAACCTAAGCTCGTATAATCGTCGTGTTACCACACTGAGGAGATAACGTAATTAGAGGGAGATTTTCACCGATGTCATAATCTGTCCCGTAATTATTTCATCATGAGGAAATCGATCAATCGGTGAAAGTCTGAACTTGGTCGAAAGAAGCCTCGATATTGAATTTCGTATTTTTATCCTATCCTCTGTTCAACCGTTTCATTTTCTTTATAGTTACAGTGATTCTTTATCCCCAAAAATGCCGTAGAAGAAAAAAGAAAATTTATATGTTTTATATGGCTACATTTATTTTAATGCTTAAATATTGATCACAAACGAATTGAATTTGATTTCATTTAAAAAGAAAGGAGTAACATTCATATTTGTTAGACTTTGTTTACAATCTTCATCACGAGTGTGACTCGTTAAAATACGGCAAGGGGTTAATTCTCTGTGCAAGTCAAAAATTCAGGGTTTTGCAGACTGGTTTGAGATTCTCTATTTCCTAATCCTCCAAGTTTGATTGATTATTCGTTTTGACCCTTTTAGTTCGGAATTAACTACCATTTTTTACTAGGTAATTTCAGTATGTCAGTCTTCAGTTGGATTTTATCTAGTCTTTACTTAAGTAAAACTAATTTTTAAATACTGTTTGCTTTTTACTAGATCTTTTGAGTTGGATTTGACGGACTGTTTTGATAGAACTATTATAATTTTTAACTAGTTTTTGATGCTACATTCCGTCGAGGCGTCCTGTATCCCATCTTCGTCGTCTTCATAATGAATAAAATTGTTAAGGTTCTCTTAGAAGACTACTATAGAAAGTTACAAGAGAACTGCTGCATGTGGACACCGTTCGTAGCACAGTATCCGACCGATCTTTCCATTGTCGTAGAAGGGGAAACCGCGTGTGCATCGATGCATAATCAATTATACGGGGCCATTTCACCTTCTTTCCTCGCGTAGCCTAGTGAATGCTAGCGATGGGTAGGAGTATCTACACCCTCCATTGTTAATTTTTCATCCTATTTCATAGGCATTATAAATTATCGAACCTCACAATCACTTCCTGGATGCTGTGCATTAACATATTGTGAGGACATCAATTAATCATTCATTCTCTCATAAATAATGATTCAGGTAATAGACATTTTTAAAAAATGAAAACTCAGAAGTATCATTACACTGTTTAAAGTTATGTTTGAAATATTAGTTGAAACTAATTTTATTTTATTTTCAAACATGACTTTAAACAGTGTAATGATATTACTGAGTTTTCATTTTTTTTTATGAAAATTAGTTGAAACTAATTTTATAAACGACGATTGCCAGAAGCGATGTCAATCAAACACTGTGTTCCAAACTTAAATAATATTAACCACTTGCCCTACCATTTATTTTTTATTCGATATAATTATACTGTTAATCGAATTTCATAGAAACAAAAAAGTTTATATTTATCTCGTACGTTTTCTCCAAAGGCTATAATATCGACTACAATAAAATAGAATTTTATTTCGATTTAAAGAAAATTAATAATATTTATTAGACTTGATATCAATAATACTTATTAGGCTCAATATTGTAGGGCAAGTGGTGGAGACAGTACTCGATTTTTTCTTATGTAAACAATGAACAATTATTTATAGGTAAATTTTTAAAAAACTGTTGTTTTAAGAACTGCTTTAACTGCTTTCACTGAATCTCAGTAAATTGACAATATCCAGTTCTGTTAAATGTTTTTTTTGTAGTATTTAGAAGCTTCTTTCTGTTGTAAAAATGAGAGATCCTCCGTCTATTAATAAGACCCTTGCCAACGGAAATCGAATTTGCCAGAAAAGTTAATTAGCACATTCCACTTTGATCCCATCGCTAGCAAAACTCGGGCTTTTCTCTCACGATTCTGTATCCCCCCTGTTCTCTCTTTCTCTCTCTTTCTATATTTCTCCCTCCCTTTTCAATTTCAACCGGCAAATCTATCCTCCTACCTCGTTCTCTTTCCGCGATCCATATGGATCCATCGCGAGAGATTCCTCTCGCTGACGATGCAACGATAATCGACGCTGACCTACATCGTGCCACCATGACATCGTCATAGCGCCGTGATCAATCACTAGAAATGTTTTTTTCTATTTTTTCTCTTTTTTCTCGAATTGCTCCCTTGGACGACGTCAATCCGGTTTTTTTTCGAAATCTATCGATAGGTCCATCATTATTTCCGAGAACGTTCGTAAAGCCCCATGGTGTGTACTTTCACGACGGGGAGCCTCGAGCGGAGTCAATTTATTAATTTACGCGCGTTTTTTAACGGGAAACTGACTGCCACGGGGCTGGGCATTCAGTGAATAGTTTCTATGGAAATTGAATTTTTATAGCGATTTATTGTTATTTACTTACGCAGCGAGGCGCATTCTCAAAAGCGACGCGGTTGGTTTAGGAAATTATGTCGGAGGAATCACCGAATAATCGTTTTTCTTATTTATTTCATACTTTCTATTGATTTTTATTACAACTATACAATCGAGGTCTCTTTTCTTTTCAATAATTCCGATTCAATACTTGTAAATATACAGTTCACAGTGCTATTATTAGATTGCGGATTGAACAATGTTATATAATTCCCGACTTATTAAAATTATTAAAAGAGAAAATACATATTCGTATAACTCCTGTTTCTTACAATTAACTAGGCCAATTTGTATTTTGCATCAAGATTCGCAGTTTAGTTATTACTTACAATTAGACTTCGGATTGTATGCATTTATGACAAAAATGGGTACGTACAGTTTAAAACAGTAGAGATATTAAACAAATTTATGGCCCCCAGTATATCAGTTTCACCTTAACAAGATAATCAAAAGAAGAATTAAATTTTTATTTGGCTCGTGTGTCTTGCAATCAATACAAACATTATTTATTTTGAAATTTTTTAAATTTCAGATTCATAATACAGGATGATGGAATTATTAAAGCAACAGTAGGAGAAATTAATTTTTTAGCCGCGCGATGATTACGTATACTGAGAATTTTTATGCAAAATATATCCTAAGTCGATCGTAAAGAAGGGAAGCAAGATGGGAATATATTTCTTTTTCCAATAATTTTAATGTATTGGAAAATATCAAAATATTCATAATTTTGTTTTCACTCATTCAATATTATTATAAATGCATGAAATCCGTAGTCTAGTAATGAATAAAGATGTCTACTTGTAATTTTCAAACATCAATATATGTCATGCAAAAATGATAATTCAGTATAGCCAGACTTTCATATCAAAATTAATTGTTACTAACTTTTCGTAAAGTCTGTTTATAACCCACATAAAGAGTTTAATTCACTATTGTACAGCAGGACTATTCACTATTGTAAAGCTAAGGAATGCACTTAGCAAGCAGATCTTTTGAAAATGATAAAGATTGGACAGCGGATTAATATGCAAAATAAAAATTATTTGGATTAATTGCAAAATATAAGGACCAAGTAGGAATCTCAATCTCTCCCTTTGGTGGTTTTATTAAATCGTAAGAAACGTATTGAATGTCTGAAACTGTTCTAATCCTCACATTGTTTGAAATTACACACACTCATTTTTGTCAACAATGAATAAAGTTCTAATAATAATGATGCACAACAGGAGGTTCGCGTTGTTCATTCGACTAACCAATGAATTTATCAGTCCGCGCAATCGTCTCTTTTTGCCCGGCGATCGAGCGTGATCGATTAACGAATTTAGCAATTTTTCAAGCTACCAGCAGAAGAAGTAATTAGCGCTGTCATTGATAGGATAACTGCAATTTCACGGTGTTAATCCGACCATCTCTCGCAGCTGCGGCCGACCGAAGAAGTGTCGGCGCGTCAAATGAGGGAAACGAAACGGTTTTTATCGGGATCAACATAATTTATCAAGTTAGCGCGATAGCTGTTTACCAGCTCGGCTATTGTTTCGCGTTGCACAAGACACCGTGTTCGCTGTACGCGAACGAGAAACAGATTTGTGATTTGCCTTTCACGCGGACTCATCGACCCGTTTCGAACTGGGGGCACAAACGACCAAAAGAATTCGATCGGTATTATTTTACAATTGACACCCGCACCTCGATTGGAGAGTTTTATTCAAGAGGGAGAGGGAGAGGGAGAGGGAGAGAGAGAATGGCGACAGTCTTTGTTACCTTACTGGATTGATATACTGTTTCTTGTATTTCACCGTCTGTCACCTCGTGACCGTTGTCGTGAGTCTCTAATGATTAGATTGCAGGTTTCTCTGCAACGTTTTCTCGGACAGTATGTCGACAACGATATTTATTGTTACTATTACGTGTGGTTTATACTTGCGCGCAAATTTTTAAATTACTCTCGTCTAACAAACAAATATTTATTCAAAATATAAATTGGCCAAGTGAATTGCACGAAATAGAAGTTACATAAAAATGCATTTCCTTTTTTAATCATTTCAGTAAGTCGGGAATAATATAATAACATCATTCAACTCTTCTAATGGTTTTGCAACTTTGTAATTGGCATGTAAATGCATAAAATCTGCAGTCTAATTATGAACATAAATTACATGTATTCCTGCTTTTATTCATTTTAACACGTTAAAGATTTCTTGAATTTTTTAAATGTCTTCTCAAATCCACCGACTATACTGTACAATGAACGATATGGTTTTATTTTGTGTACAAGAGTTTAGTTTATAAAGAGATGATTTAGAAAGAAAGCAAGGGATAAAAGAGTTAAATTTTCCTTTAGAATTGCCTGTCAAAGAACGTGTTAGATATCGTAGACGCAGTGGAATGTGCTGTAAATGCAGAAAATGCACAAACTATATAAATTTCTTATCACATACATCAAGACAGAAATATGAATATTCGAAGCACGTGAAGGCAAAAACAGGAGATTGGTATACTTCACACTAATCATACCGAAAACTAAATGTGAATAATACATAATACTACGTAGAATCTCGTTTATCCGAAACACTGAATAAAAGATCTCGAAATGACTTTTACGATTTACATTAACCGTTTCGGGTACAAAATGTATCGGATTCGGATATATATTGTTTTATAAAAATGACAAGACTGAATTTTCCAAATTTTTATAATGATACGTGCTCGAATAAACAAAGTTATTGAAGAATTTCTAATTGAAGCACACACACATTTTTATAATTTCAATAATTAAAAAATAAACAATGTGAAAACGGTCTTTTGATCGGTCACGGTTCGATTAGTGTTAACCCTCGCAAGGTAAGGTCTAGTAACACATAAATAGTAAGGTGGAGTCTCTTAGACCCCGACAATGAATTTCATAAATAGCCTCGTTTTTAATAATAAATTTGGGATATAGAATAACACAGGATAAAAAGTTAACACATACAGATTTAATTTTATTCATATAAAAATTCTTTTCAAAAATCTGAAGCTGAGGTCTCTGAGAGCCCACATTATCTTGCGAAGGTTAAAAAAACTACTTTAACGAATAAGTTTTGAATAATAGTATACAGAAAAACACGGACCAACCTGAGCGCGGCCACTACGCGCGATGCCAAGAAGAGTCCGGGTCGGCGGCAGGTTCCACTGAGCGTAGCGTTGGTGTCGCGCCGCGATAAAGAAGTGAACAAGAAAAAGAGTAGAAATTGATTTAATTAAAACTCACTTATTCAGTAGCAAATGTAGATAGTTACGGCTTCGAAATGTGCACAGCTGACTTCAGATGTCCCGTGTTCCAACAGCTAAGGGACGTACGGCCTAGTCAACAATCCGGACTTTCACTTTAAACACACTACTATTAAAATTACTTGCTATTAGAAACACACACATATTAGCAACCGTGAGGTTCGAAGTGACACGTCTTTAGAGATGTTCTCTCTACCGCGGTTCGAACGACACTGATTTTACGAAAGATTTTCCTGAAGAGTTTAGAGTGAGACAAAAAACAGGACACAAGAGAGACCGCTGTAAGACTAGAATTTATGACGATCACTTCATTATTATCTTCATTCATCAAAAAAGGACAACATATTTTGTTAAAAACTCTTTTACAGAAAACAAACAATTTGTTACTTGACACCTTCATCCATCCACCCCTTCAATTATTGAAATTGTAAAGGTGTTTCCATGGGAATTTATTGAATATATTTTTTGACTCCAGTATATATTATAGTAAAAATCGCACAAAATATAAATAAATTTAATCATATTATTTTTATAATACTATACATATCAGTCACTTTTGATGGTCGGAATGTTTAGTGTTAAACATTTGAATCTTAAGCCTGTATACTATGAAGAAAAGTAATTTATAGAACTGTTAGAAAAACTGAGGAAACAGTACACACCATTTGAGGGTGTATAAAATAGAAATTGATTAAAGTGAAATGGAACGGAAGTATTGCCGCAGATAATATGAAGCATAGATGCCAAGAGGAAACCCACGGCAACAAAACGCGAAGATGGAAAAAGGAGAGAGATAGGAAGATTTAAATCCGGAAATGAAATGAGCAAGAGGAAGTTGGTAGGAAACGGAGGAAGGAAGAATCTGCAGAGAGAGCGGATGGAAAAGGGACGCCAGAGGGAAAACGTATTAACGATAAGAAAAATAATTGTCCACGCAGCGTGCAACAGAACAAAGTATTGGTGATAGGAAACAAAAGATGAGACCGGAGTGCAAAAGATATAAATTGCATTCGCGTGTCGTGGATCCTCGTTGCGGAATAAAACTGAAAACGTTTCTTCTTCTGCGGAATTTTTTGCTTCCCCTGCAGTTCGTCTGGGCAACTCGAATCGTTTAGTCGGCAGACTGGACTTTTGCTCTTGTTTACTCTGACATTGAGTCTGATCAAAGAGGATGAGACTCTGTGGACGAGTGCAAGACGCGCCCCATGTGCGCGCCATATATGTCGCGAACGGAAAAAAGAGGCCTCGGATGTGGGATGAAGGTCGCCGTTGGATCACGTGTGTACAAAATTAATCATCTCGAGGGAGAGAGTAGCACGTTGACGGAGTCACGCGATGTTTTCAAATGTAAAGTAACATTTTTGTCGCGCGCGATGACTTATCCGCGGGTGAATCATGAAGATCGTTCGTGACCGATGCGTTCTCTTCGGTTTTTGCGACTGTACCGTGAATGTTCACAGTTTTAGACTTCATTCAGTTCTTTCAACACTTTGGACCTGTATATATGTATACACCCTCCGTGGGAAACGGAGGCTTAACCCACACTCACCCTTCCGTTCTTCACACGCACGCGGCGACACGGTGTACGATTTTATTAGATGTATACAGGGTGATTCTGGGAACTGGGACAAATTACTGCTGTTTTCTAAGTGAAAATAGAAAAAAATGATAGAGGAAAAAATCATGTCATAATTAGGCTGCGGATCTTTATGCATTTATGAAGAAATTGGTTGGGCGAAATATAAAACAGTAGAAGATTTTAAAAATTCAAGAATGTTGTAATGTTGCTTCTAGTGTAACACTTTTATGGTATTCCTGCTTCTCACAATCAATGCAGCACATTTTTATTTTGCATAAAGATCCGCAGTCTAGTCATAATACATCCTATTTTTTATGTGGATGCACCGATGCATCCGCCAAGTGCAATGAGAACTCAGAAACGTACTTTACTACAAGAAGTATCCAAACTCTTGATCAGTGTACCCAGACGGAGCGGCTCAAGCGGCTCCCAGGCCCCTTACGTCTCCGTCCCTCGCCTAGATGCTGCCTCAGCTATCCCCACTCTTACCACTACCGCTGCCGCGACCGACTCGGTAGCACGCTACCCAGGCGGAAGAGTGGGGATAGCTGAGGCAGCATCTAGGCGAGGGACGGAGACGTAAGGGGCCTGGGAGCTGCTTGAGCCGCTCCGTCTGGCTACACTGCTCTTGATATGAATTGTTGGAACTAGTGCCGTGTTTACTCCGACAGAAAATGCCAAATGTCTCTCGTGATGTACAGTAGGACCTCGATTCACCGGCTTGATCGGGAGACAAACAGCCAGAATAAATTAAGGCCCAACGGATAATCGAGTCCCGAGGAAATAATTAAAATGTACATTATATTCCAGAATAAATTTCTTATTACTACGTTTTTATTTTTAAAAATTTATTTCCCTTCATAAATGTAACCATCATGTAAACTGTGGTGTCCAAGGTGGTTCGGAACCCACCTTATAAAAACTGTAGGTCCCATCGCGAAATAACTCTGGCAGTTAAGAAAGCGTCGTAAAATAAATAAAAAAGAAAAAAAATAATGTAACCATATTTAAACGCATATTTGTTTGGGATCCGGTTAATCGATCGATTTGTTTAACAAAAAAATTGGGTTGCATTAAAGAAGAAAGTACAATTACACCTGGCAGGTGCCCCGGGTATCCACATAAAAAAATAAGGTAATAGAAAGTCAGGAAGTATTATGAAATATTTTTTTTTCCTCTATAATTTTCTTCTATTTTTAACCACAGACTTTATCTCTAGATTCACCGCGAAAAGGAACCGTTGACCCCATCGCGGTGACCTGGCATCGTAAGTATATTAAGACGAGTCTTTATGCAGAATAACATTTCCTTGGTGTACTTTCCAAAGACTGGAATTGGAGATTCTTTCCTTTATGAACGACTTTAGTACGCTATGCAAGCGAAACCGATACTACAATGAACTCTAAAGAGAAATAAGCAAAATATCCGCTCACCAGTGATATCGTTGGTTTATATGAAATTATTGGAGTAGAATTAAGTAAACAAATTTCAATGCGTTGATATCGATATCGAATTTCCAGGAGAAACAATTTAATACCTCACACAGAACCAGTATAATTTAATATTGGACTGTAAATAATTTGAAAAGCAATCGAAAATATTATTTAATTTCTTCGATTGTTTAACACAAATGCATAAACACTCACTGTGTAATGACGCCGTCAGTTTATATAAAATTATTGGACTATAATTAAATGTACAAAGAAGGTTTGAATTCACACTGTGCATCGATATGGAATTTCCAGGAAACGAGAATCCAATCGCGGATCTAATTCGAGCCGGGGTCAACGAATGTAGGTATGGTTTTCGCGTACGAGAACGTCTGTGTGTACACGCGATTCTCTTCTGCCGCTCATGTATCTCTGATCACGATTTAATCCATGAAACCGTCGCTATTAATAGAACCCCAAGAGATCCAGACGTCGCGAGCACGGAGCATCCCATTAATTCTCGAAGAATACCATAAGCCTTGTTTTACGCTCGCGAGGAAGGAATGGGATTACCGGCAACGCTAGACAAGCCGGTTTCCCTCCCGCAACGTTTAGTCATTCCCATTGAAACCCGACGTTGGATTCGACGTCTGAATCGGAACAATGGAATAATAGAGGGATTCTGTTTACATTTCAGAGTCCAGTTTTGATTTGCTCAAAGTCCCGAAGCTGTCTCGACGACTCTCGAGAACGACTTTTTTCGAGACAGACAAAGCTGCTTTTACTTCCTAGACAGTCACGCTAAAATTAAATGTACATATGTGTTGATATCCCTGCGGTTATTCCTTTAATCTATTTCTTTGAAGAATTTCAATTTACTTCAAATGATTAACACTAAACCTAGCGAGTATTAAAAGCGATTCAAACGTTTTAGCTTACAAAATCGACGAGGCTCTATTTATTTAGATTTTGTGCAACTTTAATTGCAATGTGTGCTTGGACAAAGAAATTTATCGAATCGATTTCCATGTACGCAACTTCGTAATTTCAATAATTGTAAGACGAAAAATATAAAACCGGTCATTTGACCGGCAGTGGTAGCTTAGTGTTAAATAAAATGGAAAAAATTATTCTTATACTTGTGGATTTATTATGGAAAAATAGATTTCATTCATTTTAAAGCCAACCAACCGTACTATTATATGTACGAGGTTTAGTAAAACAAATGTACTGAAGTGCATGACGTCAATTAGAAGCTACAAACAATACTATAGGAATAGTTGTGCTGGAATTGGTTAAAGAGCGATTACAAACGCAGTCCTTAATTATAATGAAAATTCCATAAAATTCTAACCGAATAACTTTCCGATCTAAATGGGTTAAATGAATCTAACAAAGTGCAATTTCTTCTAGCACAGTTTAAAATGGAGATCATCTCTCTCAGTAATAATCGTGTTAAATTGTTGTAAAATTTTGCATTAAAATTCTGAAAACGTCGACGCACGACAAACAACATTCCACAGTGCAATTACGTTTCGATGACAACAGAGAAACGTGAAGAAAATCATAGGGGAGACTATGAGCGACAACCTGCGGTCAGGATTTCGCAAGATGGCCGTAGCGAATGCATAAAACTCGGCAACGGGATGTTAACTGCGCAAGGAGGACGAGAAGAACTGCTCCGAAGAAAACTAGTGACGAGTCGTTGCAACGTTCGCGGTTAATCTGTACGTGCCTGTACAACAAAGAGTCTCGGTTATATTTTTGTAAACGAAAGATGACGGCGCCTCAACGAACCACGGCCGATGATGCGAGTGTCTGCGATTTTCAATGACGGCGGTGCGTCAATCCGCCGACAACAACGACCGTCGGTTGGTCGAAATGTAAACACGAGGGCCGGACAATGGGAACGCGTTTCGGAAATGCTAAATTTAGGCTTCCTGCGGCGAAGGTAAATCGAACAAGGTTAATGGCTTCCTCTGCGGACGATGCAATCATGATGGAAACCGTGGCGGGAATAGAACAGCTACTCGCGTTGATCGTCGATCAAGAGTGATCGGACGCGAGCGAAGGATCGCTTGCGATTTAATTGATCCCGATATCCTCTGCCACTCGAGCCGCGGCAAATCATTTGGTCGGCCTCTTTGTTCTATTTAGGCATCTGAACCCTGCCATTGGGCCAAGGACTTCTTCTCCGATCATGTTGGCTTCGTGAGAAATTAATCGCCGATTGCCGTTTCTATCGCTGCCGTTCGTGCACCTGTTGTACACTGACGCTCTGAAGCTTGAGGCGCTTTGTTATTTCAAAATGAATTGAATGTTGGAACCGGGTGGTTGGGTAATCATATCATTGATCTTAAAAATTATCTATATTAAATTAATACATACACTACATTAATATTAAATGAATGTTATATTAAAATGTCTATCTTCTTGTAGTGATTTTAATAAATTGCAAAGAGTTGTAACAATATTCTTCATTTCTTCTAATGTCTTTACACTCCAGTATTTCAGATAGTCATTTTTTAATGCATCAGTAATCATAGAGCTCTTGATTCCTATTACAAGTTACTTAATAAACAACTACGGTTACATCTACCAACTTAAACAACTAGTTACTTAATAAGCAATTACAAGTAATTTAATAAATTGTAAAGAGTTGTAACAATATTCTTCATTTCTTCTAATATCTTTACACTCCAGTATTTCAGATAGTCATTTTTTAATGCATCAGTAATCATAGAGCTCTTGATTCCTATTACAAGTTACAATTTACAATTATGACGGTTTTATTTTCTGACATGATGCACTTTAACCCGTGAAAATGGTTAGAAACATTTTTATGTGACTCCACTTTCTCGTAATTCTGCAAAAATTTACAGATTAATAATAACCGTCCAAGAATGGGATGGTAGGCCATTAAAATGTTTAACGAAAATCAAGTTTAAGCCAGACCTGCTCCCTGAGAATCTTTTTTCAAGTAATTCTTGTCGTATACTATTTTGATAGTAAAAGAGACTTTCTTGTACTAAAGAAATCATTCATCATTACTAATAAATCATTTACGTTGTTCGTTTTACATGAAATCATCAGCGTCGCACATCTGTCGGTTACGAGACGGGCATTATGTATAGAAACAAGCCAATTATTAATCGCGACAACATCGATCCTCGTGTCGGGTGTGGATCAGGACAATTTACCGTGACCGTTCCAGAGGCTCGTCCTACAAAGGACACGCTAAGTGTCATTTACGTAACGATCATTCGACGTCTATCATTATTCTGTCGGCGCGGCGCTCGTATTGCATGGGTTTGCCGCGGAAGCTGATGGAACTACGCAGAAGACACGATGATAGGTTTCACACCAGTGATCACTCTGTTGTGCAAAATTCGTACGAGAAACCGATTATTACAATTCCCCAAATTCATCATCGATACATTATTTATCCCATTAAATTAAAAATTGTAATTATCAGAAATGTAGCAAATGAAGTATACAAAAGAGAGACATGTATGTACAAACGATTGAATTAATACAAAGACACAAAAAATTCTTGACCCATCGTCTATGAAATGTCGCTCTAAAATAAATCACTTTTCAAAGAAAACTTTTTCATGTCTCGGAAGCTACCAAGAAAACAAATGCATGTATGATAGAGAATGAATATGTGTTGTATAAGATTCTCTTTCCATTATTTATAAAACGAAAGAGCAAAGTATGCTCTAAAATAAATTACTCTATACAAAAAACCTTTTCCTGTCTTAAAAAATGAGAGAAAGAAAATAACACTGGGAAAACGTGTTAATTTACAAAAGTGAGCTTCGTAGTTTAAAAAATTAAGGACTTCCTAAGTACGCAGGCACAGTAAAAACGAACGTATAAGTTTCCTCGCAGCACGAAAGTCGCTAGCGCGAAACGGCGCTAACTAAATGTTAGTGTACGCCGAATCGTTCAGATTTACGAGTTTCTGCAAGGAAGAATGCGGCAACCTCTGCCACGAGGCTTTGTCGTTTATCGAGGCATTTATTGATCCGTTAATGATAGTTTATGGTCCACGTTTCCTCGGTAAGAAAGCAATTTTAATCGCGTTCCGCGCGACTTTACGACCACTGCTAAACGATTTGTTTACGATATGCGTACAAGAATGACCAAACTGTAAAGTTGAAGTCGTTTTTTCAACCACCTTATCAGAAAAGACATTTTACTTTCACATGAATTCCGTGCTTTCAGAATCGGTAATAATTATTATCTAACGTTCACTATTCATCTTCACTGCCACTTAACTGTTATGTTAATTAACAACCGTGCAAGTGTTCACTCTTGTGTACCCTCTCATGTGACCATATTCACTACTCTTGAAAATGTTCCTAATTTTCATTTTTAATAGAACGTACAAATTTAAAGTAGGCATAAAAATTGTGTTTTGACGGAGTATGTAAACTTTCACACAAGTGACAGCATGAGCCTCTTGTCATATAATATATAATGAGTCAGACTCATGATGAAGATTTTAAACAAAATCTACTAAATATGGATGCTACGTCTTCACTTTATAAAACGAAATAAAATTTAATTCCTTTGTGACCAATATTGAAATGCAGACACACAATTAGTGATGGGCATACAATACTCTGTCTTGCAAGTTTTCGAACAAATCAATCACCACCGAGTTTCGAATCAATTCGATATTTATCCGAAATCAGAAATTCTTGTAACTCTTGAAAGTCTTGAACATTTTAAAAGTCTTGATAATTTTTATAAATTTTACACTTTTTAATATTGGTTCATACTGTTATTGATCCCAATGCTGACATGTAACATTTCAAGAGTTTCAATTCTTACAAACCTCCCAAAGTTATAAGGCTTTCAAGATTTTCAAGACAATGAAGACTCTCAAGACGTCCAAGAGTTTCAGAGTTCGAAGCTTCGAATTATGTTGCGAGTGATACGAATTTTTTGTCGTAAATTGAAGCGATTCGAAAAGGCTTTCAAGATTTTCAAGACAATGAAAACTCTCAAGACGTCCAAGAGTTTCAGAGTTCGAAGCTTCGAATTATGTTGCGAGTGATACGAATTTTTTGTCGTAAATAGTGAATCGAAGCGATTCGAAGTGATTTAGATCAGAGGTGGGCATTATTTGGCGAAACAAATATTTCAAATACTATTTAATATTTTAGATTTCATTTTGCTTAAAGAAAATAGTATTTTAAATAAGATATACAATTTCGAAAATAACATATTTCTATTTTAACAATCTGCACCTCAAAATAAAATATTTCTATTTTAACAACCAGAAACACGAAATAAAATATTTTACTTTTTGCATTGTTATAATACTCTGAGAAACCGCAAAAACATACAGCCTATCTCATCATTAAGAAACGATTTACGTTCATAAATGTATTGAATTCGAACCATTATTTTCAGCAATAATATTTAAAATTGAAATTGAAAATAAAGACAAAATATAAATATTTTCAATATTCTTCAAATAAAATACTATTTTCAAAAAAATTACTGCCCCAAATAAATTATTTTATTTTCAAAAATTACTGCATCAAATAAAATATTTTATTTTCAAAGTTGTACACATACTTTAAAATAAATAGGATTATTTACTATTTAAAATACTATTTTCCCCAGCTCTGATTCAGATCCCATCACTACATACAATTAATATTTTTGCTGCCTCTTCTGTGAAACGATTCAAGTTCTAACCATTGAAGCCACAAAGAAATTCGTACAGTGAGGGGTTACCAGAATGAATGAGTTCGTTTCTGTTGCTGAACCTCTTGGGTGGTCGAGTGTTCTCTTTTCCTCGAGTCCTCCAAGTCGAAGCTATCCATCGTCGGATTGCCGATTTTCGATCGCGACGAGTGGGTCCGATCCCACGCGAGGATGCCCGTGCTAAATGTGCTGTGGCAAATCAGTGCTGCCTAAATATTGAGTCACTGGCTATTTCTGTAGCCGTTGTCCGCGCCTAGGCTCGCTAAAACTCGTTCGCGCGAGAGATTTCGCGGCCTGTAGCCGATGGACACGGCCGATTTGTGGCCACGAAGAACGCGGCAGTTAACGAGTTGGACAACAAGAATGCATAACGAAAAGAATGGCCACGTAACGAAGACAGGGGTCCGCCGACTTTAAGCTCCTTTGCTTGATTGATATCTTCGATCTCCGCCGTCGTCTTACGCGAGGCTGTCCTCTATCAGATCCCGAAGAAAGCGCTATCATTTTGTTCGTTTTTTAGTGAACCACTAACCGCCTGAAATCGGCAGAATCATTATTGACGAGACCGAGTAAAACACGAGAAATTAACCATCGACTAATCTTATTAATTGGTTCGGGTAATTTTTAATCTTGAAAGAAAACGGGTCTGATTTTTTTAACATTTTCGAGTATCAATATCAACCGTTGGACGGCGGAGTCTAGGTCTATTTTGGCTCAGAGTATTAAAATCGTCATTTAATTATTCAGCATGATTCTTTAAAAATCAATTGCCCGGTTTTGGGGCTTGCGATTCCACGTTCTGTACAAGGGAAATAAAAATTGATGATTTTAAGTATTTATCAAATATCCGAAGGGGGTGGTTAATGGCGCCGGCTGCGCCAAGACAGATTCTTGGCACCGACTGCCTAAATGCTGCTATTTTGCCGCATTCATCACTTCCAGGAAACGACTGATCGATGGACTGGTCCTGATCCAACTTTGTCTTTTGAGCTGCGGATCGCATACTTGCTCTTTAATGACAGATGTTCAAATACAGATTACGGCACGACCGCTGTCCGCCTGGTTTCGAATTTCGTGCATTCTCCTTGCTGTCGGTGAAACGAGTTCAAACGATGGATCATAGTTATTTCGAAATTGGTTCGCTACTTTGAGCATGAGTTTTCATCTACAAATTCCGTTGTTTTGATTGTGAATGATTAACTCGGGAGATTGATTTCAATTGAAACATTTGACACGTATGGTACAGAGCAAATAAAGATTTATTGGAAATAAAACGTTCGCGGAACGAAATTTAGAAGCGTTCACGATGAAGCCTCTGATTTGTAATTCAAGCCGAACGGTTCTGCTCTATGGGCCAGAAAGCCAGCACAGGAAAATAGTAATTTGGATTACGGGTAACCAAATTTATTCCCGACTCTGTTCCCACTGCGCTTGTCGCGGTTCGATTAAATTCCATGGGAGATTTATTGTATGTAAATGCGGACAGGTAATAAAACCACGATCAATCTACCCGGCGTAGCAATCGACAGAACTCGCCTGACAGGTTGCGGGACACTAATAACCAGTTCAAGGAATGCCGCGAATCATTTGCATAATTTTGACTTCAATTTGACCGCTTTCTGACGGCTACGGTATTATGTCGCATTTTGATTCGTCCAATCTCACCTCGTCTTACCTGGTAATCCTTTCAAGATGCTCCCTCATGCGACAAATTAACCAATAATTTTCTGTTTGCATTTGTTCTACTAATAAAACATACCCAGAAAGACTCTAATGTATTTAAAAAACACGTTCCAAGAGAAAGACATTGTAACTTTCAATGTGCAACACACAGACCAGTACGGCAAAGCAAATTTCTCAAGTACGATTATGAGATGATCGTAAAAATTTAAAAGATGTCATCATACCACTGTCATCATTGTTAAAAAGTCCTTTTCATTGCAGCGACTGAGGAGGCATGAAGAGAGGACGAAATAATTAGTATACAATGTGTCGTACAGTAAATCATGAGCATACAGGACACGATAAAGATGACGTAGCAGTCGTGGGAGACAATGTCGGCGACTTCGTGCCCGTGGGACGCGTTACAGGCGACTCCAGAGCTTTGGAACATGATACAAATGACTCTGGAGTCGTAAAGCATGATACAAGTGATTGCAGACTTGCGAGATATAATAGAGACGACCGCTCGTGGGATTCAATATAGGTGAGGTCAGACTTCGGGAATCTAGTATAGACGACGCAAGACCCAATGTACACGAAGTCGGACCCATGAGACCGTATGTAGACTATGCGAGACCAAATACAGACAAGGTCAAACCCGTGGGACCGGATAAAAGTAGCTTTTTACTAACGACACCCAGAGGTGTTACCTAAGCCAGAGTTCAAGAATGTTGAAATCTCGAGTATTCCTCCAAACAATCGAGAGACCTCAAAACTCAGATACTATAAGGTGAGGACCAAAATTGGTCAACACCGAAGACCTATTCTGGTTAGCATACGAGTTCAGGATGTTGTGTGCAAGACACTAGACATAGATTGGTCAGTACTGTTAGAGATACAAAAGGCTGAATTTATGACAATGTGTATTCATCAATTTCTTTGCGAGGAACTTCAGTATTAGCTGTAAATCTTAGCTTCTACACGGCCTCCATTGACATCTCAGGAGTCTCAAGTGATCTATAGGATTCGAGGAGTCTCGATTTATCTCTGTCGTGTCCTAGAATTTTAGTATTCGTATATAGAGGTCGAACGAATCTATTATTGCATGTATCAGTTTCCTTGAATTTGAAGGATCGCCTGTCTGAAATCCCACGAGATTTCTGGTGATCTGGATTTTCATGGATCATAGGTACATATTTAATAAGAATGGTCTGTACAGGTTCTCCAAAAAGACGATGCATTAAGAAGAAAGGACGAAGCTATGCGCGCAAATAAAATACTGGAACGGAAAGGTTGATGTAAATATAAATTTATTGTAGTCTTCAAGTGCTTATGCTAAACAGAAACTTACGGTAAAATGAACAAGTAAGTACACCTACGTTCCTTTCATACACTCACCGTATAAATATTATTTTACACTTAACGTGGAGTGTATAGTATTAGTTAATCGCCTATATTTACTTGTCTTTTTATATATATATATATATCATTTATATACAAATCGATGTGATGCAGTATATGTAATATACATACATAATTGCTGATACAAAACATGGCGACCGTATTGCGCCCATCGCTACTGCCATATTTGATTTACCATCATCGATCCTCCGTCCGAGAAAACCGATCTCGATTCGAGTGCAGATGAAATTGTTCATCAGTGCTCGTTGCATTGTTCTATGTACAATCGTGATGGTTTCGCATGCGTTCGCTTATCGTTCTCGTAGGCGACCGCTGAACACTTTTATGATATGGTTACGAATCGCGCGGCCATCTTATCGGCGCGAATGTTCTCTCGCGAAAATTCCGAAACGAGCACGGACATCGAAGGTTTCATCTGCGATCGAGTCGACGGAAATTTCACTTAAGTGAAACCGCTCGAAATGATACTGAACAAGCGTTTTATTGTACTTTTTATTGCGATCTCGTTGGAGTATATGAAGGAGTTAGGTGAACGAACGTCGCGTGCCGAAACCGAAGTCCGCGGTTGAAAAGAACGTGATACGGCTAGCATTTTCTGTGCAACCCTTCAACACGCGAAGAAGCATTGCAACTTGTTTCATGATCGATCGGATAAATCCTTACCCCGAGTTTCAACACGATACAAAATTCCATGAACGTTCGTCGAACTACGCGGTAAACTATAAAAACAGAACAAGAGGGGCCGAGGAACCCTCGAGTTCAAACCCGAAACGAAACACAAGACTGTACCTCCGGTCAATCTTTAAAACCGGCATCTGTCTGTGGTGTGGCATATAAACTATAACCTTACCATAAAATTGCTCTACAGTCGATTCGAATCCAGTTGATCCAACAGAAGAGCGTTCGGGAAATCAGAATTGACTTCCAAAGCATCCTTATGTACAAAAAGAAAAGAAGACAAACTAAAAGAAGAACGAACATGATAGAGTCAAGTGTCTCGTCAAGGAAACACACCGCATCGCCAACAATAAATCCTATTCGTTCGCGCAAGGTCTCTCGGCTTCTGGCTCGACGAACTACCAACGTCTCTAAATTTTTCCCGTACAAAATAATCGGTGTATATGAACAGTCCAAAATTCTTCCAGTCGCGTGTCAACCGCAACAATTTGCGGCTCACAACTGGCTCAACATTCCTCTGAAGATCACACAATCGGCTCGATCGTCTCAGGCGTTCACGCGAGTTTCATGAATATGGTGCGGTCCCTCATCTTGCAGTGTTTCAGATCCCTCAGGGCTCTTTGAGCTTCGCTAGGAGAGGCGAAGGCTACCCTAGCGTCTCCTGTGGGCATGCCCCTCTCGTTGTAACGTCTGATCACGTTCTCCCTCTTCACGTCGAAGTCGCCGAAGAACTCGATGATTTCGTTGATGTCCGCCTTGAAGGGGACGTTCTCCAAAGAGAGAACACAGCCGGGTTTGCCGAAGCCCTCGACGTAGTCCATGGAGCCAGGGTGTCTGCCCAGTAAGTGTCTCGGTATGCCCATCAGGCCTGGAGGACACCTAGGGCCGAAGCCGGTGTTGCCGAAACGGGGCAGGTGGTTTATAGGCCCGGCGAAACGCGGCCGCTGTTCTTGAAGAGGCGGGAAGTGCTGCTGCTGAGTCTCCATAATCTGCGGGTCGACCATGCCGAGGGTCTCCAGCATCTTCGCTCGAGGCACCAGCTCTATGGTCGGCACGTTCTTGCCGAATGGCAGACCGTTCTTCGCGGTGGCCCTGAGCGCTTCGTCAGTGGTGTCGAACTCGCAGAAACACTCACCGGCCGGTTTTCCGCTTTGGTTGAGCAACATGTGTATTCGATGGGGCACGATCCCGATGTCGGAGAAGAAGTCGAGGATGTCACGGTCGATGGTCTGGAATGGAAGTCCACGCATGATCACACAGTCGGAGCCCGTGGTCTGGCTCATGCTGTTCTGCTCATGGTCGCGCTTCGCTTGTGCGAATTTCTCCTCCGTGATGGCGGTCGCGGTCACCGGTTTGCTACCGATCTTCAAGGGCGTGTTCACCGACGCCTTCGCGTCCTCTATTCTGGCGAACTGCACGTACGCCTGTACGTTGTTACCGGTGTCTTTGGTGTTTGTGATGAAGAGGTCGTTGATCTTCCAGTCGTGGAACAACTTCGCGATGTCCATCTCCTTTGTGAAGGATGGTAGGTCGGTCAACACTATGCATGCGGAGGATCTGACATCGTCGACGCCGTCCTCTCTATCCTTCTCCGGCGAGTAAGAATCGACTGCCTTATCAAAGAGGCTCTCGTCGAGGTGGAGAACCTCGACTTCAGAGCCACGAACATATCTGGCCGTGCTCAGGGCTAGCTCCTTGCCCTCTGCCTTGCTGAACTTGACGTAAGCGATACCAACGCGGTTGCCGTGGTTATCGTTGATCAGCTTCAGACCGTCTTTCCTGATGTAGATGCCCTGAAAAGCATGACGGACGTCGTTGTAGGTAGCGCTCAGGGGCATGTTGCGAACCTCCACGCAATGGCCGCCGCTGGTACTGCTCTTGTTATCGCCGGAGAATCTCGAGGAGCTGTTGGTCGTGCCTCGGCCACTTTGTCTTTCGTTATCAAAACCGTATTGATTCGCATTGTTCGCCTGAAAGGCGTGAGGATTCCGACGTCCTTCTAGTTCCTGTACCTTGCTCAAGAAAGGATTGTTCGGTCTGATCCCGGGCCGGTAGTTCATGGACCCGTTCGCGCTGTACAATTCTGTGCCAAACTGTTGGGTCCTAGCAGGGAACCTGGCCTGATCAAGTCTACTTTGCTCGCCCTGGCTCCACGATTCCTTGGATCGGTTCAACGTAGCCACTCCGGTGGTCAAACTAGGCAGACTGGGACTGCCGATATTCTGTGCTAGCGAGTTCATGCTGACAGTGTGACTGAGGGTCTGTACGTGAGATTGCATCAGACCGCTGACGCCGTTAATCCCGTTTATGGGAAACTGGTTCTGTTGGAGCATCGACTGCTGCCCGATCACCGAACTGCTGAAACTCATGGCTCTCGATTCGTTGTCCGGTGCAAGGGCTGCAACTCCAGCACCCAAGATCCCGGGAGCTAACAGAGCTGCGGCCTGCATCTGCGTCTGCGGCGGAACCTCCCAAATACCGTTCTCCAGTGACTTCTTCGCGCCAGGCACTGGCTTGTCCTTGTGAAACTGACCCACGCAAACGACGTCATTGTTGTCGTCGTCGTTGGACTCCTTCCGACGTTCTCCCGTGGAGCTGCGCTTCGTGTCCCTGTCCCTGGATCGCGTGCGATCGCGGGACCTAGATCTGTCCCGGCGACGACGCCTGTCTCTCCTGTCCCGTTCCCTGTCCCTTGATCTGCTTCTATCACGACGCCTGCGATCCCGACCTCTGTCTCTGTCCCGCCGGTCCCGATCCCTGTCCCTGTCGCGAGACCGCGATCTGTCCCTAGATCGCGATCTATCCCGTCTGTCCTTGCGATCCTTGCTCGACTCGCTGTCATTGTCCTTCTCCTTCTCTCTTCTGTCCCCTGGGGATCCAGGCTTGGCAATCACTGGCGCCACTGCAACCGGCGCTGTCTGCATGAACGACTGCAGGCTCAGGGTCTGCTGCCTCGCTGCCTCGATGACTTTTTGCATCTCCGTGCGCGAGCTCAACAGCAGCTTGATCTTCATCTCCTTGATCTTGCCGCCGTCGTGCATCATCGCCTGCCGGGCATCCTCGTCGGTACTGCAAGTGCCGTCGGGGTTAGACCGGGGAAACGGTTTTCATGTTACGGGCAGCGTCGCATTAGGCCACCAATGTTTCAATCTAGTCTTTTCTCTCTTTTTGTAAAAATTCCCGCAAGGAGACCAGAATATTAACCCTTTGTACTCCGCTGGCGCCGTTGCGGCGACATTAATGACACGCTTCGTAACTCCAGTGGCGCCGCAACTGCGTCGCGCATAGTTTGCATACGAGAATCTCACGTTCGCTGACACGCGTTAACAAAATACGAGAATTGAGTCAATTCTATTTTACGAACTGATTGGCTGACATTCTTAAACAGTGAACACGAAAAGAGTTTACGTAAAACTTAATAGAAGTACGAATATACAAAACTTGGCAACGAAATTCATAACATCATGTCGAGAAACGTTCGGAGTACAAAGAGTTGTAGAAAAGAGAGAATCATGCGTTAGTATTTGATAGAGATTATAATTTTTTTGAGAATAGTTTGTGTTTAGAATGGTTTAGTTATCCCGTGGAGGAACAGAAAAGAGGCGATTCTCACTCGAGTTATTCTTGTACAGGGTGTTAAAGCATCAACGATACTTCCGTGACTACTCTTACGACTACAAATTACTCGGCGCGCCTAAGATTATGGGAAAATCATGGCTTCCAGGAAGCTCTAACTACCGCTGAACGCTTCGTATGCGGAACAACGTTGAACTCGAGGCACGATGTAAAATGCGCGACAGTAGTTCAACTTCTTAGTTCTCCTTTAAAGCTTGCTGTTATGTAGGTTCTTCGGCTCGAAGTAGCGTATTTTTTGGTCGTAGAGTAGTATCGAAAGTAGTCAGGTGTCTTATAAGAGAATTATTTTAAAATGATACTACTAATTTGAATGAGGAATTGAAGAAATCCTGTTTCTACCTATGATGTTAAAGGAGTGGTTGATGTGTGAATTTATTAGATCGTTCAGAAAATTCTGCGGAACTTTGTTAAAAAAAAATTGTGCATCTTGCTCAATTGTTTCAATTGGTTATAAATAGTAACTTTGCCTGCGTGTAACTATTTTGTAAGCTCGTTTATTGATTTAGCAGGGTCTCTCTTCAAGTCTGAGACTTACACTCTTTCGTACCAGATTTGTACTTAATTATCATAATTATAATTTGTATATTATTATCATAATCTTCCTCAATCAGTTGCCGCGGTTTTAATAGAATTGGAAGCCAGCAAAATGAAATGTCGGACATTTCCCTTTCCACATTGCATTTGGGTTACAGTTATAAAGCCACTTCCAGTGAAATTTGGGAAATGCTTATTTATTCTAGAATATCAAGTTTATAATAAACAAACATAGCAGTCGCAGAATATGAACGCAACATCGGCCAGAGCTTTTTCTGTGCAATCCGCAGAATTTTCTGAACGGCCTAACACATTGCAAGCTTGCGTGTTTATCAATTTGTTGGGGGGTTGATTTGCTCGTGCATCGAATTTCTTCAATTTGTCTAAACTGACGTAAATTTGCGCGAGCTACCGCGATTTGTTGACGGTTCGCTAGCTCTGCGGTGCAAATATGAAATCGCAGGGGCAACCACTTGTTGCATCGCAGTGCAGGGCAACGAACCGCGCGGGTGAGCGTGTCGGCACATCTCCGAAGCGCGTTTAACGATCGAATGCTGGGCAAGAAATCCGTTGCGGCGTGTTTCGGGGAAGCAATGCGAACGGGAAAGGGGGCGTGATAGTACACGGTTCATCCTCGTCTGTTAGTAGAATACGTTTGATTACCTGAACGCTATGAACGCGTCACCCAGCTCGCCTCCGACGATGTGGACACCTCCTTCCGGTATGCTCAGTCCTCTGAAAAATTGGCGAATGTCCAGCGCGTTGGCGGACCATGCCAAGTTCTGTAGTCTGATTATGACGCTCATTCTCGACTGTGTTACCCGGACGGATCTGCAACCGAGCCGAACGATTCGTATTAACACCGGAGATCGAACAGTCTCCGAAGATCGAGCCGCTGCGAAACGTGTTTCGAGGTCTCCAGACTCTCAAGAGACCTCCTCGAAGCTCTACTCTTGAGAGAATTTCTCGAAGAGGGTTCACGGAAAGGAAGAAACACATTTGCAGTTTTCATTCCATTTATTTCCGATTTCAACTGTACATTTTTTAGATTGGTATACTACGGATCTTTATATAAATACAGATTTTTGCGATGTGAGAAACTGGAATAAAGAAAAATAATCCATGTTCTTTGATTATAGCAAGCTCTCGATAAAATGAAACGTAAGAAACGTTCGACTTTCCGAGTTGAATTGTTAAAAACGTCTGTCCGAAGAAAATCGCCTTGCTCAAGCTGTATTTTAATGACGCTTTGTTATCGATACTTCCAATTGTATAGTAAATTCTCCTACTCTCCCGTTAGTGTATTTCTATTTAAGTAAGACGTAGAACGTGATGATAGGACGAGGTCCTTATTAAATTCGTTTTTTCCACCAACATTTTAGGCTTCGTAGGAGATGTTTCTACCGTTTCTATTTTTAAGCCGTTTCGGTGTAGGGTAATTATCTTCGAGAGAAAGCAGCAACGGGGCCAAACGTGTTCTCACGCCGTATTTAGTATCGCCCCATTGTTCCGCGGGTAGGTACTTCGGAATACGCAGCATTCGCGTGTACATTTTTACTATTCCGCATATTTTTAGGTCTTACGCCTCGGAGTCGTGCTCACCGTCCCAGTTTCAAGTGATACGTTCCGGAAACCGAGAATCGTTCCGACAACGATGCTTGTCGGCGTAAATCGTGGTACCGCGACCTCGATCGTGCGATTGTTCCAGTCACTTTGTCTCGTATCTGGTTGTCACTCGGCCTGACGTAACGAAGTCCCATTAGGCTATCCTTGGAATCGGTTAAATCGTGAATAGTGATGAAGAAGAGGCGACGGTGACATTAATTAGCCGATACGTCCGACGGATAAGGGGAAATTCGATTTCTGGGAGCAAGCGGCCGCCGTCGAGTCACATAAATCTACAGAATTTTATTCATCATTGCTCCTGTGTAATTACTGGACCGCATCGCAATGATTCCTTGATGGGCCATGGTACAAAATCAATGTCGAGAAATTTCATTAACCTTACTATCAGATTCAGTCAATTATTTTGTGTTTTATGCATTTTGTCTTTTTAAGGATTTTCTACGCAGTCAAACAATTTGTTTTTAAATTACTAATACGCGCTGAAATTGTTAGCTTTATTTTAAATGATAGCGGTTTCATTGATTACTGCTTCGAACTTCTTCGTCGTTCATCATTTTTTAGAAGATGCAACACGTTTATATTTATTGGATGTACTCGGCAACAACCAAATAAAATTTCACTTCGGTTTAAAGGAAATGAACAACATACAAGTTTAGCAGACTGCTCGAAATCTTCAATATAAGTCTGACTCAATCCTACATAGGCAATATTTTTATATAATTTTACCGAGTTGAAAATAATAAAAACTTTTATGGTAGATTCATTAAGTATGTTCATCAAACTTTTACAGATGTTACTTATTTTTATTGTGTTACTTAATGTTTGTGTACTTAATTTTGATTCAGATCTTCACAGACTTTACTCGACTTCGATTGAAATTACAGCTACCAGAGAAATTATATTTAGGAAATCGATGCGCTAATTAGATCCATCATCGCCACGGTGTATTGAGAGAAACATCCACTGCACAAAACATCAAAGAAGACTCGTTCTTCCACAGATCGTTGGGCGCGAACGATTAAAAAATCAGACTGTCGGAGGGTGAGGCGAAGTATGGAACCATTTATTATTTCACCACATTCCGCCGGGGTTTCAAGCATCCAGCGGCAATAAATCCGTGAACTTTATCGCGTAATAAAACAAACGCGCCGACACTGATGCAATAGCTCCCATCCGTCTATTAAAAGTGCCATAAAACATCGTGGATTTTGCAAACTATTCCAGCGGATCGAATGGCGCGCCCTCTATTGACGTTGCTTCGGGCAGATTCGAAAACGATCATCGATCCGTAGACCTCGTACGAGGAAGAGACAAACAACAGATCCGTCGAGAAAATTTAAAGTACTAATCGTCCGAATAAACAAAATTCGAGTGATCATGTTTAACACTATCGAACGTAGATTATTTAAATCAACGGAGGAGAAAATGTCTGGGCGGTCGAACGACCATATTTCAGGGCAAATTATTCATGCGATACGCCAGGAATAGAACGCGATCATGTGGGAAAATTCAAATCCTCTACTAAACGCGATTGCGTCAATACTCGGGGAATAATTAATCAAGTATGCAGATATTTAAGCTATTTCCTGTTTTACATGGAAAAGTTTCTAAGGCCGACAACGAATAAACATTTACCGTTGTTGTAAAAACACTCGGTAGCGAGATTCAAAGTAAATCGAGGTTTTCGAAAAATTGACCATAAATTTTCCTATTAATTATTAATGAATTTGTTACGTCTTAAGATCTGAAGGTCATTAATTTTAAAGGAGAGAGTAACAAAATGAATCGCGTGTGGACGTCGAAATGAATTCTTCTACCGAGGCGAAACCACTCATTATCCGGAAGTCCCTTGTTTCAGATCACTATGATCGAGCCGTCGATCTTCGCAAGGCGAGAGTAGCAATTTGTCGCCTCGATCCTTGCAGCCCTCGCTAAGCACAGATCATCGTCCTCCCACGTTGCAACGATTGTCATCAATAAACTGCCATTGTTAACCCGCCTTTTTAAATGTAAATCAATCCAACCGGGATCAGGATCCCGATCTGCGATAACAATAACCTCCGTTGTTATAGGAGACACGCCTATTTCGCGACCACTTAACATTTCAATAAATATCCAACCGACCCTCTTTAGCTTTGAAGAACTGTAATGCGCAATTCAGCAATTACAACGCAATATAACGTTTGCATTGTTTCATGCAAATGACGAATAAGCTACTTCGATCATGGCAGAAGAAATTTTTGAACATTTAATGTGGATCCATGTATAGCTTAATAAAGTCAAATTTATTTGCAAAACTCATAAAGAATGTAACCTTTCAACTTTTTGTTACCAATAAATTATATTTTCTCGTAACATCTATAATTTATTAATAACAATCTGACCGCAGGTCGCTGCGTTAGAGGACTCCTTATAACTGATTGAAAACAACATTTTCTGATAACAAGTTAAACAGGATTAATATTGGACTTGTAGGTGTGCGAGATATTGATTAGCAGAATAAGATATGGCAACGCGTCAACCGTATCTATAACTACAGTGTATTCAGACGCGTAAGATTGCGTCATCGGCTGCGAATGTGTTAAAAACTTGTATTACTTTGGAAGAGCCCAAATGATACGCTGTCAAAAGTTCTTTTTTATTTTCATGTGTACGAGTCAGTTTATAACGAAGGAGTTGAAGCAATTAAAAAAAGAATTTGCAGGTCATACGATCGGTGCGATCATTTCAAACATATACTACCGCTCACATAAGTTTGGCAAAGAGAGAAAATTTTAAGATATGATAATTTAAACCGTTTCGCTCGCTTCATATCTTATATTAGTACATAGTAATCTTAAATACCCTTTCTACATAACTAATGAGGGTTTTTCGAAGAAACATTACAATAAACACTTTACGAGAGGGCATTCCTAAATGCGTTTATGGATGTCGGCAGTCGGCCAAACTTCAGTGAGCGGTAGTGTATATGCTACAGTTCTATTAAAGTTTCATAATAGTTGTCGAGTGTTAAGTTATTATTGACACTTTATCGGAAAGTGTAATTTAAAAAAAATCAAGTTTAGTTTTCTATTATTAATTTTTCCGCGCCACGCGAATATTCAGTTTAAGGGGTATATTTTGAATTTTACAAGAAATTTTTTCGCTGGTTTTGAATGCTACTGGACATACATGTAAAACTGATTTTAGTAAGCTTAAAAAATGTTTCCATAACGAATGGCCACTGCGGTGGAATCTAAACGGTTAATAGTAGATATAGTTATGGTAAATGGTAGAAACATTTAGTCTAAATGTTAAAATGGTAGAAACATTTTATGGAAGCACGAAGATGTCAAGATTTCGAGGATGCCTGTTGTGTAGTGTCATCTTTTCAGTGTGAGAAAGACAGTTTTCTTAGTTCACTGTAAAGATTAAGTCCCTATTTCAAATTCTGCAAATTAGTCTACAGAGACGCAACTCTCCTAATCATAATCAGCAGTCCATTGATGGTCGAGTCAGAGTATTTCGAGACTAAAGACAGATTATTGCGAACACCGTTGGATCGAAACGCAAATTCCGATGTCTCTGACAAAACCACGACGACGAGATTGCCATAACTCCGTTTCCTCAGGTTCCAAGCGATGCGTCCAGGGCGTAGTTGGGAGAATCGACATTCCGAAAGGATCACAACGCGCACATTTATTAGAATTTTCTCACGGGAAAAAATTCCTTAGAACGCGACTGTATCGATTAACGATGGAATCGAGTTTAACGCGTTCTCACGAATGTCTAGGATTTGATTCACTAAAGGTAGCACTACTGGATAAGCCAAATTGACTCATTTTAATTACGCTATCACTGGAAACTCGTGTGCAAGCTACGATAAAAGTTTAATTATACAGGTTCACTTTGAAATCTCCACGATCTCAGTGTTAGTTTATCGGTACTCGTACGTTACGTCCAGTGTATACATATATGCACAAAATGTATTCGTAGATTAATATTGGTGTGCGAGAAATTAAAACAGTAATAAAATATTTGCAATGTACTTGGTGCCATCATTATCAACCTGTTAAGTCAGAAAGACGAATTTACTCGTCCACAGTTCAACCGAATCTTTTCGTGATGCCTCGTTTCATTATTTATTCTGCAGAATATTTTAATATTTAATTGCGTCACAGCATCTGCAATGGCATTAAGTACATCATGTCAACATTTACCGCTGATTTGGATGCGTCAAAGTCGTTTCTATCCATCTTCAATTTACACCAGTAGACGAAAGACAATCTGATGAATAAATTAAGCCTGAAGAGTATCGTCGATCTCTGCCTTTTCTCTTCAACCGCAGAAAAGACTATCCAAACACTGCCTCGCAGAAGTTCGATCAGGATTCATTTTTATTTACGCGAGCCAGTTTCCAACTCCGTATCTACTATTACGTATTAAAAAAAAAGAAAACTTTTCCATCGAAAACATAACACGTAGTCTAAATTTACAAACAACAGCCACCTTTTAGACTTGATCCTTCTCATTCCAATCTCGAAAAAGCGAAGAATGTACCGGTTGCGACAGTGTTAATCAGCTTCCGGTAGTGTTGAAAAAACAAAGGGAGAGGGAGGGGCCGCTTAACGAGTTGCAAATCACAACGGAAACGCTAATCGTTCACAACGTTCATAAAGATGACGAGACTGAAAGGGTCTCGGTAAATGTCTTTAGTCGAGTTATGGGTAGCAGGGGACGAACAAAAGGGCGATCAAGAAAAGACCAGAGTTCTTCGCGGCGAGATCAGAGTCGAATTTCAAGCCTGTCACGACCTAGATCGGCCGCGGGTGAATCGGATGGCGGATTCGTCCGTTTCGAGGAGTTGCGGCGATCGTTCGAGGTCGAGGGGGATGAGAACTCGCGTCGCAGAACAAGTTCTTCCTCAGCAACCAGTCGTGACACGATCGAGAAACCGTCTTCTGAACAGCTGGCTGTCCAGCCTCCTTCGGGAAAGTTTAGCTTCCTCCAAAGGGTTCAGCCACCAACGGCGGAGGGCTTTTATGGTGTCCGCACGTTCGCTTCGAATCCCATCAGAGCGTCGGTTTTCCAAGCGTCGACCTTGGCGCGAGGTCTAGCATCCGACCCGGTAAACGATCTTTTCCGCATCTTTCAAAATAGAACGGAGCAGGGAGGGGATTTTTTTTGGAGGTGGTAGTCGACGTATCGGTTCCAAAATCGGTGGCGGTTCGAGGCCGGCTGCACGTTCAGCTCGAGCGCAAAAGAGACTCGAACGGGAAGAGGACACCCGGTTCCGATCGGCAGGCTTTTATGCGGCCAATCCAAACCTGTCGTTGCATCGGTTAGCATGTTCGAGGTGACCAGGACACGTTGCATTTGCACGCACACACGCTCTCTTTCTCTCGCATTTTCGCTTTCGTTCGTAACGCGCAAGCTCGAGAGTCCTCCGGGGTTCCGAACTTCTTTTGCACTCACCTTTCTTAACACGTTCACATTCCGCTGACCCACGAATGCGAGTCAATGGGCGGCCGTATGGTTGATCTGAAAGCGCTTCCGAAGCTAAAAAACGCGTCGCTGTTTTGAAACCAAGCCGAAATACGCTTCTTGCGGCAGGGATCATTATACATACAAATATTGCCTCTCGCTAACTGTCGCTGACAGTTCGGGCCTTTTAGCGACAATTAACCGAAGCAGCCGATTATCTAAACGCTAAGCGTGGAAGTCGTTCCCCGAACCACCGTTGAAACCAATAGGACCTCTAGATTTCTGCATTTGCTGCAATTGATCGTATGGTGAAAATGACCATGCAACTGGCTGTGCGAGCTAGCATTCGCGACAGTTAACAGGGCACTACTGTGCTCACTGTTTGCAGACGCGGACCGTGAACGTGTTAATGTAATCAATTCTTTTCTTAAACGCTACTAACCGGTATCAATCGTTATAGCTCTCGAAGGTGGGAACAGAAGCATCATTTTACTAAAAGTACGCAGGAGTCACGAAATAGTCATTAGCAGATATTTCATAAAAATCAAAACGAATATTTTTCAATTAGAAGATCCTTCGTAGTAAAAATAAAAATACTAATAACTGTTACGAAACCAGTGATTCCTGTAAGGTACAATGACTTTGTAATGAAATTGTATCATTTCGAAGATAACAAAGCAAAAGAAGTTTTGAACAACTGGGAAGTGGTTCAGAAACCTCCGGCACTGAATGATTGATGGGGCTGCCACTTCCGTTCCGACTGGAAAACGCCTGTGTCACTCTTCTATCATGGTAATCGGCGACGGTACTACGTTTACTTTCGAATTTTATGCGGTGTCCCTTAAATAGCTGATAAACGACGGTTGTGGTGGGGGAAGCCTTTCTTAGCGACCTTGAGCAACCGATTGATCTCGGTCTAGTTATAGCTTAATTTTCTCCGCTCACCGTAACGTGGAACACGTGAACGATCATAGCAAAGAATCTTTGCTAGAAATTCTTGCTAGATAAAGATACATGACTAGGAAGTATTAAATGATTAAATGGAAACGTGTTATTCATATCCATTTCCAGATATAGCAATATCGATAACGCTTGGTATTGCACGATCGATCCGATATACCTCAACAAAGACCGTATAGACAAGTGCAATAGTGGAAGTGCATGACAAGGTGTAGACCGTGTAGGCAGAAGGTAATTGATAGATTGCAGTTGTCCACATGTATGTACAATCCATTCGTTTTCCCCGTCGTTCAGCAACAATTTCAATATTTCTTGCGAGAAACGAAACGGTTACGAATTATGGCACGTAACTAAAGAGGGGAGGCCTGATGTATCCTCTCCAAAATATTATATGTACATGCATTTATATTTGACGTTTAGAGATTCGACATTTGTATTTAGATTTTGTTGTTCTAGTTTTAAGATTAATTATTTAGTATTTTAAAATACGTAGGTGAAACGGAGTGGTAAGTTTATAGAGATTTATGCATTTGTAATGCACCGATTGCTCGATGTTTGTACCCTTTAATATTGCATGATAACCGAAAAGAGAGTAATCACACTCTGCGAGTTAGTGCATCGTATGCAACAGGAAGAATAGAGCTTTCAGAGAATTTGTTGAGTTATTCGATGACCACTGTGTCCACGTAGAACATGCAACAGAAACGCACTCGAATGAGAAGGCGGTGACTTCCAGCTCTCAAGGACCTCAAAGAAAAGTTGTGAGACCGAGCAGCAGTTATCTCACTTCAGTGTTCATGATTTATCTTTTTAAATTCTTTCGGTTTGTATACCAAAACATTTTTAAAAAACTAGAAATTGTAACTACAATAGCTATCCACATTCCTTCCAATTTTATGACAATTCCTGTTTGTCAACTTGTACTTCATAATAGAATAAAATTGATTATGTAATTCAATTTATTTAATAAAAATAAATTAATTGATCTTGTCTGTTCCAGTATTGTTACAGAATAATTTTAGTACTCTAATGAAAATATTTTAAATAGAATCGAGCAATTTCTTTAAATAAATATAATTTTGTGAAGGCTTGTTTTGAACTCTGCAAAATGTTTATAATTTAATTGTACATGTTCCTTTGACTGTGAATAAACTTACCTTGTTTTTAAGCATAATAAATGAATCAAATAATCATAGTTGCTGTATTCTAAAGAGACTAAGTGTAAGATCATGTTACACTGCTTACCAGAAAATAAAGGTTGAACACAAACAATCTTATTATGATATGTTTTGAAGGTATTGAATGTATATTTAGAACACAACCTTATGTAATCATAAGCAGAATCCATGATTACGATGTTCTACATTAACATTAAACTTTTAATCTATATGTATAGATCTAAAGATTTACACGCGGAATGTTATGCTCCAAAAATAATTGTTACTCTTCAAATATAATTTGAATCTTCACTACTACAGAATTTCATGACATATGCATACCTCATGAAAATTATTTATTTGTCAGATGTGTTAAGGTAAGTTTACGTTGTCAGGGTACGCTTGAGAATCAATATTTTGTGGAGACCGAAGAACATAAGAGAATCATGCAAAATGTAAAGAATGTTCTCCATTTCTATGTTATACATTGTTTTCAGTTTCTTTATTGTTCCTGTCGACGCAATTTCATTGATTACTTACCATCCCCTGATAATGTGAACATATAATGAAAAGAAAATGTAATGTTTTGCATGGAATATAAATATGAGATGGTTCTAAAATTTGTCACGATCACGTTGGAACAACATCTCAAAATAACGAAGAATTAAAATCGGCCTGTAGTGAAATCACAACACTTCCCTCCAGAATTATGAGCTAAGTTTTATTACGTTACTTATGAGGTATTACCTTCGGCTTTAGACACTTGAGAAATTTCTTCCTTCTTCACCCTCAGTTAAAACGTACGATGAAAGATAAGAAGTTGACGACAATAAAGACGACCGAGCAGCAAACAGTCCATCAGCGAAGGACAATAAAATGGAGAAGCAGAAAAGGAGTCAACTGCACCATGTCATTGTATAAAAGTCCACTGATGATTGTTGATACCTGATCTTCTCACCTAACACACACTGAGATGCCTAAGATCCTGCAACATACACCATTTTTTCCATACTGTACCTAAAACCTCTTATTAACAATTGCAGACTGTAACTATAAAAAAAACATTGAATAACAATTTGATTAAAGTTTAATTGAATCATAGTTGCAAGCGTGTTGCTTCCTTTATATACTATGTTTTATATTTTTCTTCAACACCTACAGTAATGCTATTTTTTTAGATATATTTCGTGCATGCGATATTTTAATAAATATACGAATGAATTATATTAAAGATTAGTCAATTTTGTGATAATCGTATTATTCGATAAATATTTCGCACATTATAATTTATAAATGTTTAATCAATAAGAAAAAAAACGACATTGTTTGATTTTATCAGAGAAATGTAACCAATCATACCAGTATTTACTGTATTATTCACAATGTTGATAATCGATACACTGAACGCTAATGACTCATGGAACGCTGTGATATATACATACAATATACAATAAAGTTGTGTCTATCTACGAACACTTTTGAAGCACGAAAGATATATTAAAAGCAAAGAAAATTTCCGAAATGATATTACTATTAAACAAAACTGCAAAAATCTGCACGGACTAGGAAATCTCATGCAAGATGAACACTATTACATCGAGGTCGGCGAACTTCTAAGACTAGAGGAAGAACACAGTTTCACGTTGTGTTACCCAACACGCCATTTTCGAAAGACATTTATAAATTGTTGGATGAAAATATTTGAAGAGCACACCAAAATATTTGACTCACCGAACTTACTATGCAAAAACGGCGGATCTCATAAGGAGAATGTTGATTATGGACGTCGTAAACAAATTAGAACGCGACAAAAAAGGAATTTTCTTTTCCCAAAGAACGCCAAACGTTGTCTCCTCTAAGCGTATCCCGGAATGGCTGCCGCTGTCCGTGCGAACGGTTGTGGAAACCCCGCGAACGTTATTCACTGTTGCCAATACGCATGAAGACGATTCATGAGGAAGCAGTTTTCAAATTAAATCAATCACACTTTTACATCATTTATTTATGAATTGTCCATGTAAATGCAATGTAAAAGTAATATTTAATAGTGTGTGAAACATAACTTGTTTTCAAAATATTTTTATTGTTACGATCAATACATATCATATATCATAGAATATGGTAAATTATATAAGATGTACCAAAATATTATACTTTCTTCCTGAAGTTTTGTGAAGTAACTTTTTTCTTTGCCAAAATGTTTTCTGCGAAGTTATTAACGAAAAACATGAACCAATCAGAACGCGATTACAGCTAAACATGGCGTTGGCATTGGCCGAGCTGGAATTCGTTTGCTGTAGCCGCACCCTGATTGGTTCGTATTTTTCGTTCATAACTATACTTATTAGAAAGTAAAGATGAAACAAAATTCTTAATCAAATAAACTAATAAGGATTTTCATGTAATGAAAATTCACCGATAGAAATGTTTGAATAGCGATCATTTGAGGACAATTTACAATGTTATTCCTATGTCAAAAAATTTGTATTGAAATTGAAATATTGCAACCTTATAAGAAAAGATATTTTATTTATTTATCTTCTATATTCTGCATCAATTTTTATCAATTGAGGAATTTTCAATTGGAAAATGAAGCGACATCTGCCGATGGCGTGAGTTATCATCGCTGGTCAACACATTGTATTTACCATCTGGCAACACTGTTTAGCTCGCAAAACAGTGTCGTCGGAAAATTGGGAGAAGGCACGAAGTTGTTCGGTTGCGCGGTTAGACGCTGGATCGTTGGGTTTGCTGATCGTAACGAGAAGAAAAATGGCGATGGCAACAACTCAAGTTAAGGGAAGTGGCTGGCCAAGGAGAGCAAGTAACAGTTCGTTTGAAGGGAAAGTGGTACAGAACCAGTCTGTAACTATCAACAGGACAGTTAATTTGTAAGTGATAATCAATATGTGACTTAAATACATTATTTTTTAGAGTTAATGTTTTGACTGCCTCTCCTGTAGAACACAACTATGGCCGGTTAAGAGACGCTAGCAATTAAAATTATGTTCCTAACACCTTTCAATGCATCTTACATGGTACAACCATGAGACGGCTGTTCACCTTTTTGTTAAGTAACTATGGAAATTTTAAGCAGCGCTCGATTCGAATATATCCGATTCTAATTCAATTTAACGATTTACCTTCACGCGCCATAACACGACATAACCAACTGGTTTATTGTATTAAAAATTTCGATTACATGTTTGCTTATATTGTTGCATTATTATTTTTCAAGTATTGTAATACTATTTATTGAACGAAAATTATTAACGTTTGCTTAAAATTTCCAAATATAGATTAAAATTATACCCTCTGTGCTCCATTTACATGGGGTGTATTATATTTGAACTATACTAAGTTCTGATTATTAAGAGACTGAGAGAAATTTAATTTCTATTATAACATTACATTTGTACGTACCCATTACTAATGAATTTATAAAAGTAGTAGCCATTGTGTACCAGGGTACATTGGCCTCTTTTATACATTAAATGTATATATGCGTACAAAATACTTTTTGTTATTGCTCATGATCATCGTGATAGCTGTTAAACAGTGACTGTTATTTTGTAATGCGTACCTGAATCGTCACTGTTCATTATTTTTACTTGTATAATAGACATTACTTTGATGCCATGTGTAAAAGACAAAAATGTACAGAACAATGATCCAAATCATATTGTTGCGTTCCAAGAATTATGCAACCTGTAATTCTTCCAATGAAACCTATCTGTATTTTTTTTATTCATAAATTGGCTACATGCAGTTTATGTAAAGTGAAACTTCCATTATAAAATACTTTGTACTTACGCTATTATGAATGTATTGGTTTTATGCCATAATAATGGCTGTTTCTTAATCTACGAAATTATACAATGCACATAAATGTTTGAGAATGTTTTAAACAACTTCTTATGAACTGAAAATTGATTGTTTTAGAACCTATAAGAAAAGACGAATTTAATATAACAAAAAGATATACATTGCAGCTTGGGATTTATATCCTGTATTTATGCGCCATTTGTGTAATGTTTTATATACTCAACTAACCAGTGAAGAATGTAATCGATATGTACTATGTACCTATGAAAACATTACAATGCACTTTTTTAATTTACATGATGTAAAGAGCCAACAACGTAGATATAAGAATATTAACAGAGTATTTACATTTTGGCATGCAAGTATTTATGATTGCGTAGCATTAAAAATATCAGAATTTACTTGACATAGAGTATGCAAAATGTACTGTGTCCCATCATTACATTTATACGTGTGGAAAAGAAAATTATAAGACTATAATATAATAGCAATATAAACATAAGTATTAAGTACTTTAAAAAAGGAAACGACACGCAAATATGTTTAGTTAAAGAAGTTTGTGGCTAATGTAACACGTAATACTATAAGTACTACACTACTGTGTATATATCAATTGCAGTTGATATTTTGTACTTTATTGTTAAGTGACCACATGTATGTGGCTTCTACATGAAATTTTGCAATTACTTGATATGACGTTCCGTTTAACTTGTCATATATCATACTTTGTTGAACCCTGTTGAACATTGTATTTATATACAAGCTTTGTAAATCTCTACAGGTAAATGTTTTATTAATACCTGTTCACAATTTTATTACATGTGTTTTTTATTTAATGTACATACATTTTTAAATGTGAAAATTGTCAGATAAAAGTAATGATTTTTATACACCATGAACTTGTACATTATTCTTCTTGCTTGCATGAAAAATAATATTTTTCGTTTTATATCGAATATGGAAGTTTTGATATAAACTTACCAGGGGAAATGTTACATGCTCAAAATATCCGATGCATAGTGAGTATCTGCATAATCTTTCTGATTATATACTGTAATACTTTTTTGTGGAAATAGTGTTGAAGAAACTGGATTTAGTTACTGAAGGATTATGTTAAACATATAAGAACCTAACACAAAAATACAACTCATTTATCATAGATATCCTTTGACAAACTATACATTTGGAACAAAAGAGCCACTCTTCGAGAAAGATCCATCAGTGCCAGCAAGGTTTCAGCGCATGAGAGATGAATTTGACAAAATTGGAATGCGTCGCAGTGTAGAAGGAGTTTTATTGGTACATGAACATGGATTACCACATGTCCTCCTTCTACAATTGGGAACAACATTCTTCAAATTGTAAATACAATTTAGTCTTCCAATAACTTCTTTTTATCAATATTTATCGGTTCTACTGATATTTATTATTCCTCTTGTAGACCCGGTGGAGAACTAAATGCAGGAGAAGACGAGGTAGAGGGCCTAAAACGGCTCCTTACAGAGGTAACAGTTAGCACGACGCCTAATGCTACCTTACGAGGTAGCTAGGAGTGACGTTTTGATATGTTAGATTGTAACACTGTTTATGAACCTATTATACCAATCCTAAAAATGTTTGTAGAACTTATGTAACCGGGCCTGTAGCTCAGAATAGGGACTTTTTAATTTGTTACATTAGGATTTACACTTTAGTGTGCTGCATGCCCGGACACTTCAATGTTCGTAGCCATAAAAATTGTAACTTATTACCTTGTATAAGGGCCATGGTTAGCTAAGAACATTGTTCTTATTACGCTCGTTGTAATGTATTCATTCAAATATGAAAGAAGCAAACCACGAAGATTGTAATATTATAACAAGAAGATTGTATTGTACAGATTGTTATTAACTTTTTGTTGTGATCTGTGAAGCAAATATCAAAAGGGAAAATTGTATGAAATTATAGATAGTACTAAAAATTCTCGATAAAACCTTATTAATTGAAAAACGTACAAGACTATGGTTTTCCCTGGTGTGATCAATATATTAGGTAGTTTTCAAATCTTTATGCATTTCACAAGATTCTTATTAAAATGATGTATTTATGTACAACAGCTGTTTCATTCAATTAGGTATCTGTAAGCAAAAAAAGTCGAAAGTATTGTATCGAATACTTTTGGCTTACATTATCGATTGTACAAGAATAACAGGAACATATTAGGGAATCGTTGACGAGGTTAAATGTTAACCAACTGAATAAGATTATATAGTTGTTTTAAATATATAATGAAATTGTGTAACCATGTTCTTAGTGGACTGAACGAAGAAGGATGTGTTTTAAACGCGTACATCAAACATATATGAAAGTGTATTATAACTAAAATAAAATATAGTTTAATGTTGAATTCATTTTTAGACATTTGGACGCCAAGATGGAGTCAAGCAAGAATGGGTGATAGAAGATACCATAGGAAACTGGTGGAGACCCAATTTTGAACCACCTCAGTACCCCTATGTGCCGCCGCATATCACCAAACCAAAGGAACACAAAAGGTTGTTCCTCGTCCAGTTACAAGAGAAAGGTAATGTTCACACTTTCTCTTAAAAATATTTTGCCTACTGTAGTAAGTCTATTAACTGATAGCTTAAACTTTTTATTATGTTTTAGCTCTATTCGCAGTACCAAAAAATTATAAACTAGTCGCCGCACCGTTATTTGAGTTGTATGATAATTCACAAGGATACGGACCCATCATCTCCTCTTTACCACAGTCACTTTGCAGGTGATTAAAACATACCGCAGAGTACATATATAATTTATAGTACATACGCGTAACCATTCCCTTTTTCTAATTTCCACTATATTTTGTGTTTCAGATTTAATTTTATCTATATGTGAAAGAGAAAATAACATATGCGAGAAAGTGAAGTAATTTTATTTAAGTTAACAGAAACTACTATAAATATATGTATGTATGAGATGACGAGTGAAACGGCAAAAAAGACTTTTTTGTTCTATGTATAATACGACGTGCACTACAAATTAAATCATTTTTTAAGTAGTACTTATACAATTCATTCGCACTTTTAATCTTCAATCCTTGTATTTACGTCATTTTTCCACTTTATGCTTATCGATAGCTACGATTATGTCGACTTTTACTATAAGATGTACATATACTGTTAAATATTATCGTTTATATGTATAATTGTGAAATGTTTTAGTTTTATGTTATGGATTCTGTCAAAAAGGTATTGAATTCAATATACATATAATTTTATGAAAAATGTAATTTTGTAAAACCACGATATAATTCACAAAATTTTCATCTTATGGAAATTAAATTTGATATTAACAAAAACTAGTTCGCGTTGATTAGCCCTTTGACTGCGAAAGACGTATACAATATACGCCCCCACAAATGTATCAAATATATGAGAGAGGCGTATATATACGCCTTCTAAATTTTTCTTACAACTACTTAAATTTCTCTGATAGCTACTGTAAATAGCTGAATATCGGCAACTGTTTCAATGAAAAAACGAAACGACAAACAAGTTGCAGCGATTGACATGCGAATTTGATTCCGTGCGAAATTGCGCCGGAGTCAAAGGGTTAGTAAATCTTTCCCTTACATTTGTTTTAAGCTATTACATCCTAATTAATACAGTTACTATTGTTGCTATCCGTTTTGGTTACAGAGCAGTAGTTAAAATTTAATTTCTTGAGGTCGAGAAATTGAATTGCCGTTTTCTATTTGTCAGTGCCGTATGTATAATTGGAAAATGATTTAGTTTCACGTTATAAATTCTGCGGAGAAGAATATTTTGATGACAAATGTATATAATTTTGTAAAATCACGAGATATAATTCATAAAATATTATTCTTACAGACAATAAATTTGATATTAACAAAACATGTTCATATAGTGATAGTAAACATTTCCCTTGAATTTGCTATAAGTAGACTGCGGTTCTTTATGCATTTATATGCAGGCTTCTAAAAATTTTAAAATTGTTAAACTATACATAAAATTTCACAGAATTTAGCACAATTTTTATTTATTTCTACGAAGACTACTACCATTGAAAATAAGATTTTACATGATTCCACTTTCATTGAAAATTGCATAAACATCATTAGGATATTAAAATATATATAAATGAGAAAAATGATTAACGTTGTTGTTATCTGCTTTGGTTGAACATCTAGAAATTGAAATAAAGACAGTATATAGTAGTAAAAATTTCGTTTCTTGGGATATCTAGAGATTGAATCGACGTTGTATTTGCCAGCACCGTAAGAACACGTGTGTCTGACATTCTGATACGTCAGACAATTTATTTGGAATGTTCGTGGATTTTTTCATTTAGTATAACACAAAAATGCAGGAACAGACCGAAGAATTGGTGCAAGAGGAAACGATTATGAAGAAGGTACATACAAAATCATATTCTATCCTTTTTTTATTCGATATGTGAGAGATCTTTTAACTTAACCTCCACATGATTTGTTTCATCACAACAATTTTGCACGCTTTAGATGCAAAAAGTGGAAGACGCTTTGCAAGACTCTTTACATAGAGTCTCTGTACTCGAGAACAGATTGAAAACGAAATTGCTGACGATAGACAATCGTGAGCGGATAGAGACTGAGCTGGAAGAAGTTAAGGAGGTACTTAGGAAGAATGAAGAAAAATTGCAAAGCTTAAGAAAGCAGAACACAAAATCTTTCATGGTAGCAGGGAGCATGATTTTTGCATGTTTTCTACTTTATGGATTATATTTAATGATTTTTGGAAAAAGTATATTTTAATATTTTTATTCTACGTTTCTAGAAATTTGATATGATTGTAATAGTTGAGTCATATCCAGTAAGTAATATTAATACATAATAATAATAATAATAATAATTCCATGTTTATTGACTGCCATGAGAACAAACAAATTTTTACAACAAGACAGGTTACTTTTTACTAGATTAGGCATTTCTGATATGGTATTAATCAGCGCATGATCTTTGGATCATGTCTAATCATACACATTGCAATTTTGATTATAACTGTTAAACTCTGGCTTTGAAAGGGCAAAGATTAATGATGCAGCACTTCTATTAATTACTTTTTTCATAACTTAATTTTAATACAACAGTTTTTTTGTAACATTAGACTACTGAGATTCGTGGTGCTATATCTATACATAAATAACAGTAATATTTTATATATCTTTTACAACAAAAATAATATATTTCTTTTATCCTTTATATAAATATATTCTATGAATATTTTTCCTGGTGTAAAGCATATAATAGACACGATTATTGCACAAAAGATACAGAAAGAAATGCATTTTTCATATTAATCTTGTAATGAACATTCCTGTATATTTAATGAATGTTATCTGCTGGACCACTCGAAAATTATAGTTACTGTTTTTCTGTTAAATACAGTCCATTGTGTTTATGATGTGATAATAAAATTTGTCAAGTTATCCAGTAACTAAATCATATTGAGGTGTTCCAGCAAGACGACTTTGCATGTATTTAGCATGTACTTCAGTATTCAGGTAACTGTTTTTAACTGCTGAGTTATCTTTCATGGCAGATCTCCATTCCAACTGAAATTGTAAATAAATATGTTTATAATTATTTACCACTGATACATAATACTTTTATATTAAACTGTTGAATTGAAAGCACATCGTACCAGTCTTTTAAAACGATCACGAGGTATAACATACTGCTCTCCTCGTAAAATTTTAAGTATGTCTGACCTTTCCCACCAAGGCCAAATCATAAAATCCAACATTCCAGGAGAATTACCACCGAAGAAAGCTGTTCCTCTCCTTGCAAGTTCTTTCTCAAACAGCTCTAGACCAACTAGTGCCTCTTCAAACACATCACATCCCATAGATGCATTCACATATAGCTAAAATAAATAAATTTTTATTGCATGTTACAAAGTATGTTATGAAAGTGGTATATAAATATATATATTAAACTATATATACTTTATAAATAGTACTTATGACAGAATTGAATCTATCAATCAGTAATTTGTCCTTGGCTTTTGCCAGAGGATTGGCCGGATAAAGTTTAGTTTCGGGATATGCTTCATCCAAATATTCAGCAACGACAAGACTTTCGTATAATGTTTCTCCTCCATTCAACTCTATACAAGGAACTTTACCATACGGACTTTTCTCCAGTAGCCAGTCAGGCTTATTTGCCAGATTAACATAAACAACATCATATCTACAAACAAATAATAGCAAATTATAAAAGGGAAACGGTAAGTTTGCTTTTAAAATAGAAAAAGTACAAAAGATATAAAATATATAAGGTAGAATAAATAGAATAATCAATTAAATCGATTTTTAGATTGAGAGTTACGTACGGTAATTTTTTCGCATCAAGTACTAAATGAATTCTTTGGGCATACGGACAAAACCGCATGCTGTATAAACGTATTGTGCCAGGTTTAATGGGTGGGGCAACAGATCCTGGAATAACAGTTTTATTAAAAGAATGATCCTTTGTGACTTCACGCTGATTTCGAATTTTGTAGTAACACTATCTTACCGGCTGCTAAATGTTTTGAACTCATATCGAGTGTCTTGATGACCGAAAATTGATCGAGACCCCGCAGAAATCCACAATGATCCTTTCACTTCAAATAATGTTTGAAATTTTTGTAGAGGCCGGTTGCTATAAACGTCAGATTGTCAAGGTTTCCAGGCAGAGACCACTTGTCGCTGTCGCTTGTCGCTAACATGCGCTAACGGGAACAAGTTTTTCTCGAAGCTTACGTATTTACGTATTTTTATCCTCTTCATAAGGCGTTCCTAAAGTCATCTGAATAAATATTCCTATTAATTATTGACAAATGTCATTTATTTTCCACGAGTTTGGGAGCAATGGAAAATTCTCGATTTGGAAAATTTGAGAAAAATGTTTTTCATATATGCCAACTCTTCAGAAGAAAGTTTCGAGGGCTTAGAGAGAATCATAATTTAGTGTTTTCTGGCTAGGGATATTTGGTACTTAAAGGTTCGGCGTAGAAAACCAGACGCTAGCGCCATCTTAGGCGCCATCGAAGATTCGAAACGTACGTTCGAAGTGCTACCGTTGATTTCTTTTTTAAAATTTAATAGTGTTTACTTGATTCTATCTTGTTTCCATAGTCCCAAATTGTAATTTAGTGTGTAGTTTCCCTTGAGAAGTGTTTGCAACAAAACTGAAGATGTTACCATCGAGTTTTTACAAACAAATCAGAACCATGTCGTCGGACGAACAACTGCGTTGTCATTTCTAAGTTTTAGCAGAGGATTTTGGTATGTACGTATACGAATTTTGTTAATTATACATATTTAAATCTTCGTCTAAGTTATCATACATTCTGATATTGTTTTAATAACTTGTCACGGATAAGAACATACCTGTACTTATATGTATATCAAGTTTGTTTTGTGTAGTTCTATTAAATTGCAAAAATAGAGGAGGACTTTTGGTTCTTAATATCTTAGATAAATAATTAATGATGCGGTGTTTATACATTCAAGTATAAGAAATATTGAATTCTTACAAGAGAGAATGTTATGAATTAATATATACTGTTCATGCAAACAGAAAAATGTTGAAAATAAAATTTTCATATTGATATGTACAGTTGGGAATTCTTAATGGCAGCCATTACCCATGATGCACTGTTTTCCGCTCCATTTTAAAATTACATTTATATAACAGATACATACAATTAATTGTTTGTATTTTTATAATGTGAACTATTAAGATGAGTTCCAATTACATAAATAAATACTAATTTTACCATAAGTAAAAAAAAGTGGGTGGGAAGCAATTTTTTAAATAGTTTGTTGTGATCAATTCTTTAAAGTTCTTTTGTTCACATGACCAGAAGTGTAAATTCGCGTCTCACATTTCCTAAATTACTATTTATAACCTCCGAATGGCGCACCTTTTTTATAATTATATAATTGACATTGTTTAGGACCGTTTGCAGCTTTAACTATTAATTTTTTAAAATATATTTTTAAAAGTGCTTCTTGTAGAAGCATTAGTCTTTCAATTATTCTCAATGAAGCAGCTATTTGTTTACTGTAACTACCAATAATTAAGTATACGAATGATTATTTTGATATTCTGGGACAAGATAGACCCAGACACCGCCGTCGGATTTTTAAAACGCCTTCTTTCAAAATATTCGTTTGAGCCATAAATAACTTGCGTCACAGACATTTAAAAATTATGGAATGGGTATGAACTGATGACATAATAACAATCTACTAGTCTACTAACAATTGAGAACATGAATTCGACAAAGCTGAATATAAAATATTCTGCACCGATATTTTGTCAAATGAAAACGGATATTACAATTGGTTCAACTGAATGCTCAGAATTAAAACAAAAGAATCAAAAATCTTAGAAATTTCTGTCAAGAGGGGATAAATTAGATTCCACTTCCCAAACCGCAGCCATGATTAACATATTTTAGTCCCAAGGTTCTCGCAGTCTTCTCTCTGTATCCCACTCCAATCTTACCAAAAAAATAAAATAAATAAAAGAGCATTTCCCGGAGGGTTCGAAAAGCACCGTTCCCCAAAACGGCGTCCTTTCAAACAGCATTCTCGTCACGAGCGAAAACGAAACACAGGGCCGGACAAAGGCAGCGATCTCTTCTAATTACTGGCAACTATTACCGAAAAACCTCTCCGGGTGTTCCGCGGGGCTGCACGTTGCATTCCCCTTTAACAAGGGAAATACCGAGAAAGGGGTTAAAGCGTCGATTGGCGGCCACTCAGCCCGTTGGCTCTATCAAGAAAGCCCGGCCGCTATCCGGTGGTAATAACCGCGTACACAGAGGATCAGACGGCTGGGCTGGTAGCTGAGTGGTAGCGCGAAGGACACGTGTAGGTGGAGACAAGGTGATGGTGGCAGGAGACGGGTGGACAGGGTTGGAAGGTGTGCTGAAGGGGGTAGAAAGACGGGTTTCGAGGGAGGGTTGCCGAGGGGTTGGGGTGGTTGAACAGCTTTGGTGGAGGACGAGGAGGAACGGCGCGGGCGCTGATTGGTAGCAGAATCGATTAGCCGAGCCGGGCTAAACCTTCGGCATCGCGTCGGCTTCGGCGACGCCACGAATTTCCCGAATGGGGGTTTCCCGTTGGGGCGGGCCCGAATCCAGGGAATACCTCGGCGTTCTCCATGGCAACCCGACCAATTCGCCAACCACCGACAACCAAGGCTGACCTACCGTGTGTTGCTTATTTTTCCTCTGTCGCTCTTTCGCTCTTTCACCCCGTGTAGCTCCCTTTCCCTCTTCCCTTTCTCTCTCTCTCGCTCTGCTTTTTTTCTTCATTTCAACCCCTCCAAGAGTCTCTCATCCTCGTTCCGCAGCTATCCTTTGTGTCCGCTCCTTTCCCCTTTGTCTCCCATTTTTCTGAGTTTCGTTTACGCTGCCGGAGCGAGACGGCGAACAGGTATTACCAGGCTTCCACCTCTTCCTCCGTGGTAACTTCGCAGCACAAAGCTCGAGCTAGCTCGCTTGCGCGCGTGCTAGCATAGATGCGCGCGCGTGTATATGTGTGTGTGTATTTCGTTACGCAATCTCTGTCGGTGTAGATGCGGTGTGCCCAGACACCAGAGATACAGGGAGAGCCACATTGATTTTGCCGACGACTGATACAACCCCGTCGGCACGTTTAATTAGAACATGGCGACTTTAATACAAGCGCACGACAACAAGAACAACAACAGCGCCCCTTCCCCCTGCACCCCTCCCCCAACCGACTGCTGTGTCCCTTCAACGTCCACACGTCCCTCGATCCTTTCCTTTTTCCCCGTGACTATGATGATGGCGGTGTCGAGAGAGTCTTCCGACCTCCGACGAAACTCGGCTACTCTGACTCGAAGGGGTCGCTTATCTACCTAGCCTAACGCGGTCTATGCTAGTGCCAAACAACCCGTCGTCCGCTCTCTCACTCTCTCTCTCTCTCTTTCTCGCTCGCTCGCTCACTCTCTTTTTCTCTCATTCTCTCGCGCACACTCATTCGTCATTGTCATCATCGTCATCTTTATTATTATCATCCTCGTACAGGTTTCGAGAATCACGCCCACTCGCACACACATACATACACACCTCGAGCGTACATGCATTCACGCACACAGATTATCGGTTTCGCTCGATGGCGCACACGTTAATACATTCTCGCGCTATGACTATGTCGTCTACACGCCTACGCTACACATGAAAACACCCTATCTACATTAGAGCCCCTCGACGATCCGTGGAACCAGCTTGGAAAATGAGGCTCGAGCGGGCTGGCTTCGCGATGGCCTGGACACCAACTTCAACGGATTTCGAATGGCTAGATTGTACACCACCGCTCAAAAATGATTCATTGATTTTTAGACTTGCCGGATTAGCTCTGCTTGCAAGTTAGCTCTTTTTAGGCTTTGCTTTCGGTACCAAAGAAACCAAGATGCTTTCGGTAACATCTTCTTCGAAGTTCTCTTCGGTCACAAGTATTCTTTTTAATTACAGACGAAAGACTCAGCACCGTTTTGAACAAATATTGCAACCCCAGAAGAAACCATAGTGTGTGCTATAATTTTGTTGTTGCGTATGCAGTGTACACGAGGGGCATTTCTGAATTCATTGTTTAATAGACATTTAATATGGAATTCATATTTCTTGGGCACGAACAGTTCATATTCAAAAGCTCGTCTTTCCTTGCTCTTGCAATTTTTGTGCAAAACAGTATAGTCTCGAGCGGTAGTATACTCAAACGCAATAGATCTTGGTCTCCTGCATACTGAACAGTGTTTGAGGCTGTAACATCGAAGAGATGCAGAATGAAATTTCTACTCCGCAATCTTATTATTAATCTGTGTAATCTTTCTTTGATAAACATTGTCGAATGATTCGAGGGGCCAATCGTTGCTCGGGCCAGTCCTGGTGACCGACCGTCGGTGGTTGATTCCACGGAGCGCTCGTCGGGCCCGGTACGCTAATCGTTAGAGTAATTCTAGGGATGCTTGGGGTCTTACGAATGGTATGATACAGTATACGACTTAAGGAGTTACGCTTCTTCGACAGAGGTACACCTTTATCGCGGCGGGCTGGGTCGCCTTCGTTCGGCTGGCCCGCTGGACGGGTTCTCCGGGCTCTAAAAACCCGGGTTTTCCGGCCTCTTCTGGTGACCCTGTCCCACCGTTCTTCCCACATAGATAGAGCGACCGCATCACTCGCGGCTGATCGGCGATGAACGACGGTGAGAACGCGGCTACGGGGATCTTACGCTCGGCTTTGATATGACTCGACGTTGTACTTTGGAATTCCGATTGTTGCGACTCGAGCTTTCGTTGGGATGGGCGATTGGTCGGTGGTTGATCGATCTCCTGGTCAGATATCGATACAGTAGAGCCTCCGGTTGTTAAACATCCTCCTAAGTGCCTAGCACCGAATACAGTCATCTCTAGACTGCGGATTTTATGCATTTATGACGAAAATGGGTGAGTGTAATTTCAAACAATAGGAAGATTAAGAGAATTTATAATTACCTACATACTTTTTACAACTTAATCAATTATTTTGTATAAAGATCCGCAGTCTAGTCATCTCCCCTGATTGTTCGGTATTAATTGCCCTACTAATTGCTCTCGATACGTGGAAAATAAAACAAAAAACATATTGGACGAGAGTACTGCATCGTGGGGTCGCGAGAGAAGAGACTCGGAACAGCAGGGTCAAGAGGGGTAAGCTTCTCGATCCGCCACGTCCCCACCTTGAATGCTCACGTGACCTTCAGATATGTGGGGGATCAGCGATGTTTTAGAACAGACCTGGCCGACGGTGGCTCGAAAAACACATGTTGCCACTACTCTGGAACTGTCTTACCGAGCAAGAGAAGCAGAGAAACAGCAACATGTATTCTTCGAGCCAGCGTCGCCCAGGTCTGTTTTAGAACATTCGGTGCCTACGCGAATTCAAGACGTCGCTTCATTTCACTCAGTGAATAGTGAGAATGCGCGTGGCTCAACTATGTAAGCGTGTGTGACTAGCCTGATCTGACCAATAAGATCCAAATTCCTTCCGAGTCTCTTCTTTCCAGACCCCAACGATACCTAGTGGCACAAATTTCGACAGTGACATTTTCTTGAATTTTCTCCGTACAATTGCGTTATACTTTCCAAGATATTTAGGAAAGAGTCTTAAAATTGTCAAAAAGATGCAGGGTTCACGAGCACTTTTCAATTTTGAATGTGCACTTGAACGAATGAAATGTGGCATTAGAAGAATGGTTGTTACTATCTATTACCCGCGAAAATTGATGTCTTTCTACTAGATGGGTCACAAGAGGCTCTATTGTATACGTCAGGTTTTATTCTCTTGCAATATAGTACTAATTTATTACCTTTTTAGGTTATCCCAGAAATTTGTACCTAGTCGTTTCTAATCTATCATTTAAATTTACCTTGTAAAAGACCAAATTCACTCCCCTGGAAATATTTTACTGTGGTCAGTTGTGCTTGCTGCTTGCCTCGTCTTAAAGACCGAAACATAAGAAGTACGTACAAATACTGAGTGACACAACTTTCCAGGATAACCTAGTGTTTTAAAAATTTTTCTGTTACATTTTTGACTGCAGTCTTTTCACTGTTATGAAGAATGTTCTCCGCTACAATAAAACTGTATAAACTACGCAAACATCTCGGAGCCCTGAACAAATGGCGAAGACAACGAAAAGTCTAAAACTTGAAAGTGTGATTGGTAAATGGCTAGTATCGAATTGTTCACGAACATCGAGTGAAAGAATGGAGAATAACTCGGCCATCGCTAATCCGGGGCGAAAATCGTTCGCTAGTCCGTGGATCACCCAATGATAGTAAAAATTTTTCGTTGGTCGCTAGTATTTGAGTCAGGTTGCTATGACCGAACCACTAATCTTGAAAATTCGTTGTAAAATCATACCGTCTGGTTGGTCAGTGTGTCACAAGAATCGTAGAAGGAACATCCCCCCAAAAAGATAGAGTACCAATGCGAGCGCGCGTCCCTTGAACGTGCGCCAACCTCGAGAAGCATGCCTCGCGATGACTTTTCTTTTTTTTCTCTCTCTCTCTTTCGCTCTCTCTCTCTTTTGTCTTTTTTACGAACGGTGATATGCGGTTCCTCTATCTATACATCGTTATGTAACAAATAAGTTAAAAGAGTTTATAATACACGCATTACTCTTGGCGCGAATCGAACATGGCGCACCTTTCGCCGATGATCAAGGCGTCATGGCGCCGCGACGTCTGATTGCTAACGCTTCCACGATCGATAACGCATTGCTACACCAATCGCAACTGGGAGTAAATTATATATTACCATAATTTTACGAATTTTCAAATTATTTAACACGTTGACTGCCGGTCAATCACCCCAATAATCCCCCCAAATCAAAGTAATTTAATCATTGTAACCAAAGAATTAAAGTTTATCATGAAATCTTAACGAAGTTCGGTTCAAGCATCTGTACTATGAACAAAATTAATTATTCAGTAGTCAACGTGTCAAACACGATTGTAAAGACGTCTTAGATGATTGTGTGGATTTCCGAGAACTTGGTTTCAGCACTTGGCAAGTCTTCGAGGGGACTTGTTTCTAAGGTGATCGAAATAAAGTTACTATAGGAAGAATGAATAGTTTCATGCATATTATAAACATATATGTACACGTACTAAAACAATAGCTATAATTGTCCCCGTCTTTGACGTACAATGTGATACTTTAGATTTCCATGCTGATTTGAAATTTGAATTGCAAGTACCGGCTATTTGTTCGAAGCGTGTTTTGTGCGAGCACCGACTGTGAAAGCGTTATTTCTGCGAACTCCACAAATTGATCTCGAGTCGACACTTTCAATTTCGTTTCGTTCACCGATTAGTATAAAACAGCTTCGTCGCGTCGTCGTTAGCACATATTATCCTGAAAATGAGCATGCTCGATTCCATCCAGTCGGAAATGCCGGCGTTGCTATACGGGAGCTCGCCGGTTTGTTATTCCCGCGCAGGACGACGTTTCTTTAAACAGAATCATCCTCGACATTCGGCTTATCTCGTTTGAAAAATTGCACGTTGCTCCAAGAATTAAAGAAATGACCTTTTCTTTCAATTTCCAAAGCGGAAGCACTGGAGCTCAGAGATCTTGCAAACTTGAAGCAGCATTTTCCACGAAAAATAATCGCTAATTTGTATTTTTATGAAGTTTGAAACTTCGATAAAATAAATAGTGCCGGAAATGTTGAAATCCTTGGAGATAAATGGGGCAGCTTAGCCTCACACCACGAATAAATCGACTATCGAGAATCGTCCTGCGAACGTGCGACCCTGTACTTACGCAATCCATTATATTGTATGTACAACGTTCTTACAATAATTCGGGTGCACCGTCGGCCGTGAACGATGATCTTTTTCGTACAGTTTTCACGCGTGATCGATACTCCGCTTGAACATTTTGTAACGAAGCGAATCAAACATGGTTGCTCCGGCGCAGGATAAAAAAATACGTATCCTCGAGAGGTGTTCGAATTTTTATGCATGAAACAGCTCTTGAATTCAGTGAATTGCATTTGTTCAATGGATTCTGCAGCCATAAATTTCTTTAGCATCCGAACGAAGATTGTAACAATAAATGATTACTTTGATGAAATGGAACAATATTTTCCAAACACAAACATATACCGCATAAATTAAAAGCATACGGAAAGTAGCTTGAAAAGCTAAAAAGCTAGGATAATCATCAACTGAGGTGTATGCTTCGTTCTTGAAAAGAAGGGTTCCAAAGTCCGACGGCATTCGCGTGGCCAAGCATTCACAAGAAGTAGAATTGGTTGGCCATGATCAGTCGCGCCAGACTGACTTTCTCGAAAACGAAGATTATCAACCAAAAAAATGTTATTCATTCCTTTTTACTAATCTTTGCAGATGGAGTTACCTCGTGCCCGCTTGTACCAGCCATCCCGAGGCACCATGTACGCGACTTGAAGATAGATTGTGGGTAAGAAAATCTAGGCTGTCCATTTCAGAGTAAAACTCTCGCGAGTTGCTCTCGACAATATTCCTCGCGAGTGGACACTCTGTTGAGAGTGAGTCTCGAGATAAAAAATACTATCGAAGTTAACTCGCGAGAGTATATCACTCTCAAACGGACCCATTCATTTAACAAGAAGGCAAGAAGAGCTAGGCGTCCATTCAAGAGCAAAACTCGCGACTTGCTCTCGACAGTATTTTTTATCGCGAGTGGACACACTCTGTCGAGAGTCGCTCTCAGCATCGAGTCACTGGAGAGTGATTCTCAACAGAGTGTCCGCTCGCGATAAAAAATAGGTACTATCGAGGGCAATTGGATTTCTAGCTAAAGGGTATGTAAGCGGAGAAGCGTAGCGCGGTGGTTGTAGAAGGTAGCGAAGACGGACGACGCGAAAACTGTACAGAGAGGCCGACGGTCCACGGTGACCAGTCGGGTCCGACCTGATCGCTTAATTCTTTCAGTAGAAACTCGTTAACGTGGCGTACCCAGTGCGCCCCAATGCTCGGCGGTGGGTCATGCGTAGTGGGGGTAGGTGCCCAGATGGGGCGGCACATGGCCGGAGGCCGTGTGGTGACCCGCGTACAGGTTCGCGCCGGGGCTCGTCGACCAGTAGCTGGACGCTGATTGGAACAGGCCGCCGGGAACGGAGACCGACACCGAGGCGGCTGGCGGCGGCATCAGATTCAGCTTCGCGTGCCCGTACCCGGACATGAACAGCTCGCTCTGGTATTTGTACGCGGCCGGGTCCGCCGCCGCTGGCTGCGTCGCCGCGGCCAGCCCCTGGAAGTCGAACTTGTACGCGTACCTCTTCCCGTGCACCTTCGTCATGATGTTCTTGTCGTAGTAGTACCTGCAATCACAACGAACAAGCCTTGTTTGCCACCTGGTACATACACAGCAGTCTATACGGCAAGCGTGTAAGTCTATGTATAGGGTCATTCAAAATAGCGATGAATTAGCTTGTAATATTTCCTCCGTAACGTCGCACGGTGGGTCTGCGTCGCAAAAGCTGGACGAAATTCATGTTTCTCTGCTAATTATACAGGGTGTAACAACTAAAGTGTTACAAGCTGTTTTCTCAGAATGTTCACACCTCAAGTATCTTTGTTGGTTTCAAGGTTTAATGAGGCTCACACGATGCCATAAAACTTTCATTAGGAATTCAGTGACTACAATCACTCGAGGTCATTCAAGGTCACAGACAGAGGAAACGTTTCCTGAATTCTGTAGATATCATTTCTATTACCTGTGAATAAGAACGAAATTAAAGTTGAACTGTCTTTTGAATTAATCATTTTTCGACATACTTAGATACATTGATATACAGTAGTGGACAAAATTAAGTGGACGTTTTATAAATATTTAGAAAATAGGCAATTAGTATTTGATATTGTAACCTCTTGCTTTAATTACTGCTTCTAATCGTCGTGGGATGCTTTCCACAAGTTTTCGGAGGAAACTTTGATCAATTTGTTGAAATTTTAATTGCACTTCGTTTAAAAATACTGTTTTATTATGACGTTTTTCTAATGGTATTTCCGAATCGAATAAGCTCCATAAATTTTCTATAGGATTAGGATCTGCACTTTGTGAAGGCCAATCTAGAATATCTATCCCACAATCTTGTAAAAATTTTTTCGTTTTCTTCGCCGTATGCTTAGGATCATTATCCTGTTGTAGCATCCATCCCTCATCGAGATCCATTTTTAGGGTTGACTCTTCCATATTTTCATTTAAAATGTCAATAAGCTTATCTCTATTCTTGATGCCATGGATGGGTGCTAAATTTCCAACCCCATACCTAGAAAAACATCCAGAATCCAACACAGAATGTCCTCTGCGTCCACTTAATTTTGTCCACGGTCTCACAGAGACACCCATACAAACAAATACGTATAAATATTAACAGAAACATTATATTTATACTTTTACATACTAAATATATTCTTTCGTGGTGTATAAACATTTTTCATGTTAAACATCTCAAATAAAATAACATACTAAATGAAAATAGAGATTATTCAGAATTTATGTTCTGTCCACTTAATTTTGTCCACGACTGTACATAGATCAATACTTTTATGTATAGAGACTGACGAGCTGCACCGAATAGTGCTTAGAAAAATACATGTTTCTATCTAAAAAGAATGAAAGTGACCTTGAAATCTCCGGAACTTTTTCACCGACAAAAAACTGTTACTTCCGTATTGTATTCCTGTTTATATTTTCAAAAACAGCGGGAAACAGATAATGGTGTGCTAATATGTACTGGACCATCCTGTATACATATGTATAACGTTCGTCTAAGTAGAATACGTACAATATGTAGTCAGACGAGTATAATAAGCATAGTCCGCGGTCTGCCAAGCGAAATAGGGACAGTCTACGATTAGGCAATCGTATGAAGTTATATTATGGTCAGACAAGTAGAATAGGAACATCGTGAGGTCAGACGAGTAGAATAGGAGAGGAATGGGGATAGTCCATAGCGAAACAAGTACAATAGACATGGATTATCGAAAGAATTTCGAGAACACACGTACCTACAAACCGGTGACAATCCAACAGCCTCCGAAGAGCGCAGCTCGAATCGCAATCGGCAAAATCGAGAGCGCGATTCATTCTATTATTCTCGCGCGCGCGACGGTACGTAAACTTTCTCGGAAAATCCCGGCGCGAAAAAAGGGTCAGAAAATCGAAGTTACCATCGATTTCCTTCGCTTCCTACTCGGAAACACCGGGAATAAAAAGCTTCATCGGGCGTTCGCCGGTCATATTTCTCCGTCGATTGGTAGGTAACAGCGGCAGTAGTAGTAGTAGTCGAAGGGCGAGCCGCGCCGCGAGGATCCCGGCGATAAAGGTTTCGCTTTATTCGTCCGAACGAGTGGAACAAACCCCCGGTCGGTTTCCTTATTTTTGCTTCGTTTCCTTTTTTTCGCAGTTCCTCCTCATCCTCCGGTTTCGCGTGAGATACGATCGGGCCAGACCGCGGACGTGTTCCGCCATAAAAGTCGCGATTTACGAAGGCGGCCGCGCGAAATGGCCGTGCGGCCGTAAAAGCGTGCGCGCGCGCTCGCTCGCTCGCTCGCGTTTCAACGCAAGAGCAATGCCGACGTGGTTCGCGCAGCGGCAGTCTTATTTAATAAATTCTATTTGCCAGCGCCGATAACGACGCCGCTTCCGCGGCGACGGAAACTGCGGTTTTTTCGTCGAAGTTACGGTCGTCGCTTGCTGAAAAACTTCTCGCGGCGACTGCTGCGCGTTTCGACGGGGATTGGTTCCAGGGTGGTTGGAGGGTGGCATAACGGGCGAAGGAAGGAGGGCCGAAGAGCGAGCAGTCGCGTAATATAATCAGTCGATCTGATCGAAAAATAATAGCCGCGTCTGCCGTCGGTCTGACTGTCGGTGATTGAAATTTCTCTCCCCCTCGCACACCCCCCGCCCGGACGCCAACAGCCCCGTCTCGCCCTCTCCCGCCCCTGGCTAGCTGCGCGCACCCGAACGAATTTACTTTCTCTCCGGATCTTCGATACGGACGTTTATCCATTAAATGTTGGCGTTTGATGGATTTCTCCTCTTCCTTTTCGGTTTTTCCCGTGTCGCGTCGCCGCCCGCTCTTTTTCGTTTCTTCGTTTTTCGACGGCGTTCGAGTGGTAGGTGGTCCGCCGATTATGGTCGGGGCTGGTTTTTGGGTATGATTTTCGGGCATGGAGGGATTCTGCCGTTCTTCTCCGGTCTGCATGACTCTAATTAACCCCTTGCCGTATTATTTCCTTTACAGTTACAGTGATTGAAACGTTCTCATGCACAAAAATGTCGTAGAAGGGAAAAGAAAATTATATTTTTTCTATGGCTACATTTATTTTAATGCTTAAATATTGATGACAAACGAATCAAATTTTATTTCATCTAAAATGAAACGCGTAACGTTCATATTTGTTAGACTTTGTTAACAACCTTCGTCACGAGTCTGGCTCGTCAAAATACGGCAAGAGATTAAAGTACCCGTTTCAAACAATTTCGTATGGGATTAGAGGGTACTAGTTTCTTGTTGCTGAAGACAACCTCGTACATTATGATCGATCGTTAATAACGAATATTATCCCATTCAATAAATTATTTTGATGTTATAACATGGGGACGGTATTCGTATATTCACTCGAACCGGTAAACCTTAGTTTCATAAAAATAATATATTTATTCCACTCGGATGATCTAATGGTCTATTTCCAGGTAAGGGGTTAATCTTACGGATCTTACTCTATGTAGTTCAAAATAAAAACTGGCCAGATAAGTGCGGAACATAGCAAGTTTAAATGAAATTCAGATTTGTATTTGAGGAGAAAAGGAACTGTTTTCACCATGAGTCTAACTCAAGATAAAGGATTAATCGTACGAGCCTTACTCTCTGTAGTATAAATCAGATAAGTAGAATAGGAATAACCTGTAGTCGGACAAGGAATATTACCAGGCTGCGGATCTTTATACAAAATAAGAATTCTCAACATCAATTGCAAGATACTGGTACCAGATAAATATTTGTTTCTGCCTTTAACAATTTTAGTGAGTAGGTAACAATTCATTAATTCTATTAAATTGTTTTGATCTTTTCACTGTTTCATATTTTATCTATTCATTGTCATAAATGCATAAAATCCGCAGTCTAGGTATTACTATAATAGGCATAGACAACGTCCGGTAAGTGAAATAAGGATAACATATGATCAACCAAAAGAAATGGTGGTCAGACAAGTAGGAAAGGAATAAAATTAGAGAAACAAGTAAAGAAGAACCATCTACAATTAAACTAAGGTATTTCCTGATACAAAAAATTCACAGTTTTTAATGAATATAATATTTAGAAAGCGAGTTTGTGTTGGCAAGTGTTTATGAGGTGGTTAAATGTGATATGGCACGAGCAATTGGCCGAAATGCAGAGGGAGGATTCAAGGTTCACGGAGCGTCACTCACCTCAAAGCCCTGGACAATTTGTCATAATTCATGTTAGGCTTGGACTTCCTTTCGCCCCAGCGTCTCGCCACCTCGTCGGGGTCAGTCAACTTGAACTCGCCGTTGGTTCCTTCCCACGTAATGCACGCAGCGTTACTCGAGTCCGAGAGCAGCTCGAGCAAAAATTGCCAAAGCTGAATCTGACCGGAACCAGAGCTCGCGAGGCGACTGCTCGTCGCTCCGAACATTTGGTATGGATCTAGAAAATCATCGGGAAATCGGCTTCGATCAGTTCAACATCTGCATATTTCTTTATGGCTATTCGATTTGCATCAACCCTTTGTGTCCTGCAGCAACACCTTTCTCAAAATGTTCCCATGAACCGTGCTTAGTTTCCTCATTTAACTTGATTCAATTTGGAGCATCACTACAGCGATTTTACTCCGAATAATTCCAAAAAATACTTTTACTTGGTATGCGTGCTATTCAAATTGTTTTAAACTGATGAAATGAAAATAATATCTTAGAAAACGAGGGTTATTTGACACAGGACTTAAAGGGTGAGGTTTCTGGTTATTTTTCTACCTCAAAGAATTAATTATATTTATTACAAACAGGATAGGCTAGAAATCGGATAGCAAAATTTTATTTTAATTTCGTCATAGCTCCATTAAAAAAGTACATCAATACTTCTCTATTTGTAACTTTTATTTCGTGAAATTTCAACCTGACTTTTGGTCCACCTCGTACAAAAGAATCGGTTCGTAAAAATTAAAAAATGTCTCGAATTATTAAGAAATTTTTAATTCTGGATCATCGGTGAGCAATTAAAGTATGGACTTGTTCTCATTTCCCTTTAGAGATTGTTTAAGATTAATAATGGTTTTAGAGGCACAAAGCAGTCCAGTTCTCGCGTGCGACGACCGAGTGAAAGAGAGAAAGAGAGAAAAGGAGCGTGGATTTTTTGATGAAAGAGAACAGCAAGGAAAAACAGCATAACGACGGAACGAACCTGCGTAAATTTTTATTCCTTCGCTCGAGTCGAACGTAACTAACTCTTCTCTCTCTTTCTCTCTCTCTTTCTCTTTCTCTCTCTCTTTCTCTTTTTCTCTCCTTTGTTTCTCTTCCTTTTCTTCTATTTTACGCGTTTCCCCTCCCTGACGAGCATATACCTATCCATTACACGGTTGTTTCCCAGTCCTCCCTGTATCGCCCTTTAAAAGCCTTACAATGCGTCATCACCGTCGTTTCGCTACTGCTCAGCCGTGGAGTGCCCTACAGCCGTACAAAAGGATATAATCGCAACCCTACAATAGAATAGAGTTCGTTTGGATCATAATAATTCCAATTGGAAGGAACGAAACGACGGAGTGGTTCAAAGGGCGTGCACGAATGTCTTCTGAAAGCGCGGCCGTTGCTCGCGAACCGAAACACACGAGTCTCTCCCGTTTCTGCCGAGCCTGCTCCAGATTACGAATATACTGGGTGCTTCCGAAATCGTGGTACAACCGGAAACCCGGAAATCATGCTTGAAAAAATTTGCCGGGAGCGTGAAATCGAATTTCTGCGCTTGATGCTCGTTTCAGAGGCAATCGCGTGCTAATTGAGCACGGCGAAACGAGAGGTGCAAAATGCGATATTAGATTATAGAAAAACGTTGTGCCACGATTTATGATTGTACCAGATTACTTAATTTATTTGCGGTAATACTACATCTCTCTCTCGCTGTGTTAATTCATCATTAGAATTACAACTCGTATAGCGAAATCAATTCAACAAATTCTCAACTATGAACCATTGATTCTTAAATATCTGCTAAGCAGCCTTCAATACAAAGCTTAAAAAATATTAACACATAAGATCGTTCGCTTTAAGCAGTATTATTTTGCTCACACTTTTCAAGTGTTTTGTACGAACCAAATACACACTCGTTCTTATAATATTGTTTGAGCTTTGTTTATTAAAGGGTACTTTGTAGAGCTTTGTGAATGAATTGTTAACAGGTGAGAATTTGTTGGATTGAGTTTGCTATAAGAACTGGAATTTTGATTATAGATTAACACAGACCATGCTAACAATAATTTCTTTTAAGATCGTATAATATTATAACCATATGAAACGATCCACCTTTAGAAACGCTATTTTATCCAAACTTTCCAAACTTTGCAAATTATTTGGACGAACCACGATCGCCAGGGTATAAAAAGTATCAATTAAGAATTTCAAAAGAAATTCGTGTTAACTCACGATTAAAATTACAATTCCTATAGAGAAATCAATACAAACAAAGCTTAAAAAATATGAACATAAGATTGTACACTTTCAGAAGTACTATTTTGCTCAAACTTTTCAAGCTTTCCAGATCTTTTGCATCACGATCACCAGGGTATAAAACCGATCCCGTGGAGCGAGACCGCGACTCGCGGCGTTTCGAAGTTTAAACCCCGACCGGAAGCAGCCGGTAGCATCCGAGACAGAGCAGGAACAATGACGGAAGCGGGGTGGCGAATGATCGTTGGGGGTTGCCTCGATAACTCAAGACGTCTCCATAAAACTACATTTGCCCGATTATGAGGGGGTGGGTACGCGTACGACGGGGGACGACTGGTGAATCGCTTGATCGTGGACCTCAAAGGTCGTTTCGCCGGATGAATCCCCCGAAACGCGTGGCGAGCCGATCGCCTTTCGATTGAACGGTAATTCACTTACAAGTTAATAATGGGAAGGGGCGCGGTACACCCATTTATCTGCGAGAAACGAGGGAACCGGAACGGCCGAGAGAAAATACCGGGACTGTGTCCGTTGTTCCAACCCCGTCGGGTTCTTTCCGGCCGCTTTCTACGAAGGAACCAACGAATTGAACCTCGCTGTGACCCCCTTTTCCCGACTTTGAAAATTCACTTGCGTTCGTCTTTTCCTTCTGGCCGGATCACGCGAATAATTTACTCCGATTTGCATGAGGCTGCCTCCCCCGACCGCGGACTGGAGTTTTATTTTCTGGAAATCTGAGCTGGCCGAACCGGTTCGATGCTGGATGACGATTAGACTGCGGATCATTATGCAAATCAACATTTTTATGCTGGTCGTTTAAACAGCCGGTCGTCGTTTGAAGAATTTAATGCTGCCAACGTTTCTATTATATTGTGAACTAAATACGCAAGTTGATTGGGATTTCATCTGTCGAGGGGTTGGAGTTTTAGAAAATTTCGAATTATGCCAATATAAGATTGTTTTATGATTCAAAAAGACAAATTGAAGCAGGAGGTTTTCTAAAAATTGTGTTAACCCTACAAGATTTTGTTACTAAGACCTTGAGCACCGAGGAAAGTAATTTATCAAGCCTGTAAAGAAGCACATTAATTTTTCTGCATGTTCTTTTTGCAAGTGATTGGACAAACGAGATATTATAAAACACAATATGAATAAGAGATTATTATTTCTGGCCTTGAGTTTACACCCAGTGCAAAATGAGCCGAAAGTGCCGCAAATGTCCATTTTTATTTTCGCCATTACGCCAAGCAGCTTTTATTGGGTCGTATCAGACCGTAGACTGGACGCTTTAATTTCTTAATGTTAGCAATGAGTGGGACCAATCCACGGAGCCAGTTATTTAAAGCTATCGATCGGCAGAAATAATTTTTGGGCGTGACGTTGAAAAGTCTAGGAACGAGGGGGCCGCTCTCGCGTGATTAGTGACGGGCGTAATAATCGTGAAGGTCATTCCGTGCAATTGCTTTGGCAAAATCGCCGTCGATTGGCTCACGCGTCACTGCTCGTTTCTCTATAGCGAGCGCGATCATTTTTTCTTATGCCGCTGTATACCCCTCATTAACTTCCTAATAGCGCGAGAATTAACGCGTTAGCGGCGCGTGCGCTGAATATCCGACTCTTATTTGCTAGAAGCGATTGTCGAGTATTAGGAAACCATTATTCTTTAACATACATACATGGACGACTATTGTCAATCGTTCGAGGATTAAATTGGAATTTATCTACTTCGTTTCACTTTAAATAAAATACTTTTATTTCTTTTTTTTGGCATCGCAGTTTACTCTGCTTGCAAATGACTTTGTGCACATACAGTGAGTGTAAAAAGTATTCGTACGCCCTTCAAAAAAAGAATAACTTCTTTATAATTGTACCAAACGACCTCATTTTTTATCAAAAAAGGTTTTCCAAAAATTATAATTTACAAGGTTACATGCAAAAATAAAACAAACAGTTCTCGGAACTTTTTTATTTGGGCCCTTAGTGAAAATTTAAAATATATGTTTTGTGGATCTATGTTAGTTATACACAGTGGCGCACCCAGGATATAATCTTGGGGGGAGGGGGCCGAGTTGAACCCAGTCCTAGGTTTTGTGTGATCTTTTTTTTTAGGCAAAATATCTGTCAACGGTACCCAGGGCTATTCCGCGATTTTTAATTTTGGAAGCTAAACATTTTTCTCTTGGGGGTGGACTTGGCCTCCTGGCTCCCCCCTTGGGTGCGCCACTGGTTATACACATACTGAAAATTTCATCGAAATCGGATGGCGCAGGAGACAACGACACGCATCGAAAGATGTACAATTCTGTGGATTTTAAGCAGAAACTGATCAAAAGTGTAAAACTACGATTTTCACCATTTTTAACCGCTTGTATCTCGTGTGTATGTTAATCTATTTCGATGAAATTTTCAGCATGTGTGTAACTACTATAAATCAACAAATTTTTTTTAACGGCCCAAATAAAAAAGTTTTAAAAAATGCCTTTTTTATTTTTGCATGTAACCTCTAAATTATAATTTATGGAAAATGTTTTTTGCATATTATTTCGTAAACCAATGCTTCTAATTGATTATAAAAAATCAGGTCGTCTGGTACAATTATAAAAAAATTATTCTATTATATTTTAAAGGGCGTACGAATGCTTTTTACACTCACTGTATACACTGCTGTGCAAAAGAAAGGAAAAATCAAATGAGAACACAGTAAGTTTTGAAAAAGGATTCCGCTGTTTAATTGAATAGTTCTAAGAATATATGTGTTATTGCGGATTACCTAATACTTTAAATGCAATAAACCAATCATTGTGCAATACAATTTCTACATAAAGATATTGTTTGTCATTATATCTTGTAATTATGCTGGGTGCTTCTTTCTTTTGCACAATAGTGTGTGGCTGCATTTCTCATGTCTTCCATTCATGTGACTGCACTTCTTTTAATTATTGTTAGGGGAGACCGGGGCACTGTGGGATATTTTATGAAATTTCATAATATTTCTCTGTACACGGGAAAAATGACTTTCGTCTTATATACAGGTAGTGTGAATGTATTTTTAACTTACAATGTTTGAAAGGATTTTCTTTTTATATTTCTTCTTAAAAAATAGCGAAATATTGGTTTATAGATTACTATTTTAGACGGAAGTTATCTGGTAATTTTTTTGTTAAATTGCCGATCAGTTTTACTCTCTTCTGACGATAGACAAAAAGAATTGAAGAGCTTTAACTTCTCAGGAATATCTACCTACTACATACCAGGCTGCCTGAGGTGGGTGTGCGTGTCCAGTGCTGATTTGGATAAGCTGCTTCCGTATCCTGGAACAGAATAGTTATGGCTTAATACATGACGTTCTTTTTTCTCTGACAATAAAATCCTTAATACATCAAGTAAAAGTCTAACGATTTCCCTAGCCATACTCGAAAGACGAAATACGGCACACAAGGATTTTAGTATTGTATACAGTGAACCACAGTAATATTCAGACACTTTTAAAAGGACGATAAATTTTTAAATATCAGATCATGCGACTCGGATATTTTTTTAGAAGAAAGCATTTTTGAAAAAATTGAGTTTACTAAAATCAATATCCTAAAACTAAGACATCACAAGGTATAATTTACAGTTAGAGAAAGAGAAAAATGTTCTAAAATGGAGATTTTCATTTATTGTGGAAGTGTTACAAAATTGGTATTGTGACTAATACAAAGCTCCGATAATCAAACACCATCAGTTCACAGTCCCCTAACTAATTCCAAAAGCCAATCCAAATCAGCTCGCTCGTAAACCCGTCATTGAATTCAATCAGCCTCTGCGTAAAACTTTGTTCCCACAATTCGAATGCGGCTGTATAAACTACCCATTACAATTTAATCGCATGTCAAAGCGTCTTCGTTTTAATTGTCCCTTCGTTTGCACACGACCCATTAATTTGCACGATCGAACAAATACGACCAGACAGCAGTGAATCGTGGAAAATCGGTTTTACATCGGTCATGTTGACAACTATTCTAGATGTTCTATTAGTTTAAAAGATCAATCAGGAGCATGCTAAAACGTCGGAACGAAAGTTTGTAGCGTTTTTAAATTAAAATTCGAAGATAAAATTAAGATATCTTCCATTTTGTTCCATTAGTTTTCGTAATTTTTAAAACGTATCATGTTAGTAGATAAACCTATAAATAAATATCTTAATTTTATTTTCGACTTTTAATTTAGTCGTAGCTCCTATAATTTTAAAAATATATAAATGTGTGATTAGAAAATTTTTATCGATCAAGTACAACAATTAATATAAAATTCATAACGTGACAGAAGTTGAGGTAAATATTGTTCCTGTCGTTAAAATTTGAAAAGATATTAAATTTCCTAAAGCTATTAAGAGAGAAAATACAGTGGGTGTAAAAAGTATTCGTAGGCCCTTTAAGACAGAATAACATTTTTATAATTATACCAAACGACCTGATTTTGTATAATCAATTAGAATGAGAAGCATTGGTTTACGAAGTGATACGCAAAAAAGATTCTCAAAAAATTATAATTTACAAGGTTACATTTTCTTTAAGGGCCCCAATTAAAAAAGTTTTAAAAAATTCCTTTTTTATTTATGCATGTAACCTTGTAAATTATAATTTTTGGAGAATCTTTTTTGCATATCATTTCATAAACCAATGCTGCTAATTGATTATAAAAAATCAGGTCGTTTGGCACAATCATAAAAGAGTTATTCTATTTTAAAGGGCGTACGAATACTTTTTATACCCACTGTATATTTCTATGTAATTCCAGTGTTTTGCACTGCAACCAGAAAATTTTTATTTTGCATAAAAATCCGCTATCTGGTCATGCTAAAGTTCCTTCATGCCACCTTCCCAAGAGACGAGAGAACATTTTCTGCATTTACGAGTTGACCTACCATAAATGTAACAGTAACAAGTGTTCGCAGAGAAATCGGGGTTCAACCATGCCCTCGTAGATTGGTAAAAACGTGACGCGGCGCGCACCGTCGTAAACGTTCCGGGTCGAATCGTAACAAGGGAAAATCGTCGGTCGATCGAAGATGAAAAAGCGCAAGCTCGGTCGAGCGTTAGAATCCGTTAGAGAGGATTTCCGTGTAGGCAAACACACGGGGCTGAGTGCTCCGTATACGTTCTCTCTCTCTCCTTCTCTCACTTCGACTCTGGCTCCCTTCGTTCCGTCTATGTCGTCTCGTTTCGCTCTCCTCCGCCTTATCAGGGGCTAGACCGGCTAGCCTAACTCCTCTTCGCGTGTACGTGCGGGGAACGCGGCCAACGGTCACGTTCGCGCGAGTGTGCAATCTGTTTAAGGCACAATGCCCCTTAATTTCGCCTCGTTATATACTCTCGTTACGGGAAATCCCGTCTGTCGCGATACCAAAGGTATATCGCGCTATCGGTTTGATCTATCGCCGCGACCCGTCCACGCCCGGAAACTGACGCTATTGTAATTGCTTCTAGATCTGCCAAGATCAAAATTCCTCACTCAGGATCTCGGCTAAGATCTTCTTAACCATTTGCAATACGTAGATTATTTTTCTCCCTTTAAAAAATCCTTTCAAAGGTACTCCAATTGTTTCTAGATCTGCCAATATCAAAATGAAAGAGACCCTCTTCGCCCTCTACACTACGTAGATCATTTTTATCCGTTCAAGAAATCAATTCCAAGGTATTGCGGTCGCTTCTAAGTCTGTCAAGATCAAAATTCCTCACTCAGGATCTTGGCAAAGATCCTCTTAACCATTTGCAATACGTAGATTATTTTTCTCCCTTTAAAAAATCCTTTCAAAGGTACTCCAATTGTTTCTAGATCTGCCAATATCAAAATGAAAGAGACCCTCTTCGCCCTCTACACTACGTAGATCATTTTTATCCGTTCAAGAAATCAATTCCAAGGTATTGCGGTCGCTTCTAAGTCTGTCAAGATCAAAATTCCTCACTCAGGATCTTGGCAAAGATCCTCTTAACCATTTACAATACGTAAATTATTTTTCTCCCTTTAAAAAATCCTTTCAAAGGTACTGCAATTGTTTCTAGATCTGCCAATACCAAAATAACAGAGATCCTCTTAGCCCTTTGCACTACGTAGATTATTTTTCTCCGTTCAAGAAATCAATTCCAAGGTATTGCGGTCGCTTCTAAGTCTGTCAAGATCAAAATGCCTCACTCAGGATCTTGGCAAAGATCCTCTTAACCATTTACAATACGTAAATTATTTTTCTCCCTTTAAAAAATCCTTTCAAAGGTACTCCAATTGTTTCTAGATCTGTCAATATCAAAATGACAGAGATCCTCTAGCCCTCTACACTACGTAGATTATTTTTCTCCGTTCAAAAAATCAATTCGAAGGTATTGTAGTTGCATCTAAATCTGCCAAGATCAAAATTCCCAACTCAGGATCACTAGATATATTATTTTTCTCCGTTCAAGGAGGACATTCGCATAATTGAGGCCCTATTGTATATAAGATAGAAAGTGTGTAAAAGAATGTAATTTTTGGGTGAATCGTGTTGGTTCAATTGCATAAATAAATTCCGTGCTGGTTTTGCTGCCGTTGCTGCGCAGGCACGCCAGGAATCTCTGTTCCGTATTGTACGAGGCAGATGCCACCTCTAAATAGCAGTTGGTGTCCGCTGTGTTAAACAATTTGATTTCGTCTCTGATTGGGACGCAGGGCAGCCTCGGACGAGGGCGAGAGAACGCCTCGGGTCCGGGTCGTGGGGTCTTTGTCCGCAATCAGCGTAGCCGCGGGGCTGCGACTCCACGTCTTTCGTTCGTTCCGTGTTTAGAAGACAAACTCTGACACGACGACGACGAGTCCTGATGTTTTCCAAGACGAGCATTGTTCTTCGTTTCTGCGAGAGTCGATGATATTAAATTATCTTGTAAATTCGCGCGAATAAGTTCATACAAACACTGATCTACGCTGGATTAACCAATAAGCAAAGTAAGCACGAGCTTAGAGCATCAGGAGAAGGGGGACACAAAATTTGGTAAAAAACGACTTTTAGTATTTTCTTTGTTCTCTATACAATTGTTCCCAAATTTTTTATCCAAAATTAAAAATGTTATTGTTTTCCTAAGACTGTCCGAATATTAATAGAAGTCACTATACTTCGTTCCGTGCAAGATAACCTATTCATCTATCTCTTTTAAAGAAGAAATGTTCTGTCACACGGCAAGGGGTTAAAGAATGATGCAAACAATTTTGTTTTCGCACGAAGATCCTGAATGAAAGCTGATCAAATTCCCGGTCGCAGGACGAGCCCTCCGACCGTCGAGCATTCGAAGGTCAACGGTGCATCGGCGATCATGCCACCAGTGGAGACACGCGTGCATACGTCAGACGTCACGTCACCTCGAATCGACGTGCTTCCATTGTCGCGCGTATATCTGCGCATTCACGAGCAATTACTCGGGGCGGGGTAATCCCGTTAGGCAGCGCGCAGTTTCCTCGGGGGAGGATCAAAGGACCCGCCATTCCAAGCTGCTGCACTCTTTGGCCGTTCCGGCCCGAGCACAATACCGTTTCTCCGAGAGAGAACCGACGACGAGAGGGGTTTTCGCCGAGGGGGTCGAAGAAGAGAATGCTGGAGAGACGCGAGTCGTCGTCGTTCCGCGACTCCGAGAAACTTTGGGTAACTTCCAAATGCACGGCTGGCCGGCTCGCGGTGTATTTCGTTTCGGCCAGACACGATACGCGGTACTCGGAGCAATTATCGTTACCGCTCCGTTTCGACTTTGCTTCCGTGCCGACATTTTGAGCCGGACCACCCCGAAGCTCCAGCGGAATTTCCGGTTTTATTGTGCGCCACGGAAATACGGGCTCTAAGCATCGGTAATGCTAGATTTCGCGGCGGCTGCTTGTCTGTCGCGCGAACATTCTGATCGCCGCGATTTGTGGCAGGAAAAATGGGAAGCGGGAAACTCGAATCGGATCGAGTTCGGGCTTGGATCGTGGAATTACACTCGTTTGGAGGCTCGAATTAGGTCAAGGTTAACCCTTATCCACCATAGGCATTGAAACTTAGGAGAGTACTATAAGCGGTTTATCGAACCGCTGGGAAAATGTAAATTAAGCTTACTGATAACTGGATATACTGGGTGCGCCGGAAATCGTGGTACGACCGGGTGGTGATCCCATTACATGAAGAAATAAGCCGGAATGAAGGGATAAAAAATAGTATTTTTTCATTTGTCGCTTCATTTTTGTGGCCAATCAAAATGTATAGATTATTTAAAACCTGTTGTGTTTTCAATTCTCATTTTAAGACCATAAATAAATATATTAGCGAGCAAAGAATGGACATTCAGAGAAATTTTGTAATATTTTTAGAGGAAAGAGGAACATTACCTAGTTGTTGAAAGAAATGCAGTACATAATTGGGTACCCGGTTGGCTACACAAGAGTTAACTCCTTGCAGTACGATTTATTTCGGTTGCAGTCATTGAAACTTGTTTGTAGTTCATAAAATTATTGATTTTCCTCAGAGATAATGGGAATGATGAACAATATGTAACCGATCTTTTGTCACGTACATACTTAAAAGTATTTGCAACTTCAGGAATTAGATCCGCTGTCTTGACTTCGCCAATACGACGCGTCGGCATTCCTCAAACAACTCAGCCCATTAATCTAGGAACCAGAGGAATCGATAACACCACCAACATCCATCTCACTTCAAAGAAGTAACAATCCTCCCACTCCATACCATGAAACATCCACTTCGGACTTCACACCCTACGAGAACTGCATCGCTAAAACGCATCGAGCCACCGAGCGCAACCAAACTATACAATCCGTCGTCGACACGTAAACTCTAAAAGTTCGCCTTACGTCTTTCGGCGGGAAAGTTTCGCTCGCTATTCGGCCGGTGTCAAAGGCGGGGGGAAAGAAATTCTGTTCGCGCGCGTGTACAAAGATGGAAATCAAAGAAGCTTCTCTCGCGGGCTGTTAAGGTCGCGGGGCTGGGGCTTTGTCGCGCGACGGCAAAGAATTCCAGCGAGTACTTCGGGTACTCGGGTATCAAGTACCGGGTATACACACGTAGTAGCAAGCACGCTAATCCCTTCTACCTTGGGAGGCACTCGTTTCACCTCGTCCACAGTTAAAGGGTCGCGTGCTACCGCCTCGCCTCGCTCCGGCTCATTATTACGCACCGAGCCGCACGCCGCGCCGTGATTTATGCCCCGAAACAGGCTCGGCCTGTCTAGACGGCCGTGTGTATGAGTCAGTGATACCACTTAAGGCCGAATCGCGGAGTGATGAATTGACTTATTGCCGGGCGTAAATAAGATCGGCGGGTGCCGCTGTTTTAACCTCGTTCAGAAACGATTAGGCCCGATCGCTTTGGCCCGTGTGCCCTCCAGATTGAATTAAGTGCAACGACGGCTCGAACAACGTCTCGTGAAACGGACACTACGTTGTTAGACTCCTCGCGCTATTTTCTTATCAGTTCTCAAGAAATGTTTAAACTTTCTTCATCTTCTACGCGGATTTTTATGGCATCTTCTTTTAAATTCGTCTCATAATTATTTATTTTTCAATCATACTGGGAAAACTCGTCTTACTCATTACTACTTCGTCTCATAATTATATATTTCAAGAATTCAATCAGATTATCACAATAATAATGTGGAAAGAATAAATAAATATTCCCGTGCGGCGAGTAACCTGGTTAACTCTGCCACGAGATTAAACAAACTTGTATATAGACGCCATCAGCTAAATAGTCTGCTTGGTTTGTTTAACATTTGAAATAAAGCATGACAAGCTTCCGATTTTTCGTGTAATAGACATATTATTCTAGAGCAAGAGAATATTCTTAGTTATTATGATTTGGCTATTAAGAGATTCCCATCGAAGACGTCGCCAATTAGTCATGTTCCTCGTTCGTTTGTTGATTGCACCGAACGTGTGTATTTTAATTGTGTTTACGTCAGTCGGCAGACTTCGCTAAGATATCCTGCCACGCGACACGGAACCGCGATCACTTAATTATGATTAATTGCGGTTTTACCGGGAAAAGATCGCGGCGTAACGCGCGAGGCGATTACGCGGCTCGCGGGTTTATGGTAAAGAGCGAGTTGCGTGCCGTTGTTCATTCCCACCCTGCGCGCACTGTATCGTTCGAGATTCTTTATACCATGTCTCCACGTGAAAATTTTAGTCGGAAGGTCTAATCAGAGTCTCGTCATGACGCACAATTATTTTCGTGAGTTCTAAACATCTACTTATTGGAGGGGACATCATTTTTATTGGATAAGATAACCCTACATTCAGCTCTTGCGATTTTAAAACTCTAAGTGACTAGATATTGATTTTCTCTCTTTCTTCATCTTCTTCTTGAACATTTTCTAATTTAGTTTGTAATTAAGTAATAATTAAATCTGTTGAAAATATGGTCGTTTCTTAGTATCGTAACTAATTAAATGAGGGTACACCCTCTCTTGGCTACAAGTCGTTCATTGTTTTTCACGTTAAATATTGAACTAGATAGAGTTTACGGGGTCTGTTACCTTGATCGAATTACTTCTTAAACTGTCCCCAATTTACTATTTATAGTGTTCATTCATTTCTATAGTAATTAGATCAAGATATCCGTCGAAGTACATTTTAACTTTTATATGTATAATACACTTTTCCATTGAATATGGAAGTTACATCTTCTTTACTGTTCCAATTCATGCTATTTGAATATTGGTGCTGCTTTGAGCTACACTTGTGCTGAAGTAGAAACGAAATAGTAAGCAATCATTAAAAATATGTAAAAAGTAGTGCATTTGGAAATATGTATACTATAATATTTAGCCCTATTATAACACAATAATATTCTTAAAGACAGGTGTTGCCTCTATGCAATTTTTCCATCTATTCTAATAATTTGATCACTCACGGTACCTCAAAAAATCTCGTCTTCTAAGCAGCGATGATGCGATAAATAAACACTAACCCCATTCCGCTTCCGTTTCTCACAACTCGCACAGAGCCGCGCGTTTATCATAGTGCCCCGACAAAAGCCATTTGTTATTCATCGGTTAACTGGACCGATTGAACGATCCGAACCCGACATCCGGTTTCCCCGTCTGATCGACCGGTTCCTTTTTCCCTCCGCATAATAGGATCGTAAAGAGAAGCGGCATTCTGCGCGGCAGCAACAATGTCACGGAGCTGCTCTCCCGCGAGTTTTTCGGAGCCGCGGGCAGGAAACCACGGAGAACCGAGCGGATCCGGCGACGGGGATCCTGGCAACGGTCCCCGTTCCTTCGGGATCGTGGCCGACGGCCACGAAAATCCCGGGGGACACGGATCGTGGGCAACAAGTCAGCGGGAAACGACGCGTGACCGGCACGTTCGCCGCCGCGTATTCACGACAATAAAAATGGGGTGCGCGCCGATTCCTCTCTCCTCGCCCGGTAAACAATGCCGTCGATTGAATTATGACCTCCTTCGATTCTCCCGATGCAACGATTTCCTTGAGCTACGCCATTGTCCGGACGCCGACGCGAGCATTGTGTCTCCGAACGGGTAACGATTAATTCTCCTGAATTATTGAGCTAGCTTAGAAACGGGGACGCGCCGAATCTTCCTCGCAGTAATTCCCTCTTTTCACAGATTTGATCGCAACTCGCATTTTTCAATTTTTCCGAGTCCGACGGAAAGTCACATTCGATTTCCTGTGGTGATAGCTTCATTACACTAACTTATCTAGATCTACTATCCTGGTACCGTTCGTTTAAAAATAAATAAGTATTAAATTCTAATACTGTCATATTAACTATGGCCAAATCAAAATTATGTACATTTTCTTTAACATATTATTGAAGCTACTTCTTTGAACTCAACGTTTATCGTTGAGCCCATTATAATTGCTTGACAATTTAATTATTACCTTGACGTACGAATTAAATGAAATTCGACGCGTCCGAAGTAAACTATTTTTATTGTTTATATCTTCTATTTAATGAGCTGTACCATATATGATACGCTAGGATTAAATTACGTTGAAGGTCCTGATTACGATTGTTATGATTAGACTGCGGATCTACATATATGCATGTATGGCTTCCGAAAATGTTCAAGAAATGCTAAAACATAAAATTCGACAGAATTCGGTACGATTTTTATTTATTTCAGACATACAAAGGCTACTACCACTGAAAATGCGATTTCATTTGATTTCACTTTCTTCTAATTCACATTGCATAAACATCCGCAGTCTGGTTACGATTGAACAAAGGGACAAGCGCAGTTTTAAAGGCCGGAAACATTGTTTAGCAAGGACGTCCGCCGGATCAGTGGCGGATTCTTTTGGTCGAAGGGTTGACTCGGCAAAAGTAGCGGGATACGTGGCTGTCGGGTGGCCGTGTATCTTCCCCGCAATATTATTCTTCTGACCGATACAAGGCTCGAATAGAATGGTACCCACGGAGAAAGGAAACGTCCGTAGCATATTGGAAAAAGAAGGGGTCGGGCCGGGACACGTTCCGAAGTCGCTTGTCGCAGCTCGTATTATGTCTTTCGGTAGTACATACAGGGCCACGTGGCTATGCGTGACACGTTCACGCATCGCTGGCTGGGTTTCCACCCTCCCACGGCATATCGGCCCGTATTCATCTCTGATTCCTTGTTGGGGTGTGCACGGATTGCGTTTCCACTTTAACCGTGCGTCGTTGAACGTCTATCAATGGTACACGAGCGGCATGCTACTTAATCTGACCGGGGTCCGACGTTTGATAAACTTGTCGACCGGGCTTATTTTCTTTGCTCTCGGATATTAACCGAGCCTTCTCTTTTCCTCGCGACTCGACCGATTTCGTTTCTACGGAAATTTCCATTTTCTTTCGCGAGTTTACTCATTCTCTTTGCAACTCGACGGACGTTGAAATTCGTTCCTTTAAAAATTACCATTCTCTATTAACCATTCGCACTCGAATGGTGACCATTATTCAAAATATTATTTACATTATTAAATATGTTGATATCTAACCAATTTTATGCATTTGTCACTGGCCTGCGTATCTTTATGCATTTATTGCATATGCAAATTTCTAGAACATAAGAAAACGTGTACATGAATAAAAGTTGATAATGCTTTTATTTAATTGTTACCAGGAAGAATCTTTTAATCAACAGAAGAAATAATTCCTTTATTTTAATCAATAAAATTGGACATAAAAATGGGAATTTACCTCAAAATGAAACTCAAAATAGTGAGAAGATTAAGAGGATTACAGCATGTCAATACATTATATCCAATCTAAGAAGCTTATTAAAGATTTTTATTTCTATTTGTGGGATCAATAAAGAAAATTTGTATTTGGACGCATATATTCGCGTAAAATTAAATAATGTAAAATACTATATGCCCAAGTCGAATATATTCGCTTACGTGTAATAATAATAACTGATAGTTTTTTATTTTATTATTTTATTTTGCTATGACGTATGAACAAACAAACATTGAATTGTATGTTACTATAATTATCAACTATGCACGAGCTCAAGGCTAGATTTAATAACAATGTTCGTCAATGTTTCTTCACACGATAGTCTATAATTATAATCATTGTCCCCCTTTCCCTTCTTCTGTAGTCTTAATAACTCTGTATTAAAGTTGTATTATTAGCTTCACTTCAGAAAATCTTAGAAAATCATTCGGTAGATAGCTTTCGAAGTCATAAGAGGTTCCTTTTACTTTCCGAGAAGGTGAAAAGAAGTTCTAGGAAGTTTCTAAGATAAAAGTATTGCCTCCCGTGTTACTTGTATCTATGCGGATATCTTTGAAGTAGAACGAACTTCAGAGACACAGTCAACTTGTCGCGAAGATGAAAAAATGGGACATAAACTTCCCAAGATAAAGATATTGACAACTATGATTCCTGTTTTTGCGAGGTCTCCTCGAGACAGCCGTTGAGGATTTATACTGTTTGTCCCAAAGATGAAATAAAGGGTTGTAAATCCTCCAAAGTAAAAACATTGACTTCCACAGTGTTCGTTTGTAGTAGATGGTGTGCTTCGAACAAAGAGTTGGGACACAAGCAGAAATGAAGCAATTGCAAATGATGTGATATAAAATGGAGTCTGCTAATTATTCCAAACCTTAGATATTGTATTTTAAAGATTCGACATATTTCTATTTCCACAACATTTATAGTTGGGGGGAACCAGAAAGTGAATTTTGGCTTGCACTGTATTATTAACATTTGATTTCTATTATTAATCAAGATTGCAGACTTTCACAGCACACTTAATATATAAATATACACATACAAAATATAATTAATATAAGTCAGTATAAATAACATATAAACTTCCACAAAACGCAGATATAAATCTTCATTTAAAGAGAACTTTAGAAAATACTTGTAAGAAACATATTTTTATTTGGTTCCACCACCTCGCAACAGAAAATTTCTATTCTCTGCATAAAGATCCACAGTCTAATGACAATATGTTGCGTTGTTTAATTATATGGATTTCATAATTCATGGAAAAAGGAAAAGATTGTCAAGGAGAATTGCGAATTAAGCATGGAATAAATGTAACGGGTCGAAAGAAACGTAATCCGAAGGTGAACCGAGCCGCAGCCACGTCGAAAGCACAAGTTCCTTATCCACTGAAACCCATGAATTCAAATTACACTTTCGCCTGTTCGTCTCGCATGAGGATAACGGCGCGGCGCGGCGCGCCGAATAAAAAATAATTTCCGACTCGATCCGGGAATGCATAAAAAATGCACGTAGCGAATTGCAATTAATTTCCACGGGGCACAGTAACGCCGTTCGCGAACCGTTCCTGTTCGCAACAACGACGACGGCGGCGGAGGTGGGTTTCGCGGGCTCACGTGGTTCGTGCTCGAGGCAATATGCCTTTGTTCGTCAGATAAGAAACAGCTGTAGCAAATCCCGTTTGTAACGACGTGTTACGCGGAGGAAAATTAATCGTTTCCTAATTATCGTATAGCGTGAATGCGACACACACACGGGACCAACGGTACAGGAGGAAAAAAGGATTCTTGTCGCGGCTGGAATCTTAACGCGCGGAGGATTTCCTCCGGCACGGAATCGCGAAAACGCTTCGATACGGCCGGCGGCCGTGGCAATGCTTATCGGGCTCGGTTCAATTAAGTACCGACACGAAACTCCTTCCTTTAAGCTTCTAGATCCCCGAGTTTCGCGTAAATCACCGCGCACCTTGCCGCACGGGCCGTTTTCATTTGTCTGTCTCAACGCTTCACTCGTCGGAAGTTATTTAATATAGTACGAAATACAAAACAGTCTTACTATCGTGTTTCGCTCTCCTCATTATGCCGCTATCACTACGTTTTTCTGTTTTCCGTAGACCGATTGAGGCTGCAACCGCAGTGCGCGTGCGCGGGGAATCACGTGACCGATCTGGAACGCTTATCAGCTCCTCTCCTGCCACGTTGCGCCGTCTCATTGGCTGTCACGGGCAATTCGACGCGGTGAGTGCTCAAAAATTCCTAACACTATATGCATATTGAGGCTATTTTGATCATTTGTGTATATACTTTCGTGTCTTTTGTGAGTAGAACTTCCTTGTTTTTATTAACTTCTTGGAAGAAATAGGAAATTTATTATACGTTTACATTTGCTTTCATGCCTCAATTTTTTGATAACAGAAGCATAGAATGTCATTTCGGTATATTTAAGAAATTAATAGCCTGCGGATTTGATGTGTTTATGGTAAAAATAGATAGGAAACAGTAAACAGATTACAATCATTTAATAGTGTCGTTATATTACCATTAACTTAAGATTTAAAAGTATATTATTTTCACCATATTGAAATTATTCGTGAAACATACAAATTTCTATCTATTCTGTCTTACAATTGGTGCACAAACTTTCTATTTTGCTTAAAGATCCGGATCTGTTAATAATATTTACTATACAGTACATTCTGTTTGAAACCTTAATTGCGAGCACGACTTAACCCCTGCAGGCGAAGATTTTTAGAAATTTTAAAAATATTTTTCTCAGAGAACTTGAGCGTGTCGAAGTAATTATATAATTAATCTTCTAGTATGTACATGATTAATGTGTTTTCTAAAGAGCTAAGTAGAAGAGTTAAACGGTGGAAAATCATCGTGCCGAGCGAATATTCGAAATGCCATTTTGAAAACAAAGATCCTAACCGTGATGCAAAGGGTTAAGAGGGGCTGTTTGCGCGCCGCCGACTCCAGGAATCGTTCTTGATTCCTATTCACGGGTGAATCACGGTAACCGGGGCCCGGCGATTGTATGCATTTTTCGTTCAAACGGGCATTTTACCCTGGAAATCGTGAACGGGGGTGGCAAGCAGGGGTGCAAGGTGGGTGGGGGTGGGCGCCTGGTCGTTACCTACGGTGTCGAGGTGTATGATAGTCACGGCATATACGTGATCGGGACGCGTGAGCAAACTGCCAAGGCACGCGCCGTGCCGGAGCACGTAATTATCATAGGGAAGTTAGGGTCGCCCTCAGACACACGAGGGAGGGATAGAGTGAGAGAGAGAGAGAGGTCGAGAGGGTCGGTCGACTCGGGTCAGGAAGTCACGCGAGGCGGACCCGCGACCGGACGTGAAAAGAGGGAGGAGGAGTACTTTTATTGTTCTACCAGTTGTCTTAGAGTCGCTTTTCCTGGCCACTGGGCAGACTCGTTGAAAACTGGGGGTCGATAGACCACGGAGTCCTGGAACTACTCCCTTTCTAGCCAAGCCGTTATTCCGCTGAAAATTTATTCGGGAAAGTGGAGAACGCTGGAAAATGGGCTTGCGAGAATTTATGGGTCCGCCGACGCGACGTCTGGAATCTCTGGGGGATGAAACATCTCTGTGAACGGACAATGAAGATAGCGATTGCCTCGATGATTGATCGAATTGGCCCATTAGGGGATAACATAGTCTCAGTTCTTATTTGGAATCAGGATCTATTATCGGGATCTTCTTTAGCTTAAATTGTCTTGACACGGTTGCTGAAACCACTCCACCCCGAATTTCTTGATTAATAAATCATCTTCAAGACCATCTTTTAATCAATCCCTGCTATCTTAAACTCAATCTATAATCCACTTTGAAACTACTCTATCGAAACCTTTAAAGATTCGTTGTAGACTGCGGATTTTCGATTTGGTCCCTTAAAAAATGTTTTGTCTGTTCATCTCACATAAAGTTACAATGATTAATGTTAGATTGTACATCATGATGCATTTATGGTATGAGCACAGTCGTGAGAAAGAACAAAGAGCACCTCCATAATCGCAACAATTGCAATGGAAACAGACGGGATCTTTCAGGAGACATATTCAATTTCCCATTTATTCCGTTTCACAGAAAATAGCTCACGAAAATAGAAACTCACACAAGATCTGCAGTCTCCCGACGACGATAACCCAACAATTGTAATCATGAACTGTCACCGAACTGAAATTACGATTGCACTAATATTCTCGCAGGGAACAGTAGTTGGCAATTACAGAAGCTACTCGAATCAACAATTACACTCGTCGTTGCGAACGTGTAATCGCTTTGTCCAACACAGTGCTCCACCATTCGTCGAAATCGATGACTCCGGTACAGCAAGCTTCGAGTGCAAGGTTATGCATGATAAGAGCAAAATGTCGGACAACGATGCAGTATCGGTCTCGTCGTGGTGCCGGGGTGTGCTGAAAAGAAAAGTGCGACGGGATGGAAGTGGAAAAATGTTTTTTACATTACTCGTTTCGCGGAAGTTTTTAGGGGATCGCGTGAACAGAGACGAGAACAAAGCACTCGAGATCGTAGTTCAGGGATGGCTGGAGTACATCGGCACGATCCGCCCCGAAACTTGCGGCGGGTTTCGGTCGGCGAACACGCGAACAACATTAATGGCCGTGCTCAAATTACCGAGCGCCAGATACATCCCGAACGCGTTAATTCATAGCCGAGCCGAACATCGGTTTGTCATTGTCCACGGGTGACAGTAACGCTGGCATATCGAGAGAGGGATTGGTCTCGCCTCGTTCATTTGCTCGATACCGTGAATTCGGTCTTGTTCCGAAGAATCCGACCGTCCGAACGGAACAACGCAAAATGGCGGTCCGTGATACTGTGTTCGCCATACTCGGCCAATTGCAAATGAAATTCGCCACCCCTGAATGAAAACCAATATTTTCTAAACATGGCATTTGCACATGCAGAGTCACATGAGTTTAGGGGGAAAATTATTTGGTGTAAGTAACGTTCTTTTACATGACTCGTAGAGAACATATGAGGGTCAACTTAATGTTTTTAAATACGATTATGTATTTTTTAATGCACCAAAGCGTTGGTTTATAAGATATCTTCATTTTTATACTGGCTACTGTATATTGTAACTAGCGAGCGGATCTTTATGCAAAATAAAAATTGTCTACCTGAATTGCAACAATCTGGAATATAATAGAAATTTATTTTCTTTCTTAATATGTTTAATGGATCGATAATATTATAATGGTACTCTGAAATTCTTCTAAATACTCATTGTCGTCATAACTGCATACAATCCTAGGATATTCTCGAAGAAGGTATTTTGTTGTACCGTGAGTTTTGGGGCACCGTGTGATTTAATCGTGTTCCGAGCTCCGACGACTCGGATTTCGGATGATGTTCAAGGCAATTATTAGTCCGTCACTAGTCGCAGGTACCAGAGAATTAATTCGGTGGTCCGGACAGGGTTGGAGCAGTTTGTAATTTCAATTTCACGGCGCGGGAGAGCCGCAAAGTGCCCCGGGGGACAACACGCGTCGACCCCTTCCCTGTAATTTCATGAACTTCGCGACGGCGACCGGCTCCCTTTTATGTCATCCCACAAACTGTAAACTAACAATAAGTCAGAGGCGACGCGGCTTAGTCGAGATCAAATACTGTGTTCGAATTTGCTGACAGTGGGGTTGCGAGACAACGGGGTAATGATCTTCCTTGGATAACACTTGAGAGGCGACCTTTTTCATCCCCTGTTCGATTGAAGAATTTCTCGATGAAGTTCCGGGGTGAACATTTTTCTCTTGTGCCAATGAAAAGTAAACGTGATTCATTTTGCTTTATTCTGTTCTTTCATATTTTTCCTTTGCGAAATCACGGTTTATTCCGCATAATGATGTGACGTGAAAACGTACGTTGGTAATTTTATTAAATAAAGTTAGAAAAACAAGTTGGAAAAGCATGTTTTTCTAAACGATTTGAGTATCTTTAGAACCGCAGATTTAATTCAATATTTCATTCAATTCAAGAAATTGTATATTTCTTATGGGTTGAAAGTTATACAGGAAGTTCTATTAAGATTTATATTATTTTATTGGAATAGTTTTTGAACTCGGAAACTTTGTATTTCGAGGAAAACTGTTATTCAAAAAATGGCGAGGTTGTGGATCAACTTGAACTCAAACTTGAACCATAGATTTGACAGAAAGATTAAAATTAAGATTCTGAATATTTTGCAACATATTTTAAACATCGAACGATTGTAGAGATGACTTGAACGAACTGTAATGGTGAACATGATCTAGCGTAAATTACAACAATGTTTATTCTGGGTAAAATATTGTGCAATATTCTGTGCCGGAAATTTCATCCGAAAACACTCGGCACGTATGCGTGAACTGTACCAGCAGTTCCCTCTTTGACAGTCGATCCGTGGCGATTGTAATCTAACGAGCCATCGAAACCGCAAGCCGTTTACATCAAGCAACCCCCGAGGCGGGGCTGTGATCTCTGCGAAATGATTGTGTCAGTACGTGTTAACCTTCTCTGTGGGGATGGCACCCGATGTAATAGTGGTGCTTAATAAATATTCGTATCAAAAGAAAATAGCAGTAACCCAATATTCGCTTTCGAAATCAATGATACTTTTAATACAATTAGATGAATAATCAATTAGATATTTGAATTCATACAAAATTTGCAAAAAGTGAAACTATTCTGCACACACTTGCAGTTGGAAAGTCATATAATTGAAAAATAGATTTTATGCATTTATAACAAAAATTGGTACGTACAATTTAAAGCAGTGGACATATTTAAAACATTTAAGAACATCAACGTATTAGTTTCAGTTCAATAAAATAATTGAAACCAGAAAGAAATTTTTATGCAACCTCTGTGTCCTGGAATCGACGTAGACATTTTTTATTTTGCATAAAGATCCGCAGTCTAATTATTAGTAACCAAAATTTGTTTAAGGAAAGGCAAAAGGAATAAAAATTTGGTCGATTGCAAACCTATGGATACACTTGAAGAATTGAATGACGTTGATAACAACGTAAGATAACAACATAAATAATATAAATTATTCTCGACTTATTAAAATTATTAGAATGGGAGATTCATTATTACTTAACTGTGTCACACAATTGACTCGGACAATTTTCATTTTGCGCGAAGATCCACGGTCTACTGATTAAAATTTTCAAAGCAGATTTTCTCGTAACCAAAGTCTTGTTCAAACACATTTTATTCTATCATTTTAACATACTGCTTTCTCTAGAATCATTCCCTTTTTGGCTGTATCATCTGTATACAAAAATATACATATAAAAATATATAGAAGTCCCCACACATCAAAATCCAGAACCCAACTCCATCCGAACATACAAAAACAAAGCCTGCAACGCAGCATAGCCAACGAAATGGGAGTGTCGTGAAGGAGATGCGAGGTCAAACAGCAGCCAGAGAGTGAAAACAGGCGACTTATGATATTTCGCTTGGTCCGAGGTAATCGCCACGCAATCGCTTCTCATTCCGAGCCAATTAATCGATCGATAGTGAGATAAGAGGAGAGGGGATATGTCGCGACGCATGGGAGCTTCAAACGATCGTGATCGGTCCCAGGGCGACAAATCGGAGCGTTAATTCGCCCTTTGCTAGGTGATCCATGGCGACGCGGGGGTGTAACCTGTCCAGGGCGACGGATCGAGGCTAGAAGCCGTTTATAACAACCTGCCCGCGGGCGGCCGGGCCTCTCTGATCTCCGCGAGATGATTGTGCGGGATTTCCGCGCGTCCTCTCCGCATCCATTCCGCAGGGTGGGGCCGCGGCTGTTCCGCGTTGCCGCGCGCGGCCAAGCGTCTCTACACAGCCCCCGGGGCTTGCTCTGCCGACGACAAAGGGGCCGCGGTTCAACGCGCCACAAAGCGCCGGGACGCCCACCCACACACACACATACATACACACGTATATAGACAGTCCACCCCCAGCGGGGATGTACGGGTGCGGGGGGCATGCACACACAGACTCGGCACAGTCGAGGATACACACAAAGAGGCCGGGTCCCATTCGAGCGAGCCCCGGAGACGCGACGCGTGAACTTGCACCCAACGACGCCCACGCCGCCACCCTTTAGCCCTTCTGGTTACATGTGGCGAATCGGGAACGACGCCGAAAGAAAACTCGACGACCGGTTTGTTGTTTCCAGTTAGGAAGCTGATGCGCGATAAGGTGTACCCGGATCGATTGGGGTTGTTTTCAGGGTGGTGGAGCGAGAGATGGTTGCGTCCTTTAATGGACGAAGATAGAAAAATCAACTTCTTTCTGCAAGATGTGTAAAGATTGGTGATCAGTGGACTGCGGATTTCTATGCAGAATAAAGATTTTCTTCGTCGATTGCAAGAGACAGGTGCCAGATACACATTCCATTCTTGTTTGAATAATTTTGGCAAGTTCAACTATTACATCGATGTTCTTAAATCATTTTTATCGTTCTATACTTTTAAATTGAATCCTCTCATCTTTGTCATAAATCCATAAAATCCACAGTCTAGTGATCGCTGATCTTAGCTAACATAATATCGACAATAAAATAATATCGGTTCCAACTCTATGCTTAACAAATTACATTAATGAAACATTTTTTAGATATAACATAATTTCGATAGCGTAAACAAAAGATGACGAAACTTACCCTGCCCAGGAGCCGGCGACGTGGCGTGGCTCCACCCCCCTTTGTACGAACTGCTGGCATCTGTAATAAAAACCGTAACAGTAAGCCAACGGAACTTGCGATTAGTACGCAACTACAAACAATTGTCATACATCATAAAGGGAAACCAAGAGTTTCATTAAATCTCTCTGAAAACACTAGAGTCAGGAGAGAGTTAGTCACGCAATATAAATTTCCCGGGAATCGGCGAATGACCCTAAACTTTCGGCATACATCAAAGCAAGCGACGCCACCAAGATTCCGTTCGTAATAAATACGAGACTGTCATTCGTTCAAAAAGCTCCATGCGGTTCCGGAGAAGTTGACCGGTTATCGGCGGAATCTACATGGACTTCTGACGTTCAATTGACCACGAAGTGGAAGTCGAAAATCGCCATTGATCGGGCTGACAAAGTGTGCGAAGTACGAAGTGCGGAGCACGTGTTGTACTTCGCGATCCTTCGAAAGAGATTACACATCTCTCCCTCCAGTTTTTGCCTTACCTTTTTTAGGTCACGTTATTAGAAGACGTATACCGTCGTCTGCAATTGCAAGTTAATCAGTTCTGGGAATCGCGAGTGGTCGTAAAATATATCAGATCGGCCGGTCGCGGTAGTCGGTTGAAAAACAATCCTCCGGGAAAATCTTTACGACACCTTAATGACACCCGGTCTGCGTGATGTGGCTTCGAATTATGATTTAGACCGGACTGCACACGGGCGAAACTTTTTCAACCCCCTCCCGTGGAATAAATCCTCCCTTCCGCGTCCCTCTGCTCGATCTTCACGATTTTGATACCTCATGACTCGAAGCCATTAAACAAGTTCCGAAACGACACCTTTAAACACCGGCTGGCATCAAAGTTTCAAGTGTGATACGCAATCAGCGGCGAATTTGATGACTTTATAATGCACGCGAATCTACAGGCCGCTGAAAAAGTAGGGTTCCGCACTTTTCCGCGACCGTTTTTAGATAAATACTAACAGAAGGAGACTTTAATCAATAGACAGCGGATTTTTATGCATTTATGAAGAGATTGGTTGGGCGAAATAGAAAACAGTACAAGATTTGAAACATTTGAGAACATTGTAATGTTGTTATTAAAGTAAAAAAATCATTAAGGGATGAAATCAATTTTTATTTCATTCAAAACATTGTTAATTTGCATAAAGATCTGCAATCATGTAAAGTGCCAAACCTGTCAATATGTTTTATGGGTCTCGGTTAAAGTTATAAACAATAATGCGGCATCTTACGCTGTTTGACCTTTACGTGTGGAGAATTTTAAAGGAGAAAGTTCACGAATCGAGAACAAACACGCAGAATGAACTGACGTAAAGAATTAATGATTAATTCACTGAAACTATGCACTATAAAAAAAAAGTTCAAATAAATGCTATTGAGAAAAAATCAATACTTTTTATTCAGAAAAATGTTGGGAGCCCCCTTTCTCCCCCATCAAATTACCACCAAAAAATTTAATACATACTAAAATATTAACCATTTAATTAAAAAAAAAGATTACTTCGATATCTTCATTAAATTCTGAGAAAACAGCTTGTAACACTTTATCTGGTACACTCTGTATAGAACAGACTCCAAACAATAAATTTAATGAGTTTCTTGACTCTGTTCTTGACCTGTTTGCTTTACGGTTAAGCCATTTAATTAAGGTCCTACTGTACACAAAAATAAAAGTGAATGAGGCAATGTAGAAGGCAAAGCTCGACCCAGCTGTGTTCATCCCTAATCTTCTACATTATGTTTCTACAAATCAACCCTTTACGATTTCGTTCCAATTCAGTTAAAAAATGTTCGTCCAAATAGGTTCTCTATTTACAATTAAATGCTCCATTGGAATATATGTTTATTGTCATCAATTTCTCATTTATGTGTGATGGCATGTTCCAATAGCTTTTTATCTATTACTCCGTTTAACAAATATTTTTTGCACTCTATTGCGTTGAAGTATTTTTACTAGTACGAATTGTGTTTTGTTTATTTTGATTCCAGAATTGTTCTATCAATTTCATCTGTTTTTAATTACATATCAAAATCATATGGACCACGATTGTTAACGCGATACAATAAAATATTGCTGTCCCTTCTATAACACAGTAGTACTAACATGAACGAAATTAATTATGATTTATGAAGTGTCATGGCATAGCTGTGGTTCTCATATTTTCTAATTTAAATTAAACGTATATCTGCTAAAACTTCCACAAGAATTTACCGCAGTACATTTAAATTAAGTATTTCAATTCTACACAATCCAAATGTGCAAAAAATAATTAAAGAAATACCATATCAGCAATTATTTTGCACCATAATTGTAAAAATCGGGAACACGAAAATTCTGCTGCAGTCACAAGAGAGCCTTACTACGATCACAGTGTCAAAAATAATTTCGAACTACCAGCGAACCATAAGTTACTCAAAAATGTTCGACGTAAAACAATAACAAGCAAACCGGCGCGTTCAGCTGTGAAACGCCTGTTCCCCGGCGCGTTAAGGTTAATTATGCAACGGCACGATGCACGACAGAGTTAAACAACCAGCAACAAGTCTCGTTTATGTTCCTGCGGAACGGACAATAAAATCGGCGAATTTCGATATCCGCGACGGTTCCACGCGTCTCCGTGGGCGCTGTCGCCGCAGCCGCCGGTCTGTTTGCAGACAGATATATTTTCATTTGGCAGTTATTGGCACGAGGGTTGGCCCTGCTGTGTACATACGTGCAGCAGTACGTCATGCTGCCGCAGAAACTCTCCGTCTTTCTGTGCAAACAACGACTTAGGTGCGCGGTACGAGCCAACCTTTCGTCTTTGCTGGCCCCTTCATTTGATCTGGATACCGGAGTCCATTAATGGGAGCCTCGAATTTCACGTTCCCTTCGCTGCCTTCGACCTAGCTTCACTCGCGGAACACGCATTATCTGCTTTCGCCTGTTTTCCACGGTTTCCGGTATCCGATCGAAAATCTGTGTCAAAGGTCACTGGCAAGGAAAAACCGAATGCCTGCGTCCGATGCTTAACCCGCAAACTGTTAACGTTTTTGGGGTGCCCTCAAACTGGAAAGGCGGGTCTTTCATTTCTGATGCAGTTTTCAGTGAGTTCTTTAAAAAAAATCTGAAAAAATACATACAGCAGCTTCGAACTAAATTGAGATTATGACATTGGTTTTGACAAATACTCTGTTGACATGTTTTTATATTGTAAATAGTATGAAACGAATGAGTTTTACAAACTGTTTGGATGACCCCCTTTACAGTTTAAGGATCAAGATTCCGACAGTGGGGTTCGGGTTTATCTGGATCTGAAGTGTCAAAGTCGTCGTTTAATTCCTCAATTTCTGGCGACTAAATTAAACCCACTAAATTAAACCAGTTAAAGATACCTGCTACCTTGGAAATACCAGAAAGTCCAACGTGTCTACAAGAGCTATCTCCAACAATATGTTTTCAAAGTGTTTCCAGTCAACAAACTGGACCTACTCAAATTCTTACGCATTTTTGCACCTATTTCTTTGAGATCAACGTGGATCTTTTTATTGGACCTAGCATCATACAAGTAAAGAGAACTGGCTACTTGAAAATTGTCATTAGATCTCCAAAGGGTAGTTTCATCTCCTTAACACGAGTATGGATAATTAAACAATGTACGTGTCAAATATTTTCATAAGTTCTACCACTTTGTGAAGTTTCATAAGAAGTGATGTGTCACTCTTATAAAATTATGCAACTGGAATATGTTTACTGAAGAAAATCATGTGTGTCTTAAAAGGCAACGACATAGTGAGGAAGCTATCTTAACAGGATCATTATCAGAGCTTCTTTTGTCAGTTCGCAAAGTTAAATAATAATTCTAACAAAAATGTCCACCATATTCCATTAAGGACCGAAAATGATTGATTCTTGCTGAAAGTCTGTCTGTTCAAACCTCTGATTATGGTCCCAGTGAGTTCAACATTTCACTATATTTTTCTGATCCAGATGTTTGAGTGCCAATGATACTAAAGGAATCTAGCTGAACCCCACATCTCAAGAACAGAAAGAATTCACCTACTACAACTGACGACATCCTAACCCAAGAGGTGAATACATCAATATTGACAAGAAACTTTCCACGGAAAATTATTGAACAAGGAATCGATGGATTTTCATGAAAACTTCAATTGTTTATAAACAAGTTAGAAGTATAAATACATTCTCGAAGATTCGTCAAACGTCATTGAAGTAGCTAGTGAAGCGACGTCTATATTTATAAAAGTATATCAACGAACTCAAGGCAAACATTGAACTGATTATGAAATACGCACAAATTCCTCTCTCCCGTAGCGTGAAAACTTTCACGTCTCTCTTCAACAACTACAACACTACGAACAGTGTACACGATATACAAGCGCGTAACAAACCAAAACATCTCATATCCAACACAGCTAAAAAACAAAACAAACTCCAAAACCAGACTCGTTCTTCTTTGTCAGGCCTTCTTTATCCTTCCCATCAAAAAAATATTCCCGACACCCTCCTTAGAGCTGGCTCTACGCCTCGAAGAGTCCGTCCGCAGACTACCCTATACTGTACTAATCCCCAGGGGATTAGTTAGAAGCATAGTCGACCTAGATGCAACTCCTGTTCACCGAGTACAGTACTACTTTGTTCGAAAAGTTCATAGAATCACCAAAAATTCAACATTCATCAACAAAATTCGGTATTTCAATTCTCATCCAACTCAATAATATCGCCTTCAAAGCAGCCTCCGTATGAATGTATACACTTTCTCCAGCGGTGTTTCCATTGCTAAAAAGCCATTTTATTGCACCAACGTCATCCATATGCCTTCCCGACATGACATGTCACAAGGGGCTAAGTAGGACGAACATGGAGAAAGAATTCGTGGAGGAGACATTCACTTTCTTCCTTCTCAAAACCTTTTCATCCATTTATCAATGGTTCCTGGCTTCATAGCACTTTCTCCAGTTCTCCGAAAAATTTTGCATGGAAACATTGTCCTCTAAAAAGATCACCAGAGATCTCCAACACGCATGAGGACCAACACCAACATCGGCATACTAAACACGTCGCCACAAGCGAACGGCTGGTCTCAGGATCGCGAGACGGTCTGTCTACAGACAAGACTACAACCAACCCATTCGTATCATCGTTACCGAGAAGACGACAGCAAAAGGATCTACAAACTTTTTGAACAGATTAGTACACTTGTTCCAGCCACTGCGAACCATGATCGACCGGGGGTAGCTAAACGGGGTCCCACCAGCGTGCGACGGCAACGATGAAGTCAACGAGAGGAACACACTTGCTCACAAATATGCGAACGTACCGGCGAACAGCATGGATAGATTGGTGAACGCCGTGGTCCGTGGCAGTTCCGCGGCGGTGGTCCCGCTGCTCTTGAGGTCGAGCATCGCGCGAAATGTTCCCGCGTGCCAGCGGCCGCTGGTTAGCCGGCAGCCTACACGGGGTAGTATCCCCTGACCAGCCCGGTCGCTGTGTGTCTCACTGTGAACGAGCTCCGTATCGTAGTTAGTCCGGCGGACGACGGGAACGACCAGGTCATATCAGCCTGCGGGGTTTGTAAGCCCTCTTATGATCGCGAACAGAACGGAACGTTGTTGTCGGCGGATCCTTGGACGATGATCTCGGCACGGTGGATCGCGTTCGATAGGTTTTTTGATCGACGATAATACGTGGCCGGTGCCTCGATAGGGCAGCCGATCATCTTGCCGACCCGCTCTGAGTGACACTGCCAGTCCGCCACCGTGGATTCTCTCCCCCGGGGGTTGTCACCGGAACCACCGACACCCCTGCGACCGCCCTCTATGCACCCAATCCCCGGCGCCCATGCTCGCTCGAGCAAGCTGGCCAGGGGGTTGGTTCACGATCCCAGCCAGGCCATAGGCGGAGCCTATCGTCAACCGGCTTTACCACCCCCGAATGGAAGGGGCGGATAAACGCCTGCGCTCTCACCGGGTCAAGGAGAACCACCAGACGCGCTACGGAGTCGATGAGACCGAGAGAGGCCCTCCAGGGATGGATACCCTACACGCGACAACGGCAGGTTGCTAGGTGGCTGGCCACCGACCTACCGGACCTACTGCACTTACCGACCGGCGTTGTCGACGACGTAGTTTGCCCCGGTAACGACGTGCCACCGGTTCCCTTCCGGAACAAACCCTCTGTGGTAACGGCGCCCATTTAGAGAGAATGGTCAGGGAATTTCGGCTGTAACGGGCCAAGGTGTTTCCATTATTCTTCGGGACTGGCCGACTCCCAAGCGCAACCTTGCTTATCTTTCTTTTTTCCTCGGGAATCAACGGGCCTCCGCAGCTGACGGCTCGAGAGTTTGATTATTTCAGGAACGTTTTCGTTTCGTAGCACTCTTGCTCTTACCAGCTCGAACAGTCTGCCCAGAAAATTCGAAGTGTTGCCATTATTCTACAAAGGGGAGTTAGTCTTATGTTTTTTTTTGTTCAACGTTGCTTGCATTTCTGCTTTTGGAATGTCGAGGGTTAATTTATCACAAGATCGGTTGCTTGTGGAAATCTTTTGTTTCGTGGTACTTTTCTTCAGGGTATAGGTTCTTACCATTTTTTAGATTGTAGTTAAAACGTTGTTTAACTTTTCATTGCTATAGCTATAGATTTTGCCAATTTCTCGGTACATCTCTGTTTGGTCTGTTTTAGGATTGATGATCAAGGTACTGTAGTCATTTTCGGAGGGCCTTCATTTTATAATTTTCAGTTAGGTTGGGGAATTTTTGGTGTAATAGATCTAGGTGTTACTATTGTGCTTCAGGTTTGCTGGTCGCCTAGGTGAAACGTTTCTTACGTGTAGACTGGGGACTTTATGCATTTTTAAAGTACAATACAAGGAAACAGGTACAGTTACGATCATCGGTGGAATATTCTATTAAACTTATTCCTCACCCTGGTTTTAATGGCATGATCCATGTTGGAATTTGTATAAAGTGTTTCTCGTCTTTTGCTAATCTCCTAGTTTCCTTCCCTTCTGTTTTTAATGAAATAGTTTCGAGGTTAATCGACAAAGAATGTAGTTGGTTCTGTAAAATTTTCATTAGGTGACAATGCTTAAAAACGAATGGTGAGTGGAATTTTGAATACACTGAATCACAGGGTCTCTATTTTCCCAAGCCATTTCCCAATTTCAAATTCTTGTTTCTTAGAAGTAATCATTAAATAATTGGAAAAGAGGTTTGCATTTTGTGGCTGAAATTAGCCTTACTTCCTGCCCAAAGCTTCTAATTGCATGGGCTTTCGTATATACCTATATCCTACACAAAGTTAATATTTTCGTATCTCAGTGTCATCTTCAATTATTACAGAACGTGTCTATTTTTTTTGTGATCGAAATTAGCCACACTAAACAAATCAGTCTGCTGCTAAATAACCAATTAATTAGACTGCAGATTTTATGACGAAAATGTGAAGTGCAAAACTGTGATGACAGTAAAAGAATTTTTTGAACATTGTTACATTATTTCCGACTTATTCAAACAATGAAAAAATACGTTTTTGTCGAATGTTTGCTTCTGACAGCTGCCTCAAGAAATTTTCAATTTAGAAGATCCACAGTCTAAAAGTTCTCGCATAATTCGACGTCATCTTCCGCGTATAAAATTCTACAAAAACAAACACGCGTCGTATGAAGCGTCCTTCTTTAACACAAAACGATGACTGTACCAACAGAAACTCTGCAACGTTCTACGTCCCTGGTGGAGATCTCCGGTTCGGAAAAATGCAAAAACACGACGCACTCGTGAACACGGTATCATAAAGCATTCGCTGCAACCTGGTTAAAGCCTGCGTTACAACAGTGTCGTAAACTTTCTTCGCCGGGATTGCGATCGCGGCGAATAATCAATTAATTAAGACAGCCTGATGTTTTCGCGGGATGAAGCAGATTTTATTGGAAATAAACCGGCCGGCCGTTGCACACCGTTGAAAGAGGGGGGCAGGAGATAGGAGGGGGTGGGAAGAGAGGTGGAGAGAGAGAGGCAGACACGGCCCCGAGTAATTGCAACGAAATGCAAATAGCGTTAATAACCGGGTCATCGCGTAATTCTCCGTAACGCGAACACGCGGTCGTTGCGCGGCCGTATAATTATTATAATTTGCGCGGGCGAAAATACCGGGGGCCATTAAATGATATTCATTGACAGGGAGAATCTGGAGCCGTTGATCGGTGGCCAATGCGGCAAATTAAAACGTAATTCCGCGCGTCGGTTAAATATCACCGGTACCTCGCCTTCCCCAATATTGCGATCGGTAATTACGATCGTTTCGGCTCTCTGTGTTTTTTATCGCAAACCGCGCGCGCGCGCGCGTTTCCGCGACTTTGCCTTCGGCGATATATTCGTTAACGATACCACTCGGTTCGATGAATTGTTTAAATTTGTTCTTTGCCGCCCAGAAGGAAATGGCAGATTGATAATGGACGTTTTGGCGCGCTGATTCGCGAGCGTGGCTTGTTAGTCGCGTTAGCGTTATTCATGATATCAGCGCATTAAAAACAGAGATTGAACAGATGTCGCATTTTTGGAATTTCTATCACACAGATTGTTATACTTAAATGTCTATTTTTATAGATTGTTTTTACTAGATTGTTTTAGACCAGGATCTTCTCAAAAATTCTGTAAAGTTTAATGAGGTACTACCAACAGTTAGGAGCAAAACTGATCACATACACACTTTAAATCAGAATAACTTTTTTATGAATGGAAAAGGACTTCAATTTCTATGTAAGGCTAGAGGAATTAGTTTAGTAAATGACGTCTAAAAGATATGTTGAAACAATGCATTTGGTCGGAATTATGAAAAACAATAGTAAAAATTGATTTTCACAACTTTTTTTGCTGGGTCAATAACGAAAATTTAAAAGATGTGTTTGGTCAACTCGTATAAATTATATACGTTCTGGAAATTTCATTGAAATTGGTTATTTGGTTTACGAGTTATAAACGATCAAATGTGGTAAAAATTGTAATTTTTCAAAATTTTTGGCCTTTTTACCAGTTTTTATCGTTTATAACTCGTAAACCAATTAACCAATTTCAATGAAATTTTCGGAGCGTACATAATTCATAAAAGCTAACCAAACACATCTTTTAAATTTTCGTTATTGGCCCAGCTAAAAAAGTCGTAAAAATCAATTTTTACTATTGTCTTTCACAATTCCGACCAAATGCATTTTTTCAACATATTTATTAGACGTCATTTACTAAACTAATTCATCTAGCCTTACAGAGAAATTGAAGTCGTTTTGTCCATTCATAAAAAAGTTATTCTGATTTAAAGTGTGGGTAATCAGTTTTGCTCCTAACTGTACAGTATAGAGTTACAAAACGTAAACGTTCAAACGAACTACAGCATAAAATTCGTGGTTGCTTTACTTTGCAGATGCTTAAACATCTGCAACCTAATATGTAGTCAGGTTCTTATAATTTTTTTGAAGATTTACTTAAATCGTTACACCAGATTATCGGTAAAGAGAAAATCCCGCAAACTCGTGCTTCGCTGGTTAACAGGTTACAGCTGGATTAAAATAGCGATTAGGAGAATAGGACGATAAAGTTGGAAGCAAGTGCGGCGTATAGTGGCCGCATCGATAGCTCTCGTTTGCCGCTTATGTTCGTGATTCACGCCACCAGGATATCCCGTACAGCCGGAGGAGCCGGGCAAAGAATATCAGTCGTGACCGTGCTGGTTACGTCAATCTAACTCGTTCGATGTGTTTCTCCTCTTCTATTACATTGTTCTCGTTCGACCTGCCTTCCGATAACACGAGAGACCACGTGAAAAATCAGGCACATTGTCGTTGGTGCAATCTTTCATTATTTAAATAACTTCGTACCCGTATTTTCCATTTCATTCCGAGTTCATGTAGCAGTGTAATAGTATAATAAACAACATTATCCATTTGAGAATCATAGAATGAAGAAATATCAGCAGCCTAATATTCTAACCACATTGAGCATCTGTATTCAATACGGAACTTGGAAAATTCTTTTTAAGAAATAGAAAGAAAAAAGTAGAAATTTATTGACTAAATAGCAGTCTAATAACGGACTTAACTCAGGTCAATAATGTGGGTAACAAATTTGAATTTCTGCCCTTTCGACATTTATTTTTTCCCATTAATGATTTAAACATTTGACGTTCTAATTATTATATTAAAATAAGAACTTCAATACGTGTTCTAAGATCTGTTTTAGTTGTTTTGCAAGTCAAGAACAGTAGAAAAATTAGTCGTGAACATAAGGGTTGATTTGACTTTTACAATTCTTTGAATATTCTCATTTGAAAATAGCAAACTACAATAATTATATGTGGATCTTCATTTAAGGCATGAAAATATGCGTCGAGATCATGTAACACAATCATTGTCGTAGAAAATTTTTGTACTGACACTCTTGACTCAGAAATAATCGTCCTGCGATCGACGAACGTCGAACGAAGAAAGTGGCTATCGCATACGCACACATCGACCATCGCAGCCATTAAAAGGTTTATGACTGTGATTCACACTATCGGGACACCGACAGTGGAATCATGATAAAATATTTTCTAGGCGAAAGGTTTGAACCTGGATACCATCCTTGGAAAATGATGGTGCTGCGCTCGTATCAACGACATTCATCACGTCAGAATTTTCAATCTAAACTTCCACGGTTTACGCTCAATGCTGTGATAACTGTTATCGCCTCGAGCAAACTACCGTCGTGGAAACTTTCGAAATCTCGAATCTTTTGATCTACCGAACTTCTTTTCTTGGCTGATCTGCGAGAATCTGTGCGATGAAAATGCTGACCAACTTTTCGATAACGGAGAATTGGGTTAAAACAAGTCTGGATTAAATATGTCGTATGTGGGAAAATAGAATTGTTAATAATGATCAAAGTTTATGACGTAGATCGAATCATGATAGAATTGAACCTGATTTGTTAATGAAGTAAATTTTCTTGATATTCCTGTATAATTGTTTTGATCATTAGAAATTATTTGAAATAGTGGTTAGGTGTTTAGTAAATTTGTATAACGTGTTCAAGGAGTCTCAAGTGTTTCAGTCAAACATTGTATAAGTTGTTTCAGGACTTTAAGCTGTTTCATTCGACCACTGTATGTATAACGTTTTTTAGGCAAATATTTTGTATAAGGTGTTTAAGGAGCTTCAGGTGTCTTAGTCAAACATTGTATAAGGTGTTTCATTCGAAAACCGCACAAGATGTTCGAGGTGTTTCAGTCAGACATTTTAGAAAGTGTTTAAGGAGTGAAGGGAGTAGACTGCGGATTTTATGCATTTATGACAAAAATGAGTACGTACGATTTAAAACAGTGGACGTGTTAAAATTAATTAGGACATCAATGTATTATTAGGTTGATAACTAAGTTCGCGATCTCCACATTTTCTCAAACAAAGTAATTTATATATACTTTTTAAGCACAAGTATTTTACATTAAATTAATCGCAAAATTCAGAGCTTTGCAATGATATACAGTTCAAAAGTAGTGGTCACTGAATGAGGTTGTAATGATACAATAAAAGAATTACGAAACAAAAGGTAGTGAATTTAGTTGCCAATTTAATAGGATAATTAAAAGAATACAATTTTTATTTGGCTCCTGTGTCCTGCAATCAATACAAAAAATTTTTATTTTGCATAAAGATCCGCAGTCTAGTAAGGAGTTTTAATCAAACACTGTACAAGGTATCTTCCCCATTCGAGCAATATAAGGGGTTATCCAAAATAGACTGTAGGAAGTTTTTTTAAAATAAAGAACATAATATTTTTTATTTTATAGGTATTTCTATTTAATTATCAAGTGTCATCTATGACAATTACGTGTGAAAGACGATATCTATCAAATGACCACCACGACCACGTTTACAGACATCAACGACGAGGAATTGAAGTTCATGGGTCATTAGCAACACTTTTAGGAACAGCAACAATGTTTTCATTCGAACGAGCTGTTTTTAGTCTGCCATACATTGGTTTATCATGAACAGTTCCAGTTTCATCAGATTTTTTAACCAAATTTCGAATTGTTTGCTCTGATGGACGATTATCATGAGGGGTATTTTTTATTGAACACTGATTTGCAAAATAAATTTTAATAACTTTAACACGCTCTTCAATCGTATACGACTCCATTGTTAAAATTGTCTATCATTGTAGGTTAGAAATACAAGAAAGTGACAAGAAACAAACATGGCGTTTCACAGATATTCTCATTCAACATCCTAAAGGTACTTTTGGATAACCCTCTACATAAGAAGTTTCATTCACCGTGTGAACTGGTGCTCTCAAGAAGCACCTCCCAACACCTCAGACCTAGTCCATCATCGAATAAAAAGCGGATCGACCCTGTTAACACATAGACACAAGCAAAGGCTGCAAAGTGGCCAGCTAACCCACTCGCTTAGCCCCCCACGAACCATTTAGACCCCTATTCATGGGACCCTAGGACACCCGGAACCCGGCTAGGTAAGACTGCCGTGTCGCGTCAAGTTGGCACGGTGTTGGTCCGGACGTGGTCTTACGGCTCGGCTCGGGTACACACGCGCCGCCATGATTTGGCAGGTCACCGCGGGCATCCTTTCCTATGTGGAACCCCCATAGGAAGACACGCGCTCGCCACGTGTCCGCGTACGGCCGCCGGCGCATTTAACGCGCGATCGCTCTCGAGTGTCCGCGTGCAGGCTGAGGGGGTTAAAGTGCACTCAGAGGGGGGTAGCGCACCCCGTTGGACCCCCCTACAACCCCCTCCGCCGCGTTCACGCTATTCACGGTTTCGTTTTGCTTTCGCACACGTCGCTTTCGTACCTTCGTCGCGGTCCACGACGCCGGACGTGGACGCGGATGCGCGGATCCTTCGGCTGCGAGTCGATTTCAGGGCTCGTGGGGTCCGGGATTTATTACTGCGACGACGGGAGGACAGGGGGAGTTTATGGCGAAGCGGAGGGTAGCTGGGATCATAGGTATTGTCGTTTGCTGGACGATAATCTGAACCGGAGTCGCGAGAATGCCGTTTGATTGCGTATTTGCGGTGAAAAGGAAGCCTTCAAGTTTGTAAAATATTGTAGAGAGTCATTGACTATTATACAGGGCGTTTAGGTACAGGTGGGAGAAAATTTAAGGGGTGGTTCATTTTATCAAGTGAGCTTCACAAAATGAAAATTTACCCACTTTCTGCATCTTCATACTATTAGGTTGTCCCGAAAGTTTCTTTCGGAATGTGTTCCTTTAATATTGTTAAATAAATATTAGGTTGTCCCAAAAGTTGGTTTTCGATTCATGCACATAATGCAAATTCATGTTAGGCAGTACTAAAACATTAACATAAAGTTTATCGCACTGTTTGTATTTATTTAGCAACATTAAAGGAACACATTTCGAAAGAAACTTTTGGGATAACCTAACATAAAATATCTAATTCATTTCTGTAAGGCCTTTTTTTAAGAACATGACATTCTTTATTAATATACAACTTTATCGGTTCAAATTGACTAGCAATTAATGACTGTAAAAAGCAACTCATAATAAGATTGACTATTGTGCTTGACAATTAAAAGGACTAAATAGATACATTATTATGTGTGTACTGTAGTTGGAAAGATAGATATGCACGTTTTTTGCAGTAACTTTCGTTTGTAATGGTGTACAATTTCTGTATGGCAAACCGGAGTATGATTACGTTTTTTTATCCGCTATACGTTTCATTTTGGAATATGCCGCCTGATTGCAGAGGTCCTTTGTTATTGAGATCGTGGCGTGCTTGAGCTAGAGAGGAAGGGTGGCGTGCCCGACCTGTATTGACCAGCCCAGTATGTATCATACATCGTCATAGAGAATTTGAATAATGAATATATTAGCACGTTTCTGGCTGTTACACGATTTTTGCCCGAGAATTTATCGTCACAGTGTCAACAACGACGAAAATTGTTTCGTTGGAACAGTCAACCCTGCCAGTCAACTTCTAAATTGTTCATCTAGAAACACTGGCCTATCAATCACAAAATTTTTCTTAAAATCAATCTAGAAACAATTCTCTTAAATAGACGAACTAGGAGTGACTAAACAAAATGGCTAAAACGATTTATCTGTGAATACACATAAGACTGATATTCAAATTTTCAATTAGATAAACGAAAGTATAAAAAATTGCCAAGACTGAATGAAAATAATGTTTTAGTTTATCCATATAAAGTGCTTGTACTCTAAATTAAATTCACAAATTATAATATTTCGTCCTCCACACTATCCACAATGTTAGATTTCGTTGCTCTCCTAACAAACATTGTACAGAAAACAATACGAAGTACAACGATATCACGATTGCAGCACGGCACAAAGGAACACAATAAAACCGATTATCCTCCTAATCAACCCCAAATAACCCACTTCCCGAGAAATCCCGAGCACCCCGCCACTTCAACGACCAAAATTTTGCCATACCGTCGGCCACGAAATAGCTCCCATACCTCGACAATAAACCCTGTTACACGTTCAACAATCCGGGAAAAGACCAAGCCAAGTCTTTTTCTCCCTCTTCTCCATCCAGGAGCCCGATTACCCCAATAGCGAGCGTACCGACTACACGAGTGCCATCGTGAGCGCAATCATCGAGACTCTTCGGGGTCACTTCGAGGAGCCAGCGACAGGGTTGATGGTAGCGAACAGTGGTACGCATACAGGAATCCTTGGTGCATAATCTTCAGGCACAGTGATATATTTTTTCATTGTAGAAAATTAGTCTCTTGCTAGGCCACAGTCGGCGTACGTAAAGTGGGTCAGTTAGATTATTAACTCACTTGCAGTCTTTGGGTCAATTTAATTAACAAGTTTATGTTACTATAGTTTGGAAGAGATACGCTGACACCATATTTAGAATTAGTTATGAAAGTGTAAAACAACAATTAATATTACCATATTCGCACCTGGCAAAGTTACGTCATTCTAAAGAAACTACTTCAACTTTTAATTATAATTCGGGCAATTATACTCAACAAGTAACACTGCCCAACTGATACTCACTGATTTGAATGAAATTTAACGTACTTATTAAACGCCGTTTGTGCCTGCAGTGGGATTTCCCGTGCATTCTTTTGAGAGCGTATGCCTAGCGACACCAGGATGTCCAAGTAATGTATCTGGTTGTCCAAGTCCTAGGATGTCAAAGTTCCAGGATATCAAAATGCCAGGATGTACAAGTGACAGGATGCTAACAATCCTCGAAACTCCTCCAGAGTCACTTGGCCGTGCTCCAAGCTGATAATGAGTTCGTTATTGGCTACGGTCCGTCTAGCCGGAACCCAAAAGTGGATCCTAATCATCGATGTACCCCGGTCCCAGTCATCGAAACTCCTCGAAGGTCAGTGGTAGCCCCGGTCCGGGCTCGTTGGTGTCTGCGGTGGGATTTCCCGAGCATTATCTTGAGATAGCGCGGCTCGGGTATTACCGCGGCTGCTTGGTCGGCGGCTGGAGCCCTCGGTATCGGGGCTGGGGCGGCGAGAGTATCATTGTACAGCATGAAACATGACAGGGCCGGCTATTGTACGGGAGACGCATAGCTACGAGGCGGCGAACGGAACGTTGCTCGGGGGTTGAGGGGGGTGAGAGTGCCAGTTACTACCCCCCTTCCCCACCCCCGGCTTTGCTTCCGTCCGCCGGTGACTGCCTCGAAACGCGCGGCACCCTCCATTCGAAGTTCTTCTGGGCCCCGTAACACGATAAGAAGCGTGTCACGTTCGTTACGTTCCGCGGGGGGTGGTTTGCTCGATGCTACTAGGCGGGGGGTTGAAGGAGCCTAAGCGCTCGATGATAGATACCCGCCGCCAGATAATTCTTCGCATTCAATTTGTACAATATGCTGAATCCGATGCCTGATACGCCGCACGCCCCGAGTGAAAACCGAATCGGATCGCGCGGCCCAGAACCTAGATAAGGGTCGCGGAAATAGGTTTCGTTTCGATGCCTCGGGGGGTACCTGTTCGTTCTTTCCTACAGAGCCTTTCTCTCTCTCTCTCTCTCTCTCTGTCTCTCTTCGCACGTCGACTTTCGTGAACCGGGGAATGCAACGGATCAGGAGATGATTGCGTGAGGTGATGAGACGATTAACCTCTTGTTGTTGGTGTCACCGGGGGCTTTGGTTCCAAGAAGGTGCTAACTTGGTCATTGTGGTTGTTGCAGCACCGTGGAGCCATTTTCAATTACAGATGTTCCTAGTTTATCGAGACGTGTCTTCAACACTTGACAGATCCGCGCTTGTTTTTACTGGCACTGAAGATAAGGGAAAATGTGCAAGGTAGATGATTGATCCTTGACGAACTGATCACGATGATACAAACGAATGATTTCTTTTTCACGTAAAATACATATATACAGTTTTTGCGACTTCTTGATTATAAAAGTGAACGTTCAAACTAGTTCAGCAATCTACGATACCGTGATCTTGAATTATAGAATCCCTGTTTGCGAAAAAATGTTTGCAGAAATAGAGGAGAAGTGTTGTTCGATGCCGATTCGAACGGACAGTGGGATTATTGAATTTTTTGGGTAATTTATTTTGTATGGACATTGAAATGTCCCCCGACGTTACGTCACCGGGGAAATTGGTTACTGTCGGGGCACGCGTTCGGATTTATGAAACCTTTTCTCGAGTATCTTTGCATAGCATTTTAAAGTCCCGAGCATCTGTAAGCACGTCCCGGTGGCATGTTTACTGACCTGCACCCGGCACTGGCACAAAGCCGAACGTTTACGTTTACAGAAACCCCTGTTCCGATTGAACCCTGTGCAGCTCGAACGAGATAATGACGGTAACCAATACACCCTACTCATCTGAGATTCAAGAAGGTACTGCCAGACAGTTCTTTCTCGTTTACCAGCCGTGAACGATCGAAATTCCTTCGTTCTGGACCACGATCAACTTAACAGCAATTAAACTGCTTTTTATTTCAAATTTTAAAAGGATTTTAATTATTGTGATTTAATGTGTTCAATTTTAAATTGTCAATGCCGTCTCACAGCCAGAAAGTGCGCAGAAGAGTACAAAATAATTTACACATCTAGTTTGTGCATATGTATGATTGATAGAGAGCGGCAGTGAGCACCATAAATCTGTAGCAACTATGTATAATTTTTGTTTCACGGCTTAATTACTCCATCCACTATTTTTACACATTTTTTATTCAAGATGAACTCAACAAACAAATGATTAATAACATTTAAGTTAAATTAGTGAGACTTTAACTTTGATAAAAGAAGAAACGCGCGCGCGCGTGCTTCGGAGATATTTATTAAAATTTTGTATCACCCGCTTGTTTGTGTAAGTTAAATCGACCGAACTCTCATTGCAGATATCTATAAATGAATAACAACAGCCCCAATGTATTATAATTAATTAAGACAGATGATCGTACCCTTTGGTCCTAGACTGCGGTTTCTATGCATTAAAAAAATTTATAAATATTGTTCTATTATTTCCAACTCCGTAAATTAATTAGAAAAAGAAATAAATGTCTATGTGGCTTCAGTGTCTTGAAGTGAATGCAGACAATTTTTATTTTGCATAAAACTACGCTGTCAAGTTATTACGGACGTGATTTCACTGCACAAACAGATGGAAAGAATCGAGAACCATGACTCAGAGTTGCCAGTTGTGTAGACCACCGAAAAAAGGAATAAACATCGCGGGAAGGGTTTAATCGTGATTTCTTATTCGAATGAGATCTCGTCCGTCACTGGATCGGCTTCGCCGGAAGTTCCGTAAGAGCTGGGACACGGCGACGGTACCGAAACCCCATTAATTACGTCACGGAAGAACGCAGACGTTGGCTCAAACAAAGGCGAACCCGGCCGAACCCCCGGACACGGTTGCTCGCAGCCCCCGAAGTCACCAATGCGAGTTCTCGTCTCGTTCGTGCACGCTTCATATATCCAGCCTAATTACGCCCGGGGATTTGCATATCTCCAGTCGCGCTGGACCGAACAACTTCGAGCTTTTGTTCCTGCCAACAGGACATCCGGTTCCATCCGGTCGGTTGTTGCCCTCGGAAGCGGCCGCTAACAGATTATTCCGATAGAATCGGCGCGCGCGTCGCCAAAACTCGACTTTCTTTCCCGCGAAACTGGAACCCGACGCGAAATAAAAACGCGCGGAACAAGGACGAAAACAGAGAAGGGGCCGGGAGACACAAAGAGGCAAGATATTCTCGACAGACCTCCGCTCCGTGGCCCCGGTAAATGGACGGCAAGAAACGAAAATACGGGGAACGACGACGACGAGCGCGAGGAACGTTCAATGAGGCGGGGATAAATGAATAATGGGGACGGAAACGCGAGTGCTTTCGCGCGCGCATTGTTTCCCAGCGAAGAAGGTTGCTCAGACCGGCGAGAAACTGAGACAATCCGAGATTTTTGCGCGTTCCGTGCCCGTATCTGGGACGCGGGAACGGCCTCGGGAAATTCGAAACGGCGAGCCCTGTTAACCTTTCGACGCCAACCTGAAACACGCGATGCTACCATCTTGAAACACGCGCGGTGCAATCTCCGTTATCCGAATTAAAGAGGAACGCCATTATTTCGATGGCGTCATTTTTCCACCTACTAGAATGTATGATCCGTTTTTTATATATCCATAGGACCTGCATCCGTTTTGCTATTGAGTGAGCGCTTCTTTTCGTATTATTATTTATTGATACCATCCAACTGTTTGTACCACGATTTCAGAAACATCCTTTATAGATTGTTTTAAATAAAACTGTTCCTTTGTGGTAGAGTTGCGCAGAATTACAATTGAATTGCTCCAGGAATTATAATTACAAATTTATAATTCAGATCTTCATTCAATTAAATTACAATGTAATTCATAATTGCAATAGAGTACAATTATAAAATGCATTGTAATTGAATTACATTGTAACTCAGTTATATTGTAATTTATAATTCAGATCTTCATTCAATTAAATTACAATGTGATTCGTAATTGCAATGGAGTACAATTATAAAATACTTTGTAATCAAAATTACATAATTACGCGAACTACGATGTAATTAAATTAAAATTAAAAATTAAAGAATGATAAAGTAATAGGTAAAAAGAGGTTGAAAAATCCATGTGTAGGTTTCAAACAGAAGGAATTTATTATTTATAAATTTATAATATCTGAACAGAAATAACTTCTGCGTTACACATATTGTTCGGCCTGTTCATTAATCTCCATTATATAAGGATATTGTCACCTTGTTTTCGACTGCTTGAGACGGTTAATAGAAAAAATGCATTTTCATATTAATCTGGTTTCTTATAATTGATTTGGCCATGTTTCATTTCACATAAATATCTGCAGTCTCCTCGTTCTCTAGTCCCAATTCTCGTTCTTTCGTAAGTACATAAACGACCACGAGAACCATCCGTGATGATCCCAGCGCAATAAACACTCGAATACCGAAACCCAAAGACGAGGAGAGCATCTTCAATCTAGTCTTCCCCGCGGCGTCTCCCGTCCAATGCCGCGAATCCGTTTCAATCCCGCAATTACTCGGTTACCCAGCGCAGCTTCCACCTGCTCCCTTCTGGCTGGTGGAATCGCGGGATCATTTGTTTACTCGTCGGAAAAATAATGGTGGCGGTGGCGTCGCGTGTCGGAGGGAGCTCGGAGGGACCAGGACGAGGACTAGGACGACGGTGGGCCCCCTTCCTCGGCATCTATCCCTCCCCCTCTGGAGAGGAGGTTTCGCGCACCGACGCGTCGGTGGCATCAGCCTGGGCCAGGGACCGGAAGCACCGCGGAGGAGACGCAGAGGAGACGCGGAGGAGCGCAAGACGGAGGGCCGGAGGAATGTTCTCGCAGAGGAATAGCGACCGAGAACGCTGGAGACAGAAACGAGCAGAGAAATGACAGTGGTGCTAGGCGGAGAATGAGGGGTGAAGGGGGGTGGCGAGCTGGAGGACGAGGATGAGGACGAGGGTGGAAAGGATGGTGGAGGGTGGGAAGGGGGGGGGGGGTGAAAAGACGATAGGAGAGCGGAGAACCGAGAGAGCAGAGGCATCCGCGCGCTCATTTCCGTTTCGGAGCCGTCGAGGGGGACGAGAAGGGGGCGCTAACTCGCGAGATATTAATTCCGTGTTAGCGCTAGGAGGGTTGCACGGGCGAAAACTACGTGCCGACGGGGGTGGCCAGCCCTCCAGCATCTCTCATCCTCCTACGCCACCCTCGTTGCCACCACCATTCGCCGCTACCCCTCCCCCCTGGAGATCCCCGCGTCCAACGTTCAACCCCCTACAACGTCGCATCAGCCTCGAGTCTGCCACCCCTGTGCACGATTCCGGCGCAACTCTCTCGCCCCCCTTCTCTCCTCTACCCGCGCAAACCCCCCCGTAAAGGCCCTCGCCACGGTGGAAGAGCCCCGACGGGAGGCGTTACAAATCAGAGATTAGCCATAGTTAACTCGACTTGCGCAGTCAAACAGTTAATCAATAAACGATTATTTACATCGTGTGCCCACGGCCCGCACGCCACTACACCGAACACGACCATGCCGGCGGATTTTGTTTCTCGCGAGGAATAACGAATGCGTGCCCGATAACGCCGCGACTAAGCGCACGCTCTTGATGAATGCTCGCGCGGGGGTGGCGGGTGGCCAGCGGGGGGTGAGTTGTAAGAATGATCGATTCGATTAGCCAGCTGCTGGTCGCGATACACGATTGATACCCCTGGTTGAGGGATCCGAATTACCCGCGGAATTTTCGGGTATTTTGTGATTAATTGCTTGCCCGATTTGTGGTCGGCGCCTCTTCGCGCTAATTAGATTGCTGTACCTGTACGAGGTCGTTATATGCGTATTTGATGAGCAGTAGTTCTCTGTGATTCTTCTAGTAATTTGCTTTCATATTTTCAATGGATTCTGAGAAGCATTTCTCATTGATTGAATGGATCATCCTGTATAGTACTCAAACATGCAATTCGTATTTTATTAGTGAGAACACATGGTTGGTAATATCGATAATTTTGTAGCACAAGCTGAAAGAAATTGAATTTTGCTAAACTTTGTTACAGTGAAAAATGTATTAATTCTCAAATAATTCTTCGAGGTTATTTCATCCCTTAGAATTGCCTCAACATTTACTGACAAGGAGGGTTTGAATCCATGTTCACCCATGAACTACTTCCATAAGATTGATCTTAAACAGCCAGCTTTCAGAATATTTTCTTTAAGCCTTTATTTTATTAAATAAATTATTTTCAGCTGGCACTGAAAGTGTTAAGCAGTCGAGCTTCAAGCTTTTTACCTAAACCTTTTAACTTCAAACTTAAAATCGACAGCATAATGGTGATCGATGAATAAATCAGGGATCGGGAACTTACAAATTAGTCCCAGTGAAATAGATCGATGACTTTTTAACAAACTTGCGATGGTAATTGCAAGCTGCAGGCTATTCGACATAGGAGCGGTGATTTTTCTAATGGGGACCAATCTTCCAATAAACCCGATTTAACCCCGTTATTCATCGCGCGATGATAATAACAGTGGAACCCTTTGCCAGTCATAAGGGAGTGGGGTCTGTGAGGGTGGTCGTGTGACTATGTAGAAATTACTACTATCGATCCCGGTGCGCACGTTGCATATGCCGATCACCGTTTCGTATCTGCTCCATAATCTAAATGACATATTCGCAGATTTTACATTCAATCTCCATTTGGAGGTGACTCGTGTGGCCCGGTACGTGCACTAGTTATCTCTGACCCGTAAAACGATCGACGACGAGTCGAACTTGACAAGGAATCCATCGATCAGACAGTGTGTGTGCTTGCCACTTTTCCGACTCGCATGTGTCGAATTGCATAGCTACTGTACACCTGACGCAACTTCGTGTTGTTTTTATCACACGTACGACCGAGTTGTACCGCATTTTAACGAGTACTTGCCGTAACCCCTTGCCCCACGATTTATTTTACGGTTTCAGTGATTAGAACTTTTTTGTAGATCGTAATTTCCTAAAAAAGGAGAAAACTTTTCTCCAAAAGCTGTGAAGATTTCGAGCAGAATCTAGTAAAATTTGATTTTGCTGTCGATATATAGCCACGAATAAATCATAGTGCAAAGGTTTAATAAAGGAAAAATGTTTGTGGGGAATGTTATTACATCGATTACATGATCGTAAAATTAAATAATAAGGTGTAAAGATATTACCGTTGAAATAGTTTATTGGTACCTACTGTTATTTTAATTTTGCTTTCACAATTTTATTGTGTACCTTTCTATTATTATTTCGTTGAGCAGTTTTTTTATAAGTCTCAAATCGTTGGAGTATTATGAAGTACACCTTGTATAACTCTGTAGTTGGATGTTCAGAACAGAGATATGCATATGCTGAATTCATATTCCCTTGTAGACACCCTCGTACATCCTCGAAATTATACGAGTCCTGTTCCTGGGCAGACAGGCTAGTGTACGTGCAAAATACGTTCAGGAATTCCCAAGAGGTATAACTTACGCGATGAAATTCAATATAGAAACAGCACAAACTTGCAGCACCGCAAGAACAATCTTCTTGGTTTCCCCGATCCTAGATAAACGCGCAACATATTAAGTTTTGCAATAAAAAATTAAGTCACAGCGTCTAGTATATTATCAATTATTGCTGACGAATATATTTATACAAATATGTGTGACGACTCTCTAATTGAGTTCGTCTCTGCACATAAGCGAAATCTAAATAGTCTGAACCACATAGTTCTTCCCAACCATAGTCTTCCCCCGAAAAACCAAATTTAAATAAAAATAACAACAGTAAATAATCGCCCCCAGGTTTAGGCGCCTCAATTTACATAAAAATTAGTATTCTACTCAACATAAAAGAACTATATTATCAATACAGTGAACAATAAGAACAATTAAAAAAAACCACTTCTTAGTTTAGCTTCAAGCCCCTGCTAAGCGAGTTGATCTTCTCCAAGAGAACGAAATCTAAACAGCCCCTTATTTAGCGGCCACGGTTGTTCGATCCCCTAACTATCGCACCTAAGGACTCGCGTTCTTCTCCTTCCCTACCCCCAGAGGAGATGGCCTTGGATAATGTTGATCCTCCAGGAGGATGACGGATACGTCGTCAGCGATCTCGCGGTTCTCGTCGACGGAGAACCATAGGTGACTACCATCCAGCGGCTTGGTGATGGTAACAAACGACGATGAGTGGGTGGTCGGGGTTGGGATGGCAGGGGTGGCAGAGGCAAGAGGTTGGGGGTGGAGGTAGCTGGATGACTGGCGGCGGAAGCGTCGTCATGGCGACGCATCGATCAGCCACCGCCACGCGAATCGAGTCGAGCCGAGGCCACATCATACACTGCTGCCCGCCACATCGCCGACACATATTCGCACACGCGAATCGACACGTTTACACACACCGAAACGAACACGGTGTGGCACCTACACACCCACAATCTATGACACCGTGGACGCATCCCACCACATTCTACGCTCCACCGGGCTGCCTTAACCTTAGAAAGACTGATTGCGAACCGCGAGACGTCACCGCGAACGCTAAGGCTGCGTTCCCACCTGGGGACAAGTATCGAGGGCAGACAGTAATGTCTCGATATACTGGAAACTTCGGGATCGAATCTGGCTTCTATTGTGTACAGTCAGTACTCCTTCATAGAGAGTAGAGAACAAACTAAACATCGACAAGACTATACTAATCCGGCGACAGAACTTGTTTATTTCTAATGAATATTTTATGGAACTTTTACTGGGATATTTGTGATGTTTCTGTGATTAAAATGAGTCCAAACATGACACAGTTTGAATCGTATTTACTCGTTTAATTCACGATATAGTAGACCCTCTATTATTCGAACTGGTCAGTGGGACACGAGTGTTAGGAAAATTGTTATCTAGCTACAGGGTTACATTACATTTTTACTGATTTGTACAATTAATTGTGTTGTCTATGAATCTCGCATTCGGATAATGAAGAATTCATAGTAGTCTCATAAATTCTCGTTAATTGAACAAGCAATCATGCTCCGAAGTATGTCGTGCTTGGACTCATTTTAATCAGAAAAATGCCACAGATAAAACTTCTTTAAAAATATTATTAGAAAATCAAAAACGAAGGTGAACTTTTTTTTTATATTGAATTATTTTCACTTGTTTGGTGCATCTACTAAAGACAAGACATATTGCACCATTGAATGTTAAAATATTTTCACCCGAGGTGACCTAACTGTCACAATCGTATATAAATTTAAGATGTCCGTATCAGGAAACTGTCGTGGTCCGATACGTTTGTGCGCGACAGCGTTGACTGTCGAGCGCGAGAAAAGGTTAATTCACGAAATCGGCATCCGTGTCCGGTCGATCGAGTGCGAAAGAGACTCGAAGAAATCTTGGTCGACTGGTCGAGGTCAGGGTTCCCTTTCAAGGAGTTGGTGAATGAGCACTGCGTGCGCCGGGGACGTTCATTTCCTCGCGACATTACACCGTGTCACCGGTAACAGCCGCCGCGATTACTTCCTCGCTTTCGGCCCCAAGGAACACGGAACCCCGCGATTCGCTGTCGAAAGAATAAAGGATCCCACAGACCAATGCGATTATTCGCGGAGGCAGCGAATAGTCCGCCAACATAGATTCGAAACGCTACAACGAACCGTCCGGAATACCGGACACCTTCTTCGACAATAAGTGTTAACTCATTTAGTCCGGAAGCTAATTCACTCAACAAAACACATGGAAGATAAATTACTACTTTTATAGAATGTCTCATATTTCTGTTACAACTCTCGATAGAACTTTCATGAACGTGCAAATTAATATACAGGGTGATTCTGAGAACTGATAGAGGAATTATCCTGTCCCAGTTCCCAGAATTACCCTGTATAAATGAAATGAACAAAGATGAACCCTATTCGTGGCTTCAGGTATCACGGCTCACTTCTGCCTAATGTTTAACCCTTATGTAGCCAACCAAAATATGTACATTATTTAAAACCTTTTGTATTTAACATATCTTCAGAGAAAAAAGAAATGTGACTTTGTTACATTAACCTAACTTTACTTATCTATCTTATTTCATACATTTGGTCCATACCTTCTCTCACTCTTTTTCTTTGTCTCACCCATTCCTACCCTAGCCTACTCTGCTTGTATCGTAATTATTACTAACCTAATTATTGCATTCCTTCCTATCCCCTAACATTTGTTTTATAAATTAATATATTAGTGAGGAAAGAATGGACATTCAGAGAAATTTGTTGAAAGAAATGCAGTAAATAGGTACCCGGTTGGCTCCACAACTGGACACCCATTTTCAAACAGTCCATCGACTCTCAGAGAACCATGCTTTGATCAACGCCTAAAATATTCATGGAGGTTCAATAACATTGTAGTCGTTAGACTTCACGGTTTGAGTGCAAAGTAGAATTCTAATTGATTGAAATAAGCCAAGGTAGTAAAGAACATCAGCAATATAATGAAATTCTGTCAATCTTGTATTTCAAAGAACGATGGAAATTTTAACACTAAAACTACCGAGCACTGGAACCGATTAAAATGTTTCATCTGATAAAAATGACAAGGTTGTATTTATTTAGATTTTGTACAATTTTTATTGCAATACGTGCTTGGATAAATAAATTTATCCAATCAATTTCCATGTAAGCAACGTCATCGTTTCAATAATTATAAAATTGAAAATCTAAGACCAGTTATTCGACCAGCAGTGGTAGCAATACTATGTATGGTAAATCTGCACTGTATCGAGAAGAACAAACTGAAAATCTTGAAGAAGACAAATGGGGGTAGATACCGAGGTATCGAGACAGGGGTTAAATTTCTGCAGGGCCTGAGAAACGTGGACATGAGGGTCAGAAGCGAATCGAAAGGAAAAGAAACCGACAAAGCTGTCCGGCGAGCCAGCCGAAACCGCGGAGAGAGCAAGTTCGTAGGGGACCTGAAGAACACCTGACACGGAGGGTGCACTATCTGGGTCTCTTAAAGAAAAGGTGTACTGGGCGCCGTTCGACTGCCACAGTTCAGCAGCTTCCGGTGGGCAGCCGGAACGGGTGTTACGTCGAAGCGGCTGCCGGTGGTCGATCGATCCTCTAGACTTGCTGGAGGAGCGAGCAACCGACGTCGTCGTCGTCGTCGTCGTCGTCGTCGTCGACGTTGTCGTCGTCGTCGTTGTCGCTCCAACCCGCGTTCCCTGGCCTTCCAGTTCCGAGCTTGGACTGAATACCGCTGATTGTCCTTCGCTTTCTCGCTCTATCGCCCTCTTTTCCCTTTCCTTCGTGCAATTCACCGTCTCCGTCGCACGCGCTCGCAAAAGCTCGAACCTCGGTCTCCTCCACTCGTAACCACCCTCATCCTCCACTCCACTCCACAACCCGAAACCCACCCCGGTGGCACCCTATCCTCCACGGTGCCGTGCTACTCCTACCCACTCCACGATAATGATGGCAATCAGACCCTCAGAAAGGATTTCAGGAAATTCTCTCGCCTTTTTGTCGGCAGCCAGGACGGAGGCGGACGCCACAAACACCGGTCGTCCTCCTCGTTCCTCCTCGCCCTCCTCCGCACAGCAGTTATAGCCGTCGTCGTCGCCGTCGTCGTCGACGTCGACGTCGTGGTCGTTCTGCTTTCTGCTCCCGCTATTCCTATCCCGACGCATCTGCGGCTTTTCAATCGGTCGCAGCCGATTCAGTAACGGTCCCGATCATTGTGCAGAATTTTCGGGCCTGATGTCTCACGAGACGCCCACCATTAGGACCCCTTACCCCTCTCAAAAATTTGATATAACTGCTGAAAAATTTTGCTGTTTACAGCGTAGATCGCGGTTAAATTTCCAATGTGTAGTATCAACATTTTCTATGTCCATTTCTTAAAAAATTTGGGATACTTATTGAAATCGGTTTTCATTATTAGTATTATCATTGATTATTATTATTTATTATAAGTAGACTGAGGATCTTTATGCAAAATAAAAAATTTTTGCATTGATTGCAGGACACACGAACCAAATAAACATTGTATTCTTCTTTTAATTATCCTATCAAACTCAAATTGATGTCCTTAAATATATTTAACACGTCCACTGTTTCAAATCGTTCGTACCCATTTTTGTCATAAATGCATAAAATCCGCAGTCTAATTATAAGTTATACGATGTATAGTACGTACATTTCATTTTAATCATGGTTGCATTAACTATTTTATGTGATCGTCTTCATTCCTCAGGTTCTTCTCTTTTTTAAAAGAATTTTCGAGATTTTTACTTGAGTTTTAATATCAAACTTGTGCGTGTGTACATTTTATTACATACTGGTTTAATGTTACTATCAACATCTGAAATAATACTATTCACTTATTAATTTTGATGATCAGGATTTTTCTCGGGGAGAAAGTTTCCAGTAATTGTACGTCGTACGCGCTCCAGTCTTACGCGGTTATAAAGAATTTTGAAGAGACAGTGGAAGTTGGATTCCTTGGAGCGAGATTTTAACGATATTTTTCTCTTTGCTGGCATAGTCTTTTATCATATACTACGGCGTTCGTATTTCTCTGTGGAATTTCTGGGAGAACGTAAATTCTTACTGAACTGTGAGCAACTTCCAACAGTTTAGTTCTTGCGAAGTGAAGTGAAACTTCAACGATAATAATAATAGCAATAGAATTGAACCAATCTTGTTAGTCATACAAATTCGATATGAAAAAGCACAATTTAACACATTCAGAGATACAATTGAATAAATAAATCAGCTAACGTACAGTTAACACTCTATTCACTGGTGATGATTCAATAGCCTTTTAAAAATCATTTAAAAGTAACTGAAATATTCCTGAACAAGTAAATTTTATTCCCATTATTTTTCACGAATGAATTTTTATTGTATAATTGTAAAATTTAAACTGGTAATTTGACTGTGGTAAGTTTAGTGTTAACAATTGCGGATTCCTTAATCAATTTTGAATGACATTATTTAATAATTTCTTTAAAAATCGTCGCTTAAAAGAAGACATAAACTTTTTCAAGATACAGCACAGTAATTAAAAATCCTATTGCTAGACTTCCAATAGGCGAATTGTTAGATATCATTAACCACGCACCTGCTGGAACATATATTAAAAGATAAACTATGAATAACAAAGGGAAGGAATAGTTCTAAATTTTCGCCACACACTCCATAACACTTTAAACGTTCCCAAACGTTGAAAGTTCTACTTTGTGTTCAATATCCGGGATAAGTCACGATAAACGGAGCAGCATGCGTGCCGTTGAAAATTTTTGGAAGTCGAGTAGGCTCATGACTTATGTATAAGCAACGACCAGCAATTTCGTCGTTTCCTTATCGAGTGCCCCGGGAAGACTTACTCGCCGGCAGCAATAAAAGGCACGATAATTAGTTGCACCCCCCTCCCCCATCCCCCGGCGAGAAATTAATCACCGGGCGGGTGCGACTCCACGGAGTCGCAGTTCTTTACCACGCCATGAATAGGGAGTTTCGTAGCTTGTTACGCGTTAATTCCGGGCCATTTTCGCGAGCGCCGTGTGAAAACAATGAAACGATGTTCCAGCAGGGTGACACTAGCTTCGGAAAAAAAGAACAGGCAAAAAACGCTCGTTCTCGCGTTTTTTTCTTTAGACAGTGCGAAAGGCCCCCAATGAAACTCGACCTTTACAAATGGCGAAACGCCTCTCTTACCATTGCCCGTTTTTCATAGAAAAGACACTTTGATGTGCATTGCCGTTGCACGGAAAGAAGAGCGCCTACAAATTTATTTCTGCGTTGACGTATCGAGTTCAACAAAAAGTTAGATACCGCCTACAAGTGATCTCGACCCTTCTGTGCTCCTCACAAATAATTGTATAAAGGATTCTAGGACTTTGTCGTTCATTTTCGCTACACACTTCAAATCAACAAGTTAATTTTAACGAACACACCTTGCAACGAGAACGGAAAGAAATCAAACGTTATTCAGTCCCCACCAGTGTCGCCAGATATTTATTTTTTAGACTGGTTGAGACCTGTGGTTTTATTCTGGGGTTTTTGGTTAAAAGTTTTCTAGAGCAGTGTTGCTCTCCACTTTTGAGCTTATAGTAATTTTATCTTGAAGGATTGTTATTTAACAAGAAAATTTTCAAATAACTTGTTGCGGCTTTTGAGCTATATTATTAGATTCATCTTGAGGGTGATATTTATTGCTGTAATTTTGGTTAGGGCTTTTCAAGAGTATGAAAGCAGCCTTCATATTAGCGTACAGTTGTAAGAAACCAATGTCGCCAGATAAGCGGAGGGAGCACGAATTGAGGGGAAAAAGTTACCCCCTCTCTGCCAGTAGCGGACACGTGCACGACAAAGACGAGCGTCACGTGACGTATGCTCGTAGAAGGGGAAGGCAGTCTTCACACAAAGAAAATGATATAATAAAGAATAATAAATAAAAGAAAATAAGTGAAGGAATTTCAACGTTGCTTAGGGAACGAAGTGTAAAATGAAAAAGAAGTGATTTTAATTCTGTCTTCGAAATCGGAAAAATTGATTTGATGCAGAGGGTAGATTTTCATTCGTACCGAGGGAAGATTTCAGTTTTTAATATGACACACTGTGGTCGCCGCGGTATTTCTGGATTCGCTTGAAATAAATAAAACGATAACCTATATTCAGATCGAATAGTTTTTCTCTGCGGTTGGCAACGACGTCGCTGTTTCGACGTACACACCGAATTAAATCCGAGATAGGAGAATCGAATTCTGTTGAAAATCGGTTCCCGGGTCGTAAATGTTGTTACGGTCCGAAACACCAGTACGGGCCAAAGTTCCTCGCCGCTATCATTTGGCGCGGAAGATCGTTCACTTCCGTTCGTGACAGAGGTACTTAAGTGGCAAGATTTCGTATACTTTGAAACGGCTACTTCTCTGTATTTACGTGCTCGGTTACGTATTCCGTGAATCGGCCAGGGGGAACGTAATACCATTAGCGAGGTCTCGATGCCCTTTTCTTTCGGCAACTTCGCGTTGGCTTCGTTTCTATCATGTTGACCAGAGACGTACGCGATTGAGTCCTCTGGAAGCCAAAGCCGCAAAAGAATTAACATTAGAAACATGGTATGGCTTGCAGCTTAATTCAATTCTCATTCGGTCGTTTATTAAGGCAGGTTTATTTGCAGCTTGTATTTTTTAAATTTAAATTTAACATATTCTTCGTTGAGTTTTTCGCAAGCCAGAACAATCAACATTAAATGGATATACATTAGACATGTTCAAAATAATTGAGAACATTATAGACATGGTTTACAATGAGTTTAAATTAGGTTTGGGTTAGGCAGGTTCATTTGTGGCCTGTATATTTTAAAATTTAAATTAAACGTATTTTTCATTGATTTTAAAATAATTATTTTCTCAATTGAGAATATTATGGACACGATTTCTATTGAGTTCAATTACATTTAGATTAGGTCTGCGTTCGACATTGATCGAGTTTGAACAAATTTTATGACATACTTTTACTGTTTTTTGAGTTTTGACTGACAATGATTTACGGTTCTATTAAATTTGATTTAAAATTACACGTAAATTACGTATGGGCCACGAAGTTTGAAGTTTTTCGTGATTTTAGATTTGATTTAGGTCTCAATCGTGTTTGAAACTAGTTTCCTTGAATCGGAACGAATTAAAATAATCTACGAATATTAACGAAAGATAAAATCACGATGCATTAGAAAATTAAAAGAAAGAACGAAAAGATGTACAGAGAAGAAATATGACATTTAAAAATAATAGACGTGCCAATTGCGACGAATTCAAAGTCAGTACCGCGTGCTGGACGCCGGAACAACGCTATCGGTTCAGTACCGTCAAGAAGTCGATGGATGACAGTAAGAGGTGAGGGTTGAGGTCGCACAGTGTGATCTGTTGCTCACGGTGCGATGCACGCCGACAATATTGACTGGGAGCCAAGGAAAGCCCGAAAAAGGGGCTGTCGGGCCTCCCTTTTTCCCGGCGCTCACCCCCCTAGTCACTCCTTCATTGACGGAACATTAAGCACACACGATAACGCATGATTAACTGGCTAATGACTTTCTCTGTGTCGCTCTCCCGCTGGCTCTCCTCGGGGAGGATCGACGACTTCTGCAGAATCATCGCCGGGAGGGGTGGGATTCACCCCCTCGTTCCTGGATCCTTTTTCCCGATAAGTGACAGACGTTTTTCGCCGTTAATCGGTCGAGTAATTTGTCGTTGACAAATATTCCGTTTTGGGGCCCTCGACGATTGCTAATGGCCCTATTCAAAAGATTCCATTCTGCGCCGAGTGTAGAATCGGTGGAAACATCTCTGGCTACGTAGTCATTATAAAATGATAGAGTGCCGCGCGGACTGAAGTTCGATAATGATGCTATTGTCTGAATATTTCGAAAACAATTATTATTAGGGCGAGGATTGATTTCGATTACTATTTTTGCACCCCCCAGGGTATATCTCAAGTGGATTTTCATGTTGTCTAGCTAGGAACTTCGAGTATAATATTTATACGCCGATGACAAATAATAATTATTATGACAATAACTAGAATTAAATAGTTACTTAATGTACTTGACTAATCTTTACATTCAGTAAACAATATTTATAATAACATTTGTTGCAAGACCAGGCACTTCTAGTTCAATAAAAAAGTTATTCGAGTTAATCTTGAAGTTACAATGGATATTTTTTTCAGACAACATGGAACCTGTACTATATTCTTGATCTGAATGATCTATATCATTAGCGTCATTGATCTATATCATTGCTGTGACAGCAATGCTGTCTTGGCAATGATTTCGAAATCACAGCACGATCATCAAGAGGGATTGGTCGAGGTTGACGTACAAATTAGCTACGGTTCAGTTCCGCAGAAGCATAGGGGTAGTTACGAATGCTGAGACATCTATCGTGATTCGGGGTGACTAAAATAGGGGATGATTTCGGAAGACACTGCCATCTATACGAAGATTCTTAGAATTTAGGGGTAGTTAGTAGCTGGTCGTCGGTTCCGGTATCGATCTGAACCACTAGCAGGGAAATGCCGGCACATAAAGGACTGGGCACCATGGGTAGCTACCCCTAAGTGATCTTCTTAACCGATCATCGTTAACCGTACCCTTTTGCTACTCTGCCGAGATAAGACCATTAATACCAATCGTTATAATCGTAGATAATGTGCTGCACACAACAAACGTTTTACAAAGAAATGAAATAATTTAAACGTTGACTAAAGTTTTCATCTTTCTGTATATAAGTAAGCTGTAAGAAACAATCTCCCTTGGTTTAGATTCCTTATTTATCACAAGCAGAGTCCGAATTTTATGCGTTTATGACAAAAATGAGTAGATGCAATTAAAAACAGAGAAAAGATTAAAAAACTTTAAGAGTATTAATATATTACTTGCACTGAATTAAAATTATTAGTGAACGATATAAATTTATATTCAGCTCCTGTGTCTTGCAACTGATGCACAAACTTTTTATTTTGCACAATGATCCGGAGTGTAGTAATAAGAAATCAATTTTCGTGAAGGTGTAAATATGCTGGGATTGAAACAATTATTCTCTAATAAAGAACACTTTTACCAATGTTTTCTTACAATATAAATTTAATTTATTTTGAACAAAATGAGTGAACTTGTGTTTCGGAAATAGTAGATCAACACTCGATGCTCTCACTGAACAAAAATTACCGAGTTCATCCCCAAGAAACACTATTATCCCCTAAACCACGTCGGATATTCGCCGTTGTCGATTCAAAACAGCAATCCTCCGCAGTCAGCGTGATTCGACCCTGAAGAACGTCCGGTGAACGAAAGCGTTTCGGAACCAACCCCCTGTTGGTCTCGATAAAATACGAGATTTACTATAATGGCAGACAGGATAGAAACGAAACAGGCTAACGTTCTCACTCGAGCTTCCGTCGAGTCACGTGTGTGCCCGTTCTCCTTTTCTTCCGACGAGCCCTCCCTCCCCTTTGCTTTTTCGATCGTCCCGGCGCGGCGATTTGCTCTTTTTTACTTGCTATCCATTTTTAGCGTCGGCCACCGCTCGATCCGGCGTCCGCACACAACCGTGGCGAGTTAACGGCTTAACGAGGTTATTTCACGACGTCGACTGGGTGGGCCACAGGTCGCGCGAGGATGAATAATGATTCATCCTCGCGCGAATCATTATTTGCAAGGGTTGGTTAGGCGAACCGGTCGACTCGACTCGCCACGGCACGTACGATCGCTTGCATAAGCGGGGAGTTACGCGGACACGTGTAAAACTCGGGGATCCCTTTGGATAAGCCACGGAGATATATGATTCGAGGAAATTCGGAAGATTGGTGGACAGTCCCGCCGGCCGATGACAGCCGGCTGTGTGTCTGCCGGTGAATTGTTGCGTATAGAATGTATAGTAAATCTAGAGGATCGGCGGAATCGTGTCTGATCATATTCGAGATTACGCTAACGCCTCAGTGGTAGCAATATGGATCACCACTTCATTTTTTGAACGTCAGCAAATCAATTATAGAGGGTGTGTCTCGTTACATAACGACTTCAAATAACTCGCAAGTCATTTTTTCTAAGCACCAAATTTAAAAAAAAAATATTGCATTGTTTCCAGGTACATACAGTGCTGTATTTTTTCGTATGTTTGTTTTTTTTATCGAGATAAGAGACAAAGTCTGTCATTAATTTAAATTTTTAATGAAATCTAGTGATGACTTTTAGAATTACAGTAATGCTTCAATAGTAGTTTTAATAGAAATATTGAACCCGGGGTGAATTTTTTAAATTAAATAGTGCTAATTTAAATTTTTAGTGCAATCTCATACTTTTATTTTTGAGATTATAGTAGTACCTCGATAGTAGTCCCAACTTCCTCGTCATTGAAGTAATCTGATGCATTTAGAATCGTGAACCTGAACCTAAATTTTCAATAGAATTTGCTTGATTTCTATGATTCAAGTAGTTTTGTCGCTAAAACGTCTGTTTCGTTTGAAATAATTATTTATTTAACGCTTATACCAAAAGGTTTTGTCTCCCGTTTCTACCTGAACCCTAACGTACCGACTAAAGTACTATGAGAGAACATTCACCCAGTTTTGCGTGGCCAACATGCAACACACGAGTAAATGCAAGCACCAGGCAAACATCCAACAAGAAAACCGAACGCCACGAGAAGATACATTGAACTATAACCTGGGAGTTGCCTCGTTCTCCTTGGTCATAAACAGAAACTCACTTCAAGAACTATAAACCGTAGAAAATGAAGTCAGGCTAGACACGGTCGATGCCGAGGAAACATAAAATTTCGCTCAGCTCCGTTTCAAAGCAAAATAGAAATCCCCGTTCGAGAGCTGCATCAATCCCAATTCACATGTAAATCAAATTCGAACTCTAGATCGAGTCTATCTCTGAAATAGTTCTTCCGGCAGCGATCTTTCACTTTTCAACTGAAATCTTACGCTAAGAATTTTTCTCTACGTCGAGGGAACAGTATGCTGTTACAAAATGTTAATCAAACTAGTGGATTAAGAGATGGTGGAAATATCTCTACGAACATGAGGTATTAAATACATTCGTCTGTAATTGAAAATATTCAACGCAATCTAAAATCCATGCAGTGCTAGCAGTTCATGCATTGAAAATTTTGCAACTCTAAAAGAGAAATTGTTCAACTGATCTCAATTGAAAAATATTTTAACAATTTTATCAAAATCCTTTTGATAAGTGAGCAATCAGTTCAAACAGTATCAATGCGTCTTCTAACTCCAGATGAAGCTATGATGAATGTATAATGCTTGCAAAATGTGGGGGAAAACAATTGCAAAAAGACACGATTAACATCTGAAAGCCTCAAGTCTCCGAAACCACTTTTTTCAATATTACAATAAAAATAATCTATGTTAGTACAAACTACAAAATTGGCTGGAGTGCCACCTACAACAAGTAACTGCGTCGAGCTATTCTTTATAATAAACATCCAAATTATTGTAGTAGTTTGACAGAAGACAGCAGTACTTCTCCGAATGTAAACCGATCAACATCTGTAAACCGAGCAACACATTATAATAAATCACTTTTATAAAAAGCCCTACATTATTACATGTTTAAAAAGTTCCTCGTTCCTAAGCAAACTCCAACAGTTTGTATAACAAATACTATGAAAGAGACTCGGAGGAACGTAGAATGGAGACGAAGGAGGCAAGAAGAGGAAGCCACGAGGAAAATGGCGATAATGGTGAAGTATAGCGTGGGGCACGGAACGGTGACAGGAGAAGAAAGGAACCGTGGAAAAAGGATCCAGGAGTGAACGGACCGACGAAGAGGAAGATGTATCAGGAAGATAAGGCGGCAACGGTACCAGCGACGCAGCCCCTTCGATCCCGCGTCACGGTCTTTGTTGCAAAGCGCAATAATTGCGCGGGAGGGTGGCCTACGAGCCGCAGGGGGTTGGAGGGGGCCAGCAGGAGCAGCAGCACGCGCCGGAAACGGAACCGAGAGTCGTGTGTCCCCGGCGTTCCCGGGCGGAACTATCATGATTAGTCACGGGGCCTTGCAACGAGCCGTAGGAGAACAGAAAGACAGAAAGACAGAACCCTCCCTTTGGTACCCGGAATTCGCTCGAGCGCGATCGACCTGAACGCTGCGGCACGACGAGAAACGCAATCGATCATCGCTACTCGAGCTCACGTTGCGATCCGCTCTTAATTGCTCGAGTTTTTCTGGTGGGACAGTTTGCCTGCCGGAATGGTGGGAGAGTGACTATTGAAATTGCTGATCAGACGTGGGAGAGTCCTTTTCGATGTATGCTAAAAATTTTCACGAGATCTTGTGGGTGCTTATTGAGACACGTGAAAATTAATTTCTTACCCTAGCTATTTTATATTTTGAACATATGGTTGTGGAGCAGTTATAGATACATTAAAAAATGGTGTCTCAAAGGTCGCAAATCAGATCAACTATAAAAATGAATGCCAAGAGAAAATTGTTTTGAAACGTTACTAAAAAACATGCTAAAATAAATGTTCTTCAGTTATGAATTATAGACATTAAGAAATGGTGTCTTGCAGGCTTTCAATCAGACCACCTCCATAAATGAATTTTGATAGAAGTGCAAACACGAGGATGCTAAGAGAAAATTGTTTTGGGAAGTTCATATAGAAATACATTTTCTACAGATATTAGCAGCCTTTTATTTTATATTTTATATTGAAGACACGATGTCTGACGAGTTGATTTTAAAAGCATTAGACTACAGAAGGATCGGAAAAGTAATAATTACGACAAATTATAACTTAAAAATGATTTGATAAATGGTAAGACAAAATAGTAAGAACATAATGTGTAGAAATTAATTGCTGTTGTATGGTTTTCGACTCTCAGTCAAATTGTTGTTTGCTCTACTTTGTTAATTGTTATTGCTCTAATAAATTATAATTGCTCTACGTAGCAATTAGTACAGAGAATTGTTATTTTGCATAAAACTACACTTCTTATTAAATATAATCGCTGAGAGGCATTCTGATGTACCTTGCACACCGTAGTGTCGATATAACGAGCATCACGGACGCGACATCCGCGACGTTCGTCCGTGATGCTCCATCAGCAGGTCCATCAACAAATTCGATAACACCAGTAAGGATTCTCACTTGGAGATCCCGGTGGTTCCCTTCTTCTCTGCTGACGGATATCCGGGGTCATACGGGCCGGCGTCCCCGAATTTCTTTAATGTATTCTCTCCATTTTTTAGAGGCCAAGACAGTTACGATCTCCTCTGAACCTTAGTCACCCCTTGAGGCTGGGAATGAGGGTCGAACCAGTCGTAGTTGCCGGTGCCGGAAACGAAGGGGCGCGCAAAGGTTCCCGGATGGAGGGCAAAAAGGGATCACACCGTGGGGGATGGTTGAACCCCGGGGATCGAACAGGGTTGCTTGAGACCCCATGACCACCCTCTAACCCCACCCCATCGGGTTAACCGATACCGGCAATTATCAACGCGTCTTGGTCACTGTCGGAAGATACTGCACACACAGGCTGGATCTTCGCAAACGATTAATCGATCCGACTTTGTCGCTCTTGGAAACTTGATCGGGAACTATTAACGCTTTCACCTTTCTTTGGGAACCGGATACCTACACTAATTTCCAGCTTTTATCCATTATTTATTGGTTTTGATATTGATAGTTTGGGTAGTCTTTGACATCGTCCATCCACGATATCAATGAATTTTTGTCGTTTACGTAAGGTAGATTGATTTAATATTTCTTCCTGTTTATTGCTAGATTTATTATAGATGGATTAATAAAAATCAGCAGCTTTAATATTAGAAGAGTAATCTAAATTTGTCTTTTATTCTCCTATTTTTGGAGATTTTTTAACAACATGAAATATCAGATTTGCATTGATTTGAAAATTTTCGATTCATTCTATCACTGTTTATTTATTTTATATCTAGAACAGTTTAATTCTATATGATTTTCTCAGTGTTATGTATATGATACTGTCGTGCTCATTCTGCACATAAGTTTTTAGAAATCGACTACACACAAATAAAAGCAACGTGAAGAGTGTTTTGAATGATATCATTTTATAGTGGCGTCTCAGAGTAGCTAATGTGAATACTTTCACCGTCAAAATAGCAGCATTGATAAATCTGGACTTAACCATGTCCCTCTGTAAATCCGTACAATTTTCAGTGATTTCGTTTAATGGTTTATTTCCTCGTCTTTGAACTATTGTTCCGTAATTGCATAATTCGATAATAGCGTACTATTTCGTATTTATGCCTACTTCAATTCTTCTTCTTGTATCTTATTTGTTTTTGGGTCGCTGTGTGTACATAATAGAGTAATCATCAGATCTGCTTACCATTTCCGGATTGCGGAAACTCGTGCACTTATAGCGTATTTACTTTACAAACCGAAGCAAAACGCATCTGTCGAATTAAATATTAAATATTATCTGTACCACTTTGAATTTTTTCTGATAGAAATAATTTTCATCGGTAGCTAAAACTTGTAACGGTAGAAATATTTTAAAAATCGAACAGAGTTCTTATAACAAATGCAGACAATTTTTGTCAAGACTCGCAGTCTAGTAATTATTATCAGTGTTATAAAAGTCAACGCGAAAGGTTTGTTTCGTCGGCGATAAATTATAGAAGTTTCGAATATTGTAGGTGTTAACAGCGCACTGAATGCTGCTCCACTTTTCATCGCGTACAATGCGACGCGCTGCATCCTGTCTTTCCACCCACGCGGTGCACGTGAAATTGGTGTAAAGGGTGCGAGGCGGGCTCTTTTATGCAGCATCGTTTGTCTCGGGAGGTACCCCATTCCGCGCAATTAGACAGATGAGAGGTAACATTACCCTCGGTCACATAAAGTGTAGGCGTTCTGACGTTTTCCGGTCGAGGGTACCAAAGTGTCAGCGGCGATACTTTTCTGAGCTTTAATTGCCCGGCTCACTGTCGTCGGAAGACTGGTCTTTCTCCCGTGTCAAGTCTCGCGCAATCATCGATGGACGCGATACCGAGAAGTGTCTGCGATTACTTCTGCATTCGTTGATCTTCGATAGAAAAAGGCACGACGTGCTAGAAAATTCTCTTTATTTGCTTCTTTCTCCTTTGAAATCCATTTTTACTGGTTAAGCGTGTGTTCATCTCTTTTGAAACATCCGATACAATTTTTAAATTCATTTACCTTTGGTCCTTAGAACCCTGTGTTTAAATTATAATTGAATTTCTGCAGGATTCAACTTTATCATTCAAATTAGTCTTACAACTTTGATACGACCAGCACATCTATTGTATTGATATTTATTTTTTCTAAGCAATGTACCATTTTGTTGGCAATATGAATAGAGATATTTCTAATCATCCAATAAAACGTATAGGAAATCTATGTGACAATTTAACACTTATGGATTTGTAATGTAAAAGCTGTTATGTGTCCATGTATGTACAATAATATAAGAATATATAACTTTTTTATGAATGGACCAAACGACTTCAATTTCTCTGCAATTCTAGAAGAATTAGTTTAGTAAATGACGTCTAATAAATAAGTTGAAAAAATGCATTTGCAGACTGATATAGCAACTTAAGGTCTACAATTTTGAAAAAAACTGTACATATATCGCTGATACACATTGATACTCTCTAACCAGTGAATCTAAACTATTCTAAACACAGTCTTAAGAACGCAATACGAATTTTCGTTTCAATATACTAACTGATAAAGTGACTCAAAGTTTGCAACCTGTACCTCTAATAAAAACCTTTAAAATTTTCAATATTTAATCAACGTTCACATCTAACGTCCTTACTTCCTGAGCAATGTATCCGAGTACTATTATGTCGGAAAAATTTGAATCGACCTGTACATCTCCTACATGAATGTTCGCAGATTGGGAAATATTGTGTACAGAAGTGCAGTATGGTCAAAGGTAACGTTAGAAGTGCGTATGTTGATCGGAATAGAATGGGCCATAGGTTCTGTAACGAGCTGTAGGAGTGTCCCGTGTCTTCAGTCCTAGTTCAGTCGAGCGTGCACGATCGAACGCGCAGCGTAAGTCCTGCGAGCCTTTAAAAGGGCTAACCACCGTGCGGCCAAGCAAACAGCACGTTGTCGGCATGCGCGTCACCTCATTTTGTCAAACATCAATTACCAGCGCAAACAAGGCGGGATGGTGCTCGACCGGCGAACATTAAATACATGCACCGCCCTCGGACACACTGACACAATATCCGACATGTTATAATGGACCGATGGAGCACGAAACGAATCCGCTCAACGTCAAACTACTTTCCTACGGATATTTATGGAACATCGGTGGTGATACGTTGATTAATTCCATATCTATCGCTTTACTCGAACCGCTAAACCTCCACCTTTAATTACTGGCAAATAAAAAATCATTTGGATCACGACTTCGTTCTAAAAGCCTTCAGTCAGTGAGTTTGCATGTGTTTCCATTTTGTTTAATTATTTTTGCACTGTATGTATTAATTAAAAAATAGTGTACGATAGTAATACATTGATTCTTAGTTTAATAATTTTCTTATTTTTTAATACCAGAAGTATTAATCACTCAGGTTTTGTATTCTTGATTAAATTACCTCGTTGAGACAATGATCACCATAAAGAACATGCACAATCTTTTATCTACATTATGTATGTAACTACAGGGTGTTTCATAATATTTGCTTAAATGTGACAAGTGCAGCATAAATATAGACACTTCGAATGCTAAGACATTGATCATAAAGAACATTGACAAGCTTTTATCCAAATAATGTGATTACAGGGCGTTTCATAATATGTGACTAAATGCGACAGCACGTAAACGAATATAAAATACAAGTGTCACGTCTGGCGACGTGTTGCCATAGGTTATAAGCATAGTTAATAAGAGTAGGATATTGTAACAGTAATTATTAATAATATTCGTTAGATATAAGTAATCATACTCCACTCCGATCACCACATCCTATTCTCACGTCATACCATACCTTCATTCTTATCTTAACCCTTGTATAATAATCATATCTTAATGTATTCCCCGTAGCCGTATCACGTAGCATTCCCCGTAATCATTAATCGCACATCTCATAACATCCGACACATAGCGTAGACCATAAGACACCTATAAATTCGACCCCCCGATCCCAAAACGAGTTCAGTTCAGTTCAGTAGTTCAGTTCGATTCAGACAGTCAGTCTGACACTCTCGTCAAGACTCCAGCGAGGCTCGTCGCCTCCTGGATGTCCCGGTCAGGACTCCGACGAGTCCTCGTTCTCATCCGCCTTCTTACGCGCTTCTAATTCATTGTAATCTTAATTCGTACGTTACAAATATAATCCCAGTATTAATTTAATAAGTGAGTCTCGCTTAGTTCACCTCCTTACATCCTCGCGGTTGTGATACTCTCCTTTCGATTCACGTTCTACCTGTTTCTGCGTTTCCAACTCGCACGTCTGAGCTTACCCAGGCTCGGTGCATTCCTCTGGTTTCAACGGGAAACGCAGAAGCCTCTCTTTCTTTCAATATATCAGTTCGACGCATTCTCTAACACGAGTATCACACGCCGCGCCGCGTCGGTCGTCATTATCAATCGCGGAAGCTCGCGCGCGTCAACGGACGCGAAACGGAGGACAGCAGCCACGAGATATTCCCGCCAGCCGAGGACCAGCAGCTACGTGATCTTCCCAGAACGAGTGTGGATCATCGTTTTCCCTACAGCGGCCCAGCCGATTCGATTGCAGCCGTCAACGAGCAACGAGAGCAGTTCTCATCCGATTGTCCGATAAGTCGTTAAACATTTCCCTGCGAAGATTCGCGCCGTCCGAATTGTCTAGCTCTAGTCCGCCGCTTCGGGCGAATCTACTACCTGTAAGCGTTAAGTAGTATCCGCGTGTCCGCGAAAGTCGTGGTTCCCAGTCAGACGCCGGACGTACGTGCCGCGTGGACAAAAGGTTGTATCGCATTTGATCGTCCAGTAAGGGGAATGGGTCGCCGAACGATAATTTCGCGTAAGCCAGACTCCGGGACGTAACAAATTGGTGGCAGCGGTGGGATATGATCAACCACCACGATGGCAAGCGGTCCCGCGGGTAATACGCGCGGTAAAGATAAGCCTACAGTGATTCACGTGTCGAAAATGAACGCGGACGAACTAGCAGCATTCCGAAATCAATTGTTAACGGAAGAACGTAGAGTACGCGAGGAAAGCGCAACAATAGAGAAGAATCGCGCGACATTTAACGAGCAAATATCTAAGATCCAGGGCGAAATCGACGACGAACGCGAAGAATTAGACCGATACCGATTGCAATTACGCCGCGAGCGCGAAGAATTCGAAGCTCAGAAAAAGGAAATGGAGGAAAAACGCGACGAAACGAAAATTCTGCTAGAAGTACAGGAAATCGTGACCGATGTTAGCGTACCGTCCGTGACGCCGAGGCGTTCTCAGCGAACAGAGAATTTGATTGACTTTCCGTTGCACCCGTTAGCAACGTCTCTTCAAAACGATCCGATGCCGACTCGTAGAAATTACTCGCCTGAGCGAGAAGATTCGCGGCTAGTTATAAAAGCCGCAATAGATTCGATTCCTTCGTTCGATGGCACGAACATACCTGTGTTACAATTCACGCGAGCCTGCCAACGCGCCCGCGATCTTGTTCCTCGACATGCGGAAGAAACGCTGTCAAAATTGATTATCAGTAAACTCCGCGGATGCGCATATACCGCGATCGAAGACGAAAGAATCGACAAAGTCGCAGATATTTCGAACCGTCTGAAAGATATTTTCGGACCGCACCATACGACCGACCATTATCGCGGAGAAATGGCCAATATATATATGCAAGCGAACGAGCACATTTTGGAGTATATTAGTCGCGTGAAAGATTTGCGTACCGCGATCATAGATTGTCATCGTGACGATCTGGATATGGTAGGAATTGACACGTTGACAAAAGATAGTTTTATCCGCGGATTAATTCCGAAATTGCGCCGAGAAGTGCGCCAAGTCAAGCATCGTTCATTACGCGCCGTGTTCGACGAAGCTATAAATTGTTATAAAGAATTCGAGCTCGATGTACAGAGATACGACCGATACGAACGCTTCGACAAACAAGTACGATTTTCGGACGCGTCACGCGACAAAATTTTCGATAGGATGACGTCGCCGCAATCGAACACGAGATTCGATCAATCATATTCTTCCTACCGAAGTCGCCAGTCCGATGTATACGCAGTTTCATACGATAGAGATTCTTCGACACAACAATACCGCAATCTCAAAGTCGACCGTAGTCAGACACCCGAGCGCTATCGCGACGACCGTTATCGCCCGGACCGATACTACGATGGGCCACGCGACGGCTCTCCTCATCGGACGCGTGCCGACCTGTTTTCAAACAAACTACGCGGAGAACGTTATCTCGAGTCGCATCACGACGCGTACACCTCTTCCCAACGCCGCGACGATGATTACGCGAGCTCTTTTGCACCAGCAAAGCACTGCAATTATTGCGAGACGCCTGGGCATGATATTCGGGAATGCCGCAAACGCGAAACCGAACAGTCGGGAAACGGACCAAGCCTCCCGTCCGCCGCGAGTCTAACTGTAAGACGGGAGGCACCGATCAAGCAGTCCGTTTAGACAATCGCGACCGAGCCGATCACAGGCAAAAATGCGAAATCGCGCCCGTCGCTATAATTTCGAATTGTTCAAAGCGCATCTCCGACGGTAAAGCGTACATACGGTGCGTCAACACCACGAGCGAACCGATCGAACTCCTCACGCCGAACATGGAGCTGGAGGAGGTGAGAAGTATCGTGGAAATTGCCGATCCGGAGCCAGAATTTACGAATTCTACTTCAAATTCAATTCCAATTCCAAATCCTAAGCCTACTATTTCAGATGCCCACGAGCATCCAGATTCGCGAGCGAATCATCCCAATCCAGATTCAATTTCTATTTCGAGTTCAAAGCAGAACTCATTGTTGAATCTCGATACGAAAAAGTATCATTCCAATTCAGATTCAATTTCTATTTCGAGTTCAAAGCAGTACTCATTGTTGAATCTCGATACGAACAAGTATCATTCAAATTCAGATTCAATTTCTATTTCGAGTTCAAAGCAGAACTCATTGTTGAATCTCGATACGAACAAGTATCGCCCCAATCCAGATTCATTTTCTATTTCGAATTCAAAACCGAATTCATCGATGAATCTCGATTCTTCCATTTCAGATACCAAGGCGTATCCCAAATCCAATCCAAGTTTCAAAATCCTAAATCTTCGTCTCAATTCATCTAATTCTCTTTTCAATTCATCTCTCGATTCCCGCTACGACGAGGTCACGGACATAATTAGTACCGACCATGTCAGCGAGAATAAACATATTCAAAGTTCTACGCGCGATAATCACGATGAATCTCACTTCTCCAGCGACCGCTTACGCAAGACGAACCGAGTCGCTCACACGAAACCTAATCCCGCGAAATCAAAAACGTTTACATTTAGAGCGATAGCCGCGGAGCGCAACATGGATATTGTAAACTCTCCGAAATCTAAGATGTTTGTGTTGCAACCGAGAAGCTACGTTCGACTCCGACAGTGAGAAATAATTTTCGTTGCCGAAAATTATTTTCCCAAGGGGTGAGGTGTCACGTCTGGCGACGTGTTGCCATAGGTTATAAGCATAGTTAATAAGAGTAGGATATTGTAACAGTAATTATTAATAATATTCGTTAGATATAAGTAATCATACTCCACTCCGATCACCACATCCTATTCTCACGTCATACCATACCTTCATTCTTATCTTAACCCTTGTATAATAATCATATCTTAATGTATTCCCCGTAGCCGTATCACGTAGCATTCCCCGTAATCATTAATCGCACATCTCATAACATCCGACACATAGCGTAGACCATAAGACACCTATAAATTCGACCCCCCGATCCCAAAACGAGTTCAGTTCAGTTCAGTAGTTCAGTTCGATTCAGACAGTCAGTCTGACACTCTCGTCAAGACTCCAGCGAGGCTCGTCGCCTCCTGGATGTCCCGGTCAGGACTCCGACGAGTCCTCGTTCTCATCCGCCTTCTTACGCGCTTCTAATTCATTGTAATCTTAATTCGTACGTTACAAATATAATCCCAGTATTAATTTAATAAGTGAGTCTCGCTTAGTTCACCTCCTTACATCCTCGCGGTTGTGATACTCTCCTTTCGATTCACGTTCTACCTGTTTCTGCGTTTCCAACTCGCACGTCTGAGCTTACCCAGGCTCGGTGCATTCCTCTGGTTTCAACGGGAAACGCAGAAGCCTCTCTTTCTTTCAATATATCAGTTCGACGCATTCTCTAACACGAGTATCACACGCCGCGCCGCGTCGGTCGTCATTATCAATCGCGGAAGCTCGCGCGCGTCAACGGACGCGAAACGGAGGACAGCAGCCACGAGATATTCCCGCCAGCCGAGGACCAGCAGCTACGTGATCTTCCCAGAACGAGTGTGGATCATCGTTTTCCCTACAGCGGCCCAGCCGATTCGATTGCAGCCGTCAACGAGCAACGAGAGCAGTTCTCATCCGATTGTCCGATAAGTCGTTAAACATTTCCCTGCGAAGATTCGCGCCGTCCGAATTGTCTAGCTCTAGTCCGCCGCTTCGGGCGAATCTACTACCTGTAAGCGTTAAGTAGTATCCGCGTGTCCGCGAAAGTCGTGGTTCCCAGTCAGACGCCGGACGTACGTGCCGCGTGGACAAAAGGTTGTATCGCATTTGATCGTCCAGTAAGGGGAATGGGTCGCCGAACGATAATTTCGCGTAAGCCAGACTCCGGGACGTAACACAAGTACAGCGTAAATATACTTGTAGACTGCTAGAATGCTAATATAAATTAAACTTGATACTGAAATCCAACTAAAATCAGAGAGACAAATGAAGATATACAGGGTGGTCTATATCACAAAACCATCTATACCACATGGTTTTATCCAATAAAGACAGGTATTATACGACACGTGAATTCAGTTAATGGTTAAGGAAATTAGAAAAGAAAAATGCGCAATAAAAAAAATACCAAATTTAGGGTTAAGCTGTAAGTGTCGTAGTTCAGTGTATAATTGTAAAAAGTCTAGATAAATGAGTAAAAGTAATTGTCCAAACTATTTGTAGGCTGAAATGAGCTGTTACTATGTTCATTTTTAGAAATTTTCTTAGTGTTTCTAGTTGGAACAGCCTGTAGATAGCCGACACAGAACGATTCGACTTAAAATGAAAGTGGTCGAGCGTGAAGCACGCGGAGGGCCGCGTATAGGGTCAGATAGAGCGAACCTCAAGCCGGAGAGGGTTGCAGAGGGTTGCAGAGAGTAGGGAACCACCGTCAGGAGGGATGCTGGGATGCCGAGGGGTGCATCCGGGATTCTCCGAGGGTGGCGATTCGCGGGGCGGTCGGTCGTCATGGATACGTTCCCGGCTAACCCCTAACCGCTCCTCCTCCCTTGTCATCCAACATTTTCGCGACTACGCCGCCATCATCGACCCACCATCTTGCACGGGGACAGACGATCTCCCCGGTAAAAAAAACTTTTCGGCTGCTCGAGACGCTTTCGCGTTACCCCGAGACCCGGTGATAACTCGCGATCGATGAATATTTTTTTTCTCTTACTCTGTGACAGAAGCAAAAACATGGGGTGAATTTTTTGGTCGCTCCATCGAGAAGCTTTCACTGTATCAAATGTTCAGTATGCTGTTGGGATTTCGTCTTCGTGTCTTAATCGTTAAAGAATCTAATTTTGTGCTCATTGCGTATTGTTCGACGATGAAAGAGAAGTTAAAACAAAGGGGGTGAGTTTTCTCTGGGTGATTAAATAAATATTTTGTAAGGGATTCCTTTTCTAAGATTCGCTTTGACTCGCGTTTTCTAGAGGTCCATTAATCTTCAACTTCTAGAGAGACGAGTATTTTATTCGAAGATGGATACTTCAACCCTTTGTGCTATAATATTGAGTTGGACTCGTGGTGATAATTTCGAACAGAAATAAAATTCTACGTTTTTACTGTCGATATTTAGCCACTTGAATAAACGATGATATGTGGTAAATGAAAATTTTCTATTTTTTATAAGAGATCATCGAAGACAAAGATTCATTAATGGTAGCAGTGAAATAAATCCTAGGACAAGGGATTCATTTTCAAGGTGACTCATTTGCAAAATCTACTTCCTTCGATGATAAATAAAGTGCAGATTTGTACGCAAAATAAAAATTTTCTGCATTTATTATAAGAAATAAAAATTGTGGAAAATAATATTTATTGCTTGAATAAATTCCTGAAATATGCTTTTGCTATTTCATGTTTCATTTACTCATTTATAATTGCATAACACTCTCTTTTAGTTTAGACTAAAAATATAAATAATCTTTTTACCCGCAATTAAATAAAACAAAAATAAATAATATTATCATGACTTAAATAAAACAAACGTAACAATTTTCGATAAGTTATATGTGTTTCATAGAAGTTTTATTGAATTATTCACCATCTATGCTTTTTTAGGAGTTAAGGAGATTTCAACCCCTAAATCGAATTTGAAATGTCACTAAGATGAAACTTTCTAAGCAAATACCAACGAAGCGTTGCAATAATCAAAAATCACTTTGAAAGGAGATGCTTCATGGGAGACCGTTCTCCGAAGTACGAAAACTACGCGACCCACCCCGCACTCTTCGAAAAGATGGAAAACCGTGGAAAGTTTGCAGAGTCCGTAGCCGATAAATTTCCGAGGAACGAGCAGGATATTGGTGTGGTCGTGGAAAGCAGTCGACGACCGTTTTGCTCAGTTGGCAGCGATGCAACCCTCGTGCAACGCACCCCCGGCGCTGCACTGTGACTCCCCACCCCCTCCACCCCTTTACCGACCCCGCACCCAACCCCACAAGCCATCGCACCGGGGGCGTGGGCGGTAGATAACGTGATTTACACTGGCCGGGTAATTAATGTCCTCGGCGACCGGCGCTTTAAAAAAACAATCGGAAATCGGCGACAACGAAGAGCAACAGTCAGGCTGCCGGTATCGCGGCCGGCACCGGCTGACAAATTATCGCGCCCGAGATTTTCATTCCCGTTTTCCTCCCGCCTTTTTCCCCTTTCTTTTCTCTATTTTATCGGGCCAGGTCGATGGCATGCATCTTGGAACTCTGCTGCTCCCGTGCCGTTCCAGGAGAAGCTCTGAGCTTAAACTACTTTGAAAACTGCTTTCGCTGGATTTTTTGGGAATAGTGTAGTTGTGATTTTTTTGGCTTTTCGTAAGATTCTTTATAACTCGATCGAGGATTTTAGGAATTTATGACAAATATGGATGAGTGAAAAACAGAACTCTGAAAACGTTAGAAGTATCCGAGAATATTATTGACAAGAGAAATACGTTCCATTTGACTTCTATTTTTTACGATCGACTTAGAACATTTTTATTTTGACAATCCGTAGTTTATTTATAACTTCATTTAAGAGGTGGTTTGTTCAAATTAAATTTGGATGTTCCTATCATTCAACATGTTCAATAACTTGTTTGAAAATGTAATTGAATTTTATAAGTATTTATGTATTATTGCAGTTTGTAAGATTGTATGTTTGTAAGCAAACAGTTACATTTCGAAAAGTAATTTTCATCCCCTTGGGGTCTAGAATCTTCTTATCAAATTGAGAATTAAAAATGATTGAAAAGAGAATGAACTCGGTGCACAATTTTTATTCAATATCAGACTGTCTTCGATCGAATTGAAGTTTTCTGATCAAATAGAAAATTAGGGTAGCATTCTGTTTCTTTCTGAAGAGATCTCAACCCCTACCATTTTCTACCAGAAAGTAATTACTCAATTATATAGTTTCTTCATTTCTGTGGTGTTAAGAAGCATTCTAGGATTTGAAAAATGAAAGCAGTTGGTCAAATGGTGTTCCATGAATATTATAACGAAGTATTTCCGTTTGAAAAAATTTCAACCCTCCTGCCGAGTTTTATCAGAAAGTAATTACTTTTTTGGATTTACGCACCTGTATCTAGTTCAGTTAGATTATGATGAACTGTGTTATATTATCTTGTACATCGAAATTGGAGCATTCGCCCCATTTGAGATAGTTTTTATGGTGTCAAGCCTATTCACCGTGACACGAGCGAACACGGCCTGTAGGCAACTAACAACGTGAGAAAAGTGCTAAAATTACTACGTGCGATCACGAGAAACGTCAAGATGGAAACGTTTGATTAGATCCCTGAATCCGTTAAAGCCGTGAGAAAAGGAGTGACTCAGGGCAATTGTGCTGGCCAATCACGTTAACCTTTCGATTGCGGTCGATTTCTACCACCTGATTTCTTTCATGGCCGCGCGGCGATAATTACGCGTGTTTATAGTTTGTCGTATCGAATGCAGAACGAATTTTCCAAACACATTCTACCGCATGAAGAATGAAAATTGGAACGACATGCATGACAGAATTATTACCGAACGTTACATTCATTCATCATCCAGGCAACAAAGATTTATTTCACCTCTTAATGTTCTTAGAAGATTGCAACTCACACGAGCTTTAGTATATCTTCATTAGCATTTTTATTGTACTGTATTTTGCAGACCTGTGTATGTCGTAGGAGCAAAGTAATGTATTTATAACCGGAATGATTGCATGCACGTGTGACGTTCGCCAAATGAAATGAAAAAATTTATAAGCACATTGAAGATATTCTCTTCGGAAAGAAAGAAAAATCTTTTAACTTGGGTATAGGATTATTATTAGACTGTGGATCTTTATGCAAAACTCCTTTTCTTTCTGTAAGTTGTTTTAGAAAAATCAGAATAAGGAAAATTTTGCAAAAATGTAATGAAAGTACTACTAGATTTTTTCATATACAAGTTTTGCACACACGATAAATTACGACTGGTTATTATATCTGATAATAAAAATTTATAATGTTCCCTTCCAAGATCTCTATTTTAAATCAGGACCACCGTCTATCCAAAAAGATATTCGTCAAAGAAATTGTCATATTTCATTAAGAAACAAATTCAGAAAGCTAAATATTTTTTTACAAAAAACATCTTTTAACTTTTCAGAGACGACACACAAGTGCCTGTTTCTTTTTATACGAGCAACGTTATACGATGCTTAGACTGTGGATTTGATGCATTTATGGAAAGAAAGAAATTCCAATTGATACTGACAATTTTTCTTTTACGTAAAAATCCGTAATCCAATGACGTTACACACATTAGATTACAGATTTGATAAATTTATTAATGGTATTAATGTAGCTGCACGGTCTACACGTAAAAATCTATAAAAGTTGCTTATTAGCAGTTTGCAGATTTTATGCATTTATGACAAAAATGAGTGGGTGCAATTAAAAATATGGATGTATTATTTAGAGAAAGAAGATTAAATTTTTATTTTGCATAAAAGTCCGCAGTCTATTTGTTAGTGACTGGACAGTGAAATACGTTTCGAAGAGTGGCGTTGGACGTTTCAAAGGAATTTTTTCTCGGCGTTCCTATCTTGCCTCCTCGCCTAACGATTCCGGGCCCACACGAGCTTGCTTGTAATCGAGTCGCGTGTGTGCTTTTCCACGCGTGCTCGCGTGACCCCCGGTTACCATCGGAAACGTCGTTCTGGCCAGGTTAACTTGTCCGACTTCGATGCGTGTCCAACAGCAGCTTGGCCCGCGATCGCCGCAGGCAGGAAAAAAGGAATCATTCTTTTCCGCGCGCGCGATCCTGGCCACACGATGCCTTTTAAAACGACGACCGTCCAGAACTCGCCCGTGGAAAAATAAGGTCGCGTGACCGCGCGCCATTCGCGGATTATTATTCCAGGCAGCCTTCGATTATCGCAATTTCATCGACGTATCGACAGCAGCGTCGGGGCCCGTTCACGGAACGTCCTCCATTAGGTGAGGAACGGGTTCCGAATTGGTCTGTAATTATCGGACTGCGGATATTCTGCGTTCGCGATCATTATAACAACGTTGCTTTTGTTGCGTGCAACAGGACTAAATGCGAGGTGAGGATGAGATAAATGTACAACAGTGAGCCAAGGAATTCTGGAATTCGTTCGCCAGTAAATAAAGCAAATTGGGTGATTTGAAACTTCGATAATAGTAAGAATAAGAGCAACCATGTAAGCTAATAATTAGCGAAAAAAACCAATGAATCAATTTTAATGCTCTTGATCAACACGTTGGCTGCCATATTGGTCACACATATGTAGATCACATTATTCTTGCATCAGGTGTAGTTGTTAATTTTAAAAACTAAAGAATTAATTTAAATTTTTAGGAGACTAATATGTGTCTATTTTCATAAAATTGTTTTACACATTTACTGTACATTTTATTTTCTCGACTGATCTTTAAGTGCGTTTTCTATGTATTTGAATATAGTGAATTTTATTAAGATTTTTAGGTTGCAAGCTTTAACGCACAGTGTTAATGTCATTAATTAAATGTTTCGATTTTGAAGAATTTTGTAGGGTTTATAATCATGTGCTAAAAATCAGAAAACATTTAAGAAGTAGAAAGCATGACCAGAAATTTGATGTACGAAGAAATAAAAACTCTAAACGAGTACACGATAACAGTGAGTATTTACAGGGAATATGACTGTCTGCAAAATTTCGTTGTCATTGATTTATTAGGATCCGTGTATTCACAATAGAATAAAAGTGTTTTTCGCCGTGTAAATTGATGCCGCGAGAAATAAAAACCGCGAATAAAAAAATATCGTGTAAATCGAGGGAGGTGCACATACAGAGTGAAACGAATATGTACACTGTGGAAGGACGAGGTGCAGCGAGTAAATCCAATTACTAAATCTAACCCGTATAACCCGACTAAAACACATGAAACGATAAAAACTCTGTTGAAGTTTCACGCAAACTTTCTATCTTTTACTTTACTAAATGGGTTTTTGTTTCATTCTTTCTGTCATAAAAATGGAAATATTATTCCCCTTTCACGTGAGAGGGGAGTTAACCCCAACATTTCTTCTGGAATTGCATAAATGAATGCAGTCCAGTAATTGTAAATTTTTATGATCATATATTTTGTAAAATTCAGATGCAATTTCCATAGGCACTGGTTACCGATTAATTCCCTCATGGAAGAAGGGATTTGAAACATTTCAATTCGCGGAAAGATCCACAATTTAATAACATTTACATTAGGAATCAATTGGAGTTTTAGCCTGTACAAGAAATACAATAGGACCTCATTTACCGGATCCCGATTATAAACAAATATGCGTTTAAATATGATTATATTGTGAACGGAAATAAATTTTCAAAAACAAAAAATTTATTTTGGAATTATTTCCCTCGGGTCTCGATTATCCATCAGGTCTTAATTTATCCGGGCTGTTTGTCTCCCAATCAAGCCGGTTAATCGAGGTCCTACTGTAGTTCCTTCGAAAAATTCGTTCACCGAACTTTTGTAGATAGGTGATATTGGGCGAGGTCATAGAAAACAATAGATAATTATTTATAATTTCAGATTATGTCCAATTTTGTGAGTTTTATAATGTACCAATGTTTTAATGTACTCATTCACAAGAGTAGGAATATATTTCCAACGATGGTTACGTAAAAAGGAAAATTGCAGGCGATTGATAAAGGTGTGCGGTTTGCACTTACCTGTGATGGAGGCGGTTGGCGAAATGGCGGATGGATTGGCACGCGGTGGCGGCGAGAAAGCTCCGGACAGGTAGCCACCGCGATCGGCCAGAGCCTGTTTAGCTTTATCGACGCTTTCTTTGAGCCTTTGGAAGGTGCTACCACAGGTTAGACCGCGGTACGGCCAATTCTCCTGTTTGACGCCGGCCGCGGTTACACCTGCGGCCGCGGCCGCGGCTCCGGCTCCGGAGGCTCCCTTTAACTCGAGCGCACCTGCGTACGAACAGCTAGCGCTGTCGTACATCACCAAAGAGCCCCTGAAAACCAACAACAACGAATTAACGAACCCATTGAAACCGTAGCTTTGAATACGTCACTTCTAATGTCCACCATATTCATTTTACAAAGATTATTTTGTAAAGTTCAGATCTAGGAAACAATTTCTTTTACCGACCACAGAAGGCTGTTTTTAATAGAAACGATACAAAAACATACACATTTTTGTGGTAATATATACAATATATCACTATCTGCCACAATATACCACATTATGTTAAAATATTCTTAAAATTAATTAAAATTCACTCATCCATCCGTGAACTTCGAATTGATACGTCTTTATAGATGTGCTTTACACTATAAAGGCCGCACATCCCTCATTTTTCGGCAATGTCTGAAGTCAGCTGTGCAGTTTGTCTACGAATAGCCCAGTTACAAACACTTCGAAGTAGCAAGTGTCTCTTTCTCTTGTTCACTGCTTTACCGCGACGCGACACCAACGCTACGCTCAGTGGAGCCTGCCAGCGCGTTTTTACACAAAAATATACCAGATTATGCTAGAATATACTGGAATATGTTATTTTAAATTAGACTGCACTCTAGAATATACGTGAATATACTAAAATATACTAGGATATACTAGAATCTAATAGAATATACATAGTTCAAAGATGTACTGGCATATGCTAGAATATGTTATTTAAAAAACTAAGCTAATATATCATAATGTACTAAAGTAAACAAAAATACACGAATATTCTGCCAATATACACATTTCTTAATTATTTCTTTTATTTTACTATTTTATCTTGCACATTTTTGTAAATTTAGAATATTCTGAATTTTTTTTACAGAATTTTTTTTTCAACGAAATATAGAAATTTCCTGAAGATATTCATACGCTTCAGTAATTCAAAAATATAAAATAATACAAGAAGGAATGAATATAAAAGTCTAAAATATATCAAGAGTCTGTTCTTTTTTTTTCTTCGCCCGTTGTATATTTGTAAATGGAGGTATAATGTTCCATAATTAGTAATGAACTTTCTGTAGCAAAAATCCTTGCAGAAATTACAAGAGAACAATCTAGCAAACCAACATCAGCATAAATTGCTTAGCTTACTACTATTATGATTATCTACTCGAAAAATTTGTTCGGGGGAAAATGTAAAGTTTTTTAATGCAGTTTCAAGATTGGTAAACTTTATTTGATTTCTCTTGGAAACTCGTGCGTTCTCAAGAAGCATCGTTTCTTAATATCCGAGGAGCACTATCCAACTATCAACAACCCACTCGTGAATCTTCGTCGAGTCGGCGGATCACAAAGCGAAAAATGTAATCCGCAGACAATGAACGGTGCTAACGGAGCAAGTGTGAGTTACTTGAACCCGTGACAGCACTTGCGTACAGTAGGCAGCGTCGTTAAGGATCATTAAAGGACCCTCGAAGCATCCGGTAAAGTCACGATCGAATTAAATCGAGTGAGCGTGTGCGCAAGAAACTTTCTTGCTTACGATTCAAGCGGTGAATACATTACATAGTGGACGGGATCGCGTCTGCGTACATACATACATGTGAAACAGTATTTTCTCGAACCTATCATTTTCCATAATCGGTTGCTAGGAACGATTTTCTTTTAGAAAAATATCACTGTGCGCTACCATTATGGGATCTTTCGAAACACTTATCGAACGGGCTGGTAACTATTTTCTCACACCCGTGGATTTACTGGAAAAAATTATAACGGGCAATTTTCATTGTTCTCCGAAAATTCTTTCTTTGATTTCCGAATGCTCGTAACACCTTTTGTTGCTTCTTGTTTGCTTTCTTCTATCATTCGGTAAAAGCGACGCCATTTTCATGATATACAGGGTGAGTCACCTAACGTTGCCACCTCAAATATCTTTGTTGTTTTTAAAGATACGACAAATGTCTGAAGGACAAAGATGAATGGTAAAATGGGGCTCATACGATACCATAAAAAATTTTGTTCTTATGTAATTCTTTTTAGAGATATGAAGGCCACCTTCATTTTTTAAAATGGAATGAGATATTTTTTAATACATCAATCGATGCAGCTGGACATTCGTTATAAAAAAGTACTAACCTATTTCAATTTAAATAATTCTAAAACACCATTCCTGTCGTACTAAGATATTAGCGTTTACTTACTAGTGCAACGTTTTAATTTGGAAAAATCGTTAACGAAATTCATATTTCGTCCCTGTTTGTTAGATGATGATCCGCAATCTAGTTATTATGTTTCATTTTGTGAACGCTCCTTCACAGTGGGCGCTTTCTTTGTGTGGGAGTTTAGAATGATTTTTTAAATAAAGTATACTACATTATAATATACGAACGATTTCCTTCTACATTTTATTAACGAAAACAGCGTTTGACGAAAGAATGACCTACACATACATAACTTTTGTGGAATTTCCATTTCAACTTGAGATATCACTTAAAATGTGAAAATATATTTTGAATTAGATGCAAAGTAGAATGGCTAGGTGCAGAATAACTTTCGAAGGATATCTCTAGCTTGAAGAACGAAAAAGCGGTAGAAGAGACATTTATCCCAATTTAATCTAGATCTTGTTGGTAGAGAAGACCGACTGCCACACATAAAGATGTCGAAGTGTGAGCGAAGAAGTTGAAAATTTCAAGCTACCGAGGTTCTCCAGTAATTGTTACTTCCAGAGGCTCTAGCAGCCTGGAACATCGCTTCGCAACCAGAATCCCGATCGTCGCGTGGAAGGAAGAGCCCGAGGAGATATCGGCGAATTAACGACTAACTGGAGGCGGATTACGTGCACGTAACAACCGGGAACTTGTAATCGATCTATCCGTAATTTAGCCGTCCGTCGTGCATCTGCCTGCTGATCTACATTTTATCGACGCGGCCTCCAGGTTATCTCGTCCATCAGAGTTCCGAAAGTGATACCGGAAAGGGATTTGCATGGATTCGGAACCGATCCGATCTTTTCGCGAGATCAATCCGAAAAACTTGTAAACTGTAACCATATTCGCGTGGACAAAAATTATTTTGCTATATCTCGTATATTCTTTTCCAGTCTTAGAACGTTGAGATTCTTATGATGTGCTTTGGGGACCAAACAACTTAACAATCATTCCTATATCTTCGTCTATAGATCACAGATTTACGTCAATTCTAATTTAATTTTTAAAGAATCTAAACGCACTTGGTTCATAGTAACAATTTATTGAAAGTAGTATCTTAAAGTATCTTCTATTGGCAGGATATATCCAGTTAAATTAAAAATTGTTCTCCAATTGCAATTTTATTGATATAACCGACGATACACATAATGTTTTGAATATTTTAGAAAAATGAGATAATTTTAATATTTTATGAAAGAGCTGTGGGTTTGTATAGAAAATAAAATTGCCCACAATTCAATTATAAGAAATCGAGGATTAACAAGAATTTGATCATCTTAAAAAGTCGAGAATAATATAATAACATCCCTAAATTGTGTTAATGACTTTCCAGTTTTGTGTTTGACGTATACATTTTTATTGTAAATGCATAAATGCAAAATAATGTATTGATACTATAACAAACAAAGTAGTTAGACTTGTTAAGAAACTTTGATCCTCTATCGATACCACATGCTTAAACCGATGAACTATGAATTTTATAAACATATTTGAACAGAGTTTATATTAGTGTATGTCAAGAGAAATAAATTCTCATCGTTTCCCATAGAATCAGGAATAAAATTGCACTGTACAAAGCTCGAGAAGCTCCCTCCAATAAAAATTGGAATTCCGAATATCGTTATCCAGTCAAAAAGAATAATCTAAAAAGCCAGCTGTGTCAGGGAACGTATTAACCCCTTGCCTTATAATAATATCCTGTCAGACTCGCGATGAAGATTCTGAACAGAGTCTAATAAATACGTACGCTATTAATTTCCTTTAAATCGAAATAAAATTCTACTTTGATTTTGTTAATATACAGCTATTGGGGAACATATAGGCGTACACAATAGACATAAAGTTTCTCCTTTTTTCGGAAATCAAGGATTACAAGAAAAGTTTTAATCACTGAAATCGTAAACTAAATCGTAAGGCAAGGGGTTAACCTTTCAGCACAATACTAAAATCCGGCAACGAAAAGAAGCTCAAAAACTCGGAGACTCCCCTCAAGAATTTCGGGAGCCTCTCTAAAAATCGCGTCACCCATTTTCCGTCGGCATTGAAGCCGTTTGCCTCGAATCTATTCTTCTGCAGACAATAATATTGACGTAAATCAAGCTGATAATAATAAGTGACCCACCCTCGCGCCGAATCGGTGCGCATAATAAAACGCCGACCCACAAAAGATCCTCTCCTCGTCTCTCCTTTCGAGCCGCGAAATCTACCGCTTCCTCCGGCAAGTTGCATAAATTATTTTCCCCGACCGGACGCGAACAATGACCAGAATAAGAATGGCGGAGAGGTTTTACCTGGTGCGGTCGTCGCGACGATTTCCACGATAAAACGCGAGCTGCACGCCGAACACACCGATCATCGATCGTTTTCGACGAGCGGTTCACCCTTCGAACGGTTGCCAATACGCAGAGAGGATTTTCTCGATCACGATCGGAGGGGGGATCAAGGCATTATCTCTTCCGTGGACGGCAACCCCGTCGGATCCTGCTTATGCAGGTATATATTATTCTCACTCGAAACGGCCAAACAGCCGCGAATAATGCGCCTGCTAGCCAGATACGCGCGGATGTCCACAATGTATCGAGGTCAATTTAATCACGTTCACAAAACTGTCACATAATCACGGTGCACCTCCGGCGGGCCGCAAGTATACGGTTTCCGCGTCCCGTCAACGAGAGCCGGCCGTTTAATGGCCGACGCGATTTTCCACGATCGTCTTTCTATCACCGATCTAGCACTGCACTCCGCGAAACTGCGTCGCCGATTCTTCAGCCGCCTACGATCCTCGAATTTACTAAGATTCTGGATTAGGGAGTTTAAGAGAAGTAGCGATGGCTTCAGATCCTGCAATTTATTGTGTAGTTTATGAGCCTGTTCACTGTAAACTGCTTTTATCGTCACGATTCTGATTTAAAGATTTTTCTGGCACTTGGTGGCACGAGTATTTTCTCAGAAGTGATTTATTGGTTATACTGCAAGTTACATTCTGCTTAAGAGTTATTTTGATTTCAATATTTGTGGGAAATCTAGTGTTCAAGGTATTTTTCGGAAGTGATTTATTGTTCCTTTCTGATCGATCAGGTCTTACGAGACTTTTTCAAGTTTCTAGACAGAAGCAAGTTCTAGAAATGAGTATTTTCTTTTTATTTAGACGACAATTATATACTGCAATATATATTCTACTTTAAAAATTTGTCACTATGGATTGTCGTCATTGTTACGATTTTAATTTAAATGTTTTTAGGGAACGTCTTTTTGTAATTGATCTTTGAAACTTGAAGAAGATAAAACACTGAAGTTCTAGGGATGGATATACTGTTTCATTGAATTTTAAGGATTATCCTCTTATTTACACGACAATTTTGATACTAAATTGTTAATTAGTATATAATTTTCATATTTTTGTAGAATTCCGTGTCTGGGAGGAGGATGAGAGTGTAAACAATAATGGTACAAGGTTTGTATTATCACAATTTTGATCTAAAGATTTAACGAAATTTGGTTTAAAATAATTTTTTCAGAAGCGATTTACTGCTTTTTTGTAAATGATTTTTGTTAAGTCCTACGAGAGTGGAAACTTGTTTATTGAATGTTGAGGATTTTTCTTATTTATGCGACAATTTTGAGGTTAAATTCATATATGGTGTCTGATATTAACTATGAATTACTATGAATTATTTTAGAACAATTTTAGTGCCTATTTAGTACTTTTGAATTGTAGCTCATCGGATAAAGCAACGAAATGTTTCTTAATAATTAGGAATTAATAATACTAGAATTGATACTTTAAAAAATATGTTCTGATCCACATCAGCAATTTTTATTTGGCTATGTCGGTACTCGATTAATTCTGGTTTAACAATTCTAAAAAGATAATAAAAAGATTGAAATATTTTCATTGAACTCGTCAAGATGACGTTGCAAACCGTGCTGCAATAATCTCAATTCGAAATAAGAATTTCGACAAAAGAGATGATTATTCAGCAAATCACTTTTCGAATATAATTAATCAACCTAAAATTTAATCAAGCCATCAAACGCTGATAGTCACCTGTAGGTGTTAGACAATATCATCAATAGTCGAATTACGATAATACACAGCCACCGATCACTATCACTGTAGCCACAGTATTATCTGCATTGTTCACGCATCTCGCGACCATGTCCTATAATCAAGATCTAGTCACCCTTTTCCCCTGGACCACTATCTCTTCGTGTATAGATTTCATCCGATCTCGTCCCAGTATTTCATCCTCGTTATTTATTCACTATTCTTCATCGTCAACTATTTCATCCTTCTTCGTCTTATCAATTCTATTTCAAACAACTTAGAAGTTCATTTCCACAACACGTTCACAATCCGAGAATCAACCTTTCCGAGATCACACTTTGCCCCGTACACTTCCGCGACTCTACACTGCGTGTTCATCTGCTCGAGATCCTTGAAGTATTAAAAAGAACGTCTCGAAATTTTCAACACGGTGTCCACACTTCAAGAATCATGCTCGATCAATCTTGGTACCGTGCTTCTTCGACGCTGCAACTTAGCGACTCGCGAGCCTCTTCTTGGAGATCGGGTGTTCTCCACGGGATGTGCGACGTTCGGTCGGTGGAACAACTTCTCGGCAGGGTTGCAAGGACCAGGAATGATTGATATAATGTTTCTGGAGAACGATCGCGGCGGAATCGATCCACGAGGCGTCGATCGTCGCGAGAACAATCAACTTCGGACGGGGGTCGCAGAAATCGCGGGATCCGCGAACGGGATCGCGTTCTCGCTGACCCGTGATCGCCGAGCGACACGGGGACCGTCCAGATATCCGATCCAGAAGAGGCTGGACCCGATATCAAAGAAGAAGGTACTACGGGCAGGTTGTCTCGCGCAACTGCGGCCGCCGCGGCCGGCAAATTGCCTGCTTCCGGGCCTCATTACATCACTCTGTTACTCTGTTAACGCTCGCCGGAAACCCCTCTCTGCCTGCCTCATCTAAACTCTCTATCTCTCTATCTGTCCCTCCCTCTCTCTCTCTTTCTCTCGCTCACTCTCCCTGCCTCTCTCTTTCTCTATCCCTCTTTCTCGCATGTACCTACACACACCGTTTAAATGCGCTGTGTCGCGGACGACGCGGCCGCGCGCGGACTCATGCGAAAGAGGGAGAAAACGCGAAACCGTGGATCCCAGTCCGAATTTGCGATCCGGTCGGAAATCGACCTACTCGCTTTTCTCGAGTACAGGATTGTCTGCGTTTGTCACAGTCGCGAGTCCCTCAGGAAATCGCGGATTTTATGTGTCTCGCAAAAATGAGTAGGGTGACCAGTGAATCAACGTAATTCGTATTAAACGAAAATATAACGTACAGTAGAACTTCGATTATCCATGCTAATTAGTGGAATATGATTGTTGTACAACAATTATATTGTTCAGTGCTGAACTTAATCCTTATTGAAGTGTACAGTAAATCGTGTAGCCTATGGGTTGGTTTAACGCAAACTAATTCTTCGTGGAAAGTATTCAGACGATAAAGAATTCGAACATCAGAGGCCCGGGATCATCGAGGTTCTACTGTATATAATGCGGTCTTCATGTTAAAATTTACGGAGCAATTGTACTGTACATTCACAGATCTCTCGCTAAGGAGATTTAATTTTTTTATCACCTGTTCTCGTTACTACATTAATTTATTTAGCAGTTCGAACGACATCCCACAATTTGTACCTTGAGGTGGTTCAATGGTCCTGCGATAAGCTTGTTTGGATAAATATAATTCACATATCGGATATTAATAAAGTTTTTAATGGTTTCAAGTTAAAATTCTTTTCATCAGTTAGTATTTAAGGTTGCACAAACAATGCAATGTAATTGGTAGAATATTTTTAAATGGTTTTTTTAACTTCTTAAATGAATTAGAAAAACTGACAGATAAAGTTGATATCAGGTTCAGTGTACAGTTGAACAATTTTGAACTTGTCAAAAGTTAATATTCAACATTAATAACATTCAAAGTTCAGAAATTCTTGAACGTTTACCAGGTATATTTCATGTTTGGAAGATTTATAAATCTCGGAATTCTAAAGATAATTTGAAATTAAAAATTTGTGAAAATTATACATATCTGACAATGTTGGCAGTCTTAAAAATAGGAAGTATTTCGAAACGCTCGAGACATTGAAAATCTAATAAGTTTTATAAATTCTAAACTGTGTCAGAAGTTTTTGAGTCCTTAATATTCATAACCCTTGGAAAAGGTTTGTAGAATATACAGAATTCTTTGAAACGTTTTCAAAGACTAGAATATTCAAAAGAGTCCCTAATGAAATTCCAGATAATCTCAAACTATTTACGAATGCCTAACCTTTAAAGTATACTGAAATAAAATATAAAACTGTCTGTATAAGAGTGCAAAAAATCGGTTGTTGAATAAGGATTAAAAATTCTTCCACATTTGTGAGATCACGCACAGTTTAACGAACGAATAACTGATTCCTCGAATCTCCACCGACACGGACGCGAATCACCGACGCTTCGCTATCGAGAAAGACCTTTCACGAGTGAAAAAACCGGAAATATGAAGTTCGACGAGGGAACGAAGAACAATTTTCATAAACGCGGCCGGGATGAGCGACGCTGGATGGAAGAAAATAAAGCGATGAAACCGATATTGCTTGAACGAGGCGTTCTTCCTCTGAAAACAGGAATACCTTAATGACAAAAATGAGCGTACACGGTATGTAGATGATTCTAAAACGAGCTAACGCGAGAGCAAAACGAGTTTAATAAGATAGATAGAAATCTTCAGACTTCCCATCAAACTCCATTCTATCGCGCAAAATGAACGAGAGGGCTGGTTCTAAATGTCCAAGTCAGGTTGAAGACAACTTGTAACTACGCCTGATGATTAGCACTGGCAATGTCGCTACTTTTCTTCACTTCTCATGTCTTCGTGTTTCCTAATTATTATAGAATACTCGCGTAATAAATACGTGTAAATGATAAAACAAATTCCTATAGAATCGCATTAAATTATCTTGAAGGCTGTTTAATAAAACAATATTAAACTTCCTCAAACGGATAGCAGAATAATAAAAAATCTTTTCTCTAAAATTTTTAAACGGTTTATATCTTTACTATAAATCATTTACATATCTATTACCAAACGGTAATTTAGAGTGACTACAGGTGTTTTTCGTTTTGAAGAAATAAAAACCTTTTGTAAGAGTTTAGTAATGATCAATAACAAATATTTATGTAATAATAAAATAAGTATATAATACTAAAAGATTAAAAGCCTTGCAAAAAGACCGGAATTTTATTTGAGTATTTGTTTCACTCTTTTTCTGAAGAACTTTAGCAGCTGTAGTCGTATCCAACAATCCCTGATTCGTGAAAAGCAAGCAGAGATTCGCAGGCACATATCCAGACCATTAATAACGTCTAATGAAGTGGCATTATTTTTCCGCCAGCGGTACCATCGACAACGAAAATCGATTTCTCTTAATGCTCGTTCTTCGCAGCTTAACCCGCGACGATTCGAAAATTGCATAAACATCCGGCGGTCGGTGGATCACAAAGTACGACGGATGGAGGCAGGCGGAATTTACGAGGCGTTAAAAAAACGGATAACGACGACGGAGAGAGACACGAAGTAATAAAAAAAAAACGGCGGGAAAAATCGCGAACGCGCGGTGCTCGGTAATTTAGCGTTGAATGTATGCGTGGCGTGGTTAATTCGCGAGACATGCGTGTGGCCGAGCGGGGGTGGACCCTGTATCGCGGATGAAAGCCGCTAAAGTGTGTGTGAAGAAGAAAGGACGATGATAAGCGAGCCACTTTTTTACGGTGCTTCGCGGTTATCGAAAGGTTCACCGGAGAACGATTAACGTACGACCAGCTTGGTCACCGGGGACCTCTGAATCGCTGCTATCTGGCATTTGAAAAACGTCTTTAGAGAAATATTATTCTTAAAAGATCGCTTCCACAGCTTACAAAAATATATAAATAATGTTTTTTATTGTTTTCTAATAGATAAAAGCACTGGGATGCTTTAATTCATTATTTAGCAATGTTTTTTATTAACATTTGTAGGCGCTCAGGATCATTTATGTCTAGGCGAAAATTTCACTTTTAAATACTGTCGAAGAAAAAGGGGAGGGCTCATTTTCTTGAAGAAAATCAGTAAAATTTTTTGTTGATAACAGTATTGAATAAGTACTTAGAATTTTTTAGATGTTTTGAAAACAGTAAAAAAATAGCCATGGACATAAAAGACCCAGTGTACCTACGTCTGAGTTAGATTAATTTCTGAACATATTGTATAAAAAATTTTATCTAAAAAGAATTTAGAATAGTTTGAAATAATAGTGGTTCTCTGTAGATGTTTGCAGTTTTTCAGAATTCTTTTTTAGAGAACTACGAGATATATTTTTATGAAACTTCGTGGACTCGTTTAAACAGGTTTCATCTACATTCGAGAATTTTAGTACATTGGTGTTATCAAGAGTATAATAATTATTTATGGAGGAAGAGGAGCATTGCGATGACTCGACACTTCTAACATACAACTTTCTAATTGTTCTACTCTATGAGCAACGAGAACACTGTGCCCGAATGACTACTTTCGGTGACACTTATTCCTAAATTTGATGCTTATGATTCTCGTTCTTCGTGTTATGTTCAAGATATTCGTAAATTTCATTCAAACATGAATATGTTATAATTAAAAAAATATTCACAAAGTTGAATCACTTTTTCAGGTTCCTTGCACTTCTCTTTCACTTCAGGTATTATAGACTTTAGGCAGTCTAGTTAGACTGATGATTGTTGTGCAAAATAAGACCCCTTCGATGCAATTTACAACAACCTAAATCAAACTAATTTTCATTTCCTCCATCAACGATTTAGATCCACCGACACTTAGACAACAATATTATTATACAGCAATCGAGTACTCTCAGAAATTGCAAGTATATGCTAGTTGTATAATACTCTTCTATATTTCTCTATATCTCTCTATGTTAAAATAAAATCAACATTGAATTTAATCATTTCATATTTTGAGCACAAGAAACCAAACAAACACCAACAGCTCTCAACCCTTAACACATTCGCTACCACCGTCACGCAAATGTGGCGTTCACAATCTCGCAGTTTAATTAAAGACAGTCGAATTTATGTTCTATACACCGCAACTCATAGTATACAGGATAATATTCGAACAGTCCAAGAATTTTTTCTGGTAAATTATTTCGAGATTTCACAAATGTGGTCTGTTGCATTTACTAAAACATTTCAACACTGAAGATTAGTATTATATTCGGAGAGTCCAGAACTTCTAAATCATTTTGACATTTCATAAATGCAGTTCATCGCATTTGGCAAAACATTATCACGCTAAAGCTACGAAACAAACATCATCCTCAACCGTATCAAACGACCGGTACACGTCAAACGGACGCCTCGAAAAACCAGCTGAAAGCGAACCAAACTCACTCACCGTCAATGCGGGTTTTTGTAGCCTTATCCAGCACTATCCGATCCAGGTTCGTCGATCACCAGTCACCTCGATCTCCCTCCTCCCCTCGAGTGTGTTACCACTGGGTCCCTCGCGACCTGTTCCCCGCACCTTCACGAAAATATCCCACCCCCACCCCCCCTAATAAAACCAGATAGCCCGGCGAATGAGACTCGAGACCCTGTTGAGAACGCTGGAGAACCCGGTGGACGGAGCACAATATACCGGAGAGAAGAACGTTCGGTAAATCGAAAGGGGTTCCGAAGGGAAGACACAGAGCGGTGGAGGCACCGTCGGACGACGACGTCGACGTCGACGAACGCGGATCGCCGGTTATCCGCGGGGATTACAGCCCAGCTAGGGTATTACGTAGTCTGTCGGCGCGTGGACCACCGTGGGGGCGAACTCGGCCGCGATGCGACGGACGCACATTTGGCAGCGTCGTTATCAGTCGCGGTCCGACGATTGGCTGTATCGGAGCCTGCGCCGGGACGCCGGAGGAACGGGGCGGCGGGGGTGGAGATGGCGGCGGGGGTTGCAACCCCCGCCCCCCGTCCACTCGGAGCCCCGGCATCAAGCGGCTCCTTAGAGGCGGGATCATCCACCAGGGTGGATCTTTCCTCTCCCTCTCTCCATCTCCCTCTCCCTCTCCCTCGGTCTCAATCTCCCTCTCTTCCAACCCCCGAGCACCCCTATATCCTCCGTTCTTCAAAACCGTTTCGCTTTTTCCAACTTTCTTCGGATCATCCACCAGCGTGAATCTTTCCTCTCCCTCTACCTCCCTCTCTTTCTCTCGATCCGTCTCTCTCTTTTCTTCTCTTTCAACCCCCAAACACCCCCACATTCTCCGTTTCGCGTTTTCTAACTTTCTTTCTCCTCTCTTTCATTTTACCCAGGCTCTACACTATTTTAACCTCTACCTGTTTCTCTTCATCCTCCTCTGCTTCTATGGTTGGACCTCTTCGTCCGCTGCACTCTCCAGGGGTTTATCCAAGCCTGTCTCTTCCTGTTACGTTTACGCGCCTCTCGTTCTGATTCACAATGTTCGGGTCGAGTCTAGTCCTCTCTGCTTATGGTGGAGGTTCGTGTGCCTTGTCTAGCTGAAAGATAGGGTCTGGTGGGCTGATACGTGGAGAGGGTTGGGGCGGCGAGCTTCTCTGTCTTACTCGCGCTGGCTTCTTTGTGGAGGTGGGAACCGGCAGAAAGCTTTCCGTTGGTACGTCACCCGGTATTCCGTTGTGTTCTTCGTGTTATTGATGACGGGGATATAGAAATTAGTGAGCAGTTCAGAGGTTGGACGATTGAGAGTTGTGGGACGGATCTGAGGATTTTTGGGCAGTTTTGAGGGATCTGTGATGGGGAACGGTTGATCGGGGGTCTTGATGTTTGTTGTGTTGTTATTCGGATGGTATTTGATGTGCGAATTAATTCGTGATTATTAGAATTAATTTACACTGGGCACGTGGTGAACGATGGAGGTTAATATCGAAACAAAAAGAAGACAGCTTAGATAGATGGAGTGGTTAATTTTCGTTCACCCGTTATTTTGATTATTTGTAAGTACACAACAACTTTGTACTTATCCATAAGTACTTTTTGACATGATTCATAGTTCACGTGCATTTTGTATGGCCCAAAATTACATCCTGTTAATTGTTTTGACAATTTTGTCTATCTAGATATTGTCGATGGACGATAGTAATTCTCAAACCATAATAATAATCTTCATTGTTAGAAAAGAAATCATTAGACAGGATTGTCTGAGTATTTGGAAGAAAAGATGAAAATACTGCTCAAACTCATACACTTTTTTCAAATCAAATTCCATGCATATTACAGATTAATAAATTGTCCAATTGCATACAGTTCAACAGAAGCCACATAAATATAACCATACAAATACAAATACAAACAAAAATATTACAATACAAAGAATATGTCCAACTTCAAATTTTACTCCAATTACAATGTTCATTATACGTATTGTACAAAGCAATACGTAATCAGTTGATCCTGATATAAATTCCCAAGAGAATGATTTCGTTCATGCTTCCTACAGGTTTCATTTTTGTTTCTTGTTTTTATTTTTGTTTGGTTCTTATCGAGCGGAAGTCAGGTTTTTTCGAGGTATCACGCGATCAGAGTTCTCGTACGCGAAGGAAACCTTGAGTATCGGGACAACTGGTGAAATCTTGGCGAGGATTCAATATGGTGGGATTGACCCCGAGTTGGTTCGGTGAAAATACTGAACGGGCAGAATAACAGTAATTAGAATATTGCTTTTATATATTTTAGTTCGTATGAGCATGTACACGGAATTTTCCGAAATGTAAAAAATTCACGAGTCTACAGATGAATTTATTTAATGTTTAAAAGAATTTGTGAGTATACCTTTAAATCCTAAAAGACTCTTTCATATCGGCACTGGTAAGGAAATTGTCATTTGCAGTTATAAACGAAAATTCATAGCAGAGAGTACTCTAAATGTTTAAACAATACTATAAATGAATAAAATTTGATATTATATAATTGGAAAACAGTCGAGAACAGACGTCAAATTCGTTTTTCCATGTTAACACTTTGACTGCCAATCCAGTAACCTCATCAAATCCATAAAATCAAAGTATTTTATTCAATAAATACAGTTCGAATCTTTACGATGTATGATATTGAGTACTCTTTCGACCTCTTGTATTTTTCAAACGCCAACCAAATTGGGTACGGCGAATACATTAGTGCAAAGATTAATTGTTACATTATTTTGATGTTAATAAATTTATACCTGGCGAGGAACAAATTAAATCACAATACTACTTCTCTTTGGAGTCGTCCGAAAAGAAACCATTTTGCTCTAGAAGACATCGACCATAAATAATCGATTAAGGGGTCCAGAATTAAGAACCGGCACCAGGCGAATAGTTTTCGTATCTCGGACGATTGTTCCGCGCAGGGGTCAATCCGTTTCCTGTGGAAATCATGAGCCATGTCTACCCGTGGTTCCTCGTTCATGCGTGAAGCTTCCGATCGCGTAGCAAGCAAGGAGCGGTGTCAATCGTGCGAGAAACATCAAACCTTTTGTATCCCGACGGTGAGTGCGTTTTCGTGTCTGGATTTGGTGGATCCGTGCTCCTTCCGGACCATCGTGAATCGTTCATTGAAATCTTCTCTTTCCCCCTCTCCCGCTTTTTACTCTTGTTCGTTCAATAATAATTGCAACGATCGTACCGCTGAGAACGGTGGATATGAAAAATAAAGAAACGAGGTCCGTATAGTACGAAGGGCACACGTGTAGTAATACTTCACCTGTATTTACTCACCTGTGCATTAATATATCCTTATTCTACTTGATATAAGCTTTTAAATATTTATATTAATGAGAATATCTTTCAGCATGTCGCACCCTGGCAAGAACAATGACACAACTCAAAAAACGACGATTTTTAAGTTTTGAGAAACATCTTTTGAAAAATTTGAAATTTTGAAAAACATCATATTTCTAACTCCTAATTGAACCTCTAGAAGACATTTACGTCAGGTTTTCTTTTTGAGTTTTCATTCAGGAACAGTGTCACTTTAGGTTTATGGAGGCATCCGTAATATCGTTTTCAAAAATATTTTTCTGAAAGATTAAAGATGTCTGTACTACTTATGTCGATGGAAATTTTATAATTTTCTTAAAATCGTTATTGTTAGAATAATGGAATTGTTAGTTATGTCACTATTCTTGCCGGGGTGCGATGTGTGACTAAATACATGTGAAATAGCACGCATGAAATAGTACATGTGTACTTTAATATATGTGAAGAATACATGTACATACAGGGTTGTCCATTTATCTTGAGACAGTCAATTATTACGGAAATTATTACGGAATATTCTTCATGTAAAGGGGCACATTTAATAGCGCTGTGCACATTTATCCATAATAGCCCTTTAACTTACAGTTGTTTTGAAAGAAATAATTTTTCATTAAAGTTACGTTTGCCCCAAATTTTCGAGTTTGAGGTCATAAGGTCATAGTGTAATACACTGTTGAATTCGTCTCGACGTCAGCAACAATCCTATGACGTCCAAAACATATGGTGCCATTTAAAAATTGTAGGTGATCTTTACATTTTTACGTAAAAAGCATCTTTTCAGATTTAAGAATATGCGAATATGTAGCTCACCAAGTACTGATAAACATTTGCCCAAAACATTTTTTAATTGCACTATCGGAAATGCCTAAAAAATGGTGACATCACTTAACAGGTACACCCTGTATGTTTCCTCTTCCTTTTATAAAAAACGATTAAAGACAGTAATTATTAGACTGCGGATTTTACGCATTTATAATAAAAATGGGTTGGTGCAGTATAAAAGAGGAGAAAAACAAAGATACACTATTTTCAACATGATCAAATTATTCAAGCAAGAATTAAATGTGTATCCGGCTTCAATCTAGTGCAATTGATGCAGCAAATTTTTATTTCACATAAAGATCCGGAGTAATTATCGTAGCCACGAAGTTCAGTTGAATTGAAGTTAACACTTTATCTACCTATTAATAGGATTTTAAATAGTTGTGCTGTACCAAAAGAAAGCATAGAAATTTTCTTTTACATTGCAATCTTAAATGAAACTATCAAATGACGTTATTGAGGATGACTTGTTAGTTCACAATGAAAATTGCTATTGAAGGTTCCATTAAAAAGTGTTTGGCCATGTACCACAGATTTTTCAAAATTATGTAATAATCACCGGTCGGTAATGTGTTAAAAATGGTCGGAAATGTATGCGGCAAGCAACGTATTGTACGCACACGCGTGTGCAGAGAGTCGAGAGATAATATTCGCGAGGGTAACTCGCGGGACCGCGACGATGATGGCGGCCCCGTTTCGCCGGACCGGTATCGATGGCATCGCGAATTCACGTCGATCAGTTCGGTTAACGAATACGACGATAACGATATATTGTTATCGGGACGCGTATGAATATACACCGGCGCGGCTGGCCGCTACCCTTTGGAAATCGTAGCCCCGGCCACGTGTCCGACGTGTCGCGCCCCCGTTGTTACCGCGCGTCCTGGATCAGATAAATTTCGTACAGGCAGATATAGCCGGACCGTGCACTGTGCGGCCCGCACACGCACCGTGACCTTGCATAAAGATCGACCGATACTATTGATATATTAATCGAATGTACCCGACCGCTGTCCTGGGAATATTATTAGCGCTCGCGAATTTCTGCGCGTCGCTCTCCGCTAACCTCCAACCAATAAACTCTTTTTCAGAGATTTATTATGATAGTATTCGAGTCTTCAAACTTTTCACTCGTATGTAGGCAACCACGACCATTGATAAACATTTACTATCTCTCCTTGGGCCTCATACAATGCAACTATTTCTGGGGAGCGTATTAACGATCTCTTGCGTGCAGTTTTGTTGCAATCCTCATCTTGTGGACACGGTTACGTCAGTTTATAGTTTCAAAATGAAAATTTGTGTGGAAGATTGTAGACACTATGACTGGTTTTAATTACAGTAGGACCTGGATTAAGCGGATTGATCGGGAGACAACAGCACGGATAGATTAAAGCCCGACGGTTAATCGAGACCCGAGGAAATATTCCAACATAAATCTTTTATTTTTGAAAATTTATTTTCCTTATAATATAATCGGGATCCGGTTAATCGAGGTCTTACTGTATTAAGTGTATTGATTTCTGATGTTCTCTTGCAAGAAAATTGCAAATATGACGTTTCTTTAACTTCTATTTAGACATTTCGATTTCGTACCCGTGGATATCTTTACAGAATTTTTGTAGTGTGACTTTTGTAGTCTGCAGAGACATGATTAAGCTTTCTCTAGATGTTCAAAGATATTGTTTGATTACATTAAGCAAAGTTCTATGAAACTTTAAGTGGTGAAATATGCACTAGCGATTTCTTTGGTACAATCTGGAAAAGCCATGAATAATTAAGAGTCATACTTGTTACAAGAAATACATTCAATTTACTACATGAAGTTAATAGTTCGAGTTCATAAGTCGTAGCTAATAAAACAGTAGTACTAAATAATTAGTACCTGTATAGAAACATTAATTTTGTACTCGAGAAACATGTGTAACGCGATTATATTAAAAATAAGCGACCACTTTAAAAAATAAAGAAACCCTCTCACGATCACAGAATCTACACAGAAACAGAAAGTTCGATTTCTTCCTCGATTGCGTACACTAGCAAATACTGAGGATTTTCCTCTCGGAGCATCCCCTAACACCAGAGAAGAGTTTTTCTGGCAACAGAGAGAGAGAGAGAGGGAAAATCTACGGGGGGAAGAGTTCGAAAAGCCTGGAGGGAACGCAAAGAGAAGAAGACGAAGAAGAGAAAAAAGATTGGGGATGGGAAAACTAAAAAGTATGGTAGCGGAGACGACTTTTGATATTTCCTGGCCTTACCATTAGCCAAGCACGGGACTTGAAGCCGGTGAGGGTGGTTCGTTGGATGCGAGGAAAGCCTCAGGAAGCTCTAACTCACGGGCAAAAGGGGGCAACCCACCCCGTTCAACCGAGCCAGCCCCTGCCATTAACATTAACCGAGCACATACAGGGTGTTTGCAATGGCATTATCGATCGGCCCGCTGAAAAAAGACCAGCGAATCGAGCACTTTGTACGATACGTGCAGGAAACGCCTAGTTTACATTCACGAAACCCGGCTAAATGCCGATAGACTCGTTTTCGACTTGGTATCCGGGCGGACGCCCTCCTCTTTGCAATAACCCCGAAGACCTGCAACTATTTTCTTGTCTTGCCCAATTACCGTCTTCATCCCAACTAGAAAGACTCTATTCTTTAGCACTGACCACTGTCGATTAAATAACTGGTTCCAGGTTTTTTTATTCGAAAGTATTGAAGTTATTTATAATACTCGCATATGTGTATCGACTGACCTTGAGATCTGTGGGAGGAGCTAGATACCCGGAATAGGAGGAGCTAAAGCATTAGTGGGGAAGTCAAACTACATCCCGTAGGTCAGTAATAATAAACACAAGGCTTACATGATTTCCACTAAAACAGTATTACATATAAGGTTATTGTAGAAACAAGTCTTTGTTACAAAATAACTTGGTACGTAATCTTTACAAATAAAATGCAAGTATATAAACCATGTGTTCACTAGTGACCTAGCTGTTAATGCGACCACATTAATATAAACCATAAATAAATAAATAAATAAATAAGATGGGAAACGTTGTTGACACTATGAGGTTATAAAATAAATGAAACAATACTAACAATTACATTCAGTACAGACAGAGAACATTAATATAATTATTGTAACAAAGAATGTTGCGTTATTTTAATATTTTGTCATCATTCCATTAAATTTAAATATTGCGAAAAATTATTAAGTCACAATCATATTGCAATACCCTCCTCTAAAATCATTCTGAAAAATAACGAAATTTATTTACATTGTAAACCTGCATACCGGACCCTTCTTAAATAAAAATTAAAGTCTTCAATCTACCTTCCAGACCTATTTTGAAAATTGAAAGGAATTTACATCTCGGAAGTTCGGCGATCCTCCATGTTGCATAAAGGACGTTTATTTGATTGCGAAAAATTTTCAGTTATTTCTGTTACGGGTGATTTATCTTCCAATATTTCCCTTACCGCTGGACAACATTGCGCGAAGATATAGTGAAGTAAAAGTGATCGAAAAAACTGTTGAATTTGAATATACTCGTCGTTCGAAAAACCGTGCGTTTCCTGGTTGTTTCTGTTCCATTGATTTATTCTACGGTTTGTAACAAGGGGGTGGAAAAAGGAGAACGGCAAAAGTGACAAATCGTCCGATTGCGGTTCACGAATTTCCGTGCATCCCTTTTATTTCTTTCCGAACGGCAGCGTTCTACGCTGCGAGAGGCCAGAAAGTAATATATTAGAGTGACCTTGATCTACAACGATCCCCGAGCAGCGGTTAACGCGGTTATCATCGGCAACACGATCGTTGGAATGATAAAAAATGTATCTAACTCCGGAGAACAAATGTAATCACTGCTTGTCACGAACACAATGCATTCAACAGGTTAGCGCTGCATATTAAAAAGAGTTTATTCGCATGCTTGTAAATCCCGTCGAGCGCTCTATCGAGAAGTTCCTTTCAACACGCCGCGCTGGCCAGAAATAAAAAATCCACGCCAAAGTATCTATTTTTTTTTGGCCCCGAAACGATAAATAATCGTACGAAATAAAATTTGTGGTGGACAAAAAATGAGTTCGAGAGGAAACGGCCTGAGCGAACGTGAAAAAGGAGCCTTTGTTAAGGAAATAATGGCTTTATTTAGAGTGTTCGGAAAAAAACTGTTGGTTTTTATTTTTCGGATATAAAAATGACGCAATATTTCGCATGGAGTGCCTCTAGATTTTGAGAATGTGATTATTAAACTGCGGATCTTCATGTAAAATAAAAAACGTTTGCTTTGATTGCAAGACACAGGACCCAAATAAAAATTAAATTCTTCTCTTGATTATCTTGTTAAAGTGAAACTAATACGGCCTTCAATCTTTTTAATACCTCCACTCTTTTAAATTGTACGTACCCATTTTTGTCATAAATGCATAAAATCCGCAGTCTAGTGATTATATTATTTATTACTTGTGAAAATTATTAAGAGGAGAAACAAATGTCCATACAACTTTTCTTGCAATCGATGCAGGAAATTTTGATTTCGAATAAAATCCGCAATGCCTACCGATGATGTAACAGGGAAAAAAAATTAGGGGACCGAGTAGAAATCTCGGCAGGACATTGCGAACAATAATGAATAAGATGATCAGTAAAGAACGTGTGGATTGTTCAATCTGATTTTTTTTTGTAGTGGAGGTACGGGTCTATCGAGTCCGGGTCGCCTTAATTGACAACAATAGCCGGTAAAGATAGATTAAAGCGTTGAAAAGGCGTGCACAATCGCGGCACGCTTCGGGCCGGTTGTTCATTTCACCCGAGGGAATCGTCGATATCGCGTGATTTAATTTGTTACAATTAGGGCAAGGGTCCCTTGGGCGGGAGAAGGGATAGGGGGAGGGGAGGGAGGGAAACCGGAGAGCGTGAGCACCGAGCTAGTTCACCGCGCCCTGCTATTAATATCAGTTAACGACCCGATATGATCGCTTGTCTATACCCGGACAGGCCACACGACCGGCTGCCACTGGTGGGTTCGAGTCATGGGCACGGGCCATGTGCACAGGGCACGGTTTCGACAACGATTCACCGACAGTCGATGGCATTCGAGCTGACTCACCGATTGAAATTCATACGCGATTTCCGGTCCTATCGATCCTCCTTGCGATCCGATTCTTTGGACGGACGAGATCCATTGTATTAGCCTCGCGGCAAATAAATCACCAGCTGGGGTCACTTGCGTTCTACGTGCTAGATTCGTACAACAATTTGTTCATGAATCCAGTAACAACTTCGTCAAAGAGCAAGGTTTATTTAAGGGTAAAGAGTACGTTCAACTTTTTCATAAAGATGATGGGAAATCATGGTTTCATTGGTGTAGTCTACTTAGGAACTTTGTCACTTTTGTCAATAGATGCCGTTCTAACCATTAGAATTTGAACGATTCATTAGCCAGAGTGAAATTTCTGAATCCCAAGATCTAGATCACGTCATTTGGCAATGTTCAAAATATGAAGATGAACGCGATACACACTCCTATCAGCTCTTCTCCGTTGCAAGTACTGCTTCCCGACTTGTATAAAATGCTTCTTATGTGGCCCAGATATTGAAGGCCTGTCAATTATCTTCGATTTTATTCAGCGATGTGCAATTAAAATCTAATCTCATTAAGTTTACCAAGTAGAAGACATATAAAGTAGTTGTAAGTTAAGTTACTATTATGTACTATTATGTATTGTTAAGAGAATTTCATGTATTGTTTATGCTACATAAACCATACTTGGTTTAAAGCATTAAATAAATAATAATAATAATAATAACAATTTGTTCATTTTTCCTGATTTTGTGATCAGATTGGACATTATTATTTCATACGAAGTGTACAGAATTCAGAAGCTCGTATAGAACATGGTTATTTTTTATTTACCATAGAATGGTGGTATTAGGTCCAATAGATCAACGTAGATCTGAACGAAGTAGGTCTACAAATGTGTAAAAAGGAACTGACAAGTAACGATTTAAGTGGACCTAGCTATGAATGCCAGAAAATCATCAAAAGCGTCCGTCTTGTCATTCTGTAATTGGAATTCCTAACTTTGCCCATGGTGCCCTGTCTCTTGTGATATAGTATCAACTTGGCTCACTATCTTAAATGTTGACATCAATTAAGATCCAGGTTCTAAATCGATTTCCTTCAGACCTGAGTTAAATTGGTCCTGCTTTAGTCAGGCAGAGAATTAATCAGAACCAAGCCTTCCTGATGTGTTCTAAATCACGTCTCTGTCTGAAGTTCCTGGTCCCGCTCCAGTCCTAATTAAATCTTCATCGTTTCTTGATGAACTAGCAAGGAATAAGCCTTTCTGATCTGTTTCAAGCCAAGTATCCCTAAACCGAATCGAATCTTGATTCGAATCAAGTCTCTAATCCTCAATCATGCTTTGATCCCAATTCAAATATTCCTGGATGGACCTAACGCAGACGAAGTCTTTCTGATCTATTCTAAAACAAGTATCCCTGACCCTCTAAGTTAAATCAAGTCTCTGACTGATATTGCTGCTTCTGCTTCAGTCACATTCCAAGTTCTTCGATCGCGATCCTTCCCTGATGAACTGGCCCTCCTGATCTGTCCCAAATCAAGTCTTTCTAACCCCCTTAATCCGATCAAGTCTGCTATTAATATCCTTAATCCTGCTTCAGTCTGAATCAAAGTTTTCTGGCCTTGATGCTGCCTCAGTAGACTAACTAGAAGTCTCTAATCAAAACTCTTAGCGCTGCTTCAGTCCCAATCCTCTGATCTTGATGGAAGGATCTCAATCGCAAAGCGAACTATTCTCGATTCACTTGTATCTCGTCGGCGCCCAGTGCGTATAACGCGTTTTTCGCCGGTGTTCCCTTGCCGGATTCGTTCGGGACCGCAAAATTAGGGGCGAGCCGGTGATCGTGTGTAGCTCGGTGGCCGATAGGAAAAGCGACGTGGGGTACACACTGTACCGATAACAATGGGCGGCGGGGGCCGTGGTCTATCTAGCAGGCATCCGGGCCAACGTCGAAACGAGGCTGGCACCGCGCGCGGATTACCATAAGCATTCATATATGCAGCGGCGCATTATACTTGCATACCCGGCATAAAGGTGGCCGTGTCGGCGGTCGTATTAGGTAGCAGCAGCGGCAGCGCGCAGGTATATCTATGGTCGGGGCTGGCCGGCTGGCTGGCCAGCGGGCCGGCTACTTACTTACGTGTACCAGCCGCCTTCACGAGTCGCTGGCACGCGAGCCTGATTGACTTGTAGATGAGGCGACACAGTCGATATACGCCGAGACCCGACCGTCCGACTCTGAAACACCCCCGTCATGGCTAGCTAGCGGCCGTTCAATTCTCTCGGTGTCCCCTATCGTCCAGCTCTACGTCTTGCCGGGATATCCAACGGGAGGTGTGAACGTTCAGGTATCTCTGATGGAGGACCCGCGCACAGTCGTTCGACTGTCACAATTAGCTGGACACAATTCATTTTCAGATCAACAAAAACCAGTGCCAATGCGAGATACAACGTGTCTCGCCGGATATTGCAACCTTGATTTATGTCATTATTATTATTCGCAGTGAGAAGTGGTTGGATGGAGATTCAATGGTTTCAAAGATAAACATAATGATGTTATTAGTTTATTGTGGATGGACGCGTCAAGGACTTATAAAGGTCAACTTCGGTTTGTTTAGATTTTTTGTGTATCAATCGATGCAGCTAATGGCTATATATTGACAACAACAAAATAGAATTTTATTCCGGTTTAAAAGAAATTAGTAACATACATATTTAGTAGACCTTGTACGAAACTTGTTCACAAGTCTGACTCGATGTTACAATGGAAGAGGTTAAGAATGCAATCAGTTGAACAAGTGAGAAAATAATGTGATAAATATTACTTACTAAATATTGCTTATGACTAGACTGCGGATCTTTATGCATTTATGGAGAAATTGGTTGGGTGAAATATAAAACAGTAAAAGATTTAAAAAATTCAAGAACGTTGTATTGTTGTTTTTAATATAACAATGTCGTTAAGGGATGAAATCAATTTTTATGTTATTCCCCCTTCCCACAATCAATGCAAAACATTTTTATTTTGCATAAAGATCCGCAGTATACTTATGACATTCTTTAAGGGTGCAATCAGTTGAACAAGTGAAAAATTTGACAAACATTCCCAAAGTTAGCAACCACCAATTCTTACCATTTTAACATTATCAAAACAAAGTGCATGACGTTTAGCATTTCACTTATGACATCCTTCAAGGGTTCAATCAGTTCCACCCCTATCTCCCAGTACAGTGTAAAGTGTTCCCAAACTTCCGTCAGTCTGGTCTTGAGCCCATCGCTAGTCATGGGGTACACCGGAATGGTGGTTCGGCCTCCTAAACCGTTCCACCCCCACGGGGGTTGGAGGGGTTGTTCCTCTCTCCGTCTGACCGTGGACGACCCTCCTCTTTCGACGTTCCCTCGCAGCCACCGAACGTTATCTAGTTAATTAATCTCCGCCGACGGCGGCGGCCGACCAGCAGGGCGGCAAAACTCCCACCGTTTCTGCAGCCGTAACGAGCCACGACAACGAAAGTGTCGAGCGCCACCCCCTTCGTTCACCCCAGATTCACAACCGCCGGTCTCCTTCACCCCTCCTGCCTCCCCCGGACTATGAAATTTTAATTATTGAAAAAAGGAACGGGACCGAGTTCGAGCACGGTCATTACGGCTCAAGATTCGATGATGACGAGGGGTGGGGGAGGGGTGCAAGTGGATCATTTGGTGCAACAGAATTATTCGTACTTGTGTTGCGCGTTCGTATGTACAGGGTGTCACAAAATTATATTTCGTGGACACCATAGCGCGATTCTACACCTACAATTAGGTCGAAAATAATGTAGAAACCCCCCGCAAAATTGACCTTGAATTTGAAAAAGACGGTCAAAGAAATTTTTGTTTTTAATCGTGTTATACTGGTTATGAGAACCAACTTTATGAGAGGAACCATGAGTCGCAACTCAAGCGTTTTCTTAAAAAATGATGTTGAAGATTATATAGTTTTTGCAACTTCTTTGTTCATAATATTCATTCATTTTATAGTTAGGGAAATATCAGTATCATGCTTCTCATAATTTTCTACCCAACGAGTCATAGTAGTTTTTCAAAAATACGGTTCAGACATGTATAACGATTTATTAAAATGACCTTAAGACGACCTTCATCTACATATCTTCATCTCTAAAGTGTTTTTATTAAAATATTAACGAAATAATGCATCTTTCCCAAGAAAAATAGAATAATGCACCTGTCCTTTGCTATATGAGAATTATACAAACAAATCGAATAACATGATCAAGTATTAGAACACCTTTTTATGGGTAAACAGAGATTACTAAAAAATGTCCTTATCCCTAGTTTCAAATTCTCTCGTTCTATAAATTCTTTAAAAAACAAACATATTTATATATTTCCATAGTAATAATGTTGTAATTCACCTTTACATTAATATATTATCAATCACTTTGATTTTGTTAGAAGTTTCGCGGCACTTGCAGCGTTAAAAACCGACAAATTTCCACAACGATAGACCATTATAGAAAATCCAGAAAAGAGATTTAGCATCATCATCCAAAGAACGCAAGTTTCAGTGGCGACATCGCACCCGCTTTACTCTGAACCAGCGAGCAACCCCCAGTAGGGTGAACTGGCAGCACGTGATAACCTCCCACACACGTGTTCCCTCGATTTACCCCCGGTCATGGATCCATCGATCGGAGCTCGAACAGGGGTTGAAAGTCCGGCATGATTCCGCACAGATGTCCCCTGCGGACGTTGCGGCGCGTCCGTAGGCCGTGTTCTCGGCATGGTGGTGTTTGGCGTCGGGTGGCGCGCATAGTGCGCCCCCTGATGCGGGATGGGCAAGTATTGATTGGTTCGGGGTTGGCGCGGCGCGTTCGTCGGCGTCGTGCGGCCACAGAGTGCAAAGAGAGGGTGGCGGAATCGGCAGGCGCCATCACGCGGGGCCACCGCGACCGTCGTCTGAAGGGCCGTCGTCCAGCCAGTGGCCGCGATCTCGATACACCGAAAAGATGGTCATGATGGCTGGCATGGACGACCACGAGCGCAAAGTCGTCCTGGAGTTCTGCCACCTGCTCGAGAAGAGCAAGCAGCTGTTCAACGGGCTCCGGGATTTGCCACAGTACGGGCACAAGCAGTGGCAGGGCTACTTCGGGCGCACCTTTGACATCTACACGAAGCTCTGGAAGTTCCAGCAGCAGCACAGGTGAGTCCGACAAGGAGCGAGTGAGAGCGAGTGAAAGAGAGAGAGAGGACGAGAAACATATAGACGGTGAGAGAAAGAGTGCTGGTGCGAAAGATAGAGAGAGATAGAATGAGTGCCAAAAGGGGAAGAGACACAACGGTTAAGGGTGAGTCATCGAGTGGCTGCGCCCCCACGGAAGATCGATTCGCGATCGGCCACGAGGTCCTGTCGAGATCCTGTCTCTGGATCTCAGACTCGATGCCGAACACCCTGGCCCACGTTGTAACCTCGGTTCGGAGTCAGGCTGCTCGGGGTTTAACTCGCGCCCGCCGGAAAAACGCGTGGCTCCTCGCGAGCCCAGCACGCCGGATCATCCCTCTCTGCTCGAGGAATCCCGATTCTCGCGCTCCGGGACACCATGTGACGAGTGGATAGAGACTGTGCGCGCGAGTGAACCATGCACACTGGGTGGAGGGAACGCAGTGGACTACTTGAGACGAACTCGAGTGATGTTCAGCCACGGGACACCCTTCGGCCCGCCGAGGAATGTGTTCTCTTCTTGCCCATCGTCGCGGGTCTGTGCACGAATTCTTCGTCCCCGAAGGCAGGATGCATCGGTTTCTTCCGCCCAGTGTGCTGTGCATTTGACTGCCGTACACGCTTCGTGAATGGTCACCGTGGCGGTGGTTGGAAATGCTAGGTCGAGGTGTGTACGGAGTCCCTCGGATTCATGATTCAGGTTGTGGTGCGATCGATCATCATCTCTTCGAAGATTGTTTATAGTGTAACGATCGTGGATAGTTGATACGTAATTAGTAGACTGCGGATTTTATGCATTTATTAGAAAAATGTGTGGGTAAAATGTAAAACAGTGAAGATATTAGATTGGACCAATACGCTGTTAAACGCAGCGTATTTTGCATAAAGACCCTCAGTCTAGCAATTAGGGTTATCAATTGGTTTCGCTCGTCAGGGAGGTTGTAATTCTGCAGGATATTACATTGGGCAATTGGGCTTCGATTCGTGGAAGATGATGCTATTTATAATTCTTAAATGGTATTGGGTCGAGTTATTAATAATTTGCATCCTCTATTCCGCAAACGATTTTCGGTTAATGTCTACATTAGTCCACTGTGAATGTTAAGGTACGTTGGGGATTAATTTATGGGAACTAGAATCGATCGAAAACTTGTTTATTTGATTAGAAACTGCAAATACTATAAAAATGTTGGAGCTAATCCATCTCTGCATACTACTTGAAACTTATTTCTCTACCCAGGAGCTTCTATTTGATTGAAAATGCAGCGAAGCCATTAATTAAACTTCGTTAATATTGTTTATTACATTAGATTCTGTAAATTTGAATTTTCTCTGACCATAGAATGCATGAACCACTTACAACCTGCAACGAACAGTTTTAAACACACTTTCAACAAACAAATAACGCTTCTAAGTCACAAAAAGTCGTAAAAAGTTGTCTGGTACGAATATAATTTACCCTCAACTACAGACTATTACAAACATTCGCTTCACAGTGAATACACAACTATAATAAATATAATTTCTCGTTCACATAGTCATTAATCTATAAAAGAAAACATAATCGTAGTAGATACTAGCACGTTCTCGCTACCAGCATTTGTTTCGCTGTTTGCCTCCCTTGTTGAAATACTTCATCATACAGCAAAACAATACCAACATTATTAAAATTAAACACTAAAGCGGATAAAATTCGTTTTACTATCTTTAAGTAACGAGCACGTGTTAATATTCAAAAACTATGATGTGGTAAGTAGACTAGGGATTTTCATGCAAATTATTTTCAATTTCACTGAGAGATCGTTTATTTTATCGTAGTTCGCATACTTCCGAATGCTGTAAATAAATAAAATCCAAGTCCAACATCAAGCTCGCCATGAAACTGCTAAAGAAGGCCGAGAGAGAAGAATTTTCACGCCGATCCATCTAAACGCGCGAAATTCAGCAGATAGAACGGTGACGATTTTAGCGAAGCGTTTAAGGAGGGAAAGAAAACAGGTCGACGAAAGAGAGTGTCTCGAATGATACTAAATATTCTAAGCAAGGTGTATACTTGTGGCGCAAACTGTACGTATTAGCCACGGTTCCCTAGCCCATCACGGATATTTTTAGTGAATCGCTGGCAGGGTATGTTTTAACGGTCTGCCAATTCTGCCGATCGATTTTTTGTTATTCTTGTTTCTTCTTTTCCCCGTGTGTCCGTGTCCGTGCACCGCGGCCAGTTCCTTCGTTAAAATAAAAGCTGAAAGCGTGCGCTTAATTGCGCGATCACAGAGATTCTTGGGGTGGCCACGTGACCGAGCCCTCGTGTACTGCGGATACACGATCCCAGGCCGTGCCTTCGTTGAACCGTATCGACGCCCCGTAATTTCACGGCGAAAACCACCCCCGTAACACGTTCCGTGTATCGCACAGACACTTAAACGTGTCCCACTCTTGCAACGCGAACGTTTGCGCTAGCCCACCCCCGCACACCCCCGATGCGAAGACTGATTGTGAGCCACGAATCTGCACGACCAAGACGAAACAGGTCGGGGACGGTTCTGAAATATATATTTCTGTTAAGATGGCATTCAAATGAACATCTTTCGTTTTTCAAAATTCGATTCGGACCTTTACGTTCTGATTAACGCGTTCAGTGCTACACCATTCGTCCGAGGCGCCACTAACAATTATAATTTAAAACAATTCTTGATCTACTAAATGTCTTTAATCAATTGCTGGATGTCTCTAATCAATTGCCCAATAGCATTGCATTTTTAAAAAATTTTTTCTAGATAATAATTGTATGAAAATTACAGTGTGACACAGTGTGACAGCCAAACAAGTGTACAAAATTATTATACACTTGATCTCGTAAACTGTGTAAAATTAACAGCTCTGAATACCCACTTAATCATTAAAAGGTTACATTGTTATGTAGATTCTAATTGAAAGGAATGTAGGAAGAGAGATAGGAATGAATGAAAATTTAAAGCTCGCAGACTTACTATACATAAGTATAGTTATTCCAATCGACTTCTGCCTATTGGAACGAGTACGGTAGAACCTCGCTTGTTGCACGAAAGCGGACCGAAAATGTGTGCAAAAATCAAGGTCGTGCAACCAAAGAGGTAACCAATTACGTGATCTATATCCCCACTCCATATTTCCAGAACCTTGAAAACCTCGAGGTGGGAACCGCTAGTACGCAATGAACGAGGATTACAATAAACGAGGTTGCAACGAGCGAGGTTATAGTAGAGGTGCTATATTCTTTGTAGAACGTAGAGGAAGATAGCGATTAAAAGAGAAAGAAGGACTGAGGTTCGGGCGTTCGTCGAACATCAAAGAACTCGTGCCATCTCGCTCTATGAAAATCAAAATTCCTTATGTTTTTAATCAATGAAACTTTTGCCATTGTATTCAGCTTGTTCTTCTATTTGAAATAACACCAAACACGACATAGTTACGATCGTAATTACTTGTGCAACAAACCATTAAAATTGAAGACTTTCATTTGCGGTGGAGATACAACGATTAATTATAATCGTAACTATATCGTGTTTAGTGTCATATTAATAAAAAAAAACGAGACCAGTACGATAATAAAAGTTTCATCGACGAAAAACCAATAACAAGGAAGTTTAATTTTTCATTTAATGGTCTGAACTCGAGGTCTTTCATCTTCCCCGAACGCAACGACTCGCTGCCTCTCTTTATTTCCCATTCGCCGTCCTCTTTCACGCCTGAGACTTTAATCGCTTATGACACGAGTAATTATAATCGTAATGGTATCGTGTTTGGTGTCATTTTAATTAGAAAAACGAGATGAATGCGATGGTTGAAGTTTTATAAAAAATTAGAAAAGTTGCAAGCTCCGCTTGCATTAGCGTGGGTCTCGCCGATCCCCTTTGCTGGCTCGGTCGTCTAGCGTGTTTACCGCTTAACTGGTTTCAAAGGGGAACCCTCAGCAGTGGTGGGGACACAGTTTTGACAGTTACGGTAGAGATCCTTGCGACAATTACAGAGTGAATGGTGTAGACAAATTCCTGACGCCTCACCAAAGACGTGACCAGTACGGAATCATGTTCGCCACGCACGATCGCAGTGGTGGGGATACAATTTTCACAGTTACAGTGGAGACCGCGCGACAGTTATAGAGAGCATACTGTAGAAAAATTTCTGACGCCTCACCAAAGATGCAAACGATATGGAACCATTTTCGCCACGCACGATCGCAGTGGTGGGGATACAATTTTGGCAGTTACAGTGGAGACCCCGCGACAGTTATAGAGAGCATAGTGTAGATAAATTTCTGACGACTCGTCCCAAACGCAAACGATACGGGACTGTAAGACGTTCAGTTTTGCCGGGTTGGGTTCGCGGGGATCTTTCATTTACCCATTCGATTCCGTAATCTTCGACCCTTTGTCCCTTTCCTTTTGATCGTAAAGTGGCGTCGGCCGGGTAACTCGACAAAGAGTCGATTGTCTATTCAGGCATTCACTCGGCGGCCGTTCGAAGGCTCGCCGCGCGACACCTGGGCTAAAAACGACCTCGGCTCTCGCGTCCGACTGTTAATAAATATCGGGAACGGACTTGCACGAGCTCATTCAGGGGATCGGTTTCCGCATTTACCGGCGGCAGACAATGCTCGGGGAAAAGTTTTTCGCGGGCTTGTGTACCGTTTGAAAAGTATCGCCGCCCGCGGGACCGCGGCTCCTCTGTCTCCTCTATCTTGTTGTCGACGTCTGCCGCGACAGACAACGCTGTCCCCTCCCGACTATTGTTTCCCTCTTGCCGCGGCTTCTTCCCTAAGCATCGCCGGATTCCGCGGGTTTTCACGCCGAGCGAATTTTATCCCGAGGAAACTCGCCCACGCAGAAATCGTTAAACGGTTTCTCTAGTCCCCGGCGCCGACCATTTATTCTTTCCTGCCTCTCGTTTATCGGCCCCTGCCAATGAACGATCAGCCATTTAGACCCGTTCGTTCCGGCAAAGTGATTAACTCCTCGCGAGATAAAACCCGTCCAAATATTTGAAATTGTGTACACCGGTTCTTCAAAGTATCGTTTTCATACAGTATTTCTCCGAGTAATTGTTCGTAGATTGCGTTATTGTTCGTCTGCTTGTGCAAGATTATGCAAGTTGTTTGTGCTAACATAGTTCATTTTTGGTTCTGTTCAAGTTTTTAGATCGACGTTATACGTGTAGATTTAGTGTTATGATTTGTAAACGTGATGTATTTGTAATAATTTGTGATTATTATAACAGGTTCCGTACGACAGCTTTTTATTACTGACAAATGTGTTGTAATGGTTCATTGAAGGATTTTATAAGCAGATGCCGATTTAATCATTCTGCTACTGTTAATGTTATTATCAATGTAGTTTCAGCACTGTTATTCTCATTGTCAGTGTAAGCAATGTCTTTATCATCAAATGTATTTTACCTATCTTTATTTTTATGACTGTTAGTTTTTCATTTAAAATATTCTAGGCCTTAGAAGAGACTTATATCTGTTTTAATTTATATTATATGTTATATTGTTCTTAATTTTTTCTACAGTGAAATTAGTAGCTAGTATTGGCGAAACCTTTCTTTGCAGATTCGTAGACGAAACAAAAGTAAAGGAAACAATCCTATCTTTCGTACCCCCAGAAACTAAAGTTTAAGGGATGAAATCACCCTCAGAAAATTGCCACTCTTGAGGCTGCCTCTGAAACTATCAGAGATAAAAATATACTTTGGATTGCAAAGTTTCATGATTTTTCTGCACAGTATCGCCATAATCATAACTTTTTGTTGGGCACAGGAATTAAAAAAAAAAACGAGGTAGCAACCCTTGTATTGAAGTTTGCCCGTTTGATGATTGAAACTAAAAATAAAGCGTATGTAATTCTGAGTTGGAAAATATAAATGCCTCGTACGGAATTTGCGGACATTATAGATAGGTTAGGTATAATAAACAGATTATACATTATTGATAAAAATAGAAATTTTGGTAATGAATCTAATCTTCTTAATTACACAGAGTCTTTTATATTATCAAATCCAAAGTACCTCGCGTTGTTACCTTCTTATTAAAAATTATACATACGAGTTAGAGGAAATCATTTTTAATAAATAAAACAGTTGTAAATTGACTTATTTACACAACATTACAACACCATTTTCCTTCCGTTTTTTATAAAGCAAATTCACACTTTCGTACTTCAAAAAATTTCAAAAATTGAGTTTCATACTGACACACGAAAATTGTTACCCAACTTGTGAATAAACAATTTCGATAATATTCACCTAATCGTTTAACAGAATTTTTAAGCAACGAAATTGCTCATTTTACATTGTAAATATAATCATTTACGTTTATAAGCGGACACAAGAGGTGTTATACTTACAAAAATAAATAAAACAAAAACGAATAACATTTTCTCGATTGACGCTTCGTTTTTTGAAAAACAAACGAGTTTGAAAGTTGGACGGGTCCGCGTGTCCTAGTATTCGCACAAAGTAGGATTGGTTGGTCATGCTCAGACGCGCCAACCGATTCCTGTTCAACAGCACGCGGAACCGCTGAATTTTCCAACTAGATTTTCTCGAATGGGAGGCGTCCACCGAAAAAAAATGTTATGTGTATTTTTTAATTATTACTGTAAATAGAATCATCTCATGGTCGCTTGTACCGCCCGTCGTGAGACACTAGAGTGGAGACATCAAATGCTCATCAAAATCGGTAAGGAACCCCGTTTCTATATTGCTACCCCACAGAAAGCTAGGTTTGTACAACTTCTAAATGAATTTTGATTAGGTGTCTGGGCTAGGTTTCTTGGGGCGGCGGTGCAGGGAGAGGGGTGGAGCTCCTCCTGAAGAACGTATTAGTTTTTTGTGAATATCTAAAAAGCTAAAAGTCATTTCGAACTATGACCTTGACAACGGATTTCAAGGTCATCCAAATTTTTAGCCTCACTGTAAATCCAGTAGACGCAACGAATGATACTGTTAACATCTTCGTTGTAATATCGAAAATGACAAGGCTGCCGTATTACCAGCAAGGGGTCGACGTTGCCACCCCTTCCTCTACCCTGTCGAATCACGATATCCCGGTTACACGACGATTTCCATCAGCCGATATCGCGAATCGATGAACTCGGGACCGGTATCCGGTGTCGCTCGTTTCGAAGCGTCAAGATCTGAACCACGATTCCCCTACTTTCAGGACGATACTGGACACGAAGTACGGCCTGAAGAGATGGCAGATCGGCGAGATCGCGAGCAAGATCGGCCAGCTCTACTACCACTATTACCTCCGCACCAGCGAGACCAGCTACCTGCACGAGGCCTACTCGTTCTACGCGGCGATCCGCGGCCGCGCGTACTACAGCCGTGCGGCGAAGGAGGACCGGAGCGACTTGATGGTGAAGAAGCTGAGGTACTACGCCCGTTTCATCGTGGTCTGTCTGCTGTTGAACCGTATGAAGCTGGTCCGTGAGCTGGTCCAGGAGCTCGACGCCCAGATCGTCGACTACACGAGCACCTACGAGCCGGACGACCAGCTCGAGTGGAACCTGGTGCTCGACGAGATCAAGGCGTTCGTGAAGGCCGAGTCGGCGGTCGGTGTCGTTCACACGGACTCGAACCCGGTGATACTGACCCACAGGCTCGGCCCGCAGACCTCGCCGCCCGTCGAACGTACGCCACCCATGTGCCTATCACTGCAGGAGATCCTGATCGTCGGGAACTGCGCCGACCAGGTCAAGTTCAGCGAGCTCTCGATGGACATGTTCAGGATGCTGCAAACCCTCGAGAGGGAGCCCAGGGACGACCCTAACCACCTGCACGACGCCTCGCCGGCCGGCAGAATGCCCTTCAGGCCAGGACCGTATCCCGGCGCGGAAAACGGCGCGGCGAGACGCGACAATCCACACAAGTACCTGCTGTACAAGCCCACCTACAGCCAGGTGCAGGTGTTCCTCGCGAGCGGGTTCAAGGAGCTGCCCGCGAACGGGGCGCTTCTGCTCTACCTGTCCGCGGACGGCTGCTTCTCCACCGTCAAGCATCCGGAAGAAAGTGAGTCTCAGCTTTGATCGTTAACCCAGCCCGGCTTCCCGTGATCTTAGAGCCTTGGCTGAGTCGTTGCTGTGACGCGGGAATCGTGAGATACTGTGCTAGTAGGTTGCCCGAGAGCTTAGGGGTTCTTTCGGGTGTTTAGGTGGCTGCTCCCACTATCACGTTTCACGCATTTCTTTCTGTTAAGGTAGAGCTTGGAATATTGTAATATGTGTTTCGAGAGTAGGTCGAATTTTTATGTCGTACAGATTCAGCTGCATTCTGCTCGAGTAGCTGTAGCTTTTTTCGGGGAGATTTGGAAATAGTCCTTCTCGTGGCTGATGCCCCAGCGATTGTAAGACAGTTTGAAATGAAAATATGAAAGCAATTGTCGCGCTCTAACAGTGCAGCTGTTGATTAGAATAAAAAGTAGCGAATATAAATTGGGTGGTGAAAGTACTATGTCCTTTCGAGGCATTACATCAGCCAATTACAGAGAACTAATCAGAGAAACCGAAATTGAAAATTTTTCAAACTTGTAAGTACTTTAAATTATAAGATTGTGGAAGAGTGCAAATTGTTTATTTGAAGCAGTAGGCAGCCCCTAAACACTCGACTGTTCGCCTAACAAGAAAATATGCCAAAGTGATAATCGACTTTGATGAAGAAGTGGGTTTTACATAATCTATAAATTGTTTATTAAGGGATTTAAAATAGTTTTGCCACTTGTCTTTGGATTTCTAACTGATACCAGAATATTTTATAAAATACGTTTCCCACCCCTAACTTTGAGGACTCCGAATTAGACCTCTCATCATCCCTTTAACATACACGTTGGCAGATTATTATTTTATCAGAATTATGCGATTGTCACTTTGGTGTGCCGTTGCCTCTTAGGTGTTCACGTTCATTGCCAGAAGGAAAATTATTAAAAACTTTATGCTTACTATAATACCACGATTCCCTAGTCATCGTGTTATCTTGCCTTCAGATGTGCTGGTCGTAGACGTCTGCGCCATTGTTGCTCTTAGGCTACGCATTTTTTATTTCTGTTTCGATGGTAAAATACGGTGTTGCCATTTGTCGCTTAATTGATAACGTTAGCTGAGAGACGGCAGTCAGTTAGAATGACTTTATTTTAAGAAAGTTGAGCTGATTAGATAGTTCGTATATTAAATAGGTTACTTCTTCTTTCAATTTTATCACTACACTTAAACACACACTCACCGGACATAACATTTCGTTAAATACTTAGTACAAGCGTTCAACGAGATCATTCTCAATCATGAAAATATGATTAACCTTTAGTTCAACCTTCAATTTCAAGTCCCATTTTTATATATTTCTGTTCCAATCTGGTATTCATTGTTTCCTATGTGCTACATCCTTTTTTATCATTCTATGTGGTGTAAAAATGTGAATGTTGTATTGTTTAAACAAATATTTGTCCGTGTGCCAAATAGTAGGATTGCTGAACTCATCAAAATGATCCCTTGCAAAACTGTTTACTCTAGAATTATTAAACTCATAATGACATTCTCACAGGAAATTATTGAACAGTTGTACCTGGACAGCGGATTTTATGCATTTATGGCAAAAATAAGTAGATAGAATTTAAGGCAGTAGACAAATTTAAAAGATTTAAGAAATTCATGAAAACTATTAAAGAAGGAAGAAATTTCTGTCTGGCTCCTTCTAGTCTGGTTCATTCTAATCGGAGCAGTTTGATTTCGCGTGAAGGTCCGCAGTCTAGTTATAAAAAATCAAGTAGGTAAAGTAATTAAATGGTGGAAAGGTTAAAAGAATTAACGGATACTGTTCTACTATTTCCAACTTATCAAAACATCAATAGAAGAAATACGTGTTTATTTAAATCTTACTATTGACGATTGTTATTTAGTCTAGTTACAAATTACCAAGCCACTCTCCACTTGAATACTCTCAAACTTTGCTCAGTCCTCCATCGCTTAAAAAGGAACACGACACGGTGAAATACGATGTAAAAATATAATATCTAAATAACATATAGTCTTTTCAAACAATTGTTCTCTATAAGAATTGTCTCTTCATCTAATTTCACAAGACAGCAAAGAAATATTGAAAAAAGTATGTAGCCTTTCTAAAAAGATGTATAAGCGGAAATGTGTTAAAAGAAGGACATGCTGCAGTGAGAGACGATGAAGAGCGGGATAGCTAGAGGCCTGGAGAGTACTGTAGGGCTGCGGCCAAATGATTTAGTCTTTTCGAAAACCGGGCTATAGAGGCAATTTTCGATAGCGAGCAAGAGCGATCAAAGCCTGACAACGTTCTTTCATGGTGAAAGTCTCTCACCAGAATAGCTCGCTATAAAAATACGCGAACGATGCGACGGTGGGCGGGGCGGGGTGGGGGATGCTGGAAGAAGGGTCGTACAGCGAGGGGGGGAGTCAGATGGGCCCGGGGAACGCTGATCGGCCGAAAATTACTTATCACGGTAGAGGGCAGCCACTGATGCACGGTTAAAGCGAATCACTCGCTCGGCGAAGCCGAAGGCGGACGCGTGTCGGTGTTTTCGGTCAGTTTCCTCGCCGGCCTGGGGTAATCCGGACGCTTTGCCCGTCGATCTAGGGAACGGGTTTTCCGTGTTCCCTGGATCGGAACAGAGCCGCCAACAGATAAGCCGGTGTCGCAGCGGTGTTGCGCGGGCCCCGTTAAACCGGTCCGCGGATCCGTGAACGTCCACGGGCCGGGATCTTACCCGCTAATTGGATCTGAGAATCGGACTATCGCCTTTCTCCCATAACCCAGCCTCAAGGGCTTCGTGGCTGTGGCTACCCTACCCGCCAACCAAGACTTCTCGCCATCCCTGACACCCTTCGTGCGTCGACCGCCGACGCACGCTGGGCCACAATCACAAAATGCTCGACCAAATTCAAGCGTCTCTCTTAATTCTATAATTTTTAATTTTCTGCAGATGTTGATTACACAGATTAGAAACAAAACGGTTCTAGGGGGTTTTGGAGTCGCACTATTGAATTTTGAACTTTAATGAAATAGATATTTTCCTCTTTGTTCGATGATCTTTTGCCAAAAAGAATAAATATGAAAATATTTTATTCATTACAGTTCATCGCTTGAATAAAGATTTCACCTTAAAATGCCGAAATTACTTTCTTCTTGCCAACCTTATATAATGAGAAACTGTCTCCATAAAACTACCCTTACAAGGGGTATTTCAATCTAAGAAACTGAAACTTTGATTGTTGATTATCGGAAATGGGTGTTAAGAAACGTATACTGCACTTTTAATATAAAACTTTTCTTTATTATAAGGCGTGGGATGAAGCTCTTTAATTCGCGAATTCTTAGCTGCGACTGATCCCAAAGGGACAGTTTTGAAAGCCCGAAAGGAAACTAGGATCCTTTGGATTTAAGATCCTATTTCCAGACTGTTTAGGTTAGGCCCCACAGTCCGGCTCTTCAAACAAAGTATCAAATTCGGTACTTCGTAAACTCTGTTTAGAATACGATTTTGAGACCGTTTCATCGATACTTCATAATCTCTGTTAGGAATACGATTCTGAGACTATTCATTTTGCTTTTCATTGTGCTTGTAATTTATTAATAATCCAACATTGATTTCCAATGTGATTTTAAACAATTAATGTCTTATGGACGTACTCTCGAAAGTAAGTGGTTAAAGAAATCTAAATTTTTTGCCATTTTTTAAACAATATATAATCAAAGAAATAAATTTGTTGAACAATTCCTGAGGGATGCATCTTTAAAATCTCAATAATCGTAAATTAAAAATATTAGAACCCGTCAAGAAAGCAATTCAAATTACTCTTGAATAAAGATTCAGAAAACAATCGATATTCGGATCCAACATGATCAACAGTTATCATCCATATTGCTCCGTATAGTCTCATAGATCGTTCGAAAGTTTAGTGGCTACCCGTCATCCTCCTCCGAATCCTCTTAAAATACGTCGACGCTAACAGGTTGATGATATCGGAGTAAACTTTTTAGGGATGTAAGGAGACACCCTTCACGTTCTACCCAACAGCGGTGATTTAATCCCTCAACGTGCAATTTTCCTGAAGATGAGTAGATGTTAGGGTTTCTAAAATATTTTGGCTGTGACACAAAAAACAAATTGTATGCCGTCATTATACACATTCGATTGTTACGAATGAGATGTTCAAATTGAACTCTATGCAATGCTTTGCAATTCCTCAAAAAATTGTATAAATTATCATAAAATCAAGATCAGAAAATGAGCAAGACGTTAAAAAATGTCCACACATATTCATAATTTCTAGAGGTTCCTAAAATATTTTTATAAAATAGCTTAGAATTGTTTTCTACAATAATTTTGCAGATCTCAGAATTTTTCTCTGAATCAACGCTTCAAAGGGGCCCAAAAATGTGCTGCATAATCGTTCGAACACAGATTTGAATAGCCTCGTTTGACTTTTTCGTTCGTCTTGGGGGCTCCATAATCCCAAGATCAAGTTATGATCCCGGAAAAGAGAGGTTTCTTCGCGGTAGCTCTAAAACGTTAGAAACGAACGCCTGTTTCTTAATTGGATCCACTAAAAGATCAGTGTGTCTCGCGCGAGAGGTACCGCGGGATACAGCATCTTCTCTATTTTTTTCTTTTTGCTCTCTCCCCCTCTTTAATTAGCGGCTATCCTCGTGCAAGTTTCATGCGGATTGAAAGGAGACATCTCGAGAGTGACCTCGCGGAGATGCACGACTGCGTGACCGTGACCTCTTATCGCGATGGCCGTCGTATTAACTAAACAGAAAATCCAGGTCGTTTAGATGGTTTCCTAATATTCCACGTGTACCCGATATACATACGTGTATCCGACCGCCAACTGCTATCTTTCGATCAATCTCTCTGATCACTGTCTCCTTCATTTTACGGGGGACAGACCGTTTCCCGGCCCGCGCGACATTTATTCGATACTTTTCTGATTACGGAACAGTTGATTCGTGCCGCTGGCGCCGTACGCAGGCCCGCTATCAGCGGCAGGGATCATTTAGGTCATACAGGGATTCTACGGAATGAACAGCAGTTATAGCGACGCTTGATTAAAAAGTTCCAGTAAACTGTAAATTAGCAGCGAAAATGCGGAACGAAACAACGTCCCGTTAATCTCGTTAATCCTCTGCATTTTAATATCGAGTCGGACTCGTGATGAACATCTCGAACCACTAAACATGGATGCGTTGAAATCAAATTTAGCTATTACAAAAAATTTGGATACACTACAGGTATACATTTTTTCCTCCTCTTCCAAGAAAAATCATTACTGATAAAAATAAAAAAATTTCTGTGACATTTAAAGAAGTACTTCCTTCATTTCTTAATTATAAAAATTCTAAATTCTCTTTATCTTTAAAGAGTAAAAATTACTAGATGAAATACAAAACTGACAGAACATTGAATGAATTTAATAATCTTACTGTATTACTTACAGCTCGTAAAAATAATTGGAAAAAGGAAGAACTGACTATGTAGCTCCATCATTCAATTGATACAGACACTTTTTATTGTGCATAAAAATCCGCAGACTAGCATTATGCAAAGGACGAAATTATTTAGGCATTTTTTCTATCTTTTAGATTCTGAAAAGAAGATCAGGGTGTTTTGCTAGCAAACAAGGATGCTGACATGTTTTACAGAAATATTTGAGGATACAATACTGTTTGGTAATAACGTTTTAATTTCTGCACTGGGATTTTTCGATAATATTGTGGCAGAACGCGGAGCAGAGGGATCAAAGAAACTGTAACAGACACACTGCTGTTTTAAACACTTGAGTTTAACATACACGTTCCATCCGCTGAAAGCTGCAAATGCAAGGGTTCGAGTGCATACGTGGGCGACTGTGCGCCAGGTTTTTTCCGACTGCTTTTTCGTTTCGCGTTGCAGCCTCGTGTTCGCTATATAGCGCTCACTTTCCATTCTTCGTATTCCATAGTTCACGTTATTATCTCGGACATTGCAGTTCGCGAATTCGGTGTGCGCTCTCGTCGGGTGACCTTGTCGCTCGAAAATTCTTTTCTGCGTGGAAATCAGCGACGCACGGAAGATCGTTCCCCGATGCAAAGGGGCCGCCGAATAGCGAAAAAGAGAAAGAGAAGCTAGGAGGAGGAGAGAAGAGAAAGATAAAGACAGAAAGAAAAGAAGAATTTCATCGGGGACTGAAGGTCGGCGGGCGTTGAAAAATTCACCGGATGACCACCGAAAAGGAACGCTCCCGACCGCTATTCAGAGCGGTGAGGTTACAACCCGGCCGGGACGGCGAAAACGGTCTTTCAACGAAAGTAGAGTAGTGCATCCGTGTCAAGGTCATCCGGCGATAGAGGATTCCAACGCGCCGGTGGATTCTAAGTTCGCAATCAATATCGAAACGCGAGCCGCGGGCGTCGATATCGTCGGGACCAGGTGTCTGCGGACACGTTTCCCTCTTTAAAACTGTTGTCTAGGCTCGTTAGGGTCTCGATACAGTCACCGAGCGAGACAATGAAATGCCTTTGATCAAGGCAACGCGTAGAAATCGGCCGCTTAACGCGCTGACTAACGCTGCGGCCCTCAGACAATGCGCGGCCCGCTCGATCCAACCTGCCACCCGACTTTTTAACTATTAAGTCGTTCAGAAAGCTCTGCGGATTTTTCGTTCGAAAAGATTTCCACGTCTTGTCCAATTATTTTAATTGGTTGCAAATCGTAACTTCGCCTCCGACTGTTTGGAAAAGCTCATTTGTTGATTCAGCGCAAGGTTTCTCTTCAAGAAAAATAACAGTTCGTTTTAAGAAAGTATTAAGAAACTATTCGTCTCTTTTCAAATCTGAGGATCGTAATAATTCGTCTTGTACTGGCGTTACCTCAACACGAATTTTGATTGTTGAAATAACCAATTACGAGATTGGGGATTTTATGCATTTTTTAAAGAATTGTTGAAGCTTTAAGACTTTTTAATATGTTATTCAAATAAGTTTCGTTTTGATTACAATTACTGTCTAATAAAAACTCATTTTTCCACTCAGAAAGATGGTAATAATGTTACTAAACATATTTTTTGGAACTATCTAACCATGCTCACGATATGAAAATAAAAGCTCGTTAGGAAACATTCGTATACAGAAGTACCGTAATAATCGGTGACTTATTTTTTAATTTGGCTTACGTCCATAGAGAGTTTGATAACTATTCTCATTACTTCAACATGATCCTTGGCTGATACGAAACCTCTCCTTGTGACTGTGCCTAATAGTATTACAGCTGGACTGTGGATTTTGTCCATGCCAACTCTAATTACATAGGTTTAACATACTGAAAAGCTTTACTAATGTCTTACAAGTAAAGTTCTTCTCGACATATTTTCATGGACCAATTGATAGGAACTAATGTTTTACCATTCTGATCATTTTCACGATCTACAATCATTTACAACAATAAACACAGTAATGTTACCAAAAACAACCTCTGAAACTTGTTTGGATAGCAACATGAGCAAGAAATTGAAAGTATAAGTTCAAACTTCAGTTTGAATTTTGCTCTTTGACTTTAAAAATGATAAGTAAATTAAACACATTTTATTTTCGACTTTATTGCAATTTTTCACTGACGTTACCAACTTACAGTTTCTGGAACTTGTTTGAACGTAGACACGACATTGAATGTACTAGTTCAACCTACAACATCAACTTTTCAACGAAAAATTCAAGAACAAAAATTCTTATTGCAATTTTTGAAGCACCCTGTAGACGAAGTTCAATTGAAATCAATGCGTAACTCTTCGGCCGACTCCTCTCGTAAGTGGATTAAGGTTTCAGTAGAATATGCTGTCAGTGGTCAGACACGAGAATCGAATCGAATCGAAAGAGACGGGAGGAGGAGGGTGGGGGTAGGGACGAGTTTTAAAATCGTTCGGGGATCGTAGTCACCTGTAGTGAGCCAGAGAATAATTTCTCGAAGGATGCCGCGAACGATTTTGGTAGCTTTCCAATTTGGTAGCGGCGCGCCTCGAAAACCGGCACGCTCCGACGAGCTTCTCATTGTTCCGTCGAAGCGGAGCTCGGCTTTCAGCTCGTTCGAGCATGAAGTCGATGCAACCGATCGTCGCTATTCATAGTGAACGTCGGGCGCGAAAACGGACCTAACGAAAGCGCGGGACAATTGACAGGTTTCCGCGGATAGTTACGTTTCTAGCATTATGTAACAAAACAATAAGCTGCGTCGATTGAAAATCCTTCCATTAATCGAGTTCAATTTGTTGCTAAGAAACCTATTTACGATTCTCCGCGATCAACAATTATTAACAGTCCGTAAAGTCGCCAGATTACTTGAAATATTTTAATAGTGTAAATATTTTACACTACAGGAACTTTTTTCATTCTGTGCAAACTGAATGAAATTTCTATCCGAAGACTTAATCTATAATGCTACTAGATTACTTAAAGTATTCTACACTATAGGAATTTTTAAAACTCTGTGCAAATTCAGTGAAATTTCGATTTGAAGAATTAATCTCTAATGATACTAGATTACTTGAAACATTTTACACCATAGAAGAGTGAGATTTTTATTGGAAGAATTAATCTACGAACGTAATCTTGAATTACGGGCGTTTTAAAATGACATTATAGCTTCGATCTTAGATTTGAAGGCTGATTATGTCCTTCTTATCTAAACGTGAGTGTTGCTTGAATATTAACCATGTCTTCTTTCGTTAGAACATGCCCAAGAACAGGCATTCTTACTTCCAACGAGTCACGCGAGATCTTCATTAAATAGTTAGTTGCATGATCTGATTAAGAGATGAAAGCATTAACACATTGAAAGCCACGTGAGTTACATCTGACTCACGCTGTCTTTGGTCAAAAGGTTACGTGAATTAAATATAACTTCAATCATGGACTGGGATTTACAAGAAAAGAATATGTAATCCCGGGGCTCAGCCTTGTTTTTCTACTTCGACAATCAATGTTTCTAAAGAGTAACAGTCGGAAAGATTATTTTCAAAACATTTCTTCTCAATACTTTTTTGCTCAAATAATCTTATTAATATAGATATTTTATAGTATTCTTTGTGAAAGTTTTACTAAAAAATATTGAGGTCTAGAGTAACTGTACACTTTATCAAAGTTGGACATTCTTGGCACTGACTTACAGCGTTTTTATTTCAATGTGGAGATACAGTGGAAACAATTTTAGGAAATAGAAGCTATATAGTCTAAATTAATAAATATGGTAGTGAAGCTAGTTAATTGAGGAAATTAATTGAGGGAATGTAAAAGTAGTATCGATTGATACCGAGGTTCCTGGACGCTGGCTTTTCAATAATAAATAATGCAGATGTCCACGAAGCCTAGTTTATACTTGAGCTTGCATGAGTGAATATAAAGTTTCAATAGACTGTTTAGATCCATACACGGGCTAAGTCCCTAACAGACATGTTTTAAAGCATTACTATCTCACCATTTTACTATAATAATTAGTACTATCTTGCTATTTTATTAAATATTACCATCTTACTATTTTACTAAGTATTACGATCTTACTATTTTACTATAAGCATTACTGTTTCAATTACTAGTTAGAAACGACAGTGGTATTAAGATATTCTCTAATCTTGGTGAAATGTACTCTCAGTTTGACATCCGACCAGTGTTGCCTATGAAAATCCGTACCATTTAGAGAACATGACGGAAAACACACCGATTTGAAGTTAATAATTTACCCCTTTAAAATTTTCTGCTATACTTCAAACATATCTAACTATACATGCTTCGACCATGTCCCCTTGTGCTACTGATGAAACAAAGTTGTCACAAAAAACAGATGTAGAACATTTCTCCAAAACTTGATCCCTGTATTTTCAAAATTTTAAAAATACATCATTTTGTAATAGAGCTTGGCTCTTGTAACAGCTTCACAATTACTCTTTATACACATATACTTCTTTCAACTATTACGTCCAATATTCTGTACTCAAGAAGAAGAGTACACCGTGTTGCACTTGGAAACAAACATTCCACAAATATTGCTATAGTTCGTATATCAAACTAAACCTAAAAATGCAACATATAAAGTGATCTCGCCTCTTCCAGAGCGCAGAGTCCTCTCACAATCAATTTTCTACTTTCGCTCCGGTCTGAGGTTTCAGTCCCCCAAGTCCCCTAAGTCCTCCATTCGGAATCCCTCGCATCCATCCATTCAGCCAGCTCCCGGGAGCAACGGTTCCGTCCCACCACGGCCATTTTTTCCAAGGCATCACTGCATCGGAGCGATCGGCGAGATCGGAATTGCACGATGTTGATAAACGTTGCGGTGTTCCAGTGGGGTACGACCTGGGCGGCGTGTCTACCTGCAGCAAGAGGGATCCGGAGCACGGGAAGAGGCCGACAGGTGGCAAGGAGCCGCACTGCCTCTACCCGGGCGACCTCTACCCGTTCACCAGGAAGCCGCTGTTCGTGGTGGTCGACTCGGACAACAGCTTCGTGTTTCAAGAGATACCGCGCTACTTCGGCCAGCCGTTGATGGTGCTGATGTCGCCGCAGGACACGCCGGCGACCCTACGGGACGTCCGACACGGCGGCAGCCTGTTCACCCTGTTCCTCCATGCCCCTCTCGCCGCCTTCTGCCTTATATGCAACATCGGTAGCCTGGCCGTGCACCACTGGGAGCGGTGCCAGCGTTACATCGAGCGATTCCTCATCGAGGCCTGTCAGCTCGTCACGCGCTCCAGATGTGGTAAGGACTCTTTCTATACTGTTCGCTTTTTTCTTCAGCCGTTTGTATGGCGCCAGGAGTCTTAGCTGTCTTAGACTGGCTCCTTATTGAATGCTGTGAGGACTCCACCACTGTTCCTTTCCTACTATTCTCGGTTTCTTTGTCTGTCGTCGCTAGAATGTCACCAGGACTTGGTCTCAGGCTTTCTTAGGCCTTCTTGGACTGTCTACTAATTGGACCTTGCACGACGACGAAATCGTTGTCGTCAATATAGAATTTAATTTTGTTTGAGTCTCGCCATGCACCACTGTTCCTTTCCTACTCTTCTCGGTTTCTTTGTCTGTCGTCGCTAGAATGTCACCAGGACTTCGTCTCAGGTTGTCTTAGGCCTTCTTGGACTGTCTACTAATTGGACCTTGCACGACGACGAAATCGTTGTCGTCAATATAGAATTTAATTTTGTTTGAGTCTCGCCATGCACCACTGTTCCTTTCCTACTCTTCTCGGTTTCTTTGTCTGTCGTCGCTAGAATGTCACCAGGACTTGGTCTCAGGCTTTCTTAGGCCTTCTTGGACTGTCTACTAATTGGACCTTGCACGACGACGAAATCGTTGTCGTCAATAGAAAATTTAACTTCGTTTGAGTCTCGTTATACTGACCAATCACGTGGACAACAACTATTTCGTCGCTGCGACATTCAATTTGGACGTAGCCAGGGTGTCCATCAACGTGGTTAGGGCTCTACAACCCCTTGTTTCCTCCTGTTCTCGTTTTCTTTGTCTATCGTCATTCTATCGTCATAATTGCACGTTGCGCAGCGACGTCATCGTTGGCGTCAGTCCGAAATGAACACACGTATTGTCAATTTGGAGAGGACTGTTATAGTATCGATACTCCTCTTTTTTCTTCTTTCCTTCTTTTGATTGTTATTCAGATATTTCGCTGTTAGATGAACAACGAGTGTATCCATTTATCACAAGTGTAATATTGTTGTGTACGCGTCGCTTATCAGTATAAGCATGATCCGTTGTCTCATTACGTACCAAAATGAATGGAGAAAATATTAGGTGTACAAATTAAGTCGTGGCTGTCAGAGTTAATCTATTGTCACTTTATTTGGATTGAAATCTTCCAACCACCGTATTGGAGATTAATTATTAAGGGTGTAATGGTAAGGGTCCATGAGTAATGCTTGATATTTATAATATTGATTTTTATGCATTGTCTGCATTAATTGCAAGACATAGCGATTAAATAGATATTTTCCTCTTTGTTTTCAATTTTAACCCTTTGCACTCGGAGCTATTTTAACTCGACAGTTAAACATTTCTTCCGACCTAGAATAATATTTAAATGTTTAGTAATTGATTAGATACCAGCATATTTAATAATGTAAACAATCTTTTGAATAATGGTACAGCAATTTTTAGTGGTGACTCTGAAAGTGCTGAGGGTTAATAAAACTTATTAGTATAAGATATAATTGGCAATGCTTGGGACCGTTCACAGCTGTAATTAATAATTTTTAAAAATTTAATATTGATGATATCTCGTGTAGACACATTAGTAGACTGCGGATCTTTATGCAAAATAAAAATTATCTACATCGATTGAAAGAAATAGAAACGAAATTGATTGTTATTTCTTCCCGTAATGATTTTAACAGAGCAGAACTTATATATTGACGTCTTCAATATTGAAAATTTTTCAACAATTTTGAATTTCGTCTACTCAATTTTGCTATAAATGCATAAAGATCCGCAGTCTACACATTAGGCTTTCCGATATCCTCAATGAAACAGCTGTTCAGTTAGTTTAATTGCCACACATTGAGTACTTAAATGACAATTTGACAAAATGACTCCGGCACAGCACACGGAGGGTTAATCAATCCGTGAGAACGACATTAGTTACCCGACCGTTTGCAAGACAAAACAAATGAACGTGACGAAGATATATTAGACAGTATAATGTGTTGTAGTTGTTCGCAAATAATCGATAAATTCACGAAAGGGCCGCGAACTAATTTGTACACCTAATATACAGAGAAAATGGATGGACAGCCTGAAGATCGTCGTTAGGCGAGCCTGATTCCTCATCGAGGTCCATCAGCTCGTCCCGCGCTCCAGATGCGATAAGGACTCTGGCGTTTGTTTCCCCTTTCTTCCATCTTTCTTTTTGTCCGTCGTCATTTGAATGTCGCGAGGAGTCCGTCTTAGGCGAGAGGGTCGGCGCTGAGAGATCTGGGAGTTCTAATTGGCTCGCAACGACGGTGGGACGAGGGATATCAGAGACACGGATCCATGTCGGTGAAACTTTCTTGGCTCCGGTATGCTGATTTCGAGGGCTGGTCCAGTTGGAACAGTTTTTTGGAAAGCCCGCGTATTGATCCCGGCGCCGGAAACGGGAACGGCAGCCTCGAAAGTGTATCGATTGCTTGGCGGGAAAATTATTCGACCTGGACACCACGGGCTGCCGAACCTGCTTTTGAAATATTGACCACGTGTTGCGGGATACCGTATACAATAACTGCGGCGGTGGATACGAAAAGTTAAACATTGCCGGAAGTGTTAGTCAATTCTGTCGAATTTGTATGTTTTGCGCGCGGTACACGATCTCTGCTAATTGAATTTCCTTGAGGAATAATTTAGGAAGGGGCAAAAATGGGGTACTAAACGAAAATTGCTTCGAAACATTATACTTATTGATGAAACGTTAGAAATAACATCGTTCAGTCCATCTACAAGTTATTGTTAAACGGGGGATTTTATGCATTTATGACAGGAAGGTGTAGGTGTATTTTAAAACTGTGAAAACTATTTTCAACTTACTAGAATTAGTAAAGGACGAACCAGATGCAGAACATTTTTATTTCGCTTCAAGAGATCCGCTGATCACATATTATACATTAAATATCCATCTTAGTATACTAAAGCCAATTTAAACATTTATGACAAAAATAAGTAAGTGAAATACAAACACATTTTCCTCTATTTCCTGCTCTGCACAATCAACTTAGAAAATTTGTTTTTTACATAAAAATCCACAGTTATAATTTTTACCACGTTTTTATTATTATAATTGTGCCTTCTCTGTTCGATTTCAACATTTAACAGAAATAGGGTACAGTTGTAGTCAACTGGAAATGACATTTACTTGAATAAACTTGTTTCGAGCTAAGCAAGCTTCGTCAGCATCATGCACACTTCTCATAGTTTATGGTTTTCAGAAGGGTAGCAATATTTCTAACAGAAGTAGACACTAAGCCCATGTTGTATGAGTACATACCCCCTTCTTTTCTTATATTGTGGACATTCTACCAACTGAAATGAACTTTACACGCAGAGAATGGGCGAAAGAATGTGGGAGGGGGAGGCAGAGAGAAAAGATGATTCTACAAGAAAGAATCGTTGGCCGTTCATCAGGTAACGGGACGAAAAGGGGATTTATGATTGCGTTACGACGATAAACAGAGTCTGGCCTAGATCCAGTTCGTGTTTATCGCTGAACCGGCAATCTCGTCTCGTAGACGCGTGATCTAGGGTCGGCCACAAAGGGGCTCCCTATTGTTCCTCTCGCGACAGCGATATGTCGTACGAGTTTTGAACGTACGAGTGGCTCCCTTTGTCGAGTATCTGATAGCGGGGGCTCTCCCCCGGCCTCTCGCCCCCTCGTCTCGTTCCCCCGCCCCCCTTGAGTAACGCTTCGCGATACGTTTCGAGCCGGGGCTCAAGAAAGTTTCACCGAATCGATCGAAGCGGTCGAACCCCCAGCTAACCGATACGATAATTCGCTCCGAAAGGTGCAGGACCGTCGAGATAAATCCGGAATTTTTCGGGTAGTTCCATAAATAAGACGTAGGTAAAGCAAACCCAACAAAAACATCCTGTAAACAGGAGCCAAGTTCCTATGGCCGTAAAAAGTTGTGAGGTCGAACAAAATACGGCCAAGTTCGTTAGCTTAGAAATACCTCTTGCAATACTGAAAAAAGCGTTTGTGAAAATTAGTTTAAAAGAACGCTATTTAATTTTTAATGAGTTACATGGAGGGCTAAATTATTCAAACTTGGCCGTTACTTTTAAATCAATGGCTATAAAAGGTGTTAGGTAGTCTGCAATTATTTGCGATTAATGACCAGTGGCTATTCTCCTGACGTACAATTTAAATAGTACACGGAAGAAAGTTTTGTTCTGTTCTTCCGGCAAATATACGACTAGGAAACTTCGCATTTAAACCGGGGATCGATGGTATAGAAAAATTTTAAATTCTCGAGTCTATCACTTTGTGACAACTTCTTCTTATGTTACGCAACGAATTTTATTAACTATTTCATAATTCTATAGGTCTGACACACATAAACCTAACTAATCAAATTTTAAACACCGGAAGAGCGTAGAGTTCGTCATTTCTGCCTCTGAGAATTGACAGAACTTTATCCAATAGCTCAGAATAATATACTCCCTCGTTATGCACACAGGGTGCTACTACAATCGGGGTAGAAGAACACAATTTCTTTGCTTAAATAAAATTGAAGACTAGAATTTCTCAGAATCTCTTATACATCTTTTGTTAAGTAGAATTGGTAAGTCATAGACAGACACGTTAACCTAGTCCGTCAGAAATCAAGGTTTTCGAATCGAGGGGTTTAAAAATGCATATTTTTGTGACTTGAATAAATCTTTGTGTTGCTATTGTCCCCCTGATTTTGAGTCACGATTGTCTCCCTGATTTTGAGTCACGATTGTCTCCCTGACTTTGAGTCACGATTGTCTCCCTGATTATGAGTCACCCTGTACACATTCGGATCGCAGTCGTCTCTTCTCCGACAGCTGGAGACGTCAGCCGCCGACAATGATTTCGTTAGGCCGCGGCGAGAGTGTTCGCGAGTCGCAAACTCGCGCGTTTATGCGACGAGATTCTCGACGTCGCCTCTCACAAAATCTGGAGCAAGGGTTTATCAACGGTTGCGTAATCTCTCTCTGGCAGATTTTGCTCGACCCTTTCGTTGCGACATCGATGCCCGACTTCGAGAGTTGTCTCTGCTTGTGTCTCGGTTCTATGTTCGCGGCTCCTAAAAAAAGAGAAAGATCGTATATAATCATCCAATTTATACAATAATATGATAATAAGCTGAACAATACACAGCTCAAAAATTTCTGTTTCTTTTATCCATAATACAATAATGATAATAATTCTATTTCGTATGTTTTATAATTTCACTTGTGTGTTTAAAAAATCTATACCAGCTAAGAGATAGTCAAAATCAAAATTCCCTATGTTTGGGAGAGTCAAATTTCTGATTCTTAACATGTTGACTATCACGGGGAGCAATCAAAAAATTAAAAAACTATTTAATAAATATAATACTGAGATGAATGTCTATATTATAATGAAATAAATATTTTGAATAGTTTTCAATGAGGGGATTAAAAAAGTAAAGGTAATGTAAGAAAATACAAAAACTTAATCACAATCATCAGGGGTCTTAATAATAGCATGTACAGTAGAAATTGTACTATCGATTAACAATTCCTGTCTGCACCATGTACCTCCGATTCGAGCGAAGTAAATAATACTTACGTAAAGCGTATAACATACACGTGGCAGTCAACGTGTTAAAGCCCTACTTCTGCGGGGAATTGGTTGGTCCGAGTATAACCCTATAGTCCAACCACGCTATAGTCTGATCAACGGAGTAGAATCGCTGCGAGTAAACAAAACATCGGCGTACTAAGCACGTGATAGATTCAACGGCGATAGCTATTGGTACTATCCGACTAATCCAACCTTGTTCCACCTAAATGGTCCAACCAAAATGGTCCAACCAAAATGGTCTAACCAAAATCGTCCTACGAAAGTGTTCATCTCGTGTATTTGTTTATAGCCACTGATTCGACTTGCACGTGCTATAGTTGGCATATTAAATTGCACCTACCGTCTGGAGATGGAAGTTAATGCCTCGATGCTCCATCGAGCAACTATTAATCCTTTTGTTCGGCTAATAAAATTGTCCGCGGATCTGGAGAATCAGCAATAAACAAAAAACAGACCAATACCGTGCGCATAAGACCGCACGACCGAAGTGTAAACTTCTATGGTGATTGCACACCTGCCTGTTTCTCGCTCGCTCGGCTTAACTCGGCTCCCCGAGTTTATCCGGCTAGCGTTTCACCTCGGAGCGTGACGAATCAGACTCATTCACTGCCCAGCAATTATGTACGCGGTGCGCCTAAAGAAGTTTTCACTTCAAAAATCAAATTATATACATGAAAGCAGATACGAATACTGTCTGAACCAAATGGTGAACCATGGCTGACATTTCCCCACTTGTGCACTGATTGGTGGCTTATAGAGTGACCTACCTTATCGACGATTTCTTTGTTTATATTGTCCCTACCTCCATCTTATTTATGGGACTGCCCGAACAACGCCATCTTCTTGTGAACGAACAATAGAGACGTGCGTGTACCCGAAAATACCAGGTCGAAAAGTCCGAGAATTTTAGGCACCCGATATTCGGGTCGAGTCTGGAATGGTCTTACAATGTGTATGAGTGAGATACCGGTACCCGGCACGTATCAAGGTTCAGTCCGGGACCTACTTTTTTGGAGGTAGCGGCGGACACTTAAGTGTTGAAAAGAGCGGACGCTTAAGAGTACACTACTGCATGGCCTGGGGAACATCTTCCCCGTCGTCGCTTGGGGTTCCCCTTTCATTACTCTGGTGGTTTCCATATCTCGTAGGTATGAGCGTGTGCGTTAGGGCAGTCCGTGCGGGAGGCGTGAATGACTAGGTGACTGACTGCACCGGGGCCTAGTATACATGTATAGATAGGTGTAACGTCATTACGTAGACCAGGGATGTCCAGAAGTTGCTCGATCGGAGGCATTCTCAAGGAATGTGGAATACCCCCACTTCTCCCGCCCGCGCGTCTTGTCCCCTTGGCAGCCATAGTTGCTCCGAGCAACTATATTCTATATTATTATTTCTTGAGAATGCCTCCGATCGAGCAACTTCTGGACGTGCCTGACGTAGACGCAGGTGTAGAGTCAAGTGGGTGTGGTAGCTCAATAGAAAGGGAATAGAGACCATGTGGCCTGTGCGGGCCAGTAGCAGAGTTATCAGACGAAGCGTATACCCCGCTAAATGTCCACCCTCCTCTACCATTAAATGTGGTTCGACTCGCCTCTATCGACTCTCTGCACGAGGAGGGTACGTGACATTATTCCCACTACCACTGCTAGCACCTGCTACCCAAACGCTGGCACCAGGCTTGCCATACAGACCGTCCGCCAGGCCCCTTACGTTTCCATCCCTCCCCTAGATGCTTCGTAAAGCCTGCCTTCGCTTTCCCCACTCTTACCACTACCGCTGCCGCATACCGCGTCGAGCATGCTACCGACTCGGTCGCGGCAGCGGTAGTGGTAAGAGTGGGAGAAGCGAAGGCAGGCTTTACGAAGCATCTAGACGAGGGACGGAAACGTAAGGGGCCTGGCCGACGGTCCGTATGGCAAGCCTGGCTGGCACTGTCAGGTATTCTCCTCGTGCAGAGAGCAGTGTAGCCAGACGGAGCGGCCCCCAGGCCCCTTACCTTTCCGTCCCTCGTCTAGATGCCGCCTACGCTATCCCCACTCTTACCATTACCGCTGCCGCGACCGAGTGCTAGAATGAGAGCGGTAGCATGCTACCGACTCGGTCGCGCCAGCGGTAGTGGTAAGAGTGGGGATAGCGTAGGCAGGCATCTAGACGAGGGACGGAAAGGTAAGGGGCCTGGGGGCCGCTCCGTCTGGCTACACTGCCAGAGAGTCGCTAGAGGAAAATCTGATGGTGGGGATGGCTAATCGTGAAGTCGTACCTGCATCTGACTTTTGTTTATCGGTGTTGACAGAGACCAGCGTGTTGCAATTCTTCGGTGACGATTTCCTACGGCTGTTGCTGGTGCGCTACGTGTTCTGCGACGTGGTTATGAACCTGCACCGGTCGTTCAGGGGTCGACAGCAGAGGCCCCGGTGCCATCCGCCGTTACCCGACGCGGAGGTTCTCGAGCACCCGACGCTCCATCACCTGGTGCTCGACCTGGCCGCGTGTCTCGACTGCCGCGACCACTTCCCGGACAGCAACGAGCTCGCCTGACCCCGGCATCTTCCCTGCCCGGCCACCGAGTCGACGTCCCTGTTGCCGCAGTACAGCCACGACTACGATTACGATTACTGTAACTATAATTGCAAGAATAAAATCGTTACACTGAGACCTCATTAAAAACAAAGAGACCGCGACACGTCTAACGGCGAGTAATCGCGTGCTCGACTAAACCGAGAACGAGAGAACGCAAGAGACGAAATATAAAACGAGAGAGCGAGAGAGAATGAGAGAGCGAGTGAGAGAAAGAAAGAACAAACAAATAAAGGAACTGTCGCTCGATCGAACGCCGCGGGCTTCGACGTACACGTACACGCTTGCACAAGCGTGGCCCCGGGTGCAACGGTGAATTTCCGGTGCCATAATTTGCACAGGTCACCGATGCAGCGAACACGGAAGTTCTGTTTGCCGGTGATCTGCACGGGAACACTCGATGATGTTTCGTTCGGTGTTACGGTCTCTTCTATGCTAACTTCTTAGCCTCTTCGAGCTGTCGAGGGAGACCCTCGTGTCCTGAGTTGTGATTAGATCGCGGATGTTATGCATTTATGGCTGAAACAAGTTGGTGTGATTCGACACTTTTGAGTGCCGCGTCTTCGGGAGTTATTTGACCTAGTTCGAAAGTGGATTTTTGCGTTGGACAGTTTGGCTACTAAATTTAATTAGGATCCGCTAAATGGGGAATGATTGACAGAGTACTCAGTGCGATACATCTTAACCTTAAAATAAATCATTCTGATTTCGTGGAACTCTTGAGGTTACTGGATTGGCAAAGTGTTAAAACAGTAGGGGGACTATTTTCAACTAATTAAGATTATTAATATTACAAAGATCCGCAATCTAATTATGGCTTTCTCGGTTTTCACTCTAGACTGATTTCTCTTCCAGATATTCTCATGCTTCATCATTAACCCTTCGCACTCGAAACAATTTGAATTCCAAAATCAAGACATTTGTTTCAACTCAGATCATTTTTGTCCTATGTAATCTTTTTTACATTGTGCACTTCAAATTGAATCTGTTTTCTTATATAACAGTTGAGCATTTTACAATTTATAGAATGCAGACAAATTTAATAATGTTAAAACTGTTTTGAATAATGGTATGGCAATTTTTAGTGACGCCTCAGACTCGCCATTCGAGTGCAAAGGGTTAATAATTCGCTATAATCTACCTTATTCTGTTCAGGATCTCCGTTACCAGTCTGATATGATATTCTAACGACAAGGGTTGAATATTTAAAAATATCTGACCACTTTTAGTTCGCAGTAACAGTTTAATGACATTTCATAATACTCCCAGGTCACGAATGGGGAATCGTCTTTTCGTTGCGCGGAGTTTCTTCTAAGATAGATGGATTTGTAACCGAAAAGTTAATTAATCAATCTTCCTGAAGTATACGTAAAGTATAAATAACTAAAATTATGTGCTAAATAATTCGTTTTTGAAGAGGTTAATAAGGTGCATATGACAAAACACCAATCGAAGATGAAGCAACAAAACGAAGGATTTGGTCGGATGAACACACGATATTGAATGTGCTACTACACTGGATAGAAGGGCTCGTTTTAAAATCACAGCTGCAATTTTTCCACTATTACAGCTCTGTATCATTCTTCCGAGTACTGCAATTCTTTGTACGTTCAAATGCAAAGTAACTTCATTATAGATTGTTCGTACATGTACAAATGTATGAATATTTCAATAAATTTTGTCATACTCTAGTGTAACTTCAAGATATCACTAGACTGTGGATTTTATGCATTCATAGCAGTAATTAGTAGACCAGATATAAAACAGTAAACTCATTCATACTCTTGCATTATTTTCAACTGATTGATATTGCATTACAGTAGAACCTCGCTCGTTGCGAACTCGTTTATTGCATACTAGTGATCTCCACCACAAGTTGTTAGAAGTTTTGAGACACATGGTGGGGATTGTGGTGGTACTGAACAAGATTCTACTGTATTCCAATTAATCCTGAATTTATTAACCCTTAGCAGTCGAGGGGTGATTCAGAGTCACCACTACAAATTGCTGTACCATTATTCACAATATTGTTTAGATTATTAAATATGTTGGTATCTAATCAATTACTAAACATTTAAGTATTTTATGAGGTATTATATCGATATCCATAAAATGAAAGAAATCATATAGAGTCGAATTATTCTGGGTCGAAAGAAATGTTTAATTTTCGAGTGCAAAGGCTTAAGATTAAAAACAAAGAGGTGAATATCTATTTAGTCGTTATATGTTGCAATTAATGCAGACAATGCATAAAAATCTGCAGCCTAGATATCGCGGATACCGAATACTGTTGCATAGACACAAACGTAGACCCTTATTCGAGGTTTCCATTCAATTAACGAACGTAATAGTTGAAGAGAAACGAATAGTTGAAGAATTGCGAACTGGATTGTTTCGAGTAGAGCCATTGTGCCTCGAACGATTCAAGGAGACTCCATATCAAATTACTTCTAAGAAACAGAACTTTCGTGGAATAATACTCGGTCGCGGCGGACGTATCGGGCGCGTTCTCATCGTTCCACCCGGTGTACACGTAACAAGTGGTTAATATAAATGATCGACGCCGTGTCTCAGGGTAACCCGGCGTCGGATGGAGGCGTCAAAAGGAATCTCGCGGCGCCGGGGACGCGTTTCTCCGCGTGAACAGTAAACAAACAAACAAAAAAAAATATGGAGAACACAGAATGAATGAGAGAAGAGAGAGAGAAAGAGCGAAAGCGAGCGAGAGAGAGAGAGAGAGAGAGAGAGAGAGAGAGAATACTCTGAACATTCTATGTAACCGCGACACACCGCTGCCAGTTTTTTGCTACGGACTAGTAATGAAACACAAGAATAAAAATGAATAAAAGAAGAAAAAAATCTATATGTGTGCACAGCGAGCAACGAAAGTGTTCGAACGTCGGGCAGACATCAATGGGCTGTTATGTAAAAGTTGCTGTGAATTACTAAAAAGCGGATTCGATTGTACAAACGCTCGAGAGCTCGACGAGACCGCGAGAGGCGGCACGTGTATCCGAGACTCGTCAAAAACCGATCGGAGAGACACGATTTTTGTTCTCCGAGCGCATCTGAGCCACGATTAAAAACATAAGTACAGATTCTGTGTTACGCTTTTCTTAACGCGAGCGCGCTGTATCGTAATATACATACATACATGTACATAAGTGTTGCTTTTATCGAGGACATTTTGTAACTTTGATTTTAGCGTGAACGACTGAAAATCGATTCTCTGTCCGAGACATCATCTGCCAACTAAAACTGTACTCGCTGCTGAAAGATATTCTATATACTTAATCTGAATATTTTATATACACTTTTGATAAATAGACTGCGGGTTCGATGCGTGTCAAGCGTAAGTATTATAACCTATCGAAAGACATTTCCTTTCGATTCTCGTCTTTGTGAATTAATTTCGAGAAATTAATATCTGCATAAAGATACGCAGTCTATTGATAAATGTGTGCTTGATACACGTGCAGGTTTATTAGAACGTTGCGTGAGAACAATTTTTGCATAATAAACGTTTGATTAGCCCTTCGTTGGAACACTTCCGTCACTCATTGTACATAAATATAAATATAAATAAATATATATATACAAATATATATATATATATATATATATATAAATATAATATATTCTGTCACTGCGTCGATGGTAATTATACGTATGAAAGAAAGACATTGTGATTCTGCATGTGAACGATAATGAGTGATTTGTACGCACTGGTGCTTTGTACGATTTAAGCTTTAGCGTGTTGTTGGTTCGGTTCGACTCGATTCGGTACGGTTCCGGATATCCAACGCAGATAGCACGCTCGATCCCCTAACCCATTTCCGTTCATTGCTCGATTACTATATTCGAACTTCTTCAACACCTCTCGAACGTTTCGACCTGTTACTGTACTCGTCGCCGAGTATTTTCGTCAGATACTTTCCCAACGAAAGGAAATGCTCTATTTTTCAACCCTCCAGTGCACGGGTCAAAGGTATCCATCTTTTCCATTGACATTTATTTTCAGAAAATCGGAGCTTTTCTAACACAATGCTATTGTATTTCTAAGATATGCTAAAACTAGAACTCGTTGAGGACTTCCAAGATCGTATAAAGGAAATTTAAAAAACATTGAATCCGCGCATTGGAGGGTGAAACTCGTTGAAAAGAGAACATAGAACAATTATCTTTTCTACTTTTCTATCATAGATGTTCTGCCTATTAGTTCTTTCTATTGGAAACATGTCGACATCATTTTCTCTTGTACGAAAGGTAACAAGCTGGTCTTTTGCTCTCTACAAGTGCAACATTATTGTAAACGACAAATACAGTACGTTCCTTTCTCACAATTTTACCAATAATCGTTAGACTGCGGATTTTATGCACTTGTGGCGGATCAAATACACAACGATGAAAATATTCGAAAACTGTTCCAATGCTGTATCATTCTCGACTCGTTCGAATTATCAAGAAAAGGAAAGAATGTCTACGTAGTTCCTGAGTCTTGCGATTAACGCAGAGAATTTTTGTTTTGCATAAAAATCAGCAGTCCAATAATCAATTGTACTAAATACGTTTCCTACATCCAGTATTTCACATCTAAATTTTAACTTCAGTCAATTATTTCGTGAGTACAAGAGTGGAAGCAGAAATTCGTTATGGCTGCCGAGTCGCCATTGTCCCTTTCGAATGGCGAGCCTATGAATTGAATTTATGTCGAACGAGCGAAAAAGTTGCTCGTGAGATATTCTATAGTGACGACACTTAATGACGAGTGTAGGATATATAGTTCGGGACAGCGTCTAGTGTGAAAACCGATTTTTAAGAGCTCGATAGCAGGACGAATCGTCGAGTGGTTTTGTTGAATGTTCAGCAAACATGGAGGATCGGATGTTGGCTCCGACATGCCGGACTCGATCGTGCATTGTTGTACGCGTCCGTCGGATTTACGTGATTCTATTTCGGTTGACGCTCGCTACCGAGGCGTCGATTTTCCGGCTCCTCTGCTCCGTCTCTCTCTGGTCGTTTCCCACCAGCAATCGGCCGAATATCACCCACGCACCCAACTCCTCCCACGTCTCGCCACGTTTCTCGCTCGATTCCGTTCGTCTTCGTCCGCCATGTCTCTCATTCGATCCCCTTGTTCTACAGGCCGATTCATTTGAACTCGACGAGCCCGGATTGAACGCGTTACCCGTTCCGTATCGGGGCTGTTGATTTAGTGGGATGTTAATACAGCAGTGCACACTTAAGCGTCCACCACTATCCCCTCCGATCCCACGAAAAAGGGACCTCGAACCGATTAAAACTTGATACGTGCCGGGTATCGAGAGCACACACATCCCCTATCCTTCCTTCAGTTGAATTTTGCAGAGGCCACTATTTCCACTTAAGTGTCCGCATTCGGTCCCGACTACGGGCGCTTAATTGTGCACTACTGTACCCGCTCTCAGAATTGATCTAACTTCAACTGAATTCTAGGGATATAAGACTGCAACAGCAAGGATTGCAAACTTCGTAAGAACAAGGGGAAACAAGTAGCAATTGGAAACGTCAAGGTTTCAAGTTGATGAAGGAACAGAAGTAGGAAATAAACAAAGACTAAAACACCATGGTTTATCGCAAAATATTAATATAAGAACAGTAATAGCTTTTCTGAACGCAGGATTCTCCATTCTTGACATTTTGCAATCTTGAAACCAGAAGATACAGGGTGGGAATTATAAAGCGTTACAGACGAATATCTCTAAAAATATTGATCATACGAGAAAATGTTTCAGATGAAAGTTGTTCAGTACCGAGGGGGACATCATGTGGTGGGACTTTTATTTTTCCTGGTGGACACTCCAAGGTGAGGTGAAGGTCAACTTTCTTTTTTTAAATGGAATTCTGGAATGAAATTCTGAGATATTATCCAAAGAAGAAAGAAAATTGTTTCGATAATATCTCGTAAACTATCAGATTTAGGACATGTGGAGGTCTATACATTTTTACTGAGAATTCGATAGTCTATCGATTCATGATAAAGAAAGTAGGTCTTTCCATTAAAAAAAATCAAGGTGACCTTCTCCTCACCTTGGAGTGTCCATCGGAAAAAATAAAAATCCCACCACATGATGCCCCCCTCGGTACTGAACAACTTTCATCTGAAACATTTTTGCGTTTAATCAATATGTTTGGAGATATTCGTCTGTAACGCTTTATAATTTCCACCCTGTATAGTAGTGGATGTACGAGCCCAAGAAGTACTGGTGGAGAACAGACAACTGGTTTCCAGAATCACTTTGATGTAGGAGATCATCGACAGCCACAGAAATAGCCATCAACTGAGCTCTTGCAGTATTATCTATATGAGGAATCATTGAAGCAATCATAGGGGATAAGAAAGCTCTAGGCCATGAAACTGCTCTTCCAAGAATCTCTTCTTCAGTAATTAAAACTCGACCTTGATCGAACAATTCGATAGTGACAGTTGGAAAAGAAGCTGCAATCCTTGGCAAAGAAACAACACTAGAATCTAATTGTACGGTACCTGGATTCTAATCAGACGAATATCATCTGGATACGAAGATACTAGGTAATAGCAAATGTCTTGAATACCTGGTGAACAAAATTGATGCTGTGTCCTAGATAGACGTAGCCAGGTACCTGGGTGAAGAAAGTTAGATAACTTTGATACAATTCCTGCAAGGACAAAAACAATTGGAGTACTTGGATCCTAAACAAAAATGATCGAAGTTGAAAGAAGTGTACCTGGATCCTGGGAAGATAAAAATTCTTTGGGTGCCTGGGTTCTAGATAGACAGGAACTACTTGGGTTTTCGAGTCACCGATCGTTCTTCGGGTACTTTCCCGCAGATCAACAGCTCTGTTTGATGTACAATGAGACCCTTGAAACGGAGATTAGGTTATTTCGAGGGGACAGTGCCCCGATTTTTGAAAGTCACTGGTAGCCTCTTGAATCGTAAGAATCTTGTACCCTCTCGCGAGGGTCGGAGACGGGTCGGATTCTTGTCTAGATAGAACGAATAGGGGATTTCAGTTGTAAGGGAACTGCGTCGTGACTTTTACAGCGACCCGATATATTGTGATATATTTATTTTTATACACGTAACGTCACGAGATAGAAAAGGAAAAAACGTACGTCTTAAGTCACTGTACAGTATTAGTTCGTGTGTTTCCAATCGTCATTTCAATGGACAGTTATAAATTCATCGACTTGTTCTATTGTTCATTCGTGTAGCCGATTAGTTTAGCGAGGGGAGGCTCGTGCGACTAGTTTTACAAGCAATTCGGGCTCGTCGAGTTGTTATTCGAGTCGCGAATTTATTCTCAGATTCCCGAGCTTCGAGGAAACAGTGTTTCTGCACAACTGAACCATTCGTTGCTGGAAGATAAAAACGATGAAAAATGTTGAATCTTGACGAATCACTTAGCAAATCATGAGAACTGCAATATAGGGGTTGAACGATCTGTATTAATTTTTCCATGTAAAATTTTTAAAAGTAAATTTGAAAATATTAAAATTTCATTTTACTGGACACAATCGTTAAACTATAAATATATTGCAGGCGTCAAATCCAGGTTCAGTGGTGCAAGAGCGTTTGCTCCAATATGTCATCACTAGACTGCGGATCTTTATGCAAAATAAAAATTGTCTGCATCGATTACAAGCCAAAGGAACCAAACAAAAGATTCGTTCTTTTAATAATTATCTCATTAAACTGAAACTAATAACACCGATGTCCTTAAATCTTTCTAATATGCCCACTGTTTTAAATTGAACGTGTCCATTTTTGTCATAAAGGCATAAAATCCGCATTCTAGTCACCACGAACGATCATGGCTCGAATATTTCTGCAAATCTTTGAATCAGTATAGATGAATCGCCCTGTACGCCATCCTCATTATCTTCCAAGCTCCCTTCGTTCTCCAAACGTCCCGCCATTTTGCTTCTAAGCCCATTCCCCACAGCGGGTCGCCGAAGCGTCATAGAGGCCCAACCGAGGCTCGTTTATTTATAAACAAAGAAGAAAAATGGAACGCTCCGCGAGCCGGCAGCCGCGTCTCTCATTGAGTCCGAGATCACGATGACGATGACGATTCGCCGAATTGAACGGAGCTACCCCGTAACGCGCTCGCGTCCGCCATTACGTGGGAATGTCTCGATCCAGCGAGGTGAGGAGAGGCACGATGATAAAGAGAATAACACTACAAACAAACAAAAAAAAGCAACAACAAAGATCGAATAAGAGTTCAACTGTGTTCGTGTGTATATACAATACGATTATGTAAAACGTAGTCTTTATAAAAATGAGAGAACGAAAGGAAGAAGGGAAAGAAACGGAAAGGATACTAAGGTAACGACTCGAGAGTGGAGTCATCGATTTACAGTATTCTCGGACGAACGTTCGCGCAGCATCGTTCTTAAGGGTTTATCACACGTGTCCGTAAGAAAAATATTGAATTTTTTCCTTGAAAGAGGATTCTCATTTTTTAGGATCGCCAGTGTAATAGTTGATCATCAAGGCAACACTGAATCGGCGATATTTTAGCAGGATATCGCGTTTGAACCTTCAGAAATACTATCCAAAAGAAATTCGATGTTATGGAGAAGATGTCGCTCTTAACCCTCATACGTTCCTCAGAAATAGTTGCGTATAAAAGCCTAGGATAATATTTCACCCAATTTTAATTTACACGTTAAAACAACAAAGTATGTTTCAAAGAAAAAGATCAATTATTTCACAGTACGTAAAAATGTGTAAAATGTAAAAACTGATAAATTTTCACCCTGAGGAACGTACACTACTGTGCAAAAGAAAGAAGCACCCGGCCATATTTAATAGAAAAGCGTAAAAAATCAAATAAGAACACAGTAAGTTTTGAAAAAGATATGCAATACGTCAATCATTGTACAATACTGGGTGCTTCTTTCTTTTGCACAGTAGCGTATAAGGGTTAAATCGCAAATTGAAACCAGGTTTTTACAAAACCATATCTCTACAATTGATTAATACTATAGTTTGGAAGATAGTAGAACTGTTATTTATAGTTCTCGAGAAAAATTTGTTTCGCTATCTACCAAAAATTAAATTCGTGATTGTGTTTAATCGAACGCAACTAAAAAAAATATATTTGAATTTCTTATTTTGGATAAGTGATTAGAAATATTACAAAGCGTGGATCTGTAACCTTTCCGCAAAAGGGTAATAGTTGAACGACAGTCTCGTAGTTTCCAGAGTGTGATAACCCCTTAAAAGACTACACGCGGCACAGTGTATTATAAACACATGTCCTGTACATTCTCTATGTTTTGTAAGAGCCCGCAATCTTCGAACGCGATAATAATACGCTGTGCGTGACCTAACCACCCGGCATCGCGGTTACGCGACGCGTACGCAAGACGATCGTTCTATATTTACTGTTTATAATGTCCAGCGAAATTGTGGTCGGTGAACAAGATGCAACGAACTCTTCTAATCAGTCCCCTGGGGACCATAGATAACGTTAGAATCTAGCGGACCTTGCATACCATGATCGAAACCACCATAGAGTACCCCGCCCTTTTCAAATTATGCGGTCTGCTGTGGATCTCTATGCATTTGCAATCTACGTAATTCAATTTTTCATACCGAATCAGGCGGAACTATCTGAACCAATACAAAATTATAAAAATTCTCTTGTAAAAAGTTAGGGTAAACTCTACTTTACCGGACTCAAAATTAGTACCTTTCTCCTACGAATTATGACGTATTTGGTATGTAATCCAGTAGATTTGTACCCGGCGCGGATGCAGATCGAAGTTTTGATCATCTAGGATCAATAGTTGAGGAGTTATGGTCGCTTAAAGTTGAGTATCTTTGACAGGTCAAGAAACTGGAAATATGCTCAACTTTAAGCGACCATAACTCCTCAACTATTGATCCTAGAGGTTCGAAACTTCGATCTGCATCCGCGCCGGGTACAAATCTACTGTATTACATACCAAATACAGTATAATTCGTAGGAGAAAGGTACTAATTTTGAGTCCGGTAAAGTAAAGAGCAGCCAAAAGTTATCTTCACATTTATTTTTATAGAATTCAGAGTCTAACGAAATTGCAGAGAAAATTCGGGTACGAAAGAGAAAGATAAATGATCATAAAGTAAGCACAAAATTTGTAAATAGACTGCGGATTTATGCATTACTTTCAGTCTACAAATATTCTCAACCCTTTGACGTACAAAAACCTCTCAGAATCTACCTGTGCTTCTTAAGCCATTTTACCCATTCAAGTAAAATATTGTTTAATATTAATAGCCAATTTTATCAGCAACATATCATGTTATTGATACAGAGATCTTTTATGTTGCACGTAGATCCGCAGTCTACTCGTGTCCCATTGATCAGTACGATTCGAGGTTCTGCTGTACCTAAAAAATGTATAAATGCGAACCCGAATTTCCGAGCATGAGAACGTCTTGCGTGACCGTTCCTAGACGGGTTTCCAAACGGAATTGTCGGAGGAACCGTGTGAATGGATGATCCGGAGTCGTATCGAGGTCACCGGAAACAGATTTCCCGAGTTCGCTGCGGAATCTTGTCCGCCGACCATAAACGAGGAAACGGCCGGTGTCGGAGACCACGCGGCGATTATGGTCGTCGATTCTTAACCGCGGCCGGATCCGTCCGGCTCCGCGGGGGCGTCGGTCGTTTCCGGTTCTGGAGTCGATTCCTGGGCCACGTTTCGCCGACGTCGAAAGCAATTTTAGTTAGAAAAACTGGGTGAATACAGTTAAGAGACACTTTGTGATATTCTGTCCTCCTCTGGCGCGTTCCCTCGCAGCTCTGCGATCTATAGTCGGATCGAAATATAGCTCAAGGTCACTACCCCGACGACGTTCACTTGGAATTTTTTATTGACTTGGAATAACTTTGAAAGGACAACAGAGGCACTTTGATACAGTTCTTTGGGAATTCTTTTTTTTTTAATTGTTACTGCGGTACCGGTCTGCAAGCACGAATCCATTCTCTCTTCCCCGTTCACCGAATCACGCGATATCCGGCGCCCGTCTCATTCTGTTCTTTGCAGATTCGTTCACCGGATGGGATCATCGTTAACCTCACTCTTCCTCCTGCTCCGATTACGCAACTACGTCAAGGTAACATTCTTCGTGGTCGACTTAGGGGATGCTGCGTGCTGTCCTGCCGATGGAAACGTCGCGGAGGCGTTTCGCATCGTTTCCGCATTTGGGTTGTCGCATATGAAATGTCGATCTGCATTTAGACAGTTGCTAGATCCGCTTAGATCCCCGATATCACTGCTCGATCAGAGCTCGAGGCATCAACGCTGAAACCTTGGACCCTAGACGTTTCGACTATTTTTCATTTCGACAGTTCAATAAAAAGTAGATAGTATAAAGTGATCGAAAAAACGGTTGAAATTCGGACTTTAAATGAAACTTCCAGTTCTCGAGGTTCGCAGAATTTTAACGATAAGGAGTCGACGGAAAATTTATTCGGAACGAGACATTTCATGTGCAGCAAACGTTTAAACTACGGACATCGTACAGACACACGCGATTAAGTAGGAGATTACGGTTTAAACAATTGAAAGCAGGATAGACGACGGAATGAGAAATTTATGATTCCTTTAGTCACTAAAATTCGAACGCAGAGTTGATTCTATAAACGTTGGACAATTATAAACGAATCTCGTTATTGATTATCATTAGGTCTCTAGCCAGTAAAGTTCAATACGTTTTTTCCTAACGATTCGACGTTCTCTGGAATTGTGATACAAGAGAAAGCCACCGTTCCACTCGAAAAAGGGAAACAAAATTCACCTTTAAGCGAATATGCCTCCATCAGTACAAAAAGATACAATGTAGACGAGTAACGATACTACAGCAAGAATAATAATAAATTTTGAAGATCTTATGGACATTCGTTCATTTATTAGCTGTTAAGCGAGAAAATTTCGGAAGTTCAACTATCTTCTGAGTTCATAACGAAATAACCTGAAGACACGATCTACGAGACTCTGCAGTGACCCGCTGATACATCGAAGTGTATCAAATTTCTTGTTCTGGTAATCATAAATTAGATTGCGGATCTTTATATTCGGAATAGATAAAAGTTCCCAAAACAATTACAGAGAGCAACATGAAAATGTCTTCCTTCTTTTGACAATTTGAATATGTCGAGAATAATGCAATAACAATTATTTATATTGTATTTTCATGACGAAATCCGCAGTCGAATCATAACAAATTTGATGCACTCCGATATGTCTTTCTGTGGTGGATCTTGTATGTTATATTTATTCATATTTTCCACTAAATAAATCTAATTATCTACACCATTTACACCATCAGTTTCAATGTATCTATTTGAACTCTAATTAATAAGTGAATTAATGTTCATAAAACGTTTCAGAACGATAGCTGATTTTCATACAGTCAACCACGAAAGTATTTGAACGCACTTTAACACTAAACCTGCCGAGCCTTAAAAGTAACTGGAACGTGTTCCCTTATAAAAATGACTTTTCGCGGCTCCTATTGTAATGCGTGCTCTACTAAAGATATCTATACAATCATTTCTTATGAAATCAGTTTTAATATTTCAATAATTGTAAAATAAAAAATCTGGAACCGGTCATTTTGACCGGTGGTGGTAGGTTTAGTGTTAAAACAGTATAACTTTCTTATGATCGGACCAAACGACCTGACTTTTTTCGAGCAATTAGAAGAATTGATTTACCAAATGACATGCAAAAAAGATTTTGAAAAAATTGCAATTGCTAAGAATTACATTTATAACTTTTTTATTAGAGCCCGTAATATAATTTAAAATATGCGTTTTGTAGATGTATGTTAGTTATACACATTCTGTAAATTTCATCGAAATCGTTTGACGCAGATAAAAACGACACGCACCGAAAAATCTGTGGATTTTTACGTTTTACGTTTTACTTTTTTACAAAATTCACATTTAACCACTTGTAGCTCTTGGGTATGTTAATCGTTCTTGATGAAATTTTCAGAATATGTTTAATTAATACGGATCTACGAAACGTGTTTTCTAAATTTTCCATATAAGCCCACATAAAAAAGTTGAAAAATATTTAGTATTTTCTCTGCAATTCCGACAACTTGCAGTCTTTTTCAAAAAATTTTGTCACGTTATGTAGCAAAGCAATTGTTCTAGCTTCTCCAAAAATTTCAAGTCGTATATTCCGATGTTAAAAAAAGTTATGGTGTTTTTAAGAGTGTCCGAATATTAGTGGGAGTCACTGTATATACGGAGCTTGGCAGATAGACTGTTGCGACTGACTATATTTGATATGAACGCAGAAAAATCCACAGTCTAAACATAATTTAAAGAAGCTCGAGATGATTTAGTCTGGTAGCTGCAAAAGATGTTCTACGAGCACGATGTGCATAGGGACATTGACCGCGATGCGTTCGGAAACCCGGTCATTCTCTGCTATATTTCGGCCATCGACGGATGATAGCGTTTTTGTTGCCCCGTTGCGTCGCGCCGCGGCGTGTTCGTTGCATGGTCGAGTGCCAAGGAGTGACATAATCGACGAATCCGTCACCGGCCGTGGTCGGTCGAAGCGTTCGTTCGGTTCCGCTCGATCGCGCTCATCCCGAGCAACGTTTTCCCCGCTGTTACGTAACCGATCTAGCAAGGCGTTATGTTCGTACGAGGCGCCATCTTGGAGAACCGTCACGGAGGATCGCTTCCGGTTCCGGAAGAAGACGCCAACGGTCCCCGGATTTCCGGTGATTTTAAGTGAAATTGTTCGATCGTTGCAGAACAATCGATCATTATACCCCGTCGACGACCGTTCGTCATTTTTCTGTTCACTTTATTTGGGGCTGCCATCTGTGAAATAGATAATCTAAGACTGAGAGCGTTCAAACGTTTTTGCACGAAACCTGGACACCTTCAACCCTTAACTGGTACACTTGTTATTGTACGATAATTGCAAATACCAAGTTTCTTTAACTGTACAACTTTTGCATTATTTAATCTTAAATTGTATACTTACAGATGTCTGAAAAAATTTATACAGAATTTTAAGAAAGTTCTAGTATGATATTTTGTGAATAAACATTGTATCACTTAAGGGTTGAATATTTCTTATTGTTAGATTAGATGTCCAGGGTGTTTCCGATCTGGAGGTAGTTAGGAAGGGGATGAAGTATGTGGAAAATGTAGAATAAAGTTGTCTCAAAATCGGCTTTGAAAGTTTCTCAGATGCAGTGGTGCTTGCAAGAAGTAGAATCAGCGGGTAATGATCAGACGCGTCAGCCAATTCTTATTTTTGAATAGTACTCGAAAACGAAACTTCCCCTTTCTTTTTCCTCTTTTCCACCATCGGATCAAAAACACCCTGTATGATATTGCAGATGAACATTTCTAGAAGCTATAGTCTACCATAACAATAAAGAAATAAATAGTACAATCGTTGTGGCGTACAGTAGGAAATTTATTTATGACTTTTTGTACAACATAGGTGATAAATAAGGTATTAACCACTCAACAAAGAAAGCCATGAAAGTGATTAGTGCGTTGCGAACCGTTCAAATGTTTCTCAATTTCACTTACAACTAAGTTAATTAAAAACCGGGTAAACGCAGTCAGATGGCAGTCCTAATTTATTTAAAAATTCTCGTATTTGCTTGTATCGACATGATTATGGCAGTTAAGTTTGCATATTTGAATAGTTATTAGTAGATTGCGGACCTTTATGCAAAACAAAAAATGTTTGCATTGATTGCAGGACACAGGAGCCGAATAAAAATTGTATTCTTCTTTTAATTGTCCTATTAAGCTGAAACTAATACATCTTAAATATTTTTAACGTGTCCACAGCTTTAAATTGTATGCACCCATTTTTGTGATAAATGCATAAAAAATCCGCAGTCTAGTTATTAGTTATTATTGTACTGCGGATCTTTACGCAATTGCTCTCACTGAATTTTCTTGTGTTTTACATAAATGCATAAAGATCCGCGGTCTAATTATTATTATAGTTATTAATCCCCTTTTCCTGTATTCCTCGACTTCAATATTTTTTGAACACAGTGTAAAAAATATAAATAGAGAAATACCTATTCTTCAATTCAACTGTGTTGTTGCAAATTAGGTGATTCTGCACAGTGGGCTACTTCAGAGTGCATTTCCCAATCATTGAGACCACATAAATATTAAATATCATTAAAAAGTCAATAACAAACAAACACATTTGCAGATTAAGTTCACAAAATGCTTGATCTGACTCCAGAGCATTGCACTTCAACTTAAATAGTCCGCGACCAATTCCGCAATGAAAATAATCATTGTCTCACAAACAGTACAATATTGATATTGATTTTAGTACTTTATTGAATGCTTCATTAAATATGTTATATATAGACAGCGGATTTTATGCATTCATGACAAAAATGGGTAGGTGTAATTTAAAACAGTAAAAACATTAGAAGAATTAAAAAATACTATTATATTATTTTCAATCTATTATACATATTAAAAAAGAAAATAAATTTTTCTTTTACTCCAGTTTTTTACAATGCAGGTAGAAAATTTTTATTTTGCATAAAGATGTCCAGATATACATTCAAATATACGATAACTTCGTTACCGGACTTTTCCGGAAGAATATAATCTTCAACTGCTTATAGACTTCAAACTGGAACATCCTCAAAAAAATCACTTCCGAAACCAGTAAATAAAAAATCAAGAAACAGGTAAGCACTCTTTATGAACTGCCAATTTCTTATTACGCACAAACACTTTATTCAAATGTGCATATCAAATTTATTCAAATTAACGATCCCAATCGACGTATGTACACATATATCGTCTAAATAAAACACCACCTTAAACAGAGATTACCTGTGTCGCGTCTCGTCGCGCCTAATAATACCTTCTCGAGCGAGGTCTGGGCTAATCAGGTTCGCCGAATAGCCAGGGAACAGTGGGTCTCCGTTAGTCCCGAAACGGTCTTGCAAATCGAGCAGAAGGAAATCGAAGATTCCCGCCGTGGGGCGCATAGCGTGGCGTGGTTTCGCCGAGCACGCGGCCAGGTGGTGCGAGGATGCAGGTGAGACGGAATTCTGGCCGGCACGGTCTCGATACGCGGTCGACACGAAAACTTTCTATAAATAATCTCGATGTCCGGTCCGGTTCGGTCTTGTGCACGGCCAGAGGGTAGAGAGTCGGGCAGAAGTCGGTGCAGCGGGCTGCTGTCTCGGACCGAATCTCTCACTCGTTCACTCTCTTTCTCTCTCTTTCTCTACCTTTCTCCGGGGTCGTCGCGACCTCGCGTTGCAACGTGGACCAACTACGTGCAACCGCAACGACGACAACGACGACAAAAGCAACTGCAACGACGAGAACGACAACGACGACGACGACGACGGAGGAGCGACGGTTGACACTGGAGGAGGAAACGACGCGATCGTGAATATAGCCGGGCGGAGTGGAAGCTGGGATCGCGGAGACGCGTTGTCCCGTCAGGTAGGCAGAGGAAGAGGAGACTGGAGGTGGACAAGTGGAATCTAGGGGGGTGGGGATGGAGTCGGATCAACGAGGACGCGCCTCGCGAGCCTCGTCGACGTCGAGCCTCGGCCGCGAGGTCCGTTGCGGCTGTCAGTACTACCAGAGCGACTCGCTTCTGCCGGAACGACGTGCTCTCTTGAGTAGACCGCCGTCCAGGACGATGCAGCAGCCACCTGCGGTCCGCTGCAGGTCAGTAGCATCCTACAGTCGCATTCAAAAGCTCACTCGATTGCGTTTGCTCCTACCCCTCTCACCGCCCGGTGCTTCGATATTTGCTCCCCAATCCTCGCGTACGGAACATCCTAACAAAGTCCACGGGCTTCGTTTGCACCCGGCGTTAATCCCCGTGCTTCGCTAATTCGCCAGAAGATGCGACATCCGCGCCGTGATAGTTATAGGTTACGCGGCTCGACCATACTCGCGAACCGACGCTGCTATTTAAGGTTCGCCCGGCTGGCTATACATAGAATCCTCGGTCAGCTCGCTCGGTTCCGCGTCCAGATTCCCGAATGCGAACGACACGAATGTGAGTGCGAATTGGCGACGTGTGCGAGTATTCTGCATCCCGCCGTGTGGGAACGCGTGGGGCTGCGAATGATCGACCGTGGCGCTCGTTGCCTCCTCTGGGGAGGAAAAGAGTATCTGTCAGGGTGAGAGAGAAAGGGAGAGAGTGAAGAAAGGAAGTGGGAGAGAGAAAGTGAGAGGCTGTGGGTGGAGGGAGAAAGCAAGAGTGAGAAAGTGAGGGTGAAGGAACTGGAGGACGAAGGGAGGATGAGAAAGTGAACGGGGGCGAGGAAGAGGGAGAAAATGTGAAGGGATGGACACGATCGAGTGGGTACCTGGTTATTGTATCGCGATAATGGGAACGCCGGTATCGATGATCGGGATAACGCCGAACGTCGTGATGACGCTTGACGATGACCGGCGCTGAGTGGGCCAAACTCGAGGATTCTTAAGATTGATCGAGGGTGGCTGTTCGCAGATCGTTGTCGCGGTTTATTAACCTTAGAAGCACAGTGTATTACGGTGAATTTAGTTTCCAGCCTGTGTTGCGTTCAATATTCAATTCAATTCCGCAATCGGTTTCTGAAATCCTCGTTCTAGTTCGAGATAGTGTATTCAGATTTCGACTGACATGAATCTGTGGTATGTTTCCATGTTATATCTAACCCTGTTGTTTAACCCGAAGTGTGTTATGCAGTTGAAGATAGGAAGTGTTAAAACAGTAAATTCCGTATACCGCGAATTGTCTAACAAGAGTTCGTATATGTAGTTTGTGTGACTGTAAATGTACAGTAAATGTTCCAAACATTTTTCAGAAAAACACTGTCGTGTTCATTTTGTTCATTGTTGATCCGAATAATTTTGTGTCACTGACTTTCGAAACGTTATGTCCAATTAACACTTCCCAATGCATGCAAGTCTTTCACAAAGAACCTCTATAAGCCCTCAAGAAATTATTTCTTGTAACTATTAGAAATTTAATTAAAATCATTGGAAGAAGAAATACATTATTACATTTTTACCTGACTTCCATCTATTGCGACCTGCTCAGAACATTTATTTTGCATAAAATTCCTCAGTCTACTCACCACACCATCTATACTGACGTATTGTTTCGTTTTAGTTTCGTAGTATAATCGCTAGCGTGGAACTGTGTGAAATTAATCAATTTTTATCGTTGAAACAGTACTCCACTAGATCCGGAAAAACTCCAGTAAACAGTGGATCATAAAGGAAGCAAGCTGAAGTCTTTCCTTAAACTCTACCCTCCAACCATGCCGTCTTCAAATTAACAATACGTCCAGACTGCGAAAGACTAACCCATTAACATCATGGATGGAACACCGCTGGAGAGTCCCCGTCCGACTAATGTCCGCTTTCTCTACTGAAACGTCCGACTCCAGTGATGCGATCATGACTCCGTCTGAATGTGTCGGGACGTGTATCCCTGGACTGACAATAACATTTGTTCAAATTGTTAAAGACTCGAATCTCGTAATCAAATGAACATATTGACTGCGGTGGGAATCGCCATTGACCTTGAATTACCAATGATTCTATAAAGGTCAAAGTCAATTACGTCAATTGATTCCATCAAAGCTAGAAACATTTTTGGATGTTACTATTAATTCAATTCAACTATTCTTTATAATATTTTATTAAGGATAAAGAAATCGTCCAGTACTCAACGTGTGAGGCGTAGACTTTTGTTACGACTATTTGGGTTGTGAATGATAAGACTGACAAAGAAACTTATGGTTGTGTTACGCTAGACCGCGCGAAGCGTCTGTCAAGCGTTCTATTACGACTTCATTTAAGAATTTAAATTCTAATCGCTAAGACTGAGCTAATAATCCACAATACTAGTCTTAGGTAAAGTTTTAGACAAGCATTTTAACCAAGCATCGAGCGTAGTCTTTTGATATAAAGTTGGAAGTCATAACAAGACTGAAACTATGATTCCCAACAGCAGTTAATCAAACAGTGCAAGAACATCGTCGAGCATTTACTCAATCATAAAGAGTCCTCTACAAAATCATAAAACACTTCCTCAATCTCACACTGGAAGATGTACGTGTCTAACAATGTTCCCTCCATTAACAACCCTGCTCAACTACCCGGCCGTCAATGATCTATTGACAAAGCTGAAGCACAGCACCCTGAACGCACAAGATCGCTGGCGGGGACGGTTTTTGTCGAAGCTTTTGACTAAACTAACTAACAGAGGCTGCGATGGCATGATGAGTGACAGACAGAAAACTAAAATGGCCGTTAGAGCGAGAAAGAAAAGGGTTACTTTTTACAACAGCGAGCACGAGTACGAACCGATCGCGGCACCGTTGCCGAGGTCGGCAGTGGCGCCGGTCGTCCGGATCACCGACACGGACGTGGTGCCCGTCGCTGACAGCGACGACAGCATCGACGACCGTGGTAGATTGCCGCCGGAGCTGACACAAGCCGGCGATGTCCGGCTGCCTTTGGATGGCAGGATCGAGGACAACGCGATGGAGGGCCGGGAGCTGGTCGAGACCGGCGACACCTCCGAGGAAACGGAAACGCCGCAGCAGCTACAGGATCGGCTGGAAGAACGATTCCTGAGCCCTGCCACACCCGGTGCCGAGTCCAGGACCGACGGCGAGGTCAACACTAGTCAGGTGAGAACGACATATCCTTTTGAGCGCCTCGTAGTAGTTCGATTACTCCTAACTGGAGAAAATTATTTTTTTACTGTTTCGGTTTTTTTTGTACAATGCAACTTTCTATAATGATAGGAAAAGAAGCAGGCATACTTGCTAAATAAACCAGATAAGGGGATTTTGCACAGATATTATAGCACATATTTTTTAATACAGAGCTATTTTCTATAATGATAGGAATAGAGGCACGCATACTTGCTAAATAAACCACTCGGTTTAACTGGAGAAAATTATTTCTTTATACTGTTTCAAGATTAAAAACTATAGAATCTTTTCCATTGGGATTTTGCACAGATATTTATTCTAGCACATATTTTAGTACAGTGCAACTTTCTATAATGATAGGTATAGAGGCACGCATACTTGCTAAATAAACCACTCGGTTTAACTGGACAAAATTATTTTTTTTACTATTTCGAGATTAGAAACTGTTGAATCTTTTGTATTGGGATTTCGCACAGATATTTATTCTAGCAAATATTTTAGTACAGTGCACTTTCTATAATGATAGGAAAAGAAGCTGCCATACTTTCTAAATAAACCAGATAAAGGCATAGATATTATAGCACATATTTTTTAATACAGAGCAATTTTCTATAATGATAGGAATAGAGGTACGCATTCTTGCTAAATAATCCACTCGGTTTGAAGCAGTAATAAATAAATAGCTTGACGAAACCTGAATGTGGAATCAGTTCGATTTTACATGCACACTGATGGGCTGACACCTTTAGGAGGAGCGCCGCCGTCTGGCACTCAAACTAATATTATTACGACCTGTGTTACGAAAAGTAGCACATTTCATTTGTCTTGTGAGAACTAGCACATTTCATTTGTCTTATGAAAACTAGCACATTACAATCCATCTCGAGTGCACTTTTCAATATTTCTGTTGATAACAAGCACATTTTGAATTATCATTATCACGATGAAATATGATTTTTAGTTATAGTGACAATCATAATTGTTCTTTAACACTTAACCTACCATCACCGGTCAAAATGACCGGTTCCAGATTTTTTATTTTACGTTTATTGATTGTAATAAAAATAATTTCGTAAGAAATTATTGTATAGATATCTTTGGTGGAGCACATATTACAATAGGAGGTGCACAAAGTCTAAATAAAATCAATCTTGTCATTTTTATTAGGGAACATGTACCAGCTACTTTTAAGGCTCGGCAGGTTAGTGTTAAGGGTCATACAATCGGTAATATTTCATTATGATATCGGGCTTCAACCTTCGTGAACACTACCTAAAAGAATTTACAGTGTATTCAAATTTTATATTATACTACTTACGTAAAGGAATAGTATTTTAAATATACAGAGTAATTTGTAACTTCAATTCTGAATAAAGAGACTCTATAGTGAAATGCACTGAGTTGAGACTTGGTTAAGTGCACGTGTACCGAACAAAACCTACTACCAGATGCTCTGTATGTTTTAACACTAACTCGTTCACATGTTACTGTAAATTAAGTATCTCATTCAAATATAAAATACTAGTTCCAATAATAATATTTTAACATTACAATTTAAAACTAAGCATGATATTTCATTGAAATACAAAATAAAAGTATTTCAACTAATGTAATATTTCCATTATAATTCTTCTTTCAAGTAGCAGCATTTCAAACAATAATATTTCCGATATTATTAAAAAGCAAACCTGCTTTCTCCCTTAAAACAATACATTTTCAAACATTTCTAATCATTGTCGGTAAAATTTGCACAAACATGAATGGGGTAAAACATTAAATAACTTTATTCCATACTTCCCACGATTTTATAAATCCTCGGTATTCCAACTAAAATTCTTCTTTAACTACACACTTCCTAATTCAACATTCTGCAATCATCATTCAAAAATCCGCGATGGGGGCGTGTAACGGAATGAAACAAGATCTGCGGCGGTTATTTTCACGCATGGCGTATCACTCGTCGAGGGTACGTCAGATCGTGGATAGACAATGTATGAGAGAATAATTTGGACGAGATCCGCAAAATAAACTGCTCCCGCAGAGATCACCGTTATTTTATTGCGTCGCCGAGCCGGTGCACGTCGCAGAAAATTCTTCGATCGTGTTTCGCTCTTCCTGTTGCAATCACCGAGTATATCGGACCGCGGACGAAAAAAACGTTGCAAGGTGGACGTTCCTGAGATGCCGTGCGTCGCTTCACCAAGGTGTCTAGCTACCGGTCGTACAGTATTGTACAAAACGACCGGGGGTACCAGAAGAGACGGTACGTCGCGCTAGGCGTTTTCCGTTTGTTGCCCATCAGGCCTATATTTAGCGAAACACGCGTATAAAAAGCATTGGAGCCAACGTGTCACTGTCCGGAGGGATTGTGCAATCCTCGTCGCAACGTTCCAGAATGCTCCCGGGCTTTTCCCATCGATTGCACAACACCCCCGAAAATATCCCGTCGAAACCAGCCGATCGGCCGTGATTGATCGCCGTTGGATCTTGTTAGATCCGACCGATCGATCGCGTTACGTAAAACCTGTTAACAGCCCCCTACGGGTTCGGTGTTATACCGCTCGCGGAAAAAATAATACTGGCATAATCGATGGAGAGCAATCCGCGGCTATTTCTGGCCACGACACTTTTAGTGGCCACGACCGGCCGCAGAAGTGTCTCTCTCTTTCTCACTCTCTCTCTCTCTCTCTTTCTGGCCCATTAAACTCCACGCTGCTCGCGATACAGACATCGAAGCTTCTGCGAAATCTAGATCATGCTCCTAATCACGTCTTTCTGACTACTTCGTGGATTACTAACCCGCTGAACCTCGAAACCCATCTTTCATTGCTTAATTTTGTCGCGGCGCCGCTCTCTAGAGAAAACACCGTCTCTGACGCTGCTTCGAGAAGAAAATATAGAATGCTTTATTGTGCTGGTGATCTCTGGTTAGAATACGTTGGGATTGTTGAGTAATTTTGCCAGGAAAATCCTCAAAGGAGGACCTGTGTTAGTTCGGATATTGGAAACTGTTTTCCAAGAAAGCTTTTCTGATACCCATACGTTAGTATTATATTTTTATAAATTTTATTTTATTTTTAATATAAGGATATATAATATATCTGCTGCCACAGAAAGAAAGAAGTATCCTAAAGGAAAAATGTTCAATATCCGAACTAACAGAGGGACAAAGCTGTTCGAAGAAACCCATTTGGATTAAGTCTTCATTGCTTCACTAAGAATTTGAATTAAAATGTCAGAAAATATTGTCTAATATGCATGTAATTACAATGTCAGCTTCCTTCAGTAGCTTTCAGAAAATATAAAAAATATTCAGAACACCTTGATAGAACAGCTGACAACAATTTTTAGTTACAAAGGAAATATTTCTTGTCGTTTCATCGTGCATCAATTTTATAATTCTTCACTTAGAACCAACCATATAATCTTTCCAACCTTGTTTCTACCTACTTGGTTTAATTTTTCATGTAACTCTGCTCTCATTTCAGTCGCACTAAATATCATCACTAGACAGTGGATCTTTATGCAAAATGAAAATTTTCAACAAACTGGAGTGAAATAGAAATGTATTTTCTTTCTTAATACATTTAACAGATCGAAAATAATATGTAACAATATTTTTTAAATCTTCCAATGTTTTTACTGTTTCAAATTACATCTATTCATTTTTGTCATAATTGCGTAAAATTCGCTGTCACAAATTACCGTGGTCCAAAAAGAATTTATTTAGGTACTCTTTTCAAGATTGTGTTTTTGTGGATCACAATAGTTTTCTCGTATATCTATAAATACTAGATATATATTTGCTTTACCCCATTCGCATTTTGCACTCCTTACGCTCAAAGTGGTCGGAACCATGTAAACACGTTCATTGTGTTACGTTTATTTTTACACGCAGTGCATAATGTATCGCTGTCAGCGACGACCAGAACAATACACAGATATACGTACTTGGCTACCATGAAACAATCGATTTTCGACAATACGCGCCTTTATTTTTGGATGGCGATACACACAGATACATCGCGAGCAATAAAGCATTCCGTTTGTCAGCCTCGAGTCATTAGTGTCTCATCCCATCCGCGAGCACTTCATGTCACAAATGTATACAGAGTAGGTCAGCTGATATTACCATCTTGATTTACGCCAGAGTTATTGCGCACCTTTTGCAATACAGAATATTTTATAAATGCCATACTAGTAGTTGTTGTCCACTGTGAGAGCCATGAAGGTGTTTGTCGTCAGAAGTACGTTGGAGAAGTACGTTGGAGTCGCACAATTTGTCTTCTTTGTTTACTTAAAATCAAGGAAGTCAACTATCTTTTTATTCATTACACGTGCAAGTTTTTGGTGAACCTGTCTGTTGACATTACAAGTGATTTCAACTGCTCGAAAAAATATAATTGCTCGTCAAATTCATTTAGTTCTTGTTTCGACAAAAACAATTCTTCAAACAATTTAGTTTTTGTTTTTAAAAAAAGCATTGGGGAAGATGGAAACATTAAAAAAAAAAAATGTGTCCCAAATTTTGCAATTATGTATAACATGAATCTCATGATGTTGTTCAAATCTCTATAACTTCTACAGTTTTGGGAACTTCGTAAAACCCTTGTGAAGATACATTGTGAAGTCAACAAGAGTGTAAAATATCAAACATTTAACCCTTTAGATGAGAAAGTTTCGTTACACATTTCTTATTTAACTTTTAACGTCAACACTTTAAATTTGTTTTTAAAATGTCGTGTATGTTCTCGCTAGCGAATAATAAAAACTATATGGATTACAGACATTCTTGGATGAGTATAAATTAAGTTGCATTTGAACCACAAAAATATGGCTTGAAACTACGAAGTCTAACGTCACCAGAACGTTATTGAACGTCGTAGTAAAACGTATTGCAAGTAGACAAGTTAACAGTCGTGATACATGGAAAATAATAGGGCATCAGCGATCTTTGATTTCTTCGACATGTGTACTATTGTAAAAATTGAACTACATATCGACTCACTATTTTCATAAATGCATGAAATCCGCAATAGGGGTTAGTAGTCACCCCTGTGCGCATTCTACGTTGCGCAGACAGCACCTAACAATACCTGTAGCAGCATGTGAGAGTACGCAATAGCAGTTAGCAATAGTAGACAAGGTAACAGTCGTGATACATGGAAAATAATAGGGCGGTGATCTTTAATTTCTTCGACGTAAGTACTATTGTAAAAATTTGAACTATATACCGGCTCACTATTTTCATAAATGTATGAAATCCGCAATAGGGATTAGTAGTCACCCCTGTACGCATTCTACGTTGCGCAGACGGCACGTAACAATACCTGTAGCAGCATGTGAGAGTACGCAATAGCAGTTAGGAATAGCAGACAAGTTAACAGTCGTGATACATGGAAAATAATAAGGCGGTGATCTTTAATTTCTTCGACGTATGTACTATTGTAAAAATTTGAACTACATACCTACTCACTATTTTCATAAATGCATGAAATCCGCAATAGGGGTTAGTAGTCACCCCTTTACACATTACGTAACAGTACGTAACAATACCTGTAGCAGCAGGTGAGAGTACGCAATAGCACACAACAAAGCATCCCGTGAGCCTTCATTCCATCACAGAGCACGTCATTATATTACAAGCCGCATGCCATCCTCGTATAATTAACCGAGATGTCCGCGTATGTCATCGACGTATAATCAACTGAACCATGCCAATCTTTTTATTTCAGGTAGACTCGCTGGCATTGGAGGAGCTGCCGCTGCGTCGTGGTGCCCGCGGCTTGCCCCAGAAGCTGAAGACGCAGGCCGGGAAGTTGCGTACCCGTCTGAAGAACATTCAACGACCGTCGTTCGCATTCGCAGACAAACCGAAGCCGGAGAAAGTGAAGTCAGCTGGAAGCGGGCGATCGGACAGGTCCAGGTCCGAGAAGAGACCCAGTCGAATGGACCGTATCAGATCGTCGTTCTCGGAACGTCCGCGATTCAGTCTGCCAAATCGTCCGAGATTTTCGTTGCCAGAACGGTCCAAGTTCCATCTACCGGAACGACCGAAGTTCAACCTGAAGAAGCCGAACATCCGACTGCCGAACGCTCTGACTCGCGCGAAGAAGACGCCATCCGATGAGCAGCCATCAACAGACTCTGTCGGTTCCCGCAGAAACATCTTCGACTTTGCAACGTACCCCCGAATCTTTGATAGAAAATCCAAGACCAAGGCCGAGTACACGACGTCCACGCCGAAGGACTCGCGAGCACAGTCTGCGGAGAACGCGACGTTCCCAAGAACACAGAAGAGAAGAACGAGTTGGGCCCAAAGGTTCGAGGAAACAACACCTTATATTGATGAAGACCGACCGGACGCAGAAGCGGCGGTGCACAGATCTCGACCGTGGCGGCACCCTTCGATCGAGGATCCCAGGTTGTCCATCAGTATGACGGAAGAGGCTTTAGCCACGTTACCCTGGGAAGAGAAACGGAGATTAGAGCAGATTAGATACATGGACTATGAAGAGTCTACTGAGAGGTCGGACCGTCAGGATGCTCCCCGATCGGAGACACCTAGAACCGAGGAGGAGTCGTACGAGAGGGAACGGGTGGAGGCAGAGCCGAGGTACAGGGGTGTGAAAGAGCACATAGAGGAGGTTGAGGAGGATTGGGTACCGGAGGAAGAGGTGGTTCCAGACTTCAGACCCATTCCACGATCGCGGTCCTTGGAAGAGGTACTGCGAACTAGACAGGAAGAACGTTACGAGAAATTTGCGATGGTCGATCCGAGGAGGTACGGGGTGCACAAGACGCCGTCGGAAGAGGAGGAAGAGGAGTACGACGACGAGATGGAAGAAGATGAGGAACACGAGCCCTCGTCTGCTCAATCAGACAGAGAGCAACAGAACTCTAGTGGCAGCTCCTGCGATCGGAGGCGTCGTGGTATCGTAGATGAGATTGACTTCGATATATACTTTGCTAGAGGAGCTGAAATCAGACCGGAGGATGTAAACCTTGGCAAATATCTGACGCACGAGATCAGGGAAGCCCTAGGGGCGAGCACCGGGAACGCGTTAGCGGACGAAGAAATGGTACCCATTCCTCCGGAACGTTCTAACCGGAAACGAGCGTTGCTGAAGCGAAGAGAAGAGGAGTCGTTCGAAGAGAAACCTCCGATCAGACCGCAAAGGGATCCGAATAGAGCCCGTAGAAGCGAATCTGCGGACGGTCAGTTTCGCGAACGCACCAGAAGCGACTCTAGGCACCGCGTGGTGTACCAGGCGGAGGGTCTCCAAGAGATCTTCCCGCCTGAGCCGTTGGATGATATCGTGGTGGTGAAGCCGATGCGCAGGAAGTCGAAGTCCTCCCAGCGCAGTCAGTCTCAGGGACCAATGGAACCGCCCCGACCACCTTCGCCAACGCCTCCTCCGCCTGTGGTTCCCACTCGTCGGAAACACTCGCGCAAGGATCCGTTTGCTACCGATGAAAGAAGGAACGGTGAACCCTCTCCTATTTGTAATGGCCACAGAGGGTGGGTTGGAGCCGATGCAGCCCGGGAGAAATCGTTGCCGCCCGCGTCATCCGATCAAATGTTGGCTGGGGAGGAGGTGTACACCGCTGAAGATGTCCTAGCAGCCAGCGCTGAGAACATTGAAAGGCGCCTGCGAGAGGTGGAGGAGTACATACCGCCGGCACCTGTTCCACCGAAAAGGAGATCCAGATCCAGAGGGACGTCCGTGGCTCAGGACGAGGACAGGACCTCGCATGGCGCTGAATCGTTACCGGAAGCTGGGTACGTGGAAGAGGACATCCCTCCGGATGACATGGACTTTGGACGAGATTTGTCGGGTTATGCGATCATCGAGAAACGCGAGAAACCGCCCAGACCGCCGCCACCGAGGCGGAAAAAGGACAAGTTCGCTACGGCCCCGAAACCAGCCCCGCCAAAACGTCCTCTACGTGCTTATAGTACACTGGGTCCAGGGAGAACCAAGGACACCGAGATCCTGTCGGAAACTTTCGTTGTGGAACTGGAACCAGCCGAGTCCACGCCGTATATTGAGATAGACTCCGATGGCGGAGAGCACAAGGACCTCCGCAGCACGGAGGTGCTCAGCAAAATACAAGGACGACCACTACCGGCCCCGCCAAGGCCACCTAGAGTTAAGAAAGAAAAATCGCTCGATAGGTCCACGCCTCTCACTCAAGATTTCTCCATGGAGACCACGACAGCAACGCAAACAGACCCGTTGCCCGACGACATGATCATCGAGGAGGAGATTACCCAGGCGAAATTGGTTGTGGCGCCAGCCAGTTCCGGTTCTCAGATCATGGTGTCCACCGAGAGAATACCAACTCCGTCGGCTATGTCCGCGCCACCTGTTCCTCCTCTGCCGTTGCCTCAACGTTCGCGGAAAGAGGACAAGCCGGGTCCCGGCTACGATACTGTTTCGCTGAAAGCTCCGTCTCCAATGAGAGAACTGGAAAGCTTCGAGGACAGACACCTGTCCGCGCCAGATTTAGAAGGAACCCGCGAGGCTATGTCGCGAGACGAAGAAGCATTGATACGGTCAATTCGTAACGCATTGTTGTCCGACGAGCCGGTCAGGATCAGCAATCTTGAAGTGGGAGACTTGAGGGTGGACCGACTAAGCGTGTCGCAGATAGATGCGAGCAAGATCGTCGCGTCTGAGGTTGACGCGTTGGTGATCACCGCATCCGAGTTGAAGAACATCGGAGGTGGACTGGAGGAGAGCTTATCTCCCTCGATTGTGAAGGAACTGATCGCTATAAGAAGCCACTTGGAGACCGTGGCCGCAGCTCGGGCTCAAGAGGAGTCCGCAGGGAGGAAAACGACCGTGGCAGAGACCAAGGCAGACATTCCCGTTACAGAGAGGCAGAGCGTTCCTCGGGAACCGGAGGATCGTGCGAGCACCCGTCAGCGAAGCCCCGAGGACACCGAACAACCGATGTCAATCGAGGATCAAAAGGTTGTTAATACAGAGGTAGTCGAACCAAGGGACAATAAGTCATCCATAACACACACACTAACGGTCGCGCAAGTAGAGGTCAGGGAGTTGCCGGTAACACATCACACATTGACAGTCTCTCGTGTAGGACCGAGCGACGGAGCCATCCATAGTCCTAGCACACAATCATCCCCAGTCGTAGAGAACATCGAAGATAAGCCGTTACGAATTTCTGATTCAGAAACCCCCCTTTCTTTGAGCTCGGCCACTGCCAAGCGACCCATGGTGGAAGCACCCCGCCCGTCCCCCCTCTCGTCCACAGAGACCACGGAAGAGAAGATCATGGAGTCGACGACGGGGTTGGACCAATACGAAACAACAGAGTCGACACCGCCGCCAGAATTCGCGAGGCTAGCGGATCCCCGGGATAAGGAGAGCTCTCCCGACCAACCCCCGCAGCCAACACCCCGCAAGTCCAGGTCGCGATCGCCATCCCCCATCAGTATTCCGAGAAGCAGACAAACTGCGTCCCCCGTACGCTCGTTACCACCTGCAATTTCTGTCACGCCCGACACACCTGACCCTGTGACAAGCCATGGGATCATGAGTCGCGAGATGCAGCCCCAACGCGCTGTCATCTCTTACTCCTCGTACAGGGAGCTGTCCGATAGGGACAGTCACAGAGAATCCTCTATATCCCCTACACCCTCGTTCCCCATAGGCGGCACCCATTTGATCGCGTTCCCAGCGTCAGAAGTCCCAGCTCATTTCCTCTCTCTGGCGAATCAACGCGCACCTGCCGAGCCTAATGTCACTGACAGTATCAGGCAACTGGTGAGAGTCCTTCGGGTGGCTGTTTTGAAGGCGACCAAACGATTCGTGGATCATTTGTCATCCGTTGTGGGCGTCGACGAGGCCAGAGAGAAGATCCGCGAGGTAGAGTTGGTGCTATGCGGTCTGATGGTGTTGGTCGCGGGCCTGTTGATATTCTTCTTTACCAACTCGAGATCGGTGACGCACTATCATCACTGGGATTACTTCAACCCGCCCAAATAGCAGGAGTAATGCGGGAATGACCGCGGATATAGTACACGATCTCGAGAAACTGATGCGAGACAAGCGTGTTACTTGTCGAAACGAACGACAATTGTGAAAGGTACAACGTGATATCGTTGTGCAGGTTTGGTGACGTCAACAGTATATTATGGATACGAAGTCCCCGCGAATAGCTCTACGTTCTATATTTATTGAAATTCCTTATTCTTGTAAATCGATTTTATATATTCACGATCCAACCCTGTAAGAGAAAGTGTATGTAATAGAACTAGAACCACGATGAAATGGTAACAAAGAACGTTAGAAATTGGATAGATTCTTGACGAACAGCTTCGCCGACCGGATTTCCCTTTACTTAATGCGAACAGGTCAATTGTTGAACATCATATCATACGACTAATGACAAAAAATAATTGATAATGCTACACATGATGACGCGTGACTGGTACCAGTGAGAACATGACGATTTCCAATATAATTTGTTACGAGAACACTTGTACGTAATGATTAAGAGCCACATATGTATAAAAACAGTATATGTTAATTACAAGTACCTATTGCCGAAACCACAGACGTGTCGACCATTTTTCTTCTCTTTTTTTTTCATCACAAATCCGACAACACATTATATTTGGTGTATACAACCTAAATATTACACTGTCCAACACGTATTTCATGCTAGAACGTATAAAAAAAAAGTTAACCGGAGACTATAAGCAGTATAATAATCACTTGACTAGATGCCAATGTACGATACAAACGCAGTATCGAGAAAATTAAACAATAGGAATAGAAAAAGATATTTCTGGAATTGTTATAAACATTAGTGACTATGTACAATTTATTTTGAAAGTAGACTTAAACATTGTAACTGGATAATAACAACATCTTTCAACGAAAACTACAAGATCGAAAACATATTGTATTCATACGAAGAGATCTTCTTCGTATACTTTTAAATCTCTCCTGTCTTTGTGTGCACTCTTCTGAGAGTAATTCGCTGCAATAGGTGACCACATCGAGCTGGATGTAACATCGTTCATAGGTTCTATTATAGGTTGTCTCCTTGCTAAAGACACTTTCAATTGAATAGAGGATACCATGCTACCATCCATTTCACTTATCGCTCTTTCGGCTGCTTCAGATTTTTCGAACGTCACAAATCCTCTACTAAAAAGTAAAGTTACATATTGTTAGAACTCTGTATCTTCTTATCCAGTAAATTATCTGAATCCAAACTATACATACTTCTTCTCTGCTTCCATTGAAATATTTATTATATTTCCAAATGTTTGAAAGTGCTTCTTCAAGAAATCCTCGGATATTTTATAACCACAGACAAATATTGTATTTCCAACACGTGGTTTTGTCTCTTGTTTCAATGGTGACTGCACATCGCCGCTGGTACGATCTTCTGTGTCTTGTGCACTTACAAAACTATCATACAAATCTTTAACTCTTGGTCGCACAGTTTCTGTTTCTTCCTCTTCCATTTGTGTTGCAGAAAATGGCTGATAAGAGCTAACCGTTTTCTCTGTGCTATTTAATTTTCTCACTAACCCACGTGGCCTCTTGAACGATTGTTCCGGTCTTTTAGGAGTCTTTGGAGCTGTGATTACTCCCGACTTTATCAGTTTTTTAGCAACTTCTCTGGCATCTCTTGCTTCCGTTGGACGTTTCGGTGCTTGAGGCACCCGTTCTACTTCTTGTTTGGGTGATTTCAGGTCTTGCAGTGCTTTTTTCTTGAGAAATAAAAAAAAAACAGGCCGATGAAAGTTATGATAAGAAAAAGTAATAATGTATATTGAAAACAATCTATAATTTAGATGGCTCATACAACATTATCAATAGACTACGGATCTTTATGCAAAATAGAAATATTCTGCATTGACCGTGGGAAATGGGGAGAAAATAAAACTTGATTTCATCCCTTGATGACTTTGTTACATTAAAAACAACGTTACAGTATTCTTAAATTTTTCTAATCTATTACTGTTTTATATTTCACCCAATCATTTTCTTCATAAATGCAAAATGATCCGCAGTCTAATTATCAAGAAATTCAAATGCATAAAGATCCGCAGTCTAATTATCAAAAAATCCATTTTGTAAATATAACCTGTTGCATACCTTCCTTTTAAGTTTGTTGTATTTCGCCTGCAACATCAGCTCTTCCTCCGTTAAATTTGACGGAAAGTGTAAGTACACCATGTTTTGCATGTAACGAAGGCAAGTAAAATTTCTTATTTTTAGCACTAATGTTTATCAGAAAAAATTTGAATCTTTATTCATGTACACCTTGACACTTCAACGCACATCGACATTTTTGTAACGTACATATAAATTATACCGTGTCGCATTTCTCATTGTCGAACACGAATGAAAATCTTTCACAATATTCACAATACAAAGACTTGTGTTATAAATCGTATGCATATATGTTATAAACACAATATAAGCATTGCGAGGGGGGAAACAAAAGCAAACAGGATACCGACTTTTTGACGAAACTGCTCACTGCTCATTGCATTACAATAGAATGTTTTGTCTGGACAGTTTCGGTGTTGCCAACTTTTGCTCGAGCGATTATCCTTCGTTAGCATCATAGACTAGACTACTAGACAAGATCCGTACGTCCGTACTGGTACAGACTTACAGACTGTGCATGCAATGCATTTTTCTGTCTGCAGTTCTGAATTACCGACTGGGTAAAAAAGGCTCGCTCTCTCGAGCTCTCTCTCTCTCTCTCTCTCTAGTACCACAGACGAGGTATAAGAGTAGAGCAATCACCCAATATATTTTTCCGTCTCACGTTCGAGGAACTCTAGACTCTAGAGTCTAGACACCGACGAGACCAGGGGGGGCAATCTCCCATGTATAATGTATGGACCTTAGCACCGCCATCTATCCTAATTCCCTCAACTAAAACCTACATATATAGATATACTATTCTATAACACATATACACTGATATACACATACACCAACATACACACACATATACCTACTGTACAGCACTGCTGACTCAGCAGTGCTGTACAGTAGGTATATGCACAGTGCACAGTACGATTACTTTAACGTTAGAAGTAAAAGGACATAACATGTTTTGTAACAATAGTTCATTTTAACAATATTTTATTATATAATAATACACATATACATAATACAGAATAATATTATAATGATATTAGATGTTTCAATTTTTATACTTGCTGCTGCACTCCACATCTGCACCTCACTATCCTTTAAAAAAATGTATTATTATGCACAAAGTAAAGTTCGAAAAATAAGTTCTAATGAAATAAGTTCACTGAGTGTCGCTCAATTTTGAAAAATTATTTCTACAATTGATTTGACACTCAGCAAACTTCCTTTTTTGAAGCTTATTAATCAAATTTTCAACACAACATGAAAGAATATAAAAACAATATAAAAATGTCTTCTATAAATTGAAAAATCGTAGTCCGCAACAATGGTCGAGACTCTGTGATTGACAATTGACAGTGATTTTGGAGGTTATAATCAAACACATGCAGTAAGAACTTCATGATCAAATAGTAGCGACCAATAGCGCCAGGGATTCAACATCAGTCATGTCCAATCATGGTTAATCACGTGATGTGCTGTGATCGTGGTGCCATCTATCCTAATTCCCTCAACTAAATCCAAGCAGTCCAAGGTCATACATAAGAGTTTTCTCCCCCTGGACGAGACTGCCAGTGACTGCCAGCAACTGCCAGCCCCTGTGCTGTTCAGCGATATCAGTAAGCAGGCGCGACTGGGCGCGGAGATAATGTGGAACTTACAGTGATCTGAAATACCACAACGCTAAAAGTTCAACCACCGATGAGATACTCGTCAAGTAGAAGAAAAATGATATGTATAGAAGAATGCTCACATTACCCATTCTGTAATTAACTTATAATACTATCACCAACGAGATACTATCTCGTCGGTGTCGGAGGTTCACACTCTTTACCTAAATAGAACCAGAGAATATATGACAGTGTTCACGCCCGGGGTGAACCAGCTTGAATAATACATATATTTTGTTCTGAAGGAAGGTGAAATTGCAAAATGTTATGGAAGACAATAGGTATAGAAATAGAATTTATTGAAAATCAACATATTTATTAAATATGCAGCTATTAGCTCGATATTATCCTCTATTCATAAGACACTAGTAGTTCTTACAAATAAAGGATAATACCGATTGCCCGGGTCTCACCACGAGGAGGTTGCTGCACAAGAGACCCGAAAGGGAGTCAGAACGAATGCAATATTCCTTCTGGCTCCCTTTCTTACAACGACGGACTTATACTAAATTATGCAAGTATGTCGAGTAATTATCGCGGAGCAAAGGGTGTGAATCGGAGAAGAAGCCTCCGATTCACGGGGGTCCAAACGCGAATCAGGCAGAAGGCTCTGATTCTTTCAAAGTGAGAAACAAGTGCGAACCAGAGCAGAAGGCTCTGGTTCGAAGGGGACGCGGCGCGTACAATGCTTGCTGCCCAGCACCGACCAGAACCGATACCCGACGTGTCCTCACCGAGAGGAATGGCCATGAGAAGTGTTCAAACGATATCCCATTTCTCCACCAACTACCTGTCACCAAACAACAAAAGTTGAGGTGAACGCGGGTAGGATTACGAATAGAGAGGACACTGTAGCATGGCTACACGAGTGAACAGATCTCAATGAACCATCCCTCTCAATGAATCGACGCCGAATACCAACTCCAACCGGTCTGGTACATACAAGCAAGGTCCGACACAGCAGAAGGCTGTGTCGGAATCATGAAATCGAGCACGGTGAAGTTACGGCAATAATTACTCGACATACCATAATTACAACGACAACATACAATCTTGAATAACTAACGCACGCAAGCCGAGCAATTATTGTGGACCAAAAGACTAAAACGCAAAAGAGGGAAGAATCAAAGCAGACGGCTTTGATTCGCAAAGAACAAACATGAACCTGAGCAGAAGGCTCTGGTTCGGGGGTGACGGTAAGACAATAATTGCTCGGCCAATAAAACTAAATTAAACATACGCCGCAGTCCTCTTGGTGTGTCCTCATCTTGGTGTGTCCTCTTCTTGGAGTGTCCTCTTCATGGTGTGTCCTCTTCTTCGTGTGTCCTCTTCTTGAGGTGTTCTCTTCTTGGAGTGTCCTCTTCATGGTGTGTCCTCTTCTTGAGGTGTTCTCTTCTTGGAGTGTCCTCTTCATGGTGTGTCCTCTTCTTCATATGTCCTCTTCTTGCTGTATTCTAGCTAAAACAGACTAATTATAGTTAGACATAACAATACATAAACGCGCACACGAGTGCGATTACAATCGGCTCACAAGAGCAATTACAATTCTGTACATGAGTGCGAAAACAAGAAGAGAACCAGCTCATGAGAGCAATTGCAACCCCGCACGCGAGAGCGATTACAATCCGCTCACAAGAGCAATTGCAATTCTGCACATGAGTGCGAAAACAAGAAGAGAAACAGCTCATGAGAGCAATTGCAACCCCGCACGCGAGTGCGATTACAATCGGCTCACAAGAGCAATTGCAATTCTGCACATGAGTGCGAAAACAAGAAGAGAACCAGCTCATGAGAGCAATTGTAACCGCGCACACGACTGCGAATACAATCGGCTCACAAGAGCAATTGCAATTCTGCACATGAGTGCGAAAACAAGAAGAGAACCAGCTCATGAGAGCAATTGCAACCCCGCACGCGAGTGCGATTACAATCGGCTCACAAGAGCAATTGCAATTCTGCACATGAGTGCGAAAACAAGAAGAGAACCAGCTCATGAGAGCAATTTTAACCGCGCACACGAGTGCGATTACAATCGGCTCACAAGAGCAATTACAATTCTGCACATGAGTGCGAAAATTACAGTAACTTCCCTATAAAATCGGGAAGTTAACAAGAAGAGAACCAACTCATGAGAGCAATTGTAACCGCGCACACGACTGCGAATACAATCGGCTCACAAGAGCAATTGCAATTCTGCACATGAGTGCGAAAACAAGAAGAGAACCAGCTCATGAGAGCAATTGCAACCCCGCACACGAGTGCGAATACAATCGGCTCACAAGAGCAATTGCAATTCTGCACATGAGTGCGAAAACAAGAAGAGAACCAGCTCATGAGAGCAATTGCAACCCCGCACACGAGTGCGATTACAATCGGCTCACAAGAGCAATTACAATTCTGCACATGAGTGCGAAAACAAGAAGAGAACCAGCTCATGAGAGCAATTGTAACCGCGCACACGAGTGCGAATCTAACAAGCTCACGAGAGCCAAACCAACCCCTCACACGACTGCGAATACAATCGGCTCACAAGAGCAATTGCAATTCTGCACATGAGTGCGAAAACAAGAAGAGAACCAGCTCATGAGAGCAATTGCAACCCCGCACACGAGTGCGATTACAATCGGCTCACAAGAGCAATTACAATTCTGCACATGAGTGCGAAAACAAGAAGAGAACCAGCTCATGAGAGCAATTGTAACCGCGCACACGAGTGCGAATCTAACAAGCTCACGAGAGCCAAACCAACCCCTCACACGAGTGCGATTACAATCGGCTCACAAGAGCAATTGCAATACTGCACATGAGTGCGAAAACAAGAAGAGAACCAGCTCATGAGAGCAATTGTAATCCCGCACACGACTGCGAATACAATCGGCTCACAAGAGCAATTGCAATTCTGCATATGAGAATTATAATTGCGGCCTATAGGCGATTCGGGTAGCCCCGGGGACGCTACTCCCCGTACTCACTCACGGCCCCATCCGTGAGTGAGCCCCTGAGGGATCTCCGATCGGAGGAATACCAATTTCAAACAAGATGTGAAAATTTTTAGAAGAGAGACTTGTGAAAGTTCCGCAGTGAACAATTAGAAATACAGAAATAACTATTGTCGTGTTCACTGACTGAATAAGTACATACTTCGAAACAACGAACTGGAGGTGGGCCAAGGGTAAAGGAAGGAAGTATTGATGGTCGACTTGGCCGACGGCAACCTACCTGAAAGTAAATTCGTATACAATTTAATGAAATATGTTTTTACATTTTGCAAGTCTTAAATAATACTACACAACCCTATCGAAAATTGTAAATGTGCAATGTGCTGCTATTAGCTCGATATTATCCTTTATCCATAAGACACTATTAGAAGGTCTTACAGATACAGGATAATACCGATTGCCCAGGTCTCACCACGAGGAGGTTGCTGCACAAGAGACCCGAAAGGAAGTCAGAACGAATGCAATATTCCTTCTGGCTCCCTTTCTCACAACGACGGACTTATACTAAATTATGCAAGTATGTCGAGTAATTATCGCTGAGCAAAAGGTGTGGATCGGAGAAGAAGCCTCCGATTCACGGGAGTCCAAACGCGAATCAGGCAGAAGGCTCTGATTCTTTCAAAGTGAGAAACAAGTGCGAACCAGAGCAGAAGGCTCTGGTTCGAAGGGGACGCGGCGCGTACAATGCTTGCTGCCCAGCACCGACCAGAACCGATACCCGACGTGTCCTCACCGAGAGGAATGGCCATGAGAAGTGTTCAAACGATATCCCATTTCTCCACCAACTACCTGTCACCAAACAACAAAAGTTGAGGTGAACGCGGGTAGGATTACGAATAGAGAGGACACTGTAGCATGGCTACACGAGTGAACAGATCTCAATGAACCATCCCTCTCAATGAATCGACGCCGAATACCGACTCCAACCGGTCTGGTACATACAAGCAAGGTCCGACACAGCCTTCTGCTGTGTCGGAGTCAAAAATTCGAGTCAAGCAAAGTGAAGTTACGGCAATAATTACTCGACAAACCATATTTACAGAGACGATATACAATCTTAATAACTAACGCACGCAAGCCGAGCAATTATTGTGGACCAAAAGACTAAATCGCAAAAGAGGGAAGAATCAAAGCAGAAGGCTTTAACTCGCAAAGAAGAAACATGAACCTGAGCGGAAGGCTCAGGTTCGGGGGTGACGCTAAGACAATAATTGCTCGGCAAATAAAACTAACTTAAAAATACGCCGCAGTCCTCTTGATATGTCCTCTTCTTGGTGTGTCCACTTCTTGGTGTGTCCACATCGTGGTCTGTCCTCTTCATGGTGTATTCTAGCTGAAACAGACTAATAACAGTAAGACATAACAATATATAACCCCGCACACGAGTGCGATTCTAACCAGCTCACGAGAGCCAACCTAACACCAGCTCATGAGAGCCAAACTAACCCCGCACACGAGTACGGCCTATAGGCGATTCGGGTAGCCCCAGGGACGCAACACCCCGTACTCACTCACGGCCCCAACCGTGAGTGAGCCCCTGAGGGACCTCCGATCGGAGGAATACCAATTTCAAACAAGATGAGACAATTTTTAGAAGCGAAAACAACCAAAGAACCAGCTCATGAGAGCAATTGCAACCCCGCACACGAGTGCGATTACAATCAGCTGACAAGAGCAATTACAATTCTGCACATGAGTGCGAAAAGAAGAAGAGAATCAGCTCATGAGAGCAATTGTAACCACGCACACGAGTGCGAATACAATCGGCTCACAAAAGCATTTACAATTCTGCACATGAGTGCGAAAACAAGAAGAGAACGAGCTCATGAGAGCAATTGTAACCCCGCACACGAGTGCGGATACAATCAGGTCACAAGAGCAATTACAATTCTGCACATGAGAATTATAATTGCGACCTATAGGCGATTCGGGTAGCCCCGGGGACGCTACTCCCCGTACTCACTCACGGCCCCATCCGTGAGTGAGCCCCTGAGGGATCTCCAATCGGAGGAATACCAATTTTAAACAAGATGTGAAAATTTTTAGAATCGAAAACAACCAGAGAACGAGCTCATGAGAGCATTTGTAACCCCGCACACGAGTGCGGATACAATCAGCTCACAAGAGCAATTACAATTCTGCACATGAGAATTATAATTGCGACCTATAGGCGATTCGGGTAGCCCCGGGGACGCTATTCCCCGTACTCACTCACGGCCCCATCCGTGAGTGAGCCCCTGAGGGACCTCCGATCGGAGGAATACCAATTTTAAACAAGATGTGCAAAGTTTTAGGAGAGGGACTTGTGAAAGTTCCGAAGCGAACAATTGTAAATGCGGAAATAAAAATTGTCGTGATCACTGACTGAATACGTACTTCGAAATAACGAACTGCAGATGGGCCAAGAGTAAATGAAGAAAACATTGATGTACCCTTGGCCGACAGCAAGCTACCTGAAAGTAAATTCATATACAATTTAATGAAACGTGTTTTTCTATTTTGCAAGTCTTAAATTCTACTACACAATGTTATGGAAAATTGTAAATGTGCAATGTGCAGCTATTAGCTCGATATTATCCTTTATCGATAAGACACTAGAAGGTCTTACAGATAGAGGATAATACCGATTGCCCGGGTCTCACCACAAGGAGGTTGCTGCACAGGAGACCCGAAAGGGAGTCAGAACGAATGCAATATTCCTTCTGTCTCCCTTTCTTACAACGACGGACTTATACTAAATTACGCAAGTATGTCGAGTAATTATCGCGGAGCAAAAGGTGTGAATCGGAGAAGAAGTCTCCGACCCACGGGGGGCCAAAGGCGAATCAGGCAGAAGGCTCTGATTCTTTCAAAGTGAGAAACAAGAACAGCGATCCAGAGCTGAAGGCTCTGGTTCGAAGGTGACGCGGCGCGTACAATGCTTGCAGCCCAACTCCAGCCAGAGCCGATACCCGACGTGTCCTAACCAAGAGAAATGGCCATGAGAAGAGTTCAAACGATATCCCATTTCTCCACCAACTACCTGTCACCAAACAACAAAAGTTGAGGTGAACGCGGGTAGAATGACGAATAGAGAGGACACTGTAGCATGGCTACACGAGTGAACAGGTCTCAATGAACCATCCCTCTCAATGAATCGACGCCGAATACCGGCTCCAACCGGTCTGGTACATACAAGCAAGGTCCGACACAGCAGAAGGCTGTGTCGGAGTCAAAAATTCGAGTCAAGCAAAGTGAAGTTACGGCAATAATTACTCGACAGACCATATTTACAGAGACGATATACAATCTTAATAACTAACGCACGCAAGCCGAGCAATTATTGTGGACCAAAAGACTAAATCGCAAAAGAGGGAAGAATCAAAGCAGAAGGCTTTAACTCGCAAAGAAGAAACATGAACCTGAGCGGAAGGCTCAGGTTCGGGGGTGACGCTAAGACAATAATTGCTCGGCAAATAAAACTAACTTAAAAATACGCCGCAGTCCTCTTGATATGTCCTCTTCTTGGTGTGTCCACTTCTTGGTGCGTCCACATCGTGGTCTGTCCTCTTCATGGTGTATTCTAGCTGAAACAGACTAATAACAGAAAGACATAACAATATATAACCCCGCACACGAGTGCGATTCTAACCAGCTCACGAGAGCCAACCTAACACCAGCTCATGAGAGCCAAACTAACCCCGCACACGAGTACGGCCTATAGGCGATTCGGGTAGCCCCAGGGACGCAACACCCCGTACTCACTCACGGCCCCAACCGTGAGTGAGCCCCTGAGGGACCTCCGATCGGAAGAATACCAATTTCAAACAAGATGAGACAATTTTTAGAAGCGAAAACAACCAAAGAACCAGCTCATGAGAGCAATTGCAACCCCGCACACGAGTGCGATTACAATCAGCTGACAAGAGCAATTACAATTCTGCACATGAGTGCGAAAAGAAGAAGAGAATCAGCTCATGAGAGCAATTGTAACCACGCACACGAGTGCGAATACAATCGGCTCACAAAAGCATGTACAATTCTGCACATGAGTGCGAAAACAAGAAGAGTACAAGCTCATGAGAGCAATTGTAAACCCGCACACGAGTGCGATTACAATTCTGCACATGAGTGCGAAAACGACAAGAGGACCAGCTCATGAGAGCAATTGTAACCCCGCACACGAGTGCGAATACAATCAGCTCATAAGAGCTACTTAAGTTTACACATGAGTGCGAAAACGACAAGAGAACCAGCTCATGAGAGCAATTGTAACCCCGCACACGAGTGCGAATACAATTAGCTCACAAAAGCAATTACAATTCTGCACATGAGTGCGAAAACGACAAGAGAAGCAGCTCATGAGAGCGATTGTAACCCCACACACGAGTGCGAATACAATCAGCTCACAAGAGCTACTTTAAGTCTACACATGAGTGCGAAAACGACAAGAGAACCAGCTCATGAGAGCAATTGTAACCCGCACACGAGTGCGAATACAATCAGCCCACAAGAGCAATTGTAATTCTGCACATGAGTGCGAAAACAACCAGAGAACCAGCTCATGGGAGCAATTGTAACCCCGCACACGAGTGCGAATACAATTAGCTCACAAAAGCAATTACAATTCTGCACATGAGTGCGAAAACGACAAGAGAAGCAGCTCATGAGAGCAATTGTAACCACGCACACGAGTGCGAATACAATCAGCTCACAAGAGCTACTTTAAGTCTACACATGAGTGCGAAAACGACAAGAGAACCAGCTCATGAGAGCAATTGTAACCCGCACACGAGTGCGAATACAATCAGCCCACAAGAGCAATTGTAATTCTGCACATGAGTGCGAAAACAACCAGAGAACCAGCTCATGGGAGCAATTGTAACCCCGCACACGAGTGCGAATACAATTAGCTCACAAAAGCAATTACAATTCTGCACATGAGTGCGAAAACGACAAGAGAAGCAGCTCATGAGAGCAATTGTAACCACGCACACGAGTGCGAATACAATCAGCTCACAAGAGCTACTTTAAGTCTACACATGAGTGCGAAAACAACCAGAGAACCAGCTCATGGGAGCAATTGTAACCCCGCACACGAGTGCGAATACAATTAGCTCACAAAAGCAATTACAATTCTGCACATGAGTGCGAAAACGACAAGAGAAGCAGCTCATGAGAGCAATTGTAACCACGCACACGAGTGCGAATACAATCAGCTCACAAGAGCTACTTTAAGTCTACACATGAGTGCGAAAACAACCAGAGAACCAGCTCATGGGAGCAATTGTAACCCCGCACGCGAGTGCGAATACAATTAGCTCACAAAAGCAATTACAATTCTGCACATGAGTGCGAAAACGACAAGAGAAGCAGCTCATGAGAGCAATTGTAACCCCGCACGCGAGTGCGAATACAATTAGCTCACAAAAGCAATTACAATTCTGCACATGAGTGCGAAAACGACAAGAGAAGCAGCTCATGAGAGCAATTGTAACCACGCACACGAGTGCGAATACAATCAGCTCACAAGAGCAATTATAATTCTGCACATGAGAATTATGATTGCGGCCTATAGGCGATTCGGGTTGCCCCGGGGACGCTACTCCCCGTACTCACTTACGGCCCCATCCGTGAGTGAGCCCCTGAGGGACCTCCGATCGGAGGAATACCAATTTTAATCAAGAAATGTAAATTTGAAGAAGACTCAATACCGAAAATTGTAATGGAAATTCCAATTAGCATATTAGAGGTAATAATTGATGGTATTCGTTCAACGAACAGTTGAAGGACAGGTTCGTTGAAGCTGGGCCAAGGGTAGACAAAGGAAGTATTGAAAAATATGAATAGTAATAAAACTTACCGTTTCCGTTGAATGAACAGTTGAAGAACAAAACAGCATGGTTGATGGTAGGCCGGGATAGGCCAGGGTAGCTGTAGATGACCCCTTGTCCACCTCTGGTGAGTCCCTGGTCCTTCTGGTCCTCCTGGTCCCGGAGCCCGACGCGACGCGCGACGCCCGACCGCTCGCTCCGGCCCCCCCGCCCCGACTGTCTGCCTGACGGCGGGCTCTCGCCGAGCTCGCGCGGCATCCCCACCCCACCGAATATCGATCGATGTCGATCGCCGTGACAATTATTGATAAATTTATTATTTCTAGCTGGTTAATGTTTATAACAATTCCATTTTACAGCGATGTCCACTAGCACTCCCTTGGCTATCTGACCACCTAATTTTTTAGTAAAAGTGGCTAATAGTATTCGAGATACGGAATAACTTTTAAACTATGAACATTCGCACTCATTAATTTATTCAATACAATTCACAGATAAATGTATTATTTCTGGCTGTTTAATGTTGTTCGAAAACCTGCGATCCGGTTTTCTTATAAATTGTAAGGCGATTCCGAGCCGTTTAATTTCTGTATATGTATTTCGTACAATAGACACCGGTGAGGCATAAGAACGCCGGCAAGGTGATTGACCGCCGATGTAAACCTCGCCGGATCGACAGTTCGTCGAACCCGTCAAATCGTCTCGTGGGCCATCGCATCATGTTTTCCTTACTCTAATTCCGTTACCCTATTCCTTTGTCTCCTCCGCCGCACCGTTTATTAGGTCATTGCCCTAACGAACGTTGCTACGGTCCTGCTCGTTTAATTTCAAACTCCGTAATCCGTCCAAAACCGATGGCCAACGCGGGTGTAAAAGACAGCTTATTTTTATTATTTTTCCTTTTGTATCGTTGATTTCTCGTTAAATATACTTTCTATTGTTAACTTTCCTCGTTACACCTTTCTCTTCTACTCCTTTTACATTTCCATTAGCTAGAGTTTACAACAAATGTTTATAACAATTCCTTTTGCTAATTAATGATGTTAACGAGCACTCCCTTGACCACCTTGCCATCTAATTTTTTCATAAAAATAGTCAATAAAACTCGAGATACAGAATAACTTTTAAACCATGAACATTCGCACGCATTAATTTATTCAACATAACACTATGATACATTTATTAATTCTGACTGTTTAATGTTTGTAATAATTCCTTTTGCCAACGATGTAGACAAGCACTCCCTTGACCACCTTGCCATCTAATCTTTTACAGTAAAGTCTTTTCAACATATATTTCTGTTCCCTCAGATTCTTGAAACATTTATGTATAAAAAAGTGTAAGGTAAGTTCTCGTTTATGAAATATTTTGAAATTACAAATAGAGGTATCTCGTATAAAGAAGTAGGAATTGTTGATTTTCCTAAAATTATGCTTCATATTACTTTCTTAATATATCTAGAAATCTTTTGTCCTTGAGTTTTGCTTTTAATATTTTAAACCTTAAAACATCGTCTGAAATATCTCCAATACGTTCGGTACAGAATGTAACAATTCACATCAATATGGTTCCGTGACGATTTGCCTTCTCACCGACGAGAATCTCTTCAGTGGCCTTCTGCACCGACGAGATCACGTCGATGGCCATCTGTTTCTTACTCCAGCCAGAATACATTCAAGAGGGCGTATCTGAACACAGAACTATTCAGGTGACACCAACTCTCGTAAGGCTGGCAGTCTCTCGTCGGTGCTGTAACACTGCAAGTACTGCTGATCACCTTATCTGTGCTCATATGTGTAGTGATTGGTCTACTCCTACTCCTATACATGAATTGCGCGTCCATACGGCCAATAATAAAATTAATTGTATTGTATAATTTAAAGAAAGAAAATCTACTGTTAGAAATTATGTAAACAAACTAATTATAATTACAAATTATCTGAATAAATAAATAATGGTTTTTCCAAGGGATTTCGAAAATGTTTATATGATGTTTAATTCTAAAAAACAAAGCATTGATGATTGAAACATTGCATTTATTATTAGTAGACTGCAGATCTTTATGCAAAATAAAAAATGTTTGCATTGATTGCAAGAGACAGGATCGAGCCAAATAAAAATTTCATTCTTCTTTTAACTATCTTATTAAGGTGAAACTCCTACACGGCGGCCTTAAATCTTTTTAATATTTCCTCTGTTATATATAAATTGTACGTAACTTTTTGTCATAAATGCATAAAATCCGCAGTCTAATTATTAGCAATTCAATTAAAAAATATTTTACCAACACATTTCTATCTTTCTATGATATAGGTACCTTGCATATACATATAGCAATGCACAAGTATATTAATCCTAATGTCTTATATCATATATAAATATATAATTAAATGTGTTCTTAATCGGCCAGAAGGCGATTAGATCTATTCTACACAGAAGCAATACAAATTAAATCGTGTTTGTAAGAATTTTTTGCGGCAGAATTTTCCTATGCAGTTGTAAGTTGTAACTTAATTCGTTATGATTACTGTTGGCAGTGTTTAAAACACCAGTAATGTTCACGTCAAACAAGTTTTCGTACCGTGTAATTACCAACTATGAATATCATGACATCTATATACAAAAATGAAACAATAATTTACATAATTATCTCTATTCGCAATCTCGAGTAACGTGCCTCGCAATAACAAATATCGAAACAACAACATTCAAACTGTAAACTATATCGGATCGGTTAACACGCCAGCGCATCGTGATCGCAATAAATGGCAAATTAAAATGAAAAAGCAAAGTGTTCAGCATACTTTCCGCGGTTTAAACGGCATTACTCATTTCCTGGAAGTTCTCACAAGATTTAATGCTTCTCAACTTACATATATATGTATGCAATGTATGTGCATACATCGCACGGACAGATAATTTCCAACAAAACATGAATTCTTATCAACTCGCACCTCTGCTTCTACATTCATCGCTCGTAATATACGCTCATTATTATATAGTTTTTAATTTGTCAGCTATTTAATCGGACTATGTATCCCTATCGATTATATTATAAATTACAACGATGTACGGGAATTGGGAAAATCCAGCGATCATCCAGCGTTGCGGTTAGCGTTATATGCAAGAGGCCCCCCGAGTAGTAATCGATGCGTACTACTCCTACGATCGGCGTTACACAGGAAAGATTAATCAAACGATCCAGTAGAATTTCCAGCTGCAGGCGATGGAAAATCGTAGCAGAGTGGGGTGTCTGCGCTCGACGTTGCGTTGCGTGGACAGCAGTCTGTCTCCGTGACGAACCGCGGATAGATAAAATCGTCGATCGGATCCGTCGTTGGTCTGGTTCCCATCAAATCGGCTTTCCCTTATCGTTGTGCATCTCACGATTCCCTAACAATTCGCTTACGGTAGTTCCCGAAGAACGTGCGCCTTTCGGAAGCTTCATTCAGCAATTAAATCGAGCGACCTATCCCGAACAAGCTTCGAAGATTCCCTCCTCCATCGGCGACAGTCACCACGTCCTTCATGAAACTCATCGCACGTCACCGAGCAGTGACGTATACAGTTGTGAAACGGCAGTGTGTGCACACAGTGGAAAACGCTGTAGGATGTTATGGCCACGGACCGACAGTAAATTCACGCGTAATTATTGTTAGACACGTTCCGAACGGTATCTCTCTCGTTCCAGCTCTTTGGCTGGCCGGTTTCTTTTTATTTTTAACGCCATCGAGAGAGACCAGTTCGGGCTTCGGGAACGACCTTCGGGATGCGTGTGAGCGTCACCGGCAGTAGCGTCCGCGACAGTGCCGTAGAATCGTGATGAGATCGGTGTATCCCGTGATCGAGCGGTAATAATACGTGGGATCGATAACGTGCGAGTATTCGCGCGGCATGCGCGACCAGTTTGATAATAATTGTGCTATTTTTCTGATGATTCGCTGTCCATTTTTTTCCCCGTGGAACAACGACGGAGATTCAAGGAGATGCCATGTTGCTAGAACCTGATGGTAGTCGGACGCTGACGAAGTGATCGTGGAGAACGGACGCGATGATTTGTGCGAGGTAATTTCCATTGAAATGAAATTAAATGAACGATGTGTCTAACCAACATGTGTTTCGTTATGTTTTCCAATAGTTGTTGCAATCTTTTCCTTCTCGTTATCATCTTTGTTATCGACCACATCGTCATCCGTACTCGCAGTGTATCCGATGCGTGGCAATTTAGTTTCGGAGTCTTTTAGTTTCGACGAACTCGGCGTCCATTTGTTGCGTAAAGCTCGCGGTACATACTCGGTGACCTTTGACTCCTGAAAATGAGATTAACATACTAGATCATGCTCCAAACAAGGCTCAGCAAGGCAGAAAGTGGTTACGATTCGCTTTATCTTACAAGCAATTGCAGATCTACCATGCTGTGAGTCATTGTTCAAATTCTATTTAGCCTCGATAAAGATTAATGGAATTGATTTAATTTTTGGTCGGACTTTCAAAACATTTGTATCCACGAAATTTTCGATTCAACCATAAGTCTAGCCGACGTATTCATGCCATAAACCGTTAGACGAAACTCCGGTCGGAGTTTGTAACTTTCGAAATGAATTCTCGGACTTGGAAGTGTTAACGAGTTCTCGGAATATTCTCGATCGTTTACTGAACAATTTTTTTGTAATCTTTGGTATTTCCATCATGGGATCGGAAAACAATTTATTAGTATATGCATTGTTTGTAATAGAAATTGGAATAATGAAAGGGGCAAAATTTCTTCTTTAACAGCTGTGCAAGTTACACGCTACTGTTGTTTGTTAACGCAGTCGTGTCACGCATATATACCTCGTATGCAAAGTAGTCGAAAAGATACGCGAAATGTCCTAGAATGCTCAAGTACGGGCTGTGAGTAACACAAGCAATTGTATAGCTTATTGAACGTTTGTAGGAAGCATTGCCCTATTATGAAAGAATATCTTGTCTCAATGTAAAGGTCCACTGTAGAATTTCATATTATGAAAATTTCAAGCTTGATTTAACATTCAAATTTGTCAGGATTGAACTGTTAGTGCAATATTTTTATTGTAATACTTTTATTTGGAGCATCACGCATAGCACATCAAAGACAATAAATCAATTTTCCAGAATTAGTATAGATCTTGTACTCCAGAAAAACTACTTTGAAGAAACTGAATGTATATGTTCACATACTGTAGTTTGCATAAAATTGATTTCATTTGCAATTTGATATCTTTTCGTTATATTTACAACGAATATTTAATAATAATATATAATATATATACATATATATCATTTTAATTAACGAAAATTATTCTCAATACTTTCTAGAAATAATCAGAGATCTTATTACACAAAAAACAGATTAAAATTAGATACCAAAGTATCAAATAACAACGCCCCATGTATGCACGCATGCGTACTCGTGATTGATTATATTTTGCGTTGAAACGAAAAATAGTCATTGGGAATTCCTAATGTGAAAGTAAGCAGATACAGGTCACAAGATTTACGATCGGTATATTTTGACTACAAGATCGATGTGAATTCGGTTTCCACTCTGAAATCTATATTTAAAATGTCGGATAATAAGAAAGTTGGAATCACATTATACCCCCCATGTTAATTCCTAAACATCATACTAACCGTATTGTCTCCTAACAATTAAATGTTTCTCGTTGGCAGGTTCAAATAATCCATTCGTCTAAGAAAAAGAGAACCATTTCGTAAACCTAGTCTTCTTTTAGTTAAGTAAATGATTCTAGTCATTTTGAGTACCGCTTTTAGTATAATCAATTTCATCCAACATTTGGAGCTAGCAAGCGGATGTATATAGGTTCGATTTGACCATCCATTAAACTCTGACTGGTGAGTTCACAGTTCACAGCTTACGATTTATACTGCCATAATCGTTGAGTCTTTCGGAGAACCTGTGTCCTTATAAAATAATGAATTATGACGAGTCACTATTTAAAAAATCCCGTCTAGTAATAAATAATCGCCATTCGCGAAATTGTGTAGACTCAAAAAAAAAACAAATTAAATGTTGCTCTGATATTTGTCCTTACACTCTAGTGCAGTATCCTTCGATTTTACTACAATTACGAACCCGGAAGTCTCAACAGCAATAATGGCTGTGTAGATAGTCGGACAGCCTTCAATCTATGCCAGATAGTCTTCGGCTCTCCGATTAGCAGCAGAGTTTTAGCTTCGTCCTTTCCTAAAATGTTTTTTTCTCGCGCAGTGCATTGGCATGGTGACATTGGTGCAGCAACATCAGCAAACAGAAGGGAACCAGTACCAAAAGGACCGAGACCCGTCCAACCGCACTACCGCGATTGAGTGTCACGAACCTGAAGTCTGTCGTACCGAAACTACAGAGTCCCCGAAAGAAACCGCTCTCGTTATCCATGGAGGTGATAGCCTCGCCAGTTCTTCTACGCAGTGCAGTGAGGTAGAAAACGACGATGAAGAAGAAGAAGAAGAAGAAGAAGAAGACACGGATACCGATGACGACGACTGGATACCGAATTTACCTGTGCCGGCAGTGCTTCAGCAACATCAACAAGTGACCACCGCGGATGGCAACTTGGTGTTGCCAAACGCTGACGCCTCAAACTTCGGTGATGTGCGCGTGAAAAACTCGTCTAACGTGCACCTCGGTAACAAAACGTTTTACAAGGGCCCGGTGACCATAAAGCAGTTTGTTTACACGAATCCGGTTCCGATACAGGAGAATGGCGCCACTATTAAGATCGACGGTGGTCCAAACACATCCGATTCCACGAATGCACCCAACGACACGCTCACTTTGCGACAAAAAGGTAATTATTATCATTGTTATTAGATAAAGGTTGTTCTTTAGAATTTCTTTTTAGAACCGGATCTCGCGTGATCCATACTGGCGACTATACAACAGTCAGAGACAAAAAGGTCACGCGAGGATTAAATACAGCATAATTATTTTAAAAATATGTTAATAAACTTCTGGTGAGCAAAGTATTAATATTAGGTGTACAAAGCCGTACTGTTGATTCTGTACAAACAATTAGAACACACTCTACTCTCTAAAATTGTCTCCATCATTTTCTATGCACTTTCTCCATTTTGCAAGAAATGGTACTTCGATAAGGTTACAACATTTCTATTCAAAATAAAGTTGCAATTAATTAACTAGTGAGGGTCGCGAATTAATTCGTACACCTACTATATATACACCCAGTAAGCAAGCATGCTCGATTTTGGACGGGTATCTACGCGCGCATAAGTAGCGCGTTCTGCCGGCAGAAAGACCGGGCATCTGCCCGGCAGCGTCTGCCGGGGCCGGGCCGAGCAAAATCCAGAACCGAGCGGCCAGATCTCCGGTCTTTCTGCCCGGCTTAGGCCGCGCTCACAGTGGACCCGTTTCGGCCGACGTCCGACGTTGTGTCTCTTTTTCGCACGCTTGAAAAAAGGAACAGATGCGTCGAACATCGGCCAAATCGGACGAAAACGAGCGTCCTATGCTTCGAGCAGTTTCGAGAGACGTTCAGCCAGTATAATGTCCGTTACCTGCTCGCCAGGCTGGGCTCGATTTCTGCTCGAGGCAGGTCTGGGACCTGGCTGACTGGGCATATACAATACATATTATCACAATGTGGAACGTTATTAATTGAATAATTAATAATATATAAACATATATAATATATGTGTGTGGGTGCATATACATTATGTTCCACAATGTGATAACAAAACTTTATCTACGATTTCGATGAAAAAATACTTATCAAATCGCTGAATGCATTAACCATACTATATTTGTTGTCTAACTTACAACAAAAATGATGTTAGGTCTGACGACGAATCTCGAATTCTTCAGCCCATTATGTATATTGGTCTTCTCAGGAATTCGTGAACATGATTTTGCTGATGGCCTGAGAACCGTTAGCCATTTCGTGAAACGAGTAAGGCACCACGCCTATAAATATATCTATATACTGTTATCAAAAGTAAATTCACCGTTAAGTGAGCGTAAAAATTCGACTGCATGTTTATTGACTCTTATCACATTTACCTTGACTACTTCACGATATTGTAGCTATTGTTTGCGCATTTGTTCAACGTTGTTAGCACAGCTGTTTTTTAATTATGCATTCTGAACTATATTTACATTACTACTGTCATCCTGTATTATTTTCTAGGATTAAACGAAAAATGTCAATAGAAACTTGAATCGTAAATTTTCAATTTACGAAAAGTCCAATATACCGAAAACAAAAAATTATGAATTATTACATTACAAATATTAGTTATAATATGCACTGGCATAGCGAACATACTTTGTAAAACATATGATTTGATACGTACGTAAATGCGATTAAAAATAAATCAATACCGTAGATCTTATCAATCATGTTTCAAGTTTCAACAGCTTGCTGAATGTTAGAGAGATTATCTAAATTGCTTATTATTGAATCGGCGAGCGTAAAACTTGTGGATCCGTGTTAATTAACCTTTTGTTTTATCAAATCCAGCGGCTTCTGCAATAATTGAATTTTTATCTCGGAATGATTGTTCGATGGGGTCGATAACAGATCAGAGGAAGTAACGATAGCTTACATCCTGTCGTAAAATCTCTGTGTCGAGGTATTAATTGACAAAAAAATTGTGCGAGATCTTTAGTACTCTACCGTAACGGATCAAGGCAAATAGACGTTGGAGAGAACGCTAAAAATTTGATCTGGCCTAATTTTGTAAATACTATTTTTGTTTGGTGCACCAATACAATGTCTTGCAATTACGATTTTTGTATCAGTCGTCTTCGTGTCAGAATAAACCGTACGTATTTCACAATAATTGTATATTCCTATACAATACGTAAACACATTCATCTAAATTATTATTATTTTACTATTATTACTATTTGAGCAAATAATTAAAAAATCACATATTTTACCATCTCCACGTATTTTTATTCTGACACAGATTGGTGGAACTGCTCGGGGCAAGATTGCGACACGATAATAGATTTGAATGAGACAGAGACAGAAGACACTGAACCAAGACATAAAAAATACCTAAAAAAGGGTTAATATTACCGGATCTAAATAATTGTCTTCTAAGACTCTCTCTTTGACATATATTGCAAACAAATAAATTGCTAAATAATTGTGTGATGTTATTTTAGTGCTAAGTTGGTTATGGAGCTGGAGGTGCGCAGCGTTCACATGTGTTGTAACCATAATTCTCGCCCTTGTTGTGGCCAGCGCTTGTGTGTACATCACGTATAATACTGCGGAAGACGTTGACGGAATTTCCGATAATTCGGCGAACACTTCTGTGCCCGAGGGTAATTATGCATATGTAATTTTCCTGCTCGACAATTATCTTTTCTTTCGAATTGCCACCGCAATCGTTGATATATCCATTGAAGGTCCAATTGTGGGGAACATACGGTTCATTAGCCGAAACGAATGGGGTGCTCAACCGCCGTCGGAACCGCTCACGAAAATGAAACTTCCGGTACCGTATGTGATCATCAGTCATACAGCAACAGAGGGATGCACCTTGCAATCGGATTGCACGTATCGAGTGCGGTTCGCGCAAAGTTTTCATATCGAGTCTCGACATTGGTCGGACATCAGCTACAATTTTCTGGCTGGCGGTGATGGCTATGTGTACGTTGGCCGAAACTGGGACTACATGGGCGCTCATGCTTTCGGCTTCAACAATATCAGCATAGGCATCTCTTTCATCGGCACGTTCAACACTATCAAGCCGAACAAAAGACAACTGTACGCTGTTCAAAAACTCATCGAGATGGGGGTAAAGAACAATAAAATCGCGACCAATTACAAACTGTTAGGACACCGACAAGTCTCCGGGACCGTAAGCCCTGGTGATGTCTTGTACAGAATCATTCAAACGTGGCCCCATTGGTCGCCCGAACCATGAACAATTTTTTTTTTCTTTGCTACTTTGTGATACATTCGAATTTTACACGATTTTTTTCTCGATTAGAGTCTCGTCTAAGCTTTAGGCGACCATTGATATCTACACGGACAAAACGATACTTATTTGATGGAAGTGTACGAGTACTGACGAGAATTTTTCTCAAAATGTATCTAAATTTTGGAGAATATTCGGGAACTCCGAAATTTTCTATTTACAATCGGGTTCTAACAGGTTCTAACCCGATCCGTCTCGCCCACACATCGTGTACCCGACATTTTCGAATTCTCGCACACTTCTATTATTTAACGATTCTTATATCTTTTGTATTGTATAACAATCGGTATCACTTGTTTTAAGATAGCGGAATTGTCCGTAGAATGATCAAAAATCTCACGCTACGAAAATTTGTTTTGTAGGTTAGGTTAAGACAAGTAAGGATTTCACATTCTCGATAACAAATGTGATGTATAAATATTCTCATAGGATACTGATAACTACTATACCTTAAATAATTTTGTATGTATACCATTCAAGAAATGTTACAAATAATATTGTATATATTGTAAAGACATAAAAAGAATGATAATATAAATACCAAGGATTGTGTAACTTTAATCGTGAAACAGAATGCACAATTACATCTCCGTTCTTGACGGCATATAATTTCTAATGTACGATAAATGTGTAAATATTTTGTACCAAGGTTGAATCATAATCATATCGTGTAAATACCTAAATATCTTTTCTCCATTAAATACATGATACATGATGTGCCACGCCACGGAAAAAGTAGTTCGATGTTTATTATCCATTCTGAAAGAGGGCGCTTTATTTCGGCGTCGTAATCTGTCAAGTCTTGTTTCCAACGATCGTTCGTTTTTATTAAGATGAGTTGCGGAATACGAGCGACACTGATGCGTGTAGTCGAAAATAATTGATTGCGGAACACGTATTGCTGAAGCAACTGTTACCATTTAAAGGAAGTAAACATAAAGCGTACTCAGGAATCGAGGATTTTTACAGATTTTTGAATAATTTTCCGTATTCCATGTCAATATGATATCATCGTCCGACGAGAAAACCGTGTACGAATCTACAGTTTCGAGGATAGCCATTTTGGCGGGTGACGTGTTTGCATGCCGAGTATTGACAGCCATAACATAAATGACCGACGTTATGCGTAATATGGCGATAATCGGTTTCCCGTTGCTTGGAGGGGAAAGAACGTGGTAGTCGATCGCCTGGGTGAGAAGAAGACATGACGCGATATTTCACGATGATGGAAAATATTAATGAATTTGTATACCGCCGGATGGTAAACAGAAGAAAGGCCGCGTATAATTTTCAGCTGCGCTAGGGGGGGCAATGCACCATGGGAACAATTTGCGACAGGCGCATGCGCAGATCAGTTTACAGTTGGAGCTTGGAAGAAAATGGCGTCAGCTAAGTTTCTGGAGGAAGCTCTGAGCACGGACGTCGATGAATCCGCAGTGAACGCGATAGTGGGCTCTCTTGAAACGCAACTGGTAACATCGACGCCGGCTGTCTCTGGTCATCAAGTAAGTTCTGCGTCAGTCAGCCAGCAGAATCATCAGGTGAACAGTGGTATTTCGAACGGGGGCACCATCACCGCGGTACAGCCACAGAAACATGGGGTTTCGAACGGCGGCGGTGCTACTACAGTGAATAGTCTGATGACTCAAGAAGTTACGAAGTCCATTACCACGAGCACTCTTCTGCCAGTAAACGTGGTTACCTCAAACACAGTGGCGCCACAGGTTACTACACAACAGCAGCAACAGCATACACAATCAGCAGTCCCCCCTGCTGCTTATATCAATCAAGTTACTACAAATCAGGTGACCAGTAATCAAACAACACATATACCAAGCCTTTCTAAAGCACACGAGCCTGTTAAAATTATTTACCCGACTGTTGGCCAAGTAATAGCAACAACGGGGGTGGCAAATGTCAATAATAAACTTTCCTTTCCTGCACAAACTGTTGGACAGCTAGCCAATGGTACTTTGGGATTAACGTCACAGGCAGTGTTACAGACAACATCAAATGTTGTTACCAATGTTAGCTCTGTTAGTGAAACGGGTAGTCAAACAGTGGCTAGTGTGAATAAGCCGACAGGTACAGCTTTAGTGATAAAGACTAGTGTAGCACCCAGTGGCATGGTTTCCGTTCCAATGTCTGTTCCTGTTTCTGTCGCTGGCAATCCTGTCAGCACAGCGTTACAGGCTAAAGCTGGAGTTACATCCACCATAGTACCTAGTAATGTGCAAATTCTTAATGTTAATGCAATGCGTCCTGGCACACCAGTGGCAGGGCAGCAAGGAGGAAAACAAGTTGCATCCAGAGTAGTTATCGGTCAACATATGATTGGAACAAGACCTGGAGCTCCAGGGGTAAGATATCCATAACTTATAAATGGGTCTTTATGCAAAATAAACACTTTCTGCGTTGTCCACAAGAAGATGGCACAGAAAAACTTGTAGGTATCTATACCTCAACACCTGATATCCGTACTTCGCATTAAAAGTATTTCACAACATACTTCACAAAACAAACAAACTTATACAAAGTCCAACTCTCCAGAACCCTATGTCCCTACTTCACTGGTATTAAGAGTGGAGTCTCGAAGATCCCCTATTGCCTCTAGCACCCAAAATTTGTGCCATCTTCTTGTAGACGAAGAATACACGTAACATATTTTATATACATGTTGGTTTTTTAATTTCATATACCTTTCTATGTTTCTAGATAACATTACAAACACTGCACGGTCTTCAACCTGGAACTCAGGGCCATATATTACTAAAAACAGAAACTGGGCAGTTTCAACTAATTAGGGTAGGACCACCACCAACTGCAGGTACACCTGCCGGTACCGCAGTTACACCAAATAGTATAGCAGGAAATGCAGTGGTTGCTGCACCATCTCCGGGCACTACCTATCGCTTAGCCTCAGTGCCGGCTGTAAGTAGGCTGAACACACAGTTCACTGGCCCACCACTCGCCACGTTAAGAAAAACGGTTCAGGTGACGCACTCTTATACCTCTTACAAGACTCGATGTAGCGCTGTAGTAGACTAGTTTGTGACATTAGTTGGAATGGTTTTATTGGTAAGGCTATGTATTATGTTATATTCTTTTTAGTCCGTATTCATTTTCGATCTTATTGAAACTTTCTTTGAATTGTAATTTGATTTTAATGCATACCATATCTTGTTTGATTTAAACAATTGTTAACGCGTACTGCACCTGATATATGCAACAGATACAATTTTGTATTAGTTTTTCCATTATCCATGAGAATTTCACGATAATTCTCGTACTTGATACTAAATCTTCTGTTGTCATGAATGGATGAAAGGTTTTCCGTAGTATACAGTGTTTTGTTTTCTTATTGGCTTATTTGCTGGGATGCCTTTTTAATGTAGAATTTCTAAGTTTTCTCAAAAGTGCAATTGTTTTAAAGTCTACGAACTTTATCATATATACACACGTTGCATGTTATATTGGTTAAGGGTGTTCTAAGGAACTCTTCGAAAAAATTGAGTTTGTATGCATACAATTTGAAATGATGAAATCTCTTTTATGTATCCATAATACATAAAACACAAAATTTTAGTATTTCGATCATTGCAAAATTATTATAAGAAATAAAGAGGTTTTTTAAATAAATTACCTAGTCAAAGAAATATTTACTTAAATAATATAAAAGCAATTGCTTATAAAGAATATGATTTTTATATTTTAATTTTTCATTAAGTTCTTACAAAAACAACAATTTACACATTGAGTGTATAAATTATACATTTGGTATAAATGTTTGTCTTTAATAAATATGTGAGATACTTTGTAAAAGTAAAAATCACGGATTTAAGCAGTTATTATAAAATATTCCGAGTCTGTACAAGGTACAAGTGCGTCTTCAATATGTAACATAATTATTTGTTAAAATCAGTTCACTATAATCATTAATAATGTCATTGTAACAATTCATTTTAAAGTATTAAAATTGATTAAAAATGGTTAACACTCAGATTCTTTTCTTCGACGAGTCTGAAGTTCAGCATGCATATAGATTATATGTAGACAATCTTATCAGCAGGACTATAGATTTGAATAATACTACAAGTATTTCTATTGATATTAAAAAAAAAATGCATGTGGGAAATTTATTACTACATTTAGTCGTGTTTGTTTAATACTGAGCTTCAGAACTATGCACAATGTAATTTTCTTCGACTCTGAATGACACTTGTGATAAGCATTATCTTTGTTTGAAGTACCAATAGTGCTTATGCGTCTGGTAAAAAGATATTTATTAAAAAGAAGATTACATATATGCAGACAAAGCTATACTGAATATTAGAGTTTTCGAAAGCTATAAAAATTAGAAGCATTCATCTTCAAGGGGAAAGCATAGAATACATTAAGTCGCGAATGTCATGTTATAATATGAAATTTGTAGTTTATATTTTATTTTTGGCAGTGCCGCAAAGTGCTTGCAATTTTGAGTGACGTTGCGATTTTATAAGTTTAATAAAACGCGATGAAAATAGTCGCAATGACGTTCTGAGGAAAATTGTCAAATGTCTTTAAACTTATAACATCTGTTTTTGATTAATTAAAATAGACTGTGGCTGCGACTATTACAACAGGAACTACTACTCCAGTGACAGTAACTGCTGCTGCCACAACAGCACCTACCCCACCTGCTGCTGCTGTTCAGACAGTTCAGACACCTGCACCTGTATGTATAACATACACTTAGTTACTAAATATTGCTAAGTAAATTGTGATAGCTAATCAACCATTTATGCAATGCCATTGGTACTGTGTACGTATTTAATATTCGTATATTTTGCTTTTTTGTTTTTAGCGTCAAACTACAGATAATACCAAAGAAAAGTGCCGTAAATTTTTAGCAAACTTATTAGAGTTGTCTAGTCGAGAACCTAAAGCAGTGGAGCGAAATGTTCGAACTTTGATACAAGAGTTAATCGATACTAAAGTCGAACCCGAGGAATTCTGTGATAGACTTGAACGATTGTTAAACGCGTCACCTCAACCATGCCTGATTGGATTCCTCAAAAAGAGCCTGCCACTTTTACGGCAATCGCTTGTTACAAAAGAATTAGTTATAGAAGGTATAAAACCTCCTCCAGCCAACGTTGTTTTCCCCGTGACGTCTGCCACTCCTGTCGTAACACAGGTGAGGATACTTGTCTAATTACATACATATTAATATAATGAGTGTGCCTTATGTAGTTAACAGTACGTAATACGTAGTTCGCTTTAATAAGGTTGTTAAGAGTATGCTATAATTTAGACCATTTGCTAGATATATGTCTCACATAAAATGTTTTGTAACGCAATGTAGCAGAATCAGATTAGACCAACCATTGCTGTGACAGCAGCTACAATCCCTGTAACCGCAGTTACTGCGACCACGCAAATAAGAGTAATGACTCCAATACCTGCAGCTACAACCACTGTCCCTAGACCTGCTCAGCCAGTTCAGCAAAGGCTGGTAAGATACATCAATTTTAACGATCCTTAAATAATGTATGGCACCGCCAGTGTTTATGTAGATGTACAAAAAGTATTATGAATATAGCAGTGTAATAACTGGTTCTATTTAAAAAAACAATCGATTTTTAAATTCTCGATGCTGTACTGTTTAAAAGAAATGATTACTGTTTCTTTAATATAATCTTTATTCGAAACATTTAAAAAAATACTAACATATCGACATCATATCCATTCCTACTAAGCAACAGAGTAGAATAAAGGGCGTTTTTAACGGCTAATGTAATCAGGAACTTAAAACCGGTATGATTTTGATACCAGTATTGCACTAATAACGTCCTGGAAAACCGGTAACGACTGGATACCATATTAAACTGGTATAATATCGATATTTTTCATTTCGCTGGAAGTCTCCACTGTAAATACATTAACACTTACAGAAGATGACGACTGATAGTCTTCATACTCGCAATTAATGCTAGGGAAACAATGCGCGGTGTCTTTCCTTCTCCTGTATTGCTTCTGTGGCAAGTCATAAAAGATAGCACGTGTTTTTAGATACGACCTGTCACAACAGTAGTTCGTAGCCCTGCAGCGTATACTGTGAAGTCAACTGTAGCGGTAGGCGGAATCCGACCTACTGCTCCCACAGTCCAAAAACCACCTGTTACCACAACAGTTGTTAAAACCATTACAACTACAACACAAGGCAAAACAGTTAACACAACCACTACTGTTAATAAAGCCGTAGTGCCTTCTTTTATTCCAAAGCCAACTACTAAGGAGAAAGAGAAAAAGACATTTTCATCTGCAGGATACACGTGAGTATCTTCTGTAGCGCCACAGCTCTACGCAGTGATTGGTTTCTAAAATTAAAACGAAACCTTTGGTAACAGGGGAGATGACGATATCAACGATGTGGCGGCTATGGGTGGTGTTAATCTCGCAGAGGAATCTCAAAGGATTCTCGGGTCTACAGAATTCGTTGGAACGCAAATAAGATCCTGTAAAGATGAAGTATTTTTACATATGACACCATTACAGCAAAGAATTAAACAAATTGGTAATTGTTCAATAGTGAATTTCCATTTAAATACACGATATGTCGTATGAGCATCATGTTCAAACCACATGCTTATTTTGTAGTTTCTCATTATGGGTTAGAAGAACCTAATCAAGAAGTTGCGGCGTTAATTTCCCACGCTGCACAAGAAAGGTTAAAGAATTTAGTAGAAAAATTAGCAGTAATCGCGGAACACAGGATAGATTTGATAAAGGTGAACCTTTAAAATTGATTTAAAGCAGACTGAACAGACTGTGGATCTTTATGCATTTATACCTCAGAACAAATCTCAGCGAATTCGTACAATACAAGATTCCATAGAGCTTCATGCAGCTTTACGTTATTTTTAATTTACCGAAAACTAACAAAGTAGGGAGCAACGTTTCATTTATCTTCAGGTTCTATAAATTCTATCCCTGAATCTGGTCATTTGGATAAATATCTGCAGTCTAATCATCGGCAATACTTTCGAAATAGTGCGAGATCGTGTTACGTTTCTGTAAAATGAATCATGTTGTTTATAGGTGGATCCGCGTTATGAAGTAACGCAGGATGTCAGGGCACAGTTAAAATTCTTGGAAGATTTAGACAAAGTTGAACGTAGGAGACACGAGGAACAGGAAAGGGAGTTACTTTTACGCGCGGCGAAAAGTCGCGCAAAAACAGAGGATCCGGAGCAAGCTAAACTCAAGGCGAAAGCTAAAGAGGTATTTGTCCAGATCGTAGAAATCTGCGAGAACCCAAAAATGTCGAGTCTGGACGGCTCGGAAATTCTAAGATTTTCGAGAATCCAACTCGTCTCAACCCGATACCTTTCCAACCCGTCCGGACCATGGGGTACCCATTTTCGGGTTTCCGCACACCTCTAGTAGATCGACGAACGCACTGTTGTAGAGAAGTACGTTTATCGCAACGATTTTTTATTGTAGATGCAACGCGCCGAAATGGAAGAATTAAGGCAAAGAGAAGCAAACCTAACAGCTTTACAAGCGATCGGTCCACGTAAAAAGCCTAAACTCGATGTAGGAGGGTCGGCCAGTAGTCCAGGAAGTAATTCCGGTTTGAACACATCGTCGACCGGTATTAATAGGCAGATGCCGATGAGACCACGGTTGAAGAGAGTGAATTTCAGAGACTTAATGTTCCTTCTTGAACAAGAGAAAGAAACGTGTAGGAGCACAACGCTGTATAAATCGTATTTGAAGTGATGTTCTGTGAAGGGCAGGAACTTCAGTGACCCGCCCGATATCTGGCGCCCTACCTGCATGATGGTCTCGTGTGAGCTGGCCTCAATGGACCTTGATGGATCATGCGACGTCGGTGTACGTTGCTTTGTACAGTGTTTCATAAGTTGCATACAATGAAGTTCATTGCGAATCACGTCGAGATTCCACATACATTCAGAATAAGATTATTTCTACCATGTCGATAAGCTTCCCTACTGTAAATGACTGAAAGTTTTTTAAATGTAATATAAATAGATTGTTCTTTATTTTTCAACACGAAAAAAAACTACATCATTGAAGATAAGAAGAAAAGCAATGTGTATGAAGCACATATGCCTGATGTTCAGTCTTTGGGTAGTCTCATTATGGCGAGAATGTTGTGTGACCATATATAAATATTGTTATATGGTGTATGTGTGTATGGTACGCAGAATGAATGCGTTGTACATTGTCATTTATGTATATGCCCGCTGCATTGTAACACTTGACCTATACTTTTGGACACTGTAGCGCTAGTGTAAAGGAGTGCAGGTTTTGTTATCATAGTAAAATCGTATTTTTGCAAATTGTATTGTAATTAATATACTGTGAGAGCACACTGTCCAAAAAGTATGGAATAATTTGTACAATACCTTACACATTAAAGAAAAAAAAATACTACTAAATAGTGATAATTTCAATGTTGGTACAACAAAATATAGCTACTCTCCACCATAATGATGGAATTGTTATCAGTATATTATGTTGTAATCTACATTTTCAGTGTTTATAAAAGAATTAGCTGTTACGTTTTTTATTAAAGAAATATTTACAAAAGTACAGAATTACGGATATTTTTTCGATCGATGTTAATTTAATTATTTATATTTCCTCGTCGAAATTGGTGCAGTTCTTTACTGTATGATTATTAAAAAAAAACAAAGTGTGCTTCGCATATATATACATATATATATATGTGTATATGTATATAATATATACAGGGTGGGTCACCTAATGTTGCCACCTCAAATATCTTTGTTGTTTTCAAAGATACATCAAATGTCTGAAGGACAAAGTTGAATGGTAAAATGGGGCTCATACGATACCAAAAAATTTTTGTTTTTATGTAATTTTTTTTAGAGATATGAAGGTCACCTTCATTTTTTAAAATTGAATGAGGTATTTTTTAATACATCAATCGATGCAGTTGGACGTTCTTATAAAAAAAAGTATTAACCCATGTATGTCGAAAAGTTAGTAGTTCAGGAGATATTTCAATTTAAATAACTCTAAAACACCATTACTGTCGTACTAAGACGTTAGCGTTTGCTTACTTGTGTAACGTCTTAGTAACTTTTCGACATACATAGGTTAGTACCTTTTTATAACGAACGTAAAAAATACCTCGTTCAATTTAAAAAAATTAAGGTGACCTTCATATCTCTAAAAAAAAATTACATAAAAACAAAAATTTTTTGCTGTCGTATGAGCCCCATTTTACCATTCAACTTTGTCCTTCAGAGATTTGACGTATCTTTGAAAACGACAAAGATATTTGAGGTGGCAACATTAGGTGACCCACCCTGTATGTTATACGTATATGTATTTAATATATATATATATATATTATATATACATATATGTATACCTATACAAAATTATTTATATATATACACCCACACTCATGTGTATATATTATATATAAATAATCGGATTGAAAGATGAAGAAGAAAGGGAAAAAAAGATGAGAATTCAAAGCGTGTACCTGATTTATAAGTGTAAAAGAATTTGCTGCAGATGTACGTGGGTGCCTATTATCGTACAGAGTAATAATTGAAAATGGAAAGAAGATAACGATCTTTCCTAATCTGCTCATTAGATGAGCGTCTCAACGTAACACGTGCCCAACTGAGAGCTTTTTCGTTGCAAAAGAAAATGGATCGCAATATATACCACTACCCGTGTATATACTTGTTGATGCGATAAAGATACCGATTTATAGAAAATATCAAAATATCTGAGGTATGCGTAAATGTATCATTTATTGCGTGTTTAGATTTTTTCAGTTTCTCATTAGTGCATCATTAGACAGTTCTTACGATCTTGATTGTAACAGCTTCTATTTCTTATCTATAGGAATATATGGCTCCGTGCGTTCATTTTCCACACGATTTTCCATACAAACATCATTCAAATTCGACAACGGGAGAAGTGACGAATTACCGTTCATTTTTCTATAGTCTGTAATATAAATAACTTGAGAGACAATGCAAAAACAAAAAAAAAAGAAAACGAGAAAAAAAAACTTTTTCTATTGAAATACCACCGTTGTGGTTCGACCGAAGTTCCAGAAACGATTCGAGAACGAGTTACGGCCATTTATTTTTGCTCGGCAGACAGCTGGAAAATATGACGCGTTACATCAGATTAACCAATTGTAAGAGAAATAGAGAACGGTAGAAGACAAGAATTTCCGAGAGAAATGCGTGTCGTCAATGATAATCTGGATTAACCATCCGTTCACCGATCGAATTTTTCTTCGTGCTTCCACGTTCGCAGGAGAGCACGATTTCAAACGAATTTCCTGACCGGCGTTGACGATTACTTATTGCACAGGGCACGTACACCTGTGAGTCTTCTGATGTAAATATATTAAAAGAGCGAGAGCGAGCGTGCGAGCGATCGAGTGAGAGAGCGAGAGAAAGAAAGAAGTTAAAGAGAGGAGCGAGTCTATGTAACGTTTCAGTTACAAATTACGGTGAGACGTAACTGCTTCAACGGTTCAATATTTAATTTAGGAAAACAAAACAAACAAAAAGGAGAAAAGAAAGAGTTATAAATACGCGCACAAGACTGATGAATATGTAAAAAAAAAAGAGAAATCGAAAAGAAACAAAAAACTATTAAGTTGTACTGAACTTATTATCATTGAATATGCGTAGAGCGTCGATTAATTGCGTGACAAGTCAGTACAAAACGAAATGGGAATTATTTAGTAGTTGCGAGGGTATATTTGCAATATTGATCTCAGCTAGGATTCTATTTGTTATAGCGTGCACCGACAGGAGCGATTGCCTTTTTATATAAACGCGATTGATACGATAAGTCCCTTTCTTTTCCTTGAAATTAGAACGTGAGCCTGAAAGAAGGATAGAGAGAAATGGAAAAAGAACATTGTAAACGCGGATCGTTGAAGCAAAATTATTGGAGTAAATTGTAAATACTATTCACTTTTCTTTTCTTAGTAGCCGTGTATAATTTCATCGTCCGAAAGGCGCACATACCATTACTTGTACCATACTCATTGCCGCGCACTTCACATGTACGAAAAGAAAAAAATTTTTACTTAGCTGCGTGTTCCTCTTCACGACGACGATGATGATGATGATGATGATGATGATAACGACGATCGGACGGTCATCGGTCCTTTTTTTTCTACGAGGACTCGACGAGAGAAAGCAAATTGAGACGCGCGAGTTAGATTTATGATAAATCTCCATACTGCCACTAGGTGGGATTATTAATATAAATATAAAATAGAGGAATGTGTAAAGAAATGGAAAGAAAATCAACAAGAAAAAACTAATGGTACATAGCAGTTTTGGTACAGTATGATATTTTTACAAATTGTAATCGGATAAGCCGTAACCGAAAGATAATAAAACAGAAGAATAAGATACACCAAAGAATAGCTCGAATCTTTTTTTTATAATTATCTAATTCTTAGGCTTTTTGTGTTATTCATTTCGTTCGAGACGTGCGACGCCAACTCGCATCCATTAATTTTATTGATAGCGACCATGTTTTTCGTTCGTTCTATTCCTATCTAGTTCTACGTTAGGCGTAACCATCGTCACGATACTATCGTGCCCACAAAGTGTCCGGCAGGTAGTGTACCTACAAAATTAAACGATAAAAGTGATGAAAGTAAACGATATCTGAGTAAACATTATTCCCTATCGCTTTCTTTTGCATCCGTTATTCACGATACACCAGGCTTTGCAAAGTATCAAGCCTTAAAGATGGATTTAAATCTCTATCGAGACACTGGTTTAAGAAAATCGAAATTTATTTTAGACAAGATTCAGTTCGTCTGTCTATCACATAAATAAAACTGGGACAAAGACAGAAAATGCAAATTTATGTTTATCAGCTTTAGTTTCGCCATTATTTTTTTTAATGAGGAATTGTTGAACAAAATCTTATTTAGATCAGAATAGATGAAGTTTGAATAAACCAATTGCGAAAGACGTGATTTTCATAGGCAAAATCTAAGTTTTAAATTTTTCAAGTCTGTACACATTTTTTAAGAAAATCGAAATTTATTTTAGACAAGATCCATTTCGTCTGGCTATCACATAAATAAAACTGGGACAAAGACAGAAAATGCAAATTTATGTTTATCAGCTTTAGTTTCGTCATTATTCTTTATAATGAGGAATTGTTTAACAAAATCTTATTTAGATCAGAATAGATGAAGTTTGAATATATTAATTCAAAGACAAAATCAAAGTTTTTAATTTTTCAAGTCTGTACACATTTTTTGATAACGTCTACATTGATATTTTTTAAGAAATATGATGAATACATACTCTGATTTCTGAGTTCCATTTAAAGAATTAATATGTTTTTCAGTTTTGCAAAGAGTAAAGAGAAGTTGTAAAGCGGAAGTTGTTCATAAAATGTATTACGTAATGCAAGTAGTTTGAGCGATATCATGTTGATTACATATCGTCTGAGCTGATTCTCCGCACGGTAACTGCAGTGCCCAATTGAACCCGTTAACCAAACGATTTTTCGATTACGAACGCGGGACTGGCATCATAAAGACGAATGAAATCTACCCAGCAAAAATACTACTGCAGTAAACGTGAATGAAATATGGTATACATTAATATATACAAATTATAATTAATTGGCCAAAGAAAAGAATGGAAATACATGAAAAGTAAAATGGAATGCGATTAACGAGTTCGTTCATTTTTCTCGAGTAAAAATTTTCAAATTGTCCACTTGAGTTGTGAAGAATAAAAATGCAGAAATATACGAGATACAGTTTATCGTTATCTGGATCCCATGATCATAAACACAAGTTTAATATAGCAGTACATTTCACGGATAAATTGCACGCCAAAGATTAATATCGAAAAGCAAAGGTTTATAAAGATCTCCAAACTTTTTTTGTAAATTTAATCATCTACTTAATGACCAAATCGACGTTTTATTATATTCATTGTCTCGCGTTCATTTAACTCTAACAAAATGATACTTATTATGTATAAAGTTCACGGTAGAGTTATCTTGAAAATGGATGGAAAGTTCCGAAGGAGCGTGCAGTAGTCTCTCGTACAACGCGATCAAAAGAATTGTTTAAAAAGATACTGTATACATGTACTTTATGTGGCACAGTAAATGTACAGTAAATTAAAACAAGATCTTTCAACTGGACTGTACACTTACTCCCATAGAGAATGCATGCGTATACTATTTTGTACGGGAGTCTAGAAATACAGTTATTTGGTGTTGTTTGAGAGAGGAGCGAATCGGAAGACGACAAATCCGATGCGGAGGTTTCCCGGATCATTTCATAAGTTTCATAATCATCTCATACGTTTCAAATTTAATAATCTCCGTGTAGCGTGGGCACAAAGGTGGATGGTGCCTCAAAGAAATTTCGCCGGTCGAGTGTTCGCGTAGACAATAGTAGCGTGACGGTGATATCCTCGAATTTCAAGCCCGTCTTCGTTGTTGACGCCAAAGGCTACTTCGCCCCGTGTCGTGTATTGAAGGACCTGGGACCGAGGTGGCCCCGGGGTGATCCAGAAATGGAATATAATCAAGCCAGCGCTCGACGGAGACGGAGAACGCGCTGAGAGTCGTGTAGTAAAATGTGCAATAGGGAGGAAGGAGCAAGAGTGTGGAGAGGGAGGTTTCAGAGACGAATGGACGAGAGAAAGGATAGAAGAAGAACTGCGAACTGAGAATGGGCGAAGGGCTGGTCGCGCTGTTGAAGGGTAGCCAGGTAATTCCTGGCGATTTTTTAAATTAAATAGTACATACTATCTCTCAGGTTGAATATAATAATATGTAATTGGATCGACTTTTTAGCATCTTCATGCCAATGTCTTCAACACTGAACAAGAATTGGGAACGCTGATCCTTGATGTAGTCAGGTGATTCCAGGTGAATATAACAAATTTCATATTTTAATTTCGTAGCTTTATGCCAATGTCATTGATAGTGAAGAAGGATTGGAAACGCTGACCCCTGAAGATGTCACGAAAGGGTAGCAAGGAGGATCCTGCCGATTTTTTAAACTAAACGGTACTACTTCAGATCGAATATAATCAATTACGTATCGAGATGCGTAAAGTGAGCCTGAACTTCGAAAAGAAGGAAAGGATTACGTGAAATGCAACGTAGAAAAATTTTGTTAACGATCGCATTTTTCAAACGCCTGCGACTACGTTAATTTAACGAATCAAGCGAATCCTTTTACCCACGTATTCTACAAAACGTACACTTAAAGAGAATGCAAAAAGAAGGAAACCGATTTTTTGGAGGACCAGAAAACCCCCTTAACCCTTATTTTAATAACGAACATTTTCTACGATGTTCAATGATGTACTTTATAGTTTCAATTATGCATGTTTTTATGCCTTGAACGTAAATTAATCTGTGGTCATTCGAGAGCAAAAAAGTCAACAATAATTTTGCTGTACGTCCAGAAAAATATTTAAGAAAAAGGAATTGAAAATGGTAGCTATGTACCCGGTTATTGACACGAGGGTTAATGGTAAATGGTAGTGAGTGTCGTGCAGCTGCGTTCGGTAGTTCGGTACGCATCGACGCGATAGAAGCGAAGCAGGAAAGGACGAGATAGAATGATTCTGAGGAAGAAGCGCAGAGGGTTGCTGGTGGAAAGAGGCGGTCATAAAGAATATGACGGAAACAATAAGGTAGAAAAGTAGAAAAGATAAAGAGAGAAAGAAGATAGAAGTGTAGAGCGGAAAGAGGGTGAGACGGAGAGGGTTGGGGGAGAGGAGAGGAGAGGAGAGAGAAAGAGAGAGAGAGAGAGAGAGAGAGAGAGAGAAGGACGGAATCGGAGCGGCCGACGATCCGCTCGGCAGGTTCGAGGGATGACAGCCCGCGGCCTATGCTAGCCCCAGGCTTCGCGGATATTGAGTTCACGGTAACCATGGAAACGGGGCCCGAGGCAATGACGTTTGTGCGCTTTATCCCTTATTCCCGCGGTTACGTGATCAACGCGGTTCCGAGCTCTTTTGCTCTCTCTCTTTCTCTCTCTCTCTCTCATGCTCCTCCAACCAACCCCTCCAGCCCTTCCCACCTTTCCTCCCCTTGTCCTTCATGTTCCTCCGCTGTACGCTACTTTCTTCCACTTTTTCGCCCAGACTGCAAAGATTTATCGTTAATTAATCTGCTAACCGGCCGACCTCTCCCTCGCAATCAACCATTAACCCTTGTGTCAATACTCGCCGTTTTCTGCGCCGTTCAGTAACATTGTGATTGACTTCGGCGTTCCAGTATGCATACTTTTGTGCCTCAAATGTAAATTTAATCTACCATTACCCACGGAAATAGAGTTAGTGAGAGCGTAGAAAATATTTTAAAGTCAAATTAAGAGTAAACTATTGACATCAGGGTTAAATAGCGAATCAGGGTAAACATAATTATTATTTGTAAGACAAAGTTTCCCTCTGGTTAATTGATCAAGGGGATGGATTGGCGGTTGTTTAATTTAGTTTACAAGTTGGAGACCAATATAATATTTGTTGAAGTGGTCGTAATCTTTTTCATTGTTGGGAGTTCTTTAGATTATAAAAAGGAAATTTTACAGTATCTGAATATAGTCAGGAATTTCAACAGTGAGGAACGTATCAGGACGAAAGGGTGAATAGAATGAATCTGTCAAAGGTTATTTTCTAATTGACTCAATACATATAACTTATACTACTTTAGACATTAAAATGTCGTTAAACGTAAGATGACAGTCTTGCTTCAGCCACTAAATTAAGGGGATGATTGACAGTATCGTTTACTCCAGTCTCAATCTTTGAAATCAATATAACAACTCTTTAACTTGTCATAATATTTGCACCGTTAATTATGGTCTGCAATCAAACTCAAAAAATGTTCAAGTATCATACAACTTTTAACTGAATCCTCGAGCAGGAAACCAAATAACATTTCCTTTTTAAATTGTGGTATTAAAGCACTTCATACTTCCACTGAAGATATTTACTCAACGATAAGATAAAAAATGATGCTATTTGTACGACACACTCGGCGTCGCTAACAACTTCATAAACTCAAGATTTGAATAATTCAAAAATTAAACAGGATGGTGGTAAAGGAAGCGAATTTCACCGACGCTGACGTATCAGTCGAGTTTTCCCGAGCGCGGCGATTTTTGTTTCCACCGTTCCTTTCGTGTCTAGGAGGAGATAACGAACTGCTGGCAATTATACGGCTGAGATATGTGATTGCGAAAGTCATCGGAGCGAAAGGTTGTCGGACGGGATGCACGGGCTCTCGCGTGCGGCCGACGAGAAAAGTCGAAAGCTGGTATTGCGTAACTCGTTTGAAGTCTATCAAATTTTTCCGTCGGAAAGCCGCGGAAACCGCATTGTCCGGATAATGATTTTATACCGGCTGTTGCACGGCAAATGTTATTCTCGTCTCGGAGTCTTAACCAAAACCGTGCCACCCCACGGCGAACGCTACGTTCTCTTTTGCGTCCCTTGCTCGCAAAATGACGCGTTTCCGGGACAATATTTAGCCGTGGCCGTCACTCAGCTTTGTCTCGATACTAGTCCTAACACAGCTGATTGTTGCCATTATTATTTATTGTTCATACAGGCAGGGACCAAAAATAACAGTTATTCTAAAATTTTCTACGATGTTTGCTACTCGGGTTTGCCTTGGTAACAGCGTTATAAGATCCTATTAAATGCGACGAAATTTTATTTCTAATAAAACATGAAAAGAAATATTATCGCAGAGTAATTATACGTTCCAAACTATCAGGTTATATTTCATATTTTGTCACAGAATTGTTATACGTCCGAAAATATCACGTTATACTTTACATAATTTTAACACTGTTTCTACCGAGGGTGTCAAAAGACACCTTCCAAAGTTTTAAATAAAAATTTAGACTGCAAAGATGCATTAAAGGAAAATTATGAAATAATTTATTTCCTTTTCTTTTTTTTCAAAATATACAAGATCAAACTGGTGGTACAAAAGAGGGTGATTCTACATTAAAAAAATAAGTCAAAATAGAAATAGCGGTGGAAATAGTGTTAAATTGTAGAATTAGTTTGGATTTATTTAGAAAAGTACGAAATTGTTGTCACATGTACAGGGTTTCATCATGAACATCTCAAACCTGCCTTCAACATTTCTTGTTTGAATTTTTTCTATTGTATTTTGTAGCCGATTAAAAACTAACAATAAGCAAGTTCGTTCCAACCATCTTTTTAAAGTGCCCGAACAATCGTGGCAACAGTTACGTGGAACACTCTGTATATGTGAATTTGGTAGTGAAGATGTTCTTAGTATTTTCAAAAATCTCGAAGGGCGAAGTGTCCGGTGAAAGGAGCTTGAGTCGGAAAAGACGGTTCGTTATTTTCAAGTAATAAACATTTTATTAGATCAATCGAAACGGTACTTATTGTAGCAAGTGTCTTGTTGATTAGAAACTATCCCTCCTCATTTATTAACTCATGGTGTAATCGGAACAGTCACTGACAACGAGCGACGGAAGCGGCGCGAGACTTCATCCGAGTTTCGAATCGGAAAAATCATTCGAAGAACATGTTTCATGTTCGAATGGTTTTTCCACGTTCGGTTACTTCGTGATTTGTTAGAGATACAACTTTTACATTTCCTTGATTTTTCTTCTTCTTCTTTTTTGCAGAGAGCCGATGAGATCAACGCGAATGGTTTCGTTGACGGTGGCATCGCATTCGAATGTCGGCGAATTGTAAGTACATAGAATATTTATATTTATATATATCATATATAGATATAGATACACGTTTGTTCGCGGTATTTACAGTAATTAGTATGGCATTTAAATACATATAGGTACACCTTATTAAATAAAAGCAAAGTAAAGACCGGCGCACCCGTGGCTCTTAGGCAGATGTGGGTCACAAGCGTGCGTAATGATACCGTTCGACGACACGTACACGTAACAGCGACGATTATGTTCCGGGACCCAATGTTCACCGAGATATTGAAACGATTTTAACGGTGATTTTGTAATTACCAATTGCAGACCATGAAAATTACGACGCTTCGGGGATTCTCCGCGAATTTCGTCCTGTATTGCCAACGTAACGTAGGCTGTTGCTCAGATAATAATTTTTTGTTCGATCCTGCGGATGTTATCGGACTGTTTCAACTTTTTACTCGATAGTCTGCTTCGTATTTTATCGAGGAATTTTAATAACATTTGGTTACTTGTTCTTCCGTCCACAGTATCAGTGGATATATTCAATTAAGGAGATTCAAACCGCCATGGTCAGACTCAGGAATACTCTCACCTAAAAATTTGCGTTTTATAATATCTCGGGATGTTAATCGGCAATGTAAATTATTTAGGTCTGCAAAGAACTTTCCAATAACTTGAACAGACATAATCTTTTTAATATGTTGTAAATTTTAGAATTGGAATTTGTTAGATGTTTCTTCGTCGTACTTCGTGCGTTCTCGTGTCCTCGTTTTCGCTGTTCTCTACAAGTAAGTCATCATCGTTTGAATAACAATTTTCGCGTGTAACGACACTCAAGGACCCAGTGAAAAACGCAGTAGTTCAATCTGAACAGTGAGCTTTCAAACTGCGGCGTAACGTGAACCGTATAACCAGAGCCATATCATTTTTACACATTGCACTTTTGTGAAATGATTTTGACATGTCTACCGAGAGACAAGGAATTAAAGTAAAGACTGATCTTCCAGGAATACTTTTCTGCTCCGAATGGAAAATACTTTATGAAACGAGGAGATCCAATTAAAAGGATCCGACCAAGTCGGATCAAGTTACGTGGCTCACCCTGTATTCTCTGATTACATTATCGTCTGTTTTACTCTGTCACCGGATAGTTAAATGTTACAGGTAATATAAAAAATAATTTTACGACTAACGGACTAACAAGAAACAGTTACGAACCTCAAAATATCACGAGACAGTATAGTAGAACGAAAACAGGAAATACAATGTAACAATTCGTTTCGTTTCATTCTACAATTAGGATCACGGCCTTGTAAAAAAAGTATACGAAGCTAATGGCGCAAGAAACGTGTTCGGGAGTCGACACTTTGCGTACATGATTTTTCGTACCATTAGTTATCTCACCCTGGACATAACGAATGTGGGAGTACAGTGATTCATTAACCAGTGAACATGAGTGCGGACAAGTCCGATGATGTTAAATTTCATAAAGCGACTTCAATTTAATAGGAGGTTTCGATAAGAATGACTGAACTGCATATTAACACTGAATATTTAACCCTCGGACTCCTGCAGGGACTTGGCCTAAGCCGGGGGTCATTTCTGACCCACGTCGATTTCACTAATACATATTGATGGGCGCTAGAGGGGGGTTAAAGGACCACTTAAAAATTTATATCCTTAGGCACTAATTTTCTATATCTTTAAACCCATTTCTTCGAGATCAAAGTTCTTGTTAAAGAATATGAATAATTTTAACCGACTGTGAAAAATTCAGAATTTACATGGGTCGTTTAAAGTTCTTTAGTCAAAATGGACCCAACTTCCAGTGAAGGTTTAAACAATCTAGTGACGTAGAAAATACAGCAGGGTGACCAATGGCAACTCTTTTGCTTGATTTAACTTATCATAAGTCAAGATCTTGAAACAAGGGGTTGGAACTGATACAATATAAAAGATTCTGTATCATCTTCCTTAGCAAGAGAGTTAAAATAAATGATTTTAACCGACTGTGAAAAATTCAGAATTTACATGGGTCGTTTAAAGTTCTTTAGTCAAAATGGACCCAACTTCCAGTGAAGGTTTAAACAATCTAGTGACGTAGAAAATACAGCAGGGTGACCAATGGCAACTCTTTTGCTTGATTTAACTTATCATAAGTCAGGATCTTGGAACAAGGGGTTGGATCTGATTATTAAATTAATTATTAATTTTTGCAATTCTGCTAGGTTGACTACTTCGACATATGATTACTCTCAACTGTCCAGCTCAATAATCAAGTAGCATAATTACTAGATAGGATACAGCGGTCTCGCAAAATCAACTGCTTAAACAATCCAAAATGAATTCTCACACGAAACCTGTTGAGGCACTAATGTTCAGCTTAAAATAATCAAAAATGTAAATTCATACGTTCATTATGATCCTGGGTGAGCTCCTAAGTCTTAAAATTTCTCCTAAGGTCATCTCTGAAAATTTCTATAGCCACAGAAAAAGAATCTTTGCAATTTCCCTACGTCTTGACCAGGAACTATTTATATAGCTTCTCGAAATGGACCTGGGATACGTCGATGATCGTAATAGCTGTCCACCCAACTTCGATAGCTCCAAGCTCTCAACATATGAGTAATAAGAGTGTACAACTATGATGATTATCGATCTACCTCGAGTCCTTTTTCCCGCAAAGCCGGCTATAACAATTTTCAGAGTAGCTTTAGTCTCCACGAATCTTATACTCGCCTAAAGGGAAGTCGTGTCGTTTAGAGGTTCCAATCGCGATCGACGTACGAAAATCGGGGCTTGACACGGTCCCGAAAATAACTGTTTTGAACTGTTATTACACGTAACGATTCTGATCGAAACAGCTGCGAAGAACCTTTGCTCCGAGTCACTGTCGCGAAGAACCGAAATTTTCAATTATTATTTTCTAGGACATTAGAAATCAACAATGTCCGACGACAGATTTTTTAATGAAAACTTTGCCAACATATTCGTCACATTTTTCTAATGAAAATAAGTCCCAACACGACCCAATTCGGAGCCTGTTTGCTTGTTAAATCGACGATATGGTGGAACCTCGATTGTCCGAACCAATAAGACAGTTCAATCTTAACTCACTCATGAAGGTCGGATAATCGAGGCTCCACTATATCGTACATTTAACGAACAACTACGATCCAAACTGAGCCATGCTTGGTATCGTTTCAATCAGGAAAATGTGACGAATCTGTTGGTAAAAGTTCCATTAAAAAATCACTCGGGACAGAAAAAAAATGTTATCATTGGATCAGTATCTAACAATTCAGTCTCAAAGTTTTCACACATATCGAGACACCATTTCAAAATTCTTTCCGACTGTTATTCGGCCCGAGGGTTCTTCATAACTGTTTTTTAAGTAACCCGGAACGTTGTTAAAACAGTTCCCAAGCCCCGACGAAAATCTCCCGAACGATCCCCGGGATCAGAAGCAGCCGGGTGCTCCGTCGGACCAGTTGATCATCCGTGACACAGTCTTCGATATTCTTCTCCTGGACAACTCACTCGGGGTCGTGGTCCCGCTGCAGGCAACGGACCGTCCTCGAGCTCGTTTTGCGCTGGTGCGCAGTGTTCCGTCAGGTGTTGACGGCCTGTCTAACGAACAGGTACTCCGAGAACTGTTGTCCCTCGACGCCGCCGCCGTTGCTGGCGACCACGCGGAATCCGGCGTTCAACAGCCTGGTGATGGCCTGCACGGAATTCAGCTTGCAGTAGCCGTTTAATGGGAACCTGATTACGTGACGGGCGTCCTGTTGGTGCCAGGCGACGCCGGAACGGGCGTCGATCACCGCCTGGGTCGTTTCCGGGAACACCTCGTCCAAAAGCGCCCTACCGCCCGACAGCATCACCCTTTCTCCTAAATCCGGGCTGACGTGCAAAGCCACACACTCGTAACTGCAGTTGCCCTCGGTGCTGCGCACTTTGTCCGAGTCCCGGTTGCAGGGCACCGTCGTGCAACCAGAGCCACGGTTGCTTAATTGGCTCGCCGGCGGTGGACTCGGGGATGATGTCGATGTTGTCGTCGAACCGTTTTTTATGCGCTCCTTCTTCATCTGCTCCAGCTGCCTGCACATCGCTGCAACAGGATCGTTCGTTAGATCGACGATTAGATTGCTTCCTAGAACCTCCCAGTTAGAGTCTACGACCGTGTACTGGTAATTATTTACTTTAGCCATTCAATGACCTTGACATATCGCCGCCTGAATGTAAGAACTAGGTAACTTACAATTCCTTATTTTAGAGAAATTGATGGAACAGTATTTTAAGGTTTTAAGATCATGGTAGGGTGACCGTTATTTTAAACAGAACACTGCTCACTAGATGTCGTAGATTACTTTGATAGGTTACCCAGTTTTTACATTAAGTTCTACTTGATTTCTTCCTTAATACGTAGTAGATAACTCGAAATGTGCAAATTTCAAGTTACCTAGTTCTTACATTCAGACGGCGCGGCGATATGTTCTCAAGATCATCATTCTGATAAACTTTTCTCTATTCTCACCAAGTGTCACAATTTAGGGACGTAAAGCCAAACAAATTGTTGACCATTGGCAAAGACCAGAGTCGCCAGATTAAGATTTGTGTCCCCACTGAATCTTCCCCTTGTACGACGATACTCCCCACGTTTCCGCCGCGGCCTGGTCACGTGCATGTATCCGGTGTCAGGAGAGAGACTGTAACTTTTTCCCCCTCAATTCGTGCTCCCTCCCCTCATCTGGCGACTCGAGTAAGGACCTCCTTAGTGTACCCGGAATTAATTATCCGTGCTCTTAACACTAAACCTACCGACCATCAAAAGTGACTGCTGTGTATAGTATTATAAGAATAACAAGATTAAATTTATTTATATTTTGTGCGATTTTTACTATAATATATACTGGAGTCAAAAAATATATTCAATAAATTCCCGTGAAAAGACCTTTACAATTTCAATAATTGTCAAATAAAAAATCTAAAATGGATCATTTGAACCATCTTGGTACATTTAGTGTTAATACACGTAGACTGCAGATCTTTATGCATTTTATGGCTTCTGAAAATTTTCGAAAAATGCTAGAATATAAAATTCTCGACCGAATTCAGTACAATTTCTATGGATTTCGAATCTACAAAGGCTACTACCATTGAAAATAAGATTTTATACAAAAATTGCAAACTGCATGAACATCCGCAATTATGCATTTTATTTTCCGTGTACAGATTAGGGATGTGCAAGTACTGCAACTTCGAGGGTCGGGTCGGGATTCGAAGTTCTAAAATGAAAGTTCACTACGACTGTCTGCAATATGCCAGTTTGTTAACAATTCCGCTATCAATTGAAATCTCACCGGTCTCGTTCCCTTTCCCCGTAGCAGAAGGTTAAACACACATGGAACGAGATAGAACGATATCGAAGGCACTGGAATTTTGAGAGGCTCGTGAGTTTTTTGCCGTGTTCCGTGGTTATCAAGATATCGCCGTTTAATGCAGCATAATACGAACTTTCTGCGCTGCTGGTATTGGCAGTTAATGGGAGGAAAAATGATCTGAGGAGAGATTCCGCGGCTCAGATAACATGATTTATCGTCGATACACCGTGATCTTTCGCCTCTCAGCACAGAAGCCGGTGCGCCGAGAGTTGTCTGTCTGCTGTATTCACGGTGTCCGGCAACCGTTCAGATTTTCGACGGAGATTAAGTAATACCGGCTCTCATGAATTTCAGTACCTTCTTCTTGTTTAATTTAACGGTATACTTGCTTTCATAATATTGATTAAGAGCCAATAAAACATGACCGAGACGAACGATGCAATGGAAGAGGGAGGGGAGAACGCGAAAACTCGACCAAAACAGCATGTATTCTCTCTTACGTGCGATGTCGAAGTACCGCGCTTCTTCCAGCAGCAAATCCAAATCAGCGAAATTATCTGGTATCAGCAGCCGCGAGTTTCTCATAAAATTCAATATGTGTCTGAACATGCCGCCGTCCCTGTCGATGAAATAATGCTGCTTCAGGGAGTCCAGAACGATGGGGATGCTGCCGTTGAATAATTTCGCTAGCCTCGATTCTGGATATCTGTGGACAGGTAATTGAAAAAAATCACGTTTATCTAATCGGACATTTTGTACATGGTATTACAAGTTTGCCGGAGCTACCCGGGGGCTTCGACTTCGTTCTCTATTTGCCAACTCGTGCTACTTGTTTTTAACTTCTCGGTATCGCGATCTTTCGTGAGACTTGCCAGTGGTCTTCGGTTGTTATGCACAGCCACGCCAGATTAAGACTTGTGTGTCCCCACTCTACGTTCCCCTTCTATCTGTCACTATGTCACGTGACTACTCCGGTACTGACAGAGAGGGGAAACTTTTTCTCTTCGATTATACATTCACGACATAGACTGTGAGAGAGACCGTCTTCTAAGATATACAGTAATTTCCTTAGAGATATTGAAAAATATTGTTTTATAAAATCGTTTAATCTTGAGTTCAATTCCGAAAGCACGAAGTTTTATTCTTCTCCTGCTTCGTGCAAACGCTTCAAACAAGATCCACAGTCTATCAGTAATGGTACCATGATATTCACAAAAATTTATCTTACATACTGTTATATGTAGCTTTTTGTCATGTCTGGAATGTGTATAATTATAGAATGTATTGTATAATTTTGTTCACAACAATGAAGCTTCTTGGTTTTTAACAATTTCATAAAAGAAATAGGACACTCGTGTCTATAGTGTGTCTACATCTGCTTCGACGCTTTAAATGTTGGTAACAGGAGAATCAAATTTTATTTCGATTCAAAAGAAACGAACAAAACAATTATATTTAACTGGCTAAGTCTTAGATTTTCATCAGAAAACCCTCATTCTATGATTTTGTTCACAACAATGCATGCAACTCCCTGGTTTTTGGCAATTTCATACAAGAAATAGGAAATTCGTGTTTCTTATTAACATTTATATTCGACAGGCTACGTCGGAGATTCGTATAAAGCTGACTCGACACAAGACAAGAGGTTAATTCCCAACTTTTACGTCTGTCTTAACGACAGTGTGTCAGCTTTCACATGTTAAAATAAATACATCACCGAGTGGCACGTCAAAATCAATACGGGAGTGTGCAGACAATTATGCCGACATCGTTTTTATAGATCTGCAAACAGACCGAGGGTCGTTCGCGAGCTTGTACGCCTGTCGGGCGTTTTTGTATCGTCTTTAAATCTTGCTGATCGATTCGCGTGATGAATCGTTAAGCAGTTTACTCGGACCGGACCGGATCGGATATACACTGTTCGATGGTAGCGACATATAAATTAGGCGGTCGCATTGACGAGGATCTCGTTGAGACGAGCAGGTGTCGATACTCTCGGTCACCTGCCAAAATCGCTTCGAGTTACCGGTCGTCGCAGCTGTTCCTCCGTCGAAATTTTTTAACGAAGTCGCCGGCCGGTTTCGCTTTAATTGACGATCACCGACGCGCCGCGCCGGATCGATTAACGTCACGTCGTAAATGCACATTTTGTCGTGAGCCGATGTGCCGCTAAGTAAAGGGTATGCTCGCGCCGCCCCGTTGCCTTATTATTTTATTAGATTAATGGAAACGTAATGGAAATTTCTTCAGAGAAGAGCCTCGTCGAGAGGACAGGCCGCGCGTTTTCGGGAAACCGGTGCTCTCATACCTGTCGTGTAAACTGGAAATCCACGATCCAGATCTCCACCTGTTTATGTGTGCGCGCGCGCGCGTGTGTGTGTGACGTTTTGTTGCCGTTTTTTTCAGCTCATTCAGCTGGCCAACCGTGGCATTACTAGTATTATTACGATCACCGTTATTACGAGTACTCTTTGCGCCCGAAAATATGCGAATATTGATTAAAATAGCAATTCTTCGGAGCGGCTCGCTCGCGAGAAGATATAATTCGAAATAATTATACGAGGCATGGTCATCATTTTGGTAACTCTTTCAAAGTGCCGGAGAAAATGACGGTGTAATTGCGAGTCCTCGTCGCGCCATCTTGGAACGGACGAATGTTAAAGATGTTGCTGCCGATGTGTTTCGGTAAAAGTAACGCTACGCGATTAAATTGATACTTTTAAACTGCTGCTTTGATTCATGTTTTACCGCGAACTTGTTCCAAACGTAATCGGTGTACACATCGTAGTACCGCTTTTGAAAATCGTAGAGCATTATACTACTCAAATGTTTGCAATCTGTATACTAACTATTCCTCTTTAGGAAGACGAAAATGGTTCATAACCATTTAAGGCATTAACAAAAGATACAAGAAAAAGTTTATCAAACGTCGAAGAATACTGAATCTTCCAAGTGCATTCTACGGGATCTTCTAATGCATAATGTGAATTAGAAGAGACGTAAAGATTTATTTTCATTTTTAGTGGATAATGATTTGCTTAATGATTTCACTGTACTATGATTTAATGGCTGACTGACACGCAGAAATTCGTGTTAAATGCCCCACGATTCAATAAAATGCGTACGCTGAGAAACGTTGGAGAACGCCCCGTGGAGATGAAGACACAAAATGGACCGCTAGATACGATCAGGCGGTGCACGCACAACTATTGCATTAAAATAACTCCGCAGCGTTGCTTATTACGCGGCCGATTTCGATCGCTCAATTCCGTGGCAACGATCGATTATCGTCATCACCGGCTTCGAATTTCATCTCTTTATTGTAGCTACTATGCCGCAGGAGAGGCGCAGCCGCTATCATTTTCGTGAAAGCCGGATGCCTCCTGGAGGATCGAAGGCGGAAAAAGGATCAGCGCCAGGAATGAGGAGAAACGTTCAGCCGAAGCCTCCAGAAACGAGAACAGTTTAAACGAGATGGATGAACTCCACACATTTTAACGATTAGGTTGCGGATTTGACGCATTCGTGACAAGAGTGATTGAATCACATGCAAAACAATAATCAAGAATTTTCAGATACCGTTGTATCATCTTCAGCTCACTGAAATTATTAAGGCAAGATGTGAATGTCTGTGTAGCTCCTGTATCTTGCAATTTAAATTCGCAGTCTATTTACTTCTTGCTACTATTTATGTTAAAACGCTGGTGAAGACTAGAAATGTTTAAAATCCACTAGTAATTACAATTGTTACTTCTTTAAAGCGTTTTAAATAAAGAAATGACGAAAAAATGGAAATTTTGTTACGCACATGCAGTATTTATCTTTTTATTTTGCTGCTGATACGTATATTTTTGTGTTTTCGATACTAGAATTATAAAATTCTTCAAAATGGCGAGTTCCGAATTCCATGATTGACGATTGTTGATATTATAAGTGCGCACATTTGTGGGAAATTTATATTATATAATAATAACTACCAGTGCTTTTCAATTTTCACGAAACGTCAATTTTTGTGTGCAGCGTGTACAACGAGCGATAGAAACAAAACTAATTATTTGTTACTGAAAAGTATTCGTACATTTAGGTACGTGTTGATGGAGCCACTTTGTAAATAACCGAAGTAGAAAATTCAGTTAAAGATGCACTGGTAGCATAATTAACGCGGCTCAAAGGAATAAAATCGTGACTGACTGAAAGCGATTACGAGCAGTGAACAAATAAAAGGTTGCTCGACGAAATCCAGCGGATGCGGATATGTAGATGACCATCGTTAAACGGTGCCACCTTTTCCGGCTCCATTAGAAAGTGCTCGTGACATTTCCATGCACGTTCCGCGTCACGTTGCATCGCCGATCGAACCCGACTAGTCTTCTTAACAACGTTCACTCGAACTCGATACGTCGCGGCACTAGGAGCTAGATATTGTATCCAGATACATATAATAACGGCACGCGTTTCGGTCGCGTTGCGCGCAATAGTTGCTACGAATTGCATCGGGGGATCTATCTCTATTAGAAATCGACATTAATACAGGGGAGCTCTGGCATATTCTCACAGAAGCGTTCCGACTGCTTCGGATTACTGGAAAGTCCGAAAACTGTACAAACTTGTCTTTTTTAGATGGATTTTCATTTTTGCTATTCTTAGTATTCATTCATTCTTATCGGGTTGACAAGAAAGTAATTTCGGTATTTTAAGGTGAAATAGAGCCCAATTTTTTTATTCAAGCAATGACTTTAATGAATTTTTGCTCGATGATCTTTTGCCAAAAAGAATAAACAAGAAAGTATCTTATTCATTAAAGTTCATTGCTTGAATAAAAAAATTGGGCCTATTTCACTTTAAAATACCGAAATTACTTTCTTGTCAACCCAAGAAATAGAAACTAAATTGAAAGTTATTTCTTCCCTTAACGATTTTAATAGAGGAGAAGTTATATATTGACCTCTTCAATTTTTACAATTTTACAACAATTTGAATTTTATCTACTCAATTTTTCTATAAATGCATAGAGATCTATGTACTTATAAGTGACATCAATCTGAATTCACTGTTAACACAGTGTACACGAGGACTGTATATGTAGTTTTTAACACTAGGTTTACGGAGCATTAAAAGTGACTATTTTACATTACTTGATAAAAATAGCAAGAATTTATCTATCCAAATGATTAGCCATTTTTTAAATTATACCCAAAGAAATAAATTCGTTGAACAATTCCTCATGGATGTATCTTTATGGATGGCTAAACCTATTGTTACTCATGTTCCAATTCAAAGCTACATATATGTTTGTAAGACATTATTTGTTGGAGAACATGTTCAAACCTAATTGGCACAGTTTCGTCCCTTCAGAGTGAAAGACCTTTTATAAAGGTGTTTCATAAGGGTAGTTTTCTCACAAATCAGGAAACCCTTACGACTAGTTTATACCCAATAAACTGTGGCCTGTATACATTTCTAAAAAAAAATAAGGGAGCCTGTAATTTGAAGCAGTAGAAAAGATACGTTATGAGAACCATTAAGAAATGAATTCTTTGGTATTGTTACATGTTACGACAGATACAAACAATTTTTAATTCGCACGAAGATAATCTGTCTGATAATGAATAACGTATAACTAACAAAGATATGAATTTCGTTGACGTTCTTGTTCAAATTGGCCCTAGTACCATAATTATGTTCGCTCCTAACATGTCAATAAACAGAACGGACCTGAAGCAACGTCAGTCAGCATTCTGCAACAGTAACACGAATACTATTGCACGAGGGAATTGAATAGAATTGCAGCAGTCCATGGAATCGTTCCTGAATCCCGTGCAACTTCGCCCAGTCGTGTCAATGGTAACGAGGGAACATATCGATGCGTCTTTCGATACGAGGCACATTCTACACGCGGCCGCGGCCGGTGCCGAAGGTCGTTGTAATTTAGCATATAATAGACGAGTGCCCTGGAAAAAGGACGAGCGGGACAGTAAGGAGGTGGGAGGGAGTAGGGCGAGGAGGAAGAGCCGCTAAAGAAGAAGGCAGCCGAGAGAGGATATAAGCAAAAGCCCGGAGAGGGAGAGAACAAGAGTCGGTTCCTCCTCGTGTACCTCGACGGTGCGTTATGGCACAACGAGGGGGAAATACCGACGTAGGTATCCGGTGCCCCCTCGGGCCGGTTCCCATACCTTCCACGGCGATAACATATAATAACGACGGCCTCGTGGAGCCCGTGGGCGATCTGACTTCACCGGGGAGGAGAGAAAGAGAAGACACCGCGGGGTAGGTACGGCGCTATACGTATATACAGGCTGCGAGAGGGGATATATCGGCGCCTCTTACACTTTCGGCCTTCCCGACCGAAAGTCGACCGAGACTAAAGAGAGAGAGTAAGGGAGAGAAAGAGAGATGAAGAGAGGAACCGCGAGCACCCACGAGAAAATGAAAATTCTGCGAATCTCCTTCCGAAAAGCCTCCGCTGCGAAAACACGGTATTAATTGCCTTCCAGCTCGTACCCGCTCTGTGTTTCTAGCTCCGGCTCTTCTCGTTCATCTCCGCAATAATCCTGGAAAGATGATGGTGTTTAGTGTTGCAACTAATGCGCGGAGGTGGATACGGTCGCTGACGATATAGCCTCCTAAGCGGGCGGAACTTATCCGCTCCGATTGATTATTAAAAATACACAATGTCTATAACAATATTCTAAAGAGCCTGTAGAATTTTAAGATAAACATCACTAGTATTCTGTATGTCTCTATCTTCCAAAACAAAATTTCTTTTCTTGCAGCAATTCTTTCCCCACATAGGGGGTGAAACAACTTCTAGTAAAAATACTACATAACTGTAGGTAAAATGTTGTTACTATTATTAGTTGTTGTTCTTCCTTCTCTCGTTCGAACGTCCATAGGATCACTGTGTACAATAAACATGTTTTCAATCAATTCAAAGCAACAGGAATTCTAGAACAATGTATGCCTATTCTCAGTGATTTCAATTATTCAAGAATAACATATTTTCTTTTATTCTCCTGTCTTTACTGCTTTCTGTTTCACGATGCCATTTCCATCACGAACGCATAAAATATGCAATTGTTCAATACTCAACAATATCAGAAATGGTATGTACGTAAGAACAATTATTGTACATTGAACTACACGATCTTCTATGATGGTAGAACTTCTATCAAGGCCAGAAAGAAAGAAGAAACACTTCGTACCGCATAGAGGGTTAGGTTTGCTTTGCTCCCCTCCAGAGGAACTTCGTCTCCACGTAGTTTTGATTAGCATAAAGTCGTTCGAAAGAAGATTATTAGAACAGGTTTTCGGGGCCACATATTTGGCTGTGCAATCAAGCCTATATAGAGACAGTTACACAGGTGGTTGTGCGATATAGGTGTACCGAAAGCAGAGCAGGAATCTGAGTGATGTGAGCCGATCGTTTAGCGTTTTCCCATAGCGAGCGGATCTGACCCGGGATCGGACCTCGGTCGGTCGGTGGGCCCAAGAAATCGCCCGGGGTAATCACGGCGTTCGTCCTCCGCCCCTGGTACCGTTTCCTCCCCCGCACACCCACCCTTTTTCGCGCCGGGATGCCCACAAACAACTCGCGAGAGCATACACATCCTGCTCTTCTTTCCCTTTTCTTCCTTCGTACTCGCTTGGTTTCTCGCTTTTTTTTCGCCTCTCAACGCCTCGCGCCACATCTATCCACCACCATCGGGATAATCCCCCCCACCCCTCCCCTATCGCCCCTTTCTCAGTTCTTATTCGCCTTGTTTCTCGTCATTGAGTTTATTTTCAGAGCACACTTCGATCTCCCTCCGACAGCATTATTTATTGCTCGGCGAGGGGGAGCCGATGATGGATGTCTGATTGTTAACTTGTTAACAGAACGATTCTCCGATCGTAAATACTCCAGCGGGCGAAATCCGAGACGAGGGACGAGGGAGATTCTGATATAGTAAATTTCACTGCAATTCGGCCGATGCAAATATTCTGTGGAAACTTTCGATTCAGACGAATGTAGGAATGACCTATTTACAAGGTCAATGCAACTTTGTTTTAATACCATGTTGTTCCCGATGGAAAGACGAATTCAGTGATCTATGATGTATAATCGTTTATCGATATTTATGTAACTTTGTGTACGTAATCTATGGACCAAAATAGGGGATACCTGTTTTTGGAATTTTTTTGTTTATATCATTTAACAATAATGATTAAATATATTAACATGAATGTCAGCAGCTAAAAACAATACGTGCCAAATATTTTTCAACGAACTATATCCTGTATAAATGTCATTAAAATCGGCGTGTTATACTTAGGTAATGTGTAGACTGCGGATCTTTATGCATTTACGAAGAGAAATTGGTTGAGTGAAATATAAAACAATAAAGGATTAGAGAAATTGAAGAATATCATAATGTTGTTTGTGATGTAACAAAGTCATTAAGGAAAATTGAATAATTAATATTATTCAATGCAGAACATTTTTATTTTGCATAAAGATCCGCAGTCTAGTAATGTCCCTTGTTAGATAAATATCAAACTAATTTTCTTTATTGTACGAATAATATATTTTTGAATTATTTCTAAATATTTCACCGCAGATTTCCATTTTATTATAATTATTGCATAAGCGACCGTCATTATCCCATTCCACCGTACGTCTGTGTGACGCTGGCTGCTTCGAATGTAGAGAGTAGTTTTCGATCCGCGTAACATTGTTCTCGAATGCCGTCCAGGACAGTTAACGACACCGGATCGGTCCGAGTCGGTAATTTCGCGCGCGTAGTTTCCGCACGAGCGGTGCATAAAATATACGTCGTTGGTTACCTCCGTGCAATAAAAGGTGCGTGTGTGAGAACGGGACGGCCCGGCCAATACAAAACCGCTTTGTCAGAGTCGGGCAAATTGCACGTGCCGGACTGAAGGGCGAGGAAATGAGGACTCGGGTGGATCTCCGTGGTATACCCGCAGGGCCTTGCTAAGTCTTTGCCCAGGACTCCGTCGTGGCCCGGGCAGGATGATCGACGATGTTTTAGGGATCACGTGATACCGGAAGCGCAAACTAATGATCGGCGGGTTACGTCATTTCTGAAAACGAGTCTAGAGGAAAACGGCCGCTGTACACCGAGACCCCGTTGTAACCCAAGATTAATTTCACCGTGGAATTGCTTGAAAAGCCGACTAATACGATGATTTGACATTGTTAGATTTTATTAATGGCGTCTGGACAGGCCTCGCGGTCCCCTAACGTGAAGTATGACGAAATTAATGGACCAGGAAGCTGCCATAACTCTCGATTTTTGTCGATGTCTCGCCCCCCTTCGAAACGGAGCTCCGTGAGAAGTCATTTCAATTCTGCGGTAATTTTAGCACGTTCCAATAATAGTCACTTACAACATTCTACTTTCAACGTATCGTCTTTCAAGTAGAACGATATTTTCGCGGAAATATTATAATATTGCGTTGTATCCCATATTTTTGAACTCCTACGATTGCAGCCTTTCTCGAGACAATTTCCACGATATAGTCATTCAAAAATAAAAATAACAATGGGATATTTTCGAAGAAATGATGAATAACAAAGTAGTTGTAATCACTGCAGCCCTAAAATAAATAATAGTGCAAGGTGTTGAAGAAAGAAATGACAAATGGCATGAATTGTACCCCCTATATTCTTGTAAACCTTACCAATATTATAATAAATTGTGAATCAGACACGAATTAAAAAACAAAAAAATTTCTTGTTCATCTAAGACTTATTGTAAGAAATAATTCCGAGAATATTTATCGAGAAGAAGCAAGATCGCAGCGTCGCTGAAATTCTCTCGCATGGCGTTCTATCTCGATTTCTTCATTTTCTCGGGCATCATCGCCAATGGCCGCGGCTCGGGGGAAAATATTTCCGCGGTTTCTTCGCAGCTCGTTGGCTTATCTACCCACGATTGCGCGGCCCGCCGTCATTATTATTATTTCTGTCCATTGTCGCTCGGCACCGTGTATAAATCCTCGTAGGTGTCACGGCTCGCGGTATACGATGTTATCCGCGATGCGATCTCCGCCGATGTTGTTACGCGTCGACGATGATTTAACCGGCGTAAATCAATTTCGTGAGTAACACGGGTGAACGAGGGGTTGGGCACCGTTTTCCGTCGATATATCGGCCTCTCGTCCCAGATACACGCGGCGCCTCCGCTTCTAATTAAATCGACGATTCTTATCACTCGCGCGAATTGCGATAATCATCTCCGCGGGAGAACTTATTATTCGAGATCTCGGCCGTCGCGGTGATTAGAGACGATTAAATACCGCGCGAGTCTGTCTTGTAAAATTCTCTATTTATTGGTTTGCCTGTTGGTATTCCGAGCTTATTAACCCGGGCGTAATTCAACGGATGCAGTCGAGCGAGCTGCTGTTGCAGTCGTTGCATGCTGAACGTTTCAGATGCAATTTGTTTCGCGTCTATCGGGTGAAAGGTGTAACTTACTTATCATACAATGCGTTACACATCGCCGCGGTCGCGACGCCACCACTTTTACTACCTTTCTATAGAATGTTTCCTGATAGTTAACGGTCAGCAGGAAGTGTTCTGCGAGAATGGCGTCGATACAAATAAGTAAGATGCTTCGACTTGAAAGGATAACAGTATATATTAAGCTACAGTGTATTTGCAATTTGATCGTTTAAATGCTTTTTTGATCGAATGCTAAGAACCTGTATACCACTCTTTTATTGTTTAAAAGTCCAATGTGGGAATATTTGCAATTCTTAAATTGATATTACAGGCTTTAGTCACACTGTATAGTATATTACTTATCAACTTCTTTGAAGTTGAACATGCTTTTACTGCACGTTTAGTTCATGATCTTATTAAACTGCAAACGTGTTGGAATTTATATATCAGATAATAAAAGACCTGCAGATTTGTTTAAATGTTCCAAAGTACCTTCAAAACTATGTTTAAAAATTGATAAATCAATTTGTGAAGGGTTGTAAGCTCGATTGCACAATTAAAGGCAGTTCTATTAAAGGTCTCCGTCCTCAAACAGAATATCCTTATCGTCAATCTTCATTGAAGACAGCATTTAAGTGAACCGAAGCGTGAAGACCAGCAAATAAATGATCTGGTACATGAAAAGAGTAGAAAGATACCAGAAAAAAACTGTCATATGCCGCGACAGTGTAACACAGTGGCCACAGACGGTTTGGAATCTTTATCGAAGTCTTTCTGTGTCGAATTTCCTTGTGCTGGATCTCCGATCGAAAGCAGATCTGTGGTACAGTAATCTCGGGATACTTTCGACAAAACAATAAGGTCGACGGTGTGTAATGAGGGAGGAAGGTGCAATCGAGCGTGACGAAGCAGACAGAGAGGCTGTCCAGGCCAGGTTTTCTACAATAACCACGTCTGGAGGTTCTCCTCTTTTATCTTGATACGTTAGCGACACTTATGTCCCCCCTTCTATTCATTCCTTTTGGAGAGTTAATCTTAAAGCTAGACACACTTTTACTATGTATCCGCATTACACGTTTTCCACTGACACGTATATATTTAAATTCATTTAATCGAGACTTATACTCCTGGTATTAGGAAATCGCTGTATAGGTGTTGGGACATTTACTGGTATTACAAGAAAAGGTGGTATCTAATCGACATTATGCAATCTTTGATAGTTTTTTCATACTGGCAAAAACGAGTATTTAGAAACACGTGGTGGCTGTTTACGTAATCATTCTGTAAGTGTATTATGTGTAGTCTTATTGTAAATGTCGGACGTGTATGCGGCATTGCGTATATAACAATAAGTCTTTTTTATTATTATTATAAAAATAGATGTATACTTAATAGTATATAGTAACCAGATAAAGGTTTTATAAAGCTCTGTAATGCCGGTGGCATACTTTTCATTTAAAGTACGATAAAACCGCGCGAAAAAATCGCAGCCCAACTCTTGAAAGGCCATTGTAAAGGGGACACTTCCCTTAAAAATACCAGCTTGGAATGGACGTGGACAAACATTGTTGAAACTCTGTAGAATCGTTTGAATTTGGAAATAATTTTCAGGCAGAAAAGGCAACTCTACTTTCCAACTCCGTTTTAAATCACCACAGGTAGAATATTTATAACATTATTCATTTGTGTCTTGCAAGTTGATTAAAATAATTCTAGGACATTAATGAGAAATGAAATGACACTATTAGGCTGTCCCAAAGAATTCTTTCGTTTTCGATTAATGAGCACAACGCACATCCAGAATAATTTTTTAAGTAGTTCAGTAAGAAGACATACATTAGAATGCATTGGAAATACATTAGAAAAAAGGAAGAACAGAGAAATATTTGATATTTTTTATTAGGAAGGTGCAATAATTATTTACGGGACAGTTATGCGTGTCCCCTAAATCTCGGCGGAACGACCGGCACAGAAATGCCGATTCGATCGGCATAATAAAACAGAGCTAACTGGAGTGGTGAAATTTCAGCTACCAGAAGCGCTATTAAGCCGTAACGTTCCGAAGGAGTTATTTATACGCGGCATATATTTTTCTGAATTTTATCTGCAGCGTAATAGCCAATGTCAGGTGAAAGCGTGCGCTCGTTTAAGTGTTAAAACCGAAACGCACGCACGGAGACAGGAGACGAGGAACGATCTACGACGCTTCGGTGCCCTCCATTGAACAATCTTCGATCCGCGCGCACGGGACAGAAGGAAATCGAAGCTTCGATCCGTTCTGATCCGCAGCTGTTGCCTTTATCTTCGGTACTGTATTAGCCGCATTATCGCGTAATTGATATAAATTGCAGAGAGCCGATCGCCGCATAGAGCCGCCTGCTAATTTATTCTAATGCCGGTTGCCAGCCGGCACAGAACACCCACTGAACTTGTTAGCGCAATTCCTGCGATTCTTACTCGGTGAAGAATGTCAGCGCGGCGCGTTGCGATCCTGCGCGATAGCTTCGAAGAACGCGGTGCATCGGTTTTTCTGTACCTTATTCGCCGTGTTCTTGTGCAATCGATGCGCTCGATGGGTTATGCGAATGCGAGATACAAATCGGATGCCCGACGAAACACGAGCGCACAGTGATCGTCGATTTTCGTGGAAAATGGGATCATTTTGTGGACCAAATTTATTGGGTTGGCAAGAAAGTAATTTCGGTATTTTACGGTGAAATGAGGATGACCTGAAATACCACTTGGATCAGTTTTTCACCGATTAGGACCAGAAGTTTTATGAGCGCGGAATTGTGAAGCTACCAGAAAGATGGCAAAAGATCATCGAACAAAATGTAAAATATAAAATATATTAAAGTTTATTGCTTGAACTAAAAAATTGGGTTTTCTATTTCACCTTAACCCTTCGCTGTGTGTGTGCATAGTGTATCATATCTGATACAGTTAACAAATCTGGTATATAGTAAACTAAGAATGTGTTTTCTTACTATTCTACACATTTTATCTCATTTGATAAAATGTCGTTTTAATTTTTTAAAATATTTTTCGCTTAAATAAAACACAAAAATTGACCTTCTTCCAATTTTTTCATCTCAATTAAAAAAATCATGCAGTGAAGGGTTAAAATATTATGCTGGAGGAGTAACACAATTTCAATTAACTTATTTGTTGTACAACAAAATTTTTCAAATAAATGTTGCATTGTTCCCAAGGGGAGCGCCATAATCTGTACATTGATAAAGAACCAAATTTTAAATGACATAAAAATAAAAATTCAGTCTGGGACTACGAACATGCTGAACATTTAATACATTATTACAAAATAGTAACGAATTATACTGCGGAGTAGGAGAAACACAAAATAGTAAAAATCGAAATACTCGGTCATATTATTTCCAATCTATTAAACCAATTAAGAAAGGAGATCTATTTTACGCTAGGCTGTTCAAAACAAAATTTGTATATTGCATAGAGATCCGCAATTTATGTATTATCCATGTGATATATTATACGAGGTAGAACACTTTACAATAATTTCTAAATTACACTTCACGAGAAAAGTTACAGAATTGAAAATTTTTTAGAGTTTCTGAAGACTGCAAAATTGTGAAGAGGTTTGTAGAATTTTTGAGTGAACTTTAATGAATCTCATCAAGTTCGATAGCTCTTTCGAAAAGGTTCTCCAAATATCAGATAGCACATCGAGTGACAGTCAAGCATGGACGAAGCCGGCGCATCGGATTGCACGGATGGGAAACGAGCAGTGCTCGATCGCAAATGCCCGACTGCTGACGATCCCGCCCCTCGAAGATCGTAACAGAGTCGTATTATAGTATTCTATAGCAAGGCGTAGGTGGATCATTGGGCGAACGGCTATCTCGCGTTGCTAATCCATTGTTTCGCGCGCGGTCAGTTCGTCTAACGGGATTTCGGTATAAATCTTCGGTAAGCTCATCCCGTGCCCGGAAACGAAGCCGGTGTCCTAACCCAGTGACTTAGTTAGCGATTTCGTTAACGTATGTTAACGGAGCTCCGGTTGTCAATTAGAATTAGCTTTCCCATGGAGGATCACAAAGGCTCCCGCTCGATCCTCTTGCTGATCGCAGTTGCAGCCTAACGATTCTCTTCAGCCGACGGGGGCACCAGATATCCATCCACGTCGAAGTTAGTTAGCGTATGTATGGCTGATAGTAACGAGCACCGTCATGAATATCGTTGGATAGCTAACTGTATCGTTGTGACATTCTGCGTACCGTGGTACGCGAGCCTACTTGCGGTAGCTACCGCGGAAGACGCAGCTACCGCAAAAGACAAGATGGCTGACGCTTACGAGGAGGACTGAACCTTATTGCTACCGCAATTTTCTCGACTTCTTTCAATAGAACTTCTAGGTTCAATAAAATTTTGTGCTACATTAATACAAAGTTAGAGAAATTTAATTTTATATTTCATTCTGATATATTCTATGTATATCATTCAGTTCACTCGGTCAATTTGCTGTGAATCACTAGTAAATAAATTAAACGAGCTGTTGCACTCTTAAAGTTCTCTTTGTAAAGTCCATTTAAAAATTAATGAAAATAGACATTTTTATAGAAGCTTTTACTTTTTATCTTCTTATAAAAAAAGCTTTAGTTTTTTTATTTTTTAAATGTTTTTTCTTTTTGTAACGAAATCTATTTTATTGGCCGATTAAAAATGGCGGGGAGTGACACGAGTATTGATCAGAAGCAAACGAAACAGAGCTCGGTATAAAATTTCTAATATCAGAAACGTGAAACGGTTATGCAGGCTCCACCTTTACAGGAATTAACATTTTAATATTCCATTATTTTTCTATATAAAGAGGACTTAATTGCCTTCGTTTGAGTAAATTTTAACGAGTTTCGTTCATTTCGGAATTCAAGATGGCGGACGAAACCGAGTCGCCGTAGGAAATATGATCTTTTAAATTCGACTGCCAGCAAAAATTACAGTGTATTATTATGTCGTCAGTGACGTTGTCTATTCCAGTATATCTAACTAAGTATTGTTAATAGACGTTTAGAAGATCAACTAATTGTTTTCACTTCACACAGTGTACGATTATGTTGTCAGTAACATAGTCTGCCTTAGTAGACAATAATTGACTAATTCAATAACAATGATACAGATAATTAACCAATTTGTTTCAGCTTAAATTCACATGTTTTCTATCAATCAACAATTAACACTAAACTTACCACTGCCGGTCAAATAACCGGTCTTAGATTTTTAATTTTATAATTATTGAAACTATGACGTTGCTCACATGGAAATTGATTCGATAAATTTATTTATCCAAGCACGTATTAATAATTGCACAAAATCTAAATAAATAGAGTCTTATCATTTTTATCAGATGAAACATTTTAATTGCTTTCAGTGCTCTGGAGGTTTAGTGTTAACTAATTTAATAACAACAGTATACGAAATTAACAATTTCCCACAGTTTTGGAACCGAATAAAACAACAAATCTTTTCAATTGGACAGCGTGTAAAAATTGAAAAGGTACGGTTATATTGTCACTAGCATTGTTTTCTCCAGTATCAATTTGACTAATAGCAATATAGTGATAATAGCAACAGTGTTTTTCCCATCGAATTCACACGTTCCCGGCCGTGTTCGATCGGAGGGACAGAAAATGTCGCCCAGGTAGTCACGGGGATCATTCGCAGAGATTACGGACTTACCGCGGTGCAAAGTGCAGTTGTGCTTTCACGTTACGTCTCTTTTATGCATAAAGTACACGAGTATACCGCAAATAGCCTTTGGACACTGTCGGGCATGGTAACGGTGTGCCTGATTGCGAGCGATATGTTCTGTGAGATATTGCCAGCTACGAACATCCTGGAGCGTTGTCGATGGTCACGTTTCCGCGATCCGGACATCACGCTCCCTTTCTACTCTCTCGCGTCGGAATTCTTTCCACCGTGAATATGCTATTTCGATGAAAATCTCACACTGCATTGCCCAGTCAAACGTGGTTTCAAAATTACACCGCATTCATCCAAAGCTAACCTAACCTAACCAAACACTCTCGGCTGATGTGAAACGAAAGCTCGTTTGCAGACGCAATTTGTTACGCGAGTCACCGCCAAACAGACACCCAAACCATTTCGGAAGAACGTAATTATCCTAATTTTTCAAGTGAAATACTCTTTCGAAATTCGTCGTTAGACTGTTGAAGATTTTACATTTCTCAACGGACAAACAATTTCAACGATCCCGTTGGAATTCCTCCGACCAGCCGCAAAAATGACCGATCCTATCTCGCATTTATTATCGCAGATTTCACTTTCCTGCGCATAATAAATTAGAATGACAGTCGCGTGGTCGTTCGTGGAGCAGGATCGACGAGCTTTCCACGAAGCCGCGGAACCGCGTGTGAACTTCTCGCGTATGCAACGGCGCTTGAATCGGTTTCTTGCGTGCCGTAAACACATTGCCAGTGTCCGTACCAGTTGCTAGACCATTTTTCATACGATCGGATCCGTAGACAGAGTTATATTACCATGAGCCATTTCTCGAAAGCGCTCGGACGTGTGCCATTAGTCGTAATAGCTCGTTCGCTTTACTGCAGCCACTACCACATTATGTTTGTGTCTGTTAGGTCCTCTTTTTTCAAAATAATATCATTGTAGCTTTATAATATGCTGACAGTGCAGTCATGGCTCAACGCCTTCAAAACCTCGCGCATAAAATGTTTGCATACTTCTTGAACTTCTTATTGAATCTGATACAAATAGCTAATCATTTGAATCGACTGCCAAAAAGTCGTACAGTAAAAAATTTAGTTTGATATTCATACTATTCATCTAAGTAGTCAACAAAAATAAAAAAGATATTTTTAGCTACCATTGTCCATAACTCAGGGTAATAATTCGACAGCGGATCTTTATGCAAAATAAGAATTTTCTAGCTGAATTGCAACCAACTGCAGTGAATTGAAAACAATATAACGGTATTTTGAAAATCTTCTAATATTTTAACTGTTTTAAATTAAACCTACCCATTTCTGTCATAAATGCATAAAATCCGCTGTCTAGTAATATAATGGTCATTTTACGGGCAATAATAACCTAGGGACCGTTGTAGTTCTCGCACATACAAGGTGAGTCAGTGAGAATTACTATCTGCAGTAATTCGGTAGCGATTGGTTGTATAAAATAATTATTTAATGGATTATGTAACATTTAACCCTTTCGTAAGAGGCGCCTGATTTAGTTCGTTTCGCTGACACTAGTGGCGCTTATAGACGCTTGATTTAGTTTGTTCCGCGGACACTATAGAGACGCTTATAGGCGCTCACTTCACATCGTCAAACCGAACCGAGGGAGCCCGGCAAAACTTGTTTGTAATGGTTGCAAGAAATTTTACTTGTTTAGTGTGAAAAATGTCGATGACTGCCACATTGACTGCCGTACACATCGTGTGGTATGTATAAAATCTGATTCTGTATCATCTTCCGTAGCGAAAGGGTTAGTATAAATGATTTTAACCGACTGTGAAAAATTCAGAATTCACATGGGCCGTTTATAGTTCTTCAGTCAAAATGGACCCAACTTCCAGGAAAGGTTTAAACAATATAGTGACGTAATAAATACAGCAGGGTGACAAATGGCAACTCATTTGCTTTTGCTTGGAACCAAGGGTTGGAACTGATTATTAAATTATTAATTTTTGCAGTCCTGCTAGTTTCACTACTTCGACATATCATTACTCTCAACTATCCAGCTCAATAATCAATAGACTGCGGATGTTTATGCAATTGTTAACTTTTGCAGGCAAATTTCTAGAAAGTGGGAACAAATAAAATCTTATTTTCAGTGATAACTGCCTTTATAGATCTGAAATAAATAAAATTTGTAGAATTTTATATTCTAGCATTTTTGACAAATTTTTAGAAGCCATGAATGCATAAAGATCCGCTGTCTAATAATCAAGTAACATAATTATTAGATAGGATGCAGTGGTCTTGTAAAATCAATTGCTTAAGGAACGAGTTGAATGAATATAATTTGATTTTTTATATCTCAATTTTTCTGAGACATCAAGATGACTTTGAGCATTTCCAAACGTTCTTCAAGGTTAACTTAAAGTCATATCACAGGGTGCTTCCGACATTCTTTGTGGGACACCTTGTATGAACAATGTGTGAATGGAAGATTGAAAAATGGACTTACTTGGTTAACGTTTCCAGCGAGGACGTGTATATCGTGCCACCTACGTCGATGTGAACCGGGGCCGTGTACCTGGAAGCAGCGGCCACACAGGGTATCCCGGTCATCTTCTGATTGTAAGTCGGCGCAGCCGGCGTCGGTGGTGTTGGCGACGAGGAATTCGACATTGTGGGCGACGTGGCCGGCGAACTGCTTGGCGACAGCAATCTGACAGAGATACTTTCGACATTAGCCGTCATCAGGCACTGTCCCATCCGTGAGGCAGCGAAAAACACACCTCGATGGTTCGACGCAAGTATTCAACGCAAGGTAAGCAAAACTTTTGTCTAGCAGCAATTAAATGCAACCGATCCTAACCTAAAACGATAAACGTAGACTTGTAAACAGCTATCTTTGTTGTCAAGAATAATTTCACTCAACGATTTCACAGAAGTAGAAAGAAAATGCATGTTCATTGCATGTCTACATTTACTTTAATGCTTGAATCGAGTTACAAAAGAATGGAATTTTATTTCGTCCGAAAATAAAGGCGTAACATTCATGTTTAGTAGATTTTGTTTCAAATCTTCATCAAGAGTTTGACTCTCGTGTTAATAGAATTTAGTACCTACTGCGACATTTTGTTAAATGAATTTTACTGAAATTAGCCATTACTGCCATTTACTGAAGTTACACATGAAGGAAAGAGTATTTTATTTGCATTTAATTATATGTCTTTAATCTTGCATGAGTGTAAAGCAATTGTAAATTGCTACTGATACAATAGTAACTTGACAGTTTCTTTAATTAACACTAAACGTGCCAAGTACTAAAAGTGCAAATGGTGAACACTGTCTTCAAAAATGATAACAATGAATTAATTTCTTAAATTGTCGAATAAAATACCGCTTATTTTGCCGTGGGAAGTTCAGTGTTAATTATATGTTTTCATGAATAATGAATAAAGAATTTTCATTTACTGCAGCAAAACTTTTGCCCACCTCCGGTAAAATATAATTCAATTTATCTTTTATCCATTAATATTGAATATGTACTTAATTTAATAGCAAAAGTAGTACGATATTTTTCCCGTGAATCTTTTACTGTAGCTCGGAAGATCCTCGCTGTTTATTCTGTATAACGAGGAAAGTATGATTCGAGGAAAGTAGGAGTTCCGATGTCTCGAGTTGCAATCACAAAGAAATATCGCGAGTTCTTTTAAGATGTTGCAATATACTTCGCGTCAGTTTTTATGAATGTACATATCTTGGATAAGGCTCACTATTTACCTCATTTTAATTTGAGCGCTAGGGAACATATTGCGTTGTGCCAGCTCCGCCTTCGCCTCCTTTCCGTCGGCCTCACATTTCCGTCTGTAATTAAAAGTCCACGTTATTTTGCGTACTTACAATGCAATACTGCATAGAAATACATCGTATTTATTTCAATACGAGACCTTCGAGGCCGGAGCTCTGAGACCTTCACAAAACCACATTACATCATTTTATTTGTCTTATGTGTTTACGAAACTTGCTTTGTAAAATGCAAGAGAACGTTTCAATAAAGCAACGACGATATTTTTACAATATACAAGTCGTTCGGATGAAGAAATTCGATTAATCGAAACTAAGATGTCAACATTTTAGAATTTTGTTCATCTTTTTACTGTTTTATTTTATATCTTGATTTGTTTGAGTTTCCTCGAGTTCTAATTTTTATGAACAAGTTTGTTCAACATTTCCTCCAAGCATTTCCCCAAGCCTGCGTGCCCGAGATAGAAAAAGGATCTTTGGATCGCGTAACTAACACCTTCCTAGCAGCTTTCTCTGGCGGTATCAGTGTCACGTTCCTCTCGTGTTTCTACGCTCCCCTCGACAGCGCGACAATTGGCTTTCCGGCGTATGGCGTCGCCGATACAAAAGTCGACGGGGAAAGCTCGCACAGGCCCGACCATGCTTGCTGCAACGCGCGAGCAATATTTACACAAAATACCGACCACGAGCACGCTTATTCTCCCGAATTTTTCGTTCCTGAACGTCAACGAACGTCGACAATGGGCTAAAAGTATAAATAGTTGGGCAGAGTTTATACTGTTAATAATTCATTATTAATTATTATACAAACAGATTCTGGGAGCTTGGAGATCGCAGGATCTCGTTCATCAGATTCATTCAGTTGATAATATTTTGTTCTTCGTTATTAATGAAATTTCTACCAGTATATTCTTGACATTTTGCTTATTAAAATGAGTACAAACATGACGTAATTCAGAGCATATTTAATACGCGTGTCACTTGAAAACAGTTCAACCTAAAGCGTACACCATATAAAATACGATTCATTGTGCAAACTAGTAAAGATTTAATCTAGAACTGTAGCAAGATAATTGTTACCTCATCGATTACGGTAAAACCTCACTCGTTGCAACCTCGTTCATTGCACGGAATCCTCGGTCGTTGCATACTAGCCACTCCCACTACGAGTTGTTAAAAGTTCAGGAATACTATAACTGGTTGGCGAGGTTCCACTACATCGTGAATAAAACGCGCAAAAATGACGTAAATGGTGTCGTGTTTGTACTCATTTCGATCAGAAAAATGAGACGAGTGTGCCGGTAAAAGTTTCACAAAACGGTAATTAAAAACAACAATGTTTTGTTACGAAATCAGTATCGTTCCTTCGATTCGTTTTGATATAGCGCTGCGTAACTATAGCTCACATTGGTTCATTGTTGTGAAACCTTTCACAGAGTACAGAGGGGGTTGTAAATTCGATTTTCGTCCAGCTTTTTCTGATTTCAACTGATTGTGTGACAGTTGGCAGGACAGAGGACGGCGTTCCAGCCGCCATTTAGAAGTCAAAACGGTGTTCAGCCACGGCGGCTGACATTAGCACGGAACTTTCCCCTGTAACGAGGTCGCGCTCGCGCCGATTGAAATCGGCGGGGAGCTCGATTTAATTTATCGATCCTCATGGTTGGTCGCGGGCGACAATAACGCTGATTTAACGGGGCATTGTTTTCGGTCGAGTCGGCGCGGCGACCCGGAACGGCCCGGACCCCGCCCGCGCGCTCACTATTACCATAAGCGGAACGTTGACTCGTAATTTTCATATATATTAATAAGCCAATTAACGGCCGGAATAATATTTAACGAACCGTCCTAGGGAGGGGAAAATAACCGCGGGAGAACGGGGATGATGCTCCCGGGCTCGGACAACGGTCTAAAGAGATTCCGGACTCTTTCCCGGTCTGTGCACACACGGCGTTTCCGCGCTTTGTTTCTTCATTCCTGTGGCGTTTTCCGCCATGAAACCATGGGGAACGCGGTCAGACTGTTTGGTCAAGCGGATGAATTTAAGCTCGTTTGGATAAGGAATCGGGAGAACGAATGGGGCAGAAGTATCGGGTCGAATGTCAAATATATGCATTATGCAGCTTACTGCCAAATGGATCCTCCGGACAAATTCACTCTTAATCCCGCAGATTTGTGGAGCATCTCACTGCTCTGGTAGATGTCTCCAGCTTAGTGTACCGTTTGACCTTCCCTGACCACTAATCTGCTCACTAGTTCTAATGAATTATTGTCTCCCTGCTCTGCGTGAAGCCTCATACGTTCCCCATTTATGAGATTATTCCATGATTTTCATTTCACTTGTTAACTCGTATCTGTTCTTCAGTCTTCAAACTGAAAATACCTTCATAAACTCCACCTAGCTAAATTGGCACAGCGATAAAAAATGAGTATAACGGAAAATAATAATTATTCAGAATTACTTGGAAATGGAAAATAATTATTCAGAATTAATAGAAAATGTGTCTATAGCCACCTGTGTTTTATTCTTAATTTCGCATTTTAAGCCTCCCTATTGCTACCTTTGCAATACCTAGAAGATAGCAAACGATAATACAAAATACAAGAATGAAACAGCCTAAATTCTGCTGACAAAATAGTGAAAACGATCTGCACGGTCGCCAATTACCTCACACCAAACGTACCAACAAAAAGAATATATTAAATTGCACTGATATAAATAAATTTTTATGAGGATCGTACGAGGGTTAAAGGAATATTTTTCGGTTGCGAAAGAAACGACCTATCCGCATTCTTTAGCGTAACAGTCTCATATTGTACGGTGCGTATTCGAAGCTCAGATGCTATCGACAATAACTCATCTTCGCATAGTCTAATCCTCGCCTCGCTATAAAAAACAAATGAAGGTATCTCGCGTATTTTGCAATTACATGACTGCGCAAGATGGATTATTACCTGCTGTGACTTACGGATTAAATACTGTTCCGTAGCATTATACTCTTCGAGAAGAGTAATGTGTGAAGTTCGAGATAGTTGCAGATTGTTCCAATACAGATCGCTTTCATTTTCACTATCTTGTACTTTGAAGTATCTGATGTGGAAATGTACTAGACATGTTCGTAATTACTGATCACCAGTTAGTAATCGAGTCTATGATCCAACTAGTTATTAAATGATATACAAATTATACGTATGAATAACGAGTTCGTAAACATGGTTCTCAATATAGCACAATTTTTTATTCCTCCATTAACGTTTTGCTGGTTTTTTTCTAGCCTGAAGCACATCAATTCTATGCTCGTTATGAATTTATTTAATAATTCTAGTCAGCTGTAAATTCATTCGTGTTGTACATATTGGTGATTATAGCATCATCCCTTTTAAGGCAGTCCAACATTTTTGGAACACCCTGTATAGTTATTGGAGACTAGATAGGCATTCAATAAATATAAACTTACTTCTTTGAGTAAGTTATGAACATCATCTAATCACTGCAGCCGTAAATCAAATCGCAGGGCAAGGGTTTAAATTGCACTTATTCACTTTTATCATAAATGCATAAAATTCGCAGTCAAATAATTAGTAATAATTAGATTGCAGATCTTTATGCAAAATAAAAATATTCTGCATCGATTGTGGGAAGCATTACTTAAATACAAATTAATTTCGCCTCTCAATAATCTTTCTACGTTGATGACAACATAACAGTATTCTTACCCATAGCAGTATATTCGCCCAGTTAATTTATTCATAAATACATACAAATACGCAGTCCAGTAATAATGAAACATACTAACTTCTCCATAGCCAATAGTAAAGATTGAAGATCGAGAACGCGTTGCAGCGTGAAATCGATGAAGCCCACCCGAAAGACTCGATCGTTCGGTCAGCAGGAAATCGGCTCCGTGCGCCGGGGTTAATCTCTCGAGGGTATAAATCATTTCTGGACGCGGTAACGTTAACCCGCGCCGTATAAACATCTATAAATACGAAGCCGTGTGTCGCGGGGGTATTAAAGAACCAAGCCGAAGTACCATCGACCACGAAACTCGAGAAGGAAAGAAGGTTCTCGTCGTCGGATCGCCGCGATATTTATTTTCAGACGGTGAGCCGGAGTTCCTGCGACGTCGATGAGGTGCAGGAACACGGAGCGGGGGGTCTCCGGTTTCTCTTTTTCCTCTCCTTTTTCTGCATCCTTCGTCTTGTTCCTCTTCTTCTTCTTCTTCTCGTCCTGATCCGACGTAGATTGCCGCGAGGACCACGCGAAACGCGATGCAAACACTTTTCATGGCCAAGCGAGAGAGCTCGCCGCGTCGCGTCGTGTGCAATGCGAGTTCATCTCTTCTGCATGCTGGTTTGCGGCTGCATTCGCAGGGATGCAACGCGATTTTATTCGGTTGTGTAATTAGTCCGTTTGCGTCGACGCTGGTGCTTTCCTCGTGACCTGTTATCTCTGTTGCAAGTTTGAACTACAATTCAGATTCGCCTCTGTTTTGATCGAGTGTAGTGCATTTTTGAGATGAGCGAACAGAATGTCCATTTTCGACACTGAATTCTCTTTTATTTGTTAGACAATTGAAAACGGAACAGCGGATGATCAACAATTAATTTGGACGGAATTGTGGAGTTATTATTTCAAAATCCAAGAGTGTTTCATTCGTACACAGTGGTATTAAATATTCGTCATGTATAGATCGTTGTTTCGGATTTATCCAAGATCAGTATCGGAAATATCTGCAATTTTTTATAATCTATTAATACTTTCATGTACCATAGAAAGACTGCAGATCTTTCTGCAAAATAAAAACGTGATAAGTTAATTGCAAGAAACCAAAGTTACATGGAAATATATTTCTTCTTTTAATAATTTCAATAAGTCAGAAATAATGTAACAATATCCCTAAATTCGTATATGTTTTCATAGTTTTGTATTTCACTTGCCCATTTTTACCACAAACGCATAATATCCACAGTCTCACCGTAACTTCCCAATTCTAGTTAGTGGAACCATAATGGCCGACTTAATTGGCGTGCATCTTAATCCGCAACACGAACTACAACCTACTTACCGCAACGAATAATTCAAAGCTACACACACAGAGAGAGGACAACTTCGACTCGATGAAACGACTGATAAATAGTCGAATCACGACGACACCGACTCAAAGAATCGTCTTGGTAACGATCATCGCGATCCAATCGCCCCCGGGCAATTGATCGCCGCGCATACAAGACTCTCTAATAAAGATACACCGTATAATCGCACGCGCAATTAACCTGTATCGCGATTGCGCAGTAAACCGTGCTCGAAAATGCTCGAAAATAGGTTAATTATCGGAACACGCTACTCCAGATACTTCATTCGTCCCCCGGCTTCCGGTCTGGTGCGTTCGAAAGGAGGATTAGATACACATAGTATATGTACACACGTTGCACCGAATGCGTCGTGCAGTCTCGTACACATAGAAATTCGTTTAAGCACTCTTACCTCGCCGTCACGGCAATGATATTGACTGGCAATAAATTACGAACAAACAGGAAAAAAGATCTTCAGAGGAGAAAGTAGAGGAGAATCGCGACGAGGATTTCAGTAATGGCCGTTGCAGTTTAGAGTTTCGCCTAGCATTAGTAATCAATTGCATACTGTTTATATCAAATATGTGACAAATAAAATATATCGTTTTATTTCAATGCGCATAAGTCATTAGCAGAAGAAATATGTTTCTGTTCGTTTCTAATCGAGTAATAGATTACGAATGTTTGTACATTTATATCTGATATACATCTCACACACTCTCACAACACACGCATTTCAAGAAAATGTCTATTGAAGAAGAAGAAGCTAAACGCTTCTCCGTACACAGGTTACTATTCTACCTCAATACTCTTTTACGTAGAATGACGACGGAAATCCAACTATGTAATAAAACATGTATTTCCATTAAACAAAAGATAATGCAATTGTTGAATGCACTTCTTTGAGTGCACCTCTGAAAGAGACATGATCGTATGAATCTAGTACTTTTGAACCGTTCATGAATCTCCTCTGATATTTCTCTGTAACTGCACTGGTAACGGAGTTATAGCCTGAAACAATTGCGTGAATCACCCTGTATAACACAACGTATAATACTTATCAAAAGCTTATGTTACTAATAGTAAGTTACTAATAGTAAGTAGTACTAATAGTGGTACTCATAGTATGCAGTACTAATAGTAAGTTGTAATAATAGTGGTACTAGTAGTAAGCAGTACTAATAGTAAGTAGTACTAATAGTAAGTAGTACTAATAGTAGTACTAATAGTAAGTAGTACTAATAGTAAGTAGTACTAATAGTAAGTAGTACTAATAGTAGTACTAATAGTGGTACTAATAGTAAGTAGTACTAATAATGGTACTAATAGTAAGTACTAATAGTGGTACTGACAATAAGTAGTAGACACTAATAGTAAGTAATACTGATAGTACTAATAGTAATACTAATAGTGAGCAGTACTAATAGTACTAATAGTAGCACTAATAATACTAATAGTAGCCGAAGCTACTACACAATAAAGTCTACCTAAAACGCGTAGATGAGCCAACACCTCGAAGGTCGCAACGTATTCTCGAATGTGTGAGTACTTAGCGCGTGCAAACTACATACCACGTTGGACGCTTGTTGCAAGCTTAACGAGTCCGCGAATTTCTTCGGCGAGCGGAGTTTGCGAAGGCGCGGCGAACCATGGCGAGGCGGCGCGGTTTTCACGCGCAACGACACGTTTTCCGGAAACGCATAGTCGATCGGCCGACAAGAGGAGCATTTGCATACGACGACGGCCCGAGGCGGTCGGTCGAACGTCCACGCAAACTTACCAGCACAGACTTCTAGCCTGCGACGTCGTACACGCGCTGAGGACACGCGCGTGTCCTCAGAACGTGTTAGACGCCTTCCCGTCGGGCCCTCGGGCGACGCTCATCTCGCGAGCACACGTGCATATGCAGCTGGTCACTTGGAACACGTTGCTGCACCAAGCTGTGCACACAACTGTCGCGAACAACACGACAAAGTGACTACGACCGGCTCGTATAATAAGAATACGCGTTCCTTCCGCTACACGCTACTATGTTGCCTGGCTGTTCGGCCACGGACGATTCTACTTCCGCGTATCCTCCCGGTCACGATAGATCGGTAATCCGACCAGGATCCTCTAACTGTTCAGTCGATACGCTGGAATATGTTTGGTCACATTTGTTTATGAAAATCAATGGAGAATTAATCTGTAGGTTTAATTCGATTTCAGAGGTTTATGACGAATATGGACACGTACAATTTAAAGCAGCGGACGAATTAAGAAGATTTAAGAACATCGGTGTATTAATTTCGGCTTAATGAGACAATTAAAAGAAGAAAGAAATTTATATTTGGCTCCTGTGTCTTGCAATCAATGCAAACATTTTTTATTTTGCATAAAGATCCGCAGTTTAATTGTTATACTCGTCAACATATTTGTGATGTTTACCTGATTGAAATGATACCAAAAGCGACACAATTCGGATCATGTTTGCCTGTTTAATTCATGATTCAGTAGAACCTTGATTATATGTGTTTCAGACATAAACAGTCTTTAACTACGCCGGACAGCAAAAATTGTGTACGACTTACGCAAAATTCTGAAATCGACTTTTTCCCGACTTTTCGGGCCGAATACCCCACTGTGCCACGTTAGCCTCGACTTCGAATATTTCTGGAGCTTCACGACTTAATTATAACGAGCATCGGTAATGAACAGACACGTGAAGAACGTCAACGTCCACCGAAAAGCGGTGTACATATAAGCATCCTCGTGTTCTCGCCAGCGACCGGCCGATTATCCTCGGTGCTCGGAACGAAAAAAAGCCTTCAGCACGGTAGCCGCCACGAGGAGTCCCGACTTCTGGCATTAACGTCGCCCGGGGCGATTGAAATAATACTATTCGCGAAAGAAAATGAGGCATTTTCGAATTTGCATTCGCAGAGGCCGCGGGCCACCGGTGTACTCAGTGGTCTCCGGCTACGACTCGGTTCCTTTTCTTGTACCATTCCGCCAGCAATGAATCCGCCAAGGGCCGAGAGAGTGTGCGCGCTGTACCCGTATACGTGAACGAGTCCCGAGAGTTTCCTGAATTTATAAACTTGTGTACGGGGCTCTTATGTGTGCGTGTGACGTTGACCCTGAAGCATTGACCAAGTCCTCGGGTAGGGTTGACCCGGCTTCCGGGGACCACGGGCACACACCGTGTGCTCCTCGGACGCTTTTGTCCGAACGAATATTACTTCGTGAATATTTGAACGCCGCTAATGAACGTTGTTAAGCGGCAAAGAAAATTCGGCGAAACTGCTGCCTGCCGTCGTTGATTGCGCTCCGCGGTAACGCTCGGCTAAAGTCTTCTTTCGCGGGAATAATTTCGGCACTTGCGGCCCCCGGACTCGATTAGTTTCTCCGCGCTTCAAAAGCAGAATTGCAAACCATCTCCGACGGATTTTAACCCTCGAACGGCGGATTTATTATTTTACTTATCAATTTGTTTCAACATGTTATTGAAGGCACACTGCGTAGACCCATTAATCTGACTGTTGCATCTAATGTAGTAGCTACTCATTTCATGTAGAGTTCTTAAATTTTACTGCATTTATTGCAACAATGCTGAAAAGGCCGGAGGCGAAAGTACCCTTTTTAAAATACCCGGTACGTTTATACAAAAAATGTTTATAGCAACATCTTATGTAGAGATTTAACTTCATTGGACCGCAGGATACGCGGGACCGTAGCGTTCAGTCTGATTGATTCGGATAAAGGATGTTCTACTGTATCGGTGGATTAAATGAGCAAATTTGATCCAAGTTGTGTCGTGTTTGGTGTCATTTGAACCAGAAAAATACCATTAATGTGTTGGCAAAAAGAAGATTAACAAGCACATTTCGAACAGAAAAAGTTGAATTTCCAGAACTTTCTCCTGTAGTTCAATTTATCAGGAAATTTACCGAAGCTAGACTGTTTCTTTTACAGTAAAAGCTCCTTCGTTGTCCAATGGCCGGGGCGTTGAGTGGACAACGAGCGTGCCCGGACACTATTCTTGATTTATGACTGCGTCTAGATATCGCGCCGACCGCGCCGAGCGAGACTTCAATAGAGAGCCGAACATAGAGGAGGACAGAATGAGATACGGATTGGGTGACCGAAGCGTGTCACCGTCGCCGGCACAGTTTAAAGGCCCACATTGTTGCTGTTGTTCGTTGCCTCTGAAACTTTGACCGTCGATTAAACCACTAAATACAGTTGAAACTATATCGTATTTGGTGTCATTTTAATCAGAGAAATGCCAGAAATAAGTTAGTGAAAGTCCCATAAAGAAATAATGAAGATTAAGAAGTTTGAAAATTCGGTTTACTCGAGTCGATGTTGTTGTGTTCACACCGATATACCCGAGCCGACATCAATCGTCGCCGCCCTGCGGAGTGACTCGGCGTTGACAGGCAGTGGAATGGGTAGGCACTGGACAACGATCGTGCCCACGATTCAGGACAACGAAGGAGCGATTACTGTACTAGCAACAAAGACGTAATGCCCGTTGAAAATTACAGGGTACATTGTGATAGGGCTTCGTGACTGGATTCAATAGTTTCCCGTCGACTAGTGGAACGTGGTAAATAATTTTCTGGGTAATGTTGCGGCTCCGTTCCACTACAAATGTTATGCCAGCTGGGTTGACCGGACGGTGGGCAGCGCGGCGATGCTGAAAACCCACTGGTCGAATCAATTTGTATTTTCTATCGTTCTATCAATTTGCGCGGAGGTGGTTGGTCGTGTTACTTTCATCGACGAGCGAGGTATTGTAAAAACGAGATGAATGCACTGGCCGATCGATGCATCGACCTCTTGTTAAATTATAAATCGTAATTACCTTCGGTGCTTCCATTATATTTCCGTTGAATGGCGTTTGCGAAATGCGCGCCGACGAAAGTAATTATACACGTGCGAATGCGGTAGTAAAAATTCTATTAATGCTGGTATCGGGTGTATGTAATTTATGTGTCTTTTCTTGTTAAACGTTAGATATATCGATGAACGACCGACTATTGCGTATATTCGATATGTATTTATAGGAGAGCGGGCAGCTAAACGAAGTTAATTGGTTCTCCGATGTTTTGAAATTAAATTACGTTGCCATTTGATTCGGAGAAATAATGAATAATCAATTGGAACGTGTATTATTACGTTATTCCGCGATAATTAATTGTACGTTATTTTTGTTAATAATTTACGGTAATGTAAGCATTTCTTGCCAGAAACGGGATGGTGGTCCAAACAAAAAATTAATTCATTAAGTCATTAATTTTTCGTAGTCTTGCAACATATGAATAACACAGTATTGTATTTTGCGAGAAAAAATCACTGAAACCAAAAAGGGGAGGAATCATCGATAGCGGTGTTCTCCAAACAACATAATTAAAGGTTTCTGGTAACAAAACACGGCAATCATGCGCATCTGCGTACAAACGCAACGCAAAAAGGAAGTTAATGAAGCACGAGTCTGTTCTGTTCACTGCCCAGCGTTAAGCACGCGTTTCTGATTGCTTTATGATCCTCAAACATTAATGAAACTCCTATAATGATCGACAGATGTGCTCTTGGTACTGTATACTTCGTTTTAAGTAACCTCGAGACGAATGAATAAAATCACCTAACGATATACGCATTATAACGATTACAGTGCGACTCAATACCGACGCGTGATTAATTTTATTCCAGGAATACGCGGTTTTCTAACTGCAATTTTATCAATTACCATAAATACATAACTGTGATTAGGCAATTCAACCTGACCGGCTCATATATGGGTTTAAACAGTCGTGCGTTGGTTCAATTCGAATTTTAGTATTTTGAGAGTTACTTTTGGGAGTGATTTCACATTAAAAAATAAGTTGAAAATGTAGAATAAAATTATTCATGTGAGGATTTGTTTTCTAAGTAGAATCGGTAGGTCATGAACAGACGATTCCTATTCAATGGTTCGCGTCTTCAATTTTTAAAATCGATATTCTCGAAAGCAGATCCTCCTATGAAAAATTTTATTCTACATTTTTGATTTATTTTTTCCCGTAAAATCACCCCCGTTTCGGTTGTACCCCTAGTTACCACCCTGTATTTTCAGAAATTATTGTTGAATTGTATTGAAATTCTGACGAGAATTACTCATCGAAATATTATTTGATTAATTTAATTTCATATTCGTGATACGCACAATTGGGGAAACCCAGTAGAACTGCAATTACGGTGCAGCGGACACCGAAGATCCTCTTTCGTGTTCTCTTTATCCGTGAAATGTAAACGCCGTAAGTGGATCAAACGTTTTTGAGCGACGATGCACGTTCGACCCCATATTTCTTGAAACGTGCAGCCTCTTGCTGTCGTTCCCGTGAAATTACGCCATTCTGTATCAAGATCCATCATTCATGTTCAACCGTAACTGCGTGGCGCGTGAATTTTACAGAGCTATAAATTTCCAAGATGCAGCCAGCTGCGCCAGGCTATCGGTAAAGGGAATACACGGAAGCATTAACGATCGAGGCTGACAGTGCGGTGTCATAAAAGTTTTTCTAAAAAGACTAGTCCGTAGCTCGCTTTATTAAGCCGGGTTTCTATGTCGTGTGCTCCAAATTCGTGAACGTTATGGTAATCTGACTAGAATCGTCTTTATAAAATCACATAGAAATTTTCGTTTAACGGTTTTTCTAAAATTTATGTTTTTTTAAAATGCTTGCAATTTTTACTGGCTCTGGGCGTTCAAATGGATGTTTACAAACATCAAATTATCTCGGTGTAATTTAATAACACTGCACTTGAAGATAAGCTTTATGTATTATTTTAGTTATACTGGAATTGAAGTATATTTTAAATTTGATTTAAGTTTTAATAATACTGGGTGCAATTCTAGTATTTAAATTTATTTTTTTCAATTTGATCCTGCATACAGTGTATTAGTTTAGAGATGGTGTTGTATGCTTTACATCAAACGAAGGAAATATAGTAAACTCGCAGTTAAGTTGATCTGTGTAAATAGATATTTACTAATATTTACACTGATCATGTATACATGTACCCAGAATATGTATAAACGCGAGGATACTTGAAATTTGATTGGCAGGTATAATCGAGTAATGATAGAGTTTCAGAAACTCCCTATCCCTGGCTGTTGTTGCTACATTCAATCAGGATAAGTCTAGAAACGTACAAATACACTCTCTTGATAATAGGTATTAAATAGTAGCTGTTAACTACCTTCTGTCTAGCTTAAGGAACCTGTTCGATTAGCTCATCAACAATATTAGTTCAGCACTTATTTCATCTTTAATAGAAAAGTATTAGAAACTTGTTACTAATATACATGCTCCTCAACACATTGATTAGAAAATTACTACTTCCAGAAAATCTGACCAAACCAAAGTAATTTTGTTGAGAATAGATCAATAATAGAGATTAATAATTGTATAATTATAAAATTATATTTAGAAGAAGTTTTGAAAAGGAAATTATCCCAACAAGAAAATTTAGAAATCTGCATCTCATCCGTCCATAGGGTAAAAGTGGAAGAGAACTTGAAAATAGGATGAAAAATGCTGAAGGATTTTCGCTAAGCTGTCGCTCTATGTCTGGTCACCGAGTAAACTGGAGCGACTAGATCGAATTGTTTCTATTTTATACGCCTCCGTACGGCTCAGCGACGCGTGAAAATGACCGCGATCCATCCATTTTTACAGACTTTTCTGCCTACCCCCGTCCCGTTGTCGTCTTTGGAATGCACACGACCGATCCAACGTCGCGTCGTTTAACCGAACTGTTCAATGGCTACTTAGTACCCCGCGATATTGAAACTATCTTAGAACGATCGAGCACCGTTGGAGTTCCGTTCACCGGATCTGCGGATTTCTCCTAATGACTCGACTCGTAATAGCAATCGACTGAGTGTGTCGTAGCAAATTGTAACTTGTTTGTACTGTTTTGCATATACACATTTTTGTCATGAACGTACAAACACCGCAGTCTAATTATATCTACGCTTCTGTAGTGTGTAAACCTGTTGTGAAATTGTCCATCACACGATAAAATTGACTGAAATGATTGAAATCGGTGATTACAGTAAACCATAAACATTCTATAAATACTTTAAGAAATTAAGCAAGCACGAGGCGTGGAAGTTTGATCAGAAAAGAAATCATTCTGAAGAGGAAACGTGTCGCGCAGGTCGATCCCGTTTGATAATTTATCATCCGGATAAATACGCGCGTGCAGTTGAAACATGATACGAGTACAGGGTTTGCGTAATGTAATATTCTGCGATTACATCCTGTCTGATCCGTGTGTTGCGGAAAATTAGGTCAATCGGGTAAAATCGATCGCCGTAACAAGCGGGCAAGTTGCCGGCCAGCCGCCATTTTTGCCGTCCTGCGTCCAAGAACGAAGAACGTCATAGAATGAAGGATATCATAGAACCAGGAACATCATAGAACCAGGAACATCATAGAACCAGGAACATCATAGAACCAAGAACATCATAGAACGAAGGACGTCGAAGAACGAAGGACGTCGAAGAACGAAGAACGTCATAAAATTTAGGACATCAAAGAATTTAGGACATCATAAAATGTAGGACGTTGAAGAGTGAAACATTGGACGGACAAAGGACGTTGTGGAATGAAGGATTCGAAGAATGAAGAATAAAGGACTCGCAGAAGGGATCTCGAAGAAAGAACAACTCTGAGAACGAAAGACTGGAAGAGAGAACAACTCGAAGAACGAAGTGCTTGAAGAACGAAGGGCTCGGAGACCGGGCGACTGGAGGAACGAAGTACTTGAAGAACGTCCTTGGATACACTGAGGACATGGTAGTCTGCGAGTAACTCGTTAGATCCGGTGATTGAAGATTGGTCGGAGAACGGCACGGTAGTTATTACCGGGTTTAATAAGCGACGGTGCTTTCGCGAGATAGATGAAGCCTTCTTGCTTCACCTTAGCGCATGCCAGAAGGATATGGTTTAACGGAGAAGAAGCAGCAGAACGGAATGAAGGAGAACGGGATGGGAGGTAGCTGTCGCGTGTAGGTCGTGATGGTGGGTCCACAGAGAGAGATAGAAAGAAAGAGAGAGAGAGAGAGTCGAGGGAGAGAGGATATAAAACGACGACAACGGGAGTGGTTGGATTAAAGTTATCTTTAGCGAAGTAATTGGACGTAAACTGTCTTCTTGAATTAACGCCGACAATTTTAGTCTGGAACCGACGTACTTTGTTAAGATATTTCGAATTATTATTACAACGGTAGACACTGCGATTTTGAATTATTCGAGGCCCCTCATTCTCCCCGACTAGTTGCAAAAGTGATTCGAATATATTAATAATAATCTAGCAAGTCCTTTCATAATTGAATTAATCTTCTAGGAAATTGGTGAAAGCTTAAAATGGGTTATCCAACAGTGTTCTATTTGTATCAACATTTTGTATATACGAAGAAATTTCTTTCAAGCTCTATTAGTTGAGCGACGTGGAAACACCTGTCATACTTTCGCGAATGCAAAAAGTGGACAACATTCTTGAAGTTAGTTTACGCTGGGGTTATACTGACTTTAAAGAAACACACGAAGAGTTGAACCAGTTTAGATCTTCCGAAGAGAAATGTCCTTTTTCATAAGAAAAATTGACTTTGTATAAATATAGAAAAATAATATCACTTGGTATACGAGATAAAGTTTTATGACTTTGCCGATTTTGTCAAATTTCATCGAACTAAATTCTATCGAATTTGATACTCCAGCATTTTTTGAAAATTTTTATAAATCATAAATCCCAAAAAATTTGGTAGACTGATATACAAGGGCATAGAGGATACCTTCGAAAGGGAACTGCCAGAGTCTGGCTTCTTTTTGATCACACCTCGAATGGTTCCGCGAAAAAACAAAAGAAGAGACTAGAAAGTGCTGCCCCATGGCAGATGAGGGAAAGGGGACGAAGGTGCACCGAAGGAGGACCTGAGGAGTACCGAAGGAGTACCGAAGGAGGATAGTGGCTCCTTTCTTTGGTGCATGCACGAGCTTGAATAGCGGATGGCCGAAGCGCGTGCCGACCGGTTTGGCTTGCGCTCGCAGTTACCACCAACACTTAGGTAGTCTGAAATTTATCGATGCCGTGGCCTGGCACGTAGTCCCGGGCGCATCCTTTCAGAGCACCGGCAGTGCTTGTCGCTTAATTCTCGTTTAGACGAGCTTCAATTAAGCGGCGATCCATCATGATGGGCTATTCCGCAAGGTTTAGCAATCGTTCCACCGTTAATGACATTCGGAAACCTCCCTTTTAATTGATGCGTTTCAAATCGACTAACTCGATCGTATCAATCCCCCTCTCCGGAAGTTTTCAGCCGTGTGTTGTTTTACGACGCCATTTTCGTTCGGGACATTGTGCTGAAAGTTCGCTGACGTAACAGGCATGAATGCATTTATGAATGTTATTACAGGGAGATCGATATCAGTCGGATTTAATAGCCATTTTATTCGCTGTTATATAAATTAGCCGTTTTTGGTTTGATGTACTCTTTGATTTATTGAAGCATTCTTAAATGCAATGTTCTTTTTCTGTTCGATTAACTTATGCGACTATTATGCTCCTTGAAATCGTTAACAATTGTAAGTGTAATAGATTTTCTGCAGATCTTTATGCAAAATACATAGAATGTTTTGCGTCAGTTGCAAGAAAGAGAAAATTGATAAGTTGATGCTATTATATTGATTTAGGTTAAGTGGAATTTATTTATTCTTGTCATGGACGCGTAAAATCCAGTCTAGTTACAAGAAACGTGAGGTTTTAGTCCTTTTGTGTTGCACATACAGTAATTTCAGTTTCCAGCAACATCAGAATGAGTTATCAGAAAAATTTTAAATTTTCATTTTTTCTTGTTTCTCAATTTTGTTAGGTGTATGCAAAAGTTTTAGCCGTCTTTTCAATTTTATTTAATTTGTGGATGGCATCCGAGCAACGTCACCAGTCGATAGTGTAGAGTTGGTAGTTTATAAACATTGATAACAAATAAACAATTACACACAAAGTGAAAATTCATTATAATTACCAGATTTCATGCATGAACAGTTGAAAAAGATTAACATCTTGGCATAGAGTTAATGTTTTTTTTTAACTAACCATTGATACCCAACACCGCAGTTTTAATTTTTAATCTTTCACCTGTAAAATATGCTAAAGTGGTTTCGCCGTGTAGAGAGAAGATCGAACCAGGCGATATTACACGAATAAGTTTAATAATAACCACATTCGCGGTTTTCGATGTAACGGCGAAGGTAGTTTAGCAAGTTACACGACTATTACCTTACACGCGTAACCACCATACCAGGGGCCGGAGTTATTTTAACGGCTGGCTGGCTGTGTACGATAAAACAAATTACGACACTCGACCCTTAACTTCCAATGAATTGTTACATGGTAATTAGATCTCGCGTGTGAAAACTGACTTCTCTAAAGGATACTCTTCGGCTCGAACACTGTTTTCGAGTTTCATTAAACTTTTCAATGTACCATGCTTCCCGCCGTGTTGTACTTCCTCGTACATATTCTAAAGTATACTTCATTATGTTAACGGCATCGCGTTTCGAACCACGAAGTTTCACTGTTATTAGCTGTACTGTATAATAGTAACGAAGTACCTTAGCAGTTACCTATCTTCAATTGACTCAAAGAACGAACTTTAAGTAACACGGACAGCAAAGTGAAATTCTTGAAAATTTCTACAATCAATTGGTAGAACCTCCATCATGGACTTTTCGATGGTTTTTAGATACAGTGATTTATTATTCCAATTGTGTTGTGGTTTACAAACTTCTCGTAAAATTTTATAAAATAAACGAAAACCAATCTCCCTAATTTTTTCAAAACTGACTTGAAAAACTTGAAAATCCCTCTAAATTAAGTTTAAAATTAAATTATTATAAGAAGTCCTCTAAATTCGATTTAGCTCGTGATGTGGGTGCTTTCGATAATTTCGTCGCTGTTCTTTTGCATATCTTTGAATCTACTTCGTTACGATTAGATTAAAAGTAATGTTTCCACTGCTACCGGAAAATTAAAACTCGAATAGCAATAATTAATAATCCAGATTATCTTTTTTAAATCTATTCTTTCGACATTAATATTAATCCTCTTACTGGATCTAGTGCCAACAATTAAAGCAAAGACAAAAATAAGTAATATTTCCGCGACTACCGGAAAATTCTGCGTAAATTAGCAACTCAGATTATTTTTTATTATCTTCTAGACCTAGTCTGGATACAGCCAATAATTAAAGTGAACAGAAAAATATAAGTAATGTTTCCGCGACTACCGGCAAATTAAAACTAGTGGATTAGCAACCCGGATCATTACCCTGTGTGGGCAAGCATGAGGTCTTCTAGCAATTCTAATTGCCTTTAAATTATTATAATTAAAATCGTGCTGCGAATTAGCCTCGCGTCAGAGTACTTTCTAATCCCCGTCGCGTTGGTCGCATCTCGCTTGCTTATCTCGATGTCCTTATCAATTAAAGACCAACTGGGTAACGGTATCTCGGACATTAGCTTCGTTTCGATAAGATCGTCGATTACCTGACGACCGTCGTGTCCCATCCGAGGGCAGCTTTACACGTTCATCAGATTCACGCGATCCGCCCCCCGCGCGCGCGCTCGCAAACCTACGATGTCCGATAACCTTAATCGCGTCAAGTTTATCAAACGGTCAGCACACTACCGGTGAAAATTTATCGCTGTCGCCGAGCATCGTATTTTTGCCCGAAATCCGGCATCCTAACTGTCCAGCTCGCCTACGGGATGTCCCTTTTATTGGCGAATAAATTCCTTGCGGTCTTCATTTTTCATCGACCACGCACAGCCTCCGCCGTCGCATCGGTTCGCGTGTGCAGAAACCGGCCGCGATGGAAATCATAGGACCCGATGGTGTCGACGAAACCTTATCCATTGAGATCCTGGACGTACTTTGTCAGATTTGTTTGATCGAGTAATTCCTCTGACGATCGAGTTATTACTGACACTCAATTTCCTGGTTGGAAGTGCTTGAGCGATCAGTGTATGACAAGGGGAAAAAGAATTGGTTTTAGATGATCATTGGATTTAGATGATCATTTGATTCTGATGATCATTTGATTTAGATATTTATTGGTATTTCTTGATTGATGAATTATAGATTCTAAGGAAGTTCAGCTTTCTAAGGAGTATATGTGTGAATCTGTTTCTGTAGGCACATTTTCTTTGAATAAAATAATAACTTGAAATAATGAAGCATTTTAATATTATTTTAAGGTTTCAAATAACATAAAACTGAAAGAAATGAGTGACAAGTTTTCGGTGTCGTTGGATGGTACGTTATTCAAATATATTATTTAAATAATGTCAAATTTGTTAGGCTGTAGACTAGAAAATTACTTTCAATTTAACCTATTGACGTCCCATTAAAAATTTAGTAGATTTTCCAATGCAATCGACGATAGTATAAACAGCATAAGTATCCAACATTATATCAACGTTGCAAATTCTTTACTAGAGGTGTCATTTTTTAACACTCAACTAAAATTATTAGCTACTTGCATCTGGGTCTAATCAAACTATTGATGCAGACTTCGAACATATACATATAAAAATATCAGAAATACAAGTCAGAAATACGAATTGTTGAAAACGCACAGCGTCATTCATTTTCCAAATTATTTATCTGTCAACACTAAGCAGATCAGCCACGATTCCCACATTAACAATCGCTAGCACGCCTTTCATCAATTCCCCACAAAAGACAATTACTCCACAAGCAGATTGAACCTTCTCTTCCCAATTCCCCAAGTCAATATCATAAAACAACAACCAAAAACAACTCGACCACAATGGAATTCTCCGCAGCGAAATGGCTAGCATTCTAGAAATCCCATGGAACGCGCGAAAGGTTAATAGAAACTTTCTCGTTTGGAATCGATTTGCGATTGCTGGGAGATCTTCATTGCCAGTTTTCCGCCGATCCCATAAGCGATCGCGTTCCAACCACGGTGAACACGGTGTACACGATCGATCAATAAACTGTACTAATTATCACGCAACTGTACCGCCTCGTCAGGACCGTGGAGCCTTAACCGATCGAACACGATCCTACGAGGAAAACGCATTCCTCGACGCATGCCAACCCCCGCAATGAACTTTATCACTCGAATCGGGCATAACTCTGTCGAGGAGGAGCGGGTTTCTCGCGTGTGCTTTGGTTGGCTTTGGTCGGCTCACAAGAGAGCGTGCTCCTAAACGCTTGTCGCGCGTTAGCTTTTATCGTCGAATAAATTTCTGTCGTTCGATTTTTCACCGGTGCGTTTCGACCGTTTAAGAACCCGAGAGAGTTTTCTCTCTTTCACGCTCCGCGTTTCGATTCGCGCGCGGCGTAAATCTCTCTCTACGCCTCTGTTGTTGTGCCTGGTGGCGATTCGTCGCGACGAATCGGTTGTATACAGGGTATACAGGATATACCAGTAATCATGCCACAACCCTGAAGGGGGTGATTTCTAATGCGACCGTGCTGTTGCTGGAACGGATACCCGCGTCGCTTATGAAATCGTCGCAGAGTGATGATCAAACCTAAAGTGATACACTGTTTGCTCGGATTACGAACTGTCGTGCTAGGACCTTTCGAAAATTTGGCAAACATTTTCTAAAATACCTTCAAGTATGTATCTAACCCTGAAGTGGTATACTGGTTTCTCAGGAGCAGCGCACTGGGATCTTTATAAAAATTTAGTTAGAGAAAAGTTCTACAAAAATTCTTTCAGGTGTATAATTTAGGATTACAAAACCCAAATGTTCAAAAGAAGTTAAAGTAATTTCATATGTAATGTGAAAAGTCAAGTCGATTTTACTGGGGTCATGTGAGACCCCAAGATATCATTACAAGGATATCTAAGACTGAATATTATAGAAACTTGATATTTGCAATTATCCGACAATACAGTAGCGAAAGTATGCAACTATTTTGTCCATTTAAATGAATCGCAAACCCTAAATTCAAAGATTTTTACATCTTATAATGCCCATAACTTTTTTGTGAGTCAACCGATTTCAATGAAACTTTGTACATGTATATAACTTACTTTAATTTACAAAATACACGTTTTAAATTTCCGTGACCAAAACTTTTTCCTTCGCAATTGCGACCAATAACAATTTTAAAAAATGATTTACACATTAGCTAGTAAACTAATCCTTTTAAGGTCCCAAAAGAACACAAGCTGTTGGGTCCAATTTTGGAAAAGTTATTCGTCTACAATAGGTGTACGAATACTTTGTGCACCCACTGTGCCTATAAATAGCAGAACAGTATAACTTATTTCGGGAAAAATGTGTCAAATTGACGCGGGGGACGGATAAGGGTTAAGGGCCCGGGAGTGGATAATGAAGAAGTGGTCTACGGAAGGATTAGCGGGTCACCCAGTAGATACAAACGAACCTGCAAGCTGTTGCACGCGTCGTTACTTAGGCCGGTCGATGGCAACCAGGTATTCAGGTACGTAGCGGCCCACGTAACACACAGCCTGGCCAGAACGGGCTCACGGAGAGCCGAGGAGGCACTCCCGACACGCACCAATGCATGTCTTGCTCCATTTCATCCTTGCCCATTCCCACTTACTCTCACCTACTTACCCTCCGAGACGGAAACTCTGACCGAGACGTGGCGCGTTCATACACGCCAGCCGAGATAGGAATTTCATGGGGCGCAACACCACGTCCGTTGCGACACACGCGTGCTCCAACGATGCCTGACCAGGTGCGCGCGTTTTCCGCGGCCGATCCGAGCCGCTTTTGTTTCCCGAGATTTTCATTCAGACCACGTGGACTACTCCGCAGTGTAAGGAAACGCTAGCTTCGAAACCTAGGGGAGAATGGGGTAATGACACTTAGCACATTATCTACTGGCGATTATTCCATAATTTATCGAAGTCCCATGGCTGAGGGTTTTTCAATAGATTCTTCAACAGTATCTCTCTCTGAATAATCTAATTATTTCTTTTGGAATTATTGTGTTACAGAGTTTTAATCTTACGGTAGATAAAGTGTTAACAATAGCTTTTCTGGCCACTAATGATGACTATTTTACATTAGTTTATGAAAATGAAGAACAAGAATGGCTCTAATTAATTATTTATTTATTGATGCCATAAACCTAGTTTGGTTTATATACATAGGAAACACTTTACAAGAATGGCTCTATCCAAATTTTTAACAAAGAAATAGATTTGTCGAATAATTTCACATGGAGGAAACTATAGAAATAGCACAATAAGAATTTAATTGATAAGTAAATAAAAACTTCATAATAGATATATTAAGTGACGCATCTACGGCTGTCAATGTGGCAGCCAAGTTCTTCTATATACCCATAATTAGGTGCCACATCCCTTGCTGAAAGAAGCCTTCAGCTGTGCGAAGAGTTAATTGCTCTAGAAGTGATTTTTAGTGTGACTACAGTTGATTTGATCTCAATCTGAGAGTGAACGGCTTCCTGCAGCGACAGGTGCTACGTTTCACCTGACAAATTATCCACTAATTCTAACTAATTTTCTCTAAACGGTTCAAAATAATCTTCCTTTGTGCCCATAGCATCGGTCAGAAGTTGAACGCTGTATTAAATTTTTTTTAACAGTTCGTTTAAATTGTTACAAAAATATGTTTGGAGACATCTTGGTTTAATCTCTAATTTATTAATAATCGTTGATCCCGATTTTCTTTACGGTTCCAAATATTATTATTTTTAGAAATTGAAAACTTTTCAATTTATCAATTATTAATAGAATTTCGAAATAGTAAAAGTATAAGAAAATTTTAAGGACTCGCGTCATATTATTTCCAATCTATTAAAATTATTGAAATAGTAAATACCTTTTTCTTTAACTTCTAGTTGTTCCGATTATGATAGAACATTCTTATTTTGCATAAAAATCCATAGTGTAATTATTCTAATGAATCTTTCTTCGAAATTAAAAAAATGCCAATTGCTCCATAAAGTATGCAGAATGTTGTTTTACTGGGTATTGCCAATTTGCCAATTTGGCACGCTCAAATCAGAATACGCACGCGCGCATCGTGTACATACGAATGCAATTTAATTGATATTGCCACTGCACATGCATTACGCAGTAAGGTCGTGTGGCTGGAGGTGGCTCAAAGTGATTAAGTGACATGTACATTATTAATTATTAATCAAATTGGACTGTAATTGCATGGAGTAATTAAACTGTACCATTCGTTCAAAATGTTATACAACGATACACGATCCGAATGGCTCGCGTTTCAATTTATTTTAATCATCAAATTTAACTAACGTAAGAAAAAGGTCAATTGTTGCGGAATCGATAATTAAAATGTTCTGCTACATTAATTAGGCACGCAACCAACAGCAAAATTACGGTTCTCGAACTGTTAGTTGATACTCCTCGTTACAGAAGAACTGTTATTTCCAATCCAAGGATTTTATTTTTTTTTCGTCCAATTATATCGGTCAGCGACGAGTTGTTCGTTTCATAATTAACTGTTTGTATAGTTTATTGATCGGTATGTAAAGAGAACTTGAGGAAATTCGATCTCTGAAAGTAGCATATAAACACTTAAAAATTTAACGATTTCCTCATTAATTTTTTCTGTAATTGATTTAGCTCTTCCGTCATACAGAACTGATTTTCATATAGTTTTAATTATTTGTTTAAAACATATACGCATGTTTAAAAATTTAAACCTGGCGAATGCTTGAATAGCATATGCCGAAATTTAATTTTTCGGTAATTTTTTAATCAATAAATGCATGATAAATTCAACGTAAGTTTTCGAGATTTTATCTGTCAGCTGAGAAAAGTACGTTTCGAGGAAAACGTGTTTGAAGATTCAACTTGTCAAGATGTAGTTCTGAGCGCGAATTACATTCTTCAAACATCTATAACTACGTTAATTTTGCGAGTTCAAACAAATCCTTTTGCACACATATTCTACAACACATATTTAATACGTTGACTGCAACATACGATTTGCTTAAAAACGATTGTTATAAAATTAAGGACACCGAATATCAATGTATTCATTCTGGAATGAATTAAATGATCAAGTTCATCATCAATTAATGATAATGATTAATAACTCTGGCCCCGTTTAATGAAGTACGCAAGAGTTGAGTAAAACGCACAGAATCCAACGTGTTCAAATAAATGCAACAAAAATCGATTTTTCGAAACTGAAAAACCAGTAAGTTGTCACGGTGGCAGCTGATCTAAAGGAAGATTTCGAAGAGATCTGGCCGAGTCGATAGATCGGTACGTTTATACCCACACACGGGTACACGGGGGCGTACGTATCGTTGTCCCGATATCTCGGACAAGGCAAAATATTTACGGGAAAATTTCGCCGTGGGTGGCGCGGCTTCATGAATAATTTCGGTCCGCAGGAGACTCGTCAGCCGTCGGCTAGGTGCCCGGGGCGCTCGGTTCTAATTACGGCAACTGCAGAGCTCGTCTGCGCCTCCGGCGATCCCTCGGGTCAGTTTCCAACCCCCCCGTTTTCCTACCCCAGCACAATTTCCACAGAGTCCACATCCCTTCCACATCCGTTCTGAAATGCTAGCAGCGCTGCACGCCCCTGCCTTCGCCTCCTCTCTTCCTTTCCATCTCTGTCCTCCTTCTTCTGCTATCGGTGTACCCGTCGACCAGAGCGCTCCGCAACCCCCGGCAACCGGTTTCAAAAGTTTTCCACCATCTACCGGTCTGTTTTCCGATTTTCGGACCGGGTCCCTATCGCCAGCTTCCAGATGTTATTCCGAATGGAATGGATCTTCCGAAAAAATTTCTATTCACGCTCGTTAGCCGATCATCGATCCTACGTCGACGCTCCCGGCGGTGTTCCGACGATTCGAAGTCGTGGAAGCTTGAATTTTTGTAATATTACGCAATCCTCGCACGACGGAGCTTTTTCACAATTGTACAATTGGCAATTAGGATTGTTCGCTATTTTATTTAACGATCTTTTTAAATGTATTTTTAAAAGTACTGCAGAATCCTTCGTTGCATACTAGGGGATATACCGAGGTGAGTGGGGAAACAGATCGCCTGATTGCACGCGTTTTCAATTCGTTTTGTGCAACGAGTGAGGTGCTACATACTGTACTTCTTGCTTCACTGTTTATTCTACAGACTGAGAATTGTATGTAACCATCTATGACAAGACATTGAAAATAGTAAAAAGAGATTTTAAAAAATGAATATATTACTTCCAATCAAAATGTTTTCGAATCGTTTTGTGCAACGAGTGAGGTACTACTGTACTCTTGCTTCACTGTCTATTCTACTGATTGAGAATTGTATGTACCTATCTACGACAAGACATTGAAACTATTAGGTGGAGTAAAAAGAGATTTTAAAAAATGAATATATTACTTCCAACTAATCAAAATGATAAAAAAGGAAAAATAATTTTTGTTCAGCTACTAATAGCTATAAAAGCTAGCTATAAAAACATTAGAATTACATTTATTGTGAAGATGCATCCATGAGGAATTATTATTTTGTGTATACAGGGTGTCCCAAAATTCCTTCAACAGCCGGAAATGGGAGGTTCCTGAAATCATTTGAAGCAACATTTTCCTTCGCGAAAATGTTATCCGCGGCTTTGTTTAGTAGTTATTAACGAAAAACACGGACCAATCAGAGCGCGATCTAGACGCGAGTAGGCACAGTCTAGTCGGCGCGCCAACTGTCTATTGGCTGGCTGTGCCAATTCACGTCTAGGTCGCGCTCTGATTGGTCCGTGTTTTTCGTTAATAACTACTAAACAAAGCCGCGGATAACATTTTTGCCAAGGAAAATGTTGCTTCAAATAACGTCAGGAACCTCCCATTTCCGGCTGTTGAAGGAATTTTGGGACACCCTGTATATTATATACAAAATGGCTAAAAACTTGGGTGGACACAATCTTGATATTTTTTTTAAATAATCACTTTTAGTGCCTCGTAAACCTACTGTCAAAAATAGTTGAAATTTTGATTTTGAACGTTCGCTGTTGTCAAATTTGTTTGGAAATATAGCAACGTTCGGAATAAAGGGTAATCGGTCGATGCACGAGAATAGGGGGACGCGGTATAATGCGATAGGGACTTGACAGACACACTGTATGTATTTGTCTGGTCTGGCATGCTCACGGACAATAGCGATGGCGAGCGAGTTAGGATCAACGGCTCATCGATCGTGAATCCAGAGGCGGATCGCCAGAATACGCGTACGTAAGAAGTGAAAGGCGGAATCGAGGGGATCTAGGCTTTGTGCCGCGAACGCTGCGAATCGTTGCGAACGGAAGTCGCGTCATTTCCCATCGCCGACTGCTAATTACAGATCGGGATCCTGTCGCGACGATCATCCGGCAGATGTTTCGCTGCCATTCTGACAGGATGACGCAGGATCGGACGCGCGTCGATGGGAGAAATAAAGATGCGACTTGTGTTGACGTTACCGTTACAGAGTTCTTTATTCACTATCGGAAACCGTGTATTGCAAAATTAGTAACATTAACTTGCAACTAATAAGCAGTCTGCGAATTTTTTATGAATTTATGATCAAATTGTAATTTGAACTTAACACGTTGATTGCCACGTGAATTTTTTACGTTTCAGACAAGTATCACATCATTCATAGTCGTCGTCAGCGTGATTAATAACTAGAAACCGGATCTTTGTGCAAAATAAAAGGTTTGTGTATCAATTGCAAGACACACGAACTAAATATAAATTTATATTTTCCTTTAATAATTTTAATGTAGTGAAAATAATAATTTTCTTCAGAATTTGCTTCAAGAGTGAATATCTATTATAGAGGATGTCTCAAAAATGTTGTGCTTCCCTGAGGTGATTCCTGAAATCATTTGAAGTAACTCTTCCCTTTGCGAAAATGTTCTCCGCGGCCTTGTTAAGGAGTTATTAACGAAAAACAGGGAATCCGGCTCGGGCAATGCCGCGCTCAGCTCTGTGCTCTGATTGGTCCGTGTTTTTCGTTAATAACTCCTTAAGAAAACCGCGCAGAACATTTCCGCAAAGGAAAAAGTTACTCCAAATGGCCTCAGGAATTACCTCTTTCAAGGAAGTACAACATTCCTGAGACACGCTGTATATTGAACTGGAAATTATTTTGTAGCACCCATCTGGGACGCATAAACAACAATCAGAGACAACTTATTCGTATCGTAACCGGCGTGCACGAGTAGCCTTGTCAGCATTAGCTTATCTCGAGGATCTTCGAAGATATCGACCGCGATAATCGCGAGATTAGAATTAGCGTTTAATGCGTTCTCCCCGAAGTTTACACATCCTCAGTCCGCGGAGCTAGTAATGTTTGATCAGGCCTACAATTACTATCAAAAACCTGTCCGCGAACTCTTCCCCGTAGAGATACCTGAACCAACCGGATTTTCTCCGATGGAGATGATCTTCCCATGGATCCAACAGGAAATTAATCGGTCGGAACGTCGGAAAAATTTGTTCGAATTTAATCGCGTTTCCTGGTCACTACGAAACTAATGGTTAAAGGGACACGAGCTGAAAAAATCTCGTCGATCCTCGCGCCGGAAGATAAATCCTGTTCCTCGTTTCGTCATTTTCTGCGAGAGGGATCCGAGAACACCGCGTGGGCTTCCATCGCGGACCGTTACACCTTGGTTCGTCGCGGATGTCCGTGTCCCAGGTGACAGGCTAATAATTATTTCAGGTACTCCGTGTCTTAACGAACTGGAATGATCGGGGGCCCCGTGGATCGTGTCGATCGTTCGGCGACCCGGTGTCTTGATACGCTTCGATCGTTCCCCTCGTAACTCAGGGGAACGGACTCACGCGAGAAAATTTAAGAGCCTCGTAACTAAGTATCGCGACCATCACGGAACACTGTCAACGAGCATCGCGGCGGAGAATATATTCTGGAAAAATATCTTACACACTCGACAACATCGTTAACAAGCTTCGTAGTTTCGATATTTTATCAAAAGAATTTCATCCTCTGCGGGAAATATTTCACAAACCTACGCATAATTGTATTCAGGGTGTCTCAAAGTTCCTTCAACATCCGGAAATGGAAGGTTCCTCAGATCATTTGAAGCAACATTTTCTTTTGCAATAATGGAATCCGCGGCTTTGTTAAGGAGTTTTTAATGAAAAACACGGACCAATCAGAGCGGACCAGTCGGCCCCCGGCGCGCCAACTGTGAATTGACTCTGATTGGTCCGTGTTTTTCGTTAATAAGTCCTTAACAAAGCCGCGGACGCTATTTTCGCAAAGGAAAATGTTGCTTCAAATGATCTCGGGAACCTCCCATTTCCGGATGTTGAAGAAATTTTGAGACACCCTGTATTTATTACAGGATAACGCGAGATTTTATAGTTAACAAGTGAGATAATGATCACGTGACCGGAAGCGTGGGGAATAACGTGGTGGATGGGGAGGGTAAAGTGGGGACAAAAGTCTTGGCATGAAAGACGGTCTTTCAGTCGCGCTCCTCTTTCAAATAAAGTCAAAACATAGAAAATAATTATAGTTATTTACTAATCCAGGACCATAAATCCAATATAGTTTCCTCGCCTAGATTAAACACTTATCAAACGACTGAGCATAAAATTCTCGACTCTATAATGATATAAAAATTGATGATTTTTTAACTCGTCTTTTCCGTTTGAAACATTGTACATCCGGCGAGCCATTATTTTTCCTTTTGCCAGAGAAGGACATTCATTGTTCTTGGAACAATGATTTTAACTAAACGCATTCTCCCGAGGGTAGTATATAGTGTCCCCGGTGACTGACCAAGTGAAATCTGAAATTTATATCGATTTGATCCCCCCGCTAGCTCGTAAAGGTGGCGTTATATGGGCATTCGAGGAAATCCGGACGAGAGCCGACGATTTATTCGTCCTATCCTCGCGCTCGACAAGTATTGCGTGTCGGGAAGAATGCTGCTCCATAATTTCAGAATTACAATGTCTCCAGCGACTTCTCGGAAAACTGGCATTCAATATTTGTCAAGCGAAGACGACGTCGTCGCTAGATACGAGGAGGAATGAAATTATGAGCCACCGCTCGGCGACATTTACTGTCTGTAGACTGTCTCGTGGAAAGAATCACTGGTCGAGCACGGAATTAATGTACAGGTAAAACCGAATTGACAATGTGGAATATGATGCCCCCGTGATCAAGACTTCAATCTTAGAAACAGCGATTTCAATCTTCCGTGACACGACGTAGTTGTACGATGATTTTGAAGTTTGTACAGTTCAATGCAAACATTATTTAATTGGTACTTTCACATCTGTTGCAGTTTATAGTGTGAACAAATTATTTTAAGTATGAGCGTCTATTCCTTCAAATTTTGAAATGTTTTTAGTGAACGTATAGCACTGAAGTTTAAAGAAATCATAAATTGGAAGACAGCTGCATCAGAAGTTTCTTTTAGCCAGAAGTACACATAACTTTTTCTGAGATAATGACATAATAAGACAATAAAACAGAATTACATTTAATTTCAGTTTCTTTGAATCAAATGATGTAGATACGAATTTGCGTAAGATTTCTTACTCTATTGTCAAGAAAACGAGCACGTAAGATTAATATTAACTTTGGAATAGCAACACTTGATTTTAAATGAATAACTATTTACGAACAGGATTAAAAATTCACTAGAGGAGTAGCTGAAAGTTTACTAAGATAATTAAAATGGTTTATTATTTAATAAGAAGGTCTACATTAATTTCAAAGAAGTGTGTCAAAAAATATGCAAAAGAAAATTGCTGGATTTAAGGAAAAAATCTCTGAAATTGTCGACTAAATGATATTCGTTAATTAAAGGCCATTTTTTCCTAAAAAACGTTCTAAAAAATTCTTCTCGAGCTGTTTATGTTCCCAGTGTCACATCACATGACAGTGCACAGAAGGAGGAGCAATAAAAATGACTGTCCTGGACGAACACAGGGAATGTCATCTCGCGTTAGTCAGACCCCGTTGATTCTCGAAAGCGGATTCCATGTGTCGCGGCATTATATGTCATTGCGTGCAACAAGAGATGCATAATTGATCATAACCATTATTCGATGACGTTGGAATGCAGCCTCGGATTGAGCAATAGCATTGTCTTCGAGTTTCTGCGAACGCGAGACAATCGAGGGCGGCCACGAATCTCGCGTGTCGATTATGCTCTTTTCCCGTGATCGAGATCATCGACACGTCTCTGCTAGACTCTAATTGTTTATTCGAAAATTATATAAAATCGACGAATTTAATGAAACAAAAATTGGACAGCTACTATTTGTAATATTACTTATTTTATAAATTGCAAGTTTTACAGCAAAGCTAAAATCAATTTGTGCGCCGAGCACGACAACCGACATGCTAATATACTAATTAAAAAGCAGAGAACCGTTTTTGATTTAAACTAAGCTTTATTCACGTAAAACTCGGTGAACTAGCGATTGCGCAGAGCACTAGAAAGTACTCGACAGTATTTCCATCGTCACCGTCTCTTTTCTCAGCCACTGGTTGTATTTTAAACTTAAATTCTAATAGAATGAGCGAATACAGCACAGTAAAAATTGAACGTTCCTGCAAACGCAGAATCTGTGGTCATAAAGCAAATAATAGCGATTGTACACGGAATATGGCGACTCGCCAATGTAATAAGCTCTCGTTGTTCGGTTAATGTAAATTCGCGATTCTTTGCAACCGGCATTTACGTTTCAACCTGTTATTACCAGGAACATTTGAAATCCTGACGACTGTCGAGTTAATTAGAAAGTATTTCGTTTCCATTTCCATTCCGCGGGTATTGATCCGTCACGCGATATTTCGACCTCGAATTTGACGAAAGCGACGTGCACTTCGAGATTCTTTTTCCGAGCAACTGGATACGCAATGCGATTCGAATCGCATATTTCAAGACTGGTCGACTAAACGATATTATTGGTAACATAATCAATTGGATTTTTCACAGATATCGACAACATGATTCCAAGGACAGCGTTTTAAAATGGAACAATTTAAATCTTCGATTCTCGAGAAATTGTCAATATTTGAACTACCATAACTTTGTTGAAAAAAATACTACGATGATAAAGGACTCATTTTAAACTTCAAGCCTCTACTTTCGCAGGCTATTATTGATTTTATTCTGGGACGTTTGGGAATCGGAACCGTCTGTGAAAGCACCAAAAATATTTTTTTCTGAATGACTATCACAGATTTGAACATTGATTCTTCATCTTTACAACAACTTCTACCGGTTTTGTAATACAAAAATGAGTATCTTATATCAAAGCTTTATAAATCGTCTAAAAAAATCGTAGATCAAGTTTTAAATATTCGTTGTAAAGAGGAAGCTGCAATCTTTAAATCTACTGTGGTTACAGTCACGAGAAAAATTTGTCAATGTTTTTACAGACGGTGTAATTTAAAATAAGGGACATTATTTCAAAAGGAGATGAATGTTGTATCGAAGGGAAAACCAGTTCGTTTTTTCTTGTTGCAACTTTACAATGAATTATTTATAGAAGCGTGTCTGCATAACCTTTTTTGTTTCCGATCATTGACTATGCTGACACCATTTTGTGGCAGAAACTTGGGAGGCTACGCGTTGCAGGTGTTCGCTTGGCGTAGCGATCTTCGCTGGAACCGGAAGTAGTTTCACGAGGCGGGATCGGTGGATTATATTAAAATCGAGAAATTTTCGAGCTGTGAAAGCTGCACGTTGCATAAAATTTCACTAAAATCACGTTTATCCTGGCTAAACGAGTATTATAAGCTGGTGGCTGACGAGGAGAGTGGCATACCACGTGTTATCTGCTAGCTTGTGTCTAGCCACGATAAATTGTTCGCCAACCCGTTAATTACCGCGCGATCGCGCGAAAGTAAAACGACTGATTAGATAAATCACATGGGGGGAATGATCGTTCTCGAGGCTCCTCTAATTGCTTCCCTACGCGAATCGGTACTTAGAAGTTCGTCAGTCTTCTTTGCAAATATCCGGTTTGTGCATCGCGACGGTACATTCGCTGGAACCTATACTATTTTCAAATTTAAACGAAACGTCAGATTACAGAGAAAAAGAAAATAAGAAACCTCGTAAAAATTCTCTTAAATATTCTGCTCTTGTACATTCATGATTATGATAATGTTTGCCGTTAAATGGACCAGAATAAAACTGCAAACCGCTGGTTAGGCTTTGCCTGACCCAATTCTTCACGTTAATTACTTGGCATTTGCATTTCTAGACTCTGCAAACTTTCAAAAATTTTCAACACATGATATTTCATCATGCCAACTATTTTTATTGTAACGAAGTTTTTAAATTAGGTTGAAATTGTTGATGGTTGGGATCGTAGTTTTTAATTAGATTGAAGATGTTTGTTGAGAGGTCTTTTGATCGAGAGTTCAAGTGAAGTAAGAAAATAATCATTTTTTAAAACTCATTTTTCAATTCTGATGTTTTCACTGTTTTGAAAATCAGCAATTTAATCGCAACAGTTCCAAATAGAATAAACAGGCTGTGTACAATTATTCAAATTCGCATTTCCATAGTCCAATCAAGAAAACGAACTTTCCTGTTCCCGATTCCACGCGGCTAACAAGTTAAATTTACAGTATGATCATAGTGCTGTATTTTGTTTCGTACATATTACATTAAATTCTTCAACATGTCAATTTGACACGATTTGTCACCCACGTTGCAATAATCGCCCTAGATCGAATTAGGATCTACAAATACCATCACAGACAACAAAAGCACCCAAAACAATTAAATTCACTCACTTGAAAAGATTTTGAAAAGAAGGATAAGAGGTATAATAAGTAACTTGTGCTCATTTTGAAGCCTCTACTTTCAGAATCGAAACGAACGGAAAGGAGTACACATGTTTTTAGTCGAAGATTGAAAATTCAAATGTCCCTACAAGGATGCAATAATTTTTTTATGGGTTTCATGCACTATCAATTTAGTTCTTCCTTTGAAACAACCACTTGAACGTCGCCATAATTTGTTATAGCCGTTTTTTCGAACTGCGAAAATTATGCGGGATTTAAAGTATTGCGAATATCGATTGTTGAGAACGTTAGTGCCTTTTTCGAAAATGTTTGGCAAACTTTTTCTTCGTATCGTCTCAAAATAAATTTAAGAAGTGATGTAATACGACCTTCGCAGAATGTGTTCTTTCACACAATCATTTCAGCTACGAAAACTTATTCTAGTTTCTCTAACGCAACATACCCTCTTGTAAACTTTCGCAACATTTGGAGCGGAACTAAACGCAAACGCCTCGCGAAACAAAACATTCGTGAAAAGAACAACGAACACAAAGGAAATGCTTGTATCTGAATTCATTTGTCCAGTACTGTGTGTAGACTTTTAATCCTCCACAACTAACAATGAACTACGATGTATCCAACTCTTTTACTTAACAACGAAAATCCTCTACCTTATAAAAAAAACCGCAAAAATGAAATGCAACTGTCACATTTGATATTGAGCAATCTCAAAAATTCCATAACACCAAGTTATTCGAGGAAATAAAAATAAAAATTTTAACAAAAATAAACAGTGGCGCAGAGCGAAGGTTTATAAAACTTGAAGGCCTGAGAAAATGATCGAGACGAATGATCCATAAGAATTTTTCCGAACGTGTCTCGAGGTTAAATAAAATACAGTAAATGCTGAAACGATTGCAAAAATAGACGATGATGAACAACGAAAATCCGAAAAATGCGAAGGTCGGTGAAAATGATCTAAAGAAATAGTTAGATCGCAGATGTGCAAGGAAGGGGATGATCACTCACCGTTTCTGACACGTGGGCTCCAGGTTGACGGTTGTTTTGGTGTCCACGGTTGTCGATTTCGAATCCCCCGACCGATCACCAGGAAACAGAGCACAACTCGGTACGAGCCACCGTGTATCATTCGCGGATAAAAATGTTGTTGTCGGATGTATCGCGCACAGGTGTCCACGTGGTCACCGTTCACGTGTCTTCTTACGAGAGGTGGAAAGAGCGCGAGCCGCGCGCCACCGCAGCCTTAATGGGACTGAAGTGTCTTCTCCGGTGTCAGAGCGTTCGCAGTTTGCGCTGCCAGCTACCACCACCACCTCCTCTACCTACGATCACCACACCACCGCCGGCTCTACCACCACCGCTGCAAAACCGAACCTGGACGCGTCCTTCTCCCCTCTACCAATGCCACCTTCCCGGTCTGACAGCTCGCGGCGTTTTGGTAAGCGCCCTGAGCTTGCAATCCTCTTCGCCCAGCCCTCGAGGTCACCCCTCTGCTGTGTGTCAACTGGCTTCAATCCCCTTCCGATGCCCTCCGGCCAGTTTGATTCGCGTTTATCATTGCCCTCATCATCATTATCATTATTATTGTCGGTCCCTTTCTCATAGTTCGATTTTTATTGCTAACAATTTTACTGTCAAATCGGATAGAAACCTTTTCAGTTTTCTTATGTTTTTCTTGCGAAACACGTCATTGATTCTTCAATTTTCCCATTTCATCCTTAACCCCTTGCCTTACGATTTATTTTACGGTTTCAGTGATTAGAACTTTCTTTGTAGTTCGTAATTTTCTAAAAAAGAAGAAATATCATATCTATTGTATGCCTACACATGTTCTCCGATAACTATACATTGACGAAACAGAAATAGAATTTTATCTCGGTGTAAAGGAAATTAATAACATACATATTTATTAGACTCTCTTCAGAATCTTCATCATGAGTCTGACATGATATTGCAAGGCAAGGGGTTAAGGGGGTTTCTCGTGTAACGACAGTGAAAACAAGTGATTTTTGAGAATTTTTTTAGAATAACTATTTGCTATATGGAACTAGGCCTTTTGGGGATTTAATCAGATAGTATTGAAATACAAGTGTCTTTTTTTCAAGTTAAATTTTTATTATTTATCGTATTCGATTTGTTAAATAAAAAAATAAAAGTTACGAAGTTTCGGACAAAACCTGCAAATAACAGTATAACTCATTTCGGGAAAATTGTGTCCAATTGGCACGAGGGATGGATGAGGGTTAACTGGATAATTAAACACTTCCTCCGACCTAGAATAATTGCATTGTATATACTTAACTGTTTAGTAATTGATTAGATATCAACATATTTAATAATTTAAACAATATTTTGCACAATGGTACATCAATTTTTAGAGGTCCCTCAGAGTCACCACTCGAATGCTAAGGGTTAAATGTAGCCGTAGAATAAAAATATGGGGGTAGGAAATTAGCGTTTCCATTCGGTTCTTTGACCGCGGGAACTTTTTACGGTCATCGTACTCGCGTGCAATTTCGATATCACTCGGTCTCTCACTCGTCTAGCTAGAGTCTCGTGGAGCTAGATCGCCGGGCAACTTTGTTGAAATGCAAATGAAATTTAATCAACGATACAACTTCATCGTTGCCCGCCCGAGGTATCGCGACCTCCCCGATTCGATCCCTTAATCCGATGTCTAGCTTCTTTAATTTAGATTATCACGTTCGTCATCCTCTTCCTCTTTCTCTGTCGTTGCACACCGCATCGTCCCGCGGGCTTTTGATAAGCGCCCGGAGCGTCCTTCGGGGTTCTCGGGTGTACGCGAACAGCCTAGATCTTCATCGGCGTGTACGCGTCGTTTATGCTCCTTTTTCACCTGGCAACCGACCTCCCCCTGCCCCATTACGGCGGCCTTTCAGATCGCGCCTCACTATTTGCCCTTCGATGACCCTAATAGCCGATGCACTGGAATTTTTTTCTGGAATCGGCTCCCGCTCGATCCCTCTACTCTCCATTCTTCTTTTTCCCCCGTTCGCGTTATTTGCACGCCCAGCTCAAAAACGACGAGAAACGAACCATTAAACGTCCCGTTAACCTCTTAGCTGTGTACCTCGCCTTTTAAAGTGGGTCGAACAATTTTTTAATTGTTTTACTGGCCACGCTGATCACTGGACTGTGCATCTTTATGCATCATGAAAATTTATTTCTGTCTCAATTTTCTCATAAATCCATCAAATCTGCAGTTTACTGGTCACACTTCTATTTATTAGGTGAGCAAATAAGTTCTTTCCCCTTTTTTCCAAAAAAATTCTGGTGACCCCCAATCTTTCTGTCAATTCTTCTTGCGTCTGGGTCAGATTTTCGTTGAGCAATTCCTCTAACTCACCGTCATCGATCTTTCTCGGTGCACCTGAACGATCGTCGACTTCCAAATTAAAATTTCCGGCTTTGAATCTTTGGTACCACTTTTTCCATGCTGTGTAAGATACAGCGTTCTCTCCCAGTGCCCGCACAAACCATTTCAGTAGCTTGAACTGCTGATTTCCTGAGCTGGAATACAAAGAGTAAGCAGTGGCGCGAATGATGCTTCTCGCACGCCATATTGCTTGAAATTGTTGCAAACGACTGGATACTCTTAGAGCGCTCATCACGACTCTCCTTAAAACTAAAAGAACGCTCTTTCAGATGACACCAAAATCGGGAAGTAATTCGAATTCAATCAGAAGTTATGACCGTAGAAAAAAAGGGAAGGAACTTATTTGCACACCTAATACTTTCTCATTTTCAAACATTACAAAATCATTCTCCAATTCTTTTGTTTTTTACTGTTTTCGGTTTTCCAAAAATCTGGAAAAATTCTGGGATACTTATTCAAGTCTCTGCTGCAATACTGAGGCCACTAAAAGTGAGGGTCCCCCTCCTTTGAAAGGATTCAAAAGTGAAATTTTCGCTAGATATACACTACCCAGTGTGGTTAGAACATGTGATAGGGATTGTGGTGATACATAGGGAACACACGGAATAGGAAAGTGGGCAACAGATCTCGCGATTCGCTAGCTCTTTCATCGCACAGCCTCGACACTTGCAGAATTTTTCAGTTCCACTTCGTGCAACTACCGAGGTTCTACTGTACATCGCAAAGACCCGAGACTCGGTCTTTCTAACGTCGAACCAGGTTCCTTTCTTCGCGAGCGGGTCAATCCGAGAAAGAAATGAGTTCGCCGGGAATGGAAGAAAAACAGAGGGGAGATATAATCCTTGCTCGCGTTAAGGGCTTTAATAGTGATTCTCGGATCGGATCGGCTCGGCTCGGCGCGCACCTGGAGCTTTTCCAAACACTGTCTGCACGTCGTGGCGAGTCTTCGTCCTCGTAAAGTTACAGTTGGTACTTCGCCGATACGATTGGCCATCGGCCATCGAGAATAATGGGGCAGTTGGCGAGGGCCGATATAAAGGGAACCAAGCCTCGGCTCTCGGCTTCGGTGTCTGTCGTATTCGAGTTGCCCGGGGCTAAAACGGCCACGGCCGACAACATCGTTCCAGAATGCCCAAGGCACTTCCAAACCCACCGGACGATGCTGCTCGCATACGTAAACGCTAACTTCGTCAGGGACAAAGTGACGCTCGTGTATGTTCGGCCCCGTGTGGTCCGTTGCTCCAGGAGGTACGAACACCAGGAGGGGCGAAGGAGAGGGGGTTACTTTGCCATTTCGAGGCTCATTCGAAATGTTCTCTGATCAACGTCCCCTGCCCGGTTTTTGTCGTCAGCTTTTTGCGGCCATCCGCGGCCCTGATTATCCAGTCACGCGTCTTCCGACCAAGTCCACGATCAAATTGAACGAATGCATTAAGGGAACACATAAGCCAACAGATATCCACACCGTACTCGTCGACGACAGCTCATTCAACGTTCAAATCTGACGGGACACCGATCCGACTCGCTCGCCGACATGCTAATTTCGTGACGCTAACTTTAGCCACTTTTTGTCACCACTTTTTTGCCGGGATTCAGACGCAGTGAGTAATTGGTCGGATTTATTATTGTTCGCGAGAGCATCCCGCGGTGTCTTCAGGCCGAACGTCAAGGACGAGCAGATGTATCACCGGGAAATGTGATGTCAAAGTGTGAAAGAGGTTTGCTAGACTTTTAAAGACTTTGGGATTATATTGTTTGTTAAAGATTAATTCGCTGTGCTTAGTGATTTTAGTATTCATTTTTACGGTCATTGCTTTGAATGTTTATGTAAATGTAGTCACGACTTAATGTGATTCGACGAATAATCTTATAACTATTTTCCAAGATATTTTATATAAGGAAAGGTGTTCTATTAAGAGCTGTCATTTTAAATTTTGAACTATGTTTTATTCGTGAAGATTAGAGTTGTCAAAAAATTGTTAATTGTAAAAAGACAACGTTTTTTAATAATTGAAAATAATATTTCTTAATGGAAGACCCTGTATTTTTGAAAGGTTTTATGCTACTATGCATAAAAATCTACATATCAGTATACTTTGTATTTAAAAAATAGTTTGAATATTCTTGAATAATTTTTACATATTAACATTGAGGTACAGACAGTATCTAATTTATTTGTGCTTCGCATTTTACTGTGTTTCCTACATTAATATTTTCCGCAAGTCCATAAAAATCCGCATTCATGTGGAAGAGTATAATTTGAAAGCGATAGGGTAACAATAATAAAGATATTGTTGTTCAAGCTGTAGTTCGTTGATCAAGAGGTTCGAAATCGAGCGACTCGTCGCGTTAAGCTCAAGTCAAGCGAAACGGTGTTGTAAAAATACTCGGAGCAATTGGAAGGCAACTAATTAGCTTGAGAAGAAGGTCCGTCCTAATCAGATTTCTCCTCGTTACTCCGGTTGAGTCATAGTGATCCGCGGCGAATAGTTCGAAGTAGATCTAGCACACTGGAAACAGACGCAGCCGTCTGCATGTGTCCAATTTTACGAACCGTGAAACGCTCATCGAAGATCATCGCTCTCACGGGTGTTGGCTCGACACGGTTTCGCTTCATTGATTAATCGCCTCGCTTGTAAAAACATACAAATAGCATCAACGAGATGATTCGGACGAATAACGTACGTTTCGTTGCTAGTGCGAAAAAACTAAGGTGTCCAAAACTGTCTAATCAACTAGGTATATGTATGTATAATGATTAGATTGCAGATTTTTATGCAAAATAAAAATTTTTTATATCGATCGCAAGAACGAGCCAAGTAGAAAGTTCTGTCTTCTTCGTAAGCTGTTTTTAGTAGTCTTAAGTAAGCTGAAACAAGTACATTAATATTCTTGAACATTTTTAGATTTTTCACTGATTTAAATTGCATCCAATGACCTTTGCCATAAATGTGTAGTCTACTCTCTCTAATTATTAGAACTTTCTATAAAATAAAAATTTCCTGTCTCAATTGCAATAAACAGGTTTGAAATAGGAATGTATTCCCTTTTTAAATAATTGTAATAGGCTTAAATTAGTGTAACAGCTGGTTTAATTGGTTTAGTATTTTTACTATTTTATATTTTACCTAGTTATTTTTTGCCATAAATGCATAAAATCCGCAGTCTAATCTTCAGACAATTTTCAATTTTTGAATCTTTATTTTCGATGGTAATACTTTTTATGCAAATTGTAAACTTCCCATGTCGATTACGAGAAATTGCAGTTAAGTAAGAATTAAATTACTCTCTCAATTATCAATTGATCAATAATCATCTGATGTCCACTTCTAGGTATGTCATATATTAATTTTTCTCGTAAATGCAGAAACTCCACAGTAATTAATAACCTTTGCAAAAAATTCATAGAATCTTTACATTTCGATAATGATTGATTGATGGCTTCATTTCATAATAAATTTCAATGCAGATTGAAAAAAAGGAAGACACTTGTGGTCCGAGTAAGTGCAGCGTGCTTTCACTCCTCGCGTTATCTTCCTAATGGACACAGACGAATAGCATTCGTCGACGGTTTAATGGAATCGAGAAAATCCGAGAAGAATTTATTGGACACTTCGGAATTCTGTTTCTCATTTCGATAGATTGTTCGCGTGTATAGCTTCTTGAAAACTGTGTTCCATCTAATAAATCTGGTACTTGAAAGTCAAACCTTTGGAAAATGTAGAAAGCCATTCAGGTTAGGATCATCTATCGTTGGAAGTGTGCGTGTCCGTGAAATTCGTATTTGATACTTGATTAATAGTCAAAGTTCATGGAGATGTTAGCTTTAATTGACTTCAGACTGGAAATGCAAAACACAAGGCATATCTCCATAAATCAATGTCTGAAATCACTAATTTGTATAAATATAATCGGGCTGTTAGCAAAACTTGTAACTTCAGGACTATCTTAACGCAATGATCGTTCACTCAAAAACTATAAAACAATTGATTTAAAAAAACAAAAACCGAGAAAATACAATTCACAAACTTACAAATTTATTTACTTAAATTTTACAGATCATGAGATCGTATTCGCTAATTTCCACAAAAAGTAATTTACACAGTATATTTTACAGTATTCTACAGTATCATAATATTAACTACAAAACAAAATTACACCAAAATTCTATACTGTAGTATTGCCATTGGCACGTACAACATTTACAGTTTGAAATAAAGATTCAAAGAATTCTGTTACTCACAGTATTTTCTACAGTCATGACACGGGTTATGCGAGTATCATTAATCTTCGATTATTATTTTATAATATTAACTACAAAACGAAATTACACCAAAATTCTATACTATTGCCATTTACAGTTTGAAAAATAAATTCAAAACATTTTTTACAGTATTTTCTACAGACATGATTTCGGCTATACGAGTGATTATTATTATCTATGTATTTACTAATTGAAATTGCATTAAATACAGCAGCATTACATTTACAGATCGAAAAAGACAATTTTCGAATTTTTTTGTATTTCGTACAAGAAGTTTGCAATCGTGAAACTTTGGACTCTTCGCGTTCCCAAGGACCGATGTTACATGCGTGAAGCACGTAGTCGAAAGCTTCGTCGAATCGATTTGCAATTTGATGGTAGCGACGGTTTCGCGAAAAGGAAGAAAAGAGAGACTGCTGAGCGGCCGGGGACAGTCGTCGAAGGTCGCCGGACAGCGGCTTCTGCAGATACACGCGATCCGGCGCTTATGCAAACGGTTTCTAGAGACCTCAATCTGGCTCCGAGTCCTTTTAGAATCGTCTCGTGTCGCGGGCATAATTAATCGGCGAGTCCGCGACCGGCATCCCGAATCGTTTAACGAACGCGTAACCCAACGGTGTGGGATGTTCTTCGCGTATTGGAAGAACGAGAACACGGAGAAGAGGAACAACGTCGAAGGAAGGAAGGAAGGAAGGAAGGAACGAGGAGAGAAGAGGACACTGAGAAAGAGTAGGAAGGTAGGAAGGCATAATGGTGGTCACATGCCCCGAGGCTTTCTCGCTTGGTCCGCGGCGAACAGCAAGAAAAGAGAGGAGGACAGTGGCCAGGTTCGAACGCTGAACGAAGACGAAAATAATGTGATGTTTTTGTATCATACGATATACAGACTGCCGGCATGGCGGACCCGGTATACGCCCGGGGCGTCCAGCAGGATGTAACGAGGAGAGTCCAAGTGTTGCCCGTGGGTCCACATATTTTAGGGAGAAGACTTTCTCCCTCCTCCCCTTTGCCCTCTGGTTTGGCCCTACGTGTCTTTGAAACGGGTCGTGTCGTGCCCAAGGCGAGAGCCTCGCTTGCCCACTTCTGTCTCTTTCCTTCCTACTATCTTTACTCCCCCTTTTTCCATCCTATGCATCTATCTTTCTTTCTCTCTTTCGGTGTCCTCTCTCGTGGCCGAAGCTTTATCGTACGAATCGGAGCTGGAGTGATCCGCGAGCAATCAACGCGTCGCGGATGGTGACTTGGGCAGTTGAGGTGGTCGGTTATCTTTTTGATGCGTCGGGATTGCTGTCTTTTCATCTAATCAAGCTGACTACAGCGTGAAACATATATTTAGTTTCGTTATGACGGATGATGGCTTGCCAAGTGTATATTTTATATTTCTACTCCTCAGTATTTCATAAAACAATGAAAAATACATACAAAAATTTTCAATTTATACTCCTCGGTATTTCATGAAAGAATGAAAAATATGTAGCTAAATGAACACGTTAATTTGTCTAAGTGGTAATAATTTAAGCTGCAGTCGAAATAACTTTTGCTCGAAAGATCTTATACTTAATGATACGATTATTTTTTAATAATACGAATTTAAGAATTGTCTGTGACACGATCACATTAAGAACAGCTGTGACGTAGTTATCCCAAATACGAACTTAGATTCTCGTTGTAGAACAGAGAAATTAAATGCGCCTTGACCTCCGTTTCATTGTACACTAAAAGTTTATTAAAATTTACTCAAAGAAGAGAGAACAGTTCTGCACACTTTCAGGTCCTCGATCGCGTGTCGAGTGCACGGAGCAGACTCGAGGCGGCGTCTTTCGAGAGCGCACGTGCGCGGCTTTTTTCCATTGATATGTAAACGATATGCGGAAAAATCGACCACGAGCCGGTGGGTTAATTACCAAATGGACCGAGGTACAAGACTGTAAAGCGCCGCGACGGTGTCCACTGAAACCGATACTTTATTCGACATTCACTCGGCCGTAATGAAACGCGACAGTCGCGGCGTATTCGTTTGGTAGTTACGCTGATTACGCGTCTTGTCCGGGTAAAGTCACCGGTAAAAAGTGTAATTGATGATCTCTCGTAGGTGAAACTCTTTGTTCTCGCTAAGGAGATACGTTTGTTACCGTGCCAGTGTACATTACCGCTCCTATTCTCGCCGCTAATTGCAAATTGCCGAGTGTCACAGCGTTTCCTCTCTGAATGCCGCGTAATGATCATCATTATTCTCCGATGAAGTTGCTCGATCTCTGAACCCTTGCTCTTCCCCCGACTGAGAAAGAGAGTTTAATGTTGCAGCGGAGTCATGAGATGTAATTAAACGGACAGCGATATATGTCGCGTGAAAGTCGCGTGGAAGCGGGCACAATACTGTTCGCAGAATGCGCACTCGTTTAGCTAACGAATTATTGTTGCTGCTCCTTAAAAACGAAAGCTACAGTGTCATGCGTCCACGAAGAGAAGACGCACGTTCCGACAGCGAGAGATGTAGCGCGAAGTGGGAATATAATGCAGAGTCGCCAAGACTTGTCTCCCCACTCTACCTTCCTACCTTCCTACCTGACAGAGAGAGAGAGAGGGTAACATTTTCCCCTCAATTTGAGTCATTCCATGTGCCTTTTCTTGGTGGACAAGTGAACATCGTCGGTCCTCACAGTTTTTAAAGAATATCTTTTTATAATAGTGGATGAAGACCGATAGTAGAATGAACAACCAAGGAAAATAATATTTGTGCAGCAACATTACTCGATTAGGCAACCATACCCAATTTGCATTTCACATTAATTAATTTACATGCATATCGGATTGAACGTCCCAGGATATTAAGCATAAATGAATTTAATGTCGCTTAATATTCCCCTATATTCCCAAAAATGACGGCTACCTCGCAGCTTGAGAATTGTGGTTTCAAAAATCAAGAACAAAAGCCACAATTATTACTGCATCCATCCAATAGAATTCCTTCGTGCAATAGAATTAACTATTCGCGCGTTTCTTCGCGGATCCCCGAGTATCTTCGACTCCGGGAATCAGCAAAGAGGACCGGCAGGATCCCGAGCCCTCTTCGAACAGTTCGCCGCATCAATCGCGTCGGGAATGGTAAAAAAGGGCGAAAACGAGGAATTATATACGGGAGAATAATTTCCACGGTTCGAGGAGCCGGGGTCTCGGGATCACAGGATGCAGCTACCCTTCCTCTTCTTGTCTCCTGGTCTCGTATGTAACGCGGCGAGCTGCACATGCACCGGTGTACGCGCATGTATGCCACCGTCGTCGTCGTCGTCGGCGGGAAAGGAAGGGAGGTAACTCGAACGAACGGTCTTTCTCTTCGCTGGTTACGTGACCTCTTGTGGGTGTATGTTTAACCTTTTCGATGGCAGTCGGCAAAGAGAGGAGTATGGCCGGCGGCCCTCCACCTCCACCAGCATCGCCCGCCACCACCACCAGCACCACCACCTTCCACCTTCTACCTCCACCGTTAGCCACCCCCTCGGCCCCCCCTCGGCCCGACGATCACCCACGCAAGCGAATGTAAATTACCGGAGGCTGTGAATCATTTTGAGAAGATTCCAGACAGCCCCCGGGCACCTTCTCTTCGTCTGCGAGATCTCCCCGGCTTTTTCTCTCTTTGGCCCCTCCCCCCTCCCGCGCTTTCTTCCTCTTTCTTCTAGGCCGATTGTCCTCCTTCCGCCTGGCGAGGATCCCTTCGTCCTTCTTTCGTTCTCCTCCAATGCTTACGTAAGCCGAGAGAACGCTCCCTGAGAAAGGCAGGCGGCTCCCATAGATGGCCGTGGGATGTGCTCTGGGCCTTAACTCCCACCTAGCGCGAACGGGTCCCGCCAATAACGTTTATTAAGCGCCTTCGGGGTCCTTCTGCCTTCTTCACGAAACACAGCGGCCGGATCGCTCGGTCGCTCGCGAGGAAAATCGCGGTCTACCTTGCTGCGCCGATCGGAGACCTCCGATGGTTATGGCACGAGAGTATTAAAAACGCCCAGGGTGGGATATCGTCGTCCTGATTGCATACTTTCAGGTCATGGAAGACATTTTTCTGGGTGGGCACAACCTTTGATTATGACCAAAGTTACCAGTGAACGAATTAAGAAAATTTAAGGACATCAGTATATTAATTTCAGCTTGATAGGATAATTAAAAGAAGAATACAATTTTTATTTGGCTCCTGTGTCTTGCAGTCAATGCAAACATTTTTTATTTTGCTTGAAGATTCGCAATTTTTAAACTTCGTGCAAACATACTCTGCTCATACTCATTTTAGCCCTTATGTCAATAACTAACATTTTCTACGGCGTTTAATAATATTGTTGGACTTTGTATTTCACATATTTGTACGTCTCAAATGTTAATTAATTTACAGTTATCTATGTGAAAATTTATAATGAGTTTGTTATTTTCTAAGGAGAATGTAAAAAAGTCTCTCCACCAGGGAAAAACTTTGATCCATTTTATGCATCCCTCGGAACCTCGTAACTTTCCACCATTTTACGTTAAAGATAATAATATGCACGTAAATCAAGGCGATAATATCAGCTGGCCCATTTTGTATAATAAGAAGTAGCTCTTCTATGGTACGTGTACATATAGTATGATAACTTTAATCCTGCTATGTTGCTCGAGTCTTTTTCGACTCACCCTCAGATCTATTTCTTTAATACTGTCTCCATTGTGTTATTATGTCTTATCAAATCGTATCCCTATTTTCAAAGACGGTTTCAAATGTTATAAAAGCCTAAGGAAATTGTTGCAAATGTATATGTATTGTATTTCTGAATATTTCTCTGAATATTCTTTTGAATTGTTGAATCAACTGAGAGTTGCGGTGCATACAAACAAGTATACATTATAATAATCGTACGAGTGGTTGGTCTATTCGCACTGACCTCATTATTAATTAAATATTTTATTAAATATATATAATAAATATATATAATGAATATATATAAAAGAGTAGAACGATTCTTGAGTTCTTCTGATACGTTCTCTCTTCTGCATGTTATCTATTCAATGTTGCCATAAACGCATAAAGTCTGCAGTCTACTGTTTAAATAGCTGAAGAGACATACGTTATCCTTTTGTGAACATTTTTGCTACCAGAACAAAATTCGCAGAATACTCAAGTGGTCACTAGCGTGAGAAATAGTGTTAATCCTAAGTGGACACGTAGCATACGGATTGTTAAAGTTCGAGCGTTGCAACCGGTTTATGACAGAACTGTCTACGATTGGGCCACCTCCCTCGCGTAGACTCCTGCGCATCCTTGCTAATAGAGCGGTGGTGCAGGGGCAGTAGCATAACAGAGATAGAAGGAGGATAAGGGACTTCAATGACTCCTGTAATTGATACTGACGATTAAGAATGCGTATAATCACTTTTTGGATGTTCAGAATTAATTTTCTTCGTACGTTTGTATCAGGATTTCAACAATGCAAAATAGCGTGTGTCTTTACTCGAAAATATATTACAAATTGCAAATTTTACTATTTAATATACTTGAATTATTGTTTCAATTAAGTTTAATGTTTATCGATTATGAGTAAATATTGAAATGTTTTACGTATCAATAACACAAAATAATCACAACGATTCACGTTATAAATGCAATGAACAGAAAACATATTCAGTCGCACACTGAACAAAATGTTGCCTCTTCGAAACACGTATGAATGTTAAAATATTTAAATAAAAATTTCATACATTCATAAATTGAGCCTCCGTAAAACATAACGATACACACCGTGTATTTACAAGCAATTGCTAATTTAAGGGTTATTCCCAGTCAAACCCATTGTAGACAATTTATGAGATGAAGGTTAGGTTGTTTTGTATAGATGTTTGGGTTATATTTCAAGGTAACACAGTGTAATTTCTATACAATTATCTTTATTATAATTTAATTTTACAATACTTTAGATTATGGCCAAATGTGTATATAAAATCTTAAAAAGCTTCATGGCAGCCATATTTTTTATCTTAAAAGATGTCCAAAATTGACGGCTCCGAATATCCCCTTAATTTCGATAGAAAAGTAGCTGGTCCGATAGTTTGGAAACGAGGACAACCGGTGGACCTTTAGTGAGGTCTTACAGTGTTCCAGATGGCCTTTCCGTGAACGCAAGCAAGCAAGCGTTATCGTGCACCGAGAGGATTGCTCAACTGTCGAAGGAAGGCGCCGTCGCGAGCGTGGAATCTATATGCAAAGATTCGAAACACGCCATGAGAAGGGAATGATAATGACCTGTCAAGCCGATCATGATTATGCCATTATGGTAGAAGAGAATAATCGTGCTCGATTCTCGAGTTACGGGAGCTCGTGAGGCGCGTGTTCCGAGACAAAAGCGAATAATCTAGGCGCATGCCTCGCTGACGATCAGCGGGAGTCTATCAAAAAATCTTCATCGTTCCGACGATCAGCCATGGGAGCCGGAGTTCTGCTTTCTTTCTCTTTCTATTCACCTCTTTCTCTTTTCGGGGAGAAATCGATCGCTCCCGTTTCCGCGAAGAGTCGTCACGATCCTCCGAATTCGATATATAAAATTCGGATGGCGGAGCTTGCGCACAGGGTTCGCCAACGAAAGGACCGTATAATTATATTATTATAGCGAGGGCTCGGGCGTCCGTGTATAATCTTCGTGTTTACGATGTTTTTTTATTCTCGCGTCGCATTAACAATTTACCGGCCATTATAAAATGAATATAAATATAATCGTTCGCGCGGAATCGCGCCGCGGTATATTGTTATTCGCATGCAAGGACCGGGGCTAATGACCCCATGAATTTCAATAACTCCCGTTTGATATCGGCCGCATATTAAGTGACGGCTGCCGGCTCGATCGAATTTCCAATAATCTGCCGGCATGAGCGACGCCGTGACGCGCAGCGCGGTATCACACGATTCTCTCTGATCCCGTTGTTCCAGCTGGCTTAAGGGTTAAAGTTACCGGAGAAAGGCAGAAAGTTCCCTCGAGGTCAGACCGTTCGAAAGTCGAGGAGCAACGCTCTTTCTTTCTCCTCTACATTCCAGACTTCCACGCTCGATCTTCCGCTACGTACTTCCGCGGACCATTACTTTCTTTCATAATTGGTGCTGAGGAGACTCTATGCTCGACATCTACATAATATTACGATTGCAAAAATCAGCGTCGAAAAGCAAAATTACTAGAATTACAAAATTAAGAATTGTTAGAAATGGAATATTCAAGTTTATTTAATGTACGTAGCATTCAATTAAACCTCTTATCTGACTCAATACAAAAGATATTAACTTAAACTTGCTTTTAAAAGATTCAAATTTAAATATGTCACTTATCTCTCTGGATCAAAACAGACCCACCAACAAAGTAAATACGAGGATCAGTCAGATGTAAACTGGACTTTTTCTCTAATTTTCTATTTTTAATTCCATTATAAGTAATACTCTGTAATCATTTAATTTAACCACAATTTTAGACTTCAACGAAACTCCATACTTCTTCATTAAGTACTAGTATTCATTATATTAATCTGGATTAATCTTGAATTAATCTGGATTAGATGTCTGCACTAAAATATAATTTTGTATAAGCATTACTGATGATTACCCTTAAAACAAGCTTTGTGTTTCTTCCACTACATCACATTACCACCAAAAAAAAATATTCACACGCACACAGTCATATTGATTTGGCGAAACGAATACGAATAACCGCACAAATTAAAAATATTAGAAACACTGTTAGCTTCTGAATGGACTACAGTGTGCACATCATTCTAAGTATGTACTCTTTTATCAACAGCACGCTAACCTTGATGTATTGAAATCGTCCATATTTTGTCAGCAACACAATTCTCAAATTCATTTCACGCAATGGCTAACGATTTCACACCCGGGAGCGATAAAAAGAGACCTACACGGATCCGCATAGAGGAACGTGTACCCTTTTGTTTTCAATTTATTCCCGCGGTTCGCTCGAAGCCACTCATGAGCACGGAATGCGCATCATTGTATTATCCGTACGGGCAGTTTTTCATGAAACCGGAATCAAACGGGGCAAAATTATCACGATGCGCTCTGCTGCCTGAAAAAAACTCTGACGAGAGGGATGAATCTGCAATAAAATATAAAATGGAGCACATCTCTCGGCTAACGTGCCGTCAGTGGCTCTGGTCGGTGCACCATTCAGATTTCTTACTGCTCTTCTTTATTCCTTTCTCGTAGTTTCCTTCATTCCTTCATAATTCCTTCATAATTTCTTCATTTTAAGGAATTTTGTACTTAGCTGCGATACCTTCATTGGAAACATTATTTCAATGTTTTTAGAAAAGCATGTCTTCAATTATTCACCTGTCAAGTCGTGACAAATTTTTTTAGGAAAAAATAAATGATCTAGCCCTTTGCACTCGAAGCTGTTTTAACATGAAAATTAAACATTTATTCCGACCTAGAATATTTCCATCCCCTATGATTTTTAAAATTTTATGGATATGAAATTGGTATAATACCTCATACGATACCAAAATGTTTAGTAATTGATCTTGAAAATAATGTAAACAATATTTTGAGTAATGATACAGCAATTTTTAGTGGCGCCTCAGAGCCACCATTCGAGTGCTAAAGGCTGGAAGTAAAAGTAAAAGTCTGAAGCTTTAAAATAGGACCAGTATTATTATTGTTCTATTAAAACATCCACAATTTTTCGAGACTGTGTTTTTGGATCTGCTGTATACAGTACATACATACAGTTTGTATGTCTAGCCTGTTTTTTGCTGGCAATGTGATGGTGTCCCTAATTTTTTTATTTGTATTATTTTGGCCATTTTTGTAAAAATAATGCGAATAACAAAAATTACAAACACCATTACATTGCTTGCAAAAAACGGTATATTTTTCTTTTTTTCTAGCGTGAACACCCTATACATACTTTTGGACTTATTTATTTCAAAATCGTGTAAAAAAGAATTGTGTAAAAAAAGGGTTGGATGTATGTTTCCTCTTGCTGTTTCTAGTTTCTAGGGCTTCAGCAAAACGTTTCTCTGTTACACGTCGGGTTACGTTACCGCCCCCGCAACCCCCCTTCGTTTTTTCTGTCGCATCTCTCCGAACGACTGGTAATTACGTTCATTCCGCCGAGAAATTACCACACTCCGTAGCCTGTCTTCTGCATAAAGAGCGAACCTTCGCGGCAACAATCTCGCTGATTTAATTGGTATCGCGACCCAATCGCACGGATGAATTGACGTCATCGAACGGGACTGGACGATTATCGTATACTATGGAATCGTCAATTCGCTACAGTCGTCACTCGGGTCGAAAGTAACGCGGATCGAACGAGTACAAGTACCTACTTGATTGCGGATGTTTATGCAAATGCACTTCAGATAACGACTTACAGAGATGGTCGCAGTTTCGTCGCGGTTATAATTAGATCGGCGATGTTCGTGCCAATTCATGTTTTTTGTAAACGAACCTGGAGAAACCGGAATTAAATAGATCCAGTTCATTTCATCATTTCCTTGATGATTTCGTTCGAGACTTCATCGCAGATTTCATTGAAGAGATAGAATCACTTTCTGATCTTTTGCGAGCTGAGAGTGAATGAAAATATAGTACAGCATTTCTATTAGGTGTACAAATAAGTTCTCGGCCTTTTTTCGTCAAATTCAATATTTTCTTGTTTAAAATACAAGTATGTTTTAATCGGGAAAGTAGTCTCCATTTGCTTCTACACACTTCTTCTACTTCTCGGGCAAACGACGAATCCCTTGATGAAAAAAAGATGGCAGTTTTGACTCGATGAAGTCTGCGAAGCATTTTTCGACTTCTTCAACTGTTTGGAAGTGTGTATCCACCAAATGATGTTGTAGCGATCTGAACAAGTGATAATCTGAAGGAGGCAGGTCTGGTGAATACGTCGGGTGTGGCAAAACTTCTCGGCCCAACGAATCCAGAGCATCACTGGTCGTTTTTGCTGCGCGTGGTCTCAATTTGTTGCTTTCCGACAGCACGTGTCGAACCCAGCGACTCTGCTTTTGAATTTTTCCTAGCTTTTTTCAGCCGAACGGAAACGTTTTGTTGCGTTTCGCCTAATCCAGTAGCAAGCTCTGCTCGCGTTTGGCAAGGATTTTCTTCGAGTAGTTGCTCCAAATCCTCATTAGGAAATTTCTTCGGCGCTCCTGCTCTATCGTCATCTTCGAGGTCGAAATTTCCACTCCGGAATCTTTGGAACCACTTCTTGATGGTATTGATAGATACAGCATCTTCTCCCAATGCTTCACATATCATTTCCGTAGCCCCGGAACTGTTTTTTTTTCAATTGACATGCGAAAAGCATACAATGCCTAATATGCGTCTTTTGGCAACTCATTTTATTTATTGTGGCTACAATAATATTTTGAGGTTATGTTAAACTATTAGTCGGGTAATTTACTCTCCTGGGTTGGCATTATAAAATCCCCCAATCGGAAAAAAGTTTCGGTTCGAAAATTTAGTACAGTCGTTTTTATTCTCAGGCCGAGAACTTATTTGAAATGAAATATGCAAATAAAAACTTCCTTAAAATAAGGTTACATGTATGAAGAGAATATGATTGACTGGCATCGATGCTCCACGGAATAAGGGATGTTTCTGCTGATTCGATTAGCGTGAAGCTCGCGGAAAACGTTTCGACGATCGCATGTAAATCTCAGAAAAGTGTGCTGGGCGTGTGCGCGAACGCTAACGCGAAGGCGGCACCGTTTAAAAGCACGGTGTGGCCCGCCGGTGCCGGTTAATGGAGTGGTTATGGGAGAATTATTAGACGAGTGCGCGAGATTAATTGCGGTAAAGCCTCCTCGTTAAACTCGCCAGACGGATTGAAATATAGCCGTCGGTGACGATAAAATAAACCGGACGTTATTACACCGTAATTTTCGCCGGCCACAGATCGATTGTTGCTCTGCCGAAATTCTCCTCGTCCCATAATGTTAGCGTCTTTTTATCACTTTCTGCTCGCGAGCCCGTCTTTCGGACTCGTGGCGGTTTCTGCACACGGCTCTTTCTCCCTCTCTCACCATGTGCGCGGCTCCGTAAAATGCAAGCGTGAGTTTATTGACGAGTTAAACACGGATACGATGCTTGGATGACTGAATTAACGATGGGGACGGTGTTTCGTGATGCTTGCTGAACACGTCCTCCATAAAAATTTTGCTACATCAATTACACGGTGCCAGGACAAATAAAATTGTTTCTTCTTTTAATAATTTCGTGATACTATACCGATGCTCTTAGATCATGTTTCATCTACTCATTTCTGGCATAAATACAATCTTCAGTCTAATGATAAGCATACTGTGCAACTTTTTTTAGAGACGTTTCAAGAGATGTGTTTTCACGCCCAATTTTATTAAAAGGGAAGCATTTAAAAAAATTTGTTATTCAACAATAGACAATTTTTACAGTGTTACAAATCACTCGCGAGAATTTTATGCGTTCCAAACAAGTATTGTCTATGTCGCTCGTATAAATTATCAGAGCTATTAATAATTATTACTGGTTACTTGATACGATCAACGAATGTATTAATACTGGCTCTAAGTTTACAACAATCGTTCTTCAGAAAGTCTGTAGCGTTGGTCACCGGTGACCATCAACTTCATAATATTATACTAAAAAAGGTCTGCAGATGACACTCTTCCTATCCGAAGCCGCATCTGACAGCAAGAAAAGCGATCCCAAGAACCGGTGACTCCGGGAATCCAAGAAGAATGCTCAAGAAGAAGAAGAAGAAGAGGCGAGGCGAGGCGTCCCATTTCGGGGTTCACCCGTCGCGGCAGAGTGACTTAAACATCCATTTCGCGCCTGTCCCGCGTCTTTTTATCGCGATCATGAGAATTTCGCGTATCGTGGGAGGGCGGGAGAGCGTGTTCGCGGTTTGAAGAGGAAGAGGAAGAAGAAGAGAAGGAGTAGGAGGCGGTAAAAAAGGGCCTCGGCGGTCCGAGGGAGTCGAGGAAACGTTGGCAAACCATCCCGTTCCCTTTTCTTTCCGTCCGTGAAGTCTGCTTATAGGCAGTCGGGTCCCGGGGCGACTCGTGAAGATCGTGAAGATCGAGGGAGACGGTGATACACGAAGGAGGCGCTGGCCCGTGTTGGCTCGCGGGGGCGTTCGAGCGCTTCGAAGCGCTTGCACACGTCGCGGAAAGCGGAGATGGAGCGAGAAAGACGCGCAACGCTTCGCGGATCGAAGAGGAACGGAGAAAGAGCGTTCTGTAACGCCCGGAGCGTTGCTGAGAAGAGCGTGCAGTCTCTCCTTCATCCTCCCTCTCTCTCGTTTCTCTCGCAGCATCTCCGCTTCTCTGACCATCCCTTCTCTCTCTCTACCTCCCTCCCTCCCTCCCACCCTGTCCCTCCCCCGCTTCGTTTGCCTCTCACTGCAATTAGGGAATTGCCCGAGGTATCTCGCATTCATCGCAATGCAACCACGCTGACATGAACTGCCGTGGTAAAAGTGTGCAATAGGTTATTTTCATACATTGTTCGCAAAACCGTGGCTTCGGCAAATTAGCCCCGGTCCGGGGCTTATCCGTTGTATCCTGTTTTCGGGAGCACTCCAGGCTCCACTCTCTTTCTCCCTCTTCCTTTTTCCTTTCCTTTCTTGTGGCGGTGAAAATTTCTTTCTCCCTCTTCTTACTTTTGGTTGTTCAGGAACAAAGTGTCGAAGGGCGAAAAATGGTCATAAAGGTAAACGTGATGTGTGAATCGAAACAACTAAGATTTTCAAACATGCTTCCCCCTTATTGAGTCTAATAAAAGGATCATTTTCACTGAAGAAATCGAGATCAACAAAATTAATGAATAATAAAAGTAAAACATCTATGAAGTTTAAATATCGATCTATCAATCCCGGTACCAAATTCTCCAAAACATAGTCGTGGTAAAATTTTAGATAAATGCTTCCCCCTTATCGAGTCGAATAGAAGGATACACAGTCTGTGGATTAGCGGTGGTCACTAATAATTAGACTGCGGATGTTTTCGCATTTTCCTATTTTTGTAGACAAATTTTAAAAAAGTGAAATGAAATAAAATCCTATTTCTAATGGGAACAGGCTTTGTAAATCTAAAGTAAATAAAAATTATACAAAATTCTGTTAAATTTTATATTCGATACAAAATATCTACCTAATTTTATATTCTAGCCTTTTTAAAAAATTTTCATAAGTCACAAATGCATGAAGATCCTACTAACAACTAGACTGCGAATTTTATGCATTCACAACAAAATTGAGTGAACTAAATTTCAAATAGTAGACTGGATAAACAAATTTGAGACCGTCGATATATCATTTACGATGAACCTATTAAAATTGATCAATAAAAAGAACTTCGATTTCTTCCAACTCGTGCAGAAAATTTTGATCCGCAGTCCACTAATAACCTAAACAGGCGCATGTGACCTCAATAAAATAAGAAGATGGAAATGATGAACTCCATGTTCTTTCTCCTCCTCTCGCGGCGCAAGTTTCTCTTTCCCTCTCCTTATTGTTGCGGGATCGAGGGAGGGACCAGGTGTCAGAGATAGCGCGAGCGACGCGTGGCGCCAGCGAGTGACATTTTAAGAGCGACGGCCGTCAAGGTGAAGCGTTTCGATCGGATCGCGACCACCGATCTCGTTAATTACGAGCTAAACGGCACGCGAGCAAAAACGCGCGATCGACGTGATCCCGGTGATTGACGTCGCGTCGCGTTGCGCTAGGCGCGCGAATGATATATCGCGACCGATTAACCCTTTCACGAGCGATGCACGTTCGCCTTGACGATTCCATAGCGACTTCCACGTTAGCCCCGGGTAATTGCGGCCGCTGAAGAAACCGTTGAAGAACAACCGTTCCCGTACGAGCGTTTTTTCCCTTGCTCGACGAGGACGTTGTTCAATCAACGTCAGACGTCGTCGGAGCGTTCGCTAATTTTCCTCGGCTATCGAGGCTCGTTCTTCGGAACGATCGACAAATTTAATCTCTTCTTATAGCGCGCGGACTACAAACAAAGGTCCCGACCGCCGTCATCAATTATTTTTTATTTGACTGGAACACGCCTCTGCCGCGCCGGTGGTTTCGCCCCGTACTCTGTTTTTCCCTCGGTTTTCTATTTCTTCGCTGATGCTCGACCTCCCTTGGCCACCCACCCTTCTCTCTCTTTCTCTCTCTTCAGCCCCTGTACTGGCGACTTATTCTTCGACACCCGAGGCGTCGGTGGTGAGACGCCCGCGAAAAATGGTCGCGCGTTCAGGTACTTCATTAATATTTCATTTCGTTGCCTATCGTTACCGCGGAGCCACGGTGCTCCGCTCTGCTCAGCTACGCTACGCTCTGCTCAGCTCTGCTCTGCTCAGCTCGGTTCGGCCCGACTCGGCGCGGAGGCCAGCCCCAGGGCATCGTTACTCCCTCCAAGCAAGCATACAAGGCGGACGAAAAGGTGGAGAGCGAGAAAGGGCGAGGACCACGGAAAAGAAGGGAACGCAAATATAGAGCGGCGCAACGAAGAGGAGGAGGCAACCGGCGAGCCATAGTGCACTTTATTACATCGAAAGACGGAGAGACCTCCAACCCCTTGCTTGAACCTCCCAGTACTACCGCCGGAGAAACAAGGACAAACTTTCCACGCTCGTAATCGGAATCCTTGTTGCAACCTCCTGTAAAATGACGAACCCACCCCTTCAACGTCGCGTGTACAGCGACGCCGAGTCTTTCCGCTTGATCCTTCTAACCGCCTCGTAGGCAGGTGTGATGTCTGCCGCGCGATTTCATAGAAGTCTGCTAACAAATAATTTGTTGACAGGTTGTCGAACGATTCGTTGGTTCGGACTTCTTTTTAATCAAAATAACAACTATTTGCGCATTTTTGTCCATGTTTTGGTTCTAAGAGATTGTAATAGATGTTTGTGTGTTTTTGAAGATAGTGTTACCATCTTTGGAATGCGATTATGAGGATAGACGCTCAAACAATACCAGCGAAGGCCGGATCTGACAAAGGAAATTCTACAATATGTCAAAAAATTTCAGGATTTTGTAATAAATCACAATTTAAAATACTGATAAACCAAAATCGGACATTCGACATGGTCATAACCAAAGAGTGATGGATGAGTTATGGAGGAACCATGAATGAACGAATTGTAGCGACTCCCATTGCATAACGTGTTATCAAGTTCTTGACTATTCAAGGCAGAAAATCCATTGAAATCTTGTATAGACTACGCGAACAGGTTAGGAGTGGAGTGTTGTGAAGGATACAAATGTTTACTTAGCATAAACCGTTTGCTAGTACAGGCAACATGTTCAAATGCGTCAAGACAAGCGTCACAAGAAACTATTTTGAAGACGAGGAAAATTTCAAGAACTACATTGGACTATTCTTGAGCATCCCCTTTACTGTCCAAGTGTGTCACCTTGCAATCATCACTAGTTTGGACCACTCGAGCAGACATTGGAAGGAGGACATCGTTCCAATAGTGACAAAGGGGTGGAGCATCCAACCCTCCATTATCTATGACACCAGAATTAGAAAATTAACAGTCCGGCAGCAGAAGATTGTAGTAGAAACGCGCGTTTCCCAAAACAAACATCGGTCCTCTTCTCGAGGGAGCTTCACCGCGAAGAAGGACGACGAAGAGAGTACGCGAGGGCAAGAAAGAGAGTACCGAGAGGGTAGTGGTAGTGTAGAAGGGGGTTAGAACGGGCGACGGGGAACGGGGAATAAAGAGCGTGGAAAGGCGAGAGCAGAAGAAGAGCCAGAAGAGGAGCAGGGTCCGTCGTGAAGTCGCCGGGGGGCTCACGGAGCGTATTGTCTCGCTGGATGTCCTTAGGGCACACGGTGGATCCGCTCCCCCGTGCCCTCGCCCTTCTTCCTTTCCCCGAAGGGAGCCGGGGGGCTGCGGGGGTGCAGAGGACGCTCACGAAGCTCGCCGCTATCTCCTCTCGTTTCCGTGCCCGCAGCAGAACGACCGTTGCTCTGCCTCGCTTCGTGGTGGGGTACACCTCCGCGTCTGCCCCCGGGGCCAACCTCTGCACAACGACGGGCTCCGAGGGGCGGTCGGGGCCAGGGGAACAACTGGGGTAGGGGGCGAGGGGGGCGGCCGCCTTCTTCTTCTACGCTGCATGATTCCGCGCCTCCGCCCCCGGGCTAACCGAAACGGCTCTTACGTGTGTATATGTAAGTACACGTACCAGCGCACTGGCATCTGCCTGCATCGCTCCCGGCAAGGTGTGCCTCTTCTTCATCATCCTCCTTCTCTTCTCCTCCTCTTCTTCCTTTCTTCGTCATCGCTGCGACGTCGTGTTACTCTTTTTCGTCCTCTTCTTCTTGATCGCTGCCCGGCACTGCGACCCTGTCGATTTTTCTGGATCCTACGTGATTCGGTTCGGAGTTATTGAAACTGGGATGTGGATCGAGGATATGGGGTTTAGTTGACACCCCTCAAGTTGATTCTTTAGGGACTGGGATTAATGGAGGATCATTGGTCCCCTTGTTGATACTGTTTTTGACTGGGTGTCACTCTGAGTGTCCCAGGCCTGTGAGAGGGAACTGCTCGACTTAGATTTGACTTTTCGGGGTTGTTGCCCGATTGCTAGACTTTTTGATATTTTTCATAACTATATAATTTTAATCTGATCTTGTATAATTGCAACTGTTGCGGATTCAACATTCCAATTTTCCAGAAGAAAAAGAAAATTGATATCTATTTTGTGCCTACGTATTCTCTGATGGCTGAATATTGACAACAACAAAGTACGATTTTACTTCCGTTTGAAAAACATTAGTGACACGAGTGTGACTCGATGTTGTAGTGCAAGGGGTTAAAGTATTGATTGGTCCATCTAGTTTCCACTTCTGGGAACCGCGTGCAGGTCAGGCGTCAGCAGCAGGAATCGTGGGACGACTAGTCAGGAATCCGAATCCCCTGCGAGTGCGTCGATAGAACGGTCAGGTTCCTCGATCAGGTTCGCGGCGGATTGTTTGTCATCTTTTTGTCGAGGGTCCCCGATTGTGTTAAGAGGCCCGGATTCGTTTATTTAGTCGGGTTTCGGACGATCCGGGTGTCGCGTCTCGAGCGTTGGCGTGTCTATATTTAGTGTCACATGTTCGGCGTGTATCGCCCGGGGCAAGGTGTCTCCACTCGTTGCTTCTTTATTCCCTGGTTCGGTCACGGTTGATGCGGACCGGAGATTCATTCTAACGACACGCGGAGGCCCGCTCTTCCACGGCGGTGTTATTCATTCGCACGCCAACAGTTTATAACATTAATTCGCATCGATGAATGCGTCACTGTCTCTCCGGTTTCTTACCACGAGCCTCGGATAGCCGACGATAGCAGGCCCCGCAGGGCTTCTCCCCGCATTTTTTCTACCGTTCACGATTCTGCGAGTGACCCTCCAGGGTTAACCAACACCGGTACCTTGCACACCTGTGCGTGTGCGCGAGCATTCATGCACCGCCGAGCGTCCTGGCTGCAGCGCCTCCGGCTACGCGTGCCCCTTACATCTATTTCTTATATCTTCCTGCTTCTCTTTAGTTTCTTGCGTCCTTCCTGCATTTTTCTCCTCGATTCTACATTGTACGTGGACCGACTGCAGATTAGGTTTTGGAATACCTCCAATCGTTCTTTTTCTTGCGCACGTGCGCGGTTTCGTGTTCTTTCACACTGTGCTCGAATCGGGTTCTACACTTCAATCTCGTATGTAGGTCTGAAGCTGTTTCGACGAAGTTTGGACACTCTTTGTATTTATTTCAGTATCAGCTCTTCTCTAAGTTCTGTATTAACATTGCTTATTTATGATAAAGGTTGCGTTAACGTTGCGTAAAAACTGTGTATCAAGCTACACGTTATGAAATAAACTAAATTACAGTATGAGGTGCGAACTTTCTAACCAAGTAACTAATGATAATTATTAGTAACCTTGAACGTTTATATGAATGAAATAGGCAAGGCTTATGTGTTTAATGGATCTTTTATAAGTACATTCATATTAATATAGAAATATTTTAACAGGCTTGAGTTTACATACATTTTATATTGTATTGTTTTTATATTGTCTTATATTAACACTCCAGGGATTAATGTGTCCCTTTTAAAAAAGGTAAATATAGTGCTTTAAAAAGAGGTGTAAATATAAAAGAATTGTGGTGGTCGTATTATTTTTGTCAGATACTGATTCGTACTAAAAAAAACAGTTTGAAATCATGTCTTTAAATACTAATAGAAAATGGATCATTGCTGCCATAATTTCCAGTAGATACATAAAATTTAATGACCAGGTGGAGAGCTGATCGATCATCAAAGTGTAATTGAGTGACGCGCATTGTATCGCCGATGATACCCCCTTTGACAAGACAACAGAAATCATACTGTATCACTTGGAGTGAGTGTTACATCATCGACTGCGTTATCAGAAAAATGTGCAGGCAGTATCACGATAACATTCCTTAGAGCAGAATTGTGTTAACTGAATTAATCGGTAATTCAATAATGTAATTTGATTACATTTGGGTTCAATTACATAGTATTTTAATTACGTTGTTATAGCATTTCTATAAATGACGTGAATTTCTGAATAACATCAATATTCATCTCTGATAATGATTATTCCTGAATCCATGAATGGCATCGAGAAACATGAATAAAAATTTCAATTATGAATCACAGTATAATTCAAATTAATTTAATCGAACTACAGTTTTCTTTGGAACGAACCCGATCCTCTATTGTAGAGACCTCAACATGTTACTCACATATTTTATTTTATATTATAACAGAATTATGTATATATTAATTGTGTTATTATATAATTATATTATATATATATTCTATTCTATTATATATATTATATGTTAATTAGAGTTAATCATAAGTCTGGCCGTTAATGATTACGCAGATAATGCGACACGTCGCCAGAAAAGACTAAACCATAGATAATTAAGTAATAAATAATACTTCGTGATAACACTGTATGGAATAATTCAATTGTAATTCCGCAGAGCTCTGCCTGCAGATATATCTGATTCCAGTCGCGCCTCAATTCTAAGCAACGATAAATCGTGGACTTCGTCAGGATATGGCAATAAATAACGATCAGTTGAGAGCACACATATTTTATTATAAATACTTTTTCTCCTGGTAACGGTCTACACGCACACACGCACACTTTCTCTACACGTAAGCTCTAAACAAATCATAGGAAGCCATGGTCAGTAAGGATTCGCGGGAAAGCTCGGTAATAACCTGTTCGCACGTTTGCGCTATTTATCGTCGAGTCTTGTGTCAGCGATGGGTTCTTGTACCTCGGCAATTATACAGCGGCGCAATCGATTTTTCATTAGCCACACACGCACGATCACATGACTGTACCGTTGCAATTGTAAAACTAATTGAGCCACATTTCTACGTTTGCTACCGATGGGTGCATCATAACTTTGTTGCACGCGACACGGGAAACGAACATGTTGCAGCCGGTACAGCAAGTAATCCGTTAGGTTATGTCAACGTGCGAACCGGGTGCTTCTAATTGATATCGTTTTCTTAGACTAATACGCAGCAAACTTGATCGGCTGGACAGTCGACGGTGGAGCGTTGGAGAGCAGCATTGCATTTGTCCATGCACTCGCCTCCGTGATGGCGGCAGTGGGTTCTGTACTCTTGTCTCACTGCAAATGACAATTATGCAAATTTAATCGGTCCCTAGACGCAACATAACTAAAAAAAAGATAGAAAATACTGAGGAATGGGTAAAAATGCTATGAATGATGGAGGCTGATTTCAATTGAACCTTTGAGGCACTCAAGTACTCGCGAATCCAGGAGGTACCGAAGTATACAAAAATTACCCGGGTATCTCAAATGATATCTGAGATCGATGAAATATTTGAAACCGCCGATACACAATAAATTAAAATATGAAAAAAGAACCTTACAGTACAATGTAAGAAATAAAGTATAAACAATTCTGACGAAAAAATGAAAACAGTTAAAATAGAAAAGATAATGGAATTTGTATACATTCTCAAGATTTTAGTCATGTTCAAGAAGAAACCCAAAAGAGTTTTCTTATACATTTTACTACATGAGCACTATCCCTTACCTTTCCCTTGGAAAATGGAAAAATTAAAGAAATAAATAAATTCCATAGCTGCGCACAATAAAACTTTAGTGGGCCAACGATTGAAAACACTGAACAATCTGCACTTCCAATAGAACAGCAAACCAGAGCGAGAAGCATAACGTGGACAAGAGAGAACACAGTTTAATTTCGTCTGAATAAACACTGCGCATAAATGGCGAGAATATTCAGTCGTCAAGTCACGATAGAAGAAGTTGGAACGACGTTGAAGAGCCTTCGAAGGAATCGGCAGTCTGACGGCGACGCCAGAGCGACATAAGCCGTGAAAGTGTGGACAGGTGACGCACGCATTAACTCGACAGCCGTTCGTTCGAAATTCACGCCGCGCAAGAGTGAATCTGTGTGGTTGATTTCGCACAGTAGAAATTACGGTGTTGCGTGTGTGCCATACGGGCAGACGTGAAATTGCTGTGTACAATGGTAATGCGTGATTACGTTATCGTTACCGTCTCATAATTGCCATCACTCTTGTGTACTTTGTGTCGTGACGCGAATCAACGGAAGCGTGACGTATCAATGAAAGTGGCCAGTCGATAAACCGCCGGTGTCAACAACCAGAAAAAAATACTGTGGAAACATACTCTTGCGATCGCTATCTATGTACAACTAATTATCAATCTACATGTTTACGATCGACTACAAAATTGATCATTGATCCAACAACATTGATCCGTGGAAAATGGTATTCTTACGTATGGCTGAAGAAAAACGTAACAACTCTAAATTTTTGAGTTTCGTTTGATTCCATTTTTATTATGTTAATACGTGCTTATAAGGCTAACTCCATAGATAGCCCTATTAGGTTTTATTTCTTTTTACTTGCAGCCATAGCTAGTTAAACTATCAAAGGACTTTACAGCTCTCTCTTGTAAAATTTGTATTTTTAAATTTGTGACGTTTTTCTTGTGCATGGGCGAGATATAAAAGTGGAATTTTGGATTGGACAAAGAAAATTTGCTCGGTTTTATTGAATCCATAACTGGACTTACATATGCTGCAGCAGACGTCACTCGATTCAGGACAAGCGTCATCACCGTGGATAGATTCCTCACATTTGTCAAATTCGACGCAGTTCTCCTTGGGGCATATACTGTTCCCAGCTGCGTACTCTGGAAGTAGACATTTTTAATGTGCATAATAGTTCACAGGGTCCATCTTTTTATCTTTATTCAGTTCTTCTTGTTTAAAAATGTCACGTTCTGAACCCTTAACTGGTATACTGAAGTGTTTCATTAGCCCAACTAAATTTCTGTGCAGTAACTTAAATTTGTTTTAATTAAACATCATATAGAATAACAATGATATATTGCATCAATTTCTCAATTGAAGTACAGTAGAACACCATTAGCGTAAAATAATTAGTTGCCAAATGAAAATTGTCTGCATCTGTTGCAAGGACCAGGAGCGATATAATAAATTATTTCTTTCTTTCAACATCCTTCATTTCATTTAACTGTTTCAAGCTACAGCTACTAATTAACTAAAAATTAGAAAATCCGCAGAACAGATATTATTGGCTGAATGGAATTTATAAATTACGCAACGCGTCTCAGAGCTTTCATAACACATCTGAAAATTCCCGAAGCGTTCAACGCTCACTCTCGGTTCGTTTTGTTTCGATATATCGCAAACTGGTTTCCCAAACTGCTTTTATTTCCCATGAATATCAGCGGCGTCGCTTCCCGGCCTTGTCAGCCGCGTTTCCAATACTCGAGTGTAACAGGATCGAGTCAAAAAGACGTCTCTGGATTTTCCGCGATCGACATAAAAGTTTCGAGGGAGTACCAGTACGGGGTACCATCGAACCGGTTCGGTTCGGACCAAAAAGGTAAGAGTCGGGAGGCGGGATCGCTCAGGCGCATATTTTAATTTACTATGATGCTCCTGTATAGCGGTAAAGAAAGCCATTCAGTGTTCGAGCGATCAAAGGGGAAACCCGTAGCTATTTTCGACGTTGCATGTTGCTCCGCCGTGAAATCCGTAATCGAAGCTAAACACTGAACAACAAAGATTACGGTGTAACGGATGGAAATAGATCAAGGGTGAAATTCACGATAAAACGGGATCGCCGATTTTTCATCGTTAATCCACTGCCGCGCAATAATATCCCATCAATCGTGAACGATAAAAGCTTTCGGGAAAAAGTTGTACACGGATAACCGAACTTTTCCAGTGCATTTTTTCGAAGAGGAGAAGTCAAGCAGCAATTATGAAAGAATAGACTGCTGGTTGGGACTAGCAAATATTTTTTAATTGAGACACATGGACAGGGAAACACATTAAAACAGATACTAGTGTAAGAAAGAAATGCCTTCTTGATTTTGTGAATATTTCAATTAAATAATCGCCGTATAGATTCTGTACCAATTGTAATAATTAGACTGCGGATTTTTAATCAAAATAAAAATTGTCCGAGTCAACTGTAAGAAACAGATGTTGCCTAAGAATGTATTTCGTGTGTTAGTAATTGTAATGAATCGAAGAAATTGTATCAATATTGTTAAATTCTTCACACAGCGGCGAATCTAGGCACGGGCATTAAAAACAATTTCAATTAACAAATTAAGAAGAAATAAATTATACAAAAATGTTTTGTACTTGTGTTAATTTGGGTTAATTGGGCAGGCCCCCAAACAGTGTTAGCACAGGGCCCCAAAATTAACGGTCTGCTGCTGCCTTAAGAGGATTAACGATTTATTCGTGGTTATGGTCATGGTCATGGTTTGATTATTTCTCCGCGCTCGCCGATCGTCTTTTGTGAATCGCGCCACGTTGAGCCCGACAATGGATGATACCGTTGATCGTACGATTCGCGGTTGACAAATTCGCAACCAACGGACACTCACGCTCACACGTTCACAAGCATATTTACAACGGGCGAAATTCACGCTCATAGGTATCCTCGCATTTACTCTACACTAGTCTGAAATCCAGGCACATATATTTCTAATCAATTCAATATTCAATCATAAAACAATAGATTAGGCTACTTTGAACTTGCAAATATTTGTTAAATGTGGACATTTCTGAGGATCGTGCAGATGGTGAAAGGGAAATGGTAAAACAGGTACAATGCAGTAAGGCTTTTCTAATTAATTAGACAATGTTCAAGCATAATGTACGGGGAATATAACATAATTTGAACCAAATAGGATGATTCCGAAGAACACTACGGATCTTTATGCAAGACACAGGAGCCAAATAGAAACATCATACTTTTTTGAATTATTTTATTAAGCTGAGACTAATACAATGATGCGCTTAAATCTTTTTAATACGTTCACTACTTTATATTGTAAGTACCCATTTTTGTCATAAATGCATAAAATCCGCAGTCTAATAATTATCAATCACTCTAACTTTGAAATTACTTAAAATTCTTCTGTGCTAAAATTCATATTTTAACAAGCTACTAGAATTATTAAAACAAATTTAATCTTCAATTTCACAAAATCATCCACACAAACAATCTTATTCCACATATTAACACAGTTCAGTTAAAAGTTCATATAACACGACGAGTACATATCTTTGAACATAAAAAGAAATAATAACGAGAATGTGATATAATATATAGTTGAGTAAAAGCAACATTGTGCAGTTATTATAGCAGAAATATATAAAAACGGAGCTTTGACCTTGAAAGGGTCAGACGCACGGTCTGATCATAGGAGGTTAAAGAAAGGGAAATTAGGAGAAAGTGAGGTCACTAGAAGCAAGGTAGAGGAAGCGGAAGAAGATGGAAATAATTTTGTTCGATCGACAGCACATATCAATAGTAATTAATTATGCTCACCGGTGGAGTGCAGAAGGGTGGCCACGAGGGCGACAAGAGCAACCGGCAGACAGAGCTTCATGGTTCCACTGACTCTTTGACAGTCGACGATTCAATGGTCTCACTTTCCCGGGTCTCGCATTATATAAACGTAAGCGTCCAGTGTTACGCGACACACACACACCCACGCACGTGGGCCACTTGTACACATGCGACGTTCTTCCGTTGTCGTGCATTTCATTATCTCTGGCCGGCGATGTGCGAACGCGCTGTTGATTCTATCTTTAACCCTCATGATCATAACCGAAAAATTTCACACTGTTTCATCACCGGGGTACCCACCCTCCAATGACCATCATTTAAAATCCAGACTTCAACTTTCTCTTTTTATCGGAAACAACTGCATTTTGTGTTCTTTAAACTACTTTTTCCAAAACGCTTGACGCGATATCTCAAGTTTTAGTGGATCGATTGACTTGAAACTTTGAGAGAATTTTCGGCACACAGCCTGCTATCGCACGAACCAAAATTTTTAATATCTATGAATTTTTTAAATTTTTTATCGTGCTTAACACTAGAACTACCGGATGGGAAAATAGGGCTTGCTCCTGATTTGTTTTTTTAGAAATACTAAAACTATAAATATGTTTTTCTCAGAAATTTTTTTAGTGAACTTCTCTATTGAAGTACATATTTAAATAAAACTGGTATGAAATCTAAATAAATGCAATTTTGTCATTATTATAAGGCAATTGCGTTTAGTGCTCGGTAGTTCTAGTGTTAATATAAAATATGTACCGTCATTTTGTAGGTATTCAAGGTGTTTTAATTTTTTTGGTTCGGACCATAACTGCATTCATAGTGATTACTAGACTGCAGATCTTTATGCATTTATAGGAAAATTGAGTAGATGAAATTAAAAATTGTTGGAAAATTTTGCATAAAGATCCGCAGTCTAGGGATTACTAAAAAAATTTATTTCTCAGTTTCTGATCAGTAGAATGACAGGAATCTATAAAAATCTGTATAAAAAAATATAGATATAGTGCGATTAAAAAATCGCATATGTACTTCGAATACCATTGAATATGCGTGCAAAATCTCAATTCAAAAGGTGCAACAGATTTTCTGGAAAATCTGGAAAAATTCCTCGACAATCAGAATATCCGCTTAAGCGGTTTCAATTGATCCCTCCGGTGATTCCCGGAGTGAAGCGCGTGTCCGTACTTCCCCCTCGGGTAAACAATCGTGACGTGAATCGGTTGTTGAACGTGTTTACGCATAGATTAATATTTTATCGCCGACACTTGTGTAGTACCGGTGTTTTTCAAAATTTTCCTCGATACCGTGCTGATCTCTTGCGATGGAGGTTTCCGAAGTCTCTGGTGACCGCGCAGTAGCCATTTTTATGATTGGGAGAAGGACTTTGGTCAGCCTTGGAGTTTTTGGGAGGGGTTTGAAGTCTTCTGGATATTTGCACGTTTGTGTATAATTGATTTGTAGGTTTGTACATTCTAACTGTAGTTTCCATCCATTTTTGTTTTACCTTTTAATTCGTTCAATTGTGTCTCATATTGTTAAAAATGTTTAGCATGTAAAATAGAAAGTAGATGAGTACTTAAGTAGAACGAGAATGAATTAAAATGAGAGGTAATTATAATCGATGTGTCATGAAATTACAGGAAGTGCTAGAAATTAGTAATGGCCATAGAAAGTATGGGAAAAGAATGCCATAATAAATTTACAAATTAATTATTATTACTGTAGATTTACGAATGATCTATTTAAAGTGATAGTACATAAAGTGACCAGTTCACATTTAATTATGCAATTACTACAATTCCACCGTTTAACCAAAATTATTTATGCACACATTTAAAAGTCCCTCATGAAATAATGCTCTTACAATTGTCGCTTTCTTTCAACAACAATTTAATGTTTCAACATCGAACCATTTGCTTTTATCAGCAAGTGCAACTTCAGCAGGTAACACTTTTTCTCCAGTACGTGCTTCAGCCTCCGTTGCTGAGAGGGCGCGCCGCTTTTGGTTCTCCATCAAACACTCGATAAACGCACACACATACGAAGCAAATGCATTTATTCGTCTTTATCGAAATATATTTTTTCCATTAGTGTAATGAATGCAACGAACTCGTATATTTCAATTTCAATTTCAATATTTCATTTACAGTTGGCCTCTCTACGATGAAATTTCATATCCCAGTAAAAATATTTCATTTCCCTGAAACGGGCATTTACTTCATACAAATACAAACGTGAATATAGTCCCGTAATTAATTTCATAAAATATTATTTGGATATATCTCACCCGAATTTCATTAATTTACAAAACTCGTTTGTAAAATGAAGCGCAAACGCCTCTCGACCTTTCGCGTTAAAAATAAGTCAAAAATCAGAATTGCGTTCACTCGATATGATTTTCATATAGATGGATACTTTTAGTAAAATCACACTTAAAATTCTTGCTGGGAATTTCGGAGTCATCAAGGACTCCAGATCGGGAGCCGGGGCTCGACCGTTCTTTATTCATACCGGCTATGAAATAATCATCAATTTTCCGAGCGCGTCTCTATGATCGAGCCAGGATTCATATACTTCGCAATGGGAAAGATTAATGAACCTCGCCTGGACGCGAAGCAATGTTATCCGAATTGTGTCGATAAAAGGTTTACCGGTGATTTATGAGCGGCCTGCGGTTTAATGGAACTACCTCGAGGAGTTGGTCATGCCTGGCTATGGAACGATTGTTCTGGCGAACCTTTTAAGATAACGAGACTGTAAGAACCGAAGAAGCACGAAACTTTGCTTTAAGGACACCACTTTGCAGCCGCCAAGCTGCCACTTCCGTATCGTTCTACGTTCTGATACGCGTTTAAGTGACTTGGGCCATCCCGAGGATTCGATTTAGCCACTAATGTTACCTACAGTAGCATTCTTTATACTTGTAGTCTTTTTTAGGATTTTTTTGGCACCGGTCAGAACAGTAACCATGCTTTTTATTATGGAACTTCAATATTTTGAAAATTAATTTTGTTTAATTCTTAGGTGAGTTCTTGAATGCCTCAAGATGTGTGAGGCAAATAGTTCCTCACTTGTTCTAAGTAATCGATACTAATCGAAATAGAAGTGTACGCTTGTGTTGTTCTACGTGCATCGTATGATTAGACTGCAGATTTGTATCCAAAATACAAATCGTCTGCATTGATTCTAATAATTCTAATAAGCTGAGCACTTTGTTATACATGCATAAAATGTTCAAAGCTTAATGAACCAATCTTACCTTGAATTCTGGCTTGAGCAATTATCTTGATGTCCTTTATGTGTAAAAATCTACATAAAACAAATTGTGAATATTTATGTTCATTACTAGAGTAAATAATATTTTTATTCATTGAAAGACAGAAAAAGTGCCTACTATACAGGGTGGCCCACCTAAATATCTCCTTTATTTTTGATGACATAACAAATGTTTTTAATGTCATGTAAATAGTATCACATGCTTTGCAAATGTTATTCTGTTCTCAAGGTCTTTTTTCCGGAGTTTTCAAGGTGATCGATATTGTTTTTCTTGTAAATGTATATTTCTTTTCCTTGCATATTCTAGTTGACGGTAAAACTAAAATTCAAATCAGATACGATATTCATTTCCATCGATATCACATTAGTAGTGACAAGTGATAACCTGCGGATATGTAAGTCTGAAAGCTTAGTCGCTAATATTAAAGTAAGCCATCTGTCAGTTACTTTTTAAGTTATCCTTAAGTGTTCAAAATGATGTCCTTCCACAGGTATGCATTGTCTAAAACGATCGATGACAGATTTGTAATCTCTGAATGCGTTTTAATGTCAACTAGAAAAAAAATTTCGAAGATCTTGAAAACTCCGGAAAAAAAGACTTTGAGAAAAATATAAAATTTACAAAGCATTCACCTTGTCATACCATTTACATCGCATTAAAAACATTTATTATGTCATCGCAAATAGAGGAGATGTTTAGGTGGTTACATTTAGGTGCACCACCCTGTATACAGCACACATAAATCGTTAATTTTACATAGATATTCACATTTTAATTGATACCACAATTGTAATTTTCTATTTGAAAAAAAGAGAAAATTTGACTTGAATAGGCGGGAGAATAGAAAAAAAATAGGATGCATTCTCTCATTTTCTTTGTACTTGATTGTACTCACGCGATCTTTATCCTTCCTCAATGGGTAAATATGTTTTGCTAAGATAAATATACGTATCATTCCTGAGAAAAGAGTTAGTGAATCTTTATCTCTATCGGCCTTGTTGCTTTATGATATTACTCACACCAATCCAAGGGGAAATTTCCAGAAACTTTTCTTTCATTTTTTGCCGACGTGTGGCAAGCAAATTTCGTGGAAGATCAGCAGTTCTTTGCCTTTCACGATAATTCATTTGTGTAGAATTAGTCGCACGTTTACGTTTGAAATAAAAAAAATTGCAAGATAGTGCAGTATTTTCTCTTTACGTCGCGCAGTCTTTTCATCTCGCACTCGCGTGTCTCTAACAAACAGGAAATCAATTAATTTTAATAGCGAGCGATTAAGTAATAAAAGTTTCTTGACATCTTATACGATGATCAGTGTACTTCACATTATCTTGTTGACTCGGTAAATGCTCTCATCAGAAATCAACATACTTGAGACAAGTATCGACGTGTTATCGTACACTCATCAGGTTGTTCAGTTTCTCGAATGTTCTTATCACTTTTTAATAACAAATATCATGATGTTAACCCTTTGCACTCGGAGCTATTTTAATCTAGAATTTTTACCTAGAATAAAATGATTTTTCCATTTTATACTTAGTACATTAAGTATAACATTTTATACTATTCTGTAGTATTATATTAATTGATTAGTAGACAAACTGTGGACGTGTAAAAAATATTTAGGGATATCAAGGTATTAGCTTCAGCTTAATAAGGTAATCGAAAGAGGAATACAATTTTGACTTGGCTCTTGTGTCCTGCAATCAATGCTAGCATTTGTTATTTTACATAAAGGTCCGCAGTCTATTGATTAGATACCAGTATATGTAATAATATAAACAATGTTTTGAATAATGGTATAGCAATTTTTAGTGGTGACTTTGAGTCATAACTCGAGTGCTAAGGGTTAATAAAATGTTGAATTCTGTCCAGTGAATCCGTGTCTATGAAATTATTCCAGGCGTCTTTTCATTTAATCATACAAGATAATACGCGCGAAAATGTTTACCATTTCAGGTCACCAGTGGAAATTTCAGATAGGCCTAACGCATATCGAAATACAACTTCCTTAAAGCGACCATTAACCTGTCCTACCACCGTATATCCCTCAGCTAATAACAGATAAACCATTCTTTCAATATTATCGTTGCAATTTACCGTCACTTAGGAGATTACGCGCTCACGCACCCCGTTGCGATTATTTGCGATTTTAGTTCAACCAGTTCTGTTTCTGGAACACAGTGCACGAAGATGGACAGCCACGCAAAAAATTACTATCGTCTATTGTTTAAAAATTATATACATACGTCTTATATTCCGCAACTTGTAATATGTCACTTGAGAAAGTTCATAGTCGATACAATTTACGATAAAATAATAATTTTTAGACTTGGTATGCTTGAAGTTCAAGGGTTATGAATTGTTTATCAGCAAGAACTATTTTTATGAATTCAAAGTTTGTTTCCTGATCTAAACATCTCCATGATTTTGTTTACATTTTGTGTAGCTGAGACAGCTACAAAAGTTTGCGAATTTTTAAAAAATTATTGAACATTCTAAAAAGGTGCTGGAATTTCCTTTGAGTTTATAAAAATTTCCGAGATCATTTGCATTAACATTTTACCATATTTCTTTTCCTACGCATTCAAAGGTTTTACGAACAAATCACCTGAAACGAGTTCTTGTAAATAACAACACAGTCAGTGTCAGAAAGGAATACTCAGTACTTTATTGTTAATCATTTGAACGTATACTTGAATTCATCTTAAGAATTACAGAAAGGTGCGTGCAGAGGGGAACGTTTGAACGCTTGACTCTTTTTGGCACTTAACCAAGAACGAACAATAAACACGTTTCCCCATTTCACCCAGCGACCAATAAACACCACATTCAACCTTTTCACTGTTGAAACTTTCAGATGTAAACCGCACTAACCATCTGTCACACAATATATTTACTCCTACCTATATCTTTTTCTATAAAACATTTTTGAAATTTTCCATTACACAAAACAATGCTTGTTGAAAAAGTACATAGAAAAATAATAAAAATCTGGACTGCGGATTTCTTGCATTCATAGCAAAAATGCCTAAGTGAAATATAGAACAGTGAAGGTACCTAAAGTGTCGAAGAATATGTTTACACTATTTTCAATTTGTTAATACCATTGCAAGAAGAAATACATTTTTATTGAACTTCTGTTTCTTCCGATGGACGTAGGCAGTTTTTATTTTGCATAAAGAGACCCGCAGTCTAGTCACCACCTTAAAGATACCTTAACTAGTGTCGCCAGATGAGGGGAGGGAGCACGCATCACGTGACTAGCGTCGTAGAAGGGGAAAGTAGAGTGGGGGCATAAGTCTTGATCTGGTGACACTGACCTTAATAGTCCAAAAAATTTGTTTAAGAAAATATATGGCAAAAATCAAGTGTCAACAACATGAAGGTCCTTCAAAATAGTGTGATCTGTGACCAGAGTTGGGCAAAAATTTTGATCGATCCATTAATAACAAAAATAATCAGCATACGTCCACCCACTCTGAAAAATTAGAGGAGGGTGTAACAATTGCTGATTCTCCAATTTGAAAATGTCACGGCATACACGCGAAAGCTTGAACAGTAAAAATTGTACGATTGTTGGTCGAGAAAGCGAAAAATCTCGGACAATGTTCAACCATAGATCGCGCGGTGTTGCGATGATCGATATCGATCGCGTCCGTCGACAAAACAGTTGTTTTTCCTTTTGCTCCCCGCATGGTCACGTTCAAACGTTCGTTCGCGGTCTTGGAATTCGAGTACGGCGTAGCTTAAGACTCGCATCGATTCCTTTCGAAGCATGACAGTTACGTCGCTACGTCCCCCGTAGATCTCTGCCCTTAATCGTAGATCAAAGAAGGAGCGTGGATATGCGTCGCGTTCGCGCGAAGAACAGACTTACGCCACTGGAAATATCTACAGCATCGTTCGAACATCAAGCCCCACAACACTCGCACCACATTCAATAGAGTAATATCCAACCATTATTGCGTTCCTCTTAATCGTGTAACGAGTATCAAAGCGTCGGTTGTAGAAGGCATTTCAACTGGAGCGAACAGCAATTCGGGTTTTCCAACAATTAACCGGTTTAGTCGAATGTAATAGGTTATCACAAAATTTCTTTTCATTTTTCTCCTGAACATAGTTATCCCACATTATTCTTTGCAAATTAACACTTGTACGCTCCTAGGGTGAAAATTCAATTTATATAATTTATATATAAATTTCTACTAGCAATAATAATTCTAACAGCAATAATTTTGTGAACGGAATCGAAAGAAAAATTTTACAGATGGATTAGTCTGTTTTATTTCCTATTTGTTTTAATGTTTTAGTTCAAAGTCATCCAAGTTTATTGTTGCACTATTTTTTTCAAGAAATCATTGCTGTTTAAACTCCACAGTTTTCCACAATTTTCCACAATAATAGAAAATGAGTGGACGAAATTTAGGACAATAGAGAGATTAAAAGAGTTTACGTCGATTATGCGACTACTATTCTTTTTAATAGCGTACGAGGGTTGAAATAAAAATGATCTCACGTGTAAAAAATTTGTTTAATACATTTCAGACGAAATAAACAATTTATTCGTACTAATGGTAGCTAGGAGCTACCTCGTCAAACGAATAATCTTTGCGAAGAATGCGGGAAGAAATTTTAAGATAACCTACTGCACAGAAGATAACAGAAAAGTGCCGAGTAGATCAAGAAAATCACCGAGTCTAATTAGAGGGAACTGAACGTAACCAGCTTCGTGCCTAGGCCAAAATAAGACGGACACCAATCGCTCTAACTCCGAAGCAGTGAAAAGAATTAGAGATATCGCCGATAAGCGGATTTCCGTGATGCAATAAATATTTTCAGTAGTGTCGATCAGGTGTCTGAGTCTACTGCCCGCTAAAGATAGTGAGATCTCTTTCCTCTTTTCAAACGAAAAGGAATACAATGGAACGATATAAGTACTTCGCTACTGACGGGCTTCGAATGTACAAGTTAGTCGGAATTTTCACGGGCAGCTGGTGGTCGATCGTTTGATTCGCTGGAAGGGACGTCGTACACTCAATTTTCCCAAAAATGTGAACGGAATCGAAAGAAAAAGTTTTCAAATAGATTAGTTTTTTTCATTTCATATTTGTTTTAATGGTTTGGTTCAAAGTTCAGCATCAGAGTCTAAAGAATCATTTTACCACATATTTACGAATTACGATCTTTGTTCAAAGCAAGTGTTATAAATTATAGTTCAGTATCGTATGATACTACGCTTTTTCATAAGAATATTTATCATACGTCTTTGATTTTAAAAATGAAGTTTAGAGATTTTAAGATTTAAGATTACTATTAAATAAGATAATTAAAGTTACAATATTTAACTCTTTTAAAAACCCATGAAATTTTTGTCGTACATGTTTAAGTATACGAATTAAATCGTGACTCGTATAAAACGCCACAATTTACTCGAATTTCTCTGAGAAAGTGAATTGAAAAAGTGAATTGAAAGTTTTATGAACAATATCTCTCTAAGCATTAAATTCCAGGATCATTAACTGACAAATTTTCACCCCTTTACAGTAAAACAAAGAACAATGTTATAAGGGTGGTTTTCTCTCCTAGGAAAGTAACAATGTGAAATCGACTTCTCCGGATCAGAAAAACAAGACCGGTCCGTTTATAACAAATAACGTCTACCAAACAAAGATTTTTGGCCACGTTCTGGGGAAAATTGACTGCAACGCGAGAGAGGACGCGACGTCACCTCGGAATCAGACTTCGATTCCCTCGAATCGTCGAACGTATACACATGAACGAGTAACAGATCCGTGAACGAAAAGCAAGGTAGCTCGAGCTGACTACAATATTATAATCGGTTCGAGCCTCGACGGTATAACGTAAAGACGATTATTATAAAAGCGTTCTACAAAGGCACCAGCTACCGCGAGAACCTCCGGGTGTGTCGTCTAGCGCCGATATCTAGATTCGTATGTACAAGTGGATAGACTTATCAGTGCTCAGCTTATCGCAGCGTACTTGTCATCAGTGTCCAGGATTGCTGTACACGGTACCAGTTTCGTAGGAATCGAAGGACCGAGAGCTGACTAGAAAAAGTATCGGAGGCGCGGTTGTCTTTCATCGATCGGCCAGGCGAAACGCGGCGTCACTTTATCGTCTTCTGTAATAATTTTGTTCGCGTTTCCCTGGACGACGAATCCGAGACTGTGAATCCGGGAACGGGAGAACTTACAAGGTTTCTGTTTGAAAGCTAGTCGGGATAGAGTTCACTCTCAATTCCTCTCGGAGAGAAGCTCGAGGACCGGGACACGCGGGTCCGTTTTTTTTCATTTCTTTCATTTTCCAACGCATGCACTAAAAACTAACGATTGTACACTTTCCGAAGAGTCGAAACGGGAGAGACCGATGGTTCGGTCGACGACGCTCGGATAGATGATGATTTTTCTCCGTCCGCTTTTCGGTATCACAGTTAACCGGGATCATTATGCACCGGGCCGATCGTCCTCGATCAGGTTTTTCAGGAACGTGTAAATGTCTTTGAACGTCGGTCTCGAGGTCTCGTCCCTCCGCCAGCATGAACACATCATCCTGTAGACCTCGTCCGGACACATCGTCGGTCTCGGTAGATATACCTGCAATCAGAAATTGGTTTCGCATCGATTCGAGAATGTTAGCGTATTCTGTGAGGTCAGACTTTCGAGTTACCACCCTCCCCTAAGTTTTTGACATCTACGTCATTCTACGTCATGACCAGGCTGCGCAAGACACGCAGTAGTTAAATAAAAATGTCTTTCTTCCTTTAATTATTGTATTTTGTTAAGCTGAAACTGATAGGTTGATGTTCGTAAATTTTTTAAATACGTCCACTGCTTTGAATTGTACGCACCCATTTTTGTTATAAATGCATAAAATCCGCAATCCAGTCATGACTTTCGTTTTGCAAAAAATTGTCCTACTTTTTTAGTTTTCCAGTTTTCCTGATCTTCATTCTATTATAAATCCACTCCAGATTTTTATCAAAAAATTTTTATCCATTTAGAAATTAGAAATAGAGGCCGATGGTAACATTTGCTACTAAAGGAAGTCCAACCAAATTCGAATGAACCGAAGCAATCAGGAACCATTTCTGAACACTGTATACTTGTAAATCTTGTCATCAGACATAAATATAAAAAGGTCTTCCGGTTTAGCTACCTGTAACTCGGCTCCATAGTACATATGCTCGGCGTTTTGAATGACTTGATCGTTGGTTAGATGCTGGAAAGGCTTCTCCCTGGCCAAGCTCATTACCTCCCAGAGAGTGACGGCGAAGGACCAAACGCTGCTCGAGCAGGTGTACCTGTCCTAAAGTAGAAAAGGGATTCAATAAACGATCATTCGTTAGCGTTAGGGGTCGCAAAATCGGGGTATACCGCAAAGATCGTAGTGGAGAACCTACAAGCTGTATCAATGTATTATTATAAACAATTTTGTAGACTATATAAACGATCTAGTACCGTGGTGAGATGAGAAAATACAGATATCATTTTCATTTTTATTTGACTCCTTAGATGGATATGAAACAAAGATTTTTGACTATACCAATAAATTAATAATTCAAGGGTATGAAGCATATTTTTAGTAAATATTTCACCTCATATTTTAATTTTATTATAATTATTGCTTAAGTGAATCGGCAACTACGATCTCTGCACAATACATTTTGTTGGAGTGGAGGAGATGAAGAAGAATTATTTAGCAGAAAATGTGTTTACCAACAGAATGCTTTCCCACGGCAGCCATCTGATTGGCGCCGGCGGTCTGCCGCCTATGTCACTGTAATCCTTCTTGTAAAGGTCACTGCACATCGCTATGTCGGTCACTTTCACGGTATAAGAGCGGCCCACTAGACAGTTTCTGGCTGCCAGATCCTTGTGCACCAGATTCTTCGACTCGAGGAACCTCATGCCCGATGCTATCTGCGTCCCCATGTACAACAGGCAGCCTTGGCTGGCGAACACATAACGTTGCTTTTCAGCAGGGTGACATTAATTGATTGAGCCTACTATCCGACCGGCTCGCGGAACAACTTTATTTTGATGCGCGCCGATATCGATACCGATCTGGGAACATCTTTCCTCGGGCACCGGACGCGGAATCATCGGCGATCGCATCGACAATTGTTGACTAGGCTCCGCTCGTTTCATAAAGAGTTTATGGGACTTTTATATCGGGGTGATTTGTAACCCTTGCGCACTCTGTCATTCTCGCCGCGAGCGAAAGAGTTTTGGTGAAGAGTGCAGCGTTGTTGCATCGAGTTGCATGAAGATCCTAATTTTTAGAAACTATTTCGTCGTAAATTGTGAATGGTATAAAACCGTGTTAAGAAATTTTGTAGTTCTATTCATTTGGCAAGATTTGTGATCTTCCGAGACAATTATAAAAAAACTGAAATTTAGTAATTTGTGTCTAGTTATTAGAAATACAAAAAGCCTTTTATTAAAGATATGAAACTGTTGAATTTGATGATAAATAATATATTTTAGAAATATTCACAATCCGGAATAAAATTGAAAGCTTCGTAAACTACCACTCTTTCCATATAATTTTTCTAAGATCGTAACTATTAATGGAGAATAAATGGAGTTCTTTATATTCCAGCAATTTTTTTCTATTAATTCCTAAATTCCATTTAATATTTTTTAGACTGAAATTTTTGTAACAAGCCACAATGATTCATAAATAGATAAAGCTAGTTCCAATTCTTACTCTCTGACCAACTTGATTTGTATAAACATTCGCAGTCTAGTTGGAGCGAAAGCTCCGTGCGACAATATTGCATTTTGATGACACAGACTCTCGGACATCATGCTCGATTATATTCGAAATTGTATTTGGGGATATTATTATTAATTCGCGATATTAATTTGATACCGGATTCGACGGATTTAGATTGATACTAGCGATTTATGATATGAGTGCAATCATGGGGGGAGCAATTAATCTCTGGTAGTTCGATTAGATTGCGTAATCGGGGATCGCCGTAGTACGAGCAAATATGGATAACGCCGTGGTCATTTGCACAATTTATTGCTACGTTTCTTTAAAATATCCGAAGCAATTTCCAAAATTGTTTTACGACCATTATTTTCTTATCTCTTGATCATCAAAATAAAAATTTATATTTATTGTACCCTTACTTCAATGCGTAAACATTCCTAACAAAATAGAATTTTATTTTAACTGAAAAAGAATCCACTAAATTAATTCCTAGAAGATGTTGTTTAAAATCTTCATCAGACTCGATATTGCATGGCATTAATCATGGATAATTGGATTCCACATATTGAAAAATTTAATTGAATAGTCCAGGCACTAAAGTAGAACAACCGATCCTGCATAATCCGATTTAGAGTCATTACTGTCATTGGTAAATGACGAATAGGCTTGATCGATCAAAGCAGCGAACCGCGGAAGAGTTGCGGATCGAAACCGGAGAAAACTGCGAGCCGTAAAAATGTTGAAATTATAATATTAGAGCGATCGTTCCCATCGTTTCCCGATCGCGGTTCCATTCCGGTGCGTTCGTAAACGCGTCCCGATATCGTTAATGCGGAGCGTATATCGTTTAGGTGTATCCGCCGTAAGGAGCAGGGACCTCACCTAAGGGCCTTCAAATTGCAGCTCGGCCTAAGCGTTCCCGTAAGTGGCACACTGTACTGAAGATAATGGGCGAGATCACCGAGTTCCGTGTACTCGATGATCGTCCACGGCACTGGATCCACGGAACACACTCCCAGGACCCGAGCCACGTTCGGATCGGACAAACAGGACAGAAATCGCACTTCTCTGATTTGATCCGACGTACTACCGGCTCGAATGTCGCTGGTGCAAGCCGGCACGCGAGCGACGACCAATCTCGGTGCATTCGGCACCATGTCCTCCAGTCCGACCGATTCGCAAACTATCGCCTGCAAAGGAAAAACAAAATTTCATTCGTTGATTCCACCAAATCTTTATTCTGCACTCTTCTGGTAATTTTATACATTTTTTGCGCTTCGAACGATGCATTATTTTATTCTAACTCCTTCAGGACGAATGTCCACATCTTGACGACAACAAGATAACAAGAAATTTAATTCAATTTTTTTATTACAACAAAATCCTCCTATCTTCATTTTTCACACTTTTGTCAATTTGATACTTTTTTCATTATTTTATTTTAATCTTTCCAGGACGAATGAGGCACGTGGATACCTTGATGATAACAATATAACAACAAAATTTAATTTTTTGATTCCAACAATAATGTAAACTCCTCGATTTAGGTAAGTGATTTTCGTAGTTTTAACTCTTTTCTATTTGTAAAGAAACATGGGCGATCTTGGATGAATAAAAAATGAACTAGAACTAATGAAAAAATTATCATTGCAATATATTATCAGTTGACACGTTTTCACTTTGTTCGTGCAGTCTTATGCGCACAGTTTTGGTCTCATTTTGTTTTTATTATTAATGTCTGTAGCTAAGAGATCAGATTGTTCTTGTTCCACATTTTGACAGCAGTATAACATAAATAACGAAAGAGGATCTCTTAAATTCCCACGGCTCATTGGATTCTCATCTAGGAAACTTTAACGACTTGCAAGAGTATTATCGGTGAATTAAGCTCTGAGTAATGGGATGATCGATAATTAAGAGATCCGGACAATCGACGCTCTACATTTTTATTCAAGATCTTTCAGTCTCCCTTATGAATTCCATTAACTAAATGACCTTATTCCTACAAATCTAGAAGACCTGGTAGCTCGATTTACAATGAAATTAAATTTCAAATTCATTTCTTGGCTTGTTAACCTTTGGCTTCGCCGATATCATATTTTTCTGCTTCTTGGAACGGAAATAACGAAGGGCTTTTCCTGTTGCTTGTTAGTTTAAAATGATACACTGCAATAATTCTTCCTTTACTTTATAATTGAATTTTTTCGTAACTAAAGACTTTTCAATTTTGAAGTTGCTTACTTAAAATGATACACGACAATATTTCTTGCAATATTGTTGCTTGCTTGCTTGCCTAGAACGATACACTGCAATGTTTTTTCTGTTTTTTATTTTGTATTTATATAAGGTGTACAAATTAATTTATTGCTCTCACACTTGATCAACTTTATTAGAAATAAAAATTTTTTAACTACCTTATAGAAAATTTTCATTGTAAGCTTACTTGTAAGATAGAGTAAATGCAGATTATTTTGGAGAGTAGAGTGGATTTTATTTGTTCTTAAAGAATCAGTAAATTCATGAAGAATGGCTACGATTTACTTTGTACACCTAATATTTGTTCGTAACTAAAGACTTTTCAAATTTCATGTTGTTTGTTCAAAACGATTTTCATATTTGTTTAAAATGATACACTGCAATATTTTTCTTTCGTTTGTAACTACATCTTTTCGTACCTAAAGTCAACTTGTCAGGAAGCAAGGGTCTATAGTGTCTTTAACGATGTATGATCGCTAATGCTCGCATAAGCCGACGAATCTTCCAAAATATAAGGAGTCCTGCGTCTGTGTACATATCACATGTGTGCATAATGTACAGGGTAAATGCATTATCCCTCAGACCTCGTTGTCGTCCCTCTTCGACGTTCCGCGAGCAAAGTTTCCCTGTAGTTTGTAGACGTTCACATTCTGGTGTATTGTCGAGTTGTAATAGTACCGCGTTACAACCCTATGGTATCACCGAGTTTATCGATTACGCGATCACGACATGAAATTAGTGCTATGCCTGGTAATCGCGGGTTATGCCCCGGTGCCAGTCGCCAAGTTTAATCGTACAAACTCGGGATCATAGTGCTTGGCTGTTCTCCCATTTTTCCAGAACCTTTCATTAAAGTGCTCTTTCATTCACTTTCATTAACTAAATTCCTTACGTTTCTCTGCAATTTAAAGAGCTAAACTTTATCAGGTATTCATTATTGCGTCTTTTCACAAGCTGAAGATTCATGGCTTCAATTACAAATGTATTAAAACTTTTAGGAAAACATTTTAGAACAAACCATGTTTAAATGCTAGAATACTAAACTGATTTAGTCAGAGGTTGCTGAATTTGTATTACGTTTGAATAAATACATTAAATAACTTCCATAAAGGAATCATTACGATTTCAATAATTATTGGATCGTAAAATATATTTAGTAGTATTTGATATTTTTGTTGATTTTATTCGATGCTCTTTCGTTAATTATAATTGATTTTTTAAAATTATTTACGTTACGATCTAATATAAAATGAAAACATTTAAAGTAGTTATTATGAAACGTCCTACAGTTTCATTATTAAAAGGGCAATATTTTCTCATTTATGAAAAACGGTCCTTTCTTACTCCAACAAATTTTTGATATGCATTTTGGCATGTTTAATTATGTAAAATTGTATTAGATTTTATTAATGATATGTAATAGATGGTCAGACATTTTAAAACGTCCAGTAGTTTCAGTATTAAAAGAGCAACACCTCTGAAAAATTGTTCTCTCACCTCCAATGACTTTTTAGTATGCATTTTCGAGTGTGTGACTATGTAAAACTGTATTAGATAGTATTAGTCATGTTCAATAAGGAAACGGGAATGTCGTTTCGTCAGCGTATGCAATTTTCGAGTTAGCCTGAAGTGGAACGGGGCGCGTGTACGATCGCAGAAGCGCAACAGCGTGCACGTGCACGGTGCACATAGCCAAGCGCATTGTTTCTCAATCTCTTTTATTCCCCTACCTCGCCGATATTCCTCGAGCCAAGTTTCTCTGTTGTTCGTAGGCACTGTCGCGGTATATTGGTGGGCTCTATTTCCTTGCACTTGTACGGCTTGTTCATGCTGGGCGCGATATTCCAACTAACCACTGGCGCCGGTATCTGTAAACGTAACAAAGTCGCTCGTTTTATCGTCGCAATAATTGTTCCAACGCTATGGTACTCGGCTTATTTATTCCATACATGCTCTCTACTTCGCTCTTCTACGGAACTATGCACCACTAAATACATATTATTTGTTTAATCATTAGACTGCGGATTCTAGACGTTTATCTTTTTCATAATAATTGTACTGTCAATAAGTAGAAGGCAATATAGTATTTTTAAATTCTTCAAATGTACTTACTGTTTTGTACAGGGTCTTTCATTAAGTGTTATTTTAGAGATTATAAAAAATAATATATATAAAAAAAATGTTTTAAAACCACGCTTATATTAAAATGCACTGAAAAGGAGAAAATTATTTTTTTCCTGGTTCTCCATAAAATACCGAATCCAGTTAAATGATTAATAATGTTTTTCCCCACAATTTTGAGCAATTAATTCAAAATTTCTTCTGTTATAAAATTAGTGTTGGAATAGATAGAAAAATTTAATATAAATATAAATAAAATCATGACATTAGTGACTATGAAAATAAAAGCGTGGAGCGCTGAATTATATTGACGTAATCTTCGTGGTCGCTCCACGCTTTTATTTTTATAGCCACTAATGTCATGATTCTATTTAAATTTATATTAAATTTTTCTATCTATTCCGACACTATTTTTATTACGGAAGAAATTTTGAATTAATTGCTTAAAATTTTGGGGAAAAATATTATTAATCATTTAACTGGATTCGGTATTTTATGGGGAACCAGGAAAAAAATTATTTTCTCATTTTTAGTGCATTTTAATATAAGCGTGGTAAAAATGCTGCTCTTTTTACAATTAACCATTTTTTTTACTATTTTAGAATGATTAACAATTTTTGCTAACTACGTGTCAGAGAGTGACAACTCTAATCCTCGCAAAAAATAACAGCAGAATGACTTCATAATGGAAGACTCTTTATTTGATCTAATCATTCTCGTCAGAAATGTGTAAAATCCGTGGTCCATTAATCATTATTATTTTGTTTGAAACTTTGCAAAACGTGACGTGGTCAAGAAGTCAACCAAATTTTACTGTTTTATATTTCACCCAATTTTTTCAAAAATACAAAAAAATCCGCGATGATCAATTCTGACTTTGCAGTTTTAGTTGACTTAAATTGCTTTGATTTTGCGGAGTATTTTGGGGTTGATGAACGTGTCAGGGATGGGGAGTCTAACCTTGTGCTTTTCTTTAGGCGCCGTGTGCCAACGCTTCGAGTGGATTTGATCGACGTCTCGTTGGTGATTAGACGTGGTCGCTATATTGAGTTTCGCATTTGGACTGGTGTAACTTTGAAGGGTCCTGTAGTATTGAGAATGACGCGCAGGGGAGTTGGTCGGCGACGAGGCGCAACTAGGCGGGCCTGCTGTCGATTCCGGTCTTGTATCGAGTCGAACGCTCTCCTCTGACACCTCCACGTCCTTCAGGTCTTTCGGGGATTCTTCTACAAAAATCGATCCTTGTCAATCCTCCCAATCACCCCTTTACTTCACGTGTGATTGCCTTTTTACGAAATGCTTCCACATATCGCAGCGAAACGAAAATAAACAGCGACAAATTGCTAGTCTCAGAAAGCAGATTGTTTGAAACGTTCGTTTTTTATCTGCCGTTCACACTAGAATTTGTACGTTTCATCGAATATAGAAGCATTGCCTCGATTATTTTATTAATACGAGAAAGTGAAATTCAGAATATTCATTCATATCGTACTTTTCAGTGATTCTTAGCAATTCATTAGGTACAGACAAATTTTCTAATATGAATATTGCATAAAATAATTTTTAACGTCGCCATTTTTAAGGAATTTCTCATTTTAGATACATTGAAAATATAACAATTTAAATTATTTTCCAGAGGTTGAGATAATAAGTAACGTTCTAAAAGCGTTAGAAAACTGGGTTAGAATAGGGCCACAGTAGCACATATTTCTTGATTCAATATAGACTGAAATCATTTTATTTGTGAATTAGACTGCAGATCTTTAAACAAAATATAAATTTTCTACTAGTGACTATAAGAAACAGGAGCTACGTTGTCTTTCCTTCTTTAATAATATTGATCGGTTGAAAATAATATACTTTTAAATTCTTCCAATTTGTTAACTGTTTTAAATTTGATGTACTCATTTTTACTACAAAATGATTAAAATCTGCAGTCTAATGATAAAAATTTTGAGACATTGTTAACTGTAGGTCACAGCTTTACAATTGCTCTTCTTTTATCGTCGTATTAGCTTGGATTTTTAATTTACACCTTTCCTCCAGCGAAATCAATAAATTTATAATTACATAAAACTGTTTACTCTGGTTATTTCACATCATATATTAATTTCTGCTGGAAATTTTAATGGGAAGCTGGTAAGTGTCATTTATGGTACCGGGAATGAAGTTGGCATTAATTAAAATTGATTGGAAAAAATTCTGCAATTTTCGTCGCATCGTTTTGCTCTTGATACGTGTATGAAATACATGTGGAATATGTAAAATATTTTCGAAAAATCAACTTTTGTATTTAGTACAAACGAGATTTATGGGCGTCACGGGGAGCCGGAGGCGGCGTTGTTTCATCGACGGAACTCCGCGCCGCGCCATCGAGGCACATAAATAACTTTCGCGTTCTTCGAAGTAAGAAATGGAGAGTTTCGCCGTAAAAACTCACCGGAAGTAGCCACTATCGCGTACGTAGATTTATATTGGGGGCTGACAAGCGGTGAATTGAATTGTTCCATTGTTAAAGACTCGTGCATACTCCCGTCCTCCGGCATGTCCGGGGAAACGTGATTGGCTGTTTCTGCCAGCATCCCTCCGGGAGTTAAATTCAGGAGGAGACCCTGGAAATGTTCAATCCTTTGTTTTAATCGAAAACATATTGAAAGTAGGCATGCCACAACGTAATAACCGATACTTCGACCAATAATAGTCGAAGAGAGTCAAGATAGAGATTCAAATATTTAAACAGATCCCTAATACAGTAAAATAATAAATTTCTCTCTAAATGTGATATTTATGAGGAATTTATTCTTTGAGCTCAGCTCAAAACTTTTTTTGCGAATTGAAACTCTCGCCAACATGCTTGCGTAACTTTTCTAATTAAAATGATACCAAACATAACACAATTCGGATCTCATTTACTTGTTTCATTCACGATTCAGTAGATCCAAACTGTATAGTGTTTGGTGTCATTTCAATCAGACAAATGTCACGAATATGTTCATAGAATTGTCATCAAAAAATGACGAACTAATATTTATGTCTGTAATTTACGAGATTTATCGAAAATAATAAATTTTTTAATTCACTGTTGAATTCACAATTTGCCGAATTAAAGTGTGCAGCAAAATGCAGCGAGATACCAGCCGAAAATATTTTACATAACTTTTTCCGTCAAATGTTCGATCAAACGTTTGAAATTCAATCATAAAAATGGGAGAAAATAATAAATAAAATAAAATACCGAGGGCACAAAGAATTATCAACGACCTGCACCCTCTTGGTTTAAGGGCTCTCATTGATTCGCGTGACCCCGAGGTGACGAACTTCGCTGACTTTTAATAACAAATTAAAATCCATTTCGTCGCTCCCGGAAAAGTTCCGGCATATTTATAGCTAGCTTTTACCTTCATGTTTATGGCGAATCCAAATGGATTTTTCAACACGGTCGGCGAGCTCTGAAGTTTTTGCCGTCGATTCAGAAGTAGAATAATGACGAACACCAGCAGAAGAAGTAGGATAATGGCAGTCAGAACACCTATTAGTACCTCTAAGTATTCCTGACCCTCTCCCGCAGCTGTAACTATGCCAAACGGTTCTCTTTAATGCAAAACAGTCGCTAGTCATACTGTACCTTTATTTTTTCTCCGGATAAATGGAAAACTGATTAAAAAGCAGCCTCTTCTTTATGCTAATGTTTGGACAAGGCTCTTCAAGTCACATTTTAAACTCTCGCGACCTCGAGTTATTAAAATGTCGAGTACTGTAATTTTTATCTCAACAATATTAAAACAATGGTATAAGTAGACTGCCAATTTTATGCAATTGTGACAAAAATGAAGGTGGTCACAAATCTTCTATAAATAGACGTTCTTTCATGGTTTCAAGGTGGCCCCTGTTTTCTCAGGGTTATTCAGTGGCGATCAAAATTTAGCTTCGATAGACGAGGCACGTCCACTTAGAGATTTGTGACCACCATAAACTGTCTCCCCCGAAACAGAATAAGTTTTATATACAGGGTGTCCGGGTATTGATGGTACAACCGTGGACGGGGTGATTCTACATGAGAAAATAAGTCGAGGCTGAACTTCTTTTATTTCACTCAGGGGACCAAAAATTTTCAACTTTTCTGAATGTAATATTAGACAATTCGACGAAGAAAATGATAAAACTACTAGTTTTATCTTTACTAAAAATTCTAGTGCGAAGAATCCAAGTTTCAGTGTGCGCAGTTCATTCGTTTCAAATTTATACGCGAGTAAAGTAGCTCGATTTCAAGCGCGTTTGACAGGTTAGAACGCTGCCATATTGGTTTCCAGACATAGGAGAGGTATGATGTAGATGTAGTGAGCGGATTCGCTAGGTCTGGGTGAGGTCTTGGATTCCTCGCACTAGAATTTAGTTTTATCATTTTTTTCGTCGAATTGTATCATATTATCAGATCATTAAGTATAAAACTTGACAAATAAAACACAAATTTCAAACATATTTGTCAAGTTTCATATTTAACGACCTGATACCAGAGTTGGGCAAAAATTTAATCAAGGATTGACGAATAAATTTCTACTTCAATCGTTAATCGCAATTAACAATTAATCTCCCAGTTTAGTCGTTAATTGCGGTTAACGATTACATACTTCTTAATCGTTAATTGGGAATAACAGTTAAATACTTCTTAATCGTTAATTGGGAATTTCTATTTTAGTCGTTAATTGCGATTAACGATTACATTCCTTTCAATTGTAATCGTCAATCGGATAATTGATTAATGATTAACTGCTGAAACATCGAAATGAAATACGGAATCAAAACTGTATGAATACTAAAAAAAATGTAAACTGAGTTTTTGTTGAGATATATTTCTGTCAATTCTCGATGGAATCAGTCTCGATTTTTCAATGATTTCTTCTTTTAATCAACGATAGACGATTAAGTTCATTAATCGATTGAATCAATAGCCGATTTTTGAATGATTTCTTTTTTAATCGTACACATTAATCAATCAATCTTGATTAAAATTTTTATCGTTTAATGCCCAACTCTGCCTGATACATTAAGAAAAGTTGACAATTTTTGGTCCCCTGAGTGAAAGTCTATCCTGAGTCCAAGATGTGGAATATTTGTATTCATAAACTTAGTATATTAAGTAGATTCCGTTCGAAGTCTTCACATGTCTGACCCGATGTGATAGAAGGGGTAAAAAGCCGAGTTTCCCAGATGTGTCTACACGTCGTTAACCGTTGCCGCCATCGTGCCGGTTTTAATAAACGTAACCGGGAGCATTCGAACGTCGATTGGCTTGTAGGAAGGAGTAAATCGAGCGGGAGCAATTCGAAACGTCGTTCGGGATCGATCGTTTCGCGACTAGACTGCGAATCTTTCTCGACCGGAAACAGTTTTATAGCTCGTAAAGGACGGTACGTCCGTGGAATGCCTCCCTTCATCCTTTCCGCCGCTTAAAAAACCGTAACATTTTTATCGGGACAGGTGAAAAGGCTAATCGAGGGAACCGGCGGGGGGTGAAAACGTAGAAGAACGGGAAGAAACGAGGAGGAAACGGGGTAAGCAGGAAGAAGAAAGGCCAGTCGGATAAAGACGAAACGCGAGGGACTCGATAAAGCGACTTTACAATGCGCCGTTACATTCTTCCAATTTTTCATGTCGGCCGGGGCCCGCTTCGGTGTTTTATCGGCCGAGCTCCAGCCCGAGCACGCTCGAAACGGAAGCGGCGTCACAACGCCGGTTTTACGAGAGAAATAAATAAGCCGGCAGAGTGGCCTCGCGTGGCGATCAAGATCTTACGTCGACCCAGAGACTCGGAGACCGATTTGCTTCGATCAAGCCACGCCGCCCGGTATCGTTCGAGCGGAAAAGGAAAACGGGCCAAACGCCGCCATGCTTCGCCGTTCACCCCTCTTCGCCATCTACGAGGCATAAAAGACGCTATAACGGCGCTTAATATTTCCGTTTACCTCCCAGAGACAATTGAATGTAAAATAAACTTAAGAAGTCACCCCTAGTTAACTGTCTGAGCAAAATACGAATATTAGACATTTCTTAAATTAAATCTGATGGACCATTTCTTGAAACGATTACCTTATGTGAAGGTACATATATTGTAGAGTTCGTGATCATTTTTATGCTGCACAATCTTAAGAAACGTCCGAGTTACAGCCTCTCTTCAGAAATCATGAAAATTTGATTTTCAAAAGCTTTAAAATTGGAGAACACAAACCGCAATTATTATTGCGCCAGGTAATATAATCAGTAGACTGCGGATCTTTATGCAGAATAAAAATTTCTTATCTGAATTGCAACAAACTGGAGTGAAATAGAAATTTATTTTCTTTCTTAATATGTTGAGTGGATTGAAAATAATATGAGAGTACGTTTAAATTTTTCAAATCTTTTTGCTATTTTAAATTACACTTACTCATTTTTGTCATAAATGCATAAAATCCGCAGTCTAATGATCAGAGAGACAAATTAGGTGCGTAACAATTTCAAGATGCTTCCAAAGGTTGAGATGACGAGCCAACCCACCGAATCTGTTGCTGGGAATATTCGCGTTTGTCTGCGGGAGCCTTTAATTCGTGGCGCATACCTGGCCGCGGACGCTCACGACGGGACGGTTCGAACCGGAAAAATCTACCCTTTAAATCACGCTCTTTTCCATGGATCCAAAAAAAGGAAATGGACAGGAACAAGCCGGAGGGCTTTTAATTCCTTCCGCTCCCGTCCCATTCTGCTATCCGACACTTTTTTTGCGTCCGTTTAACTTCGTTCCGAATCCCCCTTTTCTTCCCTACAATCGTATTTTATGCGTTTTCTCTTGCTTTCTTTGATCCTGTTTTGCGTATTACACGACTATGACAATATTGACCGGGGTAAACTGTAATTCAGTTGCTGGGGACGTCGAGAAATAAGTCTTCCTCACTGCTAGATTAAATGGGCAAAGAAATGTACTTCCTTCTCTGCTTCGTGCAGTTGATAATTAAGTACATTTCAATTTTATGCACTTGTGAAAAAAAGTAGTGATCAAATTCAATCTTTTAACTGGTAAAGACGAATTAATTCTTCATTCGTTAAAAATTGTTCACATTTTTCTTAATTCAACAAATAATTTTTTCATTTTATTGTACACAATTTTTGTTACTATCATTTTATTTGTCTCATATTACGTCTCCCTAAATGATCATAATTGAACAGATTGGAATAATGTAAGATTATCCATTAAGTTTTACCTTATTAAAATCATTAAAGTCAGAAATAAATTTTTTATTTGTTTCTTGTGCCGCTGTCTCTAAAAATCCACACTTTATAAATTTATGAGTCTTTTTATGGAATGGGATGTAGGTTAACTGGGGACAATAACATCATTGAATAATCCAATTATCAATTTTAGCAAATTGAATGACTTCGTCTATTTGGACCGGCATTAAATTATGCTATATTCAGTAAACCAACAATCGTGATACAATCTCAATGGGATTAATTCACTGAGATAAGATGAAAGGATAGTAAAATAAGGAAATTTGGTTATGTCATCCGCATGAAAATCGATTTTGGAAGTTCGCCTGGTACGCAAAGTTTCGTGACTGCGACAAGTAGAATCGGCAAGTGATGACCAGACATGCTAGCCGAGTCTTATTCAATTGCTCGTGTACCCAATTAGTATTCAAATTTGATTTCTTCGGAACCAGAAGTTGGTAAAGAAATTCATTCTACCCGATTCAACTTATTTTTCCATTAAAAAGCAAATATATATTATAAGATGTCTTTAATATTTAATAATTCAATATGCTATAATTAGACTGCGGATCTTATGCGGATTAATATCAATATATTATTTTCTACTTATTGAAAACAGTGAATGAAAAAATTAATTTTTGTTTAGTCCTTAATATTTCATAATCCTTCGAACCTCTGTCATGTTATAAAATACGTTATTTAACTTGAATAGTTGATTTTGTATTAGTTCTTTCTGTTTGTTTCTTAGTCACTCAATTTTTATGTGAAAAAATCATCAATATTTCTCTCAAGACATTCTCGTTAACGGTTTGTTATTACATTTTCCTTATATCCATTTTCATCTTTCACTTGTTCTTTGCATTATCAAAATTAAAATGCATTTATCGTGAAACGTTCTGTACAGTTGCAATCCACCAGTTACTTTTTGTCTTGCCCTTATCTTTCGCTTTTTCCAGTGGTTCTAACGCTACTTTTTTCTCTGCACTCCCTTTTGATCTGTAGTTGTTCTATCTTTCGCATTCCCCTATTCTCTTATTTTACAAGGACGCTTTATTTACGATGCTTTGCTCGCAATGATTCGGAAAACTGGAAGAAACACAAACAGATCTGTTGTGCACAACGAGAAAAGATTTGTGAGCCGGTGCTGCACGTCTAGCTCGCGATTACACCTGAGCAGATTGTCGTCTAATTACGCCATTTCTGGCTGGCTGTACTCGCGTTTCTCATGGACGATTTTCTTTTCTAATTTCCCGGCTCCGTCCTATTAACTGTTTATTTTAAATCGATACTGCTACTGGACCGGGTGCATTTCCCTGGTTAGCTAGCCCTGGTTAATCCTCCTCTTTATCTACTCATTAAGCACCTCTAATTTCCTCCATTATCTGTCGCTTTTTCCATTTTTCTTTAATCTCCTTACGAATTCTTCCCGTTCCCTGGCATCTCTCTCAACCCGAATGTTCCGAGGAAAAGCGCAACGTTTTATCAGGAAAAATGAATTATGAAACTATTGCAAAAATAGACCTGTCCGAATCATTGAATACCACATTATACTGTCGCACAAAGACGATTACATTCCTGTAATCAGCGAAGACTATAGTATTTTTATGAGATTCGTGGCAGCAACAGAAATGCTTTGCGGTCGAACGAAAGTGCATTGGGGAGCAATTAACGCGTGAATTTTTTAAGAAAATGGCAGATTGGACACATTTACGGGTCGGTTCTTAGTAAATAACGTTGGATTCGGCAAATAAGTAATGTGGTCTAATTCCGAATTGGAATGAAGCTTTTAAAGGATTCCTTCTACCCAAAGTCGTAGAACTTTCTCGAAAAGGGATTACTCTTTTAAATATGAAATAACGTTTCAAGTATTTTTAAAATATAGGTTTCCACACAATTCTTCGACCAGGTTAAAAAATAACATTCATCAGACTGTGAATTTTTATGCCGAATAAAAATTGTTTCTGTTAAATGCAAGGTATATAGACATCCAATTCTTGAAAAATCTTTTTAATGATTTGAAAATGATACAACAGTTTTAAAAAATGTTTTCACTGTTCTACATTGTATCAACTAAAATTTCGGAATTTCATATTGTTGGAATGTAAAATAAAATAAGCAGCGCCTCAAGAACATTTGAGTCTTAACTATTCCACCAACTTTGATTTTCCAGTATTAAGCAATTATAAACCTCTCTCGCAGCATTTGATTTCACGAAATCCCAGTGCTCAAATTTAATAACAAGTAAGCCAGGCAATTATCCCCGCCCAATTCGTTAGTCGCCAGCTTATTTTTTCGCGGAATTTTTTCTCGGGATAATTTCGCCGAATATTCCAGACGGAGGGAATATTTTCCAGGTTTCGCCAGTGCTTTCAAGTAATCAAGGAGCTGCGTACACCTCTGGTTAGGAGAGCGAGGCTCGATGGCATCTGTGCTCGAGAATCGCACGCGTTTGCAGGCGCTCGAACGCGCTCTTGCTTTTTTTTTCTCTCGCGCGGCATCTTTTCAGCTGTTTGCGCCGGAGAATGTTCGAAACCGTGGTTCGGTATAGCTCACTCGTTACCAGCGTGTCTAACGACGTGCTTCTTTATTTTCTGGACTGGATAATCGTGGCCGAGCGGCCGCGTGCCGCGAGAAACTGCTCGTTTATTCGCGACGGTCCGGAGGAGGAGCATTTAGCCGCGAGTGTCCCAGGGACACAGGGAATGGAAGATGAGACCCCTATTGTTGTTTGGTCCATTAGGAACGCACACTTGCCGCTCCGTGTCTTTTACGACCCGTGTCCTTTGCTCCTTTGCCACCGACGCGACGTTTCACTCCTTTGACACACGGTTGTTCGGTTCTATTAACAGTCTTTTTCATTTCTGTTGTTACAGTGACGCGACGGCGCTCCAACACGCTTCAAACGGCCTGCCCGTGATCTTGGAATTATGCACCACTCTGCCCCTTTGATGTTCTCTTTTTTATAGCCACGCAAATACGGATTTTTCTGCACTACTTTCCGGCTGCAAACGCTGGCTTTCGAGGCCGCGACCGACTACTAGCTTCCCTGCTGATGATCGTTGGATTCGCGTTGGTCTTCCTGGTGTCCGGGGGCGAAGGAAAATTTCTCGGGTTTGTAAACAATTATATAAGGTTATACGGAAAAGCTAAACTCTGTTAATTGGATTCTGTCTATCGGATTGATTGGAAATGATTGTCATCTATCGATTTTACATTTATGACGAATGTGAATAAGTGCAATTTAATGCAGTGGTCTAAAGTCCCTCCGACACACCCGCGTCCAATTAACAAACGCTATATTTCCCCACACAAAACCACCTTTAACCATTCACGAAAACGTTGTTTACGACATATTGTTCCTTTCAAACTTCTTCTTTTCTCGATGAGTAGAAGAGTTTATTGCCATAAACAATTTTATGGCAATTGTCATAAATCTCCAACGATCCAGAAACATTATATAATACATTCAAAATACAATAAAATCATGAAAAAAATTGCACATCGATGTTAAAAAGGCTGTCATGAAAGGAAACAACAACAAATATTTAAGTTCGCCAGGATCAATTTTGCAAGACTTTCACTGATTTCAAAATCGGAAGATGTTCGAAATGACCGAAGTTCTAGAAATGAATGAAATTCTGAAAATTGTACAGAATCGGTGTCCTGTTTGCGATGCACTTTCCCGAAGTCGATGGGAATCGATTTGTCGAGGCAATACGACGACGGTAGGATCGAGTTCTTTTCTGTCCCGTTCTCCTCGCTCCCTCGAGCGAGCATCCTCTTAATCCGACTAATTGTTTACGTTACGACGAAGTTACTACGTGAATTATAAACTATCCAAGTTTTCCTCCGGTTCCACCGGCGGGTCTCGCCGTGACTCCTAATCTTATCCTCTCCTCGTCAAAGAATGGCGGCCTGGTTCCGCTAATGAAGTTACTTCCTCGGACAAACCTTATGTACTCGCAGAAGCGAAGGAGGACGAAGTCAATCGCGAAGCCATTCTGCCGTATAATCGGACGAAGAAATTGGGAAATTAATTTCCTGACCGGCACACAGTATCAGCAAACAGGAAAATTAGATCGGGCTGCGAGGAACGGGGACTCCGAGAAACGGATCGTACTTCTTTTAATGCGCGCCTTCGTTTCCTCCACGAGCGAAATAGTGTTCCGAAAGAAATTGTTCGACTGCTTACGAAAACAGTCGGCATTGGCATTCTCTGAAGAAAATGCAAGTGGTAAAACGAAACGAGGTGATTTGCAAAAGTGTATACAAAATCACGGTATGTATCACACTATGTATTTCGTCCTACAGAAAATCATTTTGGCATTTCTGTGGCACATTTCAATCTGAATATAAATGATCAATTTATCATTTATGTTCACGCTAGTTAGCCTCTCACTGGCATCAGTTATTTCTACACTAGTAATACGAATTTTCTACCTGTTTCTCTACGTTTAGTAGGTCGAAAATAATATCACAATGTTTTAAATTCATTTTTCAGCTATTCATTTTTGTCATAAATGAATAAAATCCACTGGCTAGCTATTACGAACTGATTATCGTGTTTAATATTTATGAATATTATATTTACATGAGCAGATGTAGGCTAGAACATGATCACTTGATTGAGGATTTTATGGTTTTACGAAAAAAATGATTGGCTGAGAAACATCTATCAACCTTTAAAATATCTGATCAGGAATAGAATATTTTATTTTGTATAAAAATCAATATAGTAAAATGTTTAAGTACAAAGGACTGTAGATTCTTTTGAAAATTATAAAATTTCTGATGAAGGGTAAATCTTTTGCAATTTTTATGAGTAATCCATAAAAATCTGCAAAATTAGAATGCCGAATAATTTTGCAATTCGACCAGTTCGGGATTCGTAAAAAGTGATGAAGGTAAACTCGATCGAGACCATGGTTTATATTTTTCATAGCGCGGTAAATAAATTAGTTTAGCATCGTGCAGTGAAATCGATGTTCATGATTACTTAAGTTTAGGAGGCCACCGTTCCAGAGCAACGCGACAGATAAGAAAGATAAGGAAAGTTTCGAATGCTCCGGGTGTAATTAACTCGAGATTGATACGAATTAAATGACGCCGGCGTCGAGTCACTTACTTGTTTGCAAGTTAAGATCCACCTCGGGGTTCATTGGAATTTCTCGGTTGCTGAACTCGGACGCCGACTCTTCGGTGACATTTTCATAGGGATTGGCTGAAACGAGAGAAACGGATCTTGGTAACTAAACAGTTGTCGCTCTAGCTTAATCTAAAGGACAATACACAGTTCTTCTCCCCCTTAGCCACCGAACATCTGAGCCGTTGACGATGTTTCGCGAGCTGCGAAATTCAATCTTCAAAGACGGCGAAACAACTCGCGAAATGAATAGATATTTTATCTACTGTTTTAGTCTTTACGGGAAAAGCTTAATTATTTACCAGTTGATTATTAAACATCGGATCATTTTTCCATTTCCATAATTTAATCCGAATGTGCACATCCAACATCATTCATTTACATTATCAATATGATGTTATTTAATATGGTTAATGATGGAATAATACTGAATGTCATGTTTCTATATAAACACATTAATTGGTACACTCATTGTTTGCCTTTTAGTAAAATTCGTCGGCTTGTTCCATCTAGAATTTGTTGAACTAAAACTGTTTTCCAATATTAGCGTGCAATCCTGCATATTTATCATAATTCAATTTCATTCTCCGCAGACGCATTTGTTTTTGTGTACAAATGATCTCATCATTTACTCGTCATTTTCTACTGTACTGTACATTGTTATGTACTTTTACCAAAATCAATATTTTGCAAAACAGGTATTGAAAATATCAGTTCTCTCTTTCACGAAATTAATACAAGTATATATAGTTACTATTCCCCGTAGATGTATTGTACATTTCTATGGAAGTGTACAAATCAACGAAATATTTTTACTTTATTCACTGGACGAAAAAAGTTCTTCCTATTTTACAAAATAAATTACTGTATCTATTAATTAACAGCCAGCAGTGTATGTTTGTCTGTTTCTCTATTTGGCAATGCAGAATTCACAATATCCAATAAAATGGCAAACAAATATTTTTATTCTATTCACTCATTGAAAAAAATTTCCTTCTATTTTAGCTTTTAAAAATAAATTACTGCCTTTTAGAACGAAGAATTCACAATATCCAATAAAATGGTAAATGAATGTTTCCGTTCTGAGAACAGCACATCCGGATTATCCGAAATCTTCGATGATCATATTTCTGCTAATCATCTAAAAAATTCATGGCTGTAGTAAAAAAACATTTAATTACTTTAACCAAATATTTCCGGTGACCATTATTGACTGACAGCTCGGGAAGCATTACAATGAATCCCAGTTCGATTTTTATTTTCCCATTTTGGAACGTTCGTTTCCACGGGGATTTCCACGGACCGGTAATGTCAGTTCGATGATCGTCGGCGTTAATTCAAACGGTCATTAGGATCACAGCGATGAAATTGGTAAGATAGGTGGGCGGATGCCCGGAATAAAGACGCGCGACGAACGTTAAAAACCATTGCTAGGAAAGAGATAATTCCAGCTGTCGTTACCGCCCCGTTCGTTACCGGTTTAACAAGATCTCCGGCGGCGGATCCTTGAATGGTAATGAAGTAACTCGGTGATTTTTCGAAAGCGCGATTCAACGATCCCGCGAGTGCCCTCTAATTATTTCCTACCGCGTTACGAAAATTACGGCGACGACGACGAGCAACGAGGAGGAGTACGAACTGGAAGATTAATCAGACTGGTGCATCGACACCGTTCTTGCTGGGAAGAATGATCGATGAAGGGACACCGGGGATCGAGAGATGAAGGGAGCTTACTTCCGTCGAACGTCACTTCGCTGATTATGATCCATCGGGCGGCGAAGTACAGATGTATCTTTAGAAGCTTCCCGCGGCGCTCGTGCAAGCCTATCGACACGTTCCGCGCGTTCTCCAGAACGATGTCCGGGATGTAGGAGTAAGACAGTGGCTCCTCTTCGTACTCTTCGCCATCAGGACTGAACCAGACGTCTGCTTTCGAGAATACCTGACACAGAAAACGCAGAGAACGCAAAACGCACCCTTATTAATTTTACTTCAATATATCTTCACCAACGCATAGTATTTGGCCAGAAAGTCGGAAAAAAGTCGATTTCGAAATTTCGTGTAAGTCTTTAATGACTTTAGTACTGTTGTAGAATAAGAATTTGGTACTGTATTTTCATTTGCACACCCGTGAAGTACTCTACTTCATCGAGAGTCAAGAGATTTCATTTTATTAAACAGTCTCTGAAACAGCGTTCACTCATTAGCAACTTTGAAGTGTTTTAAGGAAATTGTGTGAATTCTTACATTTTAATCAGGAAAGTGTCACGAATATGTTGGTCAAAGTTTCATAAAAGAATGTGCATTAATAAATCAGTTTTATCAGCAACTTTCATTTTTTTTATACAATTCTTATTTTAAAAAGATCTTGTTTATGGAAATGTATGTCGTATAATTCAAATTTAAAGGCTGCAATGATCATATTGAATCCATCTTCGAGTCCTCAGTGGATTTTGAAAAAAACTTTCACATCAAATAATTTACTGTCCGTTCAATTAAAAAAATCGCACATAAATTCGTACGAGCTTGTTATAGCGAGGAAGCTGCAATGTTTGAATTTATCACGAGAAAAAGATGTTCCCATCGTTAAATATTAAACGTCACATAAATAATTTTATATACTGACAGAGGAAACGAAGATAATTCTGCGCGACCATAAAAAACAGTCGGTTCCATCAACAATCGCGACTCAATTGTTAGTGACAGGTTCTGCCTGAGGATGTAGGGCGCGATAATCGGCAAATTAAACGGTACATTAATTACCAGGCAGATAATACCTCTCCGGTGATTCAATACATAACTTGAATTGTAGCCGGGGCGCGTGTAGCGATGATGCTCCTCTGTTCGTCAACGGTATCAATTTTATGACTGGTTAAAATTGCCATTTAATTAAAGCTGCGATTTACATTAATCCTTGTTGTACAATAATAATACAACAATGTGTTATCCCGTAACGGAGACGGGCACTCACGGGCGTTTTCGTGGCGGTGTGCCCGGCCACGGAGAGAAGAAAGATGTACGCCTTAATAGGCGTTAGTTGATGGACCACTCGCTCAACTTACCGTGTAAGCAATAACCGGTACTTAAGGCCGACTCACTTTTAATGGCGCGGCCTTTCATCCAGATGAAAGGAGATATGAGCGATCCATCCGGTGTATCGCGCTGACATTTCACTGTACACGGTACAAGCCGTATCGGGCAGAGTTCAGGCCTGATTTTTAATCCGTCGCGGTTGACTTAAGGCGTTATCCGTGCCACGTCGACAGCAGGACTAGCGACGCTGAGTTATTTATGCGACTTTGACAAACCCCGTTTCATCGTGATCAATAATAATCGAGCCATTGGAAATTTTATCTATCGATTAACACGTTCCTATTATAGTAGACTCCTGTTCGACACGGTTAAAGAATTATATAAGTTAAGTGTTGCGACACTTATCCTCACCGCTTCATAGATAATAAGAATAACAAGATAATTATAGATAATGAATGTATAGAAAATTGTTTAAAAAAGATTGTAGACAGCTTTTCGATCGTTTATTAAATTTTAAATTGAAAGTATTTTTGCACAGCTTAATGTATAATGGAAAATAATTTTCGTTGATGTAAAATGGCGAAACCACACTAATTGATTTCTATAAGCATTGTCTCCTCATAGAATTTCATGTAGCAGCAGAGGAACGTTCGGAAAACGAAATTATGCCACCGAAGCCGTGCTAGAAATAATTAGTGTGTCCGATTGTGTTAATTTTCAAAACTAGACTACAGCTACGACCGTCGCTCCAGGATATTTTAAATCGCGAGTTCGGTTAACCGGGCCAGGGAAAATATCGGGACATCGAGTCTCGGAGAGGTGGTCGTTAAAAGTTTTATCTCCGTCGTCGATCCGATCCAAAAGGTTTATGAGTTCGTCGGAACTTAGAGAGGGGAATGTATAAAAAGATTACCTGGACATCGCGGGAGAAGTAGTTATTGGTGTAAATGTGCACCGCCTCGAAGATCCAGGTTACCTCAAACTCGAACACGAGCTCGACGTAGCCGTCCTCGAAGGTGTCGCGCATCCAGGCGATCCAGCCGGTACCTGCGAACAAAAACGTCTCTATTTCCCACGGAATTGATTTACCGCGAATTCATTCCTCTCTCTCTCTCTCTTTTTCTCTCTATTCCGCCTGATCCAATGGCAGACAACTTCGTTAGAGTGGATCGAAGTTAAAGCTTGAGCAACGATTGATCTATTGTTTCCCTCGTTAATTGAATTGATTCCGTTCGGGGTTACTTGCCGGGCTGGGCGCGGGCTTTCTTCTTGCAACGATCCGTTCGGGCCCCAACGTGTTTTGTAAACCGGAGTATAAACGACTCCAATGTTCGCGGGTGCTAAGTGCCGATAAGGGCTCGCTCCTGTCGAATGCTAAGCAGCAGCCTGTCATGCGTTTTTTGGGTCGAAGGATACGAAAAGACAGAATAGACATTCATTTGAACTACAATCAGTCTCGTAATTGATGGTACGCACTTTAAATCATTATACCTTTTTTATAAACGGACCAAACGACTTTAACTTTTCTGCCAAGCTACATGGATTCGTTCATTAGGTGATACTTTATGAAAATTTTGGACAATTCGAATTAAGTCTGGATTACTACCTTTTTTACCAAAAATTTTATCGAAATTGGTTTACAAGTTATAATTTCCAGCTTACAGCCACAATTTATTAATTTACATTTATACATTTATAATTTACATGGATCTACAAAACACATATTTTAAATTTTCGATACGAGCCCAATTAAAAATATTGTAAAAAGCAATTTTTACTATTTTTCTTCTTAATTCGGGCTTAATTCAAATTGTCCGAAATTTTCCGAAAGTATCATCTAGTAATATAATGCATCTAGTCAATTTTTATTCTAACTTAAAGTATGTGCCATCAATTAAGAGATTGGCTGTATCTGCCAATCCGTAGTTCTCAATTAGTGTGCTACGTCAGGAAGGAGGTTAATAATTTTGATATCTATAAGAACGATTAAAAATATTAATTATTAGGCTAGCAATTTGAAAGTCTTGCCACCGAAAAAATTACCCACTCTTACATAAACAATTAAATTTGACACATCATAGTTGAAATTGATACAGAATGAAAATTTGCAGTTTACCACTTGGGTAATGACTATACTGCGGATCTTTATGCATTTATAGCAACATTGAATAGATAAAATTCAAAATTGTTGGAAAAATTGGAGAAGTCAATATAAGATTTCTCTATTAAAATCATTAAGGGAAGAAATAAGATTCAATTTATTTTTTTTATTTTGCATAAAGATCCGCGGTCTAGTAATGACTGACGCTTGGGATTGGCACGGGCGAGTGTAAGACACTGAGCAGATCGAATCCGATCCTCGATCTGACGAATGACACCCGGAGGACTCGAAGCTGGGGGCGATATCTAGGTCGAAGATTTTCAAGATACCTTCCATTTTCGGCACTTAACACCCTACCGCGTATCCACCCACCGATTACCTCTTCCATCTCCCATGTCCAGCCTGTAATTATCCGCGCCGACCTCGCCATCGATTAGCCGGCCCAGGCCATCGGTCAACAAGTTGTCTTGCCTTTTGCCGTCGTAAGAGACGTCGCTGAGCTCTGCCGTCGGGGAATCCGGTATGGTGTAGCTGACGACACCACCTGAAACACAAGGCGAACTTTCGCGTGACAACTTCCCGGATAATGCTTCTCCCTTTTAAAGCAAACTCGGTGTGCCCGGGCAAGTTCGCGTTGTTCTTTGCTCGCCGGGACAAAGAGGGTGTCGAGCGCGAGCTCCGACCTGCCGCAAGAAAGAATCACCGCGTTGACAGTATTGTTTCGTCAGCTCGGCCCGTATTGTTTTGTCAAACAGCTTACTTTTCACCACAAAACGATCACCGAGTCGCGCAGACCTCGATCCAGTCGCACGCAATTCCCTCGCTAGGAAAATCAGCCATTAACTCTAGAACCTCAAGGAGGAACACTCCCTAACCCTCTAATGGAACAATTAAAAAGCTATCTCCTTCGGTGAAAAATTCTTAATAAATTATTCATTGTTACATAAATGCTCAGGTTGGTTCATAGGAAAGTCAATCATTAATTCTAGAACCTCCAGGAGGAACACTCTCTGACTCCATAATCGAACAACGTTCAATTAAAAAGCATTCTCCTTTGGGCGTAGAATTCTCAAAAAATTATTCATTGTTGCCTGCATGCTTTGGGTGGATGTTCAACAATTTTTATTACCATCTGTGAAACAGTCTGTCCATATTTTTATTTTTGGAAAGTAACAAGAACGGAGAATCAAACCAAATTGTAACTTCTACAAATTCGAAAAGGAACTGTTATAAATAGTTTTGTAATTCCACTGTGAAAGATAAAGATGCAACTATTTTATCTGCAAAATTCGAGAGAGGTGATATTGAGAATTCGTGGAATTTATTTTTCAAAATATTGTTCCGATTTTTGAAGAATTAAATGTTGGGAACACATTTCTGAGATGTTACATTTTTAAATTGTTCATTAAAAAATCGATTTTTTCTACGAGACCATGAGGCGGTTTTTCTTAAAATTTTTTTAGATAATTTACCTCATGTTCAAAGAACTTGTACCAATTTTTGTCGTCGAAAAATATGTGGTTTATTTTAAGTTGAACGACGTTGACTATATACCTACTTTATCTGTATACGTTAGAATTGATCGACTCGTGTTTCGTGCCACGTGCCAATTTTAAATGTGTGTTTGATTAAAATGTATGTTTTCCCATTAAAACAAATACAGCTAGATTGTTGTCTTCGTGCCATAGAGAGACGAGATATAGCCGCTATGGAGGTTTCAGAGTTAAATATCGCATCCATCTACAAACGTTAAACGATTCGGAGTTATTTAAACATTTAACTGGGAGCCATTTACGAACTCATCAAACAGCCGTACACGAAACTCTGGAGGTCGCCGACAAATCTGCGTATTAGTTTGGTTTCGTATGTTTATAGGAGCAGCGTTTAATTAAACGTATGTGTATCAAATATATTTCACATACATCATTCAAATATTTACGGAAAAATGTATTTGCTCGTTCGGTCAAACAAGGATTCACTAAAACGCAGAATCTGTCCAGCGACACGTTTTTATCGTTAAGTACAATTAGTTCACTGTCTTCTGCTTATATTTTTCGGTTCGGTCCCAACAACTTTTGGGGGCGATATTAAACATGTAAATTCCATGATAATTGTCCAGAAAAAGGGAAAACACAAATCACAGTGGGTGATCAAATTATTACAGCAATAAACTTTCATAAGAAAGTTATATTAATTTCTTATTGTCTTTTATCATATTTTTGTTCTAATAATTCGATCATCCACTCTAAGCATGAGTAAAATATAAACAAAATTTTTAAAAAATATGAATGATGTTGTTTTCGCCTGTGACGGGTAAGTTAGATGAGTTTTCAGAACCTGCTTAATTACAAATAAGTTAATCAACGTCCAAAGAATGTGTAAAATGTTTGTTTCTTTTTTATCGTTCTGCAGGCAACAACTTTTTCTGTTGTATCTTTATATACATCCAATAAATCCATTTTCTCTGTAAAGCCACTGAAGAGTTCAGCATATAAGTTAAATTAATTAAAAGAGGCTGTGTTAATTGAAATAATTAAATTTTATTTGAGAATAATTATTTTTGTACTGCCATGTTTTACAAATTGAGACATCGAAAAATAAAGTAGAAATTGTTCCTTTCCGTTAAAATTCAGATGCGTGTGGTCTTTCGGGGGTTTATACATACAGAAAATGAGAAGTATAATATATTAATGGAGTTCCAGCAGGAAAAGTGTTAATTCGAAGCTGCTGCTGGCAAATACTGTCTCAAAGTGGCTGCTCCTCCACTATGTAAAGGAGATTCGGCCAGCGTAGTTCCGGTGACCTATAACGCGAAAGTTTCGCGGACAGAAACACGAAGAATTATTGAACAGAGTGCCCGATGGAGGAATCGTCAAACGAGTCACGGATATTATTACTCGTTCGGTGTGTCGCGAGCGTGTTGAGGGGTTGAGCACTCACGGGGCGAGAAAATTAATAATGAACGGCAAAAACGACGCGGCGGCCACTTGGCTGTGTCGTGCTCGGAATCGCCTAACTGCTCTTAATATTTCACGGTGCATATGTTCGCAACCGGTCCCGCGTGTCACGCGATGCGGTCAAGCGAGTTTCGGCGTCGCTGCATCAAAACTGAACACAATTTCGTATCGCCGCGAGAAAAATCTATATATTCCTTTAGAATATTGCCGTGCTCAGCGTATAAACATAACCCTCAACTCCTGGGAAACCTTGGAGACTTCGTGCGATATCTTGAATTGATTATAGTTGGACTATATTTAATACTAGACTGCGGACTTTATTTATGACGAAAATAGGTGAAGTGCAAAATTCTATAGATGGTAGAACAATTTATATACATTTTTATACGATTCTTCATTTATTGGAATTATTAGAAGAAGATGTATATTTTTATTCAACCTCTGCTTCTTACAATGCATTCAAAAAATATTTATTTTGCATAAAAATGCGGAGTCTGTTTTCTTTAATTTTAATGATGCTTAAAGAACTTATCGGAAATGTAGATGAAGATAATGTAAAACCAGCTTGACTAGAAGATTGAAGTAAATCAGTATCTATCTTGGAAGTTGAGGGTTACAACAGACTTGTCAGTATAATAGATTGAATATCTTAAATAAAAATGATAAATTTTATGAAACACGAGTATTGCATATTTTTGTATATATTTTTTCTTTCAATTGTTAGTAGAATGATTTCTTAATTCTATGCATTTACAAACACGTAATACAGAGCAAACAACACAACTTTCATTCAATTCTTATTATCTAAATCTTGACAGGCAAGAATTGAAAAATTACAAATGGATTTTCAACATTTATGAAATTCCTTTTTATAAGGGGTGGATGATGAGAGAGAACAATAATGGCATCGCCGTTAATAGCAGCGGCTATTAGAAAGTGATTGAAGAAGTCCCGGTCCTTTAAATAAATCTTTCAATTAAAAGGTATCGTTTCATTGCGAAATATTTTATTCGGACCTGGTCCAGATTCGCTTAGTAAATTATTCGATCCTTATTCGATCCATTTCTGCTCTACTTTTCTCGGTTACTCGATCGGTATTACCGGATACGAATTAATAATGCCTGAAGCGATCAACCCTGTCGGCGAGATTAAAGGACGTTTATAGTAATTCCGGCGCGTTTCATCAGTTTTAGAACCCATTAGCCCAGACAGTGCCGATACTCGAGCAATTTTCTCAACGCGCTTATTAAAAGCACACCTCGCGAGAGCTGCAAGGGCCGTCGTTAGTGCGACTTTACCCTGTAATCCGTGGAATCCGCTAATCTAATCTACGCCAGCAATCTGCACCCCCGCGTACAGGCGCCACACCCAAATTATTACGAAGTTCCATTGAGTGTCGTTAGAGCAATTTCCAGGGGAGTTGCTCTCAAAGGCGAAGAGTGCACTCGTAACAAGTTTCAAAATCAATTCGCCTCCAACCGTTCGACGCACCGGGTCATTTTCAAAAGCTACTTGTTACCGTTTCAAGATTATCGAAATTTCTATTTTTCCATGATTGCAAAAAATCTTCCTCACATACCCTGCGGGAACTTTTCTGTTTTCGATGGTTCCCGCTGACACGGAACGTTACTCAACCAGTGATTACTTCCTACGACCATTTACGAGTCCCTCCGAAGTTTACCGATCGAAGCGTCGTGGATTTATTACATATTTACGGGCAAATGAAGAATCCAACCCTCAACCAGAAGAGGTAAGGTGAATTAACTGTATCAAAATTGACACGAATTTTTTACATTTTCTTGAGAACTGTTTGTTGAATAAAACAATATTTCAAAGTGTACAATATGTATGTAAAATTACTTTTCTATATTTCATTTTCTTAATCGAGATATGACGGTGTTCTTACGTAATGTTTGATTTAGAATGCAAAACTACTAGGATATTTAACAATTTTCGAAAATCAATTAGAGAGACTGGCACAAAATCAAGCGTGTCCTCACATTAAATTAAAAATAAACTAAAGACTACCTCGTTTAATATTAATTTTCTCTCGACACTCATATTTCAATAGAAAAAAGGAATACGAAAAATGTAATTATTACTTCCGTACACTCTCTGGTTGATAGGCACGTGCGAAACATTTTTCACACAACAGTGTTCAAGTGAATTTAAGTGGTACAATTAACTAACTCACCCTGTATGAGGGTGTTTCCAAAATCGTGGTAGAAGCAGAAGGAATAACACTGTTTTGCTTGACACCTCGTGTTCCAAAAAGATAAGTGAAGTCGGGAGTTCACGTGGCCTAATATTCGCAGTAAGTAGATTCGGTAAGTCATGCACAGACACATCACGCGTATTCGCTGAATTTTCAAACTCGATTATGTACCTCGAAAACCAGGCGTCAAACAAATAAATGTTATTCCTTTTTCTCGTCCTGTTTCATCATGTAGAATCACCTGACCACGAATTCGGAAACACCCTGTACAATATTGAAACGAAGAAAGGTCACGAAGTCCCGGATAAATTTTTAAAAAATGGCAGAATAGCGTTTCGCGTCAAATCGACACGGGGGGCGAACTAGAGTTGAAGAATTGATTTTTGGCCGGGAAAAGTTGTTTATCAAACTGCTGTGCACCGGTTTAAAACGCTGCGCGGTTCGGTCGCCGCATTTCGGGGGTAATCGTTCGTGTTCACCGTCCGAGGGCACGGCATCAACGTTGTTTTAACCAGATGTCGTGCACGGTCCCCATAAATCCGGCATTCCCGCCCACTAGAGCCCCGATCTCACACGCTCTGAACGCTTCTTATAGCGTGAAACCTCTCATGTCACCCGTTCCCGAGCCGCCCAAACCCCTTCAATGTTTTCGCTCACGATCGTCCCAGCTCCTCGCTCAGGCCAACCTGGCTTCCATATTAGACCAAGAAAAATCATTTATGCAAATGCCCGCCATTACACTGACATCGATAAAACGGATCAGCGTTTTGCTAGCCGTCGTTGTACTTTCTTGCGTCTGAACAGCTGGATCTTTGCGATATCCCGGTCCTCGATGACGAGCTTCTAATGCACGACGTACAACGGAGGTCTATTGCATTATTTTACACGTTGATTCACTAGACTGCTGGTCTTTATGCAAAATAAAAATTTTCTATCGGAACTACAACAAACTGGAGTGAGACAGGAATTTATTTTCTTTCTTAATATGTTTAATAGGTTGATAATAATATAATGGTATTTTCTAAAACCCATTTTTGTCCAAAACGCATGAAATCCACGGTCTATTGATCACATTTTGCCGATTTTATTATTAATTTGAATAATATATTTTTATGGATCCAATATCGAATGAAATACGTTTTATTAGGATTTTTAGGATGCAACAGAGTTCAAGTAGCAGTCACTGTGACGACTGTGATCAATTTTAACCTTCCAGGTAACGCCTTAATTTAAATAGTTTCGTTCCGTGAGATTTTCTAGGACAATATACTTATATGCTGTCAATTCGATTTTTATGCAATTTTTATGCAAAATAAAAATTTTAATTCTAAGATCTAGGTAGAAGATACACGACGTGTATTTCTTTTTTAAATATTTTTATATGATTACATTCTTTAAGAAGACTGGCTAAAAATTTGAATAGGCACATTCTTGTTATTGTTATATATATAATGTAAAATAGTCACTTTTAGTCACTCATAAATGTATAAAATCCGCGGTCTATTTATAATAAATATCAATGAATCCTACGCAATGAAAATGTGATAGCGATGTGACGTTTTGCTTGAGAGGACTACTGCATAAAAACAGAATTATGTTAACATTGGTTCTCGATGTGGGCGTTGAGAAAATTTTGGGTGCGTTAAAAGTTCAGCCCTGAGTCACTATACTTTGAATCCAACTTTTCAAGACTTAAGAAAATAGAGATGGTTTATCTAGAAAATCTGTTGAATGAATTGGAAAAGGGGTACGAAGCGAAGAGTAAGAAAATTTGGTAGATTTGCACAATAAAATACGATACACATCGCAGAGTACAATCTGATACGTAATGATGTTCTCCGGTCGGAATACCTATTAATGATGGACAGAGATCATTCGTGGTAATCTTTGAAGAGATTGTATTTCGCTGGTGGATGATTGGCACTGCTGTTGAGCTGATTTCCTTGGAACTGGCACGAGAGTTTTTCGTTCAAGCGGCTGTACACGAGAGATTATTTACAGGCTAGTATTTAGAGGGTATGGACTTTAAAACAGTGCTCTGTTATTTCGTGCATTTTATAATACTGGTTTCACAATATTATACTCGCAGCTATATCGGATGAACTATAAACAGAAACCTGGTATTAGGCTAAACATTGATATTAAATAGAAACGAATATTTCAAGTTGCGTGAGCTGGGAGAAAAATGGAACCGAACTTCACTCCTTTTGCTTAAATTATGTTAAAATGGTTATAAATAAAGATTCATAATATTCCCATAAAAATCAAGGATATACATAATTTTCAATATTCCAATATATGGATATTTAAATGATAAAGAAATGTTAGATATATCAGGAAAATGGAGAAGCGATTCCTTGAGGTATTTTGTTTTGATGCGCAGATTGTTATTCTGGTCGGAGGTTGCAAAAGGGAAGACGTATGTAGGTTAGGTCAACGAGATATAGATGGCCAATACGACGGTGAGGTATTCTCTTACTTTTATTTCATAGCCCCGAGGTATTCTAAGAGCGCCGCTATTGCTCGCTTTAATTAGCATTCAGACTTTCCCCTTTATTCCCGGTCGACTTTTTAAATGCAGCACCCTTCGAAAATTGTATTTAATCCTGGTACGTGTATCGTCCATAAATATTAATTCGTGTATACATAAAATATGGGTCAATTGATTCATCGTTTGAGGCTTGCCTTATTCAGAACCGCCGGCGAACGATTTTTCTGCATTCTTTTGCTTCAGTTAGTCTAGAAGAAAGATGAAAAGCTTATATACCGCTGACAATGGGGTTCGAAAAACGTTCAATGAATGTGTATGTCCAAAAATATTTCTCGGTTTTAATACCATACCTTTACCTCCAATAATATTTTTATTTTAATAATGGTAATATATTTAATGATTCTAAAATTTTTATTATTATTTTATCATATTTTTTATTTCCTGTCCAACCATGTTTAATAATTAAAATCACCTCACTAAAATCTCCAAATAAAAGAGGTTGAAAAATTCTGCTTCGTTTTATTATTTTCGTTAAAAATTTAACGATTCACTATTTACTAATCTGTACGATTGCTATATATTTCGTACTAATTTTAAATAACAAAAGTTCAATTACCCCTTGTCGTTGGTTAACATAATTTGAAAATTTGTACGCGCTTCGAAGTTTTTGATAGGATATTGACAAATCGTCTGCCTCGAAGAATATTTCAAACATGCCTCGTTAAATGATGTTGCAAACTGTATGTTTACTCTGTCTGAAAGCAACCCAATACATTAGTGGCGATGGTCTATAAATGTCAGATGATGTCTTCTGTAACAGGCCGGGAGTAATGAAAAATGATAGCCCCTTATTTCTTGTGCAAATGTTTCCCGGCCGACATTATGCATTTCGCATCGATCCTTCACGAGGTGTCGCGTTAAATTCTATATTACAGTCACCGTAACATTTTCGTGACAACGGTGGTGGCTTAACATATCGTGTTCCTCGTGGAATCGATACTTACGAGATAGTCGTTGCCTGGGACCCTTGACGTGGAAAAAAGTGCTATCTCATTCGTCGTTGGCAATTCTGTTTATGCAGAACAGTATGGCCCACGGAATTGTACATTCCATTACTCAGTGCAAGAATTTATCGTTGCTTTCATAGATCTTCCGATTACGACTTCTATACTGGGAATTTTTATGCAAAACAAACATTGTATTAATTGCAAGGCACAGGAGCCACATAACATTTGTTTATTGCCTGAATCATTTTATAGAGTTGAAGACAATACAACAATATTTTAAATTCTTTAAATGATTTTACTGTTTTGTACTTCATGTAAGTTTTAAATTTATTCTTATTTTACTGGTAAACATAGTATTTATGAAAATTTCTGTTGAGGCTTCGTTTCTAAAAGTAACTAGACTGTGTATCTTTATGCAGAATAAAAATCGTGTAAGTCAATTGTAAGAAAGAAATGTTCAATAACAATATATTTCCTCTTTTGATTATTTTAAAATTGTCGTAGAAGAAAATATAAAAGTATGGCTACATTTATTTTAATGCTTAAATATTAATTGCAGGCGAATAAATTTTATGTCATTTAAAATGAAACGCGTAACATTCATATTTGCTAGAGTTTGTTAAAAACCTTCATCACGAGTCTGGCTCGTCAAAGTACGGCAAGGGGTTAATTAGTTGAAAATGATATAATAATGTCATAAAATTTTTCTAACGCCTTATTTAATGCATAAATTCCACAGTCTTGCTATAACCATTTCAAAGCTGGGACCACAACCCCCTGAAAGCAGGCAATACGCTCGCCGCCGTTGATAGCAAGGCAACTGAATAGAGGTGTGACTATAGTCGTGTCAGAAATCCTGTGCACGTTTACAATCATTTTACTGAATATTTTGTTGCTAATATGCAAATGTTAATTCAGTAAATTCTAATGAGGTCTATTTTATTGCTTTCTTTATTCCGTTTCTATTGTAAAAAAATATAATAGCACCATCCTTATATTTACAGAATATAAAAAACCAGGTTTATCATTGCAAATTCTAATTTTATGGATTTGTATGTAACTAATTTTGCTTAATGTGAAACATTTACTATCGTCTAAATCTATGAACCCATAAAATATTTTCTTGAAGCCAGCTTATTTTAATAATCTAAACTAATATAAAGATAATGAAATTCGAGTACGTTAAAGTTATAAAAATGAGAAGATTCAATTTAGTTAGATTTTACACATTTAATCTTATAACGAGTTTACTTGTCTCGCAAGGAAGTGTCTCTACAACTTCAAAAATTGCAAAACAGAAAGTCACTTGAAGAAGGTGAGTTCTATCGAAATATCTATCGAAAAGAAAAATCTCAAAGCAGTAATTACGAGCACACCGAGAATTTCCGAGCAAATACATAGCCGAGGGAAACGAGGTTCTCACGAGCCCATACTAAACGATCCCCTGCACCGTGGTAACAGCATAAAATCCGTAATCCGGCGACTCTATATTTCATTTTGGATTTTATTCCCCGCTCCGATCACGCGATCCTATAAATAAATTTCCATCGGGGTGTCAACACCTCCTAGGGTCTGGAAGTTCTTTTCAGACTGGGGTAAAGAATATCTTATCCCGGAACGACACGAAAGCGTGCCCGCAGAAATCATGGTGCAGCTCGCTGTCAGATCTAGAGCAGATGCTCGAAAGTTCTCGCGAGTCGGCGACACCGCGACACGACATTGCGTGCACGGGAGTGTGAGAAATTGCGTATCAAACAATGGCGGACGCGTTCCTGGACCGGCACAATATCCTCGGTGTCGATTCCATTTAACTTGCTTAAGTAACCGAAGTAGGTCGAAAATAAATGTACAGGCCAGTCCGAGAAAGAGAGGGAGAGAGAGCGAGAGAGAGAGAGAGAGAGAGAGAGAGAGAGGGTTAGTGGCCAATGAACTAGCCGGTATAACGCTGTTACGAGCGTTAATGGGATCCAGCGTCGCAGTTGGACCTCATGCCGGCCTGGATTCCCTCGCAGCCGTCTGAGTCGTCGTTCGCGAAATTGAATGAAATTGCAATTTGGAAATTAATCGCCGGCTGTCCGGAATTTCAATCTTACATTCCCGCGGGATTGGAAATTTACATACCGACATTTCTTCGCCGCGAAATTCAAATCGTCGACAACAAGGCGCGTCGGGGCTCAAATCCACGAGTCCTCGATTTTTCTACAGGCTTGCCGAGGCAAGTCCCAGGAAGTCATTGGGTGGAGAAAAACAATTCAAATTCTGGGAAAAAATGTCAATACAGTAGGTAATACGTTTCCTCTGACTCTCATCTTGAATGACTTTGAGCTATTATAGTCGGCGAATTCCTAATGAAAGAGACTATCATCGTAGCAGAGTTGGGCAAAAATTTAATCAACGATTGACGAATAAATTTCTACTTAAATCGTTGATCGCAATTAACAATTAAACTCCTACTTTAGTCGTTAATTGCGGTTAACGATTACATCCTTTTCAATTGCAATCAATTGCAATCGGCAATCGGATATTTGATTAACTGCTGAAATTTCGAAATAGAATACGGAATGAAAACTGTATAAATATTGAAGAAAATTTGAACTGAGTTTTTGTTGAGATATATAATATTTCTGTCAATTCTACTTCTCCGCTCTTTTGATTGATTAAATGGATTAAATCAGTCTCCGATTTTTCAATGATTACCTTTTTTAATCGTACACATTAATCAGTCGATCTTGGTTAAAATTTTAATTGATTAATGCCCAACTCTGTATCGTAGGTGTTTAAAAAGGCGTGGTCGCGTTTAGAAAAATGAAGGTGACCTTCAGATCTTAAAAAAATGACATACAAACATATATTTTTATGTGTGTGTGGAATCATGAACCATTCAACTTTTTCCGTGAGAACTTTAACATATCTTTGAGAACAACAAAGATATTTGGGGCACAAACGTCAAGAGTACACCTTCAATTACTTTTTGACAAGAGTGTTATACTTTTTGGGTCCGCTATATTCACGGAATTAAATTGTCACATCACAAAATAATATTGTAGTAGCAAGTGTAACAATCTGCAGAATTAGCGACATGAGTAACAAACATTTTAGAATATACGTCTATCTGAAATTGTCAATCTCATAAAGTCACTGTTACGTGAACGTACGCAGCGCCTTCGCTTTGATGCTGAAGAGTACACTAGAGCATTGCTCACGCGTAATGCAAACAATGAATACACTGGGAGCTCAAGTAACAATTTGAGAACTACGTTACAATATTGTCAATTTGCGAAATGGAGGTGCGTCAAGTGAAACACGAGTGTAACTTCGCCATCATTAGACTGTGGATTTTATTTATGACAAAAATTAAAGGCATTAGATTATCGAGACATTACTTGCAGCTTGTTAGAAGTCTTAAAGAGAGTAATTTATTCGTGATTGATTCCTGTAAATTACTATTGACGGAAACAATTTTCATTTTACATAAAGATTCTACAATATTACTCCCTCTGTCCCATAATAATATTTAGTAGCAAGTAAATATTTAAACGGGAATTATTGGCGAATGCAGCTGTAGGTTATGTTGTAACGTAAAATTTCAATTTTTAATTATAATTATAACTATTTTTCTAATTTCATCCGCTGATCGAAATCAATTGTTTTATTTCAGTTGAATATCAATCCATTGCAAAAGTAAGATGAAAAAAAACAAGTTCTGCTGGTAGCTTGGAAACAGGTTATGCCAAGGGATCCTACCTACAAGTTTAAAATGCAGTAACGAAATTATTGAAAAATCCAGAAACTATCTGAACACTCGGAATAAAAATTAGGCGTAATATTTTTAATTTATTGTTTAATGTAATATATCTAGTTTTTTTATAATAAATGTTGCGTTCTATATTTAATTTCTTTTGCTATTATTATTATGGGACAAATTAAATTCATCAACTGCTACTATTATTATGGGACAGAGGGAGTATGATTTTTGTTAGAAATTTTTGTTCTTAATTGAATCGTATTTTTTGCGGGACGTTTACAACAACTGGCGTTGTTTATTAGAATTTGACTTGTGACCCCACTCTACCTTCCCCTCGAAATTGAATTGAAAGAAATTCATCACGAATCTCTGTCGTGCATGTGTCGCAGTGTCACGTGACTAACTCGGTACTGGCAGAGAGGGGGTAACTTTTTCTCCTCGATTCGCGATCCCTCCCCTCATCTGGCGACTCTGCTCTCCGCAGATTGCTGCGTAAGATGTTCCGAATGAAGTCGTTCGGAGCGTGCCAGCTTAATGCCTCTTTCAGTGGGACGCTCTTTGAATTATTGGCTCGCAAGTTTTCCTTTTAAGTCGGAGCGCAAACATTTGTACTTTTGAGCGTCCCGAGGCCGTGTGCATGTGCAGCTACTTGCCGGTTGTATTCTGCGCCTGGGTAGCTTCTGTAGACTTACGGTAAATTCATTGGTAGCACTCACCCGTGTCCTGACAGCCTCTCAGCTCGATTCGAAGGCAAACGGTGCGCCTGTGCTCGGAGTGCGGCAAAACACGGATCTGGCTGGCAAATATCGGCGGGATTAATCGATGCGACACTATGGTGGATGTGTCGCTATTCCCGGCCAGCACCTGAAAAATCCAAGCATACCCGATCGAGACACAATTGTTTCACTCTGCAGGGTGCTGCAGTTGATGAGCTACAAGCTTCCTCCGAAGCTATTAAGCTGTGTCCACACTGAAGCAACAATGAGAAATTTTAACCGTTGCATGTACAGTCGGGTACAAGATTAACAATTGGTCCAAAAGACTTTTTCTAGATAGATTTACAAATATTAACTTGTATGGATTAAATGGTGGAAAAGAGTCACCATTATTGCGTAAGATACTGTCAGGCATCTTAACCCTTCGACGGCGACAGCTGGGTTTATCTTGACTCAGAGTATTAGCATATAATATAGCTGTTGCATCAGGAACAAGAAAATGACTACTGAGTAGAGTGCGGATCTTTACGCAAAATAAAAAATGTTTGCATTGATTGCAAGACACAGAACCCAAATAAAACATTTTTTCTTGCCTTAATTATCGTATCAAACAGAAAACTAATACACTGATGTCCTTAAATTTTTTCCTAATCATCGATCGTTTAGTAGTAAAAAAAAGCGTAGAGTACCTACAATTTTCAATGTCCAGGAAGACGATATCAAATGTGACAATCTTTATCCGAGTTCTTTTTTGTAGTTTTCTTAATATTATTTTTATTTTTATTCTTTAGTACTTTTTACATTTCCAACGTCTTCAACGGATGAAATTCTTTCATAAACTTGTTATTAAATGACTACAAAGTTAGTGTCCGATTTGAAAATAATATATAAGCGATTATACTTTAAAATAACAGTTTTCTGAATCAATTATATAGTCATTTTCTACAAGTACCCTCCCATTTTGTATTCGTCGAATAATTCTGCGAGCACTTGGAGTGTTGCGTTAAATGGAAACTATACAAATGTTTGTATATGGCCAGTTCTATGGAGAAACTGATAATATTCAGATTTAAAACCGGATTTTACAGTTCATGCTGGGAAATATCCAACGATCATTGACTTTTCATGACTCCTGTTCGTCGAACAATATTTTGTTCAATGAATGTGCCTGGAGCAAATAGGACTTTGTTTCCACGCTGATAAAGCCAAGTTTGTCTTTCGGATCTCGCAAACAGTTGCGTTTTACCAATAAAAATTATTTGTGCGTTTATGAACGAGGGTATACCTGGTTTGTAAATATTATTGTACTGAATGAATGAAAAATACGGGCTCAGTTTCTTAAATAATTAGCAGGTGGTGCAGAGAATTAATATGTGAAAACTTCGTTCTTTTGTTTATGAAACTAAAAATTAGATATGTTTGCAGTGTAGCGTGAAATTATATGTAGAAAAGTTGAATGCTATTATCAATGTAGATGACTATTGCTTACAAGAATTACAATTGTCTTTACTGTACAAATTATTACCTGTTCTCAATCAAACTTTTATGGAATTGATTATTTTACGTTTTCATTAAAGAAAGAAGATAGATGAAAGAATTAGCAAAAATTATGCAATGAAATGTCAGTAAGAGTGTCAATAAAATCGATTCAGCTAAAGATAAGTATTTACAAGAATATCCAGAAGAAAATGTTATTAACCAAACCTGTTCTCAATTAATCTTTAATAGAAGAAATTAGGTAATAAGCTCAATCCTGCTTTAATAAAAATTATCAGTGAAACGCAATCAGGGGGGCCAATAAAATTAATTCAGCCAAAGAAATAATCTATAATAACCAGAGGGATAATCAAAAATAATTTTAAGTGTGTACATGTACTAGCAATCTAAAATAATTTTAATTTCGAAACGCAATGGATTCATGACGCGCGAAAAATGATGTATGCAGGAATAGGAGGAGGAGGGGGGTGAAGCTAAAACGGAGCGTGACGCCCGGTATATATTTCGGTGATATTTAATTACACTGATCAAGTCGATAATTCGAGGTTGCTCACGGTACCGTGACATCCAGATTTATTCGACTGATAATTTACGCAATCAGGACTAGACGGTGCATTAACCGCGCGGTGGCATTGCCTTCTACCGATGTAATCATGATCTATGTCTAAACGGCGTACGGGGGCGCGCTGAGATTTTGAGGGTAAGCTGATTAATATCGACGTCGATGTGACGGCGGACCGCTCGTGCATCACGTCCCGTCGTTTCTACGTTTACGGATCAGGTTGGCCGCGATCAACGCCGCGGCATTATTATCAGATCCGCAAAATTGTATCGGGTTCCCGCGGCCGGCCGGCTAAAATAATCTGCGCGTCCGACATCGCGGGGACCCGTTAACTCGATTCGCGGCCGTCGCGGGCACATTAATCGGTCGGTGTAATTAAATCAGCTAAATTATCGCAATTAACCCGATAATTATATGGTTACGATAACATATATCCTGGAAACACGGCTGCGCCGCGAATTTCTTTACCATTCATTGATTGAATACACTTGAACGGTCCTTCTATGGCGGAAGTCCTTCTAGCCATTAACCCCTTACCGAAGCATTTCCTTTAATGTTACAGTGACTAAAACGTCTTTATCACCAAAAATGTCGTAGAAGAGAAAAGGAAATTTATATTTTTTGTATGGCTACATTTATTTTAATGCTGAAATATTGATTACAAACAAATCCAATTTTATTTCATTTAAAAAGAAAGGCGCAACATTTATATTTGCTAGACTTTATTTAAAATCTTCATGACGAGCGTGACTCGTTAAAACACGGCAAGGGGTCAATAGATTCTTTTAATTTTACAGGATGCGACTTGCTAATTGACTGAAGAGTTGACAGTTGCTTAAACTGGTGCTAAATCTGTTCCGAGGTTAAAAACTGTAGCTATGTGATACTCCTGTCTGATTTAACCTCTTAACTGCGGAATTTAATTTTAAAAATTCTCCACAGAGTGCGGAATTAAAATCAAGCAATGACGTGTATACACGTCGAACGCAGGTAACTGGTTAATATTCAAATGTCTTGAGATCTAGACCACCAACACTTCAAGTACGATTTATCGCACCATTAAAAGTGCGTAACGATTTTAAGCACCGTTGAAAGTGACTACTCTACGTTACTTTCTAAAAATAACGATAATGCATTCATTAAAATTTTAAGCTACCCTTGTCGTACTATATGTCTGCTTTTACAACTTCAATAATCGTAAAATAAAAAATTGGTTGACTGATAAAAAGCGACATATTATAAGACATCAAGAGAACGTTTCTAGCTTTTTTCAATGATTAGTTACAAATAAGAGAGACGTACGATATGACTGTTTTTAATATTAAAGAAATAGCACAAAAATAAGTAAAATAGAACGAATAACATATTTTAGTTACAAATAAGAGATACGTTCCATATGACTGTTTTTAATATTAAAGAAATAGCACAAAAATAAGTGAAATAAAAAGAATAACATATTTTCAATTGCCACTTTGTTTTTGAGAAAAACGAAATTGAAAGTTCGACAGATTCGCGTGGCCTAGTACTCGAGAGAAGTAGATTTGATTGGCCGTGATCAGACGCGTCAGCTGATTCCTTCAGATCCCGGCCTCAATCCATGCAGTCTCCTTCAATACGCGTTTGTTCGAAATCTCTTTTTGCCAATAAGAGATATTTGTGTCATATCTTTGGGAATAACGAACATTTTCGAGATGAGTTCCGTATAAATCAAGCTTTCGGAAGCGGATTTTTTATATCATCACTTGGGACCAGAAATGTTAAATGTTTCTGATTATTTATTGAATCGGATATTGACGATTTTTAACGCAACGTACTGCAAAGAAAAAAATAAAAAAAATACACCTAACTCCATACATTTATGCCAAATAAATATGTCTCTTCTGATTATTTATTGAACCAGATATTTAAGATTCTCAACGCAATGTACTGCAAAGAAAAAAATGTAAAAGACACGTATAACTCCATACATTAAAAAAAAAACTTTGTGTCCGGTAATGAAAGAATAAAAGATTTCAGTAGTGTATCGCGTGAACGTTCTAAGCAGTCTGCACCCGTTTCCTTTGAGCGAATTCCGTCAGTGGCCATTGTCTGGCGCAAGAGCAGTGTCCTCGAACCATCCCGAAATTTCGACACCTCACGCAGAAGTTCCCGAAAACAAATCAAGCGCCGAGCCGCTGCCCATTCCAGCGGACAATAAACTATTGTTTCGGCCGGAACATGTTATAGACCGGCATCTAAAACTACTTGACTGAAACTGTTGTTAATTATCCGACGATCCGGGACGGAGGGTCCTGGGAGGAGAGAGGGAGGGAGAGGAGTTTGGATCGCTCGAAATTTAACCGTTGCCTGGAAAGTCGAACGCGCCGGTGTATTGCGTTTCGAATCGTACCATTAGGAAATTGATAACGATGCCGGTTTCCGTGGCGATACTTCGATAGCGAGTTTCCGAAACGATTCCCGGCCAGAGATTATACATGGCCCGCTGATAACGCGGAGAGAGGCTCCCGTACGTAAACTTTGATTTTCTCCTAAATAGAAGAAAGCGAGGGAGATGAGAAGAAGGAAGAGGATGAGGTGGAAGAAAAAGAAGAAGAAAAAGGATCGAAAGTACTCGACGCCGGAAAAGTTCGCTGCCGGGCGCCTCTTAACCTTACATTACGAGGGGGCGCGGTACGATTTCCAGCGTGTACGTAGTTATCGATGGCCGTATCCTAGTTTTCTCTGTTCCCGGTTCAATCTTTGAGAACAGTTAAGTGGGCGCGAGTTCGCGTCTCCCGTGACTAGAATCGCGGACACCCGAGGAATCGCAATAAGAAGATCGTCTGTTCACCTGCTTTTTGCCGATAAGTTTCGCTCCGACCCGAAATAGAACGAAACTTGCTTTGCGACTGACGTTTAGTCATGTCTCGGGCTTTCTTGAGTCGTTCTGTTCTAATTGTGTTTAGGTATTGTTCGATCCGAGTGAGATTCTGTTTGATTCAACTTTGGTCACTGGATCGTATTTTTGTTAGCAAAACGTGCGAAACTTTTGCGGGTTTTGTCGTTGAAATAGATACATTGTTACTTGAATATGTTTTATACCACCACAGTGAAATGTACAGCTCACTAGTGTTAATAGCTTTTGTTTTGATTGTTTTCTGATGGTCATTTAGGCAAAACACAAATTGACGAATGTGACCCGATATTTTTAACAATAGAATATATATATTGCCTCGTGATAATTACAATTTTTATTTAAGTATGTATTTTAATAGAGAAATTTACTCGTGCAATATCAATATCTGTGAAAGGAACAATCCAGTGAGTTTCAATACACATGCATTTAGTTATTTTCAATATAACCAGTACAAAGAATTGTTTAAAATCAGTACCAATCAAGGAACTTTTGAAGTACATTTTAAATGAAACACTTAATATGGATTTTTTATTAACACTTAAAAATTTCAAGATTTTAATCTACTCATTTTTTTTGAAGAATTTCATATCTTAGAAATTTTATGCTAATAAAGGAAAGAATAAACTTGTTTCCTGCAGATAAGCGGGGGACTATTCTAATGTTGATACCTCCAAAATGCAATAATCTTTTCCCCAACCTCATTTGGGAGGGTTGTGGATGATCATGCAAGTTCGTAATCTTAGAAGTTAATTTGTCATAAAGAGACGCAGGCATAATTTTGTCCTTGTAATAAGAATTTTATTGCGCTCGTAAAACTTGCTACGTGCAGTATTAGTCTTCATAGCGATCTTTATTTCATTGCAGTTTGCATAGCGACCACAATCTACTTATTATTATACCCTATAATTTATAAATATAGATAACGATCTCTCTATTTAAAACTTCACGAGTTTAATTATAGTGTACGCGTTAAATACAAGAAATTACTGTGATTTTATACGAGTATAAATTTGATTGTGTGTAATTAGAAAATATTATGTTACCGAACATTCAGTGAGGTACATCACGACTGTGATTATAGTAATTCTTTTTCAATATAATTAAATGTATTTATTACCTTGCTGAAATACGATCACGTAATTATTAATGAAAATCAGAAGTCCCTCAAGTAGATAATTCAATTCATATTTGTTGTATGTATTATTGTTAGTCGTATTTATCGTACTTTCAAATTCGTTTCTAAATTTTCGAACACAGACGCACACAGTTCTAAATTTTTGTCCAAATACGGTGTCGGCGTTATTCGTTTTGCCACGGCAAAGGAATTCCGGAATTTTTCGCAGAAATATTGCACAGATAAAACTAGAAAGCCGAACACAACTCCTCGACGTAAATACCGACAAGATCAACATTTCTTCTGGCGTGATACTGCGTTTATCGCATCGCAAAGTAGAACCAGCAAGAAAATAGCTGGACATACCAATTAACTCTGTTGAAAATGAAGTAGATTATTCCAACCGATGGAAAAATTTTATTTCAATACTATTTTTTGCAATTATACGATCGACGATATTAAGGATCATTTGAAACTTTGTTAATCAATTTTGTTACTATGTTTTCAGGCACTTCGTGTACACGCACGGGACTTCCAAATGGAGCAGCAATTTATTTAATTTAATAATTGAGTAATTAATTTTCGATTTTGATACTCTGATCCACAGTAGACCCAGGTCCCACCGCCGGAGAGTAAATGTATCCCAGCAGAAGCAAATTGGAAGTTTGAAATTCGAAATCATGCAAATTAATTATTACAAAATTCGCAATTCTCGCAGATGGCGTGTGGCTGAACGGGGGTTAAAATTTTGGCGGACGTCCAATAAAATCGCGTTCCGTTGGACCGTGCGTCCGACGCGTTTCGCGTACGCAAATTTATTTTTCGTACGTGTCGATTTCACGGTAGTTCTGGTGACCCAGTGAACTCTTCCGCGGCTGTTGGCGAGTGGTATCGTGGGGCTAATCCGCGAAAGGAAAATAAAGGGGGACACGGTTGATTGCGGTGACGTTATTCGGTATCGTCCGACTTGACTTACTTCTTCGCCACTGTCAACAGACGCCGGCACGTACCTCCTTGTTATCCCAGCGCTTATATCGCCGCCACTCGGTGAACCCGGGACGCCGATACTCGAGGGTATACTCTTCGACGTATTCCTGGCCACGGCCGTGATCGTAACGACCCTGACTCTGTACACCGGTGATCACGTGAGGTCCGGGAAGATCCACTTGGAGCCACTCACGGATTCCCCGTTCTATTTGATTCTTCGGGCACCAGGCACCGCCGGCCGTCTCCTTCCGCAGCCTGTTTGTACCAGAGAATCTCTTATTGTTACGTGACCTTGCTCAATTTTTATCACTACACTAGCGTATGGTTAAAGGATATATCGATCTCGTTTATACCGTTCAGTAGAGCTCTTAAGGGGGTAGGCTCCTTTTTCCTGGATTGCAAGGGTGCGGGATTCGCTTTCTCATTTCTCGATAATACAAAATGACCTTTATCGTTTGAATTCTTTATAACTTTTTTCAACATTCTTCCAATTTTTTTCAGAATGTTGTGAACAAGACTTCTAGAATTTAATATGGAAAGACACACAACGAACAAAAATTATCGAATTTTATTTTGAAAACCAACGGTCAATTGTTTCGACGCAGCGTGCATATCGTCGATATTTCAATGTGCCGACGATTTCATTTGTGTGCGCCGCGCCGTACGAGGTCTTCCTGTACTGGGCAGGTTCCTTATTGACACTCCTTGACGAAAATTTGCAACCGAACGATGTATTGTTGGCACTGTAGGTGCCATCGGAACATTGAAATATCGACGATATGCGCGCTGCGTCAAAGCAATTGACCGTTTTATTTTGAAAACGTTGGTTTTCAAAATAAAATTCAATGGTTTTTGTTCGTTGTTCTGTTGTGTGTCTTTCCATATTAAATTATAGAAGTCTTGTTTACAACATTCCGAAACAAAAAATTGAAAGAATGATGAAATAAAAAAGTTAGAAGGAATTCAAACCATAAAGATCATTTTGCGCCACCCTGTATAAACACGAGGATTTTCAGTAGTCAAATACGCTAGATAAAAGATCGATCTAGGGCGCTATCTCCCTCAAAAGTCCTATTTTTTCGTTTACGAGGCGTAATTTGCATTATTCGGCAGCGTAATTTGCATTATTCGGAAGCATACAACTGCGCATGTAGCTATTTTCATAGCTACATCGTTGCAATTCTGGAAACGAGTCTACCGCCATAAAGAAAACTCTCTGTAGCAAGTCTCAAGCCGGTACCCCCACCACGAACGTAGTTGCAGGATCAACACGGATTAATGAATTATTATGAAAAAATTCATGAAAATTCCACATAATAGCATTCACGACTGAATTTTTCCGAATTTTTCGCTGCAAAATTAGTTTTTAAAAAATTTCCCGAGCTTAAAATTGCGGATTTTATATTGAAGTTATAAGACGACCACGTTCGTATTACTATGGTAATCTTCTTATGATTATTAATATGTACTCTCTCTCTCTCTCTCTCTTTTTTCGGATTAGGCAAACATGTTTAAAGGAATTGAAGGACTCATTAATGTTTTGGACTTATTGCATAATGATGTTTGTAGATTGAATAAATTCAAATGAATACCGTACAAGGTAAATTTTTTGTATTAATGACAATAATTTGAAAATTTATTAATTATGTATTGATTTATCTAGTAATTGACGAAAGGACAGGAAGCGAACAACATTTCAGCGAAAGTACGCCATTATGAACTGGAATTTTAGGTATGATGATAGCCGAAAAACGGAATATGAAATTAATTTTCATTTTCATTGAAAATACGTGTCTGACGAAGGAAAGGTTGGTATTTCGCAGTAATAATCGTGCCGATAAAGCAAGGACGTCAAAATTGTCCGTATTCAATTCACGGTTCATTTCACCGTGTCTCCTGTTACAATGACCGTCGGTAATTTTTCACCCGAATCGGACAGACATAATTAATTGATATTATATTTCCGTTGATGCCGCATATATATGTACAGCGACATGGTAAATATCGTGATAGAGAGTGAATTCTTGGTGATGGTTTTGAGTCCCCCGAATAAAAGGATCATTATTGTTAATTAGATAAGTCGTCACTTTTGATGACGAGGAATACTAGTTGTCAAAATACTAATATCATCTTTCCTTCACTAAATATCTCCATAATATCTATAATTTTTGAAAATGGTAAAATGCTAATAACAAGAGAAATCTATTTTCTGCAATTTTGTAATCATAATAATAACACTTTACGTAAATATCTACAATTTAGCTTTGCGTATCAGGCATTAAACAGTTTATTAATAAATTTGAATGGTCTAATATCGAAAAGGTATTCGTGAACATATTTTTCTTTTCTATAAATTATTCGGGCAAAATGTTGTTTGATAGTTATAAATAATTAAATATATCATCTCTCTGCTTTTAAGAAAATAGATCAATGGGACATATTTGATAGAAACATGTACTTTTTTCCAAATGATAATACAAATCTTGAATGTTTTGTATTTAAGCAATTGTTACTTCAGTAATGATCCTTTTGTCACTTCTTTGTTAAAGAGTATTCAGAATTTAATAGATTCGATTGAACTGAATTAGGGCTCATTTATGCGATGTAATTACATTCAAAACATGTAGCGTCCCCCTGAGACATCTGCACAAGGTGCTCAAGCGGTCCGAATGGTGCTCATTTTAGAGGCGTTCGTAATGTCTGACCATAATCTACCTTATACTACTGAATCTCAGAAACAGTACTCAATCGAATATTGCTCTTTACTCCTAATAATCTAAATCACCTTTCCTTGTCACTAAACATGCTCTACCAAACTAGTGACGTCCGTCAACTTTAGAAATTATTTACAAATTAATAATTCATATAATTTAACTTTTAGAAAGTTTTTAAAGATCTTTGTTTAACAGCAGTATTTCAAAAATGATACTATTAAAGCCAAGCAGTTTCATTTAAATAAATTGTATTTGATATAATAATTCAATAATTTACATAACAATTCAGAAGCAATAACCTTGAAATTTCAGAATCTCTGGACAGTCTCCCCGAAGCGAGAGAAATATCGAGACCGTCGAAAATAATTAGCCGGTTCCATTTTCTTGATTATAGTAACAAATTAAACACGATGGACAGGTTCAAGCAGAATTCATTAATATAATTATCTTCTACAAAATTTACAGAATCTTTTCTATTCGCTTCAACAACAGTATTACATTTTGATTACTGAACGTATCATTATAAACATTTATAGAATTGAAGCCAGAAAGTATTATTTTAAAAAATTATACTATTGAAGCCAGAAAGTATCATTTTAAAAAATTGTATTTAATATAGTCTCTCTAATATGAACAGTACCATAAAAATTTCCAAACAGTGCATGGAATAATTCAATAATTTACATAACAATTCAGGAGCAATATCGCTTCAAATTGCGGAATCTCCGAACAGACTCCATGAAGCGAGAGAAATATCGAGAGCGTCGAAAATAATTAGCCGTTTCCATTTTCTTGATTATTGTTCAAGCAGAATTCATTAACGTAATGTGACCTCTACAAAATCTACAGAATCCTTTCCATTCACTTCAACAACAGTATTACATTTTAATTACTAAACGTATCATTTTAAACAATTATAGAATTCAAGCCAGAAAGTACCATTTTAAAAAATTATAGAACTGAAGCCAGAAAGTACCATTTTAAAAAGTTGTATTTAATATAGTCTCTCTAATATGAACAGTACCATAAAAATTTCCAAACAGTGCATGGAATAATTCAATAATTTACATAACAATTCAGGAACAATATCGCTTCAAATTGCGGAACCTCTGGATAGCCTCCATGAAGCGAAGAAAATATCGAGACCGTCGAAAATAATTAGCCGGTGCCATTTTCCTAATTATAGTCACAAATTAAACACGACGGGTGGGCTGATTCAGAATAGAAGTGAAAAGAGAAAGAGTGGAAAATCGAGCCGGGTCCGAGGCAGACGTTAATGCGGAAAGCGTGTCTGTCGCGGGCCGGTTTGATCTGTTCTCTCCGAGGTGCATTGAAAAGGCGGCCGTAATGCCGTCTAACGCGTCTAGGATCGTGGATGTCGTAAAAGTAATGTACTCACCGGCCGTTCCGTGGACCGACGTTCGTCACATACGAGGAGGACGCCGTAATGGCTGAATCCAGTATGTCACCGGACTCCATCCCCAAGGATTGGTTGCACGATTCTGAAAAATACCATTTAACTTTATTATGGGTGCACCCGAACGCTCACAATTACTCTACTTGGCTAAAGTCGCCGATTTAACTCGCCCGTTCGCCGAGAAATCGATGGGGACAATAAACGGACCGCCGAATCGGCGACGAATGTGCAACGGATCGTGATTCAACGCGAAAGAATCGAGCTGGATTTCCCCAATGACGTAGCCAAGTGTCACACGTTTCTATAACGTGTTCTTATTCTTTCTGATTTTTATAAATTTACCTAAAATTTTATATTAATATTTTCAGATAATACGATACATACAGATACATTGCAATGCACTAACTAGTAGAACATGTTATCATTAGTTCAGAGTTGGGCAAAAATTTAATTCAAATAAACATTTGGAATAAAGTGGGTTTGAAACCCACTTGGAAAAACCCCACTTTATTCGAAATTTTTATTTAAATAAAATTTTTGTCCAACTCTGCAATAGTTTTCCTCCTTTCGATTTTTATAAAGCATTCTAGGCAATTCGTATAACGATATTTAAAAAATAAGATGCTTCGAAATTGATCTTAATGCACTTATAATATTTATACATTTGTAAAAAATGTATTCTTCTCTTGATTTGTATAAAATAATCTAGAAAACTCAAGCCATAAGATACGAAAATGAAGTCAGAATGAAATACAAAATAACGTAATCTAGAACGAAAAGTCTAGCGAAATTTCTTATGAAAATTGATTCGTTGATCGTATCCAAGTATTCGACACACCGAAGAATTTAATAGTCCCTGTTTTGTCGGAGTTCTCATGAAAGGCTCGTTGAAAATGCGCCGTCAAGTGTCGTCTCTGTTCGCGACGCTTAGTCCAATAAACAATAGCGTTCCACGGTTTCGTTTAGCGATCCCGGTGCACAATGACGGCGTGAATGCGACCCGGAGCGCGAAACTGCGAACACGAAGACTAATAAGTCTCAGGATTAAAAGCTGCCACTTTAATCTTGCCGCGATCGTTCTTCTTTGACCGAGGCTATTCAGCGGAATGAAATTCAATGATCGGGACCCGATCGGTGCCCTCGTTTCGGAAAGTCTTCGGTATTTCATTACTCGGGAACATGTACGTTTGTAATAATAATATACCCGGATTAATATTAACCCTTCGCAGTCGAAGATATTTTAACTTGAAAATTAAACATTTCTTCCGACCTAGAATTATTTCATTGTATATGATTTTTTTCATTTTATGGATATGAAATTGATACAATACTTCATACAATTCTTAAATGTGTAGTAGTTGATTAGATACCAACATATGTACTAATGTAAACGATAGTATAGATAATAGTACAGCTATTTTTAGTGGTGATTCTCTGAGTCACCACTCGTGTGCTAAGGGTTAATATTATGGAGCTGAACTTCAAAAATTCCGGTGTGCAACGGTTCTGGTAATCGATAACACTCATTTGTCAGTTCCTTTTGCAACGTTCGGATTTATTTGATGAGCAATAATTTTTCTAATGAGACTTTTTTCTGCCATAACGTTCACTATATGAGTAGTACAGTATGAAAATTCGCTATGTCCATTTTTGAATAGTGTTCGGATATTAAATATTCATAACAACAAAACAGATTGCAGTAAATATCCCAACATTTAAAAAAATGGAATATTTTAGAAGTATAAAAGTAATGTACATTTTTATTGCTTTTATTAGAAGAATGGAATTTAACAGGCTCACCGTGCATAATATACTGATTTCATAAAGGATGCTTATGTTATTCTGCAATGACATAAATATTTTTTTAATAGTCGTGTATTGAGCTATGACGAAAAAGGATTTGTATAAATCCGTAAAACATGTTCTTGTCAAAAAATTTGTTTCGAAATCAAAGCCAGTGGAAGTACACCCACATAGAATGAATAATTTTCACCTTCTATAATTCACGATTCTATGGAATTTTCGGGAAATATTAATTGAAAGCATGATGTTACTAAAAGTTTCAAAAACCGGCAGCCCCGCTTGAAGTTGCATGGGAAAATAAAATGTTGCGGGTACAGTAGTTAGACTGCGGCTTTCATTCATTTATAACACGTATCATTGTCGAAAGTTTGGTTGCATTGATGTATTCTTCTATTTTAATAGTTGCCTTTTTGAAATAAATTTTTGTATGAATTGTATATGTATAGAATCCCTAACAGGGTAAGCAGTTATATTATTATTTAGAAAAAGGTAGAAGAACAGCTTTTTAAAATAAATTTTTATATTTTCACGTAAAATCCTTAATAGGGTATGTTAATGTACCATTATTTAGAAAACCATAGTAGGTGCACAAATTATTCACAGTTCTTTCTTCATTTCCCTGACACTCTACAAACAACCGAAACACACTGTTTGAAAAATAATCCCCAGATGCCTGAATCCATTAACAAATTTTGAATTTAAAACAAAGTTATAATTGATTAATTGTAGGGGCTATAAATTAATTTGTACACCTAATATTCGCTTGAATATCGTAGAAGCCGAGAAAACATTGTTAGTGGTAAACCACGTACTTTTTAATCTAGAATTTTAATAAAGAAGATTCCAGAGGAACTACATTTTCCAATATTAATCTACGAGGTTTCATAAAAATATAAAAAATGCGAGTCAGTGAGAGATCTCTGATTTTTTCCTGTAATAGACTTCATATAGTTTAATTTGCGATAGTGAATGTGGCCCCTTAATAAGGAAAATTGAGGATCGCAGAACTAAAGAGCCGTTCTAAAAATATCGCGATTACTATTCATAAAGTTGAATGGCGGCACTAGAGAATCTTCGTAGGTTCATCCCCACGTGGCGCTATCCCATCGCCTGCGCTTATTAGTCTACCAGTTGACTCGTTCGCGTACCAATTTGCTTTAAGTTCGCCCGAGTGTAATCTTTCCATTAAAGTTTCCAGCCGGACAATAAAAATCCGCGTGGTTCGACTAAGACCGGGAGAGGAGTAGCCGGGATCCACCCACCACACGGGATCAATCGGTGCGAATAAATTTACATTATCGAGATGAGGATGATCGACGGTCCGATTGCTTCTTACGGCGGACGCGTTTTCAATCGGCTGCGGATTAAGCGCGAAACCTTTTGTCGGGGGATGATGGACGTATTTATCGCCGTGTTACGGGCTTTATGGGCTTATCGCGTTCCATTTCGAATTGAAAGTATCCTGGCACTGGATTACGTTTCGGGATGCTTAAACACCACTCAAGAGTATTCACAAAATCTTTTTAAGCTCAATATATTCAACCCCCTTAACCCTTAAGCGATCTACGACGAGACCCCACTCAAAATGCTAATAATTATTTAATGTGTAATTGCCAATAATATTTGTGGATTTAGATGTGGATGTATATGATAAAATATGAATGTCCTATTAAATATCACTTTATGGAATCATTGCATTTTCGAAGTACATTAACGGTTAATAATTTCCCAGTAGAAAAAGAATATCGACATTTATTGTATGTATACAGTTGTTTTACTGCTTCAATGTGCTTTCATTGCGGTGCTTTTCTAAATATTAATTTTCCCGACATTTTATTTTTATTTTAAGTACAGCAACTCACAAATTAGTTCACAGAAAGTTTTTATATTCTTTTCTTCACCAGAGGACTGCGGATTTTTGTACAAAATAATTGTCTGTGTTAAGTGCAAGATACTGGACCTACGTAGATATTTATTCCTTTTTTAAATAATCCCGGTGAGCTGAAAATAATACGACAGTATTTTTAATCTCGTTAACCCCGTATTTAATTTTGTAACTTCTAAACAATCTCAATTCCAAGTCCCATTTTTACATATTTCTGTTCTAACGTGGTGTTATTAACAACTAACTCAAATACCACTTTTCTCATTTTTCTGTAAGCAAAATCTTGATACTTAAAAACATGTGGATATTGTCACATATTCTGAAAAAATATTTTTCGTTCTGGCAGATGCAGGGGCAAAATATTTTTACTGTTTTTAACGAGTCGAAAATAGCACAATTTTGATATTCTTCGAATGTTTTCACTGTTTTGCATTTGATCTGCCCGCTTTCGTCGTAAATGCATAAAATACTCAGTCCATTCGTGAGATTTTATGTTGAGATTAATATGAACACATCGTGTAACAACGTTTACAAAACAACAAATATATGTGCAAGGGTTAAGTAATAATTTTTATTATGAAAGTATGCGAATTTTATTTCTTCTCCTATAGTAATAAGAGAGATTTCGGAATGAATGTCGGAGGAAATTATTTTTGGTTTGCTGTAATAACAATTCGCCGAAACCAAGGGCGATCGATCACTGTAGGGCGCGTCCTTATTGGCTTCAGCAGCCATACGATCGCGCGCTCGCTTCCGGTCGATTAAATCGTTCCCCTCTTTTCTCTTTCATCAGCCCTCTTAGGGAAATCCTTTTGAGTAAGCCGTCATAGCAGGTTAAATCGAGCCAACGGCCTTCCTTTTCACGGAAATAAACCAAAGAATCCTGGTAATAAACATTACGTTCGTCGCTGTCCCGAGTGGCCTCGCTTACGGAATCCTTCGACAGGAACCACCATTTCAAAAGCCATTCGGAGGTTGTTACGGAGACATTCATGAGAAATCGAGCTCCTCCTAACGACTGGTCGGAAATAGTGCTCCTACTGTTTCTAAGATGCACTAAATGCGCTATCGATCTTGCTCGAAGCTGTATACTCTTCAAAAGAATTCCAATTATCGCTGTCATTATTTTTAGTTATGTGGTATAAACTCTATTACAATTATTTTAACGCTACAAATCTTTTGAACATTGTGTGTGTTTCATTTTACATCTTTCTGATAGTATTTGATTAAAATATAATAATCAAAATTCATAAATTATTTTGTACAACAATCCTGTATTGGGTAATGTAACCACAAATATTCTAAACCCTTTAAATCTAAACAATTTTATAGGATAAAATGTTAAACATCTTTATTCTGAAAGAATTTATACACAAGAGAAATTAAATGTGTGAAAATGTTTCAAGGATTCGAAGTAAATGTTTTATCCTATAAATAAAAACAAATTTTCCTTTTTATTGCAAGTAAAAATTTTAGTCATTTTCAATTTGCTTTAATTTATGCACTGCATACGGAGTACGTTACCAGTCGATAACGAAGTTGGTTGTTTAGACACATCGATAGCAAACAAATAATTGCGTAAAAAGGTGGACGATTGTAACCATTATAATTACAAGTCATTATGCATAAACTTTTGCATACACCTTGCATATAACACATTTTTTTCATTCACCCATCTCAGACATCAATGATGAAGCATTATAAAATTGAAGAAAGCATAACAGAAGGAACATCAGACTCCTTAATTTTCCAGCAAGTAGAACAAGATGTGTATGGACAGACACGTGGATCCCGATTTGAATTTTCTGCGTCCCAAAACTGGAACAAAATCTCTCTCCGGGCTCGTTTCGCGAACTCGTTAAGGGAAAGTTGCAGAAAGCAAGCGAAAAGAATGTAATTGTGAGACGGGATTTTTCACTTTGCGAGCGTAGCGTTTGCGGCGTACGTTGCATACGTACAAGATTACGACGTAGAGTTTCGCATCTGTCGCGAACCCGTCCCAGCGTTTGCAATTCCGTGTATACCGCGGTGTACGCCGCGCTCATAGGTGCTTTAAATCGCTGAGCACCGTGAAAGAAGCGCACAGATTATGAAGGATGCTTCTGGCATCAGTACTTAGATTCAACGTAACACACCTGCGCGGTAAACGATAGGTCTGGGACGCATGAATGCCATTGAAGGCCGCGGTCTGAATATTTCATTGAAAACTCTTACGTCTTCCAGCCGAGCCCAACCCGACGTATTTTCTTTGAGTTAGGAGAGAGACTTGTTTGTCGGTTCGTGCAGGCATATCCGGTAGACGTTTAAACAGCGAATGGAACCTGCTTTCAATGCAAATTGCGTCCGGATTCCTATGCAGGTCTTAAACGTGTACGATTGACTAGAGGCGGTTTAAACGAGGGGTAAGTTTTTAGCTATTTTGACGCTTTAAATTATTTGTAGCAATTTTTTCGAATATTTCTGTTTGATGCTTGTTTTTGAAAATTGTTCTAAACAGTTGAAATCTGAAATGTAGATTGACAACAAGGCTGAGGAATTAACCAGTGTATATTTTATTATTTTAATATTCGTTTCATGAAATAAATGTTTCAATGAGGGGGGCGCGAGATATTTTACGGAAAAGAAGATATTGAAAATTTTTTAAGGGTACATTTCCTCCTTTCATGCGAGAAATAGCACGAAAAAATAGGGTTGTATTAGGCATAACTTACACTACCTCTCTGCAAAGTTTTTCATAATTTTTCGACTTTAGGACTTTCATGACTTCCCTTGTAAGATGTGCTTCCCTATGGACCCTCCAGGTCGTTCGAGGTTTAAAGTCGACGTCTCGATGATTTTGGCACGGTCCAAAAATTTCTTAAAAATAATCGTGATTCAACATGACCTACACAAGTGTTATGAACGCTTCCCTAGACGCGTTCGAGCCCAGGCAAGCACCGTCCTCAAGTTCGGGTGAACTCCAGGCGCCTCGCGTCGGCAAACAAAGTTCGCCTGGAAAGAATGGATTCGAGCCATCTCGTATTGTTACCGGTTCAGACGGGGGAACAGGTTGCTCGTGTAGGGTGTCGGGCAGGTCGCTTCACCTCGGAGGCAGATGCAAATCACATAGGCGTTTGAACTTCCAAACGTATTCATAGAACGGTACTCTGTCGCTCCTTTCCACCCTCTGGCCGTTGCTTCTGTCTTCGTGTTTCGTTCGATGTCTGCCAGGTGATGGGAACGGAAAACAGTCGGCAGGGGCCGAGTCGTTCGGGTGGGGGTTGGCGAAACACAGAGGAGGTGGGGGGTTTGCTCGAGTCACAAGCGACATAAAATAACGCGCGCCTCGGGGGACGCGGCTCCGTTCCTGACGTACGCTCGTGTTCGCTCGCGTCGATTCTCGTGTACGTGGTCTCACGATGCGCACACAAACCGCTCGAACACGAACGGGCGACTCCAGAGAGAGAGAGAGTATAAGGGATGAAGAGAATGTGTACAAGAGAGGGGGATTGAAACAAGAGAAATGGGTAGATGGTGCGAGCACGCGACAATCGCGAGAGCTGGTGGCCCCCGTGCTTTAAAATGTCGAGCGCTTTTGTATACCGGGGAAATTTGCTCCTACGTTCGAGCAAATTGCGCAAAAGGGAGCACCTTTTTTCCGTCTCATCTCATCCTTCTCTTCTGTCTCTCGTTCACGGTTTCATGGAACTCTCTCCTCCACTTCCCCCCCCCTCTCTCTCTCTCTCTCTCTCTCTCTCTCTCTTCTCGTTTGCAATCGCGCCACCGTTTCGCTTTTTCCTATCGCTATCTCCGTTCCACGCGGCCATGCTTCTTGAAAGAGGGGACACGGGTGAGCACCTTCCGACAATTTATTTTCCGTACTGAATTAGAGCGCTCTCAAAGTGCCATTCTCTGGTCACCAGCCAGCGGAAATGCAGTCGCTGCCGCTACGCTCGCGATTCTTTGCTAATTTACGGTGCATTATGCCCCACGTTGTAATTCGTTCGAATTGTCTATTGTCCGCCGAACCGGAGAGCCGGGTACTACACGCGTCGAATTCAATGGGCCGCGTGTTCCGCACATACTTCGTTTGAGTCGACGGACTTTTTGAGCCAATCGGGGAAAAATTGCTCTCTGCGATGCAATTCTTGCATTTACAGATTTACAGCCTGACAGCTGTGCGAATCGAGAGTCGTTTCTTTTTTGATGTCTGTTACTGACCGATTAAAGATATTTCGGGATTGGAGAATAATAATTATGTGGATCCTGTAACAGTGGATCCGTGACAGACCCACCAGTGGATATGTGACAGTGGATCCGTGCTAGCAACATTTATTATGACATTATTTTGATGTTGATCAATGGAGCTTGATTACCTGACAACTTACTGAACGTAGAATTACTCCATAACTAATTTAATTGTCGCTACATTATTCGTTTAAAATCCCAGAATCTCTGAATTTTAATCATTGCATTCTAATTCTTCAATTATTATTTATACTTGCGACTTCAGCGTGTGAAATGAAGCGAGGCCTTAAAAATTCATTTCGATCGATGTACTGCATTACATTTTCCACAACATGTCTCTTGGCAACTTAATGTGCCTTTATCCAAATACTATGTACATCCTCTCAGCAATTTCACATCCCTCACGTTATAGTCTCTTGACAACATAATGTCCCTCAGCTAAACGGTGTTAAATATTTTATACATTTTCGCAAACGATAACAACCGCACTTATTACTCTACGCGGCGTTCGTTCCTTCTAGAATTACAGTGGTGCACAGTTTAGCGTCCGCAGTGGGGACCGAATGCGGACACTTAGTAAGTGAAGGGTGACTTCGATTCGTGGAAGGAGAGGGCATCTTCAATCAGACCCCAGGTTTTCTTTGGAGCGAACTTAATTCTTTTATTCTCCGGAAACTTTAATTTTCTTTACGAAAAATTGATATGCAATCAATATTTTACGCAAAATTCCCAAAGTTGTCCCTGGCCACTATAGTGGCTATTCCGGTCCTCTAAAGGTTAAAATAATCTACGAATAAATAAAATAAATTTTATTTGGCCCGCTCGAAACGCAGTCCGAGGTCCCATTATTTGGTGATCACGGCGGACACTTAAGTGTGCATCACCATATTTCATTTCCTGAACGCTTTCGTCGGGTGAGAAAGTTATCCGGGATGAAAGATGGCGGCGTACGGTGCGACTGACCACAGAATTTTGCCGGAAGCCGCGGGCACGTTTGAATGATTCAAGGAAACGCGTGACGCCGGCAGAACGGCTTCCGACTTTTTGACCCGCGTTTTCGCGCAACTTTCAAAGTTGCACTGTAGATATTCCAAGGAAATTCGAGGTTGCGGAACGCTCGCAAACAAACTTACCATCTACCCGCAATTATTCAGAGTTCACGGGCGCTAAAGGAACCGCGTATCAAAGCGAGCCCGAATCATTCGCGAAAATGTAAAAACTTGAAAAGAGTCGGTTGGCGGGCAGGGAGGAGGAAGTTGATACCTTCCTACGTTGATCCTTTGATCCGAGGCGAGAGGCAAAAAAGTAATTCATCGCCGCTTCAAACGCCGGCTAACGATCGGGAAACGAGCTTCGCCGCGAAAAAAATATCGTCTGGCCGTGTGATTTCGAAGTTCGCGGCGACTGCTGTTCCGCGAAAAATTGTAACTTCGCTCGCACACGACGATGTCGTGCGATTCTTTCGGGATGGTTGAGGGGGCATTCTGGTTTCCGTTGCCATGCTTTTACAGATTTTTTAGAATTTTTTCTAGGAAGCACATATGGTTATTCATATTTGAGGTGTAGCTGACATTTTTTGTGAATAAAAATAATCAAAAATACTTGAGCTATACATTTTTTTATAAAGTATGTTTTGAAATTAAAAAATTTAAGTTGACTATTAGTTTTGGTCCGAATCAAAATAAATTAAAAATCTTGATTTTTACAAAATGGCGGAATCTTGAAGTCAAATTACCAATTTTTTGATACTTTTCAGCCTTTAGCAAGGTTAAAAATTTAAAGAGTTGACGGAGTTTATTAATTTTGGTTTGCGCGGTACCAGGATATGTGCTGAAGATTCTCCGAAAATTTCAGGCCAATTGGTCGGCTAGATCTTGAGTTGTCTTGGTACCCGTTTCGGAAAACGAGGTTTCGAGACAATAGCGTTTAAAGATTCCACTATCCGTATATTGTAATGCGAGTTGCATTTCTCGAACGCCTGTAACTACGTTAACTTTACGAATTCGAACAAATCCTTCCGCACACATATTCTGCGACAGTTATTTTTAAGGAAAATGCAAAAAACGAAAAATCGTATTTTTGAAAATGAAAAACTAGGTTACCCCCTGCGTTCACATGGTCACGGATCCAGCTGCGACCGTAACGTCCGGATTTCCTGCTGTCGTATCCTCGGCTCCGGCAAATTGCGGCCCGCCAACGCAAGACGAATAGTTCGACGTGGAATGCATCGCAATGAATCCACGAAACGTCTCCGACACCGCGAACCTCGCGCCAGGATTCCTCTATCCCGACAATGCCGCAGGAACTGTTACTAAGCGATGCCAACGGCAGACGTAGGGTTAGGCACGTGGCATTCCTGCCCTCGCAGACTGAATTAGGGAAAGTGTTGAGGATCTGGTTACAGACGAAAAAGTCCCATGGTCTGTTGGTTAACCCCCGAACTGCGGAGGATTGGAGAGCGACGCGATCAGTGGGTTAGGTTCGTTTTGACCTGCGCAAGGTTGTTGCGCATGTTCTTTCCCATAGGGTTGCATCTTTTACCAATTTTATAATTGAGGATGAGTAGGACCATTTACAGTATTGTATTATTTACCAAATTTCTAAAAAATGATTCGCGCGTGTGCTTTCCTCTAGGGTTGCCTTGTTTAGCAGTCTTATAATTGCGGATGAGTAGGGCCATTTACAGTATTATTTATCAAATTTCTAAAAGATGATTCGCACGTGTGCTTTCTTTTAGGTTTGCCTTGTTCAGCAATCTTATAATTGAGGATGAGTAGGGCCATTTACGGTATTATTTATCAACGCATAAAATCCGCAGTCTCATAATAAGTAATGCTCTACTGCATTTAATAAAATTCCATTTAAAAAAGTGGCCTTGACAATAATAAAAAAATCGAAAACTGATCAACGTTTGCTTAAAATATGTTTTTGTCAGATTATCGCAAGCACTTAAAAAATCGTGAAAAGTGTTACGTGGGACACCCTGTATATAAAATAATTTTTCTTGCTTCAACCGTGGAGGCCATTGCAATATTTTTTACAGAAAATTATTCTACAGGCTCTTTCAAATAAAATGATATATTATTTCGATTACACAACATCATTTTAATAAAACATTATGAGATATTGTTTGGGAAGGTCTAGTACATCTTGTATGTTCCAAAAGTTGAGTCAAAATAAACAAGTATTGGATGAGGATTAAGTATATAGAGTACTCTGTTGAGTACTATGAAACATTTTTACAATATCTTCAATATATTGACATCATTTTCAGGAAAGAGTTTCCTGCTTAACATTGATCTTCAGCCTGTTTTTGAGCACCAGAAATTACATGATCATCTGAGATCCAGTACTGACACCCTGTCGTTCTGGTTCAAGAGAAAAAGCTACATTGTATCCCGTCTAGAATAACAATGCGAGGTACGGAGAGTATGTTTGCAGACAAGGGTAAGTTGATTCTTCATGAGGGAAGCGTGTTGAAGACGCGGAGGCCAAAGTGCTCTGAATTTTAGTGAAGTTTTATTATGTAGAATATTAAATTTCTTTTATCTTCAAGAACACACATGTTACTATTGTATGTTACGAACGGAAATAACAGTAATTTTTAAGGGCGTAATAAACACACTAGTGTCAATATTTAGAAACTATCCAGTGAGCCGGATAAAACGATTATTTTGTCTTTATTGGACAAGTAATGTCTCAAAACAAACAGCAGTAACACACAGGCACGCGACTCCCCACGAAGAAGAAGAAGAAGAAGCCGTTGCCATCAGAAATTTCAAATCGCATAAAAACAGTATTGCGACTGCACCGATCATAAATCAAGGACACGGGGTATCCGTATAATAAATTCAATAAGCAATGTACGTTCCGTCTTAGTGCTCATGAAATTCAGCCGTGAGCCAGGGCAATAACAATAAACAATGCACGAGCTCCGAACATCCATTAACGAGCATCTGCAGCGCTGCGCCGTCCATATCGCAGGAGGATATTGCGTCTCTCGAACGAATCATGCAACGACGAAGGTACGAAGATCCTATTAAAGTGACAAGTGACGGGGTACCATCGTGTCAGAAATTACCCGGCCATTCGAATATAAAGAGTAGAGGGGAGGGGACTGGTACGAGAACGAGTTTTTCCGACGCGATGTTTAAAATCACAATTCCGTTTTCGTTCACGACAAGTTCTCCAGGGAGATTGCATTCGACGAATGCTTTCATTCTGTTCCAAGACGATCCAATGCGATTTCTCGTCCCGAATCCTGCCCGCAACTCCCCTCTTCCCCACCCCTTCGGACCACCTTCTAGCCCTCCCTACCCCGAATTCGCCACCAACACCGTGAAAGAAGTTTATCGGAGCGACCATTCTCGGGGCGAGCGCGAAAACGCGAAACCACGCGAAAACTCGCGAGAGAGAGAGCTCGCGGCCGCGCTTAAGGCTGCATTTTCTTAAAACTTCTCTAATATTTCCGGTGGGCCTCCTCCGTACACCTCGTTAAAGTCTTTTTCCATCGGCGCGACGCCCGTTTCTCGTTGCGCATGTTGACGAAACACTTGGCCTGCAGAACGCCATTAAAAGTTTTCATATATACTCCCCTCCCTCCCCGCCCCTCATCTCGCCGCCGTCCCACGCATACATACACACTGTGTACAATATACGAATGCCAGGAGCAGAGGGAATCAGAAAAGTGGGGAACTCGTTTCCGTCCCGGGAAGCTTCCTTTAAACATTCCTGATGAACACCCCGGATCCTACACCGTGTTCGGTAATACTTGATGTCGCGACTGTTTCTCGGCACGGCGCTTTTTCTTCGGTTTTCTTTCTGTCAATATTATCGCTCGGCAAATGTCGCCTACGTAAGCAGCCGCGTCGGCGTGCTCCGGATACAGTCGACGTTTTTCGACCATACTCGTGAACGTGGGGCCACGGTATCGAGTGTGGACCCACTTTATGTTTGATTAACCCTTATTCGCTCCTCGCTCCTACAGAGTAACTGGTGGTATAACCGGAAATGGGGCGATTCTACATTGATGAAATTTTTTATGTGTCGCCTTTTAATTTTCGCACGAAAATTAGTTATACTTCCATCCCGGGGGTAATTCGCGAGGTTATTTCAAGCAAATTTTTCCTTTGCGAAAATGTTCTCCGCGGCTGCGTTGAGGAGATATTTACGAAAAACGCGGACGAATCAGAATTACGATGTTCAACAACGTGAAACAATTACTGACACTGTTTTTATTGACAAATTGAAATCAGGTTTGATCAACGTCAGTAGTATTAGCCAACAATAGCATTGATCGTATCTAACACTGTATTGATATGTACATTCATACTCATTGACCAGCATCAATTATCGATGACATGTCACCTCTGTTTGGCAAAACATTAATTCTAATAGTAAATAGTATACAGGGTGTCCCAAAATTCCTTCAACAGCCGAAAATGGGAGGTTCCTGAGATCATTTGAAGCAACATTTTCCTTTGCAAAAATGTTATCCGCGGCTTTGTTTAGGAGTTATTAACGAAAAACACGGGCCAATCAGAGCGTGACCTAGACGCGAGTTGGCACAGTCGGCCAATAGACAGTTGGCGCGCCGGGCCGACAATGCCAACTCGCGTCTAGGTCGCGCTCTGATTGGTCCGTATTTTTCGTTAATAACTCCTAAACAAAGCCGCGGATAACATTTTTGCAAAGGAAAATGTTGCTTCAAATGATCTCAGGAACCTCCCATTTCCGGCTGTTGAAGGAATTTTGGGACACCCTGTATTGTCTTGCAAATAGTATTGGAAACAGACGAATAATTTTTTGAAATGTTTTACTCGGATCAAAATAGATGCGTTTTTTATTTCTGAATATTGTAAAATTCTATAAATTAATGAGATTTCTCTTCGGCTGTGTTGCACTATGTTATATTTCTTCAAAATATAGTAATACAGATACAACAATACTGATTAAGTAATAATGTTAAAATGTATTGAACGTCTTCCGAGTCTCTATTGTGTAATGAATTCTAAAGAACGTATGTAGATCAGTATATTAACAATAAAACGAAAATGATATCACACTCTGAAAGAATGCACAAACATCCGCAATAATAATAATGGCACAATATAATTGAACGTCTATTGTTGCCTGAGTATTGAATAATATTCAATGCTTGCACAAACACCGAATGTGCTACCGAATGAAAATGTACGGAAGGGTCAAGTCGTGTCTGATTAATAAACGATTTATAAAAATTTGCATCCTCTCTCGCGCTTGTGCTAGGTCTAAAGGAAGAGTGAAAAACCTCGGCGTGCTCGATACAACGGAGTTTTATAGGGCGCATGAAAAATTTAGAGAGCAGCGCCGAAGTCTCTATTGGTTCGCGCAAGGGTCTCCACCTACATCGGCAACCCTTCGGAAAAGTTTCGGGAGAAGCACATCAGTTTGCGTTTGAAGTTACACTTAAAACTGGGAGTAGAATAATTTAGGACCCGCGGCACTCGGTAAAAGAACAATTCACTATTCCGTGAAAGAGTAGCTTCGATCGCGATTGAAGAAAGTTGAAGTACTGCGATGAAACAATGAAATCATAAAAACTTACCTGATCCTCGATAAAGTGCTCTCGTTGCGTGAGTCTTTTAGAAACTACACTGATCATCTATTGAAATAATTCTTAGTGTTCTCCATACACTTGTACATTAATATATTCAATATATGTAATCATTTCTCGTACAAGTATTATGTCCTAGCACGTCTTCAAATAATTTTTACTGTATTTGTAACATCAGAAGTTGACATAACTGGTAGTATTCTTCACGTACTGTTAAATTATACATTCATTATTTCTTCTACTATTTCCAGTTCAATCTTTAAATAATTTTTACTATTTTTTAAACATTAAAAATTTAAATAATTTACATTATACATTTGTACATTGAATATATCTTTTCAACTATTTGTCTGGAAATATCTGTAAATATATTTATCCCGGTTTAGAGAGGGCACTATTTAAACCATTCATGTTATTTAATGGAATGACATATTTCTGTTTAACTAGGTTAAATTGCCTGCCTTGTCTACCATACATATTGGCCTATTAAGATCATTCGAGGTCAATTACCATCATTTAACCCCCCGTCACCTGCAATGTATCAAAATAATGATAAGATAACACCAGCTAAGATCAGACAAGTGGAATAGGTACGGCGATGGTCGGGCATGTGGTTTGGGCTGGTATACGGTCAGACAAGTGGAATAATGACAAACTGTGGCCCGGCAAGTGAAATAGGGTCTAGATAAGTAGAATAGCGACGATGTATGATCAGACTGGGAGGACTTATAGTCAAGCAAGTGAAATAGGAATGGCCTGCAGTCGGACAAGTAGTATGGGGAATAATAAGTGGAATGGGGATTGCTCGTGGTCACATAAGTGGTGTGAGTCTGCTCTGAAACAAGTAGAATAGGAAATTGCTATAGAAAATCACTACTGTTTATTAAAAATAAATTTGTGGCAGCACTACAATAAATAGACTGTGGACTTTCATGCAAATGGAAAATTAAAATGAAATACAAAATTTCGTCTTGCCGTAACAATTCTAATAAAAATACTGACACATTCAAAGTATTTTAATCCTTTTACTATTTTAAATTTCATATAATCATTTTGTTATCAATGTATAAAATCCATCGGCAATAATAATGGAAAGCTGTCTACGGATAAAATAATAATAATAATTCATAAATGTTTCATTGGGAGTATATAGCAATTATTTAATTTAGAAAATAGTTGATTTTAAACAATGCTGCTTCTGTCCGAGTTTTATCTAATCATTAAAAATAATTTTACAAATAACGACTAAAGGGAAATCATTCGCACCTTGTAAGCTTACGCTTCATCTTCTCGCGGAGTTCCTTAACTCCCCTTAGCTCGCGTCAACAAACTCATCGCAAAACGAGCAACACGCCTAGTTCAGCGAAGATATATAGTTCAAACATTATTATAGTGAACTGCACATCCTACAAAACAGACGTTCCAACAAAACTTGCTTAAAGGTTACTAGATATTCAGCAATTCGCAGGATATTAGCAACCGTGCAACAAAGTTCCGGGCACTGTCCATCGGCTTCCTCAGCGAGTTCAACGAATTTATGTCGACAGTTTGCGAATTATTTGGCAATAGGGACGCCGGTTGCAAGACCGTATGCAGCGACGCAACTAAAATCTAGAGAATTTTCCGTCGCATAGCGCGGCGTACAATCCGGTCGCGTGGTTCAGCGGGATCCGGTGTTCGAGGAATCCGTAAAAGTAAAAAAGAAAACGGTCAAATGCGGTTCTAGGAAAATCGTTCCTACGCCATTGGCCACGACCCTTGGGGTCATCCCTGCAGTCCCAGTTCGAGTTCCGCCCGCAGGATTATAGCCGGGACACCTGACGGCTCTCCCATCGCCTCAAAGGCAGCGAAACCGATATAAGCAAGCGAAATAAAAAGGCGGAATGAAAGGTGGAAAAGTGAAACGGGGATCGAAAGTTTACCATAAACTGGAGGGGAATTGTACGACGAAAGTACAGTTCCTGCAGAAACTGTCGACCACTGTAATAAATACATAACGCGTTTATAGCGCAGGGTTTCTTGCATATTATCGGCTGATCTTGAAAAATTGCAGACTCAGAGTCACCTCTTAAAATTACTATACTATTATTCAAAATATTGTTTACATTATTAAATATTAGGTGTGCAAATAAATTACTTCCTCTATTTTTTCTACGATCATTCGAATTACTTCCCGATTTTGGTGCCATCTGAAAGACCGTTCTTCTAGTTTTAAGAAGAATCGTGATGAGCGCTCTAAGATTTTCCAATCCTATGCAACAATTTCAAGCAATATGGGGTGCAAGAAGCATTATTTGCGTCACTACTTACGCTTTGCATTCCAGCTTAGAAAATCAGCTGTTGAAGCTACTGAAATGGTTTGTGCGGCACTGGGCGAGAACGCTGCAGCTTACAGAAAAGGAAAGGCAGGAAATTTTAATTTGGAAGATGACGATCGTTCAGATGCACCGAGAAAGTTCGATGACGGTGAGTTAGAGGAATTGCTCAACGAAAATCCGACCCAGACGCGCGAAGAATTGGCAGAAAGTTTGGGAGACAAGATTTTAATACATTTCATTTACATTTTATGTAATAAAATCTTGAATTTGGAACAAAAAGGGGGAAAGAACTTATTTGCACACCTAATATGTTGGTATCCAATCAATTACTAAACATTTAAGTATTGTATGAGGTATTATATCAATTTCATATTCACACAAAGAAAAAAATTAATATATAATGGAATTATTCTTGGTCGGAAGAAATGTTTAAAAGGGGTTAAAATGAGGAAACCTTTGTGAGTCTGTAGTATTTTTTGCTAGGCTATTTTATAAGGATACAAGTAACCTTTGAGTGGACTACGGAATCTTAGAAATTTACTGTGAAAAGTTTTCTTAACAAAATAATGATAAGAATGATTATTTAATTCACATTATATATTTAAGTGAACTTTGCGGTAATGCAACTGGACTAATTGTTTAAAAGAGGAGTATTAAACATTTTTTTAATAGTACAGCCACTGAGAAGCTTACTCTGAAGCGTAAACAACAAAAGAAAGATAAGTACAGTAGAACTTCGAATATCCGTGCTAATTGGTGGAGCATGATTGTTCGGATAATACAACAATTACATAGTTTCAGTGCTGAACTTAATCCTTATGAAGTGTGCAGTGAATCGTGCAGCGAAGGGGTTGGTTTAACGCAAACTAATTCTTTGTGGAAAGTATTTAGACCATAAAGAATTCGAACATCAGAGATCCGGATAAACGAGGTACTATTGTATTTCATCCACATTTTGTCATCTCTGCAAAAACATGTTATCCATTCTGTCCCGGATCCAGAGCTCAGAATATTTTGGTTATTTACGTAAACTTTGCGGTAGCGCATAACACAGTCAAGAGAGTAAACAGAAGGATTTGCGGACAATGGCTTCCATGCCCGAGTAATCCTGAACCAACAAAGTGTTCCTCCTTCATGAACACCGCGCAAGAACGATCGCTCAATAGCTATCACGGCAGCGGCGTAGACCGTGTTGTTCGGTCCACTTTAGTAAGCGTTACTAATGAATGAAAATCCGGATTGAAAACTTTTCTGTCACTCGTGCCACTCTGAAGCAATCGGCTTTGTCCGTTTCTCAGGTACGGGACCGGCCGATGGACGCATGAAACACAACAACGGTCCCGTTTTTGCCTCCCAGCCTTCCATCCACTTGTCCTCCTTTAAAATGAGAACAGTCGTCTCTGTCTCGACCCCGAATATCATGCCAACGATATCTTTTGCTGTCCACAATACCGGCTACTTGCTTTTACATTGTAAACTGTGATGCTGTTGCTTCGAACGGGCTTAGTGTGATGCTTCTTTTTGTTTATCCAGGCTCGTAATGACTGCGATTATTAATGAGTACACTGTGGAACGAGAAATTTTTTTGTGCCGATTGGAAGATCGCGGTAAAAATCTTTACTTTAACTTCTCAAAAAATACCCACGTTGTATGCGATCTGATATTAAAACAGTTATCGTCCTTTTAACAGTGTCCGAATATTACTGTGGTTCACTGTGTATTCCATGGATTTGTCATAAATGCATAATAAAAAGACAGATAAAATTGGTAAGACTTTTCAATGGCTCCCCCAAGCTTTTTATTTTATTTTGATGTGTCGAATACGAATACCTCTTTCCTTTACGGCGGAAATTACGTCGTTGTGTCATAGACGCGCACATATGGGCAGAATGCAATGTAGTAGCAAGAAAGATTTTTGCGAATATCACGGGAATCTAAAATTTCCGCCGAAAACGAAAATCATATTCCTATTCAGCACGCTGAAACGAATAGAATGACGTATAATGGGTACCAAAAGCTTGAGGGGTGTGGGGTATTGTGAAGTTCAGTCGAAAAATTGAATAATAAGGAAAACTTAGGAGAACGTTCGTAATTCTTAATACATGAAATAGTGAGTGTTCTAGTCATGTGAACTTGTTCTTTTACTCCTAAAACAACCCATTGTGAATGACACTTTTTTAAAAAATATATTAACTGTCGCAACACGAAATTATTATAGTAAAATACGATCGAGTGTGATATTCTTTCGAACAAGAACGAGATGAAAATTTGGAATGTAAAAAAGCTGTATTAAAACATTAATTTCAATATTGTTCACAAAAGTGATTACGAATTAGAATGTATAATTTGGTTTTTGTATAACAGTCTATTGTACAACAAAAACCCTGGCAATTTTAAACGCCGAGATTTTAATAAAAAATGCGGCTGAACGCAAGGTGCAGTTTCACAGGAGGTAAATCCACGCGACTACATAGAAATAGGAAGTGCAGAATAAAATTCTTTTGTATGCAACTTGGTTTATATAAACAGTCCGGTTTCGTATAATTCGTCGAGCTCGCGTGCTCTTGAATGCAGCCGCTCACCTCGTCTGACTATTGTTTACTGTTTCTACTGTAGTAAACCAGACAGTTTTATATACACAGTTCTTTTTCTGTTACTATACTCTATTCATAAGTGCATGTCTATAAATTAGAACGTTACATTCTTTCTCGAATAAACAAATAAATATCGACATGGTTCCTTTTAATTGCTCTGTAAACAAACAAATAGTGCACGCAAGAATTCTTTGAACGTTTATCATGTACAGGATGTACAAAAAGAAATGGTCACCCGTCCTAGGAGTGAATCTACACCTCTGAATCAGTGGACATTTGTTAAAGTAACGGAAAATTGTTTATGACAAAGAAAATTATTATTAAAGTCTTTTTTTACATTAACTCCTGTTTATATCCCGAAAATGTCTAGTCCTACATGTCCAACAGTCATTCTGAAAAAAAGAATGTAGAATATCGAATGAAATGAAATGATAAATAATTAACTTTGCTAATTATTTGATTGCGAATACAGTAATAAATATTTACACAATATGTTGCTCGGACATTTGCATTATTCAATTTCGCTGTTACGGCGACAACACCGAAAGTTAAGCATACAAATAGATATAGCAAGCAACACGTGTGACAGACACTATTAAATTACGCATTGACGACCGAAGACAATTCAAAAGGAATTTCCTTGACAGTTTCCCACTCCTCGACCTAATGTCCTTCCGACACAACCACGCCCAATTAACATACGCTAGGGTTCCCCACCCAAATCCACCCTTAACCAACCACGAAAAAACCGAGGTGACAGTCGTAGAACTATTTCGACCGTGGTCGGAGTAACCTCTTGTCGTTTGCGTCACGTTTTGGGAAAGTGTATTGCGTAGCGTTTAGTGATTGTCTAGAAGTGTGGTGTTGTGTTATTAAGTCGTATTCGCGTAAATGGCAGTGTCCTGTGGATCCAACTTAGGAACAGGACATTTTGAAAAATTTGTAAGTACTTATACCATACATTAGTAGTTTGTAATGTAGGATTAATATAATGCAAGATAATAATGTAGGATAATATTCTGATGTGTAACAATGGATATAAGGTTTTCTTTCATAACAATTCTTTAACAACAATTTTGCGGCAAGTTTCTTTTGCAAATGTCCTTTAGCAAGGACGTTACTTTTAGTTAAAGATATAAAGTACCGTTTTTCATATCTGTTTCTGAAGAGTAATCTCTAACTATTACATAAATTCACATTTCACGGAGTTATTAGAAATATTGGGTTGGGGAAAAAGTTTCTTCGTATCCTCTCGATAGATGGTCTTACCATGTCATAACTCTGTTAATATTAATCAGACCTGGCATTACTTGAGTGCGTCTGAATGGTAATATACCATAGAGTAATTACAAATAAGAAATTGTGATATTTGTTTATTTAGTCAAAAGTTATTACGTCTTGAAAATGACTGAAAATGAAGAAGAAATTTGTCATGTTTATGGACGTGATACACTATCAGTACGTGCGGCACAAAGTTGGTTCAAGCGTTTTGAACCTGGAAATTTTTATGTCAGTGATACATATGTTTCGGTCCCTGCAGAACTCTCTTAATGGTGTGAAGTTGACTTCAAAAGAGTCCTCTCAAAATTACGATGTTTCTCGCCCAGAAATCACAGAAGTTGCACAGTGACGGGATTATGGTTTTACCTTAAAAATGGCAAAAGATGGTCGATCAAAACGACACATACTTGATTTAATAAACTTCATTTAAAATATGAGAAAAACTTTATTCATTTCTGCATTAAAATCGAAGAAACTTTGTCCCCAACCCAATATTAAGAAGAATTTTGGAAGTATTAAAATTTGTATAATATAATGTTTCTATATTTGTTCCAATCACCTTCGAATTTTTAAATTCGTTTGGCCTGTCAAGCTGTTCCGCATAAATAAATAATGAAACCGGTCGATTGCTAATTGAACATCTTCGACGGAATGGGAACTTTGGAGATTTCTGTAGCACGTTGTTGAATCGTTAATTGAGTCTCCGGATCATGGGCCGAAATCGATTTATTTCCGGCCGGGATGCAGAAGTGATCTCGGCCAGAGCAATTGCAGCGATCGAACGATCGCTAATTAATTTATAAACTCTGCACGAGTCTCGTTATATCGTTCGATTAACTTGAAAATGATAATCTCGTACTCGTAATTACTTAACAATGCTATCTGTCCTTTGACGAATCCACTGAGCTGTCCTAGATTCTATAATTGCAGAAATCCTCTTGACCTTGTTCAATTTGATTTATATGAAAATTTCTAATGCTTAACAACGAATCATTTTTATAGCAATTGAATAAATCAGAAGGAAGAGTAGGAAATACAAGAGAGCCATTTGCAAATTATTTACAATTGCCAATTATTTTATTGATATAACCACCTTGGAAATGTAAAATAATTTGTTGTTATTTAGATACTGGATTAACAGTCGTGCACATTAGTTATAAAGTACACTACAATTTATATATTTAGTATTATAATATTGTTGAGAAATATATTTTGAGTTGTGTCACTTTGCTTTTGAATGAACGAAATATTCTCATTTGTTCTAAGCGATTTAATCATCGAATTCTATTTTTCACCGATTTTGTAAGTCAACCACAAGAATCACGTATTATGCAGGTTTGAAACTCGATTATCAATTCATTAAGGGCAGAACGGATTATTAATGGATATGCTGCACATTGTTGCGTCCATGATTCTCCGTAATTTTGTGCATTCCGACCTCTGTTGCGAGGATTTACAGGAAATTGTGTTGCAACCGAAAAGCAGATTATTCTTTATGCAAACGCGAATCGAAAATGTAAAGTGAAAATATTTCATAGCACGGTTCATTTCCGAGATAATTAATTTCAAAGATTCATCGGATACGCGCGTCTCGGAACGCGATTTCTGAATGTGTCTGTTCACTGCTGACGTATTTCAGAACGTCAAAGATGACGGTGCCCAGCTTTTTGTTAGAAATCAATTATACAACTATGCACCACCTAAATTATAAAACAGTCTACACGATACAAACGTCGAAAATAAAATCGGGAGAATTGTTGTACCGACCGTTATACCGATTGTTACCTCAAAAAAGCTGTTTTCTCACAACAATGGTCGTTAAAAAAATACGAATGTCTATGGAGCACGTTGATAAAAATTGAATAGAATATTTTTTTGTGTGGAAAACTTGACAATAAAGTAGAAAAACTTTCTATTATGTGGTGAACATCCATCATATGCTTTGTTTACACAAACATTGAACATTCATTTTCAAAGAAAACCGCGAAATCTAGTGCAGACAGGACATTTTTCATTCGAAGTACAATAAAAGCGTGACAAAAAATCGTAGATCAACTTTCGAGAGGTCATCGTAAAGGAGGGACTCCCATAAAAAAGATGAAATAAATGTGCAAAAAAATTGTTTAAAGTCTGTACAGTCGTAATCTCATTATGAATTCACATTTATACTGAGATTATTATTAATATTTATAGTTTCTTATCGTATTCTGTCACGTTCACTGTTCGTAAAACTCACAAATACAGTAGACGCTTGTATTTTGACTCGGTAAATTGAATAAGAACAGATTAACAAATTGGATAACAATTCTTTTTAACACATTACAAATTGAATTAAATTTGAAAAATTGTTTTTTACATTCACTATTAAAACAAATCTCACTCGAGGTTTCACAAATTTAACACAAAACCACGCATCAAATAATGGTTTTTTAACATTCTATTTTTCGATTTATTGAGATGAAATGATTGATGCATCTTTATATTCAAGTACGTATTACAATAAATAAACAAAATAAAAATATCCTGTCTCGATTGTGGTAAGCAGAAGTAAAATAAAAATTGATTTCACCCGTGAATACTCTTTTTACGTTGAAACCAAGATAACGTTTTTAGATTTCTTATATAATATTTTTTACCGTTTTGTATTTCAACGAGTTAATTTATTCATAAATGGCTAAAAATCCGAAGTCTAATAATAAAAATAAATCGAAATAGATTCAATCTTGTCATTCGTACAGGGCAACACGTGTCAGTCACTTTTAGTAAATAGGTTTAGCGCTGCATAAAAAAAAAGGAATAAAGGGAATAATAAAAATCCGTGCAATAAACTCGCAGCTGATAGTCGTTGTCTGTTTCCCGGGTTTCGTGTGTACGTCGCATTCGGTACAGTGTTCATCGATGTCCCGGCGAGTATCGGCAGCCATCGATGGGGCGCACGTAAGAAATCCGCGTGCCCGTCCCAGACACATCTATTTCGAAGGTGAAATTACAGGCCGGGGTAGCGTGATGGTTTACCGTGCGACGATTCCCGCGTGTCGGGGTCGCATCAACATACATATGCATGGTTCGCTACCACGTATTTCCATATGTATGCGTTTTCGTCTTCGAAAAGTTTTGTAAGCGTGCCCCGGACGTCACCCCCGTGCCACGCCGTGCCTGCCTCTGTCTTTCCGGAAGAATTACCAGGGGCCGCGTTACGTGAAACCCGGAAACGAACCGCGTCGTCATCCTCCACTGCCATGCAGCGTGCATTGGCTGCGCCAGTGTTAATGTCTCCGAACGGTCGATGCACCGGTTGCAACCCTCTATCGCACGCTTATCACGTACACACCAGCGTGTTACGGGACTGGATTCATTTTCAACGCGACGCGTTTGTTACCGATCCCGCGCGACTTGCGAATCGTTCGACTATTCTCTCTTCGTTCGCTGTTATCTTCCTCCACTATTATTATTATTTCAAGCTCCGAAGCTTCGTCTCGCGTTCACCTAATTTGATAAAAGCCACTGTTCGAAACCAGGTTTTGACGGAATTCAATTAATTTTCTCGCGCGCACGCGCGGTGCAATGCGTCGTTACCGATCCCGAACTACTTGCGAATTGTTCAACTATTGTCCCATGGCAAAGGGAAATAACTTCGACAACTTTCATTAGTCTATTAAGTATTATTTATTTAATAAATGACGAACTGTAATTCTAAATTTTAGGTATGCATTTTGAAGGTGAAAGAATGCTCTTCATTAAAAAAAGTTTTTTGAAAATATTAACCCCTTGCCCTACGATTTATTTTACGGTATTAGTGATTAGAAATTTTTTGTAGTTCGTAATTTCTTAAAAAAGGAGAAAATTTATATCTTTTATGCTGATATATTCTTCAATAGCTCACATTAACGAAACCAAAGTATAATATTTCGGATTGAAGGAATCTGAAATATTTATCAGATAGTTCAGAATCTTTGTACAGAATATTGTACGCCAAGGGTTTAAATAGGTTCGGCAGCGTCCACAAAAGAAAATTAATCATTTTCTCTTAATTATAATTTTATTAAATTCCACTAGTATCGACATTTTTGGCATTGCTAAACATTTTAGAAAGTAATGTAGATGCATTAAATATCGTTATTGTCAGTCTGTTTGTCTGTTTAAGTTACAAAATTATTTTATACTTTTTAGTCCGTTTTAAAAACGTGGTATTTAAAAAAAAATTTTTATTTAAATAATTTGCCAAATGATCTAGATCAGTCGCTCGGAACACTGTGTCCCGGATCCCAGATCTATGCAAGAGTAGAATACTCCACAAGAAAGCGCAAGAAAACCGGTTTTCGGACTGGAGCTTAATATATACCGGGTCAAATATTTATTCGACGATAGAGCAGTGGGGTTCGGAATCCAAAAGAAACCGCAGCCGCCGCGTCTCGACGCGTTTCCGATGGATAACCACGGAGTCGTTTAATAAGAGACGGGACCGTCGCGACGGTCGCGTAATTGTTCCCGGCCACTTTGCCGGAATATTAAAACCAGCAGTCCCGGGTAGTGACTTCTGGGAGAGTCCGTCGTGACGGCGTGTTTATTGTAACGAGCGAGTCGGAAGAACGTCGTAAAGTTAAAGAGCAGTGGGAAAGAGGGAAGAAGAGAGTGAAGTAGAGATAGAAAGATAGAAAGAGAGGGGAACGCGCGCAGCTCTCTATTACACAGGGGAGGGCCGGCACAATGGAATTCCAACGGGCGGCCTTGGCGAAGCAATTTCGAAGCAGTTTTCGCCAGGGCAGTTAAATTTAAACAGGCCGCGGGTCTATTTTACGTGAGGGGTAGGGATGGACCGGGGGTTATTAACGTTATTCGCGGTTAATTCCGCGCTCTTTCATAGAAAATGAATACGCGTACCGACGCCATACCGGTAACCGCAGCAGTTGATGGAAAATCACGGATGAAAGAACATCGTGTTGAAATTTATTGTCATTACAGTAACGAACGAATCTCATCCCACGGCTGCTGGGTGAGTACACCTACTCCCTACGGTCGGCCATAATAGCGAATGAATATTTAGCGTACATTCGAACTATAAATGATGCGCTTGTTGCGGCTGCCTCGGAATTGTAACGTTGCATGACCGGTTTGCGTGACCTACTGAAGACTTCTAAATTAAAAACAGGTTGTTTGCTGTACGCAGAGCTGGGGAAAATAGTATTTCAAATAACAAATAGTAAATAATCCTATTTATTTTAAAGTATGTGTTCAAGTTTGAAAATAAAATAATTTATTTGAGGCAGTAATTTGTTTGAAAATAGTATTTTATTTGAAGCATATTGAAAATTTTTGTATTTTATCTTTATTTTCAATTTGAATTTTAAATATTATTGCTGAAAATAATGGTTCGGATTCAATACATTTATGAGTGTAAATCGTTTTTTAACGATAAGATAGAGTGTATGTTCATGCGGTTTCTCAGAGTTTAAAGTATTTTATTTCGTGTTTCAGATTGTTAAAATAGACATATATTTTATTTTGGGGATCAAATTGTTGAAATCGAAATATTTTACTTGGAGTTCAGATTATTAAAATAGAAATATTTTATTTTCGAAATTGTATATCTTATTTAAAATACTATTTTCTTTAAGCAAAATAAAATCTCAAATATTAAATAGTATTTGAAATATTTGTTTCGCAAAATAATGCCCACCTCTGGCTGTACGTTGTCGAATGTGATCAATATTTCTGTCGTTTGAAGGTAGGGGTTGTGTTGAAATCAAAGGTTTGGCTGACGCTGTTGTTTGATTATAATTCTCAGGAAATTCAATGGGTGATCGAATTTTAAGAGCACCTTGTTAATTTTACAGTGAAACAGTAGATTGTTGAATGGAATTCAACAGCGATTTTCTAAGAGTATCTTCGAAACCTATGGACCACTGATTAAGCTAGTGGAATAAGATCAACCTGTGGTCAGGTAAGTAGACTTCTCTATAAGATATGTAGAATAGCGACAACTTTCTTACTGTTAGGAAAGTGGATAGAGTCAACCTATGATCAGACAAGTATGTATGACTCCATGAAAGATGTATGATCCCACAAATAGAATACACACTTTATTATTATCAGACAAACGTAGTAAAACCGGTATACTATAGTCAGTCAAGCATTACAGAAGTTTGATGATTTGATCTGTGGTAGTATAATTGAAATAGAGGTGACATGTGGCCGGACGAACAGATTGAAGATTTCAATAGTCACACAAATAGAATAGGTAATCTATGGCCAGACGAACAGATTGAAGAGTTTCATAGTCGCACAAATGGAATATGTCATCTGTAGTCAGACAAGTAGAATGAGACAGCTCATGATTAGCCAGATAGATCGCATTAGAGGTTCTGTGCAATAAAGTAAAAACTTATTACAGAATTAATCAATTTCGTGTTATACTCAAATAAAATATCTACTTCAAAATAATTTTGAAAACCCCCAATTTTATAAATCATTTCAGAACAAGGGAAAAATTTCTATCCCAACTAAAAGATTTTAATTTTTATTTAGTGATAAAAATAAAATAGATGCACTAATAAATTTTGTGTTAAATACTTTTTTCATGGCAAAATGTTAATAATTTCAATAAGTAGGAAATGAATTACCTGCATCTCGCTTAGTAATTTCCTTTCATAAAAGAATAAAGTTTCGAAATTTCTGTTCACTTGATAAAACGTTCCAGTCCATTGAAAGTCAAGCAATGTGGCACAGGTAAGTGTCCACGACAGGACTGTAAACTCCATTGTGCCGTGCTCGGGGTTCAACGTTCTCCTCGGTCCCCGATATTTCCGGCTTTCCACGCTCGGCGTCTTCCGCTAATTCCGGAAAAACTCGCGGAGATAACAACGCGCGCGGCGAACGTAAACAGGAGATTACGAATCATAAAGTAAACAGTACAAATTCAATTTCCCAAGGTTGTGCCGCGGAATTGGGACGCGCTCGGTGCTCGATTCGGTAAACAGAAATCCTACCAACGGGCGAGTCGGAGTTTTTTCCGCTTTGCGAGCAAGCGGACTCGTGTTAGAGACAGGATGAAGGAACGTCGTCGCTGTTCAAAAAAGACCGACACGAAAAGATTCAGCTGTGACTAATATTACGTCCTCCTATGAATTATGCATGCGGAATATGAAATGTTATTATAGAATTGTGTTATATTATATTTTTATTACCGCGCTACCGAACTGCGGACTTTCGTGCGGTTACGACAATTACGGACGCGAAAAATACTATGAAAAACGGAGCACAATTTGGTTTGACAATGTCTACCAATTTTACTTAATTTTGTATTTTTAATTAATCTTGTATAGTGGTCGAAAATGGTAGACCGCGAAAAGTAAAAAAATTGTTCAGCAAATATGTATGCATGTATCTTATTTTATAATAATTCTTTTCACATTTACTATTTTAAAACAATTTTTTGCACATTTAATATGTTAAAAAATTTATTTACTTTACACTTACTGCCACCATTTTAAAACAAGTTCTCGTACATTTGCTACCATATAAAATATACACGGTGTTTCTGAAAAAAGTACAAATCGGAAATTTAACTTCTTCAGGGACTGGATAATAGGGTTTTAAAAGATCGTTCGGTTAGGCAAATACGAGAAACGCGTTCGGCTTCAATTATCTGCTATCGCTGTGAAATACGACTGCACTTTCGGAGCTATAAATCCAGCAGTTATCACGAATTTCCAAATAAAACTTCGATGGAACATTCGAGAAGGTACCAACAGAATACGCCGTTCCCTAAAGATCAATATTTTTTATTTCAACAAGGATATGTGCCTGTTCATAGCGACGCTGTCATTAAGCGACCGAATAAAATCTCTCGCATCTCATTTCCCTGTTTCTTTATCAGCGTTGCGCGTTCAGGAATATAATTTCGCGCAGGTATAATCACGGGCAATTATGAACTGGGCGAGATTAGGGAATACGGGCGAGGCAGCCCGTATCTGAAATATTCGCGGAGCACTTCGCCCGAAAAATTTACATCCGAGATAAATAGTTCCGATCCGGGTAACGCGTTTCGCTCCGCGCTTCTCTCCTCCGGATCCGGTCGGTGACGATTCGTCGGATCCATTAGCTCGTGGAAAATCGGGTCGCGGTGTTCGTGCTTCGGGGAAAAAAATGATCCCGAAGAGCCTGCGAGAAAATTCCGCGATAGCCGAGCTCGTCACGCGGCGAACATAAAACGGGTTTAAATGGCGTCGCTGCGCGGGTTTTTTTTCGGGGCCGACGATCGGCCGAGGAGGCTTTTAAAAATTCGTGTTCGCCGACAATAATACAAAACGTTGTCCGTCCTAGTTTTCCGCGCCTGTTTCCACCGCGCTGCGGCCGTGGTCGGTCCGCGGGCTCCACGATTTACGGCGCGCGGAACACGAACCGTATAAATTCGTGCCACCCTGCTATCCAACGCGCGCTGGGAAAACACTGCCTGGGATTGGGAGATGTTCGATCAACGGGTGCAACCGTGTACACAAGCCGGCTACAGAAATTCCATTGTAGAGCCGCCGTAATGTAACCGGGAACGGTTAAGATGCTGTCATTCTTCTGTCATGCAGGGTGCGGCCGAATGACAAGCGGACAGGGGTGATTCTACATGTCTACAGGGTGTCCTGTTTAAGTGAGAACAGCAGGATATCTCGGAAGGCGTTGGCGTTATAAAAAAAATATATATAAAAAAAAAACTTTAAAACCACGCTTATATCAAAATGAACTAAAAAGAAGAAAATAATTTTTTAGACATTAGTGACTATAAATAAAAGCGTGGAGCGCTAAACTATATTGACGTAATCTTCGTGGGCGCTTTTATTTATAGTCACTAATGTCTAAAAAATTATTTTCTCCTTTTTAGTTCATTTTGATATAAGCGTGGTTTTTAAAAAGTTTTTTTTACATATTTTTTATTTTCTACATTTTAGTCTTTATATATCTCGTAATCGATTTTAATTACCACTTCAACCAAGATCTTTTGTAAAAGGGAATCATATAAATTATAATGTATTTGGTATGTAATCCAGTAGATTTTTGTTCCCAAGGCGGCTGCAGATCGAAGTTTCCATCCTGTAGGATGAATGGTTCAGGAGCTGTGCTTGCTTAAAGAGGAATCTGCAGTGTATTTGACAGATCAGGGCGCCGCCATATTGGTTGTCATTTAAGAAAAGTATAGATTGATCTTCAGATCTCTTCCACTACTCCACCCATAAGAAAACAATTCATACTACGTAATCTAGCCCGGCATACCAAACAACTTTTCTACGAACACTTTTTTGATAACGACAACGCCTTCCGAGATATCCTGCTGTTCTCACTTAAACAGGACACCCTGTATATAAGTCGATAAAAAGGAATAACATCTTTTTGATAGACGCTTTGGTTTCGAGAAAATCAAGTTTGAAGATCCGTCCGGTGATGTAGCATATGCAGGAAGTAGAATAAGTACGTCATGATCAGACACGTCAGACGATTCCAATTGAATAACACACAAAAAATTTTATTCTATGTGCTTTCTTATTTTCTCATACGCAATCGCATCTTGTGCTTTTGTACATGTTATTCGGTCGCGCCCTGTATATCTACTGTTTTTAATAAATAAAATTGTAGCAAGATTAGATTCTAACCATTCAGGCACGATGCCCGATTGTCTGTGTTTTTGTGGATAATTGAACTTGTAAAATACTGTCTGTACTTCGTGCGTGATTTTGATTATTTCATATTTTTCATAGCTGCCGTAGTATTCTAGAGAGCAAGCAATAATAAATGAAAATGTATCGTGAATTTACATGAATACGTAAGTCGAAAACAATGTTTCGTTTTCGAGAAAATCGAGTTTGAAAATTCCGCGAATACGCGTGCTGTTAGATATGGATCGGCCTACGTGTCTGGTCATGACTCACTGGTTCTACTTGCTGGAGATACTAGAGGGAACACAACGGCACACTTATTTTTCTCGAAAACGAAGCCATAAACGAAAAAATATTATTCTTTCTTCTCGGCTTATTTTTTCATGTAAATTCACCTCCTTGTGCCACCATATCGGTGACACCCTCTAAAATTATTATAGAGCCGTATAAATTCGTGCCACCGGCATCTAGCGGTGGGAAAACACTGCTTGGGATTGGGAGATGTTCGATCAACGTGTGCAACTGTGTACACGAGAGACGGCTACAGAAATTCCATTGTAGAGCCGTCGTAATGTAACCGGGAACGTTAAGATACTAGATACCGGTGAAAAATATGAAAATGAGCGTGCCGGCCAAATGGAGTTGCTGTTTATTCCTCTGTGGGAAAACCGCGGGTCTCTTTAGGCCCTAGGCTGTTCTGTAATGTCCCTGACATCCTTTTTTGATCCTGTACAATTTGCAGTAAATCAAGATCGCATTATCGTATTCACCCTTTTCTGGACGATTTAAATGAAAAATCTGACATCCATTTTGTAAATCTTGATTCTGCAGAATTTATGGCAAATTAACTCGTGGATGGTAGAGCGGTTTTGACGATTACATGGCAGCCATAGTTGGATCCATTCAAATCCTAACCGTGTCAATTTGTATACATATTTTTAAACCCTCTTCTTTGAGATCAATGTTAACCCTTTCCGGTCCTATGTCGAGCTAGAATTAACTTTTTCACCAATTTATTTTATTGATTTACATTACATTCTTTACTAGACAGCGAATCTTTATACCAAATAAACATTTTCTACCGGAATTCCGATAAACTCGAGTGTGAAATAGAAATTTTTTTTTTTATATGTTTAATAAGTTGAAAGTAACACAACATTAGTATTAAATTTTTAAAATGTTTTTACTGTTTTAAATTACACTGTCTATTCATTAATAATGCCATAATTTCGTGATATGTAACAACAATTGCAGCTGCTCTACATGGGCTGGAAAAGCTGCATATGAGAATACAATTGAGTTACATAATTTTGTAGCAAGTTTTAAAATAAAAGACAGAAAACACGTTGGACCGAAAAGGGTTAATTAGTCGACTTAATTTATTTAATCTAGCTGCTAAAAAGATAGAATTTAGAGGAGATGTTTATAACTTGGGTCAAATGGCCCCAACTTTGGATAGCGGGATTAATTAATCACGTGGCCGGACTGCTTGGACATTGAAATTTTTTGATTACTTTTACAATGGTCCATATGGAGCATAAAGTAATTCAGCATGATTTAAGAAATAAGAAGTAGTTTAAAGTCTTTTATTTCTTTCATTTTTTTCCAATTGAAATGCTAATTTATTACACGATTGTATTCAATAAATTTGTTACATTTACCTTGAAGGACTGGGCGATAACTGTGTTAAGTGACGAAGTACGTTGTTCCGTGTTCACTTTGAAAAGTGTAGAAAACATATGCCACTTAGAGAAATATGAAAGCACACATATTTGAAACGAGTCATTTATAATACACTGCCATCAAAATAGATGGTTCTTTACCTGTGTAAAAGATGTTTTCACCATGGTAAAAGCATTTTTAACTTCGACATGTACAATTTCAGCCGAGGCTCGTAAACTGTATAATAATTTGGTAGCTCAGTTTGCAAATTGTAACGTTATGGCTCTTTGAAAAGGTCTCGCTGGCAAAAAATGTAACCAGTTAGAAGAAAACTTTTAGCAGTAATAACCGCCTCGGATCACAGACGTTTGATGCGCAGAAATTTTCGAAAAAATCTAGTATGCGCGCGGGAAGCGTAGTCTGTTAGTCTAACAAGTTGGAGAACGAATATTTCGTCTCTGCGGTATCATTGCTGTAGCAGAATTATTTTCAGCGGGCCTCGGATTATCCTACAAAGCCGGAACGTTGAGAGAGTTCACCGTAAAAACGTGCAAATGAGGCGAAGTATGTTTTTTTAATGAGCATTCAACCCGACCGTACGAACCCAAAAATACCGACGTGCTTGTTAGCCGAAACGAAGTTTCCGGGAGAAAATTATACTGGATGACCTAGGAATAAGAGGCCAAACCTAAAATTAGAGTGATTATTGCATTCCCGGTGAAAATAGATTTCTGTGCTTATGAATACATAAATGCGTTCTGATTTCGGTCGCTTTGTCCCAATTTTTATCCTCACCGAACCGGTCGAGAGGTTCTGGCAGAATCTGTCTTATCAATCGTAGCTATAGTGTCGCGTGCATTTGTGCATACGTGGGAATGAAATGCAAATCAAACGCCACCCGTGTGCACGATGCAAGTATTGATAGTATTGCACATTAATCTTGCTGGACTAAAAATGCAGGAAACATGTGTATTTATACAGATTGTACGTACACGTATTTTTCAGGTTTTACTGCTGGGTTTCAATTGTGATTTTTTAATACATACTAGGCCGCAAACTGAAGGCAATGAGAAATGATGGAATTATAAGATATTTTAAAAGAAAATAGCATTCTTTCATCCGTGTTATATTTGTCAGTTCCTTCTTAAATCAAGGAAATGGAGATATATAAAATTTATTACTTACGTAAATTATTTTAACTGCATGAAAATAACTTCTTCATATTTTTACATTTTTAAAATGTTTTGTACTGATTTCAGTTTCACCTACTTTTGTCATAATTTCATAAAATCCGCTGTCTAACCACTAGTAAAATGTTATCCTAAATTATACACATAACTGGAAGTGCATGGCATACTATGAAAATTCGATTGCAGGGAAATAAAATATTCACGAAGCGGCAGCTATCTATAGAATAACTCGGAATTGAGCTAATGCAAAATATGATCGAGATTGAGTAGGAAAACGTGTATTTAATAATCTCCGTTCTTTTCATTATTTCAAACTTGTTTAGCTGTTATAGTTCGTTGAAAACATGATGTTCATATGCAATATAATGGTATTACTAAAGTTTCAGTGCGTCGACAAAGTTTGTGCTGGAATCGCAAGTTGTTCATTAAATAATTCAAAATTATCATGTTTCTCTGAATTTTAGTCGGCCAAGTTAATCCCTCAGAGTGATTAAAAAAGGATGTACGTGCGCTGAGCATATTTTAATACTTTCCTGAATATTCAGGGCGACCCGTAACCCTAGAGGTCGAATTTAATAACTGAAGTTTCACATTTTAGGGAACGTCGGAATTAAAAAACATTCGGTTCAAAATGTTGGTGATCTTTTGTAATTAGGGAAAGTGATTTAACACGTTTCGGTTCCACTAACTAATTAGTACAAACTCGATTGTGCCAATATTATTTTATCAGTCTCAACAAATTAATTTTACAGTATCAATTTGTGAAACAATTTCAGAAATAAAAAGTGGTAAAGTAGAAATCAATTTTCATTAAATTTTCGACGTAACACTATGAAATACAAATCCAACTGTAACTATGATTGAACATGACATTACACAGTCAATATTAATTATAATTAATAATCTGCATACATATATCCTAATTGCCGAATGTATTCCAAATGTATCGAATGCAAGTCATGAGATATAATATAGATATAATAATATAAAAATATACACAAGAAAGAAATCATAATAAATGTCAATCTATCGTGATTTTTTAAATTACAATGTTTAAAGAAATTAAAATTTTTCAAATTGCAATTTATAGCTGGAATAAATTTTGATTCCATACATTATTCTCTCATTCGTATTTCATTTTATCTTTAATTGAACAAATATACATCATTCATAACGTCATGTGTTAAATCAATAAATGAAATTATAGTGCAGTTAGAGAGAAATCAAACATTTTCAAGTATATGTAGAAATGAGTAAATTTTAATCATTTTATACTATTAATTATTTTTACAACGATCAAAGTGGGTGATCAAATGTCTAGAGTCACAGTACAAAATGATATTTTCTTAGCTCTGTGATGAATAATGTTGTTTACAGTGCTGCTAAATGCATAATTGTAATGTTCAAACATTAGTACAAGAATGATAAAAAATCGACGTAGTTGGACATTCATTTAAAAATGAATTGTTTTAATTTAAATATAGTCGACTTATGTATATAAATATTCTTTATGTATACAAAAAATGTACACAATTAATATTTTAACCTGAAAACGTCGATTCCAAAAATTAAACTCATGTTTTCGGTTATAGCTGACCAAATCTATTAAATAATAAATAAAAAAATAAAATTACAGTGATGGATCACCGTACGAAACTACAATTATCTATTTTCAAAAACAACTGCAATCAACAATTTCAACTTGAATAGGAAGATACTAAGAACTGAACGCGTCAAAGACGACCAAGGGTTGATTACTCACGCATTTTATCTCCTCCATCGAGGAAATTTCGCAAGGTGCTCGGAAGGGCGAAGGGATTCGCCGTAATTCGTGCCGCTTAGTCTCGGCATGGTGTGATTAATGACCAAGGCGATTCTGAGGTGATCCTTATCGTGTTTACACAGCCCTCATCGCCGACAAATTTTTATTCGGCGAGAATGTGGGATCGGAGATGCAGTGTAAATTAATTCGAGACGATATCTTTCCAAATTCTCCGAGCCGCCCTTACGACTCGCCGGTGCATTATGCTCGAGCACGCACGCCTCGTTTCCACCCCCGCACCCCCGGCCCGTGACATCCGGTGAAATATTCGCAAATATATCGGTCGGAACTGGCGCCACGAATTTTTTACCCCCACCTAACCCCGGTCCTCGGTTAAATCTTGAGGAAATCCCTCCAATCTGAGTATCAGCAGTCCTATTAGGCGCAGCACATAAACTTACCCCTCTCTCCTAGCCCTATCCGCTATCTGCACAAGTGGATCGTAAAAAAATCGGTCCGTGTTTTATTCGAAAAGCCCGCGCTTTCGTTCATTCCGTCCCTCCATTCGGGATTACCGTCTCCGCTTTCTTACGATCTTCCTGCTTCGTAAGTTCGTTTACGTCTATGGTTGCGCTTTATTTTGGAGGCCCCAACAAGAGGATCATTCCTAACCATTTAATTCAAAATATTTAATAGATATAATGTACATATAATAGTATAAAAATGTACACACGAACGAAATCATAATAGATTTTAATCAATTGTAATTTTTTAAATAACGCATACTTTAGATTTGTGCATCAGAATCGTTACATGATGTTTTTCTATCTTGTTGGAATAATTAATTGTATTGGGTTAGGTAGAATCTTATTCAAATTTATTTAATGTACTTGTTAACAGATTTACGAAATTGTTGGCGTTACGAAATTTGCACTTCTATTTTCTCGAATGGGTACAAATTGATCCACATTTGAGACGTAAAAATATATGTTGCAGCTGCAAAGTCACCATGTTATGGTACTTTAAAGTATGGACATACAGATCAATGTGAAATTAATAATATCATAATCAGCACAACAATAGCAACAGCAGTTGCACAAATAACGTTAATCCAGTTAAATAGTTTCACGAATTTTATTCCTACTTTCGAGGCTGCTAAATGTAACGTTCAAAATTCAGTCACCCTTCGCTCAGAATACCCGAAAGTGCACCACTTGAAAGTTTTATGATTCTATAAAAAAATATTCTACTTACGCGGATTTCATGGCTACAAAATTGTATTTTTTAAAATTCTTATTTCCGGGGGAGGTGGTACATATATATAAATTTGTCGTAAAAACAGCGCGTCCTAGATCTCGCGACTAAATTGAAACATCGGAGAACTTAATTTACTGGAAGCAATATTTGAAGAGGACGAGAATATTCGTTGGAAGTTGGCTATATTGGGAAAATAAATAATAAATTTTGCTATAAATGCCCCTTTTTCAGTCCATTAACGGCTGTGACAGGTTTTGTTGCAGCTTTTCTGCATCAATCAGGTTTGAAGCAGTTCTTTTTTGGTTCTCCTGTATTACTTTTACGACGATGATATATATTGGAAGAAGAATAAACAATATTTTATGGAGATCAATTCATAATCCCTCAAATAGAATCGGCGATGAAGATCGTCCCTGCCACAGCCTGTATAATTGACGACATTTTTCCTTGAAATTTTTACGTAAGATTGAATGTATATAATATTTTAAACTACTGCCCCAAAAATGATTGGTTTAACCCTTTGCACTTCGACATAAAGAATAATTAGATTTTTAAACACACGTTTAAGTCATCAGTTTTAAATATGCATTGTAGTTTACAATATTAATTTTTCTTTACTGAGATAAACATCATACATATATTTAACTGTTCTCAATATAATTAGTAATAATTAGTAAATGAAAATGGTTCAAAATTAGTTCCAATTTAGGTACTATCTTTTAATATTTAAGGTACATTTCAAATAAGACATTTAAAATGACAGAAAGTCGTAGGGAACATAATTGAAATAAAATTTGAGATACCAATGGACTGTCTTCTAAGAAATGACTAATTTTAGTTGCAGCATACAGTACAACTCACTGAAGTTTGGCCGACTGCCGACGTCCATAAACGCATTAAGGAATTTCCTTTCGTGAAATGTTTATTGTAATGTTTCTTCGAAAAACCCTCATTAGTTATGTAGAAAGGTTATTTAATTATTATATTTTAAATAACTTTATTATTTTAATATATTTTATTTTACATTCGAATTTTTTATCGGATTATCAGGATACGAACGTACATTCTGGAGCATGCAATTAGCAGCACTTTCTATGTCGCCCATGCCTCATTACCCCCCAGACGAGCAGACTTATGATGTTACTGAAAATACAACACCGTGAAAGGGACTTCCTGTTTTTCCCCCAAGCTTTCCCGGGTATCGTTTTCAATATTCGCGAGCCGTCGGACCGAAAGCTCCCGGGTGACATTGAAAGAACTGTCATCGTAGAATGACAGACTTCAGACACTTTAATTAGAACGGCGTAGCTGCAGGTGAAATCAGTAGTCAGGATAATAATGGCTGGCGAGAGGACATCCAGTCTGACGACTAATAGGCATCACCGCGTTGATTACGAAGTTGGAAGGAGTGGACGAACAAAGTGACAGGAAACGCCATAGCCCCGGAATGGCTTCTGAATGTAAAGGCTGATCGATAATATCGGGTTCAAATTTTTTTACGAGCCGGGGGGCCCCAGCTATGTTGAAACGGCGACGTCGCTGATTTCGCCGCCAATGGAGGAGAAATGAAACGCCGTGAAAAATGGGATTAACCTCGCCCCTGGCCGAGCTGATGGAATATAACATTAGATTCAACAACGGACAATTCACTATAGTGAATTCAATATTGATCACCGAGGACGTTCTTCTGTCAGTCGTATGCTGCTTTTGATTAATCTAATTGTAGCAAAATTAGGTCTGAATGAATGGGTCCTTTCATACTCTAGTTCCCAGGAATAACAAAACAGCATCGACGATATCGTCGAAATGAGACAAAAGAAGGTAGAAAATATTCTTCCCAAGATAAATATAACTACCTTCTATTACAAGTATGCGAAAGATAAGGATGTAAATGGACTGTGTGTGGTATCATGGAAATTATTCATGTTTCTCTTTGTCCCAATACATTGTTTACGTCATGCTCTTATCCTCTCTTTTCTTCTTCTTTCTTATTTATACGAAGAAGTCACGCAACTATAACAAGATCCTTTCTCTTTGGTTGTATCTGAGGGAGAACGATTCAGGAAAATGTCGTGTGATCGTAGGAAACCTTTTATCATGATCTATACCATTCCTGCAAACAATTTTTTGTTGAAACATCTAATAAAGACCTTAATACATAGGACAATTTAACATATCACTGGAATCATTTGTTTATTCTAAACACTTGCAAAGACAGTTTATGTAATAGAAAAAAAATTAAATTTATGTGACAATTTAATAATTAATAATTTTATTAATTTTATTATAATCGATGTAAAAACAATGCAGTGCATATTAATATGTGCACTATGACACAGTGAAGTAAAAGATTCATTGGTTTAATTCAGATGAAAATTAAAGGTACAATAAATGGAAATTGTCTTCTCTGGTTTAAAAGTCTTAATCTCTGTTTGATTTCTCTAATTTTCTGATTCTATAATTTTTCATATTCATATATTTCAACTAATGAGAATATAAATATAATGGGACCAGTGTACAGACTAAATTACAAATTTAGATCATACAAATAAATATTTATTTTCGCAGAAAATCTGCCATTCAGGAGAAAGTTTCTATCGGTAAACAATGTTAAACGGTGCCCAAGAAGTAATAAACAAATCTTTTTATTATTACAGGGAAAATTAATGAGAGAACAAGAAGGCATATACGAAACGTTTAAACGAATTTCGCACATGTAGACGCTGTTTAAACACGTTTCGCTCTGCGACATATTCTGGCATGTAAATACGGAACATTTCGAAGCATAGATGTTAAAAGTAAAGGTTTAGCAAAGTAAATAACCCCATTGTGACATCATCATCTGTCCTTTTCTTCTAAATAAGCATGAATATTTGTAAATTTTAAAGTGCGTTTGAACCAGTTTCACTCACTGTATGTAGAGTAAACGTAAAATTTAGTTTGTACCCATAAATATCTGTGATACCACAAGAAACTGCAGAATCTGTCTTTCAGAAGAAAATATCTGTTTGTAGACAAAGGTTAACGTTACCCAAGAAGTAACAAGATTTTCCGAAACACTAGAGCCAGAGATTATCGAATCCTCATTTTCGTTGGAACCTCCTAGCCGTGCGCGCATCTCTCCTCGTTGCTTTATTGTTTATGGAATGACAGGTCGGTGTACCTAGATGACAGCGCGTGTACATGACATCGTGTGCGCCATGTACCACGACGTACATACGTCGCCGAAGATGAATATTCTGGAGAAACGTGCAGCGAAAGAAGGGGACGTGATATGACGAGGTTTGATACCGAGACGAGAGGCGAAGTTGACGCGTTCCTTGCGGCCCGATAAAACGACCAAAGAAATGTAATTGAATGATGCGAGTTACTGATAGAAATTCCATTCCACGATACATTTTCCATGGAAACCAAACATCCGGCGATAACAGAACAGAAATCTGAAGACTTCGTACAATCAGGAGGTAGTTTCAATTTTTACATGCATTTTGGAGGTCGATGAAATTTCCAGAATTCATCAGATCTAGAAAACGTGCTTTTTACATTATCAATATAGGCCTACATTCTCCTCCGAGCAATTGCAATTTTCTACAAATTTTTCTCACGTCATATACTAATGATTTTAACTTCTCAAAAAACAAAACCAAATCGTATGGTCCAATATTAAAAAGCTGTGATTCTTTTGAAAGTGTTCTAGTATTATTGTGACTATTTTTTCAAATACTTTTTTTTGTGTCATACACTATAATTCTAACTTCTCAAAAACGATCGTCCGGTTCAATATTAAAAAGCAATTCTTTTAAAAGTATGCAGTATTATTGCGATTCACTGTAAGAGATCACTTTCCTCAAATATTTATGCAACATTTCTGTTGTTTATTTCAGCTTTACAGTTGCATCAACATCCGCGTATGACGATCAAGATATACATCTCAACTCAATGAGGACGTTGCACAAAACGGGATCGAAAATACGTGTAAAAATACGTATAAAAATTTCGCACCAAAAGAGGTAACCAATCCTAATGATTCTTAGCTTCGTCTTTCTTTTGTTACTTATTCAACACAATCCCCACCATCAGTCCGAGAACGCCTAAGAACTGATAGTGGGAGTAGTCAGTATGCAACGGCCGAGGATTCCGTGCAATGAACGAGGTTCTACTGTATACATAAAATCTAGCAAAATTGTGCTTAATCAAACCGGTTCCAGGTGGTCCAAAATCCCCGTCGCTTCCTCGTAGGAGCCGTCTCCTCGGTCGAAGGGCTGAAGAACAAAGCCCTCCCGAAGAACGGTCCGCTCGTCTGCGCGGACTGCTCGAAGATCCTCGGCGAACTTACGCTCATTAGTCAACGCTGATTCCTTTTCAAGTCCCGAAGACGCGCTATTGTTTACATCCCGATTGTTCGCGTACACATAATATCACGGGCGTCTGAGCACGAAGCGGGAAAACGGGCGCGACCGAGAAAATCGAGAAACGTCTGCGTAAAAGAGCGAGAAGAGAAGTGGGGGATCTAAAAGAGACGAGAGTAAGGTATGAAGGGATGGAGGGAGAGTGGGATGGGAGAGGGAGCACGGAAGATAAAACGCGAGGAAGATGGTCGTGGGGGAAGGGTGTGAGTGCCGCGAGGATGGGATAGAATGCAATAAGATGAGACTTAGTGTGCACTACGCGTCGTAGAATTGACGTGCTCCTTATAAAGCTGAAGGACGAGGTAGACAGCGTAGAAAGAAGGAGAGGGGTTGGCGGGGCGGTAGAGAGGGTGGAGAAGGTTGTGACGAGCAGCGAGTAGATAGCATGGCCAGGAGAGAAGGTAGGAAGGCACGTCGTGGCTCCTGCACGCCGTGGAAGCCCGATTGTTCTCTGCAACCGACTGTGTCTCATTACTTCGAATTGGCTGGCCGTAGACAATGCCAGCGGGTAATACGGTTATCCGGAAGATGGTTTTCACCGGCCTCCTCTTCGTTTCACCGCTCCCGCTTCTACCCGCCATCGAGCACGACGCCCTTTTACGCTCTCCCCTTGGCCCTCTCCTCACCCCACTCCCGTCCGATCCTGTCTTCCAGCAGAAGGTATAAACCCTTTCCCCTCACGGTCACGTTAAGAGGTTACCAAGAGCTGCGACCCCCATCCCCCTTGCGCGCGCCTTGCTCGAATAACCGAAAGAGAACCGAACGATCGGAAGAAAGATGCTGACCGAAGAAGACAATGGACCATCGCGGGATGCTGTAAGCTGGCTCCTCGGACCAGAGAGATAAGGATCGAAGATTAACCCGCGATACGGGCGACCGGAGAGACGAGGTCAGCCGATCTGGACCTGGGGATGCTCGGCTTAGCAGACGGTTCCGTTTGCCCTCGGTCTGTTTCGACCGATCCTCTTTCCTTCTCGCTTCGCTTCGCTGGGGAATAACCAGTTCAGATATGATGGAGCTCTATTGAATACTGCAAGGCGTCGCAGCCGATATTGGATATAAACGGGACGCGTTGACCCAGTACGAGACGGATCTGCCAAATAATCTTCGCCGCGACCCTCCGACCTCCGATGGTATTGCTACGATTGCGATCGGAACCAACAGTTCCGGTCGGTTTTTGAGCAGTTCCAGTGTTAAGGACTGGACGGATGTTTCAATAGAGCTCTTTGAATATTGCACTTGGCGCCGTCTATAATCGAAGGACCACCACTCGTGTGGACTGTTTGCTATGCCAGTCTGATGTACCGTGTGTCTGACTGTCTGAAGGTTCTCACTGATCTGACTTCTTGAGCCTAACTCTCCCTAATTAGGTCTCCCGACAGCCCTTTTGGGTGACTGGGCCGCTTCCGTTTTTATTAGATGAAGTCATTTCTAGGGTCCTCGCCTGAACATCCAGTTTCTTAAACGTTTTTCGACAGTTCACCTATATGCATGTACAGGGTGTAAAGAAATTATATGTCGCGGCTACCATAGGATGATTCTACACCCTCGATTTGGTTGAAATTGAATAATGAAGGTGCTGCAAAATTGACCTTCACCTTGAATTTTGAGGTCAACAGATCGATCTTTATTTTTACTCGTGGATGGTCAGAAGTGCATTCCTGGCCTTTTGCATTTTTGACCCTCGCAACGATTAAAATACGATGCAATTTTTAAAAAATTGTTGACCTTTCGACCTTAAAATTCGAGGTCCCTTGACAAATTCAATTTTGCGGCACCTTCCTTAGATCAATTTCAACCTAATCGATGATGTAGAATCATCCTATGATAGACATATAATTTCTTTACACCTTGTACAACCGCATTCAGAGAAGCTTCTCTCCATTTTGGGAATTAGATGCTGCGCAATGAGATATGCCGCGAGTTTCCAGCTACGCAAATACCAACATATATGCATGTACTCGTATACTCGTTGCTAGTTGTAGTCCAATTTGGGTTTGATTCTAATGGACTTCGTTGAATTCGACTGGTTTTGCTCTCGTTTCGGACCCCCGTCCATTTCAACAAAGTTCCACCTGAGTTTTGCCCCGTACAAATAAATCCGCCGACATCCACCCTCGCATCGATCCTCGGACGGTGAAATGAAACTGGTTTATAGTAATGCCGATCTAACGGGAATAAAATGTTACAGAAATACATTTTTGGTTCGACGCGATTTGTAGGGCGCATTCTTCTTCGCACGCTTCAGTGCAGACTGCGGGGTAGCGGTTAGGCGAAGCAACAAGTTTGGAACTCGGATACAGGACATCGCTGCAGTTCGGGAGATGCTTGTGTGAGTTTTCGTTATTATTCGAACAGTCTAAGAGCCAATCGGCGTGAGTAGATTCTGTCACATTAATTTATTGGAACCACAGTTCTGTTCTATTTTATTTCGGGTTGTATATTTAGTATGTTATAATATGTATTTCCTCTTTTAATCGTCTTAGTGCGTTGAAAATAATGTAACAATGTCATTCAACTGTTTTAATGTCTACAGGGTGTCCCAAAATTACCTTAGTTTAATGAAATGATCTCGGGAATCTCCCATTTCATTAAACTAAGGTAATTTTGGAACACAGTGTATACAGTTTTATATTTGGCCAATCCACGTTTACCATAAGTGCATAAAATTAAAGTCAAACAAAAAGATAGAGATACATAGAAATGTTCTGTACAATTGTTCTTAATTCAACGAATAATTCAATATTGCCTACATTCGTATACGACATAAAAAATTAACCTTTATTACAATAAAATTTTTGACCATTTAAATTTTTGTACGGTAATGAATTGTCAACTGTCCGACATCTTTTTCGAATAATATCCCGCAGATTTTCGTTAGGCAAGGACGCGGTGTCCACCAAACTTTGTAAGTAACATCGGTGCCGGTTTCATGCTTAAAGCGTAATGAAAAAAGCTGAAGATATTATATCACGGGGCAAGTGTAATAGACGGTGAAAAAATTTATGCCGGAAGAGAGACACAGTCGCGCCGCGCAGAAAACTTTCTTTCATTCTAAAAGAAGATGAGAATCGAAGATTAACCGTCGACACGACTTTGAATCGGACAAGACGACGTTTCCAACTCAGCCCGGGTTTCCGAGCCGAGGGAAACTGCTCTGCATTTCAAATCCGCGAAAAGCCGGGAAGCTTTTCGTCACGGACGGTCGATTCAGTTGACTGAGAAGAAGCGGCTCGAGGAAAGAGAATGGGGTCCCTTGGACAGCGCCGGAACCACGCTCTCCGAGCTTTCGGAACAAGACATACAACAGATCGCGTGATTTTTTTCGAGGGAGATCATCGTGGCTTGCGCTGATATCTGGTGATGAGCATGGTCCTTCTCAATTAGTGTCGATTCCTAACACACTATGCTTATATTGAAGGTACATATGGATGAGTATCAAAGAGATTCTTAAATGATACCCACTAAAAAGCATCGATTTTCCATAGGTATATCTTGGATGGGATATGTTTCACTAATTACCTGACAACTGCTTTTCATCCAAACCTATACGTATCTCGTGAGAATTAATTATTAGACTGCGGATCATAATGCAAAATACGATTTTATAAGTCAGTTTCAAGAAACTGCAGCTGTGTAGGTATTTACTCCCCGCTTTAGTAATTTTAATAAGTGACGATGAACCCTCTGAATAAAGTTTATAGACAATCAAAAATTCGTCAGAGCTTTTGGACTTTAAAGATATTCTCTATAAAAATCCCTTAAGAGAATCCTCAAACTGTAGCACTGAATTTGAATACGTAAGAATTTTTAAAAAACCATTAGTGTGACTCCTATTTTCAATAAAAAAAATTGAGACTGAATGTCTACGATCTTGAGTTTCGGATTCGTTTCCTAAAGAAGAGTCAAATTTGAACACTCGGGACCAAAAGTCTCTGCGAGACCTCATTTCCGGAGTCGTGGAAATGAGTTCTTGAGACTGCGATGTTAAAGACATAGTTGCAGGTACTGTACTGTCTTCAATGTAGGTCTCCGCATTTAAAGGGCTTCAGAGGTGTATCTTCTACTACAAGGTATCTGGGATTTAAATTTCTTGATCAAGCCTGACCTACATCTATAGATTCTAAATCACTAGTTTCTTCTTTTGCTTCATTCATCTTGGGTCGATAGAATTCTGGTCTTTACATCTTGGATTGGTTTCAATGGCGTCTTTCGGTTTCAGATTAATTCAATTCGGTTACCGTGGTTCTACAATTACGCAATTTTGGTTTTGTGGGGTTGGATTGGTTCGATTCGACGATTGCCATTCAACGTGTCTTTATCGGTGCTGAATCATTTTACTTAAACTGAAGTGTAGTGAAATTGAATACTGCATCGTCTAGTGCCACGTTTGTATAAACAATTCGATGTTAGAGAGTACAACATTTTATTAGTAATAGCAAAATTTGTATTAAATTTGAGTTCATTGCAGTATTAGCATTATATCGAGACTCCCTATTCTACTTATATTATAAAAATCTTTTCTTACTATTTCGATTGTTTATTAGTAGCTCACACTTCCACGTTAACTATTAACGAAACAGAGACGATATTTCTTTGCAATGTGCAAAATGAATTGAAGCTTTATTCAATTCTGAACTCAACTAATTTATTGTTGGCTCACATTTCGAGATTCAATATCGATGAGATAGGAGTGGTATTTGTTTGAACAATCTACATGAATGGTCTTATTAAAGCCAATTTGAAATTGATGGCGAGCGTTTAGCTTGAAATTTGGATGCGAGTGATTAACGAGTACGTGAGAACGCCACATTCATATTTCTATTCTGAAAGGGAGGCGACTCTAAACCGTGGCGTGAATATCGTGCGACTGATGCCTAAATCATCGAGAGGTTAAACATCAAACTTTGCTAATTTGTTATCAGCCAGAAAGCTGGAGCGACGTGTAGAAATCTTCCACTCTGACCAATTTGCCCCAGTTACCGAACTTCTAACATTGTTAACCTTCCCGTCCGGACTTATGGGAACTCTTCGCCTCGAACAAAATATATAGATCACCTTCGAGCAGACCCACGTGTATGGAAATGAACGCTGAGAATAATAAAAAGCTTTCTTGTAGAGTTCCTTCGACGGGGGGGTTTATACGATCCTCTAGCGAGTATCTCGGCCGAATATTAAATCTGGGAAAAGGGCGAGTAATAAAATACTTTCGCCAAGTATTTATGATCGATTTTTAACGGTATAAATGCATGAATCTGCCGGGGACCAAGAATGAATAAACTATAAAGGGAACAAAAAGGATTTTCAATATTTAATCTTGCGTGTTACATATTTTCTGTTCCGACTGTTTTCGACAAATTTTGGATAAACCAAGTCTACAATGAAGAAATTGTGTTTATTCGCAGAATGATTAATTGGAAAACATACGCCATCGATCGTACGCCATATTGATTTACAAGTTTACAGGCTCGACATCCGAAAAATGGTTGTTTATTCAAATCATATTCGTAAAGTTGTTCTTTGTTGGTTTTTCGAACTTTATTGACCAACTCGATATACACCAGTTGTGGTGATTAATTTATTGGAAGCAAAATCCAATCAACGAGACGGAATTAATAAAAGAGAATCATTTTGCAACGTACAGTAAATGAAGGATGAAAAATTGAAGAAAAACAGACCGAGTCATGGGATGACAGAACGCCTACATATTTTTATGGGAATTGGAGATAAATAGAAAATTTATGTTACATTCTAATCTACTTTATTGTCATTGAAATTTATTGACTATATATTCACATTATCTACAGAAATATTACGTGTAAAATATCCCCGACAATTTTGAAACATTCACAAAAATGAGTCTCGGATATTTTCTTTAATTTTAAATTTGAAACGAGGATTTGAATTCATTTTACGGCTCGCACTATGCAGCAAAACGTTCTTTCTCTCAAATTCTAACAGACCTGGGAAAGTAGGACCGTATTCATCAGCTCGTTGTAAAAAAAGAAATTAGAAAAGTCTCGTAATTCCTCGTCTACATTGCACACGCAAGAAATTGCACAAAGAAAAGCTAAGGCTGCTACATATGCTAATTCTTTGCGCTCGTTCTGCTTGTGCAGTCATAAATTGTAATGCAAGACGGTGCGCGGTTGAGCTCATTGACATCGTGTAACACTTCTGTGTGTGTGTAGTATCATTATAAAAAGAAGAAAATTAAGTGAAAATCGAAGTTTGCATATTATATCCAATGTTGTACATATGTAGATCACACTAATCTTTGATCAGGTTTAGAAATACATGTTTATTGTCATATACTCGAACAAACCAAATTTTGTTTGGATCTTTTGACTGCAAAAGAATTAAAGTAGCACTAAAGCCCAATATAATACATTTTAGTTTTCCAGTTTTATTAATTAAATTATTTTGACTTTGTGAGAGTCCCGCGGGAGAGTGTGTATTGTCGTGGAATAAGATCAATTGCTTTCTATCTCCATTGAAATTTGTGTGAAAATTACGTATTCAGACATTTTAGAACATTTAGATTGAGTAAAGAATGAACGACTACTACTCATGACTAGACTGCAGATTTTAGTGCAAAATAAAAATTATCGGCATTAATTGCATGGAACAGGGGTCACGTAGAAATGTCTTTCTATCTCCAATCATTTTACTCACATGAGAATAATACATTTAATTTTTCTCACTATTGTACATTATACCCATTGATTTCTGTCATAAGCGCATAAAATCCACAGTCTACATTCACAGTCATAACAGCACACTGGGAATTGACGTCGAGAAAAATCAGGGCAGGAACAACACCAAGAAACATCGGCCACATTAAAGAACCAAGAGCGCACGAACTGAACGTGTTTACTGGGCGATCATTGCCGCTATTTTGCGAAGCGTGCACCAGGTCGTAGGTCACGAGTACTGGCAGAGCAGCTGGTTTAAGGATTAGCTCGCGAGCGTTTGGATTAAAGCTGGGATAGGCGAGCGTCGTCACGACATGTCGTCTCTACAAGCCGCGGGTCTTGAAATATGATACATTAACCACCTATCTGGGCTTTTGTCATTCAAATCAGTTAACTCGAGGGCACCGTAGCCGAGGATCCGCCGAGACAACGACGACGACGACGACGTCGGCGTCCCTCATACGTTCACTGGAGTATGCACGAGGTAATCATTTCCCTCCCGAACAATAGTCGAGCCTTGTGCATGTTTCAGCAGTCAGCCGGAACCGGCTGGACACCTTTCGGAGGATCAGCGTAGGTGAGGTCCGCGGGAAGGAAGGTCAGGGAGACAAAGAGAAAGACCAGAAGTCCTCGAGAACGTCTCGAGATGGTAGCCGAGTGCGTCCCCGTACTTGCACTTATCTTTGTACGCGCACTGTTTGCCCAACCACCAAGACAGACCATTTACCATAACGAGGGAAACGGAAACTTCCAGCAGAACTCCTTGCCGCCGCGGCCCAGCAAAAGCTTGCAACAATGGTTGGCCACCGTGAAACCCACCCTCGCCCTCGACCTTTTCCTTCCGCCAACCTGCCCCTTTCTTTCCACACTCCCTGTTTTCTGTTGCGTCTCCCGGCGCTTTCCTACTGTTCTCCATAACCCCTTGCTACCCTACTGTCAACGCGAGGAGGTGACAAAAGTAATCGTGCTAGCGCTCTCCAGGCGCCGAGCCGATGCCAATTGGTCGCCGTTCGTTTGCGCGCGTTGGATGAGCTCGTCGGATGGCTCGATTTCAACCCTTTATGTCCGAGCAGTGATACAATATTTTTACTGGGTTGAGCAGAGACGATGATCATTTTGGATATCTCTGAAAAATGATGTCTCGGAGACAGGCGGGTCTCGAACGGTAAACTTGATTATTTTCAACAATTCATCTTAAATTAACATATGTAACAGCAACCTAGCCATGTTACTTTCATTTTGAACACAAATTATGTACCTCGAAAATGGGCAGGTGAACCACAAAACAGAAGAAACATCAAATGAATTTATTATTACTGGTACATTATTTACAACCCTTCAAAATTATTAAGGGAAATCAAATTTTCTGAAACTCCATTTTTTCTTACAATTGGTGCAGACAATTTTTATTTTGCATAGAAGTCCGGAGTCTAGTAACACAAGTCATCTTGGAAATGGGTAGGTGGACCACAAAATAGAAGAAACATTAAATTAATTTATTATTACTGGTACATTATTTATAACCATTCAAAATTATTAAGAGAAATCAATTTTTATGTTCTTCTTTGTCTTGTAATTGTTGCAGACAATTTCTATTTTGCATAAAGGTTCGGAGTCTAGTAACACAAATTCTGTTGAAAATGGGTAGGTTGACCACAAAATAGAAGAAACATCAAATGAATTTATTATTCCTGGTACATTATTTACAACCCTTTAAAATTATTAAGAAAAATCAATTTTTATGTAACTCCATTTTCTGCTGATTGGTGCAGATCATTTTTATTTTGTATAAAGATCGACTGTCTAGAAATGAATTCGTCTTGGCGTGTTCTGTATAGTGTATCAACAATGTTTATCCGCGATATCCTGTGCAAGCGACTTAGGTCTACCGATATTTAGTCAGGGAATAATCGGTGACACTTAGAAATCGGCCGATCTTGAGAAACAATTTCCGCCCAAGCAAATCTTTGTTTTGTTTTTGCGGACTGGTTTATTGATGTACGCCAAGGTTGCTCCTCGGCGCTCTGTCCAATTAAGACTATTGTCAATGGACATTTAAACTGTGTTTATTTGTAATGTAACGGGGATACGTAATTGGCAGCGATCTTGTTATAGGTAGTGCTTCCATTTATCGAGGGAAAGTTTGAAAGAACGCGTATTGATGTTACCGGTTCCAGGATTGCGCAGCCTAGACAATTGATTCCATTGGTTTCTGAAGAGTAATCAGTGTCCTCGGAAACCAATAGGATCCGAATGGGCTGATCTTGTCTATCGTAAACAACGTGTTCCAGGTCTTTACGGACGAAAGAAACTATTAGGAGATCGAGGTCGCGCTGCTGTTCGGAAGCATCTGGGCAATCGATAGAAGAACTCGACGAAAAACAACATACGTGGACTCTCCCTTTTTTAGACATCTGCCTCAAAAAACGGGTCCCAGCAGTTTACAATTTTTACTGTTCATTTTTGTGTACATTCTGGAACGATCGAAGATGCAGGAATGTTGATAACACATTTATTATTGATTGAACGTAGATATAAGATCCTTACACGACGAAAAACAATGTATTTGAATTCTTCTTTTTGCAGACATTTATGTGAAACAAAATTTGTGCTGTATATTTTTCAATGGCATCAACAATATCTTTAATTGACTGAAGTTGCGTAAGAGTTTGTGAAACATTTATTATTGATTGTACTATTTTTAAGTCAGTGCTAAAAGGAAAGGTAATCTGATTCAACATAAACCATAAGTTCATAATACAACACAATATTTTGTTGGTCACCTCTTAAACAAGGTTGCATTATAGACGATATAATTTGCTCTGAAATTACATTTTACTAAACTTCACCTTAACAACCAACAAATTTGTACCAAGAAAATGCCAAAAATCCAAGTTTTAATGTTAAAAGTTGGATAAATACAATGAATTTTGTATGGCCTGTTTTTGAAAGAAGAGATACGAGGTACGTTAATATTGATAGCGGTTGTCCACCCCACTTATATTTTACAAATCAGACGCGATTAGAGTGGGGTGGACTACTATCATGATTATCAATAGATCTAAAGTCATTTCTCCGAGAAAACAAGTTGCAGAAAGCAAAAATATATTGTTTTCGATGAGTTGCCTTTCACATCGTTAATTTAAAAGTACACAATTTACACAATTTCTAAAAATTGCGCTGTACTTTTCAGCACCATTTGACACATTGAAAGAATAACACAAGGACACAGTAATCGCAGACAATGTAAAGGTCGCTAATTTGTGTCTCTTTGATCTAACCCGATTCCGAGGCTCGCATAATCGAGCCGACCTCTCCCAGGGGAACAATGGAATTTTTTCCAAGGACGTAGAAATGTTTTTCACCCTCGCAGGACGTTCACGTAGGCGGAGAGCGTCAGCCGTACCATCGCGGAATATATTACGAGTTTCGAGCACGTATAAAGGCTAGTTTATAGGCGGGCGGATAAAGAAAAGTTTCAAAGGATCGAGCGAACGTGCACTGTGGTCCTTCGATCGAAGGTCGGCGAACGATTTTTCAGGTATGTGACGAGGAACGGAGACACGAGCTGCTTCGTTACTGTTCCGACGCGATAACGTCGATAAGCTTCAAAACTTTCCAAGTATGCTGCACTTCGGAACAACTATAGCGCGGCGGCCCGCTTTTTCGGAGACAGTTATCAGCGGACTACGATTATTTATGCAAGTTTAAATTTTGATAGGCGAACTTACAGAAACTAGAATTAAGATTTCATTTACTCGCCGATTCATTCAGCAAAATGATCCTAAGTTACTGTTTCGAATTTTCTCCTAACGTGTTCAGTCTTTTAAATTTTTTTCTAACGTGTTCAATCTCTTTTTTCTTGTAAGGTTTAGTATTTTCAATTTTCTTCTAACGTTTAGTCTTTTCAATCTTTTTCCAGTCATTTGAATTTTAAGATTTGTTTTAACACATTACCGACCGGTGATTATTGTATAATTTTGTAAAATCTATGGTACATGGCTAAACACTTTAATGGAACCTTCAATAGCGACAGCACTTTTCATCGTGAACTAACAAATCATGCTCAACAACGTCATCTAATAGTTTCATTTAAGATTGCAACGTAAAAGAAAATTTGTATGCTTTCTTTTGGTACAGCACAATTATTGAAAATGCTATTAATAGGCATCCGGCAGGTAAAGTGTTAAGTGGTCGGAGATACGTAGTTCAATTTTTTAAACATCCTACTTCTTTTACGTTGTTCAACGAGTCGGGACTCCGTAAACATTCAACCACATCGGTGACATCTTATATAATTTAAATAGACATGCACAGATCATTAGAAAAATATTTGTATAAAATATTTTTATGAGAATTTGCATTTCATAATTGCATTAGGGATAGTGCAGCTTATTAAACCATACAAAACTGTCCTGTATAATTATTTTCTATATTGAATGACAACCGAATTATAATTCGGCCTAGTTACTAAATGCACCCTGTATATTTTCGTCTACACGATCGTTTTTCTGCAGAAATAACGGATTCCCGTCAGTTTCTCCGAAATATTTAACAAGCCCCGCGTCGTGCAAGTGTGACGAGCGTTCATAAAAGAGTTATTGATTCGCCGCAATATTCTAAAAATCGTAGATAGCCGGAGCGCGACAGAAGAACGGTGCCAGGGCATTTAATATACATGGAGCGGCGGCAGAGCAATCGATGGGACTTGCTTATTGGCAATTTGTCGAGTGATGAGATGGGATGTAGAAACCTAGTAACGAGGAGGTTGTTTTCCGAAGACGAGAGTGCCTTCCGGCGTAAAATCGGCCCTATCCCTTCAACCTGGCCATCGGCTGGCATGACCGGGAGAGGAAGAGGTACGAGGGGTTGGTCTCTGGGTCTAGAAAGTAGGCGGATGTTGGAGGGGTTGGAAAATAGGGGATAGCGCGAGGAGTCTTTCGCGGGATGCAATTTATCCTGTCGCATTAGATTCAAAATAATTGATCCCCCGGGCGGGTGGAGAATAGCGAGTCATTACTTCAGACTGATGGCACCCCCATCGTCCTGGCTGGCCGGAGGAAAATAAAAACTCGGAGATCACCTGCTCCCGATGAAAAATTTGACGGCCCCGGGCCCTGAGAACCGGAATGGGGGCGGGCCGGGGAGGAGGGAAGCCTTTCGAACGGGTTGTTTTCACCGGAATGAGCAATCCGCAGCTGCAACACCCGGGGAAAATTCGTTGCCAGGAACCGGTGTACTCGTCCATCTATTTCTTAGCCCGGTTCCCTCTGCCTCGAGGTAATCCTCATGCAACCGAGACCCACTCGCGGCTTCAATTCCCCAAAAAATTCGGAACTCCGAACGGAAGTGACGTTTTCTCGAAATGTAACTTTCGCGGTAATGTCTCGATACATTCGAAAGACCTGTGCACGGTATTTGCGAACAATTTATCTCCATTATCCCCCTTCGAGGGGCCCAGAGGATCGCCGGGAAGTGTAATGTGGTACGGGAGCACACATGTCGATGAAACTGTAGGAACTAATTTTTATTTTTAATTATTTATATACGAAAACTTTTATCAACATGTTCGTGACATTTTTCTGATTAGATTGAGACCAAACAGGACACAATTCGGAGCATGGTTGCTAATTTAACACTATAACTACCACACCAGTCAAAATGACTGGTTTTACAATATCATTTTAAAATTCTTACTTCGTATGTTACATTTTTCTTCCGCAATGATGTGATGACTTTTGCAGCAATAACTAAAGGTGTAATATAATGAATTTTATCTTTGTTTAATTTGTTCAGAATCGAAATAATTTTGTATCATGGCTACTTATACCAATATCAGTCATTTTGACTGGTACTTCTCACAGTGGAAAAGTATCCTATAACCTGTTAATAATCATGAGTAGACTGCGGATCTTCGTGCAAAATAAAAAAAATTTACGTTTGTTACACTGATGTCCTTCAATCTTTTTAATATGGCCCCTGCTGTAAATTGTGCGTACCGATTTTTATCGTAAATGCATAAAATCCGCAGTCTAATAATGTGTACGATTTTTTATTTTTGTGCGGCGATATGTTTCAAGATTTCGTTAATCGCTCCCTGGTGGTTTGCATGGAAAAATCACGAACTTTTTCCGAAGTGATTGATGTCGCAGTGTGCACGCACACGGAATGGAAATCGATGACACAACGAAACGCTCGTATATATTTTTAGACGGAATCGTATGTTCAAGCTTAACGAGCACGATGAATTTTTGACCCACTTTGCCGAATGTTGTTCGATTTGTTTCCAGCGGATCTGTGTACTCCGCATGGAAGCAGCAAAACTTTCGAAAGCTCTACGATCTAATATTGACCTGCGTCGATCCATACCAGTTGTTTTTCTAACCATTGACATTGAAACGCTGCATCGGTAAAAGAAATCAATACGATGCAAACAAAAACAATTCTGGGGTAACTGTACCTATTACTGCGGTATCACGTTGAAAGTTTTGTTGAAATTTTTTAAAAGAATCCTTCAATAGAGCACAACAGCAATTCTAATCATAAACCAACAACTCACCCTCAATAACAACATCCAATAATTTAGAAGAATTTTAAGCTTCTATTATATAAAGTATTAATATTATTCCTAATTTATCATGAAATAATAATGATGCGTTCTGAATACAAAAAATGGTGGCCCTCACAACCTTATACAACATAAGAAAATATTAAAAATAAAATCGATAACATTTTGTATGTATTACTGTAAACGAAAAAGAACCATGTACCAATTACTGCGTGCTCATTACCGCAGATTAGAATTCGAAATATACAAGCGTACAGGAACGAACTACGTATCTGGGCATTAATTTAAATAAAGCTTGAGTACAGTAACAAATAATATTCTTATTTATTACATTTTAACTGAATAAACCTTTTTCTTTAACGCCGTAATATAATATCACATAAGTAACTAAATACATTATTCTAAAAAATATTCGATTAATATTTATTATCATTAGCTCGAAGCTGTTCTTAATTAAGAATATTCTGACGTTTATAACATTTCACAATTACATCCACTCTAATTAAAACTTCCGGAAACAAGACTGTATCTTTCGAAAGTGAATTGGAACAGGAAAAAAGTTGCGGGTAAGAGATCCAAATCAGCAATTAACACGGTTGTCGATCAATTGGCAAACTTCATGAAACGTTCTGTGATGTTCACGCGAGCGAATGAAGGCTTAACGGGCGCGACACGGCCCAGCAAATCTGCCGTAATAATTGGATCGGGCGTCAAATTTTCCGACATTTAATAGATATCACTGAGAATAATATGCTTCGTGACGGCGCGAACGCGAAGAGTGCCGCGCCGTTTAAAATGAAATTTGTATCCGCACGAAGGTCGCTTTCATATTCATGATCTATTAAAATTCGCCAGCTCTACGTAATGGAGGACCGAAATGATTGAAACCTGAATAAAACAGCGAATTCTGTACTGGCCGGTCGCGGTGTGCGAGTAATTAATAATCGTAAAATAGCGGTCTCACGATTGACCCTATGGAACGCATTGTAGTTGTGTCTGTGCCATTTTCACTCCCTCTCTCCGTGCATATGTATATAGATATTTCGAAAAGAATAACTCACGTATATCGAGTGCTCGAACATAGCGCGGCGGAACGATCAGAGACAGCAGTGCACAGAACTTAGCAATTATTGGCAGGCAATCAGTCTTCATGGTCGCTGCGGTGCGGTGCCTTCATGGAAGCTCGGGGCAATCGTCTGAAAGCACAGACAAAATGTCTACCTTAAAATTTATTTGCTTTTAATCAATGGTTAAAAGCGTTCTCCTTGCCTTTAACCTATTTCTCCAGTTTTTATCGGGAATATTATTTGTGCAGACCTATATAGATCTGCCCTAATCGGGAAATTCTTATTCGTTTCAGCCAACCGCGATTCTCATCTCGAGATTGCAGAAACGGATCGTTGAACTTACTTAATCGCTCACGATTTAATTGAATTTATTCCGATATATATTTTATCGACTAGCACGTCGCATTATTTGATGGACGAGCAGATATATTTCATTTGGAGTGTAAAATGTTCTTGAGAAATTCTTGAGAGATTTTTGAGAGAAACTATATCGATGATTGTCGACATATTCGATCACATACATTTTCATATACACTTTTCATCTGCGACGTGGAAGGCCATTTTTAACCTGTAGGAATGCAGATATAAAACACTGCACGTCAAATATTTTTCCAGGATGTATATCATTCTAACAGTGCATGCAAATCTACACGTGACGTTTGGGGCAGTTTTACTATTACCGGCGTTATCGCAAATTGTAGATGCATGACGCGAAGTTGCAATTTAAATGAACTCTTTCGAATATAATGCTGATCGTTTCTGAACATTCTTAAATCGTAAATATAAAGCGGATAGTTATCCACAACAAAATGTTTATTCATCATTTGCAGAAAAATCGAGTCAAATATCAATTTATTTGTTACGTAAATAATCCTACTTGTTTGAAGATGTCTCTTCTATTTTTATATTTTTCTAGCGTGTTTACTGTTTTAAGTTCCACCGAGTCAGTTTCATTATGAATGCATAAAATCCGTTTTCTGGTTATTACGTACGAGATAGAACAGCAATGAGATAAAACATGCAAGGTATGTGTGAATAGAAAAATAGAAATTGTTACTCTCGTCCACAGTGTATTAAAGAGAGATTGTGGGTCCTATAGCAATCAAAATTGTATCTGAAGATCAGTCGCACGTTCGGCAAATACACTCGTACCCATCGGCGATAGCGCGACTCCGGGCCGCGATAAATCATGCTATTAAGGCGGCGTGGTAACGGGGTCTCTCGCAGATAAATAACCGGCGAGACTCAATATACATTACAATACAAAATATCTACATTCATCTCGCAACCGTCTATCGTAACAGTCATCAATCTCCGGGCGAGATACCTCATCGGCTCTCCTTTTTATTCCGCGCGACACGCACGGTTGTCCCCCCGTCCTCGCAATTCGACCGATATCGTTCCCTTCCAATTTCGTCTCTGTTGTCCTTGGATCGGATAAAACCATCGATCGTTTTCTCGGTCACGTATACATATAGAAAGAGAGAGAGGGTGTTCGCCAAAAATTTTCAACCGGTCCCGCCGACATATTTCGCCGGGCGACACGAGGGGCGGTTAGGGGATGGAAGAGACGAGGGCGGCCGCGAGGCAAAAAGAGCTTAATCGACTTAAGGGCAAAACCACGGCTGACCCAGGTGTTCCTTTTGCTTGGCACGAGCCTGGACAACCAGTCAGCCCCCGGTGGTCTCTGCGGTACGTGTGTCGCCTAGAGAAACACAGAGAGACCGACTCGTAATCGAGTCCCCGCTCAATTAGCCCAACCTTGCACTTTTTCGTCCCTCTCCCGTCGTCGACGCTCGCGAACAGCTAAGAACCGGCCCACCGAAGAAGAGAGAAGACGAACCGACTCTTCTCGGCTCCCTTCGTCCTCCACAGACGAACCGGAAACAGCTCTTATGGTCACGCGAGTGCCCCGTTCGATGGGCCGGCCGCCTCCGCGAAATGAAGAAAGGAATTTCGCTTGGATCGCTCGCCGCTCCGAGACAAAGGGTAACTAATGGCATCGAGGCCAATTGATTGCTAACAAAAGGGACCCTGTCGTTAGCTATGTGCGATGTGACTCGACGTATTAGGGAGCACCTCCTCTCAAACGGAAGTAGATCGCTGGGCAGGCGGTTTTTCAAGGAATCAAATTTAGGGGATGATTTGTTAACATCGGGGATGAAATTTTTTTTGAAACAAATTGGATTATGTTTATTCATATTTAGCTGTGCGGGATTTGAGCAGGCGTTAGCTTCGTTCATTATTTCCCAGGAGCGAGAGGAAATGACTGACACATTTAGTAGTTTCTTTTCGTAATATCAATTTTAAAAACAAGGGATTGAATAATAATTTATTTCACCTCTCAATAATTTTAATTGAGAATCATACGATATTCTGGAAGTTTCTTAATATTTTTACTATTGGCAAGAAAGTAATTTCGGTGAAATAAAACCGAATTTTTTTATTCAAGCAATGAACTTTAATCAATAAAATATTTTCCATTGTGCTCGATGATGTTTTGCAATAAAACTTCTGGTCCGTATCAGCAAGAAATTGATCCAAGTGCAATTTCAGGTCATCATCATCAGTGAATGTTTTACCATTGTGTTTTGCCACACACATCTTTGATAACACGTGAAAAATTATTGGAGCTTGGTTGAGAAGTACATCACCATTTATTCCGAAGTTGACAAAACTCTTTGAATGGTAAAATATTCGCTAATGATGATGACCTGAAATCGCACTTGCATCAGTTTCTTGCCGATAAGGACTAGAAATTTTATTAGCGCGGAATTATGAAGCTACCAGGAAGATGGCAGAAGATCATCGAGCAAAATGGAAGATATTTTATTGATTAACGTTCATTTCTTGAATAAAAGAATTTGCCTTATTTCACCTTAAAATACCGAAATTACTTTCTTCAATATTTCGTAGTTAATCTATCCATTCTCGTCGTAAATTCATACTATCTACAGTATAGCCGTGAATAATATAGGTGTGTCTGACTAGTTATTGGTTATTCTACTTGGACTCACAGGTGGTGATAAAACTTTCACTTGGACATTAATTTTCACTGTTATCCGTTTGAAAATCAAACAAATAATGTGACAAACAAGTGAGTAATTCTGGTGCAAGATTAAATAATTATACAAACAAGTAAAATATGCTTTCTATTCAGATCACAGTGGAACAAAAATTTTGAACGGTGTTGCTGAACACCTGGGAAACAATTATTTCTTTGGTCATGACTAAATTGTTGGTCTTTATGCAAATGTAGAGTTAGATAAATATTTTTTACAATTCTTATTGAAAAATATTTTGTATTATATTTCACACATTACTGAAAACTAGAATAAGATCTGTATTTCAATTGTAATCTACGAAGAACAGTTTACGAACATGAGAAATCTTGCAGTAAGAAACACATGGCAATATTTTCTACCTGTGCTTACTTTTACACGGTTAATTCTAGAGCGTCTGTTCTAAGTCTGTACCTCGTTTATTGCTCTTTTATCGGCGCTGCTAATAGGTCATGTATATCTCGTTAATATGGGCGCGTTTAAAAGCGTCTATGCCAGTGCCCTATTGATTGCACACTACGACTTTAGCACCATGTTGTCATGTGTAGGGTAGGTTCGGAGTACGTAATACACTTTACCGAAGACATTTGATGTCATTACTACAACGCTTCGTTTAATAGTATTTTACAGTGAGACTGCTATTACTCCTAACGCGTTGTCGCGTGAAATTCGTACCATATATTAATGCGACAGAAATTACAGAAATATAATATAATAATTAAACAGCGGATTCTATAATCGGATAAAATAAGAAACAAAACAGAGTAAAAGCTTGCTAAGAATTTAAGAAAAATATCTCGTGCTGTCTTTATATATGATAGATTTTTCTAAATATAATTGCTTATACTGAATAGTAATGATGAATGCATTAATTTAATTACATGTGTTAATGTAATCACAAGCTATTCACGTATAATATCAATTTCTAATATCTTGCCAATGTCAAAACCCAATTAAACCATTTTATCATGATTAATTGAAGGTAGATTTTGTAAATTATCTAATGAGAAGTAGAATAAAGCAAAAACGTATGAAAATAGTGAAAATAAACGAGCAGAGGAATTTTTATACTATAAATGAAATAAAAATCGAACATTTACAATTTACTACGAATAAAATAAAAAGAGTATATTTTATGTTCAACTTTATATTCAATATACACATTTCACTGTATGTTACAAATGATTACAAATGATCTAGCAATCAATATTTTAATCCTTAACTGGTTATTCCCGGGTCTCTCATGTCGCTAGCAAAATATCTGTACACTAACTTTCGCTACGGCATTGAACAAAATAGTATCTGAGAAAATTTACACCTAATTATGGACAGGTTCTAGTATGTCATGGCATGAGGCTCGTAATCAGAGTAAACACAGTACCACTTAAGGGTTAAACATGTCCTCAGAAAAACGACTCTTTCTGTTCTAAAAGAGTCATAAAAATTGCAAATTAAATAAATTCTTACGGGAAAGAGGCATTCGATAAGCGGCAACTGGATAGACTGAAGAAGGTACGACAACGGAGCATAGAAGGACGCGACCGGGCTGAAGTTTCACCATTAAAAGAAGTCAAGAACGGCTTCGTGGAATTTTTCGAGACCCGGAAGTAGTTTCACAAGGACTTGTGACCCCCCTCCCCTCGTAATGACGAGGGCCGCCGGGCAATTCCTTTCTGCTGCCGCTGCAAAATACATTCAAGATTTTACGGACTCCTGGCTGGAGTCAGTGAAACTCGCGGATTGCGGCTGCCGAATGCTCGAAATCCCGAAGGACGGTTCCCTGATGATACCTGCTTCGGGGTTATAGTATATACATATATATGTACCGCTGGATAACCGCGGTTCAAACTTTTGCGAGTGGAAACCGCCAAAATGCACCGTCAACCCCGTACAAATATTTCGGCTTTTACGAGGCCGTCAGTTAATGATGAATATTTCCGGCTCGAGTGAAACTCGAGGAGTGGAGCGCAGAACTTGCACTAATTCATCGTTAGGCCAAGATAATGTAACGAACCGCTGGACTTCGGCTTAATACGAGCTCGCCGCGCCGTGGCAGAAAATTGTTGCGGGTATACATTACTTAAGTTTAGTTGGCCGATGTTCACCTAAGGTTGCGGTAATTCCCATAAGAGCTCTATTTACACTTTCAGTGCTCGTTTATTCTAATGCTGCCGGTTGTATACAATGTGCCCTTTTACCAGAGCAGAACAACAACGCGATACGCGTTCACGGTGTTCCGCGAATCATCCCATAGAAATTTCGTCACGCGGGAGTTCGTTAATGAAAATCCACGAAGGTGGATCGGGGTCACTCGACAAATAACGATACACACCGTGCTGGCCCTCGAAAATTCGGTTCGTTAAAGCGCCCGATGATTTCGATTATTTTCTGTTGGTTCACATTTTCGAAAGATCCGTGTTTTTTTCAGCTTCGGTGTTAGTAATTATGGTTTAGCGGAAGTAACAATGCTCCTGCGTTATACAGAGTAAATACTTGTTGGTAAAAGTAATAATAAAATTGCATATCAACGAATTAAGATGTTGGAAGAAAAATATCCGTGAAATGTCGATCGAGACTTTATCGATTACAGCTGCGAGTTCCGTGAAGCAAATTTTCTAAAACTGCTCCCGAGGTAGTCGTAGCATGCTCGATGAGCTTCATGTGGAACAAGAGAGCGTTCTTTTAAAGTACATAGACAAGTTAGTTTAAAAATCGTTTACTTGGCCTTTTTTTGTAAATAATTGCTGCGATGTTACAAATAATAGCTTCACTCTCGATGACGGACTACTTTGGGGCTGACTAACGGTTTTCCACTACTGGTCTACCTTCAACAATCTAAATGTTGACCATTTTTTCATGTAACCGAGCTAGTATACATTCTTCTTATAAATGTTTAGAATACAAGTAATCTACTTGTAAAGTACAAACATTTTATGTATGAAACCTCAATGAATAAATAAAGACAATGTAATCAAAAAACGTATCTGCGTATGTATTTATTAAACCACCAACTTTTCCCGCACTTCCAACTTGTTGTTGAGTTATACTACTGATTTCCGCAAAATGTTACGCCCGTTGAACTTGTTATTGCGTTGGAATACTGATTTGGAATTGCAAAAATAGTGAAACTTTGGAAAACAACAATTTTTCGGCCTGCCACTGAGTTGTACTACTGAATTTCGTGCCACTTCCTTCGACATCATGTTCTCCTAGTACAAAGTTTGATTTTTCGGGATTTTCGAAAAATTTTCGGCCGTCTGGCTCGTTGTTGAGTTGCACTACTGAATTTTCGAAAATTTTCAGCCGTCTGGCTTGCCGTTGATTTATACTACTGAATTTCGTGCCATCTCCTTCGATATCATGTTCTCCTAGTACAAAGTTTGATTTTTCGGGATTTTCGAAAAATTTTCAATCGTCTGACTTATCGTTTGGTTGCACTCCTGAATTTTCTAAAATATTCACCTGTGTGGTTTGTCGTTGAGTTATACTACTGAATTTCGTGCCACCTCCTTCGATATCATGTTCTCCTAATACAAAGTTCGATTTTTCGGGAGTTTTGAAAAATTTTCGGCCCTCTGGCTCGTCGTTGAGTTGCACTACTGAATTTTCTGTCTACAATGTTGCAGAACGTACTGGTTGTTATCCAAAATGATTTGCTTGTGCTCTCGAAACATTTTACAGAAATTGCTATTTAATAGAATATTCTCTGAGCCAGCAATGACGATTTTATCATCTCATTTTTAAAGGGGTTGTTTCATGAATTCTTTTCAAAGTAATGGTACGTCTTACGTTATATTTTTTGTGATTAGCTTTACCTATCTTATTCGTCATACAGAACAATTTATTATACAATTTTAGTTACTTGTTTTGTTGATTCTATCCCACAATAAATTCATGTTTAAAAATGTTGCTGGTGTGGACGATTCGAAATCTCAGGGTGAGCTAAATAAAAAAAATCAAGACAATTCTCACAATCAATATAGTTGTCGTGACCACCTCTTCCAATGTCATTCTTTGATCATGATTACTGTAAAATATTAAACATAGTCAACCTGGAAACAATATCTGATCGAAGAATAATATCCGACCAGAGCTTTATTTTTAATTTGTTGAATAATAATATAGATTGTCCTGCTCTACTTAGGCAAATCAATTTCTATGTACCTGAACGTGTTTTGAAAACGAGAGCAGGATTTCAAACAATGAAATCCAAATCCACATATGGAGTGATAAATCCTTTAAATCGGATTATTGCAAGATCAAACACACTGTATAATAATATCGATTTTTTTAATGGCACGTTACAGGCATTTAAAACAAAATTACGCGAGATTATTTGTTAATATCGTACCAGTATTTGTTTAGTTGTGCGTTTGTCCCTTCGTATGTAAATTTTAGGTTGACTTTTTTGTATTTTTGTTATTTTCTATTTGTTTTTATCAGTTCTACTAAACGTCTGCAAACTTTTGTATAAAAGGACCTCTAATTTATAGCCTCCCTGGATGTCGTCTATTTGAACACACCAACTATAGTGGCTCACTGTTTAATCTCATCTTTAAGCTACCAACTAGTAAAATAGTCATCCAAATTTTTAAAATGAAGGTGTATGAAAATATCAATATCATTTTTGTACCAATGTCGGTTTTATCGCACCGTTGCTAAGAGACTAGATTACTCTGGTGTGACCAAGTTGAACAAACGTGTTATCGAGCCTTCCTCGTTGGGAACGTCTGTGTTACGTCCGAGACAAGCACACACCGGCACGCACAAAGAAAAAATGAGCGCGCCCGAGGCAGGAATTCGCGCCAAAAATGTTTCATGGAATCTCGCCTGTGTACCCTTGTTTCATCCGCGCGGATGTTAGCGAGAGTACACAGACAGGTATCGGAGATATCGTTTAACGATAGCGGGACGATAGGATCGCGAATCGATAGAGAACTCGCGTCGAAACCCCTGTCACCGTTGCGAGACTGGCTCGCAACCGAGGAACCGTCCATCCACAGGCTGCGTATCTTCAAAAGCGTGATTTCCAGGGAATCAGAGAAATGCACCGGAGGCCCGGGCCGACAGATCCGGTAACGGGATGAAAAACACGCGAGCTCGTTCATGGGGAAAAAAAGGGAGTGTGTGTCGTCGACGAGCACCGATGAGAAATATGGATAACGGAAAAGCCACCGCGTTACGGTTCTATTAATCTCGCGGTACGAGCGACGCCCTCGCTGCGCAGGGACGCAAAGAGCTCGCTAATTTTTGGGATTACCGCGACGCACACAACAGGTTGGTCTTAAAACGCTGGGAACGGTTCCTGAGAGGCAGCTTCATAAAACGGCCGCGAATATGCTGAAGTCGAGATTCATTACTTGCCCCGCTGTGTTTACTCGGTACCGTACTTTCCGATCTCTGTGTTTTCATGCACAGGTTTCCCGAGGATTTAATGGATAAGCGTAAGGCAAGAGGTTCATCGATGGCGCTCGGTGAATTTGTCAAAAATTCGTTCAGATATTCGTGGTTTGTACGTTGCTCTATATCTCGAGTCCTATTTAAAAAATATTTTTATCTAAGAAATTAGACGGTATGACAGTCAATGGAGTACTTAAATAATATCGTTGCCAAAGGATTTGTTATAAACGTTATACGATAAGAATTAATATATTTATCAATAAAATTTACTCAATATAAAAATTCTTCAAAACATTTATGTCAAAGTTACTGTCAATCTCGAGTCCAATCAGCTATTTTCATTTTAAAACTTAGACGCCGTGGCAAAAGGAATAGTTATGAATATTAAATGGCAAGGAATAATAAAATAATATTTACCCAATATAAAGCATTAATAGTTGCTCTGAATCTTGAGTTCTATTGGTGATTTTTATTGAAAAATTAGATGGTGAAACAGCAAGATGAATACTTCATAACGTCGTTGGCAAAAAAGATTAATATAAATCGTCAACTGCGAAACATGAAAAAAATTGTGAAACATCAGTAAAATTCATCCGATGCAGAAATTCGTTGGAAGAATTCGTCCTGTCAGCTAAAAAATTTAAAAAATTAGATGGTATGACAGCCAATGGAGTACATAACAAAATCGAGGAATTGTTAGAAATATTAAACGGCAAGAAAAATAGTCCCGACCCAGCAATATCGAAATATCTGGCCCCAACGAATCGTAATTACCTCACAAACTATATTAGAAGTATGACGGTCTACGGGGAACGGAAAGTAATAAATTGCACGAACTCGAAACGATTAAGTAATTATCTCACAAAGCGATTCATTGCGGTCCATGAATAGTCATGTACCGATGCAGATACGGGTTTCCTTTGTTTTCTCTCTTTTTCGCGAAGAAAGAGTGATCATTTGGATGCACCGATGGGCCGGATAATAACGATCGCGGCACGTTCCACCGCGATCATGCAAGAGAAACAGCCAGGACTTATCGGGAATATCGCTTATCGATACTTTTTTAATGCCACGGACGCGGTAGCGCAGCAGGAACGGGATAATACTTGAAGATCGGCGAATGACGGGTTAAAGGGACGAAGCGGGTTTTCGCCCCAGCTGTTTCTAATCGGCCAGAGAATAACGCTGCACCGGTGAATGCAAGCATTGCCTAGCCTCCTTAGAGAGAACGTCGAACAAAAACACGACATCCTGGTTCCTCGTTCGCTGGTTCTTTGAGAATGCTCCTATCGGAACCAAGGCGGAACCGTTCGATCACTAACGTAACGTAATCGAAGCCAGCCAGTGCCAGCTACGTCGTTTATTCACGAAATGAAACCTTTCTTCCGGCGTTCTTTACATTCCCGCGAGGAAGGTAAATCAGAAACTGAAATTACACCTGAGAAAATCGAGAGGAATATACAGCGAGGAGCAAAATTGAACTGATGAGATCATTTTTTCAAAAAGTTTCGAGAAGTCATTATTTGTGTATTTATTTACCCTTACGCGATTTACTCAGATTACGAAGTATCATACTCGAAATTTCAGAAGTATCATTTATAAAACTTTTTTATCAATTTTCTCAGATACCTTTCAGTATACAATTTAACCCTTAAAAGTCGTGGGGTGACTCAGAGTCATCACTGAAATTGCTGTACGATTACATTATTAAATATGTTGGTATCTAATAAAATGAAACAAATCATATACAGTGAAATTATTCTAGGTCGTAAGAAATGTTTCATTTTCGAGTTAATGCAGCTCCGACTGCAAAGGGTTAAGATTAAATAGTCAACATATTCTAAAGAAATAAAAGAATCTTAATACTTGTATTTGACGTACGTATAATAGCAAAAAAGTTAATGTATACAAATTTTGTTGGGGTCATGGGATACCTCAGATATCAATTAAGGATTAAGAGTTCCAATAATCTCAAAGCACATCATTTTAGTTTTATTTTAGCTTGGGAAGAGATTCATATTCTAATTTTGTTACATTTAGTGTGCATAACTCACTATATGTCCTACTGAATTAAAGGAACTAATATATCATCAGATTAGTACACTATGTTATACAATAATTGTTTGTTCATACTTATATAGAATACAAGATAGAACAAAAGCTAGAAACTCTAACTGGTCAGTATGAGGAGTGAAATAAACTAATTAGAACAAGCCAGATACAAGAGACTTTAATTGAACCTAGCCAGAACCCATAAACAACAATTAAGTCAGCCTTGGTCCGAGACACTTGCATCAGATGAAACCAAAAGCGTTTCCAGGTCCAGGATTATAATTAGTCTAACCAAGCAGTCAAAAGTGTTCATAAATCCACGTAGAAACATTCAAAAACAAAATTATTTGATCCTAAACTGTAGCTCTTAATCTAGAGACGCTTTAGAGTCTGAAATTCATGTTTGAATTATCATCAGACATGTGTTCTGAGATCTCCAGTTTGAGAAGTTTAAAGGTAGGATCTGTAGTTCAAAGATCCTTACACGTGGAGTTCAGATCTCCAATTTCAGAAGTTCACAGCTAGAATCTGGGAGTCCAAGATCGTCAGACACCAATCTTTGGATCTAGTATTCTTGATATTTGATCTATGTATAGGTGCATTCCTCCAATGATATTGGAAATAAAAACTTCTGAAGCCTTGAATTTTGTAACAAAATCTGCAAGCTATTCTAAATTTCTTAAATTTCATGATAGAGTGCATCACAAGTATGGATCTTTGGAATTGAACTTAGGGTTCTAACCTGAATTCGTGGGTGTGCCACCTTCAGACCTTGCTCTAGAAAACCTCAAATTTCAGCCGGCAAATCAAACTGCCCAAAGTCGACTTTCTCAATAATAAATTGTCTAGATTCGTATCTCTCATTCCCATGTTACCTCGATTCAATTCTATCGGTCCACAGTTGATCCACTTCGAGTCTGCCAGCCACCCGGTTACGTAATTCGAGTCTCTGTGTCGCGAGTTGGTTTGATCGTGGTCTCTTGTTTCTGGGTTATCCATAATTAGGATGATCAAATATAATCCAGCTCATAGATAATCCGGTCTGCCCTGGAATCCGTAATCGCAAGAACCGAGGCAACACCGTAGTTTCCGAACACTACCTTCCCAGCTACAGAGACTATAGAGCTTCGCCACTGGCGCACACAGACTGAATCCTTAATTTTCATTTATTACCGTCAGCATTTATGCAAAATCAAAATTCTCTGCATCGATTGCGAGAAGCGAGAGACCACAGCATATTTATTATTATATTTCCCTTAGCCCTTTGTGGTCCGAAGTCTCTTTTATTTTAGGACTTGCTTCAACATCATATAATTTAATTGTATGCCAAAGCTAGCTTTGCTAGTGTAGAATAACTAAGAAATGATTTTCCATAAAATCTGCTTCATTTTAGTATCTTGGAAATGATAGAACAGAATTTAGAAATTCTTCTGCTTTTACTGTTTTATATTCTACTTGCTCATTTTTGTCACAAATGCATCCAATATGAATTCTCTATTACTCAAATATGTCTCGCGTATTTTATTAAATTATTTAATATAACGTTACTCGTGGTATACATGTAACATAAGAAGTAGACAGCGGATTTTATGCATTTATAACAAAAATGAGTAGGTGTAATTCGACACAGTGAAAACATAAGAACAATTTAAAAACTGTTATATTATTTTCGACCTACTAATCATATTACGAAAGAAAATAAATTTCTATTTCATTCGTCGGTTGCAAATCAGGTAGAAAATTTTTATTTTGCGTAATGATCCGCTATCTTATGATAAGTTACCTCAAAAAGTAATAGAACAGAATGGAAAATATATTATTGAATACTTCTACGAATAAATATCTTAATTTTATCTTTGAATTTTCATTTGGAACCCCTACGAACCTTCGTTGTAACTCGATATTTTCAAGATACTTTTAAAAAATACAATTTAAATTATTCCAAATTATTAAAATCAACTTTAAATTATTTTAATTATTCGATTTTTTGTTCCGTCTACAGGAGACTGCACCTCAAAAAACAGACGATAGAGGCAAAATTAATTATTATAGACGAAGAATTATTACGCTCACCGTTGGGCTTCGGAGTCGAGAGCTCGCGGCTCGAATTAAATTGATCCGTACTCGATACGCTGCCGTTATCGCGCTGGCGTATCTCGCGAAATAATGCAAAGCGCGGTTGTTTTTACAACGGCGGAGCGCGCGTTTAATGCGAGACGGTGGGGGCCGTTCGCGTTTTCCATCGGTTATTCATAATAGCGGTGTTTTCCGCGTCCACCAGGAGAACCGCACTCGCAGAGGAGATAAATAACAGGTGCGTGTACACGTCGGACCCCGATCCCCGATGCGTATTCAGTCCGACTCCGTTGAAATTTTCATGGACTTCATAAATGTGATTAAATATTTTACGCCGGTCTGGGCCGCGTGCAAACCAGTTTTCATGATCTATGTGCTCGTGCTTCGACCCTCGTTCTTGCGACGTATCGACGCACGAACCTGTTCGGAACCGGTAAGCGGCGCCTCGGCTGCACGAGCTGGAACACAGCTCGTCAGGTTCGTTAAACGATAGCCTGAATATGTCACAACGTTTCCATTCGATCGCCCTACGCGAGCGTCGCGTGTGTACACGGGAACACGTCCAGTCCGCCGGCCGTCACACGGAGTTACGGAATTTTCACCTGTAACAGTCATTATGTCCATTAAGCTAATGCGCTTTCCGGAATTGTCCTAGTCGAGAACAATCGCGCGTCTCTGTGGCAGAAAATTGAGAAACGTCACGTTTTCATGTAGGGGATAATCCTCGAAAGTTGGCAATGTTGGACTGGAAGAAAGTTTAACAATACGTACGATGTCGTAGTTTTATGAACACACATATCCACTTGAAGAGTATGAGATGCTATTCAGTCTCTGGTTGGGCTGGTTGTAATTATAATATTCGTAACGTCATTCTATTAACTAGAATTTTATGCATTTATAAGGAAGGACACGCATCTCATCTACGTATGTTTAAGATTTTGTTCAAACCAGAAACTAATTGTGGCTATAGGAATTTTTATCTTTAATAACTTCGAACAATGTTGAATATCATCTACCAGATGTGATAAAAAATGTTCATTTAAGAACTGTCAGTGTCAAGACAGAAAACAGACAAAGTAGCCACTATAAGTGCAGAAAAATTATAAGTTAATTAAATGTATATTCGTCATGAACCTCTAACATTTTGTGTGACTCTAATTTTTTAAAAATGTGGTAACAGTATTTGTATATATAATATATATACTTATCCTATTCGCTTCTTTAGCCTACTCAACTATATTCTGCTTTTCAAGGAGAGACATTCTCGTTTTTACATTATCAATGTAACATTACAAGTATCAATATTTTTCAAGAAGAAACATTCTCGTTTTTACATTATCAGTGTAGATCAAATTATTAGAGCCATAATATAAAAAATAGTTATGAATGAGTAATGTGTATTTGCAATTTACAAAAACATCAATCAATACCTTAAAAAATAATAATAAAGATTCAGTACAGATGTGGTCTCTCTCTGTCATTTAAAAATTGAAATGTTACAAATGTAATCTCTCCAACTTATTTAAGTAACTCTAAGAGTTTAATCACTAGACTGAGGATTTTCTACGTCTATAATAAAACTGGATGGGTATAATTACATAATTAAATATAGTAAGAAGATTAGAAGAATTTGGAAGTATTGTTGTATTTTTTACAGCACAATATTTGGTTCTTTGTCCTTCAATTAATGCAAACAATTTCTACTTGGCATAAAGATGAAACGGCGAACGAAGATGATAGTAAACGTACTCTCAGTATAATAGACATACTCTGAGTAAACATGTTCTGAGACACTAGCAAGGTCGCAGCTCGATAACCGCAGGTCGCTCGCCTCGAAGAACGCGAACGGCAAACCGGCGTCGCGTCGGGGGCTCAACCACAAGCGACCGGAAGAGGAAGTCTCGTTTGAGATAGGGTCCTCGAGGAAATCGTCTTACGTCAAGCCAGGACGCCGGTGCGCTAAGTAAGACCGGCGAATAAAGAGGGCGACGCGAGCCTCGGATGAGGAAAAATAATTTTATGCCGGATTGTTCGCGGGCCAAGTTTTCCAGGGCAATTCCAGCCCCGGCGCGGATCCGCGAAAGAAGCTTTCGCGGAACGTCCGCGTCTAACGAGGGGCTTTCGTCTCCCCGACGTAGATTTATTAGATACCTTCTGGCTGGCGAATTCGTTGACGGTGGGAACGTCGGCGAGAAAACAAGATCCACGGACCGGAGAGCATGGGCGGCTTTGTGGCCCGTGCAGCGCCCACATACACGCTGCATGCCGGAAGTTGCGAGCATAGACTTAACGGAAACCCAATTATTTTTTCGAATCGCAAAACTGTCGAAACGAACCTGGATGATTGCGACTGGAATGCACAGTGTGGACTCAATTAGGGTGCTGATTGCGTTCAACGTATTCTTAGAGAGAGAGTACTAATGTTAACACAATTTCTACAGATGCGAGACATTTTAATTTTCTGTTTTATTATTTTTATATTGTTGTCCTTCTATCTCCCCAAACGATATTTTTATTATTACGAAATTAGAATAAAGATTGAAATCTTCAACTAGGCTGTGGACTATGGTTTTGACTAACATATTTTTTCATGCGGTCAATCTTTTAGAAGACATTCGAGAAAAACGATTTTGTGAGCATTAATGAATCATTTTAATGTTTAGGGGCATTGAGACACGTTTTCCCGTTATTCGATCGAGCTCAAACTTTGCACAGATTTTTTTATTAATTGGAACAATCCTGGGGGGTGCCCTGAAAGAAATTCAAAAGTCTGTGCGAACAAAACCAATTAAGCGATATTTATTAAGGTAAGCACAGATTGAAACTCGTTCTGAAAATAACAAGAGCCAGATATCAAGGTTCCCTTTCATACAAATGAGACAAAGCAGAACAAAATAGTGAAAGGAAAGAATAAACCAAAGGTGTACAATCATTTCTACTTTCTTATTGCATCGTGCGTAAACTCCAGAAATAAAAACGATAACAAGAAGGAAAACGAGCGATTTGCTGACCCAGTTTCTTCCACTCTGCGCAAACTTTCAAAATAAAAATAACGAAGTAACAAGGGACAATATTTAGGTGTGACAGTCTACTGGCAACGAATTCTAGTGCCGGGCAGCCCTAAACTTGGCAAGGCAGAGGTAGCACGCCGATGGTAGTAGCGACGCATGTGGAAGAAGACGCGGCAAACCGAACAGCGCAGGATGCAGAGCCTTATCGCGATGATATAGTTCGTAGCAGGGAGGAAAATTGTGCACGTACATGCAAAACGACGCCAGGTTAACCGAACAATGTAACGAGTCTCCCTTTCTATTCCCGTTGCACGCCTCCCACGTCGACAATGCCGACAGCGTGAAACGCGTGCTACGTATCTGCGACTTCATTAGCCGTTCGGCATGGCGATGCGACGCCCCTCCCCCCTCACTCTCTCTCATACACACTCCCTCTCCCTCTGTGTATATCGCGTGCCGACGCGTTGAACACCTAACGAGCATGAACCGACGCATTGTTCGCCGGCGATGCTTCGATCTTTAATTCGACAGTTTGCCAGGAACTGTTCGGAACGTGTTGCGTCGTTGTCGACGCTGTCTGCTCGACCGCGAAACCGTTTGATTCTGTAGATTCGGGCTATTTGCGATTCATGAGCTTGAATCTCTGCTCGTTGTCGCTGAGCCTGGACTCCGAAGGAGCTCTGATTGACACAACTTCCATAATAACAGTGTTCACGGGCTCACGCTTCATCTAATTTTACACGATCGTTCGATGTCACAGATACAGCAACGTCTCGATATGTGTGAATACTTCGGGGATCGCTGAACTTTACAATTGCCAGACTCAAGGTTTTGATACACACTCTATGTATTCGTTTCGATGCTGAATACGAAGACAGATCAAATAGTGGTATCTGTACACGGTATAAGCGAAAGGTAAGACTTTCGATTTGCCTCCTTCAAGATTTTGATACCTATGTATTACACGTCATTCTATTCGCTTCGATGGGCTGAATACGAATACGAATGTGGTTTCGGCGGAAATTACTAGTTATCGAGATATTCGCAGAAAACTTTCTTACTGACACATTCAATTCATAAGTGTGCGTCTCTGTGACACACACACAATCTGAAATATATCGGTAACTTGTAATTTCCGTCGAAAAGGAAAGCCATATTCATATTCAGAACGCGTAGAATGACGTACAACAGGTACCAAAAGCTTTGGGGGGGAAATTGGAAAGTCTTATCAAAATCGTAAGATGTCATTTATATGGTGTGTCAATACTACTTCTTCAACTCTTTTCGAGAATGTCGAACGTAGACAAGGACAGTGAAGGTTATAAAACCTTCGGCATCGTATTTTCGACGTTTTTCTGATAAAATTGATACTAAACACGGCGCAGTTCGGATCATATTTACTCGATTAATCCACGATTCAGTGGAACCTCGACTATCCGAACCTGATGACCTTCAAATATTCGGACATTTTTCACTTCGTTACGTTTACGAATCGAAATAGATACTTTCGCAAACGTATTTCTAAAGACTATAAAAATCGATCAAAACAAAATTATATCCTCAAAAACTCTTTTCCGTAGTGACGATAATTTCTCTAACTCGTGGTGGATAGTTAATATATTTTAATAAATATTTCTATTGTTATAACTAGACAGCGGATCTTCATGCAAAAAACAAATTTTCAACCGGAATTGCAACAAGCTGGAGTAAAATAGACATTTATTTTCTTTCTTAATACGTTTAATAAGTTGAAAATAATATAACAGTATTTTTAAATTCTTCTAATGTTTTTACTGTTTTAAATTACACTTAATCATTTTTGTCACAAATGCATAAAATCCGCAGTCTAGTTATAACTGCCTATGAGACTGTAATAGATTATTTGAAGAAAATTAAATCAGTAAAAATTCAATTTCTGCATCTCATAGACCCAACCTATGAAATGGAAGGCAATTCCTTTGGGGTTCCAACGTGTTCCTTCTGTTTTACTTCAGTACTTCCTACAAAATTACATAATTCATTTCAATTGTTCTTAAGTACTACACAATTGTGGCATTATTGAAGAACATGGGACCCAATAAAATACGGAACTGTTCGCAGAAAATGTCGAGACTGACTCTTCATAGGACCGCGAAGGGTTGAACTGCAAAATCGCCGGCAAGTGAAGCGTGAAGTCGAACTGTCATGTGACCCACCCGGTACAGCAACTCGCGATAAAATTCCCATCGACCCACGGTTTCACAGAGTCACCGAATGCCATTCTGCATCATCATTCATGAAATTCCGAAGCGCCGATCCGACGCCGGTCCACGTACTCTCCGATGTAAGTGGCCGGTGACTTACGAACGCGGGTACTTGTCTGCGGTCGGGTCGCGTCGCACGCTCGGTTACCCTGGAAAAACCGTGGAAAATGGTTCCGCGGAGTCGGCAGGATTTACAGGCGGAATTTACAGACGGTGTCCATTAACGATCGGGGCGTAAACGGGGCGTCGGGTCAGCGTCGTCGCCGGCACGGCCGGTAACGATAAAACACAACCGGCGGCGTCGGGTCGGGCGAGCGGGTCGCGAGAGCGGCACGGCTTCGGAAAGGCGAACAAAACACGACGGTGAAACATGTCGCACGCGTTTCTCACGCGTTATCATAACTTCAGATCTGCCGGTCCGAGGCGTCGTCGTCCGAGGCAAGCACGGTCGAACGGTAACGTATGCACACCGCTTCCGTCCATCGCGTACCCGGACGTATCGGCGCCGTTCCTGATAAGAGCCGGTCGAAAGGGTTGGGCGCCGCACTATGGTCTGTATTCCAACGTGAACTTCCAACGTGTTAAAAGTATTGTTAGTTCCCTAGCAATTTTATTGCAGAAGAATCGCCAGCCATACGGCTTTTCCACGGTAACCGGTAAACCGGAAATGGTATTACCGGTTCCACGTCCCTGAAAATGGTGGAAAATTGATTTCACGACTGAATCTACCTATAGATTTGTAGATTGAACGGATTGGATGTTGCACTATGATCTGCATCCTAAAGCGTGAACTTCCAACGTGTTAAAAGCATTGTTATTTCCCTAGCAATTTTGTTGCAGAATAATCGTTAGCCATACGGCTTTTCAAAATTTTATGGTAATCGTGGATAGGTCCATTCGAAGTGAAACGTCCCTAAAAATGGTGGAAAATTGTTTTCACGACTGAATCTACCTATAGATTTGTACATAGATTGAATGAGTAATAAAAAGTATTGTTATTTCTCTAGCAATTTTATGGCAGAAGAATCGCCAGCCATACGGCTTTTCACAATTTTATGGTAACAGTGGCTAGGTCCATTCCAAGTGAAACGTCTCTGAAATGCTGGAAAATTGTTTTCACGACTGAATCTACCTATCGATTTGTAGATTGAATGGATTGGATGTTGCACTATGATCTGCATCCTAAAGCGTGAACTTCCAACGTGTTAAAAGCATTGTTATTTCCCTAGCAATTTTGTTGCAGAATAATCGTTAGCCATACGGCTTTTCAAAATTTTATGGTAATCGTGGATAGGTCCATTCGAAGTGAAACGTCCCTAAAAATGGTGGAAAATTGTTTTCACGACTGAATCTACCTATAGATTTGTACATAGATTGAATGAGTAATAAAAAGTATTGTTATTTCTCTAGCAATTTTATGGCAGAAGAATTGCCAGCCATACGGCTTTTCACAATTTTATGGTAACTGTGGCTAGGTCCATTCCAAGTGAAACGTCCCTAAAAATGGTGAAAATTGATTTCACGACTGAATCTACCTATAGATTTGTAGATTGAATGGATTGGATGTTGCACTATGATCTACATCGTAACGTGAACTTCCAACGTGTTAAAAGTATTGCTTTTCCCTAGCAATTTTATTGGAGAAGTCACGCTAGACGGATGCTTTTGACAATTTCATGGTCGAAGTGTCTCTAACTATTTTGGAAATTTTTTGCGACTGAATCTATCTTGGACTTGAAGAGTGAATTAAAGTAAAAGTTGATGTACGATCTTTTTTGGCTGTTGTGTGTAACATAAACGAGGACCATGTTTGTTGTTATGTGGACAAGTGCCTAAAAATCTACGTCAGTAAATGAGGAAAGGATAACATCTGCAAATATCTACACTTTTTTGTGCATTTGGACCAAGTCAGAATATCTAGCAGAACACGTAAGACGAAAATTAATAAAAATTATGTTACACTGTAACATACTCTTCATTCCATATTTTCAGCCCTTCCACGGTTGTACCATCAATAGCGGGACACATTACATACTGCTGTATTTAGGAGCACAGGTAACTAACTAACAGTTTAGTTAACCCTTAAGGATTTAGTGGCTTAAGAAACCGAAAATTGTGTAACAGGAAATGAGGAAAATTTTGCGTATTCCATGGTTAGACGACCGTTTTAAAGCACTCGTGGCCGGACCGGATTTCTTCTTTGTTGAACCGCGCGCGCGATGTCATTCGAATGGAAACGTACCGATAAAATCAGGAATTTTACGAGACTGTTAGGGGGTCGTTCGCGTTACTGCCGCCCGAGTTTTTCTTCGGGCGAGGTAACAATAAAAGGGGAAATGTTGCACTGTTCTTAGTCGGTAATAGTTTAGTCGATAGTTTGTTATATCTTTTAACACGACCGCCGGCCGCGTTATCGCGCGTCACATTTCCATAGGATTAAGGAATGAAATGGGGGAAGATTTATTGAGGTTGTTAGCCCATTTTTTTTCTCTGTGCTATCTCCATAGAACGAGCCGCGAACATTGCGTCGATTTATTCCAATTAATATTTTGCCGGAAGGATTCGTTTTTAATTCCAGTATGAATATCGCGTGCCGTGGGCTAACGTCGTTAAGGAACTGATCGCGGTTGTTGTTATTATTATCGTTAATGCAGTTGTTCTGTTGCATTAAGGCTCTTTTCAAACTCCGACGAACTTGTGTTTTATTAGCTTTTGAGGTGGCAATTGAAGTACAGGCATTATTGCGCGTTGCAATCAACGTGGATTGTGTTCTCTAAGCTCTCTATTTGAATTATTCTCGACGTTTCGGAGCATCAAACTTTGACTGTTGATGCGTCTGGCCATTTCCTGCTAATTCTACTTAAGATTAGAGCAGAGACATTACTGTACGATTTCTAAACATTAACAACATTCGTTAAAAATTGAATTGAACTCGTTCAATCATTGATGCAAATATTTAAATCCTAAGTTGATGTGTCTGACCAGTGCTCACTAATCCTACTTAAAACTAAGGCAGACATTACTGTACGATTTCTAAACATTAACAACATTCGTTAAAAATTGAATTGAACTCGTTGAATCATTGATTAAAATATTTCAATCCTAAGTTGACGTGTCTGATCAGTGCTCACTAATTCTACTTAAAATTAAGGCAAAGACTACTGTTAACTACTGTACGATTTCTACACATTAACAGCATTCGTTAAAAATTGAATTGAACAAGTTGATTCATTGATTCAAATATTTCAATACAAGTACGTATAATGAAGACATATAGGTCTTTTTCCAAATATTTAATTTTTAAATTGTTGAGTTCGACCACCGTGAACTAATTCTACTTAGAATCAAGACATATGTTACTATGCTATCTTTAAATATTAACAAAAATTATTACACAACAAATCGACGCTTCTCAAATTTTAAATTCTGAATATCTAGGCAATATTTCCCGGAAATTTTTAAAAATTCGTAAAATGAATGAAATTATGGACTGCAATAAACCCTCAATTCAGCGGAATATATTTCTGTGTTTAAAACTATGTATAAACGCGAAATTTCTCGAAATAGTGTATTTAGAACGACCATCATATATATAACCCACATTTTTCGAAATTTAATTGAACGATTCAGTCGATGTTTTTAATATAATTTATTAGAGTTTTTTAATTTCATAATTCATTTTATGTAGCCTAAAACCGACGATCTCTCAAATTGCATTCTTCATTTGACATGACTGAATAACATTATGGAATAATAAACAATGTTTAAAAACCAGTTGAAACTAGAAAATGTAATAACAGACTTTAAATTACGCTTTAAATTAAAAGAGGAAGGCATATGCAAAAATAAAATTTCTCGTTATTAATGACGAAAAATTTCATAGAATCTGCATTCAAAAATGACAAAAGTGCTAACAATGGTAATAATTATGCTTTCTGAAATTTTCCGGTAGACCTAATTTTGAGTTTTAAATGAAAACATCTGGAACATTTTTCGTCGCAAAGGATTACTATCTCGTTATGAATAATGTACTCGTTGCTTAATTTGTTATGTCAGATATCAGATAAGAGAAATAAATAATTGTTTAAATAAACACATTTATATAAAAAAAAATGTTAGTATGGTTATGTATTTGTCTTGCACTGCGTTTTCATTATTCTCTTTGCATGCTTAGTGTATTCCCAGCGTGTATGAGAAATATTTTCGCTTCTGTCAAAGGACCGGCGTTAAATGAATTGTTATTGTTTCTCACTGGCAACAGCATCTTCCCGTCAGAAGACAAAGGCGAGTCGCCAGACTTGTAACGATCGCGAAACTGTATCAACTGTCTTCCAGTATTGCATTGCCACTCGAGAATGCCATGATTACATAGGGGACAGCTCTGTAGCTTTGTTTATGAAATAATGTAGTTTCAGAAAGACTGTTTGGGCAACTTCCTTATTGTTACTTTTCTGAAATGCAACTTTTATTCAATAAATTGCGTCCACCCAGAAAGCTTGTACTTTGAAACTAGAAAAAAAATAGAAGAACACGGTTCTACTAAAATAGAAACTTTCATTCTGCGCGAAGAAGTTCGAGCTGCATTAGACGGTTAGGTCGTTCTCGCTAATGGGCGGGATTGTAACATACTTTAACACTGAACTAACTAAACAATGGCTTTTCTTTAGATCAGGAATTATTATGAAATTGAAATACTCTTAAATGCTGCTCTTTCAAACACTTTCAAACATTATGAAATAATAAGTTAATTGTCGCAGCATGGTTAAACGATAATAATTTTTCTTATTTTAGAAGATAGTAACATGATGTTAACCTTCTGCAAAAAGGTAAAAAGTATGACCGTTCTTATACAATATAAAAAGTCGTTATATTTAATGATAACTTTTCTCTCTTAACATAATGTAGTTAATTCTTTACATGGTCTCGATTAACACAGAAAATACATTCGACTCACCAAGAAGCTTTCATTTGGTAAAGCTTTCGTCCAGAAGGGTTGATATACATGAATATTATTCAGTGCACACTAATTGAAAGAAAATATTATTTTGCCCTCATGAATATTAACCTTCTACAGTATACACACACACGCGCGCACACACAATGAATTTATAATTCATTTCCCCGCCAGGTAATTATTAATAACAATCTTAATCTTAGTCACAGAAGGGGTCGTGAATTAAAGGGTTCATAAAATCTAAAGAACTGAAGATGGGAACTCTAAATAAGTTTTGTCTTCGCACATTTTTGATATAGCACCACAGAATTTAAACAACAATTTATTCCCAACGGTAATTACGTATAAGTCAGCCTCTCGGGGACGAACGTCGCCATATTGGCGACACCAGGCTCGCGTATTTAATTCCTGAAGTTGCAAATAAATTACTGAATCTTCTAAACAACAGAGTATAAATAAAATATCAATTTTCGCAGTATGTTAAACTTTGATCGAGTTTTTGACGATCTAGATTTTTAAGTGAAATTTAATAATATAATACTTTGAAGTACTTTCCTTCTCAAAGGGTTAACCCGTAAATCCCCAACAAAACAACTACGTGTCAACAGGCAATTAACTTTCGTGGATTAGGTAGACCTCGGTCAATGCACCGCTCACGCAAAACAGTTTGCGTTGTCCAAATTGAATACAGCATTTCGCAAACAACACGAGCAAAAACAACAGGACGAAACATCTCCCTGAATTGTTCCTTCAAAAGCCCTTCAGCCACCCCAGGCCCCTATCAGTCATCGGGGAGCAACAATTCAAAATGGAGTGTGTATCGCACGCCTATCGACGAACACGATAATGAGCACGCCTCGTGGCCGGTAATTATTGGTAATTAGCGGTTAAAGCAATCCCCCTTTCCCCGGATAGTTTTGAGAGAGGTAATCAGGCACAAATACGATTTTGGAAGGTTCGGAAGAGGGGGTGGGAAGGGGGCTTGTCGATGGATACGTGGACCGGTGAAATGGATGTGGTCGTGGAGATTTTTAGACGCGTGCTCGCGAGCGTGCGGTTCGTGCGTTACGTTCCGTGTCGCCCCGCTGTTAAAGCGGCTCGGTCGCCGGAAGCGACGCGTAATTTACTGGAATTACATTTAATCATTAATGCCATGTCCGCGTTCAAGATCTAGGGGCGCGATAACATCCCTGGTAATGATCGATGAATATTTTTTTATCGCCGATTCGCTGCTTCCCCGACATCGAGGCACATTGTGGACCGCACAAGATCCTATCAAAAAATATTAGGAACCGAAAATTGGACTACAAAAATGTTTACGAAAGAAATTACTAACAGAAGCTTATCCATTACGTAATTTGGGGATAGTAATTCGGGAATAGTAATGTGAAAAATTGTTTAAAAACCGCATTCTCAAACAACTTCAATTTTTTGTTACCGATTGTTATTAGTAGAGAGCAGATCTTTATACATAATAAAAATTTTCTACCTGGATTGCAACAAACTGGTGTGAAATAGAAATCAATTTTCTTTTTCAATATAAAGATGTCTTCAAGACTTCTGTTTTTCTATGAGACGTTCAGGAGACGTTCGTAGGACATTCGGGAGGTCTTCAAGACGTCCCTAAGAAGTCTCAAAGGTGCATAAATGTTAATTAAATTAAAATAAGGAAAGAGTAAAAATAGATTTCGACCAAAACGAGTTTAAAGTTAAACCAATAAATAGCTTTATTAGAAGAAGGAATTGGAATTGAAATTCCAATTGAAACTGGAATTGGAATTGGAATTGGAATTGAAATTGGAATTGGAATTGTAATTGGAATTGCATTTGCAATTGAGATTGAAACTCGAATTGAAATTGGAATTGAAATTGAAGCAAAAACACTATAACTCGAACAAATAATACCAATGCTAACTGTTTATGGTCTTAAGGACGTCTTTTTAGGACGTAAGACTTTCGGACATAAAATAGACGTAGAATGGACGTCTTTTATCTGGGCTAGTTATTAGTTATGAGTAGACTGCGTATTTTATGATAAATGTGAACCTGTACTATTTAAAACAGTAGAAGGGTTGAAAGAAATTAGAAATGACCCGTGTCATTTTCTACATACTAAAACCATTAATGAAAGAACATATGTACAATTCTAGTACTTTGAAATTAATGTACAAAAAGTTTATTTTGCTTCATTAGGAGACTGCAGATCTTTATGCAAAATAAAACATGTTTGCATTATTTGCAAGACACAGGTGTCAAATGAAAAATGTTTTCTTCTGTTAATTATCTGATTAAACTGAAACTGGTACACCGATGTCCTAAAAACTTTTTAATGTGAACACTGCTTTAAATTGTACGTAGCTATAGTTATCATAAATACATAAAATCCGCAGTCTAGTCATTAGTATCAATTTTTAAAAAAACTCCTTGAAATCGGGTGTTTTATAATAACCACGTTCAACCTATAATTCAAGTCACGCTTGAAAAATTCAGTTCGCGATCGAAACCACAATGGAGTTGCAGTTTGCGACATGCGCTTCGTAACTATTCCATAAAAATAGTTTTCCCGAGCGAGTAGGATATTTTATTAGCCAGATTCACGTCGAAAAATCTGTTGGTAGCAGGCTACGCGCGAGCATAAGCGATTGCAGGGAGCCGAGGACCATTTCAGTGATACCGTTTATGAATTCCGTTAATTTTGAATAGAGGCTTAATGTTGCTCGCTCGCGGAATTGTTCGACTCGGTTGAATGCGAGCGCAGAAGCTTGCGGAATGGAATTGAATTCGCGTGTACGACCGAACTTGGGGAATTTTTCAACGGTAACGACACTGTATCGACTCAACCGGCGTGTCATTATCGTTCTCCAACGGCGGGCGGTAGTATGCATAAGTTACCATTCAGACGGAGTGGTTCGTGAAACCGCGTCATCTCGAAAAGGCGAATTTCCTTCGCCAGGAGGCGACCATTGCGATAAGATGCGAGAAATATGTCGGCACATTTTGCCACCATTGTTGCTCTGCCCTCCTACGACGCCACCCTCCAGCTATACCCTCGGTCTCTTTAAACTATCTACCTCTCTGTGCGCGCTAGGCAAAGATACCGTTCTACATTCCCTTCAGATTTCCCTTCTTCATAAAATGTTACCGTCCTTCGGCTCTGGATTTTTCAAGTTTGTGGATGTCGTAAAGGAAGTGGACTCCATTTTTCTGTACCACCCTCCGAGCCCGCTCGACCCCGACCCGCGTTCACAGGAAACCATCCCGCGGAGTTTTGCTATTTTCATTCGGTGCAGACTGGATAGTGTTGTCTCACATTTTTCAGTTGTATTTGGAATTGATTTTCATTTTTTTCGTGTACTTTCCTCGTCCAAAAGTGGAAAATTTTCAATTATACTGCGTGTGCTTCGTTATCCTTCTAGTAACTGCTTCATCTTTTGTGTACAGGGTGGGGCATTATTAACAGGTCACCTGAATAACTCGTTTGCTTTAGATAGAAGAAAATGCATCAGATCAAAGTTACTTGGCATCGAGGCGCTCATAATCTGATGTCACTAATTTTTTTTATAGGAAGAAACGTTAAGGAGATACAAAGGAATTTGAAAAAACCGTACCGTTCCATTTAAAAAAACATAGTTGACCTTCATATCTCCGTGACGTCTCCACCTATAAAAAAGTTAGTAACATCATATTATGAGCGCCTCGGTATCAAGTAAGTTTGGTCTGATGCATTTTCTTCTATCTTCAAAAGCAACGAGATAATCAGGTGACCTAACGCCCCATTTATAACGCCCCTCATTTTTATAAGCAATTTAAAATAGACGAAGCTCCTTCTTGAATTCTTGCACGACAATTCACCGTTAAGCTTGCACAAATGGTAAGTAAAATAATAAATGGCAGCTTCGTTTGCTTCGAATTTAATTTGTATGTGAAAGGCTTAAAGCACCATGGCCCTCGCAAAAACTGTAAAAACCATCGCGATTGCTGGGCGGCAAGGTAAACGCCGAAATATTTTCAGTGCGATCATCGTTACAAATGAGCCAGGGCCAAAGAGGCGATCGTCGTCAGCGAACAGAAGCGCTGGTTAAATTACGATAAAGGAATATTTTTCTACGTCACAGACGCGATGGTCCCCGGGCGGTAGTTTCAATGACCCCATTTTCCCGGCACGCTCCAAATCCCACATCACGCACCCCCATTTCCATGTCCCCCATTGACCCCTAAACATGCTCGATGGTGTCGTAAAGCGATCCGAAAGATTCATAAAATCTGCATAGCGATAACGGCCCTGTTACGCTCTACCATGTATTGTCCCTACACCGGATGAAGGCTAGAAAAAGTGTTTACGTTCTCACTCTACCTTGACGCCCCTAATACCATATTCATTGTCGATATTGGCCGAAGACGACGGCGAAGAACGATAGCGTTAATTGTAGCACAAATTGTAGCAGCAATGCCCCGATCGCAAAAATAAACATGCAATAAAGGAAATTGCATGTCAAGTATCCGTCGTCTTACATTTATAATTGTGGTACCAATGGATAGCCGAGATTCTTCCGATTACAATGAGTCCAAACACGATATAAATCGGACTATGTTTATCGATTCAAGTACATCAGGTCTGAGCAACTGACTTTTGAGCTGCCGACGCTCGAGCCACGACCCCCACTACCGCTACTCATGCGATACTCATAACGGAGCGCAATAGCGGAGGTGAGTCATCAGTTGCTCAGGTCTGAAGTACCTAATTAAATCGATAAAATTCCTCTGAACTATGTCATGTTTGGACTCATTTTAATCAGAAGAATTTCAGCCGTCCACCAATGCTACAATTATAAAGGTAAGACGACAATTACTGGATTCAAATTTTCGTTATTACACGTTTACTTTTCTCTACCCTCGTCTATTGAAGTACCTAGCTTCGCCGAGTTGGAGTCACTGAATTTTCAGAAAAGAGTGGGGCTGACACGTGTAAATTTAACCGTGCACCAGCAAACCCAATTTTATTCGACGCGACTCGCCCTCCTAATTCGACTGTCGTCAGCTCGTTGAACGGTGACGATGATGGCTGTAAACTAGACGGCGTATCCACGATAAGATCGCCGGCTATGGGGATCGCTGATTGGATGCAGGGATCTAGAGACAGGAGGTAAGGAAGAGAAGATTACCGTCAAGGTGGATGCGGAACGGGGCATATTAATTGAAGCGTGGGAGGTTAACGTGGCCAACGACGAGAAGGGGGACGCGCGGGGGGTTGAAGCGGTTGCTTAAACGAAACGTTTGATACCCGAGCTCTCCTGCAGATGAAGCGTGTGCTCCGTCGTTTCAGTCTTCTGTGGCATCGCTGATGACGCTGCATGTGACTAATTTCGGGGCGCCACCGACACACGCTCGTACCTCGATTAAAATCGCGCATATGGGAGAGACGGGAAATGGATTCCCCCGAAGACGCTTGTCCTTCGACTAAACCGAGATCATGCTAAACGCTTATACGGGGCTGGGTCTCTTAACACTTTGATTGTCGTGCTGGTCATATATATAAGTAGCGATTTTTTCATCGAACTTGAAAAATGTCCAAAATATGTGAAAATGTTCACGTTGCTGCCACATAGATGAATTATGTCAAAATGTGGCTGTAAATAAATTGATCGCTGGTAAAAAAAAAATCTAGAACACGAGGATAACAATCTTGTAAATGAATAATTGTCATCCTCATGTTCTAGATCTTTTTACCATCGATGAATACTGCATGTATTTACAGCCACATTTTGATATCTTGTAAATGAATAATATCAACGTCCAAAGAATTCACAGTTTCTACCGTAATTCAATCAAGAAATTTAACTAATCCACTAACAGAATATGTTGATTACAATGGTTCTTCATCAATAGGTTTCATTCAGAAAAATATGTTTGTTCAATGTTACTGGCAAAAATCGGACGTTCCACATGCAACAACGTAATATTTACCAAACTTGCGGCAGAAACAAGTGCCTAGTATTTAAAACGTACACATTGCATTGCTTCTAGAGAGGGGGGTGGGGTGAGATCTAACTGTTCCGGTATCCAGCAACAGAACAGAATTTTCAGCGGAAGAACACGGCGGAGTTAAATGATCCGTTTAATTTCGAATGCTCGACCATGGATAAACGACGCGGTTCCTAAGGTACGCCGGTTCAGGAATGAAATTCTGTACCGTTGCGCGTGAGAACTCGCGAGAGAATATCGCGGGGAAATGAGAAAACGTTTTTGTCGCCGTGGTGGATCCACCCCGAATGGGAATGAGGATGCGCGGGGACGCTGTTTAACCGTGATTCGATTTAAAATCGCGGCCACACGCGTGCGACTCCCGGAGAATTGCGGTTTGCGCATAGATTTTAGTATTCGCGGGGTTGTTAATGCGCCGCGAATTAGGGAAATAATGTATCGCGCGTTTGGGAGTTCCTCGGTGTCTTTGTGGTGCTCGACAATGCTTTCGTAATAATTACGGGGCTCTCCTTTTCGCTCAATTACACCCTTCAATTTCTTCATTTATTTTCGCCTGACGGTTCCGAAAAAATTCCTTTGTGCTACTCCTTTCTACCGTGTTTATTAATTGTTGTGCTTTTGCATTTAGAAGATTTGTTTATCGTACTTCAATTTGGTATGACTCATTAGTTGACTGTGGATTTTATATTGTTGTTCCTCACAATTGGTACAGACAATTTATATTTTGTGTGTGGTGTAGGAATATGTCTTTTAATCAAATTTCTCCTAATTTTTTCATGTTGCTCCTAATATTGTTCGTAAAAAAATATGAATGTATTTTTTGTAAAGAAAATATGAATGTATTGTTCATGATAAAGTAATAGACAAGACAATAGCTTATTTAGCATAAATGTCCTCAGTCTAGTCACAATTTATTCAACTTGTTTCAAAGATCAATGTCATGGTAATTTATGATGATCTGCGTACATTAAGTAACAAGTATTCAACTTTGCTAAAATTCCAAATTTATTCTATACACACACGAATCAAATGGCAAATTTTATTATTATCTTCTTAAACAAGAATTGAATTTAGGGAATAATATATATGATGTTTGAAAATCATTATAACTTTTTGAAATAGCATTTAATCGGTCTGTGGCGGCTTTGTTAGCGCAACAAACAGTTAATCAATCAGCGTTCGACATCTCGGCACGGGAATTAACATTCCTTTTTCGCTCGAACCGCCACAAGTCTCACGACTCTCGTGAAATCGCCACGTCGCGGGTCGAGAGGTCTCTAAGACCTTAAAGCGTCTAGCTGCCGTCGTCCGCCACTGTTTAATCCACAGAAGAAACGGAAAAGCGAGAAAGGGCGAGAAGTATCAGGTCCTAAGGGAAGTAGTGCGCTTTCATCAAAGTGAATAAACTCGGCGCAACGTTACGCAAGGAAGTGTTTCACAAAACTCTTCATTTTCTCTTTCAATACCTCGTCATTTCTCTGCCGTAACAATTACATTTTCCTAACGAATTTCCAAAACAACCTCTGCCCTTTCAAATACTCTTACCCATCCGTTCTCTACGTTCTTCATCTCACTTTTCTACATTTTACATAAACTCTTGGCATGGCTTCTGAAATTCTATCTAAATAATTCTGAATTGTTTAAACCCTATATAAATTCTTCTGTAGCGTATTTTTAAATATTTTATCTGAACAATTCTAAATTCGTCAAATTCCGCATAAATTCTTCTATGTATTTTCTTAGAAGTCTTCTTTTTTTTTTAAACAAAGTTCTATCTGAATTATTCTAAATTCTTTAAACCCCAGATAAGTTTTTCTATGTACTTTCTTAAATATCGTTTTTTTAAAAATAAGTTACATCTGTGATCAACAATTTTAAATTCTTCAAATTCTACATAGATTCGTCTATGGCATATTTTTAAATGTTTTGTCTGAACAATTCTAAATTTTCTTTTAGTTCCTTAAAAAACATTTCATCTTTCATTGAATGGTGAAGTTATGTGGAACACACTAATACAAATACACATTTTACGATAAGTTCTGTAACCAACTTGAATACATTTTGAACGGTCCCCAGGACGCGAATAGCTTCATTCATGCCAACGCAAAACATGCAAAATGTAGAATATTAAAATGAGCAACTCAATAGAAATAATTCGTCGCGATTGCGAGGCCGATCCAAACGAGAACTTCGAATGAAAAAACCAGTAATGCCTACAGTTAGCTTCGAACGAACCTCGAACAGCCGTAGGCGAGGGTCGAAGCACGTTATCGGGAGCTTATTAAAATTCGGAATAGCTCATACTTTTAAATTCAACAACAACTTCGCGAAAGTAGTACCAAGCGTTAATGGTACCGTTAGACTTTCCACGCTCGGTAAGTTACGTCGCTGAACGCCTTCCTAATTTGCATAGACTGCTTAAGAGGGAACTTAAGACGGCGAATGAAATTCGAAAGATTCTAATTTTCTCTCCCCGCGTTTTCCCATAGCGATCCCCTGTTCTCGAGACACGTTCCTGCTCTCGGACGTTGAACTGTAGCGCTGTTTGCTGTCCAGGGGACCAATAAATTCGCGAATCATTCAATTATCATGACTGCGGATTGTTGGGCAAAATAAAAATTGTCTGGATTAATTTCAAGATACAGAAACGACGCAAATATTTATTCTTTTGATGAAAATTTTGTTGAATTGGAAACGGTAGAACAGTATTTTTAAATTCGTCAAATGTTTTTAATTGATCTACTGTTTTTAAATATGTCAAATGTTCGTGTTAGATTCAGTCATTTTTATTATAAATATAATCATTAAACAACTATAGTAAATGTCCATCTTCGCGTTATATGAAAGTTAAAATTAAGGGTTCCAGCAATCTAATTTGCAATTAAATTATTAGGTACTGGCTGGATTTAGTAATGGATGTAAATTATGCTAAAGTTCGTAACTCAAGATCATATACGGCATAATAATAATGTCTGTCTCCGTGTTATCCGAAACGTCTAGTTAAAATTTAGGGATTCGGGTAGTAATTGACTTTCCAATTTACTCATTACGGGCTGGATTCAGTTGAATATCTATGGCCTCATTAATTTTCATATTAAAATTTGTAAAATTATAAAATCACATATTGGTTAATTCGGGAGATTAAATTTACAAATTCGAAATTCAATTAAGAAGCACTTAGAAGTATTTAATTGAGAAGAAGCAAGAAGGTAGAAACACCAGTAATATCAATTATTAATATCCAATTGAGTCATTATTTCTCTTATCTAGACTTGTAGATTACAATAGAAATTCTTTGTTAATTAATGCTTGATCGACCATTGTTACAATTCTTTGTTACAATTCTTTATTACAATTATGCTTGTTACTTTAATATTATTATTATTAGCTAGACACTATACAGATTGTCTCTATCGTAGTATTTATGAAAAATTGCAACAGTGGGTCTGCAACCCCAAAATTTCGTTCAACCATGAAGTCAGGTTTGGCGTTACTAATTCCCACAGTTCTAGCAATTCGGTGAAAAACGTTGCCCTTTTCGCGAACCAGAAAATACATTCACAGTCTCTAATTTTTCACAGATCCAAAACTACCCATTTCACAGGGTAGCCGGGCTTTATTCCATCTGTAGTTACTGGGCGGGAAGGAACGTTGTCGAGGAAAAAAATGGAGGGTAAAGAAACGGGAACGCGGTCTCCGCGATGCATTTTGGTCGGTCGCGGCTTTTGAAATTTTAACGCTTCGTCAGTTCTCTTTGGATGTATTCGGAGAGTGGCATTATCGTCGCTGCGGTTACGAGTGCATCGCGCTCGCTCGCGAAAACGCGAAAACGCGCTTGCCCGTCCGCGTGCGCGCGGGCGCGTCCACGGAGTAGTTTTCGGCTTCTGACGTTTCATCGCGGCAAGTGGCCATCCCGGCCGCACGGTAGTCGTTCCCTGTGTTCTTTTTAGCGAACCACTCGTCGGAAAAAGTCCATCGGTTCCCTTTCTCCCGGGAAACCAGCCCGTTTTCTCTTTCCCCTTTGTCAGCTCTTGAAGAGCGCCCGACAGACTTCTGCCGGAACTCCATGTACGAGGCTCTTACCAGCCGGCGACGCTTTTGCATAATACTTTATTCCGAAGCCGATAGTTTTCCGCGCGTCTACAACCTAAGCGGTCGTTGCTTTCATCGGCACAATAAGAAATACGGCGTTCGTGAAAATATTGGGCTGCGGGAACTTACAGGAGACCGCAAAGGGTCGAGACGTTTTTTAAGAACAAAACTCGCGTAATCAAAGTTAAATGAGGTTTTGATTTCTTTGCACACTTACAAGGTGACCTGCGGGGTCGCCGATTTTAATAAAACTTTTTGTGGTGATTCCAGAGGCAAAATAAACGGACACGATATCTTCGTAAAAAATGAATATTAGTAAAAAAGCGTGGACATGTGTCTGCTTATTTTGTCTCTAGAATCGTCACAGAAAGTTTCATTAAAATCGGCGACTCACAGATGTGACCTTCCCTGTTAGTATTGTATAAGAATACAATATTGTATTACTATGTGCCACATGTTGCAAAAAAATTCTCAGATGATCGACCGTATTGTAAAGTCACTCCTAGGGTCCTTGCCTTAACATTTACTGTATGTTCACATTTGCTTAAATATCGATAACGAATGAGAACAATTTTATTTTGTTTCAAAATAAAGGAATGGAACCCATATATAGTGTAAATTTCTTTGTCATTACGGTAACATTTTAATGCAATTATGCAGTATCTCGAAAAAGAGAAATGCTTGTAACTTTATCGGTAGTATTAATTAACAGCGAGTTATAAACCAGATGCAATTTATTTTATCCCTGGATATAAAGTATCCGTTGAAATTTTGTTTGTCAAAACAATAATTGTAGTAATAAAATCGTATCACGTCATAAAAATGCATAAACAATCGCACGGTATTTATTATACCTCTTTTCGCTCTTAACGTTCGTGCGCGACCCTCCTTCGTCTGTTTTCATCGTTGCTAACCATGCATTTATTTATTTATTTATTTACAGCCCCTCGATTCCGCTCATGCACGCTTTACATTCATTCTTCCATCGTTGCGTTCATATTTTTTCAAGCTGCACACATATGCATATTTCATTTGGTCGCATGTGTTACTCGAATGGCTGCACTTTATCGTAATAATTCGCCGCCTCGCGATTTCGCTGTTCGGAAATTCTTTTGAAGATTTACGATCAATTCCGCGACCCGGTCCACTTTCGCGCGAGAGAAGCATGTAGATAATTAATATGCTTAACGGTAATTGCGTCCCGTAAGATGGACGAGCATAAAGAAGCTGAGGGTGTACGGCCTGAAAAATGAATACTTAATGAAATCGGCGGACTGTTACTTAGAAAAGTTCGTAGATTTACAGGGAAACTTCGGGACTTGTCGTCTGCAGTCTCTGCGAAGAGCTGCACCTTTGTTACTGTGTCTAGTTCGGGAAATATTCAAATTAAATTAAAATAAGGAATACCATTTTATGTGCATTCGGTTTGTCGTAATTTATAACAGTTTACTAGTTGAAAAATATAAGAGTAGATAATTTTGTGTGTGCACTTAGGTACCTGATACTGTGTCTGGTTCGAGAAATATTCAAATTAAATTTAAATAAGGAATTATATTAACAGTTTACTAGTTGAAAAATAAAAGAGTACATCATTTTTTGAGTAGGTACCTAGGATTTAATTATTGTTCAATACCCCTTTTTATCGATTAAATACAACACAGATTTCAATTTACAATCTCCAACACGAATGGTTTCTTGTTAATCATTCATGTACGTTTAAAATAAGATTCAACTCAATGTTTAGAATTAGAACGTGTTTATGTTTTCATGATTTCAATCTCAACCAGTTTTTATATTGCAGTTTTTACTTGAACGAACGAAGAAGGAAACAAGAGGCAACGAAAGGTTGTTCGATCTTGATTCAGCGTGGAAGCAGCTTAAGATATAATTTGATAGTGAACATTTTCTATATGTTGTTCGCTCCGGCATTTTGGAGGCGCGCAAGAGGTAAAAAGGAAAAGCGTGCGCGGGTGAGTTGTCTTTCTGGCAGGACTAAAAGAACAACAGGTAATTGATTATTAAATTGTTGACTCGGAAGAGAGGCTTATTAGATCATTGGCAAAGGCTAAAGCAGCGGCTCGAAATATTTTTACACCGGTCGGGCAACGCTTAAGAACGTTGACCTAGCCGGGGCCGACCTTTCTTCCCTTCTTTTATTCAGAAGTTTCTGCACAGGCGGATAATGCAACGGCGGCAGGTGCAAGTACGCGCGTTTACGCGCTCACGATGTGCGTGGAGGCGCGAAACGAGAGACAACGGTGGAGCGGTCTGCTCGATCGAATGTAAATAATGTCTGATGGGCATGGTAACGACGCTCGGCGTCGATTCTTGCTCGTCGTGCAACCTCTGCGTCGTGCTTGTTACCGTGGACAAACGCGTTTCTACTCGCGAACGGCCGCTTCTTCCTCTGTTCTACGCAATTCGCGCGTAAACCGACCGGAGAACAGACAGGATCATCTATTATACCCGGGTCAGTCGAATATGAACAGATTTCAGATGGTTTAAAAAACACGATTATATTGCCTGTGGCTTAATAAAATTAAGAGATAATTTTTATTTTACATAAACATCTGCAGTCCAGTGATAACTTGGCATATATTGCACATGAATTATCCGATTTTACAATGCAAATATTATGAATCTTTTTGATCAAGAGAGAATTACTATTATATAGATTGATCATTAGAGTTTCGGATTTTTATATATTTATGAAGAAATTGGGTGAGATATAAAACAGTAAAAGATTAGAAAAATCTATGAATACTATGATTAGAATTATTGTATGGAATTTTTATAGATGTTTTTTAGAATTATTATGATGTTTTCACAATGTGAAAGATCTCTCTATTAAGTGATAAAATGAATATTTATTTAACTCCTGCTGCCCACAATTGTCACGAAACATTTTTACTTTGCATAAAGATCCGCAGTCTATTTATCATATACCATTTTAATGTACAAAGCTGATTAGCTAAGGTCCTATCTTCAATTTTTATTTACATATCTCATTCTACTTTTAAATAAAGATTATCTAGCATTAGGCGAAAATCGAGGATGAGAATTTCCCGGTTGTACTATTACTATAGGAATCGTCTGGCGCGTCTGATAATGACTAACCAATTCTACTTCGTATAAATCCCAGGGCTGAGTGGCTGTTCATTGTTGGCTGTTCCTACTGGTGGTTCTAAACACACTGTGTAATACAATAGTGTGTGATTGCTAGGATTATTTGATGCTTGTGAAATAGATGAACATTTAAACAGGTTTAATTGTTTGTTAATATGGAATCCATAATAATCCTGTAAGTAATCCTGACAATCGGCCACCGTATACCCAACTCGTTGAAGTTTACTCTGCTACAATGAATCAATGAATGAATCAAATAAAATATTTCTATTTGTGATACAAGTTATGGCGTCGTTGAAAGCTGTTTTATTTCAACTGTTCCATATCCTATAGAGATAAGAGCGTTTTTCAAAAAACTCCTAGGGTTCATGTCTGAAGTAGAACCTACCAAAATTATTTCTTTATCTATTCCTGTCGAAACGTACAACATAAGGACAGTTTTTTAAAAAAGTGCTGAGGTCCATGTCTGAAGTAGAACCTACCAAAATTATTTCTTTATCTATTCCTGTCGAAACATACAACATAAAGAAAGTTTTCAAGAGAGTGTTGGTGTCCACGTAGAAGTAGAACCTACCATAAAATCTGCATAACTGTTTCGATCACCGAGATCACAACTGATGCATCATGCTGGCATTTCACTGGCTTGAAATTCGCGTGTAACGCAAAGTAGGTAACCGAAGCTGCCGATACGTACCATAAAATCGCTCGTTATTGATAGTTACGGAACAAACGGTGTTCACGTTTCAAACAAGGATCGCCAACAGGCGAAGTTATTGTAACGGGGGTCTACGGTTTCGCGGTGGGTGGTTCACGAAACGAACCTTCAATGTTCCGGGGCTTCGATCTCTCGCCGATACTATACGATTCATCACCGGTTGATAATTAGTTGCCGCGCATCTCGTAATGCATTCGCTCGTATTTATGCGGGCTGGAACGATGAAACCGTTCGGGCGAGGCGTTTCGCGAACGGCGGCGCGCCGCTTTGCTCTATTAATTCCATATCTCGCGGCGCGAGGAGCGCAGCTGCGGTCCCGATAGTCCATAACGCCATCCATTCTGCGGCCCGGGAAGCTGAAATGTTTACGTACGATCGAACTAACATTTGTTACGCGATAAAGTATCAGAGCTACATACATACGGCCCCGAACCACCGCGAGGGAAGCTGCGCCGGGGCGAAACGTTCCGAGGATTCAAAATATCTGGTCCCCGATATACCGGCGCACTGCTTTTTCGACCTTTTCCCATTTGCTCGCGAATATTATTTACTGCTTCTTGTCGATATCCCCGCACCTCATAATATCCTGTCAGACTCGCGGCGAAGATCCGAACAGAATTTAACGAACGCCGATATCGGGCGCGTCCCTTCCACGCGAAATTATTGGCCGAGCACAGAAAGTTTTAATAGGGTTCTCACAAATAGGTTATTTTATGCTTCCGATCCCCTTTCCCTGTCGTCTTGGTCTTCACAGTATTCTTAATCTTTATAAAGACGTAGATAATTAAATTGAACTGTCGTTGTCTTCGCGACACAATAGCGATTACGCCATCTATTAGAAATTTATTAAAATTTTTTTTCATCCGCTATGGGAGACATTCATTCCTTTTGCAAAATCTTCTTGTTTATCTCTTTATAAATATCACTGTAATATTTTAGACAGCGGATTTTATGCATTTATAACAAAAATAGGTAGGTGTAATTTGAAGCAGTAAAAATATTAGAAGAATTTAGAAATACTCTTATATTATTTTCAACCTATTAATCAGATTAAGAGAGAAAATAAATTTCTAGTTCACTCCAGTTTGTTGCAATTCAGGTAGAAAATTTTTATTTTGCATAAAGGTCCGCTGTCTATTCATCACTAAATAACAATTACGCATTTGAGCTCGGCGAGCGCGCTCAATTTTAGTCAGTCGGGCCGGGGACTCTGACAGGAGTGGACAGGCTGCAGGACCAGAAGGACCATGGACTACCTTGGGTTGACCAGGTGTCCTTCAGAGCTACCGTTGGTCTTCCTGTAGCTAGCTTAGGGTAAACCAAGGGTCAATTAAAATTTCCTTGGCCAGTATGGTAAGGTATTAAGCTGGCTCAGGGTGGACCAAGGGTTTCTTTTCAACCTAAGTGTCCCTGTGACAAAGTACCATCCTGTACCTTTGCTTTGAGTCCTCAAACGACAAAAAATTCCTACGGGAATACATTCTGACAATGAGTCTAGAAATTTCTCCTAAAAACATGGGAACTTTGTCGAAGTTGGAGGTCGCCATTTTTCGAATTTTCATCTCGATCAAATATTTCTTTCTAAGACTTAGTGCCACTATGCATTTATTGTCTCTAAATCATGTTAAACGTTCCTAGTAGAAATGTAGTGCGCAATACACTCGATTCGCACTAATATGCACAGATTCGTGAGTTAAAAGCAATTATAAATTATGCGTTGCATGAATGTCGGCAGATGACAGTAACGATCCATTCGCAGTCCGAAGATTTATGTGTTCGACGAGTGACGAACTTCCCGATAAGCCTAATCATCATAACCGCCATAACGTTACGTCGTAAAGTTATGATGGCGACGTTAACCGTTCTTCAATTGTCAGCGAACGACGTTTATCGCGCGTAAATGAATTGCTGTCTGGCGTAGGCGTAATTCTTGACCGCTTAAAGGGCCTCCTTCGATCCTTGGCCGCGAGGCCATCGCCGCCGCCGCGGTATCCGCTTTGAAATCGAGCCATACGTAAACGGAATTACACGCTATTTCCATGAAATTGAAAACTTCCACTTTGTAATTTGCAAAAGTCCTGGAGCAAACTCGAGCGAACTTTGTGCATCGTATTTTAACAGTTAGGCACGAACAACCGTAATAGCGAAAATAATTGCGTTCGTTTCCTTCGCCCCCGACAATTTACGGCCGGCTTATCGCAGAAAATATCAATGCTCCTTACATTTTTAACTGAAAACGAAGCGGGCCAGCCACGATTAATGTGACCGGGTTTCGAGAACGTTCCTGTGACATGAAACTTTTTCTGGACGTGCTCTGCGTGTTGGTTTTGCGAAACCTTGGTCAACGTATGTGCAAATGTCGATTAATAATCAGTTTTGATAGACTGTAATGGTGACAAAGTCGCAGGATCCAAGAGCACAGAAATGCCAATAGAAATATTAGAAAATATTACGAAAGAACAAGCAGACTCTAAGAACAATGAATAAATTGTGGTTATTTATGTTTACGATGGGCTGTTATAAGTATTGTCAAATTCAGAGCACAAAATTGACAGTGAAAATATTAGAAGATATCAGAAGAAATAATAGGACCTAATGATAAAATTGTACTTGTTTATGTTTAAGATGAGCTATTATAAAAATTCCGGAGCCCAAGAAGACAGAACTGCCAGTGGAAACATTAGAGATTATTAACCCTTTGCAGTCGGAGCAATTTTAACTTGAAAATGAAATATTTCTTCCGACCTAGAACAATTCCATTGTACATGACTTTTTTCATTTTATATTAAATGTGCAGTAATTGATTAAATACCAAAATATTTAATAATGTAAACAATATTGTGAATAATGGTACAGCTATAATTTTATGTGGTAACTCCGAGTCACCCCTCGATTGCTATGGGTGAATAAATTATAGAACTTTGAATCTATAAGTACTACTGCTGCGAAAAATTACAAAGCCCAAGAGAATGGAATTGCAAATGAAAATATCAAAAAATGTTAAAGCTTACTTTTAGAACTTCGTGTCTAGGATGCACTGTTACGGAAAATTGCAACATCCAAAACAAAGGAATTGTCAGTGAAAATGAAAGAACAGGAGTAAGAATGCCCCCAGAAATTTTTTGCTGGCGAAGAAAGTGTTTCGGTAAGAAATATAGTGTGTGGAAGTTAATGGCGCCGCATGCAAAAGAATTGCAGAATTGCGGATGGTCCGGGGAGTAAAATATTCAGACGTCAATGTGTTCGGGTACGACTGAATCTAATTTTTACAAGGTAGACAATGCACTGGCATCGCATGAAAAATTTACTATATGTTTGGTTTGCTCCGTCGAAACGGAGTGCGATGCGGTTTACAGTGATATCAAAGTGACCTACATCCGCGAGGAAAGGGAGAAAAAAACACGCTCGGTTGTATTCGAAGTTTCATTCGTCATTGTGCACCTACACTCTTCCCTGGCTGGCTGGTTGTAACTTCAATTATTCTGTACTTGATTAGAATAAACTGTCTGCCGAGCAGATTGAGCACTGTACACACGCCTGATTTGATTTGCATACTTCTTGTGTACTCATACATATTAATGCATTAGGAAAGGCTCTAGTTAGGGCACAATATTCTATTTGCTATTACCAAGAAGTAAATAATAATGAGACTCACCGATAAATGTGTTAGTTACTTTTATCAATCATCGATCAGACAGTCATGATCGAAACAGATTAAAAATTTATACACAAATTCCAATGTTTAATTAATTTTATAGAATTCAGAGGGAAAGGTAGTCTCAGAGTTTTCAGAAAATTTGTTGTGTTAAATTTAAAATTAAATTGCTATTAATTACTGTTAATGCACAGGTTCCCCTATATTTTATAAATTTGCATACGGTGTGAGTGCATAAAGATCCACAGTCTGATAAGAGGTGCAGTGTATGTTGTAATAACACTGTAGGTCGTCGATAAGTAAGTAAATTAATTCTCACAGGATCGTAATTATTAAATCAAACGTGACATATTTTAACGTTAAAAAATCTCTCGCGACAAGCTGATAATCAACCTACTAAAATCACAAAAATTCAAACAATAGAGCCGCTAGACTCGAAAATATAGTGCAGGATTTTACCTTGTGCAGCAATCCTCGTGTAAAAAATTTAAAATAATCTCTTCACGTGTCATAATCAACACATTGAACAAAGCATGAAAAAATTTTACATAACCAACCACAAATAGGAAAACCATGACCATAGTGAATATTAAACTGTATCTCATGAAGTAGAAATGCATCTCTTCCTAACAATATTATTAAAAAATAATATGACCATATATTCACATTTTTCTGGCATTTCCATCACGTTGTTTCACATATTCTCATAAAGTCTAGTGATTACACGTGCAACCTTCCTCCTTTAACAAAATTTGATGCACTCAACTATATTACTGAAATGGTTTGTTCATCCAGCCAGATAATATATCACAACCTCTCCAGTATAACTGAGAAATGCAATTTTCGAGTTACCACTATGGAAATGTACAGACACAGGTATTGTCTTAAACTGTTGCAAAACATTCTCGTGGACACAGGTGCGCTGTATCGATCGACGAAAGCTCCGCGCTATGGATCAACGGCTGTCAAGTGTAACGAACAGGTGTGCTGCCAAAAATTGTCAGTTCCTCTTGAGCTGCCTGGAACTCCGAGTCCGGCGCACATAAGGCAAAATAATTAAATTACGACGACAAAAATAGATACAAAAATTTTCTGTAAACATGACTAGACTGCGGATTTTATGCATACAATTTAGAGCAGTGGACATGTTGAAAATATATATATATATATATATTTATTAAATGCTCATGTTGAAAATATTTAAGGACATCAACGTATTAGAGTTTCAGCTTAATAGGATAATTAAAAGAAGAATACAATTTTTATTTGGCTCCTGTGTCCTGCAATCAATGCAAACATTTTTTATTTTTTTTTTTATACTAATGACAAATATCATCATATCGTACCCTAAGAAACAGCCCACAATGTAGCGTGACAATTTTTTTTGTTAACGCAACACAGTGTTTGGTGCGCGTGTGCAAAGTGAAGTTATCTTTCGGACGACGTAATTGCGTTGATCCTATTTTCTCAATTTAAATTCGCCAAGTTTTCTACATGGATATTGAAGCGTCAGGTATGTACTTTCATCTGCAATTATTGTTAACACAAAGGTAAGTTGTACATACTGTTAATATACTATGTTCTATTTTTTGTTTAAAAAATATGGATATGCTTACTTTAGTTAGAGTTATACAAAAAGTTTCGAATAGTACACCGATTTTTTTTATTAGTTCGAGAAAATGTCACAACTAATATAAAAAATTAAAAAATGAGTCCCCTTCTTTGCCCTTTCGATCAATAGAGCGGATTGTTTACAGGTAGCAAACGCTAAGATTCTGTAGTAATGATAATGAAAGCAACGATATGATAGTTATGATGATAACAATGAGGATGTAGAATAATATTCTTATTGCATATTATAATCTCACTAATCAAACTACAGAAATAATTTAGTGTGAAATTGTTTTCTTTTTAATTAGAAGACCATGGACCCTTGACCCCAATTAACCCTGAGTAGCTACTTTTCCGAAGACAATTATTAAGCAGTCTTCTTATAAGCATTTCTAACCAGAATATCAAATAAAATCTTATTTTATATTTTTGTCGTCGTAAATTCTCCTTTTCTCCTATTCCCTGACCTACACACATTGCACCTTCCTTTCCGTAGATCCATTCCATTCTTCGCCCTCCCTAGATCGATTCTCTCCCTCCCCTAGATCCCCTCCCCACTCTTTTCGTTTAGTTTCCCAGGGTTGAAAATATAATCGAAGGAAAAAAAAGTATACTAAAACCTGGGTCACTCAGCCTGAATGACGTACGATATTACAAGTGTAATCCTGCCGACAAAATTTTCCAGTTGAATTGCGAAGAATTCGCGAGGAGGCACCGGGCCATGGCGGACGATTAGGGGCGTTCAACCAAAGCGTCGGGGTGTTTCGAAGGTGGGGCATCCTTCCGGTGGCCCAGTTTTTTTTTACGGGAATACAAACACACGGGTCGGAGTTCGTGGGAGTTCGCCAGGATCAAAGGGTCCTTCAGCACCCTCGTTTCCCTACGACCGCGGGGGCTCGGCGGTTAACTCGACGGTAGGGCTGGCAGTGGTTTGCCGCTGCCGACAGTGGCATAACCACCACCATCGCGCCACCAGTAAATTATGTAGCATAATGGCGGGAGCGAGAGAGGCCTGTATTCGGACTAAGCGAAAGAACGGGCATAGAAACAGGATGGGAAAGCAGGGTCGAGGGGGGGGTTGGGAAAACCGGTGGTTGAGCTTCCTCCGCTTCATTCGTCAATGTCGCGATCTATCTGGCCCCACTTCTTGCCGAAGCACCGCCTTCGTAGTTTAATCGAGCCCACTAATTTGCTTCTATTTACTTTTTCCCCCACGACTTTCGTATCTGCAAATGTAGCGTGAATTAACATGTAGCCGAGATGCTGCTGTGATCAAGCCAGCGACCCGCTTCCTTGGCCCAATTTACCGCGTTCCCGGACACCGTGATAGCGGCAACCCGCCGGAGAGGATAGGGAAAATGAGTGTTTCGTTTTCTATGGAGCCGGAGCGTATACGGCGGATAGTCACGTGAAGGTATTGCGGCGCCCGAGCACGAGGAGCATCGAATACGAATTAGGATCCGATGAATGTGGCGAAAAGGATGAGCTACCACGCTGATGAGATGGGATGTCCTTAATTTCCAACGGAGGGATGCTTCGCGATCGTTCTCGGATTTATGTTCCACTCATCCCTGCATGCTCGAAATTATTTTTGTTCGTTCGATGCAGTACGAGATTTCAGGTCTACATATAATTTGTGTTTTATATTAATACTTTACTTATCGAAAATTTTCTTATGGTCTCTTTAGAATGAAAGATCAGCAATTGTATTCGTAATTCAACAAATTTGTAGGATTTAGCTTTCGAGATTTTTTGTAAGTTGTATCGTGTTCAGACAGAAAATATAAGATCAAGATATTCGATAAGAGTATTCATACAAAAATAAATAAATACAAATTTTTAATATTCCTATAGTTGCTAAATATAGTAAAATGTTTAAATTCTCTCTGGTCATATATTACAGTTTAATGTATTCATTTAAAATATGCTGCTGAAAATAATATTCAATGGTTGATATAAATTTTAAAATAAGAAACTTTTTTTCCTGGATCGTATGAGGACCTTTAGTATTTACATTTGGAACATTTGTTCAGGTGACACCCAAATTTGAGCAATGTACAATGATTATTAAATTGAATGAAGATTAAAAACTTAATATTTAAAATAAATGTTAAATTCAAATAAGTTTAGTAATGTATTATTTCCGATTATTTCCGAGTTAATAGAAAGGATACATACATCTATTTTCCAGGAGACCATTGGAGTCGGAAAATAGTGGAGCCAGGATACAATGGGACGACTTACGACTTGTTCTATTCGTGGTCCCACCAATAAAGAAGTCAATTACTAGCGGAATAAAGAGGACCCTTTAAATTTCAAGGATCGAGCGAGGTATTGGAAGATGTTGGATCCGATTACCGGCGAAGGTCGGGTCCCTTCATGCGCGATCTCAGCTGAGGCCGTAACTCGAAGGCATAAATCATGCAGAAGGCCACGAGAAAAATAACAGACATTGTACGCCACGGCGAAATTTGCCTTAAATGGAGCGAGGCAATCGATACAGGGGTTCGTGCACCCTTCCGGCTGATCCACAATGTTGCGCACGGACAAGTGCGTTGTGTTTGTACTTTCTGGACAAAAGTCATTTTAATCGCCATTGACAAATTCTACAATTTTTATTGCAAGTTTCTGAAAACGTACTAATTTCCTCGGTTATGATTTTAAGTAACACTAAACATAAATAATTACGATGTTAACGTGATATGACTTTTTTAAACTAACATTTGGTTCAACGTACCCGTACATTTTCTATACTCATATACGCAAACAACGAACGAATTAATCAGTTAACGTTGCCAGAACTGTAAGAGGAGCTTTTGGCGCTTTTTGTCCTTTTGTTCGAAAGTACGTGTTCATTCACGCGTAATGAGAGCAACTTTATCTGATGTCCGAATGCTTCATCATGTATGAAGTAGAGTGCATTTACTCATCCGCGGAATAGCTTTTAAGAATATTAAATGATCAAAATCTCAAAACTTCTAGAAGAGAAAGTAACTAACTATGGAAAATATGGCACCTTCCTTATTTTTTAAAGAAGTATAACGAAGATCTTATAACAAAAAAAAGGGAATCAAGTCCATCTCATGATACTGTAATTAAATATTCAGCAATTTATAAAATACAAACAAATCTAGCGATGTGAAAATTGTTTAATGGACTCCAAATGCAATCACAAACGGTGTTTTGCAGAAATATCTTTGGAAAATGGTTGCTACTTTGCCACGTTCTTTTAGTTTAATCATCACATAATGCCATGTACATGTTGTTGTTTTAAAAAACTATTGTTCAATTCCTCTCCTGTATCAACCGTTCAGAGATACATGTACAACCTCTTAAATATCCGCGTAAGTTTTTAATCCCCTATGATTAATCAGTGCGTACAATAATTTTTTCACAATCGCACACTACCTGTCACGTGATTGGGAAAACGATACTCCATTTATTTACCTAACGCTGCCATTTTTCCGAGGAGTCTAGCCCCTAGAGTATTCCATTGGAGGGTCTCAAAAGATCCGAGACCCTAAGAAAAACGTGCTCAAAGAGCTGGAGCTGTTCGTTTAGGCAAAGCCAAGCTTAGTGAGGTTGTTGCGTATAATTACCGGGGACATTGTTTGGTCGATTTTATGGGACGCTGTCACGGGAATGTACCGTTCCAAGGAGAGAGGGAGAGGAGAGAGAGTATCCCTCCTGTTTCTGTTCTTTTCGTGCGCGCGCGAGAGCGGAAACGACGAACCATCGTGCATAAATATTTAATATCTTTATTGCACGTTGATCCTTTGAGATCACCGTCGAGCAGTTTAAATATTCAAGGAGGAATTGTATTCCCGACGATGCATAGCGCGGCGCAGGGCTGCGTGAGAGGTCGAATGATATTCTTCAAGAAATTCCGGTCTGTTCGCTCGTTGCCCGTGAGAAAGTTTCTTCTCCGTGGCTGAAGCTGCCGGGCAACAAGCATTTTATTCGCCCGGACGTTCCGCGGCTCTCGAGACTATCGGCTCCGGTTCATAATTTTCATGGGAGCAGCGCCGTGCCAGGAAAACAACAGATATACAACGGGGCCACTGCGTTTTTCTATTAAAATATTTTGAATACACCACGGTTTCCGGTATTTGCGACACGTGCTATCGCATAAAACACGCTCCAGCAAAAACGTTCGCGTTAACACAAATTCTTTTCATCCCTCTCGCCAAAGAAAATCCAACTGTCGGGAAATGCGTTGAGGTTACCTTCCAAGATCATTTTAGTTTCAGTGGAATTTATTTTATAAGGAGGAACAAGTTTTTGTTTGACCATAGTATATAAGATGTTTGTCTTTTATACAAAGTTTCTAAACTACAGTAAATAGTCGCCAGTAAATTACGTGTCAAATTGACTCAATTTAACCTGCAATGATATCTAGGGTCTCTTATGACCCCAACAAAATTTCTGTACACTAATTTTCGCTATTGTATTGCAGGATAATTACTACTATGAAGTTTCCTCGACTTCTTTATAACACTTGGGCTTCTCAGTCTTAAACATATCTAAAGTGATCTTAATAACTTCGTGCAGAATTTCAAAATGGTCCCAACGTGCTTAGTAGATACGTGATACCACTCAAGGGTTAAATTAGTTGAAAACATATTGTCCATCCTGTGCACAGAATAATTAGGGTAAGTGTCCCCCATTTCAACCCCTACCTAGCCAGCCTTCCTGAAACTACTTAAAAATAAATATCTACTAACAAATAATTATTTGAGTGAGCACAATGATGAGTACTCAAAAGTATGAGTACTGGAATAATGATCCTACTTGAATTTACTCGACGATACTACTGTAGACTTTCTATGTATCCTACTTTCACGAAAATTGCCGAACGTTTGCGAGAGTTGATGCGCGATAATTAACGTATAAGCTGAGCGCGTGAATGGTGCCGCGCAGAATACGATCTTCCTTCCACCGTAAAAATCAATGAATATTAGTCGGCCGCTGTCGCCGTCGCAGCGGCAGTTAATTTCGCGAGAAAGCGGCGGGGGCCGTGGAAAGAAAGCGAGAGGGATACCATTTCCTGCTTCATCCGTCAGTGTCAAGTGCCTCGGCAAGCACCAAAGAGCTGGTTTAACAGTCCATGCGAACTCGATAATACGGCCGCATGTTTACTTTTATCCCACGCATTTTTCCACTCGACTTTCCATCCCCAGACGTTCTCTTCTTGCAAACTCACTGTGTTGCGAATCGGTGATTTATTAATCGATACAGTAGATGAATAAGCAACAAAGCTTGCATACGAATACAATTCAGTTTTTGCTATATTCATTTATGACGAAGATGGCTGGCTGCAAGTTGAAACAGTGAGTAAGAATTTTAGTGTGTCGATGGATTAATAACAATTTACTAAAACTATTGAAGACAGAAGTAAATTCCTGGTTGGTTTTTGTGTGCTGCAATTGTTAAGAATTTTATTGTACAGGGTGATCGATCTGATTCTTTAACCCTTTGCACTCCGAATTATTTTTCAATTTTGTTTCCAACAATTCTCTACTGTTTTAAGTGTTTTATGTGAAATTTACTTCAAAGGACAGTTCCTTGATTGATGCTTATTTTGAACAATTTTGTTTTTTAATTACATTAAATATAGCTGTCAAAATTTGTTGAAATTATATTTGTTATTAACTAAAAAATATGACAATTAAATAAATAAAGGAAGAACCAAATACGTATAAACACCCGTTCTATTTACATTTTTCGTTCTCTAATGTCGAGTCACACGCGACAAAGGAGTGCAAAGGGTCAATGGTCTCCAGCACCTCCTTATGATATTATTCGTTCGTTTGTAGGTGAACGCGTAGAGGTCATGTGAAGGTCAACCTTGCTTATTTAAGAAAAGAATCGTATATATTTTTGCTGCACTCACAGATGCAGCTTGGCATTTACTATAAAAAATGCTTTAATCTATTTATTGATTAATTCTTAGAAAAATGCAACCAGTTCACTGTGTACCTGAGGTGCCATTTTTTCCACCAAGTAAGTGGAAAAGGTAATCACGTGATAAGGTAATCACTTACACATAATGACAACAGTGTAAATAATTCTCATAAAATTGAGTGGACATGAAAATCGATATTATTAATATTTTGTCTGGATCAGAAAAATGTATATTCCGTGTAAAAAATGTAAACCAGTTCACCGCGTGCCCGAGGTGCCATTTTTCTTCCGGCCGAGTCCATGACACCGCTTCGCGTGCGTAAACGCGCGTCGGGCGATTATGATCGGCCGAAAATTCGTGTTCGAACAGGGGAATTCGTGTCCGGTTCCCCCAATTTGATCGGTATGAGCAGATAAAACCGGCCTCTGGCCGCGGCACTCGTCCCCGGGATAATGCGATCCGCTGGAAATATTCGGAACCCGCGCGACTGTAAAATGTCAAGGGAATGTTCCGCGGCGTTCGCAGTTAATAACGTGTTCCCGCAAATTTATCGGGGTCCAAACGCTGCGAAAATGGCCCCCGATTTCCAGGTGAATGGAAAACAAAGGGGGGAATGGTTCTTTGTGCGCGACCCGGAATGCAAAGGTCCGCGCTCTCGGCACAGTCGCTGTCGCTACGCGCGTAATCGAAAGGCAGGGCCGTTGCGCGAAAGACAGAGCATTGCTAGAGGATGGTTTGTAATCCAATTAATTATAAATTAATTCGATCTCTGTGACGTTCTCAGGCTGGATTGTTTATTAGGTATTATTGAGGACGGTCAACCAATTCATATGCTCCAGTTGGCGAGTAGAATGCAATAATAATGTTAGATTCATTTCATTCGATCGAATATAATTATTTTCAAGACTTTTGTGAGTATCGAACAATTTGTTAGAGTTTGCTGAAAAGATTTATGTTTGAAGCTATCGATCACAAATGCGATCGACTCTATAAAAATGGCTGGACTGTATTTATTTTGATTTTACGCGATCTTAATCGCATATTACATAAAAAATATGTTTTCAATAATTGAAAAATAAAATGTATCAAATTATTTTAACAATGTTTTTGTTATAATAATACACATGCACAATTTATGCAATTTTTAATAGAGCCACGTGAAGAACTAGGCGACTGTACTCTTGGCATAATTAACACCTTTTATGAATACTTTGAACCAACATTAAATACTCCATTGCTATAATATATCATTAGGTTCCAGCTTAGCCGCGTCTTCGTTCCTAATTAAGCCCAAATATTTAGTAACGTGAAAGCCACGGCGAGGCAAATTTCATCGGGGTAGACCATGATTAATTTTATAAATGAAATCTGCATGCACCGCACAGGACATACCGCGCGCACAGGTATACATGCGTGCGTATGATACGCGGTGCGATTTATGCTAGCTACTTACGTCATGGAGGACCCGCGGAGGGGATAATTTGTTCCGCGTTTAAACAGCCCCTCCATTATTGGATTTACCGCGGTGTCGTCCTCGCCGATTTGTGCAAATTGTTACTCGCTCGCTGATATGTGGTTCATTCTTCCCGTACAAAATATTTGAGCCACTTTATATTCCTCAGAAACGTTTGGAAGTTGTCAATTTTCTTTTGCAAGTTCTCCATTTTACATAAAAAATTAATTTTTGGTTATTAAAGTAGCGTTACACCTTTCAATATTTGAGAATTCATTTTGTGTTATGAACTTGTCAATTTCTTCTATCCAAAAAAATATCTGCATATTCTTCATGATTTGTATAATGATTTTTATATTCAGCTATCCATTTCCTCAAGAAAATTATGTAATATATACAAGTATATAAAACTTTAATAAGTAAATATCAAGTGGACTTACGCTGCATCAAGATCTTCCATATCCGAATTGTATCATAATTACTTTTACTGTATCATCAACTGTTGGTTACATCAATTTTATTTGGTTCGCGTTACGTCTTTCCGAGTGATTGGAACAAAAGAATTGCCCAGTTAACGGGTTAATATTTACCCAGTTTCTTCCTACACCAGCCAAGCCCGCCAGCCCAAATACACATAAGTGCTCGGAAGTGTCTCCGATAAAATGGCATAATCGAGGGCGGGCGTAAAAGCTTGCCGAAAAAAAGCGATCCGGGGCTCGCCATTAAACCGGCCTGCTTCGAAACCGCATCTAGCGATCCGCATCCAGCGTTTTACCACTGGAATTACTCTCCGATTACGTTCTCGCGAGGGCTCGTTTATTTTTACGCCTGCGTTTAACCGCGCTTTTCGCCCGCCACCTTCCTGGCCCTCACTTTTTTCCGTGCAATTAATTAGGAGAGTAATATCTCAGCCGGTATGAGCCACAGGGTTTGTTCGCCTGGATCTACACGAACGTAATCAGCGGGTAACTATGCGCGTGACGTCGGATTTCTTTGGCGCATCGAAATATGCATCATTATGCATTTATGACAAAAGTGGATAGGCAACTATTGTGAGTCGAAGAAAATAAGGAGGAAAAAGTTATAGTGCTTTTTGAATTCAAGATGACCTTCAATTTCTTTAATGGAATGCTAGGTATTTTTTTATATAATATGGAAGTTTGTGCCAAAACAAATTCATTCATATACGGTACACTGATCTTCGAGGTCATACAAGGTCACAAATGGTATATACAGGGTGTCCCGTTTAAGTGAGAACAGCAGGATATCTCGGAAGGCGTTGTCGTTATCAAAATAGTGTTCGTGCAAAAGTTGTTTGGTATGACGGGCTACATTACGTAGTATTAATTATTTTCTTGTGGGTGGAGTGGTGAATGAGATCTGAAGATCAATTTATTTTTTTAAAATGGAATACTATATTATTTTCTGAAGGGAAAATCTATTATTGTTTTCTGAAGAAAAAAATATAGTATTCCATTTTTTTAAAAATTGATTGATGTTTAGCTCTCCTCCACCACTCCACCCACAAGATACCAAACAACTTTTGTACGAACATTTTTTGGATAACGACAACGCCTTCCGAGATATCCTGCTGTTCGGACACCCTGTACGTGGTAAGACGAAAACAAAAAAAAATTAAGAACTTAAGAGGTGTCATTTTGTATTAATAATACCGACCAACATCGCCCGCTAACCGCTACTACCCCATTCTCCCCTACACTCAAAGTGAAAAGTTAAAATTCGCCATTAGTTTTCGAACATCAATAGCACCGTAGATCTTGCCGCAAATTCCACGTTGCCTATCCTAGATTGAAGTGGCTGAAACCTCGCCTGAATGCCTAAACCTGGTACCCAGCCAGGGAGTAAGAAGTCGTCTCCGAGTTTGCGTCAATGTAAGCAGAAGTTTCGGTCTTCGGGGCGCGGGTGTCTGAATTAAAAGGAGACCGACTCGTACATCATGAAATTTGTCAGTCCCGTAGATAGGCAACTGGCAACAACGGAGTGGAGTCGGGGTATTTATCAGGCCGCGGAACGCGTGACGCGGAAACTGACGGGGCCGTAATTCGATGTTTCGCGGCGGCTCTAATCTGACGGAAGGAAGAGCCATCGCGTCTTCCGGGAGTTAAACGCTAGTTAGACGCGCTTAACATCCGTGGGAGGACTCGTCGAAACTTTAAACTTGATTCTCGTCCTACACAGTCGTCGCGGAATTCGTTTCCGAACCCTCCGCTTGTCTACGCTTGCGTACCAAACGCCCCCTCACCCCCCTTGCCAGCCCCTTCCGCCTAAACCGCCTCCATTGGAACACCCGTCACGATGCTATGGCAAATTGTAATTAGACTGCGGATTTTATGCAATTGCTGCATACTGCAAAGTGCAAAACACGAACGAGTTACTACCGCGAGACGTAATAACATTTTCGCATTGTTTCTCCTCGAAACGAAACGCTCCGCTGTAAAAATTAATTCTCCGGCAGCAGATGCAGCCTTCAGTTCGTCCACAAAAATTCGAGTTTGCATAACAATGCACGCCCCTGCAATTATAAATATTTCAATTTTTCTTACAGGTTCTTTTATCCTCCCCAGTCAAATTGAAAATGGCAATAATGACACTTTCAGGGATAATCTAATTTTATTTACTTTCTTTTTCTATTTGGTTTGGAAAACAGTTTTATTGAATTCTGACTGTTTCTGAGAAACCTGGATCCTATTCTAATTGAACATTATTCCGAAAAAATTTGTTTCATTAACCATTCAGAAATAAACGATCTAAAAGAGAAAATTGCACGTGGAAATGTTGTTAAACCTTTACAAAATTAGATATTAGACGAAGCATGTAAAAACATAGTTAAGCACGACTGTTTTGCAGTGGCCGTTTTCCAGTTGCGAAAACACCGTACAGTGTTTCAGAATTACTCGCAAAATAGAGCCGGCATACCGACAGTTCTCTTTTGTTACAGAATTCTTTTTCTTCTCGTTCTCAGGAAAAGTTGTTTCACGAAGCGGTCTCTTTTCTTTCCCCTTTGAGGACGAGATCATTGAGCTTCCCGTTGAAAACTGTTCCGCTGCCAGTGACGGACGAAAATTGAGGTTTCGCATTCGGTGGCGGGGAATTCTGGCGGGGGAAAAAAAAAATTAATCGTTCCGCGTGGAAACGTCCATAGAAGGAAAAGGTAAATAGCCGGTAGCCAAATAGTTCCCGCGAGTTGAACAGGTCCTGACGTGAACTAATGATGCGGTGATCACCGGGAGATTGGAAACGAAAACCATTTTCTTCTTATTTACACGGCAGCATTAGGGAGCCAATATTGTATTTCATGCGCTGTGATTGTCAAATGTGGTATTATGTGAAAACCTCTCTATCGCGAGTCACGAGATCCGTTCATTTTCTACTTCAAAATCATTTACGACCCAGATAGCACACGACGTCTTAAAGACATTTTACGTCTATTTTAGGTCTGAAAGTCTTACGACCTAAAAAGACGTCTTTAAGACCATAAACAGTGTGCTTTTGTATATACCCATAATCTAGTAATATTAGCATTGGTATTATTTGTTCGAGTTAGTGTTTTTGCTTCAAGTTCAATTTCAATTTTATATTCAATTTCAATTTCTTATTCAATTTCAATTTTTATTGTTATTTTAATTGTAATTTTTATTATTTTTATTGTGATTTTAATTGCAATTGTTATTTTCATTACACTTTTTATGTTAATTGCACCTGCGTTCTTCTAATAAAGCTATTTATTGGTTTAACTTTAAACTCGTTTTTGTCGAAAACTATTTTTACTCTTCCCTTCTTATATTTTAATTAACATTTATGCACCTTCAATACTTCTGAGGGACGTCTTAAAGACCTCCCGAATGTTCTACGAACTTCTTATGAACGTCTTTTAGACGGCAGACAGACGTCTTAAGTATCCTTATATCTTTAAACACGTCATTAAGACGTATTTGTGCTATCTGGGGAGAAAGATGTCTACACACATTCTATATATTATTTCGAAGTACAAAATTCTGTTTAACACACTTGTTCCTTCCACAATTAGAGCAAATTGGTGACAAAGGTAAATAATTCTGAAGGTAAAAATATGAAGGTAAAAGCTCGCAAGAAGCTTCTGTGTCCAGGAAAATCTAACAAAATATGACAATAATAAATTCTCTCTGAAGCAACCGGATTTATTCCGATTTTTGCGCATTCAATGCTCACAAAAACCCCAGGGTTTAGCACTGTATGCATTGGTTTCTGCACAGTGACAAACATTTGTGCAATAAAAGTTTAACGGACATTAGTTCGCTGAGATATTATACTACGCAGCATTGTTCTTTGCTGATCTTTGATACCGGTATTAAAAGAAAAATAACATTTATTGTTTTTCCGTCGAAATAAAAATATAGGATTATCGAGGCAGCTCTGAGCTCTGCAGTGGTTGAAAAAAAATATGCATTATGCAGAAAAACATAATAAAATCGATGCATAAATAGAAGAAATATGAAGAAAAGCAACATTTCCAATAATATTTCTTTTTGTATTTATAGTATCTTGATTGAGAGAGGAGAGAAACTATATCGATTAATTAATTAAGAAAGGTTTTATTTAAAAATGGTATATGTCGTTGAATTTTAAAAATATTGAAAACCTCTAAATTGTATCATAACATTAAAAACAATATATTTGATCGGGATATTAGACAATACGATTTTTAAACATTTATTGCAGGGGAGATGGAACCAAGAAACAATCGATTAAAACCGCATCAAAACTTGTTTTACGTGATAAAATCAATCAATTACAAAATATTATAAATTAGGATGTACCATCACTTTGAAAAGGATTTATAAAAATTGTTAATTTTTGCAGTGTTTACACGAGACTGCCCCCTTAGGAACGTATTCACATCGTCGAAAACGCGGGACTCGTTTTAAGGTGTATTCTGAGGTGACCGACCCCGCATTGTCACCTGCCCCGGCGCCATTGTTACGACGAGAATGTTATTTCGAAAGCCCTCGGGGCGGTGTAAAGATCTCGAGGCATTAATCGCCGTCCCAATTATTAAATGTTGGCTGCTGCGAACGGTAGTCTAGACGAAAGTCGGAGGCGATCTTTTTTCACTGGAGAACAAATATTTTCCTTGATTGCGCCCGTGCCGCTGACACGCACAATAGCGGCTTATACGGGGGATTAGCCGCGTAATTCCTGAAATTAATTATACGAAAAAGGAAAGACCACGGGCCAGGCCAGAAGGGAATGACGTGGCGGAAACGGAGGAAAAATTAATGAGCTCGTAACGGCATAATCGGCGGTGTTCGCCGTTAAACTTATACGTCGGCTGTGAAATGTGGATGGGCTGCAGAACGGGGGAAGGAGGGGCGATTTACCAAATCGTGCGTTAAAAATCTCAAGAAATACATCGCCGAGAAGAGAAGCATCGTTTCGAGGCTCTTTAATGGCCGACACCATGCTCCTCTACAGTGTAGGGATGAAGCGAGGAAGACGAGGAAGAAGATTTAAAAAATATGACGAAACCAGAGACCAACATACATATACCTACATAAATACTGTTCATTCGTGAGATGATGACTAGGTTATGCATACATAGAATGCATTCTCTTTCCAGCGTCTCACCAACATAACTAATAGTATCCCACTCTCAGCACAAATCGCGACGTTGCTGTCTGCGATACACTATAGCTTGATGACGTCACTCAGGTTCGGAGTATAGCATTTCCCCACTATTTATCTCTCGAACTATACAGGTTCTCCCACCATCGCACCGCAGACGAGGTGTACGAGTAGACCAATCACCATATGGGGTTTCGTGTCTCACACAATAACAACTGGTTTTCTTCGGCCTCTACGCTGACGAACGATAAATGTTGGAACTCGATCCACGAAAGCGATAAAATACAAATGGCTAACGAGTTGTGTCTGTGTAAGTAAAAATTTTATGCAGATGAACATTTTATGTAAATAAAAATTTTATGTAAATAAACATTTTTGCCCTACTGTGGTCATAACATCACAGACACAACTTTTAGCTATTTGTATTTGATCGCTTTTTCGCGTCGAACATTTACAGTCGTCAGCGTAGAGAGCGTAAGAAAACCAGAAATGGTAACAGGGCTCTTATACAATCATTTTCTAGTAATTCTTCTAAGTAATTTCAGCCTTTTACACATAATAGAATCCTTAGTGAGCGGGTTCACGAGCAAGGCACAAAGGTACTTGGAAGGTACAAGTTGTGTTGTGGACCTTAACCTAACCAATCTTTAGTGATCGCACTGAACACGCATCGGTTGTTATACATAGATCAAATACATTGAATTAAATAAAATGTTCGAAAAATCGTTTCAACTTCTAGACACAGAGAGTCAACGGGACGATTTTTAACGAGAGGGGTGCCGTCCGCGAATATCGAGTTTAAAGTTTTGACGGATCGCCTTCCACTCCTCGGCAACTCTAAGTTTGCCTAGACAGCGCTTAATTTGACGTCGTTCCGTCGACGCCTATAGTCTCGTCCAGTCAGTTTTCCAGCACCGCGGAGCATTGGATCAGGTCCAATTATCGACTTTTATTTTCTGCCTTAAGACAACAATTACTCACTTCATTCTGCATTTACTGCAGCGAAATTTCTCGTCGCGGCCCCTTGGATGGATCTTTACAACTAACCGTACAACATTTTGTATTCCATTGTAACTGGAATTACAAAGATGCTTCCAATTATTAAATAAATTTCTCCAATGAAGTACATATTGTTATAAAAATTGCAAGCGATCTAAATAAATTCTTGTAATTTTTATAAAATATAATTTGTGCTTGGTTAAGAATTCAAATTCATGTAAATTACGAATCTCGTGTTTTGCAACAGCTTTTAAAAGCAGAGTTTGTGTAATTTAAAAATACGTTGAATTTCCAGGCCGGAAACTTTTGCCAGTTTGTCGATCGGAAATTAGTTTGTTTAAAGGGAACGGTTTTTTCTAGGCAGAAATTTGATTCACAACCCCTCCAAATTGAATTTGCATCATCGAAATGGAGCATCGGACAATCTTCCGAGAACTTTCTCCCATCTAAACACTCCTCTCGCTGGTAAATTTTCTAGCGAGACCTTAAAGTCATATTTTACATTAACGAAATGATGCATCGCGCAATCTTCCAGGAACTTTCCTCTATAAACACTTTCCTCGCATCGGTAGATTTTGTCAAAGGAGTACGGAAATTCAGAGGAGCCTGCAAAATGTACTTTGATCAATATTTCAATTTACCACGAGACATGTCCGACTTTCCCTGCGACTTCTGAAATGTTTATGCGATGTAGACGCGACTAAGAACCGGCAGACATAATCATTCATGCTGTGTTTGCCCAATACTTCTATCTACACAGTGATAATTGTGAAACAATATTCACATAAACTACCGAGGCGCAATCAAACTCTTTCGAAACAGAAACTTGTACTTTTTATCATAATAAAACGTCATAAATTGAGTGAAAATTTCTGAAAAAACTTGAAAACGTCCATGGATGAAGTATTAGATGATTACATAAGTTCGTGCCCGATTTGAAAATAAAATTCAGTGGTTAAATTTTAAAGATTTGGTTAAAGATTGGTTAAATTAAAATTAAAAAATGGTTAAATTTTCTACAATTAGAAAAGACTGGTGACTATATTTATAATTGATTAATAAAGTTGTATTCTTTAAAATTGAATCATTGAAGTTTATTTTCAAATCGGGCACGAACTTGTGCAATCATCTAATACACAAAAATTATATTTTTTCCAACTACAAAATATTTGTTAAACAAAGTGTAAACGAATGGTATCAAACGATAAATGATGGGGTAATACGAATATTTATTATCGTCCCGCAAAATTCGTGATATATTTACCAAACAATACTCGAAAATAATCAGAGCCTTATTAATGCAGTAAATAAAAAATTGTGAGCTAATTACTGATGCACACATGCTACCCAGAGTACGCACGCTACGTGAACTGGAGTAAAACCATACCGAGTGTTCGTAATTATAAACGATATGAATTTCCAGCAGATGTAATTTTTCCGAAAATTCTGTGGACTTTAATATTTGATAAAATATGAAACAGCCGGAGGCAGGAATTTCTGTAAACGCAGAAAACTGTATAGCCGATTCGCGACGCTGCCAACAACAGCGAAAGCAAGCGATTAAAGTAAATCTTGCTCCCCCATCGGGGGGAAATCTCCTCCCCCTCTTTAACGACGAGTGATCGACCACGCGAAACATCGAATTAGCAATGCGTCATTTTGTGCAATGGCGGATGGCTCGCATACGTAAATATAGGATCAGACGGTCCTTGTACACGCGCCAACCACACGTCACTATCCAGGCTCGCGTGAGCCGACATTTTACAGGCAATTAGGTTGTCGTGTCTTCCGCGAGGGAAATCGGCAGCATTTATTTTCCCCCCTGTGATCGTCTTTTTTTCCTTTCTCTCTCTCTCTCTCTTCTTCGATGTTGTTTTAACCGGTCCCTTCCCTCCCGTAAACAATTCACCAAAAACCGTGCACCGTGAAATAGATCGCCGGTCTCCTAGAAAATTGCCATTACGGCGCATTTGATTGAATGTTTTGTTTATACGCGTATCGCGAAATCTGTTTGATCGAGAAACATGTTCCGCGGGCACAATACCGGGGCCGTTTGACGCGCGCGAAAGCCCACCGAGGAAATTGAACGAACCTCGGGCAACCGCGAGCAACAGAGGCAACAAAAAAAAAATCAAAGCGCCACCCACGCACGGCTCCGATTTCACGATACAATGGGAATCGTGTGCGTCGTCGCTCGCAATTTGCCAAGGAACTCCTGCACGCGCGATTATTAAACTTTCAAAACGGCTCTACGACCCCTAACAACGCGACAAATGTTTACCGATATCAGCTGCATTCAGAAAGCTCGTTCCAACTGGCTCTGCAAAAAACAATGGAATTGTATTTTTATTATATTTCACTTCCATTGCGTTGTGTACACCTGTTACTACTTTTACTCCTCTGAATTTTCGGAATTGAATTGAGTTTTTCAACCTGCATTATCCGAACCATACAGGGAAACATCACTTCAAATATCAGCCCTTTCCAGTTGGAGCTACTTTAACTCGAATATTAAACATTTCTTCTGACCTGGAATTATTCCATTGCATATCTTTTTTTCATTTAATGGATATGAAATTGAAATATCTCATACAATACTTAAATGTGCAGTTATTGATTAGATGCCAACATATTTAATAATGTAAACAATATTGTGAATAATGATACAGCAATTTTTAGTGGTGACTGTGAGCCACTTATATCACTTATAATGCCAGATTCAATTTTTACTGAACTTTATAATTGCCCATCTCCCCTAGATTTTGGTATTTATTATACGTCATTCTGTTTGAAAAACACTAAATTTTCTATTCGCGAGAAATTTTCGATGTCCACTTCGATAATTATGTGAAAGAAGGTAGTACAATAAAGTTGGACTGATGTCGTACAATGAGCATCTTCCATTCAAAATTTAAGAAATTAACCAAAAAAAAATCGTATCTCGCGTTTTAAGGTCTCGTTCAATTTTAAAATCCGTGGTAGACGCGAGAAAAATTATAAAATAATGTCACAGACATTAAAATTTGTAACATGTTGGACCAAAAGTGTCTTTTTTTTACAATCACTGTATCGTGAAGAAATGTCTCAGCTGAAAATGAATGATGGATTGCGAAAGTAGGAGCTTCATTACTTATGTACCATATGTAAGCATCTTTATAATTTGAATAATTGTAAAATATATAATCTGTCATGTGACCGGTGGCGGTAGTTTTAGTGTTAAGAGTTAAGGTAAGTAAAATGATGCGAAAATATATGAACCGTCACTAATTGGTCCTAAAACTGAAGCTAGCATGATCGTCGAGGTGAACGCAGGTCGCCGTGTAAGAAATCCCGAGCAAATAACAGCGGCTCGCCCCGCTGACAGGGACGATGGCAGAGCGTCTTCATCGTGCCGGTGCGGCGTGGCGTTCGCCTTTTCCTGTTTTCCACGTACCGGGAAAGATAGATCCGATATCTTTGGCGTGCAATCACGCCGCGGCACGAAGTCAGCAACTGTTTTATCGGCGCTCTGATATCGAACTTCGGGCCACGGAAGAATCACAATCGTCCGGGGCCCCGAGATCGATTCGCACGCCACGGCTATTGGAAATAAACCGATAAGAGCGGGTAAAAGCTGAACGAAGGCGGACTGGGATCGGCCTGAACTTTGAACGGGCGTCGAGAGCTTGCGGATATATTTCGATGACCGCGTCCATAAAGAAATCCGGCCGTTTCACAGAAACCCGTTTCATACAATGTCCGACGCGCGTCATTGATTCCTATTTTTTTCTCCCGCTCTCTTCCTCTCTCTCTCTCTCTCTCTTTTCCGCTTTCTTTCTCTCTCGATTAAGAGGTTTTTTGTTCATTGAACCGGCGACGATATTACTCCCGTTATCACTGCCCCGATTCGTTCTCCTCGTTACGCTCGATGTGACGCGACGAGCTTCTGTCGAGGATCGCTCTAATTCGCTAGTCGAACAAGAGCGAGTAATTGGGAGTATTGTTGGCTCGCCAAAGTGATTTTATTAGGTTCGCGCGACCACCAGCCTCTGTAACGCTGTCGTAACGACCGCGTGAGGCTTGCTCTGCTCGTTGGGTACCGTTTCTGTGTCATCACGATGTTTGCTTTCACGTGTGGATACGTTTATTATACTAAGTGTACCGTAAAATGAATAGTCACTGTTTCAATACCGACAATTTCTCGCGAAGGAGAAACTTCGCTCAAATATATGTTGCTTCATTTTATAATTTAAAAATTCTAACACATTACTGTACAGTAGAAAGACAATCTTTTATTGGTTTTCATGTAAGTTTCAGCTTACTTTTATTCACAATACTCTCATAAATCACTCTAAATGAACGAATTCGGTCATTTGGAAAGGCGGAGTTTGCTATAGTCATCCTAACAATTTTTTGCGAATATCTCATTTAATTTTAATTTTTAAATATAATTAAAATAATATTAAGTATAACTAATATAAGAGGAAATAATCCATCGAGCAATAAAGGATTACAGTTTTGGTTTACCGAAGAATTCTTCCGAAATAATATTTCGTGAGAACTATCGTGAGAAATTTATTTTCGTCAATTTTATTTCCGAATTTCGTTGAACATTTATTTGGCAGCGTCCAGTTACACTGCTTTACGCGAGCGCATCTGCAAGGAACGGAACGAGCGCTAGGAAAAAATGGCGGCGATTGTGAACTAAAATGGTAATTGAAGTATCCGGATTCAGTCACGTCGCTCTTAATCGGTTTTACGTCTAACTGCGTACATTTAAACGATTGCTCGTAAAAACAAGCGCCCCCTGTCCAACGGTAGGCATTTATTTCAACTGTTTTGCGAATCGTAGCCAGTTAGCTTCATCGGATTAAAGAGAAGCTGCTGTTGCGAATGAATCAGATGAAAAAGAGGGTGACGTGAACGAGGTTGCCCGACAATGACAACGGAAATATGTGGTATTGTTCGACGAGAACGGGATTAGGAAGACATATTGGACGATGGAGCGGATAAGACGAACTTTTTTCAACGTGTACACGTTGGTCGCGGGAAAAATACGAAAGGCAGTAAACTGAATTTTTACGCAAGCCTCTCGTGACTCTAGGATTTTCTAGAAAATATTGGAAACTGAGCAATACATTTTTTAACTCAAACATTTTCTTTTATCTTCAATTTTATCGTAATATTAAACTTTATTCGCCATTACCGTTTAATCGTCAAACGGAATTTTTTTTAGAAAGTGGAAATAAAATCCTATTTTTAATGGGAATAGCTATTTGTCGATCCAAAACAAAGAAAAACCTTACGAAATTCTATCGAGTTTTATATTTCATACCCAATAGTATTATAAGAATAAAGATAAATTTTAATAACACCTTCGTCGAGAGGACCATTAATTTTCGGCCAGTTTTGAAGGTTTGTGTACTTTTTGTTTCCGGAAAAAAGATATGAGAGAAATATCGAGATTCTCCAAGGATTATACGGCCCGAACCGAAATAAATGTCCAACATAAATTCAAGCATAGTCCAGCTAATGGGTTTTCTTGTATCCTTACAGCCAAGAAGCACCCAATAAAAGCACCCCCGCGGCCAAGAGACTTAGGACGCTTTCTTTTCTTTGAAACCATGAATTGAAGCTGGTAACATACTTCAAGTTCTAAATAAGGTGCTGGCGAAATCCAACATCTAAAGCTATGAGTAATGACCTTGCTGATTTAATAAGGATTTTCTAACATCTTTCAAAAAATAATTTTCTAATTACAAAGTCGTATGTAACAACAAAAGTCAAACTAACCTATGAAATCACTGACTTTTCGAAGACGTGAACAGTTCCTAAAAATTGCACTGATATATTCCATAAGAAACTATAAAATTTTTCAAAGACGTCCCGCAAAATGGCTCTCATATGTTTCATAAAAACCTACTATGCAGTTGTGATTTCCATGATTCGAGTACTACTTGTGAAAGATTCGATTCCTTCCAACATCGAAGTATCTTTTCGAAACTTGTGAGTACTCATTCCGAGGTTCGATACCAGCTTGTATAAAATGAATACTTTTAAGTATTAATCGAAACCCATGAAATGAAATTTGGTCATTAAAATTGACTCGGATTCGTGAGTACATATTGAACTTGATCCCACCTCTACTTATAGGCTTCAATATTTATAACAAACCAATTCCCTGGAAGAATAACCTGAAATCTTGTACAAACTCTGAACTTTGCTTGAACAACGAGTGATGTTGCCAAGGAAAACGAACTTGTACAAAGTTTATTCCAGGTTGTGCGGGTACAGTGAAAGGAACTGAATACAACATAATTCTTGCTTCTTATCCAAAGATGTAGTTAATCGGCGGAATTACAGGGGCTGTGGATTTCATTAATTAAGGAGATTAGATGTATAATTTAATTACGCGTCTTGCTCGACGTTTCTGCAGTGCGCAACGTAATCGGCTGCGATTAATAGAGAATGATTGCTAATGTGTTTGCTCCGTGAACCCTTTAACATTTGCATTTAAATAGTTCATCCGAGGGATAAACGCGGCTCAATGCGCGCGGACACACAAAATACATAGAAATCTGAATTCTTCAAACAGTCCCTCAAAGAGTCCGGTGTAAAAAGGATGGAAAGCTCTTTTCACGGGGCGAAGTAATCCACTAACGGCTGATACCGTTTCAAGAGCCACAGACCACGTATATAGCCCTGAGCGTACTCTATTAAATGCACTAACTCGCAAGACACTTTTCGTTAGAGAAAGTCTCCTCTCGCCGTTGAAATTCAAAGAAGATGCCCAGAAAGGCTGATCTTCAATTCGTTCCGCTAAACATCGTTGTCGATCCAATCTAATTTTCTTGCATCGACGTATGCATGTTTCCTCTTTACAAATGAATTTAAAAGCCGAGCGGAAAAAGGTTCGTTCGAACAAACTTTTTTGGCTTCCTTTGATCAAGTACGAGCTTATGGTACACTTGGAACTTGTAATTACACTGCGGGTCTTCACGCAAAATAAAACTGATCTGCATCGATTACAACGAGCAGGAGCCGAAAAATAATTTTATATCCTCTCTTAACAATTTTTCGAAGCTGAGATTAATACATGGATGTTCTTGAATTTTTAATATATTTATAAACATGTAAAAACATTAATGTAATTAGAAAATAGATAAATAGAATGTAATAAAATTACATCATACCCAAGAAAGTTCAAGTCGTACAGTCCAATTTTTAAAAAGTTATCGCCTCTTTAAGGGTGTCCGAATATTAGTAGATTAAGCAGTCTACTTATTTAAAGCAGTGGACATGTTAAAAATAATCATGGACTTCAATGTATTTGTTTCAGCTTAATAGGATAATTAAAAGAAGAATACAATTTTTATTTAGCTCCTGTGTCCTGCAATCAAAGCGAACATTTTTTATTTTGCATAAAGATCCGCAGTCTATTAATGAGACTTACTGGCCACCGATATCAGCGGAACCGCTCGAAAGAAGCGTGATTCGATTACATTTCGTCATTCCCCTCCGGAATTCTTTACTCGGTGAAATCCGCTCGTTGTTAGTCAACAAAAATCAGCGATCACACCGCGGACGAATTCCTGTGGAAGCTGATTGCGCGCTGTCGTCGCGACGAATTCCGTGAATAGATCGCTAACAAAATTAAGTCTCCGCCCGGCCAATAGTGTTGCGTCAGCCGTGAAATATTTCTTTGCTCGAGAGTCCTGACCGGGAACGAAGTACCGATAAAAAAAAAAGAAGAGAGAATAGCGTGCCAGAGAAAGAGAGGAGAGGGAGGGAGGGTCCACAATCCCGCTACGATTTCAGCATTTTTCAGCGCGATGGATATCGAGTTAAATTTAATGCAATTTCACGTTACATTATTCCGATAATCTTATCGCGCGTCATTGCCCATTAGACTTATGGAACGGGGCTTTTATCTTCTGCAAGCTTGTACTTCCTCCGCCGGCGCACGGTTATCGTATTATTTCGCGGCCGATAGTTATTAATCGAATACCGATACGGCCTGGGAATAAATAGAAACTTCCATCGAAATTGAAATTATCGGAGGCAACCGTGGGACCCATCTTTTCGTGCGTCCTCTCTCTCCACCGTTCCTTTCCTTCTTTTTCTTACTCCTCTCTGAATTATTTCTCCACGGTTCCCATGGAGAGAACGCATTCTCGGCAGCCGGATGATAAACAATATGATTCCGGGGGCTTTAGAAAGTCAGGTAAGAAAGAGCAGTGCTTTTCCAATATGCATTCTTCTTCGTAAATTCTGACCCCGGCGTTCGGCGGTGTATCGATTTATGAATACGATATGCGAATACGTTAAATCAGAACGATCGCGGCACCCCTCCAGCCGCCGTTTTTACCCGGCCCGAGAGATGTTTGCTCCGTTTTCGCGTTGTCTTTTACGCCCTCGGCCCGTTCACTGCAGAGCATTTTCGGGAGATTGCACGCCGACCTCACTCCCGCATTACTGTCGCGATCCGCGCTGCGCAATTGGATAATAAAATTACTTTTTACTCCGAGACGCACGCGCCCCTCTTACCCGAATGCAACGAGCGCGAGTCGAATGAAAACCGCCCGGGAATCTTACTTTTATTACTGCCCGGCTAACCCTTGCCACTTCGAAGGGTTCTGATGCCTTAAGGAACTCCGCGACCCTTTTTCGAAAAACGACTTCCCGCTGGATGGAAAAATTGGAATCGTTTCACTCGTGCCGGTGGCTCTCTTTATCCTAATGGATAATCCTAAAGCGTTACTATTATTAACCCTTTGCGGTCGGAGCTATTTTAACTCGAAAATTAAACATCTCTTCCGACCTAGAATAATTCCATTGTATATGATTTTTTCATTTTGTGGATATGAAATTGATATAATACCTCATACAATAGTTAAATATAATATGTAGTAATTGATTAGATAGCAACATATTTAATAATGTAAACAATATTGTGAATAATGCTACAGCACTGTTTTATCAAAAATGACCAGTGCAATGGATGACGAAAATAAACCTTTCTATAATAACCCTTCGTTAACAGTCCCGTTTAATACACCACCGCATGAATACTCAAGAAAAGAATCAATTATTTTAACTCACTTATATAAGTGAGCAGCTGAATTTTTTTTTAAGTAGGCTGCTGATTTTGATGAAAAATAAAAATTGTCTAAATCAATCGAAGCACCCGTTAAATAAAACAGTATCTCCTCTTTTAATCATCTTCACCCCTTGTCGTACCTTTTCTTTTACAGTTACAGTGATTAGAACGTGTTTATCCCGAAAAATGTCGTAGAAGAGAAGAGAAAATTTATGTTTCTTGTGTGGCTACATTTATTTTAATGCTTAAATATTGATTACAAACGAATCAAATTTCATTTCATGTAAAATGAAACGCGTAACATTCATATTTGTTAGACTTTGTTAAAAACCTTCATCACGAGTCTGGCTCGTCAAAATACGACAAGGGGTTAGTGTATTATTATAGGTTAGCTATTCATTTTTGTCATAAATGCATCAAATCCACAGTCTAATTACAAGTTATGCTTTTCTTCAGTAATTGCCATTGTGTGTTGGTTAAGCACCGAGCTCCGACGACGATGGCGACACCTAGTTTACCAATGGAATGCTCGTAGAATATTTGCGTTCGATCAATCAGAGAGGTCGGAGCCCAGCGGGACGCCTTTCGTGCATTTGTGTGCACAGAGAACGAATCAAATGGGCCGGGGTACGTCGGCGGGCCTCGACAAACGAAATGCCTTTAATTTACAATCCTGACTGTGTACAATTGGCGCAAATTGAACTGGTTTCGTGCGATCAGCTGCTTAACACTTTCGTGACCGATAACCCTGCGTTGCTTGTCTTCGTGAGCTTTGACGTACGCTGACGCTCGAAAACTGCTATCTACTTTCGTTTCCATTCTACTTTCGAACTCTGGAAAAATGTTATTGACCCGGGGCTCACTAATCGGATCTCTACGTATCCCCGGCATCGTGATCATAGTAATCAAAGTCATACACTAAAAATGACGTAGACGCGCCATTAATAGACTGCAGATTTTATGGATTTTTAATTACGGAATTAGGACAGAAAAAACGTTTAAAGATTTTAAAAGTTACTTTTATTTTTGCATGTAACCTTGCAAATTATAATTTTTTGAAAATCTTTTTAGCATATCATTTCGTAAACCAATGCTTCTAATTGATTATAAAAAATCAGGTCGTTTGGTACAATTATAAAAAAATTATTCTGTTTTTAAGGGTGTAAGAATACTTTCGTCCCTCACTGTGTGTCACTTTTCTTCTAAATTCTGAGAAGCCCGAACCTGTACCCCAATTCCCAAAACAAATCACCCAAAAACGATCGGCCGTAACACGCTCACCGAATCAACTCGCAAACAGTTCGCTCATCGAGTCTTGACTCGAGCAATTACCGGTATTGGAGCTAACAACATCGATTTCCCGTCACCATCCCCCGAAAACATCATCGCGAAGACACGCCGTTAATCGCGCCCGTCCGTGGATGTAGACATAGATCAGAATTCTCGTCTTTCCGTTGTATACCCGGTGTGTTAGCGATTCATCACGAAGGCTTGCGGGTAACGACGACGAAAAAAAAGAGACGAACGATCCGTTTCCTCTCTCGGAAACGGTTTAATCACAATGGCCCGGTATCCGTATCGACGCCAGGCTTCGTATTAGTCCCGACACGGAAATCGCCGTCGGGTACATGTCGTACGAGTCAAAAGTGCCGGAGGTGTTGGCCGGTGGCCAGATTGAGCTGACGAGTATGAGCATATCGCGCGTACACGTCTCCCCGTGCATGAGCACTCCTTTATGTCCTCGCGGATCGCCTCTGCTCGGCGAGATTCAGCTCCGTTTTGCGAAATTCTGCGAGATTCTGCGCTACGGGGCTCAGCTCGACGCGTCGCAATTATAAACAGCCAGATGGATGCGTATACTCGTTGAAATTTGCTATGTTTGGGATCCGGATCCAAATTCTTGCATGATAGGGTAGCGTTGCTCGTCCGGGAATTGATTCGAGCACAGTTTGACACAGTAACAGGATCGATAAAGTGCAATGAAAAAATTTCCTTTTAGAAACGCATGTTATACCTTTCCAAATGTGGTAGCAGTGGTTTGTTGAGATTCTTCCGATTAAAATGCGCCCAAACATTACGTAAATCGGTCCATTTTTATAGACTTCATACATAGCAGTATACACTTAAGTGTCTGCAGTCGGAACAGAACGCTTGTTTTGTAACTGGAGGGGGCAGAGGCAGACACATAAGTAAGACTACTGTATGTCCTTAATTTTATTATTCACATTAAGTCTTACTAGTCCGATTTTTACGTTATGTTTGGGCTAATTTTTAAATTAAAAAAGGTGAGACAAATATTATTGAATTTGAAGTGTTTGTCATTGCATGATTATTCCTTTTTACACTCGCGGCACCTGTTTGAAGTATTTCTATCTTCTTCCTGCTTTATTCTCTTTCTACCAAGATAAGACTCCGCTGAACTCGAGACACTGGGTGGTGGGGGAAGAGTGGGGATGGGGCGGTGAAAATTTAAGTGTGACAGATTTTGCAAATTTAAGAGAACACTGCTGTAGTCCCGAAAGCAATTTGGCGGCAGGCGGCGGTGTTCAATCTACTTCCATCCGCTACCTTTCCAAGTAGCGATGGCTGGCCAACCTCTCCGGGGCTTGGATATCGTCTAGCGGGCCGTGCTTTAACGAGGCAGACGAGGGAGCCGCCAGAAGGAGGGAACTTCGACATTCTCGAGTGGACTCGAAAGTCGGTTTTAAGCCGTTATTAACGGATGCGTATCAACGGCGGCCTGGACTTCGAGAGCCTGACCACTCGAGGGCCCCTTGCTTCTCCTTCAGTTTGCACTCCCGCGAATCTTTTGAGATCCCTGTGAATATTCGGCCGCGGAACACCAATTTTGGCTTTTATCGCTCGCGAAGATTCCAAGGGATTGGCAATAAACGATATTTACGGATTTCTTGTGATCGATCAGTTGCAGCGATATTTTTGGAATTTTAAACTTGTTTTGTTTAACTATTGGGGTAAATCAAAATATCTGTTACCCGCAGCGCGTCAAAGAGGCCTCTTTATTTCAAGGAGTGCCTGTCGACATTGAACCATATTTATGAATTTATTATAACTGATGGGTTGAACAAATCCTCTTGAAATATTTGGATCATTTTCCTACACCATGGAAGTAGTTGAAAATATTTTTTAGTTAAAAAGAGATGAGCACAAAGCTACTAGAAAGGCATGCTACCACCATGATATTTGAATTGATATAATTTCGTCAGAAAAAATCGTGCAGCGATAAATCTTGATTCATTTCAAAACTTGAATCCTTCACGATCCCATTCCATCATTCATATTTTTCTAGAATTGTTTTATTGAATCTGATATTTGGCAAACCGACGACACTTTTTTAAAATGCTGCAAATTGAATCCTCCTAAATACAGTTCTTTTGTTTCGTGATTGAATCTACCATGGATCTAAAGATTGAAGCCTCCCCTGTGCAATAATTCCGTGAAACTCGATGTACAATTTTTTATGGTCGTTTTGTTGAGCTTGAAATAATATCTCCCAAAATGCGTAAGCAATTCAGCATTTTGTTACTGTACAACAAAGTGGAATAGAGAGCTCGTTGAAGCGAAGTCTTTCCGCGTATTACGAAACAACCTAAGTCGGCTAAAGGCATTGATTACAGTCTAATTGTTAGCAAGCCGCCTCGGGAAGCCCCGGCACGTCATTCATAGGTTCAGGGTTCTGAAGCACGTATCATTACACCGTGCATCCGATAATGACTGCTTAAGATGGACTTCGAGTGTGCTCGAGAATACAGAAGTTTCCTCCTGGCAAGCGAGAGAGGAGCCGCTCGCCCAGCTCGTTAAGATCGTTCAATGATACGTTAAGATCCACTCGCGTCGAGTCTCGTCGGAACATTATAACTACAATACGGGGACGCGATTGCTCGTGCATGCCGGTACAATTGTTGGATGGAGCGTAATTAATACTTTGTACATGAACGACTAACAATTCGGTACTTCATAGAATTACTCGGGAATGAAATTCGAGTGGAGCGGGCGCACGGCTCTGCGGAGCCAGCCACGCGGAAAATGTAACCTTAAAAAGGTAGCGTTCGCTACCAGCGTCGGCTTCCGTTTCAGCGATGAGAAAAACGAATAATTCTCGTTATTATACCGGTTACTCTTTGCCGGAGTTCGACGATGTGTCGATTAAAGACAACTAAACGAATCCGCAATAGATCGGCTCCCCGAGAGGTCCTGCGAAGTTCGGAAACAGAAGCAGATTGATGGACAGCTAAATATTTTTAAGCGTCACACTTCTAAATATAACAATAGCTTGTTTAATGTGGTTTCCGGACATATGTATATGTATTTGGTGTAGGTTTACCCTCCAAGCGATTATTCTCGGTTGCTGACCTAACTTTCACGGACAGATGATTTGGTTAATTGGAGTCCGGATGTTCTGAAATCCTTCTTTGGACTATAAATAATTGTGCATATAAGTAGAGTGTCGCAAATATTCAATATGTTCTACATATCTTCTTTTCTGAGCTGAAAATGGAATGTCAAATTGCGGACGGCATCTTAGTTTATTAGACCTTTTTAATAATAACGCAGACGTGAATGGACGTGCATCACAAACGAGAAGGATATCGAAAAATGTTCAATATGTGTTAGGTTACGTCTAGAATGGCGTTCAGAGTTGAAGATGAAACTCTGTTATATTAAACATTTTTTAAACTAAATAAGATGAATGGGCGTGCATAATGATTCAAATTACCCATTATTTCTGTGGACTTTAAAAATTATGGTTCCTCATATCTTCATTTTTCGCAGAAAGACATTTTTATAATTTTTCAACTGTACACAGTATGTTGAACATTTTTCGATATCCTCAAATTGCAATGAACATGATTCTTGTACGAAAAATACATTGAGTGTGTCGTAGATGATATTATTTGTCCAATCAACTTTTATAACATTTTTTACCGTTTATGTCTGCGTACGGTTTGCCAAGGCTACTTGCTGCGCTTGATAAATTTAGTACGCCGATCCGGCCAGTGTCCGAGCTAGTCAGTTAGCTTCCCATTGACTTACTTGCGGCATACTCAATCTCTCAGAACAGCTCAATTAAATCTGACCAGGCTGCCCATAAATCCATCAGCCATTACGTTCGATCAACATTGTCGTGTCGTAATCGAACGTTCGGGCTGGCAGATATACACTGAAGCCGCTTCATATAAAGCAAGTGTCAGCTCACATAGAACTTAGTCCATCGTTTGAACTCGCTATTATGCCATAATAAAACTTTTATTCTATTGCATCTTGAAAGTGCAAAGGATCTTCAATCTACTAAAACCGTGATGACATAGTTTTTGACGAAAATGTACGAAGGACTCGAACAAGAATAGAAGAACGCAGTGATGTGCAGACATCATGTAACTCTTCTTAAAGTTCTTATTAAAAATTTATATAAAATTGAGCCCTTTTAGCAAGTATTGGGTTTTGTAAACTGTGGTGTCCAAGGTGGTTCGGTACCCACCTTATAAAAACTGTAGGTCCCGTCGCGAAATAACACCGTAAAAGGGAGTTGAGAGCGACGTTAAATAAGTAAAAAAAAAAAGTATTGGGTTGGCAAATAAGTTCGTTCGGTTTTTGTGATTCATTCCACTCTAAAAAAACCGAACGAACTTATTTGCCAACCCAATACAATATAAACTGTATTCATTACTTATATTTTAAAAGTCCCATTTCGGATTTTGTTAATGTAGTAAATTTAATTCTTTGAGTTCAAAGGTATGTACATATTTATTCTATGTATTTGTTAAAACTTACTCATTTCTTAATTAATATATTGTATCTTATTGTCATGTTTATCGATCGCATTGTGCATTTATATCTAAACGATGTAAAAACTTGAAGACTACAATTGCGTCTAAAGCTGGCTCTAAATAAAAACATCGTTAACGAATCAATGGCATTTGGCGTTTCCGTGACAGTCCCGATATTACGTTCGAATTTATCATATTCAAATGGAACATCGCGGAACAGCTTTAACGAGCCAATCAGGCGTCATTAGTTCGCCGGAAGTTTAGCATTCCCGGGCGAGCCCAAAGGGGATTCTGAAAGCCTTAGTTAGCAGAGCGCGAGGTCGGCTTGCTAACATGGCTTTTGAAAATCTGATCGGGATCGAACAAAGCGGTTCGCAGTTCGCACACGGTGTTCCACGGCAAGAGCCGTAACATGGGAAGTCCAACTGATATCCAAATTCATTTCGTGATCCTCGCGATATCCAACTTTAATTTACCACATATCCGCGTCGCAGTTCCCTGCATTATTAAGGATATTGGTTTCTGGGCTTTTGCCCTTGATATAAGCATCGTGCAATATCCTGCCTCCCTCGCTGTTAATGTGTGCGTTTATAGTATTTGACTGTTCAGGCAGTAATCACAGGTCTCGGTTACTGTTGGCTAGATCATGCCAGGGATACAGGGTGTCCCATAAATGTTGTACTTCCGTGAACGGGGTGATTCCTGAGGTTATTTGTAGTTTTTCCTTTGCGTAAATTTTGGGGGTCTGTAGCCGAGGGAGGAATTCTGTAACGCCACACCCAGCGGGACCTGCAGCCGTGCTCTGATTGGTCCGCCTTTTTCGTTAATAACTCCTCAACCCTCTGACCTACGATTTATTTTACGGTTTCAGTGATTAAAAACTTTTTTGTAGTTCGTAATTTCCTAGAAAAGGAGAAAATTTATATTTATTGTATACCTACATGTTCTCCAATGACTATACATTAACAAAACCAAAATAGAGTTTCATCTCGGATTAAAGGAAATTAATAACATACATATTTATTAGACTTTGTTCTGAATCTTCAACACCAGTCTGACACGATATTGTAGAGCTAGGGGTTAACACTTTACCTACCGGAAGCCTATTAATAGGATTTGAAATAATTGTGCTGTATCAAAAGAAAGCATAGAAATTTTCTTCTACTTGTTAGTTCATAATGAAATTGCTACTGAAGGTTCCATTAAAAAGCCATGCACCATCGATTTTTCAAAATTGTGCAATAATCACAATCGGTCGGTAATGTGTTAACAAAGCCGTGGAGAACATTTTCGTATAGAAAAGAGTTACTTCTAATACACCTCAGGATCGCCCCTTTCAAGAAAGTACATTTTTTGGACACAATATATAGGGCTTGCGTAAATATGCAGCTTGTGCTTTAGTAACTTCTACAGGTTTTCCAAGAAGAATCAAACAGGCTTCTCTATTTCTTACAGTATTTTCAAAATATTGAAATCATTACAAGGCAAACAATCCGCCTTCATTGGGAGCTCCCGACAATTATCTGCAATAATTTGTGTTTGCATAATTAATCGAAATTTAATTGTAACTCGCGATATCAAATATATGAATCTGTTATTTGAGATCTCATTTGAAATGACAGCATCATCACCGTCGTCATGGTTCTGTTGCAGATTTCTTTAAAAGGAGGCTATAGACATACAATACAGTGAAAACTGTGTTTGACCGATTTTACAATAAAATTTCGAAACAATGCAATTAACGAATATATTATAGGCATTTTCATTATAGATTTAATTAATAAAAAATCAATTGCTCGAGTTTGGCCGGTTAATTACAATCCGCACAGAGCTCTCGTTTCAATAATAGAAGCGAAATAACAAAACTGTAATTACGGGGACTGGGAATTTCTATTCAAATTGAAAGATGAATCGCACTTCACACCGAACTGAGAAAATATTTACTTTCTGCACTCAACGTTTTATAATTGTTTAATGAAGTCATTCCAGAGCCATCGTCAATGAATTTTTAATTTTATTGTAGGCACACTTATTTCGAATTTAATGCATAGTAGTATATTTATGATACAGATTTCCTACAGAATCATAAAAATTTTTATCTGACTACCCTAGCAAAGGATGGAGCTGTAATTGCTATTTCTTTAATACATTAGCGACCGGTGATTATTGCATAATTTTTTTAAATCTATGGTACATGGCTAAACACTTTGTAATGGCACCTCCAATAGCAACAGCAATTTTCATTGTGAACTAACAAGTCACCCTTAATACCGTCATCTAATAATTTCATTTAAGATTGCAATGTAGAAGAAAATTTCTATGCTTTCTTTTGGCACAGCACAATTATTTCAAATCCTGTTAATAGGCTTCCGCTAGGTAAAGTGTTAAATTTACTTCACTAAATCTAACAGAATCTCGGTGTTTAAAAAATAAATTCTCAATCAACAAATTAAGGCCGGAACAATATAATTAATGCGTCAAGGGAGGCCACGCTCCATGTAATTGAATTTTCGAAAATTACGAAGCACGTGCCGTAGAAACCGAACGTACCGAAGTAACCATTCCAACGAGCACCGCCGTATCTTCCGTCGCGGTAACTGTATCTGATTCCGAATAACTTCGTGCCATTAAAGTGGCCTAAGAGTTTCGAGCAGCACTGTGTGCTCCCAAGTTAGGGGACAGGTTTCGGCTGTTCCATGGAGAAATGTAATTGAACGGGGCAGAAGTAATCGGAAGCAAGTGTTACCCTATGGTGCCGCTAATCCGTTCGCATTCGAATGCGTATAACACGGAACCCGGGTTGAATAAATGTATCAACATCCTAAGCATCGCATTCTGATCTTCGCAGACTTCAGGTACTTTGGCCTACATTATATTCCTGCACCCTTACACCTCTAATGGTGTAAGGCCAATACGAACATTTTCCAATTTTGTTACCAACAAGTTTCAAAAATTTCAAGCATTTTATTTAAAATTTCTTCTGGAGAATGTTCCCTTATTCAAACTAAGTTTGAACAATTTTTTAAATTAATTGTATTAAACATAGCTAAATACATGTATGGTATGTGTATTGCTTGTCTAAGTAAAACTAAATTAATATTGCAAAATAAGAAGCATGATTAAAATGCCCCTGCTAACAGTTTGTTATAACTAGACTGCAGATCTTCATGCAGAGTAAAAACTTTATATGTCGAGTGTAAGAAGCAGAAATTAAATAAAAATGTATTTTACTTTTCGATCATTTTAATTAGTCGAATATAATGTAACAATATTTTCAAACGCTTCCAAGGCGTTCACAGTTTCGTATTTTACCTAATCACTTTTATTGTAAATGCATAAAATCCATGGTTTTTTTCTTTAAAATTTTGTAACCGCCAAAAATTATATGGCAGATTCCAATTTGCATTTCTGTGAGCATATTTGAAGAGATTAGATAACAATACATGCCCTATGCTGATGATTTCAGTAGAGTTCAAATAAAATGATAGATTAAATTTTAGTGCAATTTTTGCTGTTCTGAATTTTAAAATTACGTAAATCTTGAGATAAATGCACAATGATCCCTAAAATTGAATTTTTAGTGATTCTTACAGGAACCCAACACGTATCTTTAATTTTTCCCTGATCAAGTTCCAGAATGCATAGAGATTAATGAGAACCTTGACCTTCATTGTCCACGGTTGCATCTGGACAGTTTTTGAGCAGTATGAATATTGGGAAACCCATTAGCAGGACTGTGCCGAAATTCGTAGCGGCATTTAGTCTGATTGGGGCTGTATAGCAGTACCCTGGAACACTTCGGCGTTTACGCTGTATCTCCATTGGAAATAAGTAGGGCGAAAACCACTACCAGGGGTGGAAGAGCTGGATAAATTGCACCATCGCAATTACAATCGGCTTGGTCGTCTAAAGAGGTTATTAAAAATCTCCACTCCCGTTGTTCGCCATAAGAATGTTTGTTCTAGAACTTGCGCTTCGGCTGTACGAGTCTTGATTAAATTCTCTCTTAATTCTTATCATTTAATGGTATTAAAAACCTAACGATGACAATTATACAAAGTGAAAAGTCTAAACCCGTCTTTGGCGAGATTTTTTGCGCGTTATCGTGAACACATATACGGAGGTCCAATATCGGTTTCTGGGATCCCATAGCGGCACGAACCTATCACAGCGAATATTTCGCGCTGGTCTGTGGGATCCTTTAGTTCGACACTGTAGCGTTCGATCCACCTTTTGCTCCCTTCCTCCCCGCCTCCCTTTTGATCTCTGTGAATGGACCTATAGATAACGGCATTCTGGATCGCGTTAAATTTCCTTAATGAGACGGATCGATTATTGCGGCAGTCTGATGCCTGCGGTCTGCCTATGAAACGACAGCGAGGAATTTAATTACGCATGTTCGTGAAATTAGCGTCGACAAATGAGACCCCGTATCGCTGTTTTAAAGGCCACGCAGAAAATTTCGATTCAATTGTTTCGTCGAATCCGCTCCGGAACACTTTATTGGCTGATTGCGGAAGTCAGTGGACCATTCGAAAATAAAACACAGCCGGTTGCATTTTAACTCGCATTCAGCGTTTCATACAGGTTTCGCTTATTTCGATCGAAACGGCCGGCATTATTAGTAATAATTGTCAGTTATCGCTTCGCAATAATTTAATTTAATATTCAGTGGCACTTAGTTCATGTCTACACTGCAGATTTTATGCAGTTATGACAAAAATGAGTAGGTGAAACTTAAAACAGTAGAAAAATAAAAGGAATTTAAGAGAATCGATGCACACATTTTATTAATTCGTTAAAATTATTAGAAATAAATTTTCATTTGGTCTCAGTATCTTGTAATTAATGCTGAAAATTTTTATTTTGCATATTATGCATACAGATCTGCAGCCTATTTGTAATAATCCTATTCAACATGTTAAAATATCAGATTCATTAACCAATTATAGAGTAAAAACTGTTTTCCTTCAAAGAATGTCTTATGGTTCATGAAAAGATATTTCGAAACGATTATTAAAGGTGAGGCACGTTGCTTCATAAATATAACAAGCTGGGTTGTTTCAACCGCGCATGAGTTTTCATGAAAGCATTCTGATAAATTCAATAAATATAAAATGCAAACTCTGGAACTGGTTATATGATTTAGCGTTAAACAGTTTCTCGTACCCCTTTATCATTTTTCCCAATTTGCTGAACGAGAATATTCCGCGGGACGTCACGCGATATCTTCGTCCCTCGCGGGAAGTCTACCTTAGCAGAGGGACTAAAATATTTTGACAGGACGTTTCGCTGAAGTGACGTTGACTCGCCTGCTTCGTTAAAGTGTAAAAAACGCATCGCTTATAGCGTGCTGTATTTCGCTGCCACGGCGGAAGGATATTCACGAGATGAAGCCTCTGGGTATTCTGACCAGAGATCTGCCAGTTCCGCGATATCATCCGAATTTTCGCAAATTTATCTGCATACTTAAAAGGTGGAACCGTGTTCGCTCCAATTAAGTAAATAGAATATTTTTGAAAAAAAACGCGGAAACTGAGAGATTCGCAGAGTACCATTTACATAATTTCCGAAAGTATACTTGAAAAATCTACTGGTTCTCCTGAACACATTGCAACATGTAAAAATTTCGTAAATTCCGTGATTCGTTGGAAAAGACACTTCAGCGTAATAATGGAAAAATATATCCGTGACAAATGAATCCAGGTGAACAAAGAGTTGGAAAAAAGTCTCATTTAAAACTCATTAGCGGTATTGGATATTTCACTGGTGAAGCTCGTTCAATATTTCAAACGGAAGGTATTTGTAATATACATCGTGTCGAATATGGAAGAAGTGCAATTTTTTCAAGCGCAATGTTACGATATTTTTAATGAGCCAGACGCCCACTCAACAGCGTTCCCTGTTTCACGCGGAGATGTGTATCGGTCGGAAGGTTAACGAGAGATTTCGAACGCGGATCACGCTATTATATGATTAAGGGAAAATCTATTTCCGCGGGGAGAGCGGACCAGTTTCCAGCGGCCTAATATAACTCGGGCAGCTATCTAAACGGTCACATTCGATCGTAAGTTAACGGCGTATCACGTCGAATCTCAAGCATGCAACTAACTCATTTAATTGCGACCGTTATCACGTATGAAAGGTTTAATGCTCGCTCGAGGAGCTCGCTGATTACGCCGCGGCGATAATAAATAGGGACCGGGGATGGTGTCGGGGAACGGGTTCGTTCGTTCGTTCGTTCGCTTAATTGTCATTTGTCGCAGCTTCCTCAAGAGGAACCCGGGGAATAAAACGTGAGAAATGAAAACTCGACTAAGCGGCGCGGTACGTGTCGCGAATGAGGAAAAAACTCCGGCGGACTTATTGCTTTCGGGGCGTTCTAATGACCCCGGGGGGTGAAAGTCGAAAGTAATCATCGTCGCCGCCATTGATGGATGGCCCCGACACGAGGCGCTGGGGGCCCAGGAAACAAATTTAGAAGGAACGTGGCTAATTAGCGTGGTCCCGCAGCCCTTGCGATAGCGTTTTCCTCGACCGGGACACATCGTCCTACGCGTTTCGTTCCGGGAAAATCGTGACGGGACGTTTAAAAGTGTCAGGTCGCGGCGGAACGTCCATGCGATAACGAATGAATAATATTAAGATAGTTTGTTCCACTGTGACATTTATATTACCGATGATAAAAGTTAGAGGAGAATACATTGTTGGCAGGGGGCGCGATAGAGCAAGTGATTCAGGTTAAGCGTGATCAGACAAAGAGGAGAAACGTACTTCATATAATACGTAAGAGTATTATGGAAACAAGGTTTCTCGGAACGAGACGAACATCGAGGAGGTACTTTCGCGGGACGGTTGACTGTCTTTTCTTTCTTTGCCCACGATGCTATCGAGGAGGAGCCCCGGGAAATTGGGTCGATAGGTTTAGGAGCTTACCACGCTGCTTTCAAAGATATTCTTCGACCTCATCTTATTATATCTGATGCCTGTTTTGATTTACCGGCCCCTCGGATCGTTGATATCGAAGGGGAGCGACGTTTGCTAATCGACTGTCCAGATTTACGCGGAGTTTAGCATGAACGCGAAGATTATTTGGAAGTATTAGCATGCCCAAAAGATCTGTCCTCATAATGTAGAATGTTGGGTAACGTTGTTGTACAACACGAGCACATACATCTTTCTGTTAATCTTCTATCCAAGCTTTCTGTTAATCAAACGCTTTACTTGTTTGCTTGCAGAGGATGTGGGGTATTCTACATGCTAAAATGTGTGGAAAGAAAGGAGTAACATTTTTTTGTCTGAAGTAGAATTGGTCGGCCATGGCCAGACGAGGGAAAATATTGTTAGAAGAAAATCATGCACAAAAAATGTTATTCTTTTTTAAATGTCAGCCGTTCCCACTGAAATCCAAAAATTAGTAATCAAGAGAAAGAACAAAAATCATGCAACCAATATTTGTGCGTGTGTTTAATAACCAACATATAAGATAAAGAAATGAAAAATATGACATAATGATGGTATTAGTGAACAACGCAATTTTCACATCTAACTGGAGCCGACCAATCATGCATAGTTTTATAACATTTAAAGTGATTAGGAAAAAGAATATTTGTATTCACTAACCAACACAATAAGATAATAAAGTTAATAAATACAATGACGAAATAATCAAAAAATTTAATCGACAAAAACGTGCACAGGTGGCCTCGTAATATTTCCTGTTAAAGATTACGCTTCTCGCATATCCGCGGTGTCCCGACGTAGACCTCCAATTTCTGAATTCCCGGAACAAAAAGCTGAATGCACTCTCGCGCGATTCAAATGTTCCATTCTAGCGAAAATAATTTGCGTTGTCCCTGTCAAACGGGGCTCAAGCTAACGAAGAAAATCTATCGAACAGTTCGGGGAAACGAACGGAAGATATAGGACACGGTGTGTCCCATTTCTTTCGTCGAACAGAAATAAAAGACGAGGTCGACGGGGCGACGTCAAATTGATGGATACCGCAAATTCGTCGAACATCGTTCCCAGTGCATCGATTGCAGCCGGCGCGCAGCGAGGAACACCATTCCGTGCGTCTTGCCGACGGTGAATTTTATTTACGGGCCGATAAATTCGCAGTCAATAATGATCGCGGGGGCATTGTGAATCGATCGGCGCAACAGATGGCGTTCCTCCATCGAAACCGGGCACACCTGATCGAAGGGGAGAGTACGCGAGCCCCGTGTACACGCACTCGCCCGCTCACGCGCAACACGCACGGCCGCACAACTATGGGCCAAGTAATCGAATAACGCTCCGACGATAAACTATCACTTCGCCTCGTAAACCGTGCGTTCAATCGACCCAAATTACTTAGTGGTATCGCTCGCTGCGTGCTGCGATGAAGATAAAAATATTACTTACAACCACCGGCCCGTGGTTTACGCGTTTGTTCAGGTTACACGAGCTATCGTGTAACATTTCATCCCTGTAGAATGTAATATCGAGCCACCGGATGATTCAATCTCGAGTTTTCTTTCTTCTCTTTCACCCCTTAACCATTCTATTCTGCCTGTGCTCAAACTGCTACTTTCGGGCAGGTAATTACTTCTATACGCTGATAGAGTGACATAGTTTCATCAAACTTTGAGTTCTTATATTTTGTGTATTCTTTACGAGTATATTTACATTGTACTTATATTGACTGTGATAAACACTTCGAATTTTTATGCAGAATAATACTGGAACTACGTAGACATTTATTTCTTTCCTTAATGACATTAATATATCGTGAATGATACTACACTATTTTAAAGAGTTTTGAATATTTTTATTGTTGTGTATTGATTTACACATAATATAATCCATCAGTTCCATCAATTTTATGTCACTTGTTTTCCATCTTTCCAAGTGTCCAGAACAGAAGAATTATCCAAGTAACAGATTAATAATTGTGGCTCTCCTATTGCGGCGTGTTTTTAACCACGATCTGGTTTCAGACAAACATAACATTTTCGAAGTAATTTTAATGTATGCAAATGAAGTCGGGATACACGTACTGAATTTTCTTGCAGTTTCTGCAGAGTTCAACACATTTTTGATGCGGTATTCCCGGTTTTTTAAATCCGTCTTCAAAAAAATCTACCGTCTGTGATTTAAACCACCTGATAACAGTTCAAGAGCTGCCGCAATTTCGCTGCGAAATTTCCAACCATCCAACCTGCAGTCCTGACCTCGCACCCAGTGATTTCCAGATTTATCTGGATTTCAAACAATGGCTTACATTGCAAGCTTTGAAAATGTCGAAAAATTGGAAAGCTGTGTTATCGGATGATTTAAATCACAGGTGACAGAATCTTTTGAAGGCGTGCTTGAAACACTGGTAACAGTATACGTGCTGATTGCGTGTAATAATATCAACATTATTCATTTGCTTGTAATACAAATTTCGTAACTTATTGTTATTGCAGTATAGCAATGTCTGCGGATCTTTATGCCAAGCAAAAATTTTCCAAATTAATTGTAAGAAACAGAAGTTTAAAAATGTATTTTTTCTTTTAATAATGTCAAAAATATTGAAGACTGAATGTAATAATATTCTTGAATTTTTTAAATGTTTTACAATTTTGTATCATAACTGTACAAAATTCAGAGTCTGCATATTTAATTTCAATGAATAGTTTGAAGTAGCCTCAAAACTAGTAGAAGTATCTAGAACAAGTCAGACTCGGAAGATGAATATAATCAACAGATGATTTTTTGCGTGGAAAACAAATTCAATTTAATTTTGATTATTCAGAAATCTAGTAAAGAACATTTTACAAAATCTGTGTCGAAATGTAACAATACGTCTGAGCTTAAAATTTCGCATTGGATTTGTTTGTTATTTTATGACAAATAAAACAATAATTGTCTAAATTAAACAGATTATCATATTAACTTGTTTAATTCACGATACTGTAAAACCACGATTATCCAAACGAATTACCATTCTTGTTTAATTAGCACATTAGCATTGTATTCCGATAGTTTGTACTGTTGATTCCGAACTTGCGGGCACAACATATTTCCATCACGATTACATCTATCGCGTTCTTTGTATTACGTTTTTACGTTCGATGAGATTGGCTCTTTTAGGAGACCCTCGAAAAGCTCATCAATGGATAATAACGCGGGCTCATAAACTGGCGATGTCATTTCGCCGCGAACGTTTAGCGCGCGTTTAAACGATAAATTTTAATTAAACTGAATTACGCGCGACGGAGGAGCCCGTCCGTATCATTGCCCCCTTGAACATTGTTTTTCGATGACTAATTACGTATGAGTCAGGTATTAATTACTCGGGATTCCGGCGCAGCCGAGCAAATAACCATGAACGAAATCGCATATCCCAGTCGAACAATATAGGGAAAGTTTCCGGTGTTGGCCATTGTGCGCGAACAAGCGCCTCTAAGGAACTACGATAAATCGTGCATTTGCACAATTGAAAGCAGCAGAAAACAAAATAGAAAGGAAGTACATCACATGTACATTGTACATATTGTACTACTGTACATTATACATATATGAACACAAGAAAATGATAATGAAATAAAATGAAATGATTCAACCATGTATGAAAACTTTGAAAATTTTTTTCCGTCACTGAAACCACTGTACATTTAAAGATTGAAGATTCCTCTTTACAACGACACCTTAAAAATTGATGAACGATATCTTCCAGCCGTTTTATCGAGCTTTGAATGAAAGGTGTGCCACCAACTTCAAAGTTACATCAAGAGGGCTTTACACGACCAAACTTGTTCCTTCATTTCATTCTATAAAACAGCGAGAAAAAATCGTACATCAACTTTTAAAGAGACGTTGTAAAGAGGAGGCTTCAATCTTGAAATCTGTGTCAGTTTCAGTTACGAGAAAAATTTTCGAAGGTTTTTACAGACGTTTGAATCTGCAACATTTTTCGGAAAAATGGGTCATCGGTATCCCACCTGTTACATTATGTCAAAATATTTTAGAGGAAAATGAATACTGCTTTAGAAAAGTAGAGGCTTCAAATCTTGAAACGAGTTCGGCTTTACGGTTGTACTGTTTGTTTTTAAACAATTGTCTCGATTTAAATATGTAGTTTTTGAATATTGGGTTGGAGAGAATGTTCGTAGGTTTTCAAATTAGGAATCGAAGATAAAATTAATGTATTTATCTCGTTACCTCGAAAATAAATCTATTCTATAATAAATATAAAGTTGGAACTTTCGTTCCAACCCAATACTTTGTGGGTCCCCTGTATTTGAATGCCGAAGTACTAGAAAATCGTGATGAAGAATTGGACCACTCCCATCGCTAAATGAGAAAGGGTTCTATGACCGAGCTCGAGATCGCGCAAGAAACACTTACACGTGTCGCCGCGTAATATTGACCTCGGCCGATCGCGCGTAAATAAACGTGATTAATCGGAGCATCGCGAGAACTTTTTCGCTCTCTTTTTTTCGACATTCGGTCATTTCAGTTTCGTAAAACAGCGCGGCCCGATAAATCATTCCGTCCCCCAGCCCGCCGCCGGCCAAGCGACCGCGTGATTTATGTATCAATTGTTTCGTGCTCTATTGAAACGCGGGCATCAGTCGCCGGCCACGATTTCGGGCGGAGCCGGGGCCTCGATCCGCGAAAAGTTCGACACGTTGCAACGCGTTGTTGCGATAATTTCGTAACCAGCTGCCACATTTTGTCCCAGAAGATCCTGGAAACGACGGAAAGCCAGACTACTCTCTACCCGTGAGCTACGTCGGAATTGGATTCGAAGTTAAAGAAGTATTAGAAATTCTGCCGAGGCGCGAAACTTGGATGGATGGAAACAATTATCGAAGATTCACCGCCTGCCGTCTTGCGTTTCCTGTGCTCACGTTCGAACACTTACGCTTCACGTTCGACTTCCGGAGCATTGTTTTAAATCTTTGAATCATTGAATTTGATGAATAAATTGTGTATGCTGGGGAACTGAATATGCAGGCTGCGAATTAGAGATTCGTATTTGCGAAATAGCGAATGCTAACTGGAAGATTTAAAATCAGAACTTTATCTGGCAGCTACCTAAACCGTGCAAAAGGAAGTTTAACGATGTTCTCATAAATAATTCTATGCTGCGCTTCTAACTGTAACATTATAAAGTACTGTTTCCAATTATAAGTGCCCAGTACTTATTCATAGATAAACGCACCAAGATTCCCCTGACCCCCCTGCCAAACCTAACGCAAACTTTCGTTAGGTTATTTCCCTATTGTAAATAATTACCTCTTAATATTCAGACGGTATTAATAGTCAAAGAAATTGCTTAAAAATGAATATCTACTAACAACTTCGAACCGCACTTCGCACTTCTAACTATGGAACATGTATTGTTATTACTAATATTGTTATTAGTAAGATGTCCGACTAAAAATTGAGATCTAGCAATTTCTTAAAAATTTTTGAAGGCTTGTTAATCTTCGTAGGTGTGCTTGGTATGGAGGCCTGTCCCGAAAGAACAGGTTCTGCACACGGTATTGGGCGCATTCCATCACGCAACAATGTGATTAGGACGAATTTGCATGGGTGTGCCTAGGTGCACGTTAACATCGGTAGGTTGCACGTCGGCCGACACGAAATCAAACGGTTGTTTGCCGCGACTAGTCCCCCAAAACGCGGCTTTAAAGTCGCGCCGGTAGCTAAAGTAAATTTAGCGGCTTCCAAAAGCGGTACCAACTCCGACCGGATGTTCAGCAATGAGTAAGCGATGCGTGAACCGGTGCCGTGCAGCCATCCCGCCCGGAAGCAACCCCTATTTGTATTGCCGCACCGCAACTATAATGCACACCGCATGCTAATGTTAGGCCTACTCCGCTTCCTGAACGTGATTTTATTGACGCGGTTTCACGAGGTTTCACGAGGTTTCACACGGTTCGCGGTTGACATTTTTCCTTCTCGGTAGATGATACTCACAAGACGCCCAACTGCGTCATGCTAGAAGGAAAGTTTACTAAAATTTTAAAGAACAGAGTAATGGACTAGATTTTTAACTTTTTCATCCGTGTCTGTAACGAAAATTTATGAGACGCCTTTTGTAGATGTAAGTGAGTTATATACATTGAACTTTTATGAATGAGAAGAGAACTATTTGCGTAATAAAACCTAATAAAACGAGAAATAACTTCTGTGTTAAAATTATTCGAATAGAGGTCTGCAGTGTCTCAAACAAATTTTAGATTACATAATTTGGTCTACAAGTTCCATTTTCCAGAATGAACGACAGAAAACTTCAGATTATAATATTTTTGACTATAAATTCTGCTTTTGATAATAAATCGTAGAATATTACTGAACACTTTCCCTGACGCAGTATAAAATTTTAGATGGCACTAAATAAACTAACATTCATGTCTAGACTGCGAATCTCTATGCAAAATAAAAATGGTCTCTTGAAAAAGTACATTTTGATTTCTATTGTTTCAAATTATAACTACTCATTTTTGTCATAAATGCATCAAATACTCAGCGTATTTATCATCGAGGATCCCTCAGCACATCGATTTGATTTTACTCTGATCAATTTTTGATAGAAATGGATGCAATGGGTAAAGTTAAAAAATTGTGGAGATCCGCGTTGCAGCGAACGGAATCAGTTATCTGATATTTTTCAAGCATTTCTGAGTGTTTCGATACGTGCACCGACCGGAGATGCAAGAATAATGATCTCAGGAATGGTAGTGTCCCGCTCGTCCTCGCACCTGACTCGCGTTTCGACTAAACCGATTTCAGTACAGACCGCTGTTCTTGCTCGTTCTGTATTTATGAGCTCCGGCGAAGTCATAAAATACGAGTGGCTCCGTACGGTCGCGTATGGTTTCATTAAAAAAAATTGCAATTGCAGTTTGCGACTGCGTCGCAGCATCTGCGGTAGAAATACGGTCAGTTCAGGATAGATATTGGTAGCATTCTTAACTCGAACATCGTATATCATTTCTTATTAGCACGTTTCTGTAAATTGTCACATTCTCGTTATCATTTTGTAAACCGAGATGACGAATATCATTTCTAGACTGCGGATGTTCGTAGACAAATTTTAAGAAAGTGGTTCCAAATAATTTTCATTGGTAATAAGTAGTAATAACATTTGCAGGTCCAAAATAAATGAAAATCGTACTAAATTCTGACGAATTCGATAATCCAGCATTTCTTTAAAATGTTTATAAACCATAAATGCATAAAGATCCGCAGTCTAGTCATTGCACTGTACAATTCGTCGAATAATCTACTTCGGCCCAGACACAATCGAAACAACCAATTAACATTGTAATACAGTGGATGCAAACTGTAATTACGACCATGCAGTAGTCTGAATGATTCGTGGTTTGCAAATATCAAAATATTTTAATTAATATTAAATTAAAATATGTAATTGCGCAACAGAATTTGTGCTCCGCGGTTCAACAACTTCTTTATTTCATGGACGATTGCCTAGGCTAATTAAATATACTTCAAGGTTGATTTTGAATTTCATTTTAAGCTTAAAATTCTGTACTATGCGTACGAGTTGAACCCCGAAATCAATCTTTGCCAATTTCAATTTAGTTTTGCAATCACACTAACTGAGACATTAGTCAAACAATAACTTTGGCTAAATAATACTCTTTTAATGGTTACAAGCGTACTTTTAAGAATGAAAGTACCATAAAAAGTAAATCGACTTTTTATATTTCAATTTAGGTCCGACGATCACATATTAACAATAATTTTGATGAAAATGTACATCATTATAGGATAAAAAAATTCATAACATTAGCAGAATGTGTACTTCATAATATCCACGAACGTTTGATAGAAGTAATTCTCTTATTCTTTCACCAAAAATGGCTAAACATACACATTTTGTTAGTCCCATTGTTCGCATTTTTATAAAAACACCCACAGTTCGACAGAGTGCAAAAACAAGTGAAACAGAATGGTGCAACGATTCTTGAAAGCCGTGTGGGTACAAATAAATCGGCACATGTCAGACCATTGCGAAACAACGGTGCTCGTCTTACGGGGAGCAGTAGGTGCTTTGCGCGGCGCGAGGAACCGAGCTATTCGAACGTCCGCGTAAAAGAGATTCAGCTACTGAGAATACACATGCATCGGGTGGGAGAGCCAATCCCATAATAAATACAGAAGTCGTATTCCATTCAAAATTTTCGTTCAGAAGTCCGTGTCAATCGAGCTCGCCGAGAATTTCATTCCCGGGGAAGTAGTTTCGACGAAATGCTTCGCTGTAAGTTCGGGCGTCGGTGCTAAAGTTTAATATTTCCTGCGCTGAAAAGTATCTCCTCTGAATCGATTCGGCAGCCGCGCCGCGAACCTGGAAATGCTACGGTAAAATCCGTCGATATATATCTATATATATATGTATACATGTATAGATCGACACACACGGATCCGTAGAGCACAGTGATCAATCGTTTACACGCCGGCACACGTCCAATCGCGAGCGTTTTCCAGGTACCACGCGTGTTAAAGCGCGATGCGTCCTCTCTCCTATGTTATTGCTTCTGACGCAGTATAACCGCAGAATTTATACGGAGCTTCCTATATGCAAATGGACGACGGGGCCCCGGCAAGCTTCGAGCTTTTAATCGTAACTGCCAGCTTAACCACCTAGCGAATTCGTCGACACATCCGACATTGAAACCGTTTCCATGTAATGCTCGAAAATCGTCGGCCCGCGCCCGTTCCGCGCACGCACGTCCTGCGGAATCGCGACCACGCCATCTTTTACTATTTCCGCCCTCTATACCTTTTCCATTAAACAGTTTTTACAGACCGAATATGAGCGAAATCCCGCCGATTGCTGCACTGCATACGTGACCGCGAGAAATTTTTTTCGTGACCTCGACGGTCGAATATTTGATTTTCGATGTGGTACGTGAAATCTAGGGGTACCAACCGCAAGGAGGTAAATCTGCATGAAAAAATAAGTCGAACACGAAGAATAATGTTTTTCCGTCCGAGGCTTTGTTTTCGGGAAAAAATGAGTTTGAAATACCCTAGTATCTGCAGGAAGTAGAATCGGTGGGTCATGACCATACGCACCAGCCGAACTATGCAATAGCACTCGCGTACGTTCAATTTTCGTAAAATAAAGTAAGTAAAAATAACGAATTTTAACTAAACAAATTACATCTGTGCAGTGTTTATAGAATTCAGAGAACATTATTCATAGAGATCTGCTTAAAGTCAACAAAATGTAATAATTGAAAAATTACTATCTCTTTCCACGTGTTACATTTACTAACAAATTGATAATATTAAATTGAACGGTCATTCTCCTCGTGTACTGACACTTTTGTTGTCCACTGTATGTGACGCTGAAGTTATGGAAGCATTTTTTCCCTTTGACATTTGTGCTGAATTGGACGTCAACTTTGATAGAATTTAACTAAAAATGTGATTGTTACGATTTCCCGAACGCTGCACAAGGATTAAAGAATGCTCGCAATCCGGTGCACAAAGAATACAATTCGATCGTGTTTTCACGAAGAATGAAATGTGACCAACCGCATAGAGGCACTGATACTTCTGTCGTTACAAAGTACCGGCAACTGCTGTTCGCGTAACGCAGCATTTCTGCAACACGGTTTTATCCTAACGCCGCACTGTTAGAGAATCGGAGACACTCTTGTTATATCGCTACATTTTTGCTGAAGAGGTGCAAGATCCAAGATAGAACTTGAAAAATGCTGAATATCGTAGAATTTCTTAAAAGCACGCTGCTGAAAGAGTGAACAAATAAAAATGATAGTTTCTTTGAAAAAACCGGAGCGTAGAAATAAAGATGCTGCTGAAGCAGGCTCTGAGAATGAAGGTATTTTGCAACACAGGAAGCTTCTTTGACGGTGCTTCACAGAGATAAAATGAGAGAAAATAGCGGTTTAAAGTATTTCGCATTACCATGTGCTTTTTGTACACATATGTTCGTAGTTGTGAAAACAAAATTACGTGGTTATGCGTTAATTTTTGAAAAATTAACAAGTGGCTTTATAGAAATTTCGTACTTCGTTTCCTGTTAAATTACATTTTCATGTTCTTAATTCCAATATGATACCAAACACAAATCCATTCCTGCGAAATAATAATAACAAAAACTTCGGGGGTGTACAGTAAGTCCTCGACTTTCGTAGATTCGTTTTACGCGATTCTTAGTTTGCTTGTGTACAGCGTAGGCTTTCAGCTATTTACGAGTGATCAATTTTCCATGAACATAGTTGGTTTGTTTGAATTTTCCTTCCAAATGAGGTCGTGTTAATAACCTTTCAACGATGGTGCTCAGGTACTATTCGACTTACGCGGAAAGCGCTGGAACGAATTAACCGCGGAAGGACTTACTGCACATACATACAGGGTGGTCCACTTATCTTGAGACAGTCAATTATTACGGAAACCAACAGGAAAAAATATGAAAGAATGTTTTATATAAAATATTCTTCATATATGAAGGGGCACATTTAATGGCGCTATGCACATTTTTCCGTAATGGCTCTTTAAGGGTCAGATGGAGGGCAACTTCATTTTTTAAAATGGGAATTCATATTTTTTATTTTATATTCTTATTCTACATCGAAAAATAATATTTCGTATAAAACATTTTTCTCCTGAACTTACCATTTTTAACGATACCATGATAAATGTTGCAAAGCTTGCATAATGGCACACAACATGTATTGTGAATCTTCATCTAGTAAGCGGCAATAAGAAGCACGTACTTTATCAGATAATTTATTAATCGTAACAAAAAATACAGAAAATTGTGAGCAATTAATGTAACAAATGTTCAAAATGATGTCCTTCCATATCAACACATTTTTCAATCCTTCTTCTAAAGGAGTCGTGTTCGCGCACAAGCATTTCAATTGGAATTGAATCGCACACGTCACGTATGCGTTCTCGCATATTTTCGCGGGTTGTGGGGACATCTTGATAAACTTTGTTATGTATCCCCAAAGATTCCTGACACCCCTCACTAGATTTCATTATTTCAGATCAAACTCAGTATTTTTCGTCATTACAAATATTGGGATATTCACCACAATTTGTTTAATAAAACCGTGCACGCTAGGAAAAAATGTTTTATCCGAAATATTATTATTTTTCGATGTAGAATAAGAATATGAAATAAAAAATATGGATTTTCATTTTTAAAAAATGAAGTCCTTCATGTGACCCATAAAGGGCCATTATGGAAAAATGTGCATAGCGCCATTAAATATGCCTCTTCATATGAAAAATATTTTACATAAAACATTTTTTCATATTCCTGCTGGTTTCCGTAATAATTGACTGTCTCAAGATAAATGGACCACCCTGTATATATTGTACAACCAGCATGGTACGAAAACCTCTCAAGTTCGTCCATGGCCATTGCGGTGAGCAGTCGGGCCCTTTGAAGGTTCACGCACAACAGACGCAGCGTTACAGAATTTTTCCGGGACTGGGGTAATTACCGGGCACGAAGAAGAACGCAATTCGATCGCGTTTCCGTGAAAACGAGGTGGAACGCGATGAGCCTCGGTGTCTCGCCGCTTGCCTCCCGAACGTTCGCGTTCTCCACGCGAAGTTGAAGTCTCCACCCTCGGCCGGGCGCGCACCGCTTGCTCGATCCTTACATGCAAAATCCGGAGTGGCGATCAATGGGTGGCGCGCCGCGAGGAGATTGGGGTTGATGGGCAGAATAGGCGGGTGAAGCTTGGCCACGGCATTCAACGGGGCTAACTCTATCCCGGCAAATTACATTTCCATCCCCCTACGTGATAGGTGCAGCAAACATGCCCGTCAACGTCCGACCGAGTTTCTCCCTGATTAGTGACACTCCACGCGGATTATATTTCCAAAGCAATTAATTAACAAACTTTCGCGTATCACCGTCACGAACCCCGGGAACCGTCACGACATATCCGCGGACGAAACGCCCGAGGGAGAAAGAAAAAAGATAGCCGGGACAAGAGGAGAGAACGAATTTTCTTACGGAGAACAATTCATCGCTCCTCGACGTCAAGGTGCACTTTCAACCCCTCTCTCGTCTTATAATACCGTGTCGGGCTCGCGGTGAACACGTTTTCAAACGGAGTTTAGCACTGGAACCAACTGACGACTCGAAACGTTGCTGCGCTTCCGTGAAACTGTTAACCAAATTTATTCGCGCGAACGTTCCCCGGAAATCCCTCGACAATATTGTCATTTTTCGGAGATATTAACCGTCGATGCGGCACGAGTATTACAAACAAAGTTGCAAATGCTGTCGTTGAAATTTCTCTTCCGCAGGCACTGTTTGCAAAATGATAGAGCGATACGCGTGGCGCACTGTTGTAACCTGCACTGTGTTTGCGGAAACAGATAAGAACAGACGTGTGGTATTGACACAAGATCTGGGTTAAAAAATAGACAGTTTGACTGCTCGGTGCTCGCAGTGTTGATAGCGAAAACCGTTCATTTCGGAGTCGAAAAAATATTCCTCTGCTATCACTAGCTGAATCGCTAACTGCAACGAGACATGCTGGTGAATCTTAATTTTTCAGGTCTGGTTGTCCTGTAAAGCTGTTTTTCCAAAACTCAACTTGATCGTTGAGTAAACAGAAAATAAAACAAAGAGACAAATACGAAAGACCAACAGATTTACAAAGCTCTCGTAGTTCCTAATTAGTAGCTCAAATAGTTGCTAATAAATTGATGAGTATAATGAGATGAATAGCTGAGATGTTGATCGAACAACGAACAGGTTTGACAGAATAATCGGTACGTGCAATATGATGTATGTTGTGTGAAGTATATTATATTAAATTCATATAGAACTCTGCTGTATAATCGAGAGCCTCGTCAAGAACGTCAAAGCTTTAATCATTCTTGTGAGCGTAATGTTAGTGCAGTTAGCGATTCATTGAATCTTCCTAGTGAACGCGTTCGTACGACACGGTTCCCTTTCTCGCAGTAAATTCTTAACGATGAAGGTTCCCCGAGAGCACAGTTGCGAAAGAAATTGCTGCGCGAGGGTTAACGGAGCTGTTCGTCGAAAGATCAGTGACAACCGGTTTCACGAATCGTCGTGCTCTTCCACAGACGGTCTCGGATCATTAAATTCGGCGAACCTCGAGCATCATATTCCCGGCAAAATGAATATCACGGTCTGTCGACCGTGGTATTAAAATGACTGTGCAAGAAGCGTCGAGGTTTCCCGCGTTTCTGCTTGGCGCCTAAGCTCCGCGGAGTGGAAGCGGCGAAGTTTCTGGTTCAGCCTCGCCGTGCGAATTAGCTGCATTTGCATGAAATGTTTATGTAATTTACAGGTGAAGTTAGCAGGGTGGTGTATGTGCGGAGGAGACGCGACCTCGCGATATGAAATTTATTCCGACCGATGGATCTCGGGTTCCCGGTTCACGAGCTTTGATCTCGAAACGAGAGATCTTTTCCCCGACGACGATGCGCACAAACTCCGCGGAGGCGCCGAGTAAATAAACGGAAGAATGACGGTCGTCGGTGATGAACCGGGCTGCGGGCTGACCAACGGCTGACCTCTTCCACTGGCCCCGAGTGCGCGTATACACGAGCTGTCAGAGGCCTTGTCACGGCTTTACATCGACGGTTTACCTTTCCGGGATATTTCGCGATAACCCAAATCAGTTAGAACGGATATCATTTAATTACGCGGCACCCGGGACCCCCGGGCAAACATCCTGCTCGATTCGCTACTGCCTCGTTAATTTGAAAAACGTCAAACGCTGTCCCGGTTGTTTGACCGGACGGTGTGTGCGTTGTAAACGTTGTTAATTGATTTCCTGGCGTACCTCGACTCAACCGTTCCATCAAGAAACTGATCAAGAATCTCCCATTCAACGGCTCGGTATCCAACGGATCTTTCACTGAGTCCCTGCAAACTGAATCCTCACTGGTCCACTCACCCGATAAGAAATCTCGCACGGTGACAGCCGCGGCGGCTGTCTGCTATCCTCGACGGTAGCGCCTCGCCAGACATCCGATCGCCTCAGGATCGTTCCCCGACCTTGCGTCGAACCAGGGCGGATCGCAGCGTCCTCTTAATCACTGGGACGGTCCTCATCCCGAGGATCTTCCTGCGATCTATCCACCCTGGGTTCTGGCTTCCTCGGCGTTCCACGGTCGCCGGGCGACGCACGTGATCGACGATCTATCGCTGCTGTATCGACGCTGGCCAACTGGTGCACGGATAGATCGGTGTTGTGTTTACTCGCGTTTCACAGTCTCTGGAACGCGGATCGACGCTCGCGTACGCGGAACCGTACCGTGCCGCAGGGTGGCGTAGGGGTTGCTCGTCCGACACGGGCCGCTCGGGAACAACAATGCGAGAAAGAGGGAGCGAAGTCGCACACGCGGTGGCCAGTCGCAGACTGAACTCGCGGATCGCGAGTAGCATCGATTTCGATGGAGGGGGAAAGGACTACGGGCCGAGAGTGCGAGGGAGGGGCGAGGGCGCGGTGGGAGGGCGGCGCGAACAGGGTGGATGAGGCGAGGGAGCGGACGGGGCACTACGAGAGGAGCAGTCAGCCCGCACGCGTCTTTGCGCGACGCACTCCACACTGGTCCGAGAAACGTGCCAGAATTCATTCTCGCGACGTATGTATTTCAAATAGATGAGGGAAAGGGATGTTTTATGGGCACATCTATTTTTCATGTATTCCGATCCCTCGCTATCCTATTGTAGCATCCCCGAGACTGTATATCGGATGTTCCTAGTTTCTTGCAGATTTCTGCGTATCGTTTACATTTTTAACCCTTTGCAGTCGGAGCTATTTTAACTCGAAATGTATTTTTTATATAAGCCCACATGTAAAAGTTGTGAACAACTTTTAGTAATTTCTTTGTGATTTCGACCAATTGCAATTTTTCCAAAATTTCTTCCTCGCGTAATGTGGCAAATTAGTTGTTCCAAGCTCTAAAAAAAATTCAAGTCTGATGGTCGGATATTAAAGAAGTTGTCGTTTTTTTAAGACTGTCCAAATATTAACGCGGGCCACTGTATATGATTTTTTTCATTTTATTTTTTAATTTATTAAAAATGTTCTAACTAATTAGATATCAACATGTTTAATAATGTAAACAAGGGTTAACGTAAAGTTCATAAACGATGTTCACAGAATATTCTGCAACAAGAAAGACAAATTGGAGCACCCAATACATAGGGTATGTAAAATGTACTTTTTTTGCTTTTAGCCCAAACCCAAGCAACTTGGGTTCACCGTTGACCATTCCGCAGGTGAACAGGATTCTTTGAGATGAAGCTAGCTAGCTGGACAATATTACAGTGACTCTCATTAACCCTTTGTACTTTCACGTTGTGTGCGACTCGACATTTTTAAATTGTCAGTGTAACACTTTGTGGGCCACACGATTCCGCGTACATACGTGCACATAGCCTCGGTCCAAACAGTGGTAAATGCGAAGAACTGTTTAATAAAAGTCTGAATTAGTAACAAATTTTCTGTGTCAACTAAAAAATTCCTCATTCATATTTGTCCACCGATATTCGAAACCGTGAAAGTTTAAAAGCAGAATGCATATTTAAAGGAACGAAAGTGCTGTAAGTCAATGTTTGTCTGTTTGGTTCAACACTATATCTTACTGCTATAATCATCATTGAATAAAATAATTGAAATTTTAGCATGACTTTCTAAGACCAACGTAAAATACTTCAATATTCTTGAGGTTTACGGAGCTTTCACTTAATTCCCCGTCATCTAAAGAATAACTTTTGTTTATTTGTACCATTTTCATTTAAAACGGCTCATACTATACCAGCTATTTCAGGATGGGTGATGCAAGCGGGCAGGACGTTATTCTATTTGCAAAAATAAGTAATAAGGAACGAATAACATATTTCGGATGACGCGTTCGAGAAAATCGAGCTTGAAAATTCGGTGGTTACATGTGCCGCTGAATAGAAATAGCCTGACAGGTCTGATCATTTCCAACCAATTCTACTTCTCGCAAATGCTGGAATCTTTTGTAAGTACAATGTGGTCTTTCTGCATTTTTGACAAAAATCAGTAGGTGAAACAAAAAATGATAGAAATTTTAAATAAATTTAACTATAGGAAACTATTTGGGGAACTCAAAAGATATACCATGTCAAAGGGAAATAACTTCGACAACTTTCATTAATCTAATAAGAATTATTTATTTAATAAACAACGAACTGTAATTCTAAATTTGAGGTATGCATTTGCAAGGTAAAAGAATGCTCTTCATTTCAAACAAAAATTTTTTAGAAATATTCTAAAGGTACAATAGGGTTGACAAAAGAAAATTAGTAATTTTTTAAATTTCATTAATATCGATATTTTGAAAAAATACCAAAATGAGACAAGTCACATTTTACCAAATGAACTGCTAGATCGCCTGCTCGGATCAGTGTGTATTGAAGACACTCGGGCATTCCATGACGCGTAGGGCCTCGTTTATAATGTTAATTACGGTTATCCCAGCGCAGTGTTGCGTCGAAGGTAAACTTTGTCCCCGACGTCTCCGGACGCGACCCTGCTTGTCGAATTCGAACCAGCCAGCTCGGCAGCTAGCTCTTCCTTTTGTCTTGTTCGACCTTAATCCGTCCGCGTGTTCCCGTCCTCGGCAACCCCCACGCTCCTTTTTCCCGCCAATATTGGCTTCTCCGCGATTGCATTATCGGCGAGGGATTTTCAGCGAATCTCGTTTACCGGGAGAGCTCGACGCGATGTTCCTGCGACGCTGATCGCCGCCGAAAGAAGTCCTGTACCCGATCGAACGAGTGTTTCATGATTCGCTATCGCCGATTTCTCGTGCTCGTTTTGGTTATTGGCTCCCGGATTTTCGAAGAGTGTCGGGTATTTTTGTCGCGACGAACAGAGGCTAATGCTACTGCTGAGAATGTGGTGGATCGCATTTTTTCTGATTGTTTGACCTTTCGACATGGAACGAATGTCCTAATTTTTTACTTTGAATGTAATCTTCAATTTGAACACTATGTTTATGGAGCAATAGATGTGATTATTTTACACTACTTTATAAAAATAAGAAGAACGTGACTATCTCCAAATTTATAGCCAATTTTTGAATAATATAAACCCAAAGAAATAAATTTATTAAATAATTCTTCATGGATGCATTTGTACAATCTCAATAATCGTAAATTGAAAACATTAGAATTTATCATATTTACGGGTCCGGTAAACGTAGTGTTAACCTAATGTTTGTTCTGTCATGTTACCTAATCTATTATTGATTATTCAATTTTTGCTAATACGTGTATCTTTTCTCGTCTAGAGATGAAAACGTGAGACTGATTCCGAAATATTTTCCGACGTTTTTCACATGGTCGAGTATTGTCGAAATGTTTAAAATTTACGGGAAACAAATTTTATAAAAATTATTATACGTGTATGATTGCGACACTGCACGTTTTGCATCGACGTTTCGGAGGCTTTTGTAAATATTCGGAAATCGATGATTTATTCCGAATTACGGCACATGTGGCAATAATTTGGTTTTTCAGTGGTTCCAAATTACCACTGTTGTCATTGTTAGGATGATTTATCTTGTAATATTAATCGCTTCTGACGGAAAGAAATATTGACAGGGTTCGCGATATTACGTGTGACATTTTTACATTTATTTAGATAAATATAATGTAAATAAAAGTATGTATGAACTTGTGGTGATTCTCACAAATATGACGATAAAATCCAAATGATATTTCAACAGTATTATTCATTTCATTGTATTTATGATTTCAGAAAGATTATCGTAACAGGAATTTCGCTACTCAATTATTTAAAAATATAGTTATATAAATTGACTGGGTATTGTTCTCTAATTCGTGAACCTTGTATTCAATTACGAACAGTATTAGACCCATTAATTTCGGATATCATAAACCCGAATTATGAAAGAATGAAGAAGGCAGTGACCTTCATAAAGCAGATAGGCTGTGTCTTTGTGTCGAGGTGTTTTATTATCTTTTTGCAGACAGAAGACATCATCAGTGAAACCACCATTCACTCATAAAGGAACGCAGCTGGACACCAATCAGTCGTAACCAATTCGAAACACTTAGACCACAGACATAGCACAAGGCTCGTGATTGCTGTCATTTGTAAGTATACAAACGTCGCTACACTACCGTCGAGTTGAAAGTAATTTGGATGATACGTCTTCCTCAATCGAGACCTTAAGCTTCTGATTTGTGACGAAAGAAAACATGTCAAAGAGAAGTATACTCTGTCAGCATGAGTAATATGATAAAGAATTATACAATGTAAAATACGAGAGAATGTTAAGATTGCAGTAATCATTCGATTTATTATGGTATCTTTCAAGCAGCCATATTTATAATATTGCAAAATGTGCAAATAATACATAGGAAATCTCCCTTTGACCAAAATTAATTTTGCTCCTATTTATAAAATAATCCCTCACCATAAAATAACTTTTGTGTACTGTATTGTGTATACGATGCAGTTCAAAACTTTCGAATATTCTCTATGTGTAATAAAAGCACACATAATCGTTATTAATTGGAATTAATTGATATTAATACTTAATGTTGGCAGAAAGCAATCAATACTAAAATAAGCTGAGAGTTTCGTGTAGACGCATGTTAAATAAAAGAGTACATACATATTAAATGGGCATTATTTATGCATGATGAAATGTTTGAAATATAATATTGCGCATATTCTACACGATCAATGAGTTCTTATTAGACTGTTTATTATGTGAATATCGATACGTTTCATCAGCGATTCACGATCCAAAATTGCCTTGAAGGGAAACATTTACTTGTATATGGGTTTCCTTCTTTCAATCGGAAAAATTCGAAAACCCGTTTCCTTCGATATTATACCATTTATCCTCTTTTGATAACTTATCGGCGATTCAGCAATCGCAAGGGTGGTGGATTAAAATCCCAGGAGCCATTGCCGTGCGTGCTAGACCGGAAAGTCTAGACTGTAAGGTACACAGCGAACAGAACCGGGGAAGCGTGGAAACGATTCCACGATTGCTACCAGTTTCCTAATTAAGGAAGAAATTATTGAACAGTTCGAGTTCTTAAATGTTAAACGTAATTCTATTAGATTCATTTCGACCGTAATTTCTTAATGCGTTCAGGCCCCGGTTATATGCATATATGTACATACTGAAATTTTGTTGCAAAGAAATCTTATTTTATCTTTGGAAAATTTATGCACTAATAACTGGAGGGTTTAGAAAATTTTAATGGGTCGCGTTATTCGCAATATTCACTGGGCAAGAAAATAAGAAAGCGCTTTCCTAAGAAATTACAATTTTCCGTGATACGATTCTTCAAAATGGAAAATCGTAATTTCATTTAACATGCTATTTTCTGTGCAGTGAGATCGTTAGTGAGGAAATTAAATTTTGTTCAATTCTAAATGAATTTGTTACCGTGATGTATCCAGTTACTTCCTATCATGTTTACAATCCCCATTCTTCCCAGTTCTATTAAGTGTCGTCGTAGTGCGTGGGGTTTCAACGAAATTTCCAAGCCGATTGAATACTGTTTCGACGACGGTAAATACTTTCTCAGCGTGAACCACACTGTATTCGTCAAAGACACCAACGTGATGTAGCTTATTAGCTTCTCGAATGGCCTTGGTAAAGGAAATTAATTTGGAAATATTGCTCGGTGTCACGAACACGTCGTTGCCACGACGATTTATGAATCAGACGTTCATTGGGCTTTCGGTGTCTACCAATTTCACGGTAGAATAACAGTTCTTGGACTGTAATTTCCGTCCTGTGGGTGTAATTATATAGGGTGGTTCTTAACTGATGATACTGTCCTAGAGATTGCGATTGCGGATTACGAAATAGGTCTATAAAGTTTTACGGAACATTTATCATGTGGTACTAGACTCCCGATTTTTATGCAAAATAAAAATTGTCCAATTCAATTGCAGGAAATAGAAATTAGGTGAGAATGCATTTCCTCTTTTAATAATTTTAGTAACTTGAGGATCATGTCTTTACAATTTTGCATTTGACCGTATTTATTATAAATCATTCGCAGACTACTCATCAATATCATAAATAGTACAAATATCCTTTCATATTTTTCAAATGTGGAATACGGGAAGATAAACCACAAAAATGAATATCTATATACCGTTTTATATTTATATATATTATATATAAAAATAGTCTATATTAATTTCAAGCTATAGGAGCTACATAGAAATTTATTTCTTTTTTTAACAATTATTTAAAGCTGGAAGTAGTACAATATTTTTAAATTCTTTAAATATTTTCACTGTTTTGCACTTGATCTACTTAGTTTTGTTATAAATGCATAAAATGAGAGCACTAAAAGCACCTCCTAAAAATATGAAAGGCAATTCCCATTTTTCGGTGCATGACCCAATAATTTAGCTTGATAAAAAACGCTAAAACTCGACAATCTCAAAAAGTGATTACACCGTCAGCCTTATCAGTTCAAAATAAGAAATCGTTTCCGGCGTTTCGCGAACGAGGTTTGTATCCTGTTTCCGGTGGATCGTCTCTTTTTTCCATTATTTTGATTACGTCTGTTTGGACCATGGATCGTAGATTGATGGAGCGACGGCACGCGTCGCGCTGAATGGCTCGCTAATGCTAGAGTTCGTCGACGGCGATTGTGGATCGACGCACGTCGCCGACGATAATCGTCGATCAACGGCGGATTCAACGTTACGCGTGGTCGACAAAGGCAAACACCGGTTGCCCGTGATTCGTCAATCCATTTGCCAACGTAACCACGCGACCCCCTTCGAATCGCTCGAATCGCAAAACGGAATTTCCTTCCGTGGTTTCGCGGACCTGGAGTCGCTTTCTTCACTTCTCCGAATTTAACGAGTCACTTCACGGCATCCGGACGATCCGAGTTGCAATACGAAGTGTCGAGTGACTTCCTTCAATTGTACATCGATCCGCCATGTAACGAAATTGTCATTGTCAAAACCTAAAATGATTAGGTTATACCATTTTGTTCAGTTGCAAATATTAATTCCACCCATTTACGGTTCTCGAAAAATTGCCTATTCTTAAACTGTGATAATTTCGTAACAAATTACTATTCTAAGATTCTTTTGATGATGTAGCAGGTAAGAAATAGAAGACACGCTTTTCCTCAGAAATTCAATAAATTTAAACGTCTGTGAAATCTTTGAAAATTTTTTTCCCTGGCTGAAACTGCTACAGATTTTAAGATTGAAGCTTTCTCTTCACAACAACACCTGAAAAAGTTACGTACGATATTTTATAGTCGTTTTATCGAGCTTTAAATGAGAGGTGCCGCCAAATTCACGAGTATAAGTTACACCATTACACGTCTGAACTTGATCCTCATTTTTGCTCTATAAATCAGTGGAAAAATCGCATATCAATTTTTAAGGAGTCGTTGTAAAGAGGAAGCTTCAGTCTTGAAATCTGTGGTAGCCTCGTTTATGAGAAAAATTTTTGAAGATTTTTACAGACGTTTGCATTTGCAGCATTTTTTTGGAAAAATTGGTCTCCAGTTTCCCACCTGTTACATCATATAAAACTATCTTGGTATTTATTGTACTCTTTGATTCAAAGAACTTATGAGAGTCGGGAATTTCATGTTCCAATATTTTTTGGATCTGACTGTTTACAAATGCTGATAACTGTGATTAAGAATTGTCCTCAAAAAGTTAATATATTAAGCAACTTTACTGTGAATTGTTGATAAAATCTTCATTAAATTTTTCGTAGAATGTTTCGTGTTAAAAAACATCGTGCATTGTTGGAATCCAGAAGATTGTCATTCCGACACTGGATAAAATGATTAAAATAAATTCACGTTAAAAAATAATGATTGTAAAGTGCTGTAGCAAGTAAATAACGAATGAAAAATGCGAAAGCCCGCGGAGCATGGTGGTGCTCCCTTAAAGGTGATTCTTCACACCTATTTTTATTTCTCTCTCTATCTCCCGGACATTTTTGTTCGAACGATCGATGGTGGACTGTTGCGATACAGTTTTCATCGCGAAACTCTCGCCGCGCGATGACAGTGGGTTCATGCATACCGAGATATTGGGACAATTTCGCCATTTCCCAGCAAACGTTGATCGTTTGCTCTGCAGGGTGCAATTATAATGGAAATGGTTCCCCGCGATATAAGAGGACGATACTCCGAATATAATCGCGAGCTGATCCGCGGAATCTTCTCTTCCTTCGTTTCCTTCGAGAGGACGAATCGACCGAGTTTTCTCGAAATTTTTTATTCCGTTTCCTACGGTCTCTATCCGGGGAGAAGCTTTCTCAGCTGTTACCGTAGGTGGCTGGGGAGATTTATATGTTAATTTACAAGCACGGGACTTGGGCGGACATGTAGGTCGTCGGTAAAGAGTTCCTCTGAATAAAAAATCAATAATTGATTGTGGTACTCTGTACAAAAGCGATAACAAAAATGTAACGTGTAAAATATGAATACTTTTCATTAGACTGTGGATTTTATGCATTTATGGCAAAATTGGGTACGTACAATGTACAGCAGTGGGCATGTTAAAAATATTTAAGGACGTCAATGTATTATTTTCAGCTTCATAGGATAATTAAAAGAAGAATACAATTTTTATTTGGCTCCTGTCTTGCTATCAATGCGAATATTTTTTATTTTGCATAAAGATCCGCAGTCTACTTATCATTTAATTATCTGAAGTGGTTGTTAAGAAAAGGAAGCATAAATTTAGGCTCATGATTAATTAGCAGAGTAATATGATATTTGTATTCAGTACTACTTGGTAAGACATCCAGAAACCATTACCAAGAAAAATCATTACCAAAATTATATAATAACTAACGTGCAGTAAATTTCTACGAACAATTTCTAATAATTTGAAATCAATCACACGATTTCAAAATGTTGAAAGTCAGTAGAATAGTCTGAATTATGTTTATTGAATACTTCTACGTCAATGTTGCATCGCTCTTTTTTAATGGTTAATCAGTTTTTTAACTTCCGTGTAAGGTAGCAGCTATTACTTTACGACGCATTAAAACTTCCACGCCGCTCAATTTTGAGAAACGCTGCAACAAAATCTAATTGAGGCAGTTTTAAAAGTGATATAGCTTATTATTAGATTGAAGATTTTATGCATTTATGATAGAAATTGTAGTAGATCAGATGTAAAACTGTGAGAACGTTTAAAGAAGCTATAAATTCTTAAGAAAAGAAATAAATGTCTGAAGCAATTGTTCTTGAAGCCTGATCTTGCATTAATGCAGATAACTCTTATTCTACACGAAAATCTTCAGTTGTTACATTACTCCTACCTGATTGTTAAGATTTTATGAATTTATGACAAAATTAAGTAAAATATAAAATGAAGACTGAAAAACTTTAATTCACTTTAATCACCACTATAAATTGCTGTACCATTATTCACAATATTGTTTACATTATTAAATATGTTGTACGAGGTATTATATCAATTTCATATCCACAAAATGAAAAAAATCATATACAATGGAATTATTCTAGGTCGGAAGAACTGTTTAATTTTCAAGTTAAAATATCTCCGACTACAAAGGGTTAAACCTGTCAATATACTATTTTATCTGTGCAATTGATGTAGAAAATGTTTGTGTAGGATAAAGATTCGCAGTATCGAATTAACCAACGAAATGGCGACCAGCGCGTATTTGGCAACTTCTCCCCTAGTCCCAAATATTCGCAAAGCAGCTGGGGAGCAGCGTCGAACAGTTAAAAACATCGTCTAGCGAGAACAAGTAGCGGACTGTAAATAACCGACAACTGGGGAATGATGCAACGAATCCCGGAAGTGCTTACATTAACTCACTTAAGCATCGGAATCCCGGCGGCGCATAAATTGGCCGTGTTATTAGGGCGAAAGGAGGGAACCTCTCGCCTTACCTGTGCTTCCTACGACCACAATATCGACGGGGGTGGGGTCACGATGGGCTCTGTCTATGCATGTATGTGTCTGCGAGTGCAGGTGTAGCCGTGTTATTACGAGCGTGTGCATAAATTCGTTAAGAGGACCCGCAGGAATACGATATCGCGGCGAAACGTTGGGATTTTCGTAAAAAGGACTGGCACAGTCGGCCGGTTCCAATTAAGCTTACAGGCTTGCCCGTTTCTAGACAAATATGAGCCGCCGTCCGAGCGTCCCGACGCCCCCACGCTGTATTAAATATTCGCTGTGTAGCGCCGCGGATGTACGCGGTGTCTCGAAAAAATTCGGTCTCCGTAACCCATTAAACTCTTACGTTCGTACCCCTAGTTGGTGCGAGGCGTTTCTCTGCTTTGATGGCCTAAAATCTCTTTCTTTTTATACTTTCTCCTTACATTTTTATGTTGTATCTACGTTGTATCTCAATGTCGTAAATGTTTTAATACTATTTTTCTGAAGATCAATAAAAATGAGTTAATCGAATAGTCAGGCAGTTAATTGAACAACTTGTTGAGTTTCAATGTTCAGCACGACTATAAAGTAAGATGAACTGATATATCTTGGCAAACATTAAACCTGTACGTAAATCGGACTTTAGATAGTAAGTATACACTGGATCTTCTCTGTGAAAAATTAATGTCTTTACTGATTGCACGAAAAAGTGGTCCAACTAAAATTGATTTGCCCTTAAAATTATTTAGAGGACAAGATGAGTTTAATTAATTAAAAATGACATGTTCTAATCTTTTTTTCTCATAAATGCATGAAATTCTTTGAGTAAATATAATATTTCTATCATACGTGTAATTGTTTAGTGAAAGAGAAACATAATGGAATTAACGAATAATTTGTCTAACTTTATAAAAATTGTTAACAGTAAAACAGCCGTAGCAATTATAGTAATAGAAAAATTATCAAGCGGTTAGTTATTGCATCTGAATTTTTATAGATGAATGAGAAAGAACAAATACAAATTCTATATAAAAAATAATCAGTGAAAAAAATAGTGAAAGAATGGTTGAGATTTCTGCGTGCTTAATGATATAAGAGAAAGTGTGAAATAGTTCTGAGTTGCAATGGAATAGACTATGCAGGCTTTTATTTTATTCCCCTCCGTAAACAGTGAGTATTGTATGTGATCAAATATTTTTGGACGGTAGTGTATGCTCAAGCTAAAATGACCAATCCACGCCGTCAAAACAACATCGGATCGAGAAATATCCATGGATGTTGGTAAAACGCTATGACTCATATGTTTTCTATTCCGGAATATCACGGTTTCAAGTTTTGAACATCAACGTTTGTCCGTGGATTTTGGTATTTTTATAGCAACCGTTCCAAAAAATAAACCTTACAAATACATTTCAATACCCGAACTTAATGATTTGGGAATGCGACTTGTCATACTCTGCCACTTCATATCTCATTTACAGCATCGATATTTAATTTTCCTTTCATACATCAACTGATGTATAATTAATAGACAATTCTACCCGAATTGCAACAAACTGAATTGAAATTGAAAATTTCCTTTCTTAATTTGCATAATAGGTTGAAAATAATGCAACACTATTTTTAAATTCTTCTAATGTGTATTGTTTTAAATGATAACTACCAATTATTGTCACAAATGCATCAAATCCGCTGTCTAATAATTAAACCTGGCCTCATTTACGTCTCCTTTAATTTAGTATACGAATTTGGTGGAAACAAGTTTGGTAATTGTCAAATTTTTAAATATCGTAATATATCGTATTATGTCGTGGATAAATTTTGTTGAATGAAATACATGTTCTTCGAGATTCTCATTTCTATAGTTTTGTTTATGGCATATGTTTTATCGCATCAGAGCTCTTTTAGCAGTTCTCTCAGAACTGTGATTTCGACGACACCCTGTACACCTCGTTAGGAGGCCTAAAAAGGGCTGGACTGGTCTGACAACGATGCTGCCTGCATTCTTCTCGTTCTGTGCACTTCGCGGGCCAAGAATCCTGAATGACGTCAACTCGTTCTATTGGAAACTTACCCAGCAGAAGCGTAGAACTGTCGGCTGAAGTGAAATTCTCGAAATGGTCTCGAGAAACATCGTTATGATACGATGCTTTTGGACAATTTATCAAGAAAAACGTGTCTTGTCACACGATAGAATCTGAACCAACAATACAAGACAAATGACCATAAAGGAACATAGTTATTCTACAATAATCATCGTCCACCAAAATTACGAGAATTGTCATCCATTTCTAATATCATTAAAAATTATTAATATCTTCAAACCATAAAGAGGACTAAAACTAAATTTGTTACATTTGTGCTTCTCTTGGAATTTTCCTGTTCATCAAAATAAAATAAATAATTTAAAAAAATATGTATCTATCATTCTGAAGTTGTCGTTACCGAAAATAATGCCCAAGTAAATTAAATATTCCGTAAGTTTAATGTTGATTTGTAGTTCTCAATGTTGTACCCCCGTTAAATAATACGAACAACATAATTAGATCTTATTTTACCATATTTTAATTCCGAATTATTTCATTAATTACGTTCTGATTGAATCAATTTAAATACCATATATAATTAATGCTCGAAATTAGTATCCGCAGTGAATTTCATTCATTCTTCTCCGAAAACAATTCGACAGACGAATGTTCGAAGTGATACTATTAATAGAAACGACGATCTTAATTCGCTTTTCTTGGTAGTCGAACTTATAATACGAGAACCTGTCAATTACCATCGAGTGTTCCCGAGATCTTTACAATCTTCGCGAAAGCTTTTCAATTTTCCCCTCGAACGCTTGTGATTAACTTTCCGATGTCCAAATCGAAAAACACAACCGGGATCGTCTCGTCGTTGGAGAGGGGGGTATGGGAGAACTCGATAGAGGACCGTATCGATTCACAATTATCATCCCAATCGGTTCGCCCGGTAGTTAAGAACAGAATAATAACACACAAAGTCTTCGACTGTTCTTAATACAATTAGAGGGTCAAAGGGAGGGTTCGCGAATGCCTCGAGATCGATTATCATTCCAAGATCGTTCGCCCGAGCAAAAGCGTTCGCGGATTAAAAGCCAAACACCCTCCATTATTTCAAGTGAGTGTCTTTACCCTCCCCCCAGCTCCTGTAACGTTTCCTTCGCGCTTTTGTTCGGACTGCACAAAGGACTCTGCTGGAAAGTTCACGATCGAAGGGCTGTCAACTTCGTCGTCTCAAGATTATCGCGATATCCTTGTTATCGTTGAACTCGTCTGGACGAGCCACGGACACGACCGCATTTTAATTGACAAGACTTATCACTTTGATAGCCGAAATATTTTACGACTTTTAGAGAATTTTCAGCTCATTGCACTCGAAGCTATTTTCACTGAAAATGAGGATGTCTCGTCTCGTATAAAGTGTCTTCCATTAGGAGGTGTCATTTTAAATTTCGCCCTGTTTTCTATTTCAGAAGATAAGAGTTGTCACTCCTCGAGACGTGGTTAGTAACATCATGAAAAATGCAAAATTATAAAAGAAACAGCGTTTTTTATAATTTAATATAACGCTTCTTAATGGAAGACACTGTAAATTCTCATTTTCATGAATTATTTCATGTAAATCTGAAGTTGGGAAAAGTGTGTTGCATCGAGTAGAATGTTCGTCTTTGTAAACTCAAAGTAATAAATAATTTTTATTAATTTACAGGTATTGTTATATTTTTTTAATTACTCTTTTCACTAAATATCGTTTGCAATTAGAAAAGTGCTCGTTTCAGATTCTCTAACAGAATAATTGTTTTATCTGATGGATTGGATTCTATACAACTTTGAACAATCAAACTTTTATTTTTATAAGATGTCATTGCATACCATATTCAATATAAAATACTGACTGCATTAGTTAATACGAGAGAAGAACAAAAAGCATTTCTAATTTGAAAGTTGAACCAGAATAATTTTGATCATTTTCGTATTGGTAAAAACGGCACATGGAACGTATACATGGAAGCCATCGTTTCTCTAAGTATTAGTGTGACCGTACTAGCGTGCAGCATTGATGGTGCTGCGTAAAACACCACGAATCGCCGATTGGCACGCGATTCCATGTGAATTGACCGCAAAGGCGTATTCGAAAATGCGTGGACCTGGAATTTGCATCGTTGATACGTAAACAACTTAATACGCGGAACTAACCGCGCCCCTGCCTTCATCAATAATCATTGCTAAACGGCACGTGTAATCGTAGCGTGCGGTTTCGAAGTGAACTTCCACCGCGGACGAACCCCACACCATTATTGTTTGAATACCGATTTAACGTCGTTCAACGTGGTAACTTAATAAGAATAGTTTGGTTAAGATATTACAATGGCAGGACCAAAAATCTAGCATTTTTCAACGACTTTAACCTCTTGCGTTCCTTTGTCGAGTGTGACTCGACATCAGCGAAAGAAAAATATAAATAAAACGGGTTTCTATATGAATTTGGTTCTTTCTTTATTTATTTAATTATCTTATTTTTCAGTTAAAAACAAATATGAGTTACAACAAATTTTAAGAGCCATTTTATATAATTAGTGAACCAAATTGTTTAAAATAAATAGCAGTCAAGAAACTGTCCTTTGAAGTAAATTTCAAATAAAATACTTCAATTTCAAATTGAAAAATAATTCGGAGTGCAAAGGGTTAAGAATATTGCTCAATTTCAGGAACGAATTTTTTATGATGGAAAAAATACAATTTAATATTTTATTTCATTAAAATATTATCAGTGCGTCCACACGACGAGATTTTTCGTTCCATTGTTGAATAGTTCTCCAACAGATTTGAATATTTATTACTTGAAATAATTTTAATTCTAACAGAAAGTCTAGTTGGTAATGAGGTTAGTTTTTCAGTATGTTAATATACATATTAGTTAAACAGAAAACGAGTATGTGTTATATGAAATTAATTAAATTAAGTTTGGAATTTCGTCGGCAGAAGTGGGTCACCAGTTTTCATTATAAAATTATTATAAATATTAGATCCGCTTTAAAAATTCATTTTTGAAGTCTGGCTCCATTCGATTAGCGCTGGTAATTAAATAAACCGATATCCAGCTCCCAACATTCGTCAATGAACTGTGTATGTCAATACAAAGCATGTATGTTATCATGTCGCCGACATTTAAATCTTTCAACACATTTTTAAATAATTGATTCTGTAATACTACATACGATGCAATTTGTGTAATGTACTTTTCATAGTGACGAGAATATGCAAATTGTTCTTGTATCTACAACATCGGATGATTAGTGTTTCTATTAATTTTTAACTACACTTCTCCAGTCACTAGTGGATGCTCAATTAATGAGCTAAGTGGCTCATAAAATATGGAATACATGCTGAAGCACGATTACCACAGTTTAAAAATTTACAACAGGTAGAAAAGACTCAAATTTTCTCAGGATTAAAATAAAGAAGCAATGCACTTGTAATATCTCGAAATAATCGAGTGCAACTTTTCTTCTAAATTATCTAATCAACAAGAAAAACTATAATTAAAATAAAAGAAAAATGGTATCGTATTTTAAGAAAGTCTCTTCACATTCAAGGATATCTCATCGATAACACTGTCCAACACCAAATTTGTTCCCAATATACTGTTGGGTCCTTCTTATAGAGTTTTTTGCGCTGATTCCGAATCTGACCTTAATTTTTTTCCTATACGCACAGTTTTTGAGGAACATGGCTTTAAAAAAAAACATATTTTTCAACTTTAAACAAATATTATGATGTTATTATAAAAGATATTGAATTGTTCTTTACAGCAAAAGATTCTGTAGACTTTCCCGAATCCAGTGATATATAATATTAATGCATTATGATTGTTTAAACATGTTTAAACAACGTTTAAAGACGGAGAGACACCACTTTTGCACCAATTTTTGAGGATATTTTTCAATTTATCTCAAAAAATAAGGGTCCAGCGGAAAATCGAACTATACCACGCGATAGAGCAGACTTTTATCTTGAAAAACCCCCCTTGGAAGTTTTTGCAGCATCGACGTTTTTACCGAACTAGAAAGCAAAATATCTTCGCCCGACATGAGTTGCGGCCAGTGGCGCTCACCATTAGATCGGTCGTTCGCCGCTCCGTATCATGTCGCTGCGCCGCGCCGTATCCCGTCCCGAGCGCCACTGGCGATAACTCATGTCGGGCGAAGATATTTTGCTTTCTAGTTCGGTAAAAACGTCGATGCTGCAAAAACTTCCAAGGGGGGTTTTTCAAGATAAAAGTCTGCTCTATCGCGTGGTATAGTTCGATTTTCCGCTGGACCCTTATTTTTTGAGATAAATTGAAAAATATCCTCAAAAATTGGTGCAAAAGTGGTGTCTCTCCGTCTTTAAACGTTGTTTAAACATGTTTAAACAATCATAATGCATTAATATTATATATCACTGGATTCGGGAAAGTCTACAGAATCTTTTGCTGTAAAGAACAATTCAATATATTTTATAATAACATCATAATATTTGTTTAAAGTTGAAAAATATGTGTTTTTTTTAAAGCCATGTTCCTCAAAAACTGTGCGTATAGGAAAAAAATTAAGGTCAGATTCGGAATCAGCTCAAAAAACTCTATAAGAAGGACCCAACAGTATATTGGGAACATAAAAAAAGTTGAAATTTGTTGGACAGTGTAATTTCCCGAAAATAAGATTCGATGAAAGTCGTTTATCGTTAGAGATGTTAAATCAGACTCGCGCTTCAAATTATGATTTTCATTAAACCGACATTTACGATCCCACATAAAAGTATGATAACGTAGCGTACGATTAAATCAAGCGAAATATGGGCGCACCATGTAATCGCCGTATAATTCGAAGATCGATGCAGGTCGGAAAGCGATGTGCCGGCACTGACATCAGACAGTCAATTAGATGTAATGCGAAGAAAATTATGTCTAATATCAGGGGACCGTTCGAAACAAATGATACGGCAACGTACGTGGGCTTATTTTAAAGATTGAAACGTCCACTTTCGATAACCATCGTTCATTTCTATCTAAGAAATTTTTGCATGATTCAACGAAGGTTCAACGAAAATTAGTAACTTTTTATCATAATTCAACTCCAATAGAAAGCTGTGCCAGTTGGGAACTGTGCATTGGCGATTCCTTTTTCTACCAATAACTAATACATTGCATTTTTGTTTTGGTTCCGATATTTAAAAGGCCGAAATGTTGTCGTGAGAATATTCCGTGTAAATAATTTTGCGAATGAGGCAACGGTGAATAATCAGAAACGAGCGAGGTGCGGGAGCAACATTTTAATAAAAATACGCCGATTAATGAATGCATTAACGAGGGTCCCAGCTGAGAGAGATTGTTAATGTTCCCAGCGAAATGATCCGAAAATACGGACGAATATAAATATTTATTTCGTCGTGCCCGTTGCGATTAATTATTTTCCTCCGATTTGATCATTGCGCGGAACAGCAATAAGAGAGAATATTCGTTCCATTATTCTCACCATTTTTACCTGACGGAAGCCGTTTATAATGAGGCTTACCGAACGTAATTCCGAACATATTGACACGGAAAATTCGAGAAACAAAAAACACATTTCGTGCGAATCCGGCAGCGCGCGATTGTGCGGTATTCGAAGTATTCACCGTGAAATGTAATATTTACACAATATAAATTAATTCTATGGAAATTACACACGTCCTTTTATTGACGTTAATGGGAGCCACTGACTATGCGACGGTGCTTTTCAAATCGCGGATTAAACTCTTTTATTTTGGGGATTGGTTCTTTAATAACATCGGTATTCATCGGTCGGCTGTAAATGGCAGTTATACAATTCTCGTCCCATGAATGAACAAATATAATTCTATTCAAATACTTTAATCCATTTTTTAACTTTAAATCCTGCATTTGCGTTCCGTCTGAAAATTTAACGACCTGTTTAATGTTTATTTTGATTATGTGATATTATGTTGGTACATATATCTTCTGAACGGTTGGAAACAGAGGAAACTGTAGCACATCAACGTTAAATGGTATCGAACGATGCATAATAGACGAGTAACATCATGCACTTTTGTGCATCGGTGCATCAGAAAAATGCAACAGCAATCTTTTTTAAAATAGAAATCTATATGCTTTACTGCACCCATTGATGCAGTTTTATATGCTCTACATAAAAGTATGAACATACTTGTGCCCTAAAGTTAATTGTTAGAAAGTTATCGTAGCTAACAGTTTCCTAAATTATTTTAGAGCGATATATAGTAAAAGTAGAAGCTTCAAGCTTTAAAATGAGTCCAAGTGCACTACACATTATGTAAATGTAACAATAAGTTCGGCATTCTGCTTGCTGATTTCAAAGACAATTTTGCTGCTTCACTATTCCTAGGTTTTCAGAGTGATACCATCGGGGCGCTGAATGGAGGACAAAAATGAATTTGCACGAGAACGCTCGTATCAACATTTATCAGCGTATTTACTCAGCATGATCGCGCGTGTCTCGCAACAACATAGTTCCACGATCAATTTCTCCGTCGGGCCGGTCTTCTCTATCGCCGCTACATTAGCGGGGAACACAATACTAGGTCATTAAGGAGACTACGCGTCATTAAGTCATACTCCGGTATCAAGCAGAATATCGGATAAAATGCACATACGGTATTAATAACGGGCAATATAATTCTGCGTGACGATGGCGAGACAATGCCGCGAATAATGTCTATTCAAACCGGCTGTTTAAAAAGATTTTGACGTTCCAGTTTTCATGACATTTCCGGAGCATGATCGTTACGTTCAGTCGGCCCAACGTTAATGAGATTCTGAGTTAAAGGGGCGACATTATGTTTGGGAAGCTTTCGTTTCGCAATTCAATTTCGTTCGGTTTAAAGACTGTCCGTGATAGAGTCGGCAACAGCAAAAAATACACACGACTGTAAAAATGATACAACGACTTAAAAATGCTGTTACATTTTATGATTCTATTAAAATTCTTAAGAAAGAGAATCGTTTCTATTTCAAATCTATTGCAATCGAGGTAGACAATTTTTATTCAACATTAAAATCCGCAGTTTCGATTAATTTGACTATCACATTCGTAAATTATAAAGAGTGACGAATTGAACGAGAAACGAGTTTTATATATATATTTATACATATTTTCTCATTTAGAAAATTTTATCGAAATCGGTCAACGTTGCTAAAAATGTTTAAAGATGATGAAAATTACAGTTTTTCATGATTTTCAGCCCATAACTGAAATACATCTAAGAATTTTTCCATCTTTCAATGCCTGTAGTTTCCTCCGCATCTACCGACTTTGATGAAATTTTCAATTTTGAATATCCACAAAACGCATTTCTTAAATTTTCGATATAGGCCGAAATAAAAAAGTTTTAAACAACAACTTGTATCTACTATTTTCTTTGTAATTCCAACCAATTGGAATTTTTCCAAAATTTCTTTTTCGCGTCACGTAGTAAATTAATTGTACCAACTTCTCAAAAAATCCAAGTGGCATATAATCTGATATTAAAAGAGTTAACGTCCTTTTAAAAGTGCCCGAATATTACTGTGGTCCCCTGTAAGGTTAAAACATTTTGTAACTAAACTATGAAAAAGTTACGAAGGTGACCGTGACGAGTTCGTGGACCATCCTTTACACTCTTCCAGGTTTTCATCGTATTCAAGCCAGTAGCAATTAGTGAGTGTATTCGTGCTTGTTCTTTTCCTAGTTTAATGACTATTTGCCAACAATTCTTGTCACTCGCAGCGGCAGCCGAGCTTTTATAGCAGATGAAAAGGGAACCGGAATCAAAAGCCATTGTTCCACGGTATATTAATTATCATAAACATTCCGTTTCCTCCATTCACTCGTTTCCGTTCATCTTTTTCCAGCTGTCCGGTCGCATCGTCTTCTAACGAACGAAATTTGTTTCGCATAACCGCCGGCGGCACCGAGAGCTTCAGAAGCCCAAACAACAGCTCCTTTATCCTGGATCCCGGTCCCTTTCCGTGGAGTGGTGTGCAGGTGGAACGGCTGACGTACCGTCCCTCGTAAGACGGGATCCGTGGAAGTAGACGAGCGTCTCTTCATTATTCAAAGCTGAACGCGGTCATTGGTCATGGTGTCTGCTGGCTCTCTCCGAAACGCTTCAAGTTCAACAATGCCTCTTTTACTGTTTAATCTGGAAGACGGATCGGCTCGGACTCGCGAACGGATCGAGACAGAGCTGATCGCTCGAGTCTAACGACGGACGAACATGTTTCCCAGTGTGTTGGTGGCATACTCTTCACGGACGACCATAGTTTCGCAACTTGGATGCTGGACAGATCCACGGTCAGTTGAACGTTTCAACTCTTAGTTATTTTCTTCGTTTTCAATCCAACTTATTAAAACTATGTCTTCCAAACTGTTCCTATTTATTCCAGAATTTATTGTAACATATACAGTCGCTGTAGAAAGTATTCGTACTCACTTTAAAAACGAATAAGTTTTACAAACGTGAACCAAACTGCTTGAATTTGGGAAAAGAAAATTGGGAAAAGAAAAGCGAAGTTTTCATGTGTGCCTATAATAAAAATTTTAAACGCAGCTTTTGTAAATCCAAGTATTTTATATGTATACATCCACAAAGTTTCATAGATTATTTACGCATTATCTAGTAAATTAATCTTTCTAACCTCTCAAACAAAAACTCATGCCGTTTGATGCAATTTTGAAAAAGTTTTTAAAGGGTGTACGAATACGTTTTACACCGACCGTAATTTGGACAATATTGCAGTTGTCGTTTTAATAGCATACTGGTGGCATTTCTCTGATTAAATTCATACCAAACACGATATACTTGGGCTCGTATTTACTCGTTCGATTGAAGGTTTAGTAGAACCTGGATTATCCGAACTGGACACGTGTTTCACATATAAATAGTTTAATCTAAAGCGATCCATATACGTCACGATTCATTGTACGAGTCCGGAGTCGAATGCTCGGTTATGCGAATAAAAAGACGGACACCGACGGACAATAAGACAAAGATATTGGGGGGAAGGGGGAGAAGATCAGCCGATGGCTAAGGGCCTTGCTTAGGTGTTGGTGCACGAACGATGGACCGTCAGCCGCACCATGTGCTAACTTAACTGAAGGGATTAGGAGCTTAGTTAATGGATGCCCCTCGTACGGTTCACGGGTAACCGCTGTGGCACCCCCATGCCGTAGCCAGGACGCCCCTGAGCGCTCGATGGATTTCCAAAATCTTTCGTAATAAATGCCGGGTTATATGACCGAAGGGGTCACCGAGGTATTCTGCGGCCCTTAGACCATTTGCGGCCTTTGGGATTACGACGCTTAGTTAACACCGGATCTCTATTAACTCTTAGGGTTAGCCGTGCCCCTCGAGCCTCGTCTTTTAGCGACCAGGAAGTGTACTTAGCAGTGATTGAAACGGAGAATAATTTATCGACGGTAACAGGTTACCGCTTCCAGGAGTCGGAAATCAACAGTTAATGCCAATCGCGCGGAACTACGAACTTCCGCCGATAGTTGCACGGCTCCGAGTTTGAGTTATTCGTTACTTGCGCGTTCCCGAGCTCGTACACAATGCTAGATCAACGATCGTTCTAGCCGCCTTACGCTACGATAAATGCGCGACAATGCGATCTTTATTGATTGACTAGTTCGATGATGAGAACTTGTATTTTTACAAGCAGACTCCGTGAAACCGGAATTGATATCGTGTCAGGCTCACGATGAGGATTTTGAACGCAATCTTTTAAATACAGTTACTTACATAATTATTCACGCGTCGTTTAAATCGAAATTCCTTTTTTAACAGGGCACCAAACGACTGCAGGCTTTCTGCGATGCTTGAACGATTAGTTTAGTAGATACCGTGGATAAAAGTATCTAGAGAAGTCTCCTCACAGATTTCAATGAGCTTGAAATATGTTTTCAAGGGCATCATTCTGAACAACTTTTCTCTATACATGGCCGAGCCTTCTCCCGCTCTAAAATACTTGTTTGGTCAATTAAAAGGGAAGAATTTGCTGTAGTAGGTGTCCGTAGTTTTTTGTAAATATATTATATATTATATATTTACTAATATTTTACTAATATATATATATTTATATGTTATCTAAAAGGGGAAGTTTCAATATTTTCTCCAAACTAATAAGTTTCAATAATGATGTAAATATTAAATTATAAGATTCATTACGGATTTACATAACAGTCGTCGATTCTGCCTTTGAGTTGAATTGCATTAAAAATATTGGCTGTTAGCCGATATCTCGGATTTAACTCGCGAGTTATTAATATAATAATAAGCATTTGAACGGTGCAGCAGGGTTAACGGGATCAACGATAAGCGTAATGTAATTATAAATTATAGAATAACACGTTCCGGGTTTCTCCGCGGCCATAAAGCCCGAGTGGCCGATAAATTTGGAAAATTGTTACGGAAAACCGGGATACCGCCGGTAGAACACTATTCCACGCAGATTTTCCGGGAATTCTATTCGATCCAGCCCCGATTTAGATGGCTCAAGGCGACTGCGTATAACGTGGCCTCGCGTTATTTATCGCCGGCAGGTACGCTCGCTGAAAACTTACCGTGATATCTCGACGAAGTAGTACGAATAGCGAAGAAGAAGGGGCCCACTGCACCCACAAATCCATACGAAGATATTGGCAACCCAGCTAGGCTACCGTGACTTTTTACCACGTTGCTCTTCGCGACTCTAAACGACTTTGCCACTCCCGCGGCTTCTTTCAGCCGACCTTCGCCCACTGTCGTCGAACGCCTTCGAGTACTATCGCCGCGAACAGCTGTTTTCCTTATCGAACGCAACATAATTTGTAAGTTTATTATAATTAACATAATTCTGAATTTTTAATCCATTGCGCACCGCTCATATATTCGCAATTCCTTTCTCTTCAATAGCATTGACGTCGTTCATCATTGGACAGCGGATCTTTATGCAAAATAAAACTTTTTTACCCGAGTTGCAACAAACTGAAGTGAAATAGAAATTTATTTTCTCTGTTAATTTATTTTCTGTGGTTCTAAATACCAGAAAAGAATTGGAGGACTACTAAAGAAAAACAATGTAATTCTTTAAGTAAATTAAAATAAGGTAAACGGTAACAAAAATATAAAATGGCTGATTGAGGTAAAGGAAATGTCAATGTTCTTTACGACTCGATTGCATGTAACTGATATAAACGATACAAGGAAATTTATTGTTGACACGTGAAATTTATTTTCTTGTTACATTTTTATCTGACTAGCTGAAACACCGTAATTTCCAGTTTTAATAAATTTAGAAAAAAGTTTTACTATTATCTGAATTTGTTCATTCGGTTCAGAAAATACTTTTCACTCGACGGGAATTTACGAAATTACACGTAACGCTAAACAACGTTTGCAACGTTTGCATGCAGTTTACACGTTTTTCAACTGGTCCGAGCAACAAAATGGTAAAAAAAAAAGATCTGATCTTGAATGGTAATATAGTTTAAAAGGCCATCGATCACTTGCGTGTGTCGTAAACGAAGTACGACAATGTACGCCGGTTTCCAAACAACGTACCCGCTCCCGCTACCAAACTTTGATCACGGAGAGAAACAATTTTCTTTCGAATTTGCTGGCCATTCGGCGTTATCGGCCTGCCGTTTTCCGAATTTCTCTCTCGCTCGGAATTGTGATAAATTTCGGGCCTCCTGGCCGACCGCGTTCAACACCAGCGAAAATAATAACGGTAGAACGTGATTGTGAAACAAAAAGAGTCGCATTTCCGTTGAACGTGGCGTGCAGTTACTCTAGTAGCGATATCGATGCAAGAAACTTTCCTGGGAAATTACGATCGGGCTGTTGGCACACGCGAGGAACTAAATAAAAATTAAATTAGCAACGGCCGGGCGTCGATAAAAATCACCGAAGTGTACGGCGCCCCTTTGAATCCACTCTCTTCGCTTGTAGATCGAATTTGAATCATTTTCAATTGAAAAAATTCTATAATGCAGCTATCAATAAATATATTACACGGAATATTGTGGAACAGATGACGTTTTGATTATATTATTAGTAGAGTGCTTCTAGAATTATTATAGAATGCTTTAGCTTATAGCAAAATTGAGTATATGAAAATCGAAGTTGTTGAAAAATTTTAAAACTCGAAGATGTCAATATATAATTTCTCCTCTATTAACCCCTTGCCGTATACTGACGAACCAGACTCGTGATGAAGGTTTTTAACAGTCTTACAAATATGAATGTTACGCGTTTCATTTTAGATGAAATAAAATTTAATTCGTTTGTAATCAATATTTGAGCGTTAAGATAAATGTAGTTATACAAAAAATATAAATTTTCTCTTCTCTTCTACGACATTTTTCGGGATAAAAACGTTCTAATCACTGTAACTGTAAAAGAAAAGGTACGGCAGGAGGTTAAGATCATTACCGGAAGAAGTAACATTCAATTTAGTTTCTATTTCTTGCAATCGGTGTAGAAAATTTTTATTTTGCATAAAGATCCGCAGTCTAATTATTAGGTTGGCAATTAAGTTCGTGACTTCCACATTTTCTCAAACAAAGTCATTTATATACATATATTTTTTAAGCACGACTATTTTATATTGAATTAATCTGAAAATTCAGAGCTTTCCAATGATATAAAGTACAAAAGGGGTGGTCACTGAGTGAGGTTATAATGATACAATAAAAGAATTACGAAACAAAAACTCGTGAATTTAGTTGCCAACCTAATATTACGTTATACCACATCTTTGGTATCAAAACTTGTACGGTTCTTATCAATGAGTATTTACGATGTTAAAAATAGACAAACGATTTAACAATCCACGAATATTCTTGAAAAACTAAGTATAACAATTTTTCAGTATAATAATTGCAGTGTCTAATAAGTTGGAGCTAGTAAGTAGCATAGGTTCTTCTTAGACGTATAGTACCTGGCCAAAAAACGTTGCATGAGAGATGAATCAAACTGGCTAAGTAGAGTAGGTCAATACATAGTCAGACATAAAACTGTGGTCTGCAGAAATAACAGTACTAGAAAGATGTAAATAGCATAGGTCTTTCTTGGTGAGACGTATAACACCTAGTTACAGAAAGTTGCACAGCAGATGAATCAAATAAGGTAAGTAGAGTGGGTCAGTCTGTGGTCAAACATAGAGGATACAGTCTTCCGGGAAGAGACGGACAGTAGAAGACTACAAAGCTGCATCGATTGGTGCATAAAAAATATACGGTTCCATTTAATAAATCAAAATAGACGTTCGTAAATCCTTTACACGTAGTGTAATCTCTTGAAACCATTTAATCGTTATCCAAACATTTCTCGCTACGAATAATAATAATAAATATAAATCAAGGTGGCAATGTCTGGTGAACCATCCTGTATGTATCTTGACCACGTAAATTTCTCTAGATATATATATTTTTTCAATACATTGTGAAAATTTATATATAATACAATACAGATTATAAATAAACGTAGGTCAATACACAAGCAGTTTCACTAGATATATTCCAAGCTGCAAGGAAATTGTGTAGTTTCAGATAGATCTGGCATTACTAACAGTATATCATTTGGTGTAATATTTTTATTCTATTGCTAAAAAAATCTGAACAGAAGCTTTACTTTGTTAATTTATTTCTCATCTGAGAAACGGAGTGTTAAGTAATCAGGTCGATCGGGGACCTGCGAAACCGTGTTCGAATCGGCAAATGCTCACGGCAGAACGCACCGAGACGGGCGCGATCGTGCCCCTGGCGCCGGAATTAGGCTAAAAACCGATGGCCACGTCATCTGCGGTGCGGGTATGGGCTGCACGGCTGGTCGCGGGCCGTTTACTGCGTGCGCCGCTGGAAAAAGTTATGATTCCCCGTAAAGAGACGGGCTCGAAACAAAACGAAACAAAACGAACGTGGAGGGGCAGACGGGTGGGCGGACGGCGGGTAGGGGGGCGGTCGAACGGCTGAGAAAAATAAACAGAACGAACAAAATAAAACGTTTGCAAAAGGACAGTAGGGTGTCTGGTGGCTGTGTGAAATTTCGCGGTCGGCCGTGCGTGTGTATTGTGTCACGGGCGTGCACGAGGAGTGGATGTAAAATGCGGAAGAATCGCTCGTTGGGAAAGGGAGATCGAAGAGAAACGAGGTCGAGGGGAAAAAAATTGAACCCGCGGGATTTCATTGGCGCGCTACCTACCGCTGCCACGGTCAGTTTCCGTCGAGTTATTTGCTCGCGAGCTGCTCGCGGGATGGAAATCGTGGAGAGGACTGGAATCGAGGAAAATGTGTTTTCCGCGCGCGGCGAAGAGTGAAAGTGGGGGAAAGCGACAGGGCGACCGTGGAAATACGCGTCGCGCTGGAAATGCTCTGCTCAGATATTTTCGACGATATTCATTTGCGTACGCTTTACAGTCCATTATCAACGCCGCGTCCTTGCTGAATAATATGGTCCCGCGTTATTCATGGAGTTTGTTATTTAACGCATCACGGACACTGAATTTATCTGCTGCTTAGAGGATTTCTCTTTGCAAGAACCGCTCGCCAAAGCCATGGTTCACGGAATTATACAGTGTTCCAAAATGGGTAGTACACGGGGGCATGGAATTATTCCATTTATAGAATAACATTTTTTATTTAAAGTCCTATTTCTGAAAAACGTGTTAGATAGGAATTGTTTGGCTCGTCTGATAGTGCGTAATAGGACGAATATTTTAGAATCATTAAAATTTGAACGCGTATCTTTGATTCGTAAAACTCAACTAATTGTCAGTGATGGTCAAACTATCTCAAATTGGCTCAAAGGGGAGACAAATCGTTAACGAAATTAATTCTGCCGATCCGAAACGCGTAATCTCACTTCGCGCGAATTCTTCGGGATGTTCCGTTTCCGATCGATGGCCGGGCAATCGTGATTAATATCAGCGGGACGCGGCATAACCGAGAGAGCGGCCCATTAATTCAATCCCGAGATCGTGTATTAATTATAATCAATTACGGCAACATTTAATCGTGGCGTGCGGTAAACAGACCGGCGTTTAGCCGCGGCCGAATAAATATCGGCGAATAAACGTGCGAAATGCTTGGCCGCGATCGAGGCCGACGGAAAACAGGGAACGAGTTGCGGGGGCGATTGTAAATACAATTAAGTAGATTAATAATCTCGTGGACCGTTAAATAAGTGCGCGTCCACGCTGTTTGCCGGATGCGAAACGCCGCGCCGGTGCTCGTCTGTGTACACGGGAATAAACGCGCGACTCGGCGCGGAATGGAGCGGAGCCGAGCAGACCGAAGCGGAAAGGAAAGGCGAGGCGGTTGTCGCCGTTCTCCATTTCCTTCTTTTTACTTCGGGGACGAATCGACGTCTCCGCGAAACACCGCGTACACATGGGTAATTTCGACGCTTTATAAATGACTAAACTGTGGATTTTTACGTAAAATAAACATTTTCTATAGGCTAGTTTTATCAAACAGACAATGTTTTGATTAACGAGAAGGTTAAACAACGGTTCCTCTACATCAGACGGGCACAATAACTTTGGCTGACAACGCCTTTAACCGAAAACGATTTTGACCGACAACGAATTTGATCGACAACGAATTTAACCGACAACGAATTTGATCCACAACGACTTGAGACGACCACAGTATTAATTATCATACAGTATTATCATATGTATTATATTGGGTTGTCAAATAAGTTCGTTCGGTTTTTTACAGTGGAATAAATCACAAAAACCCAACGAACTTATTTGCCGACCCAATATGCATTATCATACTATTAATATATAGTATTAATTATATAATAACATAGTATTAATTATCATACGGTATTATCATATGTATTATATGTATTATCATACAGTATTATCATGTTGTGGTCGTCTCAAGTCGTTGTGGATCAAATTCGTTGTCGGTAAAAATCGTTGTCGATCAAATTCATTGTCGGTCAAAATCGTTTTCGGTTAAAGTGTCGGGGAACGTGTCGGTGATTTCGATGGGACCGACATCAGACATACTACATCTAGTCAAAAAAGTTTTGTGGCAGATAAATAACACTGTAAGTAGAATAGGCCAGTCACTGTTCAGACGTAGATGATATTTTAACGAGTAAGAGGGTCAAACAACAGTTTCTTTACACCACGCGTGCTACATTCAGTCAAAGAAATTTTTGTAGAAGATACATCTCACTCTGTAAGTAGAATAGGCCAGTAGCAGGTCAGACATAGATGATATTTTCATAAATCAGAGTGTTGAACAACAGTTCCTGATTGCTCAGACCGTAGAATGTAATTGTTTAGTAAATTAAAATAAGGAAAAATGTGACGAGAATATAAAAGAGGAAAATCGAGGCGGTTGTCGCTGTTTTTCCTTTCCTTCTTTTAACTTCGGAATCGACGTCTCCGCGGAACGGTGCATATGCATGAGTAATTTCGACGCTCTATAAATAGAGAGGCGCACGGCTGCGTCTCGTTCGCGACAGGGGTTGCAAGTTTCCTCGCTTAGCGGCGCCGAGCGAATTAACCGTTTCGCCGGTGAATATGTTTCTTATATCCAAAGTGGATTTGTCGCGTGGAGCTTGAATGAAATTATGGAAGTTCCGCGAGCGAGCGCCTCTGTTTGGTCGACTTCGAGAACGAAATCCATGGTTGCGAGCGGTGACGCGGAGGAGGCGATTTTCATGGCTTATCGTTCGATGCAGCCCTGCTCCGCGAACGGAAGTGGATGGCCAGATAAATTGGGTAGGGACCGTTCTTGATCTGATAAGTCGAATAGAGATCGCTTCTAGATGGGGAAGTGGAGTGGGAATTATCGCAGGTACCTGAAACAGAGAATAGAAACGGAGTGCTGACCATGTAAGCGACATGGGATGGTCTGTAGGTATAGTAGTGTCTGTGTAGGCTGTTCGAAATTGTAGTCCAGTAGTGGCGAATGTCAAGTGCACACAAAGTTGTACTTCTTCAGCAGTGAAGATTTAATACGTTAAAATGTTTTATTGAATGTAATGTTCCTGCTTTATGAAGTATTGATCTAATTTAGCAGAAGAAAGTTGCAGTTTCTATGAACATTATGCTGTGTAGTACATTTGTGACAAGAGTGTGTGAATTATATGCATTATAGTAAAGCAATTCAATGAATTAAACGAAGAGAAGAAATAAATGATTTTTATAAGCCTACCTTCCTGCATGATTGTAGCACGATAAAGTAAAGGAGAGTGTTAGTAAAGTAATGTTCTTTAAAATTCGAAATGGTTCAGATCAAACAAGTGGTGCAGGCTAATACGAGTCAGTAGTGTTGGCCAGTAATGGTCAGACGTGTAATTTAAGCTAGCGCTCACGAGACAAGTAGAATTGGTTGGCACTGGTCAGACCAGAGAAGGAGTCACGTTCAACCGTTGACAAGTGAGATATTATTCCCCTTGATTTAGCTAATATTATAGGGTTGTTTCGAGTCGGACAAGTGACGTGCGAGGTGTTGTAATCAAATAAGTACTATTGTTTTGTTTAGAGCCAGTCAAATGACATAAGAAGTATTGTGAATGAAATCGATCAAAAAGCACATTTTTATCATTCTATATTATTTTTTCAATTTTTGTGCTTTTGAATGTAAATATCAATGGATACAGATAACAAAAAGTATTAAGAATTGCTTAAATAGAAACGAAACAAAAAGGCAGGGAATAATTTTGTAGGGAATAATTCACGCAAATTCGAACGCGATACATAATTAATGTTTCCTAAAGTAAAAAGCCAATGTTCCTCGCGCCCTTTATCCCCGTAATTTTTTATTGAAATTTCATGTTCGCTGGAAACTCTTTTGTGCCGCGGAAAATACACACTCTCTACAGCGAAACGTAGTCTCATGCCTATGGGGACAGAATATCTACGGGGTTGCGTTTTAATTTCGATTTATCAAAGCAGTGACAGCGACGTGAAAGGATCGGATACGTCACACACGTGCGGAATGTGTGGTCCATCGTGTCACCCCTTAATCCTTTCGGAACCCTCTTGGGTAACTGCAGTTCGTGACAAAACTAGTGGACACCGACAGGTTTGTCTGACTAAAAGCCCTTGATGCGACCTGTCAAACGTGGCTTACGCGATTCCATGCTTTTACAGTGCTGTACAATTGCGCTTAGAACAACACCGTCCCAATCCTCCACTTTCTTCCAAATTACTTGGCTAGCCGCACTCCCTTTCATTCGGTTCGCATTCCTGTGAAAGTATTTTTACACCTGAGCGATGGAGAAAGAAAATCCTGCCTGGAATATTAGCAAATACTTTCAATATACTTCAAAGTAAACAACAGAGTGGATGTATAAGTCACAATTTATTATAAACAGACTAATTTCAAGAAATATTAATGAATTAATGTTTTAGTAGTTTCAAAATAATTTCATACTACTTCTAGATCCTTCTGATGTGTTTATTGTTTTATATTTCACCTGCTCATTCTTATCAGGAATACATGAAATTCACAATCGAAGTATAAATAATGTTGTTCATGCGAATAATCAGGTACCCATTGGCCATCTGCAAATCATTTTGGTATTTCTGCCCAAAAATGACAACATTGTATATCATGATCCATTTTATTTTAACAATTTGATATTATTTTATGTTTTCATTCTAAAAATGTATCCTGAAAATTCAGATAATAAGATTTCAATCATATTAAACGTGATAGAGATAATATTGCTTATTGACATAATAATTAAATCATGCTCTGTTTAATGTTTATCGGTATATTTTAGTAATTTAATGTTCCACATTAACGCCTTCGTGTATTTCATACAATTATCGCACTAATATTTTGTAAATTAAATTGAAATCAATTGGATCAAATGGATGCTCAATGCATTACTATCCACTCAAATAAACTGTGGATCGTGTACATTTACAATTTAATCTAGATCTTATAATTACGTTACTATAACATGATTTCTATTTTATTTACACATTAATGGAACTTTGAATACATGAACTCTCTCTCTCTCTCTCTTTCTCTAAATATTACAATAATATTATATATATAATATATAATAATAATATTGAACTAAATACTCTGTTTCTTAAATCAATCTACGAGAATAACACAGGAGACTATATAGTTGCTAAAATCCAAGAAGTTGATACTTGAAAAATCCGAAGGGAGAAAGAAAGTACAGAGTGGTGTCATTAATTTTTATATTTCAACAAAAATGTGATTGGTTACGAGGTTTCTCTTCCCGAGAAAATTGGAAGGACCGGTGCGCGATAATTGAATAGGAAACTACCGTGAAAAAGAAAACAGTGTCTTCGAGTTGGCGAGAAAGCTGCTTTCTGTTTCGCAGGAGACCTCGTCGGATTCGTTAAAACCGAGCATTAATTAAAACGCTACGATCCGAAGTGCCTGTAAGGTATTAACTCATCACGTCGTGCAATGCCCCAAGAGTGGCACAGTTTGGGACAATAATTACGGTAGACTAGACACCGGTGGCTTCGTCTCATGAAAAGCACTTGACGCGTCCCTTCGGACGCACCGCAGTGTTGCGGTCGATGTAATTCAATTAAACCGTTATTATTGTCTGCGCGCAAGACTCACGCGCCCCCGTGTCCAGACAATTGTTTCACTTTAATCTCCATGAAGCATGACCCGGCCAATGAAACATATTAAATCGATACATATCTCGAAGCCTAAACGTCCATATTCTGCAATTAATAGCAGCTTAATCTCATGAAAGCTGCTTTGACAAGGATGGAAGAGTTTGAAAGGGACACCTGATACACGGTCCAGCCTGTGGCGAATTCGACGAACAACCGCAGAGCTTATTTTACCACTTTAGCACTGCTGCTGGGCTTCTCAATGACGTCATTATGCCAGGGAAATCATCCTAATCATATTGTAGCTTTCTCTAGTATTCGGATAATTTTTGTTTCATGAAATAAGGAAATCTTTTAATTTCCTAAGATCCTAACAACAGCTACTAATTAGGACTCGTTAAACAAAGATAAAATCCTAATGAATCTTTTTATAAAGTATCGAATAAAGCGTCAAACGCTTTAATAGAAAAATGAGAAGAACCTCACGTTCACACAACAGAGTAATTATTTTTCACATCCTTTTTAATATTCTATTAATTTCTATGCCTGCATCATAGCAAGTTTAATTATTAAGTGTAGCGCGCTTTTAGGTTAATTTGACCCGGTGCGCTAGAGTTAACTGGTAGTCCCAAAAGAAATAATTAAATTATAATACTCGAAACCACTGCTATCAGTTTATAACAGTAATTGCTGTTATCGTGTGCAATGAAATTATCTAAAACCGATTTACTTCAAACATTACATATTGTATAATATATAATAGTCCCGTGGGTTTGCCATCGATTCCACGTGATAACTTTTTAAACTGACAATCTAGATATTTTACAAAACAAATGAAATCTCTAACGTTTGATTGGAAAAACGTTTTGGGTTGTATCTTGCATCAGAAAATAAAAGAATCAACTATTTTAAAAGAGCACAATTTTCACGTATTTTATTTTTAATCCTACTTGTGGTTGTATTTTTTCAATTTAAAAATTTTGAAGGAACTTCCAATTTTATATATACTGTAGTATAATACAACTATGAAAAACAATTATGTTCCCAACAATTACATAATTGGTATTTTTTCTTTGGGAAAATTTACTGCAGTGAATTCTTTTCTTTTCGATTTGTCGTAAATAAAATTCAAACATTTGCCAATTTTAATCCTTGAGAATTTCGTACAATTTCATCAAGTTGATCGATGCCAAATATGCGAACAGTGTTTAGTTTCATTTTCGTCGATGTGACAAAACGTACGACGCGGAATATTAATAATTCGCCGCTTTATCTCGCTGTAACATTACTTTTGATTTGATGACGCCCTTTAATGACTGAAAAGTGTGACGTTTACGGTGGTATAATGGAAATTCCCATCCCCATAGTCCCCGGCTCGTGCAGTGACAATGACTCGCGGTACGAATGTGCATTGATTAAAACGCATAATTACTTCGTGTCTCGTTTTTCAGTAACGAGATGTTTCATTATTTAATATCATAAATGTGTAATTATTGTTGGCTGTGTTCCGGCCCGACTAATGTATGTTCGTTTACATAAGGAATTATAAAATGAAATGGCGTTCTGCTGGGGAACGTAATGAATCCACACAGCCAATACGTAATCACATTATGGGAACAATAACGTGTTCGATCGTATTAAAATAATAACGTGTGTAAATCCACCGTATGCGTATAACGCGCAAAATCAATGTTAATAATGCATATCCTGTTTGGGTTAAATAAAAGCGAATTTTAGAGTGATTATCGTGCTCCACTATGGCTAGAGTTTCAGATAAGTCTGCTGTGAATCAGAATTCACTATAGACTCGGCTCAAATCTGAGCTCCTTTCCATTCGAGTCTAGGATAAATCAGAATAGATTTTAGGCATAATACTTTGAAAATTAAGTTTGATTTAGACACTGTCAAAATTAATTTAGATAATATTAAGTATTGGTCTCTGAACTTGTTAAAATATAAATCTAAGTAGATCTAAACAATGTTAATTCTTGGCCTGGAGATATTAAAATTTAAGTAGATCTAAACAATGTTAATTCTTCGCCTGGAGATGTTACAATCTAAGTAGATCTAAATAATGTTAATTCTTGGCCTGGAGATGTTAAAATCTAAATATAGACTTGATTAGGTATATCGATTAATATAGTCTTGATTAGGTCAGATTTATTCATAGTTGAGTATAAATTCTTGTGTTAAGTATAAATGCGTTCCAGATGAAGTTCTGATTACGCCTAGATTTACCATAGTCTGGGGATCTTGGGGTCTGAGATAAATCTTAATTAAATCTCACTGCTGTTTGAATTAGCTTCAGATTTGCTTTAGCTTAGGTTGATGTCAGGTATAAAGTGATTTAGTCGTAATAGATGTGGGTTGGAACTGCGTTGGGTACCTGTATATCAGATATAAATAAACATAATTGAGTTAGATATAAGTTATACCTACGCAAAATGTCGTATCCAAATTGTACATAATTATTACATTTGCTTGCATACAGAAGAATATCCACCTGAAATTTCGAGTAAATCATATGAAAAATGTGTGATTAAAAACTTTGCTAATGAAGTGACTCTGAGTATTAAGTTCATTACATCAATTACACGTGAATTATATTGCAACATTAAAATGTGATGACGCATTGAACGTTTCAAATAAATATTCATTAAATTTGTTTGCAGTCTTAATAATGATCGCAAGAAGTTTTCATCACTTTATGCTAATTAGGTTTATAACTATTATGGATACGATTCGAAAGATGAGGAGAACCGTGGAACGTGAGCTCGGGGATGAACAGGATGCTGTTATCGAGCGCATATGTCTCTTGGAGAGATGTAAACTCCCCATTTGTGTTGGGCTGCGTTAATGTGTTTCCAATAACAATCTGTTTCGTTCCCAGTGTGCGTATTCGAGTAATTAGTTACACTGTAATCGATATAAAAATAATATTCCAGTAACTTCTTGCGACAGTTCAAAATTTATGATCATCCATTACACATTATTAGACCAAACGGATTTTCAATAGCGATCCCAAATGGACAATTATCGTTCCAGTGAAAGTGTAATTTCCGCACAAAGTCCTTGGAAAAACATGTACAAACATTTCCAACTTGTATGAACATGTTACACTGTCTGCTTTATTGTCTACTTTAATAATTTGTAATTCACAGATTTACTTTTATATTATTTATCCCTCGAGTATCCTATCAGTATCCTTGAACTGTTTCAAATTACAACTGTCCATTTTTGCCTGAAAAACAGATGTTATGCATTTATGACAAAAATGGGCACGTACAATTCAAAGCAGTGGACATGTTAAAAATATTTCAGAACATCAATGTATCAGTTTCAGCTTAATAGGATAATTAAAAGAAGAATGCAATTTCTATTTGGCTCCTGTGACCTACAATCAATGCGAACATTTTTTAATTTGCATAAAGATCCGCAGTTTAACCCCTTGTCCTACAATATGGTGTCAGACTCGTGTTGAAGATTCAGTATAGAGTCTAATAAATACGTACGTTATTAATTTCCGTTAATCCGAGATGAAACTTTATTTTGGTTTTGTTAATGTATAGCTATTGGAGAACATGTAGGTACACAATAGATACAAATTTTCTCCTTTTCTAGGAAATTACGAACTATAAAAAAAGATTTAATCACTAAAACCGTAAAATAAATCGTAGGGCATGGGGTTAATTATTAGTCTACTCACAAGTAATACACTATTACAATGAGTTTTCTGTCGGAGCAGATTCGTGATGGAAATGAAGTTCCCACGCGAACTCGCTCACACAATCACGCCATTCTAATAAGTACCCAAACACTCGTGAACGCGAGTATACGCTAGAAACAGTTCGCATTCGTGATCAGCCCACCTGGCTGGCGTTGAATCAATCGCGAAAGAGGGGTATTCTTATTGGAAACGTATCGACGTAGCGGCCCAGCAGAAAAACGACGGATTCCAATGTTAGATACACGTACCCTAACCCCTGTAACGTCCCAGTTCAATTGTTCGCTGGGATATAGTAGCCACGAGACGGCAATGCCGACAGGCCTGCGTCCCATGAAAAGCATTCGATGCGTCCCGTCGACGAAGAGAAGGAAGGGTGTCCTACATCGGACGTGCCGGATGCTTGTGCCCACGTTTATTTCCATATATGTATGTTACGCGTGCCAACATGCTGCTTACCCCCCCAAGCCGCAGGACAATAAAGTAGTCTGGGCCTGTCCCCTAACCAAATCTCCTGATCCCAGCCACCCCGACACATCCCATCGTGTCAGCAGCCGAGACATTTCCATTTTATTGGAAGCCGGAAACGAGTATCGCGAGGAAACGACTCGTTTCGGGGCTGGATCCGCTCAGGAATCCGAATTGGGTGACGTGCGAGCACTCGGGACACTCGTCCCGGGACCACGGGACATCATCTGCATGCGTGACCCCGCCGACCGAACATCCTGGACGTCAGGATACCCTGCGCAACGTATACAACACCCTGATGCTAAAGCTGCCATTGCAGTTGGCGCTGCTGCTGGTGCTGGTGCTAGTGCTGCTGCCTCTGCTGATGTCTGTGCAACGGTTCCGTACGTGCGGACCAACCTCCTTCAGGCCACGGGGTGCGCGTGAAATTTTCATTAGGCTCTCGCATGCATTTAGAGGCCTCGTCACGTCGAGTGGCTGACGAGTCTGATGGTTTTGATTGGGACGACCGTGAAGCGCTAACCCTTCCGCAGACAACCAGTGAAGCCTCGACGACTCGGGTGTCTACGGGAATTTTTCGTTTCGACATTCGGTGGACGCGGATCGAATAATCCGAATTTAGCGATTTTGCGATATGGAAATATGCACCGTGTGATTGAAAGATAGCACATTTTCATTTTTTTGAGGTTTTCTGGTAAAAATACATTTTTCATGTTACTTCTAGTTTTTTGGCATAAATAATACATTTTTGTAAAGTTTGTGGTACGCACAGTGACAGCATGATAGCACAAACATAAAATCTATGCTGCTGTGAATACAGTTGATAAAATTTATAATAACATTCGGTGATTTAAATGCGTTGAAAACGACAGTAGATTGATAAAAATGTAAATGTATACCATATCAAAACTAAAAAATGAATAATATTTACAGACTCAAGTATCATGAGTCACAAACAGAAGTTGTTACGATGGATTTATTGAGGGATTCAGAAAAGTATGGACAAAAGAGTCCTGGTATAATCCATCCAGCAATTCAAACAGGTTGGTAAAATCCAATTTGATTTTAGTTATACATGTTATTAAACTTATCCTGAAACAGTGTATACACACAAATTTCAGTTGTAATGCGAAAATAAATTAACATCACTTAAATCTTAATGCTATCATTTTGTCACCCAGTGCACGAGATTGTGGGAGGGTTAGAATAGTAAGTAGATAGGTATCTGGTAGCTTACTGGGGAATTAACTGCTGGGTTTGTAATTAGACTGCGAGTCTTCGCGCAAAATATAAATGCTTCGTCATGATTGCAAGAAGTTAAGACCCTTATCAATGTATTTGAAGAATTTTTCTGATTGAAATGAGACCCAACATGATATAATTCGAAAAATGTTTTTAAATACTGTCTGCAAGTGCAGTCTTTTTATTCTACTTGGCTTATCATACACGATCTCTGTAGTACATGTCTGACCATACACGATCCTTATACTACTTATTTCATCCAGTACAATCACTAGGCGCATAAATACAATAAAATTGTTGCTCTGTCACATGAAACAAATGAAACCACCTCGAAGGAAGTTGAACGGGAACAACAATTTGCTTAACACTAAACCTACCCTTCTTTCCAGATTATTTATTTTACGATTATTGATATGATAAAAATAATTTCATAAGAAATGATTACGTATAGATATTTTTAGTGGAGCACATATTAGGGTAACTGCACCAGTGAATGAACATTTAAGAAATTGTTCAGGAAGATATTTTATTTAAAAAAAAAAGTGAATTAAAGGAATCTCATATATGCCAAATGGCTCCCTGTACTTCATTTGTCAAAAATAAATGAACACAAATAAAATGAAATTATTATTAATTTTCTTTATTAAACGTTAAATAACAAATATAAAAAATACCAGTTAATGAACACTACATTCTTAGTCTCAGGCTTCAAATTTGCTGAAATATACACAAGCGTTCATTTACTGGTGCCCGTTTATTCACTGGTGCAGTTACCCTACAATAGGAAGTGCACAAAGTTGAAATAAAATCAATCTTGTTATTTTTATAAGGGAACATGTACCAGCCCACTTTTAAGGCTCGGTAAGTTTAGTGTTAATGGACTTCGCAACTGAACTTTTTTATACCAGGGACTTAATAAGCTATTCACTGCATTGTCCAATGTACATACGTTCAACCTGGTATTTCCCGCATTCCTAGTGGACTCTCCGACAAAAGCCCCGACTCTATTTCCTTTTTCATACTCAAGACCATGCACGTGCCCTTTCACAAGCTGACTCGCGGGGAAGCACTTCGCGAAAAATCAATCCGCAGCTCTAACGAGTCTGCAGTCTTTCAAGCACTTGTCATTTGCACTTAGTACACCAGACGCCTCCCCCACCCCCCTCATTCCTAACATTCGACAGGTTCGTTCACCCTGCTGAGGCCGTTATAGTCGACGCTCGTCCAAGCATCTACGTGCGAGCACTCATCGAGGCAGCGTCGCGCGAACCGCAGCGGATACGCCTGACGCAATAATCCCGAATGATGTACTTTCGCGGCGAGTGCCTCCGAGTAAACCGATTACCGGGTTGCCCGGAAGAGGGTGAGAGTGAGCTGGGAGGATACACGGGGGCGTGGGCGAAGGGAAGAGAGAGGGATGACCGAGGGGTCGAATCGAATAAAGTTATTCACGCGAGCGGCCGAGAATACCGGCTACGGAATCGCTCGCCATTCCATTCTAGACAGTCCCACGTCCGCGGACGGTCTGCACAAGGTGTAACTATTGCAACTATTGTTACAGCCTTTGATGATTCCGTCCTATAAACTGTTGCGCGTTTGATCCACCAGATAATTAGGACCGTGTTTGTTTAACACCGTGTGCTCCTTAAACTGGCGTGCAATATTATAAGAACACTAAATCTTTACCAATAACTTGACGGTATTAAACTTTAGTAGTTTTGGAAATAATTGCGTTGAAATATACACGATATTCCTCCTTCGATATCATTCAAATTATGCCATAAATATTTTTTTTGTGCCATTAAAAATGAAGGAGATATTTAGGTGGCCTCCTTCAGCTGAGACACCCCGTATAATCTGAAAATTACTCCCACTGTCCCATAATAATAGTAGCAGTTGATGAATTTAATTTGTCCCATGATAATAATAGTAAAAGAAAATATAGAACGCAACATTTATTGTAAAAAAAACTAGATTACATTAAACAATGAATTAAAAATATTACTCGTAATTTTTATTTTGAGTGTTGAGATAGTTTCTGGATTTTTCAATAACTTCGCGCTACTGCATTATAAACTTGTAGGTAGGATCCCTTGGCTGCGAAGCTTTGCTTCCCCTGTATGCGTGAACTTAAAATTATTGGAGCCATCGTTCTTCATTATTTCCAGCATAACTTGTCTTTTTTCATCTTGCTTTTACAATGAGTTGATATTCAACTGAAATAAAACAAATTGATTTCGATCAGCGGATGAAATTAGAAAAATGGTTATAATTCGAAATAATTAGGTTAACCTAAAAATTGAAAGATGTGCCAAAACAAATGACAGATGTCATGAAACATTGATTTTGTTTTGAAGGCTTCGCAATTTTGCGCTACAACGTAACTTACAGCTGCATTCGCAAATAATTCCCGTTTAAATATTCACTTGCTACTATTATTATGGAACAGAGGGAGTAGTATATAATTGTAATATATGGATCTTATGTGGTCCGACAAGGAGCATAGACAGGCCTCTTATAACGTGACAAGTAGTATAGGGATCGTACACATCAGACAAGTAGAATAGAGATAGTATATGATCAGTAGTACAGGGATCATGTATGATCAGACAAGTAGCATAGGAACCATGTATGATCAAACATGTAGACAAGATCGTTCGTGGTCAGCCAAGTAGTGTAGGGGTCGATATGGCAGACAAATATCGCACGGGTGATATGTAAATGATGCTGTAAGTAGAATAAGCGTTGTATGTAGTCAGACAAGAGTATATGTGCCATTGTCAGACGGTAGTATAAGAGTTCTATGAGATCAGACACATAATACAAATTACATTGAGTCAGACAATTCATATAGTTATAACAGTTAACGACAGTTATAAATTATAGAACAACTATAAGTCATATAAAATAATAAAAAGTCAGGGAAGTAGTATAAAACGGATAACAATCGAAAGCGTAGTATTAACTCTGAAGTGTAAAAATTCAGTGCTGAATTGTTTTAGGAAAACTGTTCTTCCTTTATGGCGACAATAATTACATTTTTATGCTTAATAATTTCCAGGATGGAAAAGAAAATTTCCATTTATTGTGTGACTGCATTTATTGCAATGGCTAAGTATTACTGAAAAAAATTGTTCAAAGATATTGTTCGGAATTAGTATTTTTATCCGTGAATTGAAGAGTTAATTTATTGTATCGAACCTTTCATTAGATATCTATGTACAATTTGACAAAACGAAGGGATAATGAAGTAAGTAAAAAGGGTGAAGTATAATAGGAGTATTATGCAAGAAAGGAAGAAACAAGAAAGCGCATTAAAGTAAGATACGACGCAAAGTGATTTAATTATCGGCAGATAACAGGATGGTGCTGTTAATGATAGGAAAGGATGAAAGGGCAAGATGAGGATAGCACTTGTTGCCCTATAGGAAAAGTGTCTTTCTCCGGAAAATTATGAGAGCTTAAGGAAACTTACAACATCATAACGTGCTTATTTTAACCGCATAATATAAGTTCGACAGTGATTGAACGATACAAAGCAGTGAACAATCGAGTTAAAAATTGACAACCACTGCAACCTGTAACAGTTGATTTAATTGATCCAGATACGATGTTCGACGTGTATTGAAATATTGTCAGTTTCAAATGTTTCACTTTTACAACCAGAAATTGATCATAAAATCAGAGACCCGTTACGGGTAATATACATAGCGTAAAGGGTCATGTAATACTGTGTTGCAAATTTAACTTTCATACTCTCGGCGATATCGTAAATCATTCCATACAGTGGTTATCGCGAGAAGTATCGTTCGAGTAATATTCCGAATTCATAACGTATGGAGAATTTACACAAGACAAGCCGGCTGGAATTTTAGCCGTGCCAATCGACGCGAGGCGAAATTTTCGAAAAACCGATGTCACAACTCGTACACTGCTTTCAAAAGTTTCTGTGAGTATTCACGGCGGGGTTATGAATGTACAGTTCCGTAGACACAGAGCTGCCTCTCTGAAACGTGAAAGTAATATGTAATCCTGTCCAAACAAGAGCGAAATAAAACATTTCGCACCGAGTAACATTTAATTTTGTTCGTGCCGTATGAAGTTTGAAATTTTATTTATGATTCTACTTAATTTAAAATTCGGAAATTTGCTTCCGCAGCTCCGGAATTTCGACGGAAAATTATGAATTCCGCATGTACTCACAATATCGGCACTCGGACATTTGCTAACAGTAATATATCATTTTCTAACAAAAATATCTAAACGGGAATGAAAATTTTTTCTTTCGTTTTGATGTCGTTGCTTTTAGTAATTTATCTGACGCACCTACCGTCGATCGATCCTTCTCATAATTTTCATTGTGAGGCGCCATACGTCTCGAAAATTCATTGTTTATTACGAAAGGGCTGAAGTAGAAATAACCAAGTTTCGAAGAAAGGTGATTCAAAGGCGCCACCCTGTGCGGAATATCAAGTAAAATTTCCTACATTTTCGGAATACCGATAAGCGCAATGTCCCAGTAAAATTGAAGATATCTTTGCGATTCTTAGGCACGTCCTTACCCACATTCATGATTCCAAAATATCACTTATTGTTAAATCAATATTTGCCCAGCATTTTTTCGTCGAACTCAAATTTAATGTTTGTGAGATGATAGCAGAGTCTTTTTATTCCGAAAGTAAAATTTTATTGCATATACATAAGTAATAATTAGACTGCGGATCTTTGAGCAATTATGAAGAAATTGGTTGGGTGAAATATAAAACAGTAAAAGATTTTAAAAATCCAGGAATGTTCTAATGTTGCTTTTAATGTAACAAAGTCGTTATGTGATGAAATCAGTTTTTATGTTATTCATGCTTTCCACAATCAGTGCAAAACATTTTTATTTTGCATAAAACCGCATAAAATTAATATAAAAAATATTTATAAATCTGTGTACAAATTCATCAATATATATAAATCCATTTACATATAATGGTTCTCCTGGTAATAATTATGGCAATCTGTAGGAGTGATAGTTGCAACAGAACGATTAATGACATCCACTAAGTGTCCAACGGTTTGGAGAATCAGCCAAAATATTCCCTGCACAGAATTTAATTTTTGAGAAAGCTTCTTCAATGGGATTCATCTTTGGAGAATATGGTGATAAAAATAACAAACTGTGCTTTGTCCGACCAACAGTATTACTTCACTTCTGAGTCATGTACAAGATGAGTTTAAGGGATGAAGTGAAAGGGTGAATTTCATTTGGAAAAAGGTGAATAAACCCTGCAAAATCAATTCGGACTGCAAAGAGGTGAATATGACAATACAAAAGAATTAATTTAGAGTCTAAACCTGTATCAATGACGACGTAAGTAGAATGAGAGTCGTTTGTAGCCAGGCAAGCAGCATAGGTGTCATACATCGGCAGACAAGTAGCATAACATTACACAGAGCCAGACAATGACATATACTAATAATAAGTCAGAAAACCAGCAAGGGAATTGATTACTGGCCTCAAGGCTGTAATTGCTACTAAACGAAAACAGATTTCTTCGTGCCTCTGGAATATCAAGAGCTCTAATAGTTCCAAAGTAAACGTAGCCAGTATCCAGCCAGACATGTAGAACAGGAGTGCGGGCAGTAAGACAAATAGAACAGCGGTGGTAGCTAGACAGACAAGTGGCGCAGAGACACCATCGAATCAGGCAAGTAGAATTAGGGTTGTTTGAGTGGATAAGTAGAATAGAGACCGAGTCGAGCCAGACCAGAACACGCTGACCAATTCTGGTATCCCCAGGAGAATAAGATCCTGTACGAGTTGGTACAGGATTGGGGCGGCGCTGTTACTACAATGGGGGAATCCTCTATGCATAAATAAATTGAAACCGCGCAATAGCAGCTTTTTATTCGAAATCATCATTTTCTATTGAGGAAGGCAACAGCCGATTCATCTGTTCGTAATAACTCTTCCTAATTTTTACACATATTATTGCACATTTACTCGAAGAATTTTCTAAACCGTTTTATAGTCAGATGGTATAAAAAGTATCAGATAACCGAGAAAACTCGTGTCGTTTTAATTAGATAAAATAAATTATATACAAAGTAGTTCAAACAATATTGAGGAAAGTAGTCACTATTCCTTTCTTTGTTAAATGAGCTTACGCATACAGAACTTCACTTTTAATGTACATAGACAGTTTCATAATGATGAAACACTAGTACACACAATAATAAATAATGTGTTCAGAACAAAAGTAGAATTGTAAGGTATTTAGAAATGAATTACAACTTCAATACTAATTCCACAAAAGCTATAATTATTCTTCGCAGTCGTACTATAAAGCTTACAATTAGTATGCAAGAATCTTCAAGGGAAACGTTTTTCCATCATGGCAATGGTGAATCTGTTATCGAAACGGATATATGTATTCGAGTTACGATTCACCATTCGAACATCCAAACGCATCACACGGCCAAAGGAACAGATGTGCTTTACGGTTCCCTATTTTTCCCGTCGGTCGACTACCGGCAAACACCGTCCCGAATTTTCCGCGCCGCAGAAATAATTAAATCCTATCCGATGAATAAATTTTCATTGTAATGACGCCGCGGCAGGAACGCGCAGAATTTTAAATCACTTTCGCTCCGCATCAAATTCACATGCGCGAAATATGAATTCGTCGAATGACGCTTTTCAATTTGTACAAAAATTTTAAAAATAAAACCTCCCGGCAGTGTCCGAGTCACAAATGTACGTGTGCTCGGCGCGCACACGTGTAGTCAATCGAAATTTGCGACACGGCACCGGTGTTCCAGCTTGATTCTGCGATATTTTTCCAATCTCAGGAGAATCTCGCGGCCGAACGCGACGGACGCGTCGCGCGCAATTACGGCCGGCGGTAATGGGGCGTCGTGTGGCAGTTTATCGGCATCAATGACCAGTAATTATAATTAAACGTTAATCACGCAGAACCCGATTCCGCGTGTGCCCGTCGAAATTCGATTGCGTCGGATCGGGAGAGAGTGCACGGCACACACGGGGTCCGCTCTGTATTTTCCACTCGTTACGCTGTGATCCTTCCCGGAATCGTTTTTGCTTTTTAATGACCCAACTGCGCAAATTTGTTGGGAATAATGCCAGCTCTCGCTTGACTGCTGCTTTTCCAAATGGACCCGAGACAACAGCGAAAGCGTTCCATTGACTGCCCGATCGAAAAATTGTATGTTCATTTAATTATGAAGTTAACGTAACTAAGAAATTATCAAAGTTAGCAAATGAAGGTTACGATAATTGTGTGTAAAAATTGTTAGTCAGGAAACAATTTATTATACGATGGAATTTTAATGGAAATCTATAAGTTTCTCTAAACTTTCCACTGTTAGTACAGGTTGTTTATTTTTTATTTCCATTTAAGTTGTACTAAGTAGCTTTATTAATTATTTAATTTTTAACTTTTAAGTTTTAACGCTATAATTATAGTACATAAAAGAAACTTTCATTAGGACCAATTGAATGGTGTCGATAAGAAGCATTTATGAGACAGACAAGTAGTGTGAGTATGTCCATAGACCAACGACACGAATTTTTGCAGCAGAATATTATGTGTGGATGGAAATAACACAATTTATGTACATCTATAAATTTATGTGATGCAAACATAAAAAAAATTGTAAAATGGTAAATCAATTATGTAATTTAAAAATGATATTCAAAACATATTTAAAAATGTACTACACTATGTACAGCTTAATAGAACTCAGTTACAGGCTTAGGTGAGCTTGAATAAGGGAAAAAGAGACATGTAAGTAGTGTAGCCATTGCTTTGATCAGACCAGGAAGACAATTCAACGAGGGTTACGATCAAACACAGACACTTTCAGTTCTAATGAACTTTATAATTAAACGAAACAATTTCTCTGTTGGATAAATAGACTCATGTGGCAAGTAGAACAGGTCGTTATATAAATGTGGACGTCAGACAAATGCTAGCAGTGTGTTTATACACCCAGGCACATTTTCCCGCGAAGAAACAACGCACCTCTGTCACAGTAAACTTTCTCCGATCTACAATTTGTCTTCCATCGGTTCGGAATGATGACGAATAGTTAATCTACTCGAATGTTCAGACACGGGTTAGTAACAAATTGAAGGAACATGTACGAAATCGAATTCTCGTTCGGAATGGAAATGATGACGTGCGGAAACTGTAAATTGATCCCAGACCGAATAATATATCGCGTTTCTCTCACCGGAGCGACAGCTACAACTGATCGGTTTGAGAATAAAAATTGAATGGTACACTTCGAGCATGAAATACTAGGCCGCGTGTCCTTGTTCCTTCCATTGTTTTTTCGGGACCGTGGTTTGTCCAATTTGTCTGGCATAATGTTCATTCGGCTGAAAGTAACGTTGGTTCTGTTCTTCTCAATTTGCAACGCTCTGGCTTTGTACTTAAAAAAAAATCGATTAATGTTTATCAATGTTGTATCCGATTTTTAAATGGTTATGTGCTTCAACAAATTGAAAAATATAATGTAACAGAATTTGATTTACTAAATTAGAACATGTTAATAAGCATATAATTCTATCGCGCGAATCTGAAGATATTTTAATACTTTTAAACAATGGCGATCATATAAATTCTGTGACCTTAAAAATATCTATTTTTCCATCACTTTCCACACGAACTATTAGAAGACTAGGCTGAGTCAATTTAATGTAGCTCTCAATAAAATTGAATTTTTAAAAAAATTTTCAATTTGTCCGTTCATGGTGAATTTCATAGAGAGGAAAGAGCTGAACGAATGAAGCTTCAAGGTCTGAAATAACGAAGAAAAGTAAAAGAGACAGAAACGACGCGATGCGTTCTACAGGGACACGATATTTCAAGCACGTTCGTGGGATCGGTAATCGGAGAGGGTTTACGTCTTCGACGCGTCGCCAGCTAGCTGGATTTATTCCGACCGATGGGAAGGGATTATTATTTGCCATATAAATTTGCATGGTCGCTCGTCGGTTCGAAGATACAGCGAGAAAGAGGACACTAGGAGACGAATGAGGTTCGACGGGGTGAACACTCTCGTAAATCTCGAGCCAAATCTGAGATCCGTAATTCTTGCTTATGAGTTCTACGCTTGTTCATTCGTTGGAGCTGATGAAATTCGAAAATCCCATATTTTTATTCGCCTTCGTCAAAAGTTTCAGTTTTATTAACAAAATATTGCGTGCAGTTCAAAATAAACGTCGAACAATTAATGACGCGCATTGTATATAAACTTTCGTTCCAGCAGAAACATTCAGGCTAAATTAACCACACAACTCCCCGAGTTCAATATTTTCGGGGTTTAAAGGAACGTTTTTTGCTGTTGCGTTGTGAACGCATCGGTGCACGATGAATGCAGAAAATTCACAGTCAACTGATAATTGCGTTCTACATTGTGCCGAAACGCCAATTAGTAACATCGATGGAGCTGGTTCCCGGGAACCGGAAGATGTGCACCGCAAAACGAAAGGGTTACGTCGAGATGACGTCATAATTCCGGCGGCAGGTTCGACCTTTGGCTCTTTCGAGCATGCTTTCACCCCGGTATGTCAGGCTTCTCCTTAAATCTTCATTTCTATAAATCCGTTTTCTCGTTCCGCGGCTCGAACACAATGGCGGTGGCCCGGTCTCGAGGCAAGCCGGGATTCGTATTAATGATCCTTTCATTCTGAAGCCTGGTGCCGGTTCCATCCCAATGGGCATAATGTACCACCGGGAGCCGGAGGAGAATTAATATCGTGAAAAATTCGTCAGTCGTAGCCGCCACGGTGGATACAGGCTCCCAAGTGACCGGCCAGCGATTTCGTAATGGGCCACCGTATTTTACTTGTCCAAGAATCGATTAATTCTGCTTATCGTGGCTGCCTCTAATTGGGGGAAGTTCGTTGACACGTCGCACATCGGTGATTTCAATTATTGACTGCTCGACTGTAGGCGCGGATCTCGACCGACCATTTCGACTCGTTTCACTCAGTTCTATAACGGATATTGCAATGGATCAGTACTTCTATTATTTTTAACTACTAGCAGATCTTTATTCAAAATAATAATTGTCTGTCATTTGCAAGAAATAGTTGTTAAATGAAAATATATTCCCTCTTTTACTCATTTTAACGCTTTGCAGTTGGAGCTATTTTAACTCGAAAATAAAAATTATTTTCATCTTATGAAAAATTAAATGTGTAGTAACTGAGTAGATTCTAACATATTTAAGAACGTAAACAATATTGTGAATAATGGTACAGCAATTTTATGGATATGAAATTGATATAATGCCTCATACAATACTTAAATGTGTAGTAATTGAGTAGATTCGGACATATTTAATAATGTAAACAATATTGTGAATAATGGTGGTGACTCTGAGTCATCACTCGAGTGCTAATATAAAAATATTAATAAACTCTTTTTGTGACGATGGACATTTTTATTCGGATGTTCTATTTTGATATGATCAAGCTGATCAGTAATTATACTTCATGTCTATTTAAAACTGGTGGTATGAATGACGTGCTTTATGCATTTATGACAAACCAAATAGTTGCGTGATAAACTAGTATGTGGGGTGAAGTAAGAATGGATTTATGAACCATAAACCGGACAAGCGGTAGATACTAATTGAACATCAATGAGTCACGAATCAGTGATATTTTTAAAATACTGAAGTTATTTCCCAGACTTGACGATGGACATTTATATTTAGTTGTTCTATTCTGGTGCGATGAAACTGACGAGTAATTGCACTTAATACGTGTCTTATATAAAAATGAAAACCAAAATGAATTGTGAGATAAAATAGTATGTCATGGTTAGATATATAGAATGAGATAGCTTTGAACAGACATGTAGTATTGGACAGCACAGTCAGACAAGTATGATGGTGACAATCCGGTAAGTAATAAAGACTGCTCCAGTCGGACAGATAGTATAACAGGTCTACGCTAGTGCAAGTAGTGTAACCTCGCCATAGTCAGACAGAGATGGTAAAACTTACGAGTTCTAATAACAAAGTATTTCTGTAACAATAGAAATGATCAAACCGTACTTGTTGCTATTAAATCAATAAGTACAACCTGCTACCACTTCCGGCCGCATCAATAATGCAGTAGCATTATTCACGAAGCAGGTCCTTCAAAGAAATCGATGAATAATAATAACATTTGAATACTTAAAACGAGGCTAAACCATGAACATTTCTCTGGTTCTGGGTTAAGTTTCGGTTGGGTTAAGCCCCCTTGAAAATCCGTTCCACAAACGCGAACAGCTTCTAAATGTACCGAATGGGTTATTTGAACGATAATGTGAATTCGCCGCGCAGTAAAATCATAATACTCGATTATACGAGACGTTTTATAAATGAGCTGGAAGTATGTGTGACACATGTTTCGAGGGTGTAACGGTGGAACATATTATAATGTTTCCTGGAAACTCGCCAGAATGCAAGTATTCATACCAGCAGCGGTTGCCAAGAGCACGGGAACGTCTAAACGGTTCCCGTGTAATCTATATTCTTTATGACACAGCGTCGATACGGTCGCGTGTTCAATTAAACTATCATCGTTGCTCAATTAGCACACATACTAATGATATCGAGTCACTGATATATCTTGCTATATTTTCTTCATTGATTTGCAAAAATATCGGTATTTTATATCATTCCATACAAAATATTTTGCAGTATTAAGCACTCTGTGGGCTGACCATAGTTATCCTATTCTACTCGTCGGGACAGTACTATTCCACGTAGTTGCACGATTTTAACTATCCTATTCCACGTGTTTAAGATTGCCCCAATTTAGTTGCCGGACTACTGCCGTCCTATTCTACTCGTCTGATCATTTGTATCCAGTGCTGCTCGCCTGATCACAGTCGTGATGCTACACTTGGCTGATCATCGCTATTGTATTTTACTAAGCATGGATACAAAATTCTGCTTTCCTGATCATTATTATCCAATAGTACTTGCAAGACCATTGCCCAACCTATTCTACTTATCTTATTGGCGTTCTTACAGAATGCTTGTCCGACTGTAGCTGGTTCTTTTCACTGAACCCAATATAGTCTTCTTGCGCCAACATGACTCTTCTATTTTACGTGGCTTGACCCACACTATTCGTCTGAATATGACTGTCTCATTCCACTTGTCGAAATACAACTGATATCTGTCTATTTCTGTGGCATTTATCGTCCGAGCCTCAACTTTATTCGCATTTTTCTTTGAATTATAAATTTGACACTGTTTCATTATTTCGAACAATTTTATGCGTTCTGACAGAAAATTTTCGTTACTTCTTCGACCACTTCGTATTTTCAATTGCGTCGTCACGCATGATACCGTCAATTATATTGATATACAGGGTGGGCGGGAATAGTAGTACAAGGCAAGGAGATTGTACATAAAAAAATAAGAAAAAAATTTGCTACAACATTTTCCACCTGAAGCTTCGAGAAAGTCAAGTTTAAATGTGATGGGAAATGACGCGCCTAATCATGACCAACCAATTCTACTTCCTACACATCCTAAAGCACACGAGCTCGGCTTGAAATTTGATTTTCTCGCAAACGAGGCGTCAAACGAAAAGATGTTATTGTATTTTCTCGATTTATTTTTGCATGTAGAACCACCTCCTTGCTCGATTGTACTACAATGTCCACCCCATCCTGAATTAAATGTACAAATGTGTGACGGTACGAGGCACTCTGTGCTGAAACCGAGTACAGCTGCTCAGAGACATGACCACACCTTACCACCAATATTTCTCGAGTATGAAAAAAATGTAACTGCAGTAGAAACTTGTTACGCACGCGTTTCCTCGCGGGAATAAATTTCAAAAGCTGCAACCGCTCTGTAAACACAACGTAGTCGGTACCATCCGGAACACTGGCCTGGATCTGGAAAGTTTGCGGTGCCCTCATAAAAGGCGTAACAAATTTCTCGCGTGGCCCCCTTTTTTCGGCCCAAAAGTTATATCCCGTGCATACGTTATTCAAATTGCCACTCGAAGTTAAAGCGTGTGTGCGCGCACGCGGCACTGCGCTAGCGCGCTCGCGTGCGTTCCGCTTTCAAAATCGCGGCGGCTACCTTCCAAATGGATGCCTCCTCGATTTTCCCACCGCGTGAAATCTTTTTCCCGCTTGTGCAGCACAAACTGAGTCACAACTATGACGCTCTCGTCCCGCCCACAACGCTCATTGGTATGCGGGCTCACGCTCCCGCCGCGAGACCGGCGAACATATCTCGACTAGGCGGCTGCAAAACGTCGTATATACTCGCAAGGGCCGACGACTCGGCTGTACCGAACTGTTTGGCCGAGTATGTGCTAGATACGCTATTATATTGTGCCGTTACTAGCTCACGTTCGGCGATAAGATATCTCCCGGCGCCGTCTTTTAAGTCTCTCGAATTTCTCTTGGCCTATTTTCGAACCGGTAATGGGAAGTTCCCCGCTGTTGCTATCTCTTCGAGTCCTGTTCGAAAAGTTTTTTCTCCTGCTGAATACCATCATCGTTTGTGACTCGATGACAAAAAGCGATTCACAGGAAATCGAACCAGTTCGAGTAGAACGAAATTTTGATGAAGTAAACGCGATCTGCAAATACCTCCCCTTCATGCTTCGATGGTTGCGAATGATCAAATCTTTACGTTTCTTATAATCAACTCTACACATTTTCTTACGGTACCATGGCACAGGAATTGTAATCCAAAAATATTGCAGACGAGTTTATATATAGGGTGTTCGGTAACTGGTGGTACAAGCTAAAAGAGGGTGATTCTGCATGAAAAAATACGTCGAAAATATAGAATAAAATTTTTTCGTGTGAGGCTTTGTCTTGGAGAAAATCGGCTTTGAATTTTCGCCGGGTACGCGTCCACTTGATCATGTCTCGTTATAGCGGATCGCATTATAGTGTTTAGCGGTAAAGGTAAGATAGTACGATGACAGATAAAATAAACATTTCCGTGACACTAGAAGTGTTTATCAACATAAACTTCAATCGAGATCATTATCTACAGTAAAATCTGTTACAACGAGACGTGATCAAGTGCACGCGTACTCGGCGAAAATTCAAAGTCGATTTTCTCGAAAACAAAGCCTCACCAAAGAAGGAAAAAATGAAAAAATTTCATTCTATATTTTCCACTTATTTTTTCATGTAGAATCACCCTCTTTTCGCTTGTACCACCAGTTACTACCATCACTCTTTGACACGTGATTAGTAAAATTCTAAAAAAATTGTTAATTGTTAAAAAACTGCGTTTTTTATCATTTAAAATAACAGCTCTTAATGGAAGATCCTGTAGAATATTTTAATTAGATATGATTAGGTTGTGGATGTTTATGCAATCCTCATAGAAGACCCTGCAGAATTGAATGGATTTACTAATGATTTTTTCGTGGATGAGAGCATTATTTGGAAATTTTTATTATTTTAATTTTCGAATTGGAAACGTTCTGAATGATTGAAAATTAATGGGAAGCTAGTCCTGTTATTACAAGATGTCCGGAACGATCGAAATAGGCGCTAATGCGAAAGAAGAACTGTCACGGGTGTATGTTCCCATAAAATAGCTTATTGCATGTCTGGCAGTGGTTGCACGCGAAGATTTTAGGGGAATTCTAAGCGTGCATCGATGATATGATAGCGGTAGGTTTGACACACTGTCGACGGTGATAGATCGATCATAAAGTTGTTCCTAGCTGTATATACGGTAGTATGAACATACGTAGAAACATTTCTCATGTGAAAGATTATTCAAACAAATATATGCTCAAATTTTGAGAACTAGATACAGCAAAAAAAATGTTGAAGTACAATTTATTGATCATCTAATATCGTAAGAATAATGTTCATATATAGAGTAAACTGTAGAATGATTGGGACCCTAAGCCAAAATCGTAGTGAAAATCGTCTCATCTTTTTTTGAAATGTTTAAATGAGCTTGACTTGCTATTATTATAAGCTAATAGAGATTTTTCAGCAAAATCAAACTGTTTTACGAGTCATAAATCTTTTATTATAAAATATATTCAGTGAATAACAATCGTAAGACAAATACTACAGTCATTGGCACAATAAGAAGTAAACGTTAAACAGGCTATTTGTTTTATAGTTAAACATATACGTACGTATTACATCTGTAGTACAGTCCGAAATTAAGTTAGCCGAAAAATTAAATTAGTCCGAATAAAGCGATAACGTATACTTACTCGTAACGAAAATTTTAATAAAACACTATTTATACTGCACTGTGGTCATCCGTCGGCCTTACTGGATGTACCGGCGTTGCTAACAGTCATATGTGGAACTCTGTTATGAAAACTTATAACGTTGCTTTGAAATATAAATAACAAGCAATATAAAATGATTTTCTATACCAGGAATTCTTAATATATTTTTTGTTTAAATAAAAAGTGCCAATAACTACTGCAGTGTCAGCAATAGTACAGCTTACCCTAGTACATTCTATAAAAGAATGTGACATACATAGACCCATAAATTATTAAAATGCTCACATTCGTAAAGCACAGATTTATATTCCGAGTGCAAGCTAGTCCACGTGACACGTAACACACGATGCGCGTGATGAATAGATAATAAAGAATTGTCTGTCAGTCATTCAATGATTAATAATTATGAATAATAATTCCAATGTAGGAAGTGTTTAATTTTCTTGAATGGCATCCGGGTTTATTTTTACAAAACGAGAATTCTGAAGAAACCTCGCGATGTATATCTTAAATTAACGCGCCATTTCCGCTCGGTGTAATCTATTATTTGTATTAGCAACGCAGTTAAGTGGATCATAATTAATGAGATAATGGGCAGCAATGAAATTCGACCGAACGCCTTGGAAATATTCAGCGCTGAAAATTTTCATTAGTGATGAAATTATACAAAATTTTACTCAAACAGCCGAACGAAGTTTTTACGATAATTACGTCTTTGTAACAGTCGCGTTACAAAATTCCGAGAAAAGTAATCACCGGCAGAAATAGTTAAACCAGTCAGGACCAAATGGGCTCTTCTGTCCATAAAATCCAGCTGGGTCGAGTGATTCGTTAATGCACCAATCATTATGAATGAACTCTGGCGCGCTGTCCATAATGTTCAGCTCTCGTTGATAATTAGCCTCGTTCATCATCGGCAGCGGTTGTTCCTGAAAAATGAAGAATATCACCCTGCGGGACGTACAATTTTTTATCACATCCGACGTCATCGAAACGTCACGGAGAATGTCATCGGTCGGGCCGACAGCTGCCAAACGCTGAGGGCGTCTCTTAAATAAATAATAAACGTCGATGCATCGTTCCCTGCTGATATTCCGGCGGCGATACCGCCAGTGGCGAGTTCGGTGTCCTGGCTGAGCGCGATCAATGATATTAACGGTTAAATGGAAAATGCATACCACGGTAAAACGGCAGTTATTTGGGTCAGGTGCGGGTGTGTAACGAGTTGATCGTGATAACGTTATTACACGACGAATAAGACCGATCGCACTCCGCCAGAGGAGGCGGAGGAGGTGGAACGGAAACCTCGGCCGCGAGCGCTCGCGCGCGTAAGCGTGTTCCCACGGAATAAGATTTCCGGAATTTTGTAAAATAGCGACTCCGGGTGGAGATTCGATATTGCGGAATTTCGTGGAATAGCTGCCGGAGGAAGTTCAGTGTTCCAGGGACGCCGCCGACACCGGAAGCAGAAGCGCGATATTTTCCACTTTCCTTTCCTTCTTCGCAACGAATTCCTCCCTCCCGACGCTCCCCTGCCCGTGCTCGCTCCCATTTTTCGGGAAGAACGGTACGTTTCCTTCGTCATCCAATTACTAGTCTTCCTCGAGGAGATAAAGCAACCGGGATTGAAGTGTTTTGGAAATCGAACCACCCGTGCTCTCGCTGTAACTGACTCCCGTGTACATTGTAATTACCACTCAGTTTTTGGCTTGCGCTAAGCCAGCGATGCCACCATTTAACAATCACGCTGTTAAGCGTCCGTCATTTTTGTCAAGCCTTCTCTCCACGTTCCATTTAGTCGCACAACAACGTTCGATATTCTACATGCTCGCTAAATGCTCGCTTTTGCTCTACATATCTCGCCAGCGCCGGCGTTCATTGTCTGACGAGTGACCCTATTCTACTTGTTCTGCGGGCAACTGTCTGTTTTACGTGTCCTGAGAGGTTCTGCGTCCATCCTGATTGCCTGGAAAATCTCTGTACCTAATCTACTCGCCTAGATTGCGATTATCTCTCTTACCTTTGGACCAACAGCGATTGTGTTTTATCTGACCACGGTCGTCCAATCTATTAGCCCCGATAGGATGGCTGTGCTTGACCCTGACGATCTCATTTCAATTGTCTGACCATGATTGTCTCGTTTTACCTAGCTAAACGTGGTGGATTTGCTCTGATTGTCTGGCGATGATGGTAACTTTGTACTTGTCTGACCGTCACTGACCTTTTGCACTATAACTTCCCTATTTCACTTATCTGACCGAGGTTTCATCGTGCGAGTTGTATCATTGCGATTATATTATTCTACTTATCTGAGTATTATAGTCTCATTCTACTTATGTAATAACGATAGCCTTATTCCCATTGTCTAATTTATAATGTCCACATTCCATTTGTCTGTGCATGACCGTCTCAGTATAACAATCCCTGAAGAAATATGTAAAGAAATGAATGAGCTTCGTCCGAAGTTGATTACTTTACCATTTTTAATGTTTGGAGAAACGTGCGTAGTATATAGTAAATAAAACCTCCTATCGTTCAAAACTACCTGATTATTTCCCGACAAGGTCTAGAAATTAGTCTTAAAAATCCTTAATGTGTTCCTCGTGTGTCAAATCAATATATCAATAATAATTGATATGTACAATAATGACTGATAAAATAATAATTACGTTTGGTAATTATTTGATTGCGAATACAGTAATAAATATTTACACTGCACGTTGATCGGACATTTGCATCATTCAATTCCTCCAGAGGATTAGGGGATATAGCAGAAAAGGACGTAATAGCAGGCAAAAAATGATTGATGACCGAAGACAATACAAAAAGGAATTTCCTCTACAGTTTGCCACCCGTCGACCTAAAGTCCTCCCAACGCACCCTCTTCCAATTAACAAAAGCTATATATCCTCACCTAAATCCACCCTTAACCATTCACGATTCTGAAAAATTTGTAAGTACCTGTACTTTACATTAGTATTTTATAATGCAGGATTAACATTCCATATACAACAATGGATATAAGGTTTTCTTTTATATTTCGCAACTTCAAATTTATGGTTCGAATGGTCAGGTAGACTATAGTAGCAGACTTTTGTTTATCCGTACTACTCCACACGATCAAATTTTGCAGAAATTTAAACAGCTTATATCTCAATAACTATTTGTTTTCAACATATAGTTCCTTTCAAAAATTTTCTCTTCTCGATGAGTAAAAGGTGTTGATATAAAAATGATTTCAATAACAATTTTCTTCGCAATAAACAATTTTGCGGCAAATTTTGCGCCAACGAAGGTGTATGTAGATTCATCCCTAGGACGGATGATCATTACTTTTTATACACCCTCTCCTTATTTTACACTAATATTATTTTGCATATTAACACTAAAACGTACAGAGCTATAAAAGTAACAGACACATGGTTGCCGATAAAAATGACAAGAATTAATTTATTTAGACTTTGCGTGGTTCCTATTATAACATGTGCTCTAATTGAAGATATTTATTAAATCATTTCTTATGAAGGCATCTTCATAATTTTATTAATTGTGAAATATATAAATCCAGAACCGGTCATTTCACCGGCCGTGGTACGTTTAGTGTTAATTCAAACAATGTTACTGCTTTTCTTTGCACTGAAATTTATGTCCATTAGCGCTATACAATTTCTAGCCACCTAAGCAGTTTCAAATGCATCATTATGTAGAATTATATGAAGTATGTTTGCCCCGTTTGCGAAGTATGTGTTTCCATGCGAGCATCCTGCACAAGAATGATGCAACTCTGTATCTCTTGACATTCCAAAAGTCTCGTTCGAATTTTGGTCAGGCGTGTAGGATCAATCGATGGAACTGGTTCAAAAATTTTATTCGCTATTCAGAATTTCTACTTAATATAGGGACGAATGCAGACGCAATAATTTTCAACATCGACTTATTCGAGAATGAAACTCTGGGCATGTTTATTTTCATTATTTCAAATTGCTTTTTCATGCAGATTCATCCCTTTGTTTTGCTTCGTGATGTTTTGAATATTTTTCATAAATATACACCAGTTAAACGCAGAAGTAGCCTACGCTCCTAAAGAAATATCGAACAGCCATCGCGCAAAATACACTAGTACGACCGAAACAACTCGAAGGAACTGGTAGGCGAAAATGAATTTTTCCCGTGCTGCAACCCACTGGCTGATCTTGGCAAATGTTTGATTTGGATCGTGACGGGTGTGTTTTTAATCTCTCGTAGTACTATACACATACAGCTGGCTTCGCTGCGACGCTTTGTTGCGTCGGGCTTCCTCGAACCCGGAGGTCTTTCCCTACTTTCCAATCATAGTAGTCCAAACACTGTTTGAGAACGCAACTATTTTTCTTCAGTGCAGTACATCGAAATGAAGAACCGCGTAGTTTTCCACTTCGTTACCGAAATTTTGACAGTAACTGCTCTTTGCTGTAAAATATAATTATACTACTTTGTATCCTTGTAGACTTTGTCCATATTTTTTTAAAGTGAATTACGCAAATTAAATTACGATCATTAGTCTTTTTATCTAACGCTTATTAGTAGACTGCGGATGTCTATACAACTTTCAATTTTCGTAAACAAATTTTAAGACAGTGGTACCAAATAAAATTCTATTTTCATGGGTGATAGCATTCGTAGATCCGAAAAATCGTACTAAATTCTGCAGAATTTAATACTCCAGCAGGTTTTGTAAATTTTTATACGCCATAAATGCATAAAAATCCGCAATCTACTTATTAGAGTAAGCCAACAATTCAACATAACGAAAACTTCTGCAATGCAAGAATTTACACAATTTCCTTAAAACGCTTGAAAATCGCTAATGAATGAACGCTGTTTCAGAAACTGTTTAAGAACGCAAGGCGAGGTAAAGTACTTCACGAGTCAACAAATAAAAAACAATACTAAAACCTTATTCTTCAGACCTTTAACTACGTTGTACCACTTACGCAATATTTTGAAATCGACTTTTCCCTGACATTTCGGGCCAAATACCCCGCTGTGCGCTGGGGGTTCGTTAGGGGATGCCGTGAATGTTTCTTCCGGGGGTCAAGGATATTGTATACAATCATGGACGGAATTCGCGTGTGACCATGAGTGAGGTTAACTTCTGATTGGGCTTGTAATGCGGCAGCGTATCGGGATTCCGAGCAAGTTCCCGGATTCTGAGAACCGTGCAGCTTCCGGACTTCGTTCCCCCGCCGGGAGTAACGTATGCATGAAAGGAATTCTGATGAAAAGATACTCAAAATTGAATTTACCATAGCGCCCGGCCAGTATCGTCGTTACGTGGAACACCCGTTTCAGCTGGCGCGCGCGGCGACTGGCTGCTCATGCTCGAGGGTCCAGGCGTTTATGTAACGCTGCCTCTCGCTCTCGGGTTGCCGCCTTGCTTGCGCATGGACAATTTTCCTGTGCTCGTTAATGACTTACACACGGCTCGGACATTTGACCCTTTCCCGCTTGAATAATTGACCGGATGGTCTTCCCTACTACAAAGCGTTTTCATTGAGATGCCGGCCGGGGATATTCGGTTTAACCGTGAATAACTTCCCACTTGCGAACTTTTTCTTTCTGCCGCCACCATTTACAATTTACATTAAGTCCATTACACCCGCTCGACCTTTTTGCGCGCCGACTTTGCGCACTTTTCGGCGCTGCGGAACTTTCATTCACCAAAGTCCGCGACCTAACACAATCTGAACTCGGCCACGTAGAATATTCATTTATTACTATTACGCGTACTGTCATTTCCTACTCGAAAGTTCATCGTGTAAGTCGAGCCGAATTCTTCGGGAGAACCGTTTAATTTGGAATACAGTAGAACCTCAATTATCCGAACTATACTGTCAAACATAAAATTTGACTAGATTCAACCTTTGTTGATGTGTACAATAAATAATTGATGGATTCGATTGAAGATAATTATGACGGATTCTAATATTCTCAATATACGATTATTGAAATATTGTAAAGGAATTATTTAATAAATTTATTTCTTTAGGTACATATTATTTAAAAATTGCTAAAAATTTGGACAGTCACATTGTTGTTACTTCTATAAAGTAATGTACATAAAATAGCAATTTTTAGTGCTCGGTAGACATAGTGTTAAATTTGAAGTATGTTGGGATATTCGGTTGTACTGTAAATATTTAATGTTGATTTAATGATTCTATTCTATTACTTATAATATTGTCCGAATTTTTGGCGAAACAAAAATTGTGTTGTAATTACTGTAATTACAACATAGGTAAATAATGTACCAATATGTGAAAAAATTGTGATCACTAGACTGCGTATTGTATGCATTTATGACAGAAATGGAGAGGTGTAATTGTCAACAGTGAAAACATCAGAAGAATTTTAAAAAATACTATTTTAAATATATTATGGAAGAAAATAAATTTTTATTTCACTCCAGTTTGTTGCAATTGAAGTAGAATATTTTTATTTTGCATAAAGATCCGCAGTCTAGTGATTACATTAATTTCGTAGAGTGGCCAGAATAATGAAAAATTTTCATGGAGGAAATGCTGAGTTAGCTTTTTATTTTAAATGTAAGTAATATGTGGTTTATTGGTTTACCATTCCGTGGAATACACTGAAAAAGGGGTGGAGAACAATGCAACAGTACAACACCGCATCCGTCTTATATTACACAAACAGATTTAGAGAAACGCTGCATAAATCGCGCAGTTTCTGCAGTTTCGCTCAAGTTTCCCAGTTTAATGTATTTACTTGACACACCTCATCCCCGTGGAGCAATCGCGTTGACAAAGGCGTAGAATTTCCTTGACTAGCGAGTAGAACAGGATGCTAAACAAAGGGAAACGTTTTGTTGCAGCAGTCGTCTCGTGTTCTTTACTAAATAAATGAAACCACTCTCTTTAAATACGTGCAATCCTCTTTCAGAGCAATCAATTTTCAGCAGCCTTCAAATCCTCTAATGGCTCTGACTGATTATTAATTCTTCTCTATATTGTCTATTCCATGCAAGATTTAATGTGTTAATTATAAAATATCGATTCACACCTGTTTAATAAGTCGATAATACTCTTTAATTATTAGTGGCATATGAAATGTAGAACGTTTTTAGTTGCAGGACACACAATTAGCTTTCTATTGAACTCTAAATGGGTCACCGTGATCGAATCAAAATTGTTTAAACATATATACATGTATGTTACCATTAATCGACTGAGTTTTGGGAGATAAATCATTGAACGTCTATCCAATATTATATTTGGAGGACAATATTAATTCATTTGACGAATGAATTCTCCTAAAGAAATTAAATTTAACTTGCTAATTAATTCGAAATATTCACATGTCAAATTTCAATTTTAGTTTCACCAAGTTAATTGATTTCACAGCCAATACAGACAAACACGTGAGTATCCTTCTGACAAGAACACAATGCAAAGTAAATTTAATGGTGTAACGTAATCAAACGGAACGGCTACCTTTCGTCGCGAATAATTAAATTTTCAATAGTTAATTTGTTTTTCCCTCCTTCTGTTCATCAACGTACGCGTCGGGCCGATTCAATTTACTTTATAGTTTCTATCGATAATAATCTACAATGTGTATTGGATTATTTTCTGTTGTTGCAAATGCACGTAAATATTTTTATCCTGATTTCTTCCACCTTGATTATTTAAAGATAGTCTCTTTTAAACGCATTATGTATAGAGAGCATAAAAATTACACTACTGTGCAAAAGAAAGAAGCATCCGGCCATATTTAATAGAAAAGCGTAGAAAATCAAATAAGAACTCAGTAAGTTTTGAGAATGGATTACGCTGTTTAATTGAATAGTTCGGAGAATTGTATTATTGCGGATTATCTAATATATTAAAAGCAATAAATCAATCATTGTACAATACAATTTCTACATAAAGATATTGTTTGTCATTATATCTTATAAATTTACTGGGTACTTCTTTATTTTGCACAGTAGTGTATATTGCAGAATCTGAATACCGACACACACACACAATAAAGTTTCTAGATATTATAGATATTACTTTCTAATTAGTTATATTGACTTTCATTGTTCTAATGCTATAAATATTTAACTTTATCAATTTTCCTAATTCCCAGCCTTCTAGTTTTGAACATTTGTATGTATTGCCCGAGTACAAATGTCTTAATTACAATATGCAACCAATATTACTTTTTAATCAGTTATTTTGACTTTCATTGTTCGCCTGATATAGATACATAATTAACTTTTATAATTCCCAACCTTCTAATCTCGAAAATTGGTATGTATCGCCCGAGTATAAATTTCGATCAATTAAACACTATAGCCTTGAACTTGTAATTGATAATTTTGCTATTTGACAGGATTTCTCGTGAATATTTCTCAGAAGACTGCGGATCTTTATGCATTTATAACAAAATTGAGTAGATAAAATTTAAAATTCTTGGAATATTTTTAAAATTGAAGATGTCAATAGCATATATGGTTTCTCCTCTATTAAAATGATTAAGAGGAAAAATACCATGCAATTTGGTTTCAATTTTTTGCAATCGATGCAGACAATCTTTATTTTGCATCAAGATCCGCAGTCTGCTTATCAGCGATTTCTTCAACTGAAAAATTGCCTGTCTAATAGCCTAGTACATAAGTTCCTCGACTCTAGAAATGGTCCCTAACCAGGAACTTGACCTAAGTGCTCTTAAGTGAAGACGATGAACCAACCCAGATCTAACCGAGACTTTGAAGAAATATTAAAAATGATGAAGATCGGAGGGGACTTCTTTCGCGCGAACATTTACATATCACCGAAAAATTGACAGTTTAACGGGTTAACGAAAACGCGCATGAGTTTCCCGACTCCGAGGATGACTCTTATTTTTTGTTTCGTAGTAATTCACCTTCACCTCGAATTCCTTCTATTTACATCTTTCCTCGGGCACGTTCCGGACGCTTTAGCGTTCCTTTGAGTGGAGGTGAATTCGCCGGTGCACACGCGGAGCGGCGTTGTGAATGATTAAGCGGCCGGCGGTTTAGGGTACACAGTCGAAAATCGACGGAGTCGTAAGCACCGCTAAAAAGATCGTCGACGCCGTGTGAACTTCTTTACGGATAACCTGTACATGTGTCTGTGTGTGCCGGTGTGTAGAAGGTGGTGCATGTATGCAGCAGCTTTGTGCGAGCTCCTACCCGATTAAAGCTCAACGAATCGCGGGACGGTCCTTTGTCGTCGGCCCCCGGAGCGGAAACGGGGGAAAGAAAAACGTTAACGTAGGAAAATTCCTGTCGGAGGCGGCGACGAATCCCCGGGGACAATCAAATGTATGTGTCACGCGCGATCATCCGACAAATTGTTCTTTATACAGCGGTAGACTTCGCCGTGGGACGTTGTTTAAGGGAAGCAGGCATTTTTTCGGTGCTGTAGAGCCTCGCTAGTTGCGATCTACTTTATTCCACGGAATCCTTGGTCATTGCATACCAGCGACTCCCACCACGACCTGTTCGAGGTTCTCGAACTCGTGGTGGGGATTCTGGAAGCTTTTACTACCAAGGGTAGCTTTTTTTGGCCGAAGACTTATTTGAAATTTCTTATAATCATTTAATTGTAATCTTAATTTTCGAAAGATTTTCAAGTTGAAATTAATTTTAGAAGAATTATTATAGAAACGTAAGTTAGAGGAATCATCTATGTTGGATGGTAAGACAAGAGTGTTGAAAAGTCTACCTATTGACATTTCAAGGCTCCTCTTCGCTGAAATGCAAATTTTACGTGGTACGTGATAATTTTCTATGTACTGAGAAAAATGACTGCTCCACTTAAGAGAGATTTTTGATGCAATAGGTACAAAAAATAGATATTTTCTTGCATACATAGTTCGAAATTTTAAAAGCGTCCTCCTAAAATTCTATAATTGTATTTGTGACGATAACGAAGTTATAGCTCGTTTAGTGTGAAGCGCCAGAGGCTGGTGATAGGGAGAATTTAAATTTTAAACGCGTTCTACGGTGATTTACGGTGCACTAAAAATTGATTACTTTACATTACTTTATAAAAATAACGTGGGTTTACTTATTGAGATTTCTAGCAATTTTTAACACGATATATGTGTGTCCCAAGAAGTAAATACATTTGGAGTACATACATATATTCCATAAATGCATCTTTACAATTCGAAAGTTAAAATTAAGAACCTCTAAAGCTACTGTATCAATCGAACTCAAATTTTGAGTATCGCTTCAACATATGTGTAACTATCGTCGGTTCCAGAATATATACTTTTTACTAATTTTCGCAGCCCCAGAAAAACAAAACGGTTATTTGTCAAATTTTCAATATTCTCCTATATCTTTTTAACAAAACAATATCTAATCATACTTCACAGACAAGTACATGTACGAATTTTGTTTGTATTAATAATTTCTGCTAAATTATGGGATGGTACTGTATGGGTTCGAAAAAATCGTCGATGTCTATATAGGCCTACGTGTTTTTCGCTTCGGAAATGAAATACGAAATGAATTTAGGGAACGCGCTCCGCGGAATATTGGCAAAGTCAATGTTTCAACATAAAATGAAACAAGTATTTAAACGAAACGAAGAAATTCGATATTTGGTATCTGAAATTTAAGTATTTGATGTTTGAAGCGTGAAACTCCAAACTCTGCGATATGTTTTGTCCAAAATATGAAATTCAAAACTGAAAATTGCAACCCGATATTGACAATTCGAACTTTTAAGTATTTAAACAAAGATACAGTGCGAGCTGTCTCAGGCTGCAATTATAAACGAACATTATATAGTTATTGGCTAATAGCATTAATATTGTCAAAGGAAATATCATACCGCTGAGGATTTGATATAATAGTACAAAAGAATAGAACGAAGTTAAAACTAACAGACTGTTAAATCCTTTTACATACTTATTCAATTGTACAATAAGCAACAACTGTACCAGTCTCACTAAATTAATATTACACAATAAATATGCAAAAATTAAATTTGAAAGACACATGACATCTTATGCACTTTGCAGTTATATGTTATAATTGTTGTAATAATAGACTTCTATTGGAAGTTTATAAGAGCTATATTTTGACAACTTATACGAAATCACATATTAAAACACTACAAAATAAGTTTAACACATAATAAACGAACCAATTTATTGTAAATACTGTTGAGTTCATTCTCAAGTTTCATTAGCAAGATAAGACGTTTTCTACTTAAATAGCTCGTCATTTTGAAAGCGCACTAAACTCTCCGATAAATTAGAAATGAAAATAATTACAGCACCAATAACACATTATTAGCAGGCAAAAGTTTCGCCGAAAAGTCCGCGTTCCAGCCGTGTATATTTTCTTTTCTTTCCGCGAAACTGCTTCAATGCTGGAAAATCGAAAGAAAGGCAGTAAATGTCCGATAACCATTCCATCCTCGAATTTGTATCCGAAATAGGGTGCACGATTCGGTTCATCTCTTAAGACCCTTTCAACGGGATCCCGAAAACACGTGAATGCCCGTCCTTCGAGTCCATTTCCTCCCCCTTTTCTTTTCAACTGGGTAAAATCATCGTCGCGCGACGGCTTTTAAATGGAATTCTTCGATTCCGCGAGAAACTCTATATCGGGGTCTGGCCCGCGAGCCTAAGGGAGACTTTTTGACGAATGTCGTGACTATAATTTCTATTGACCGTGCCCGGTTTCCCTTCTAAAAAAAAGTGGCGGGATAGAACCCGAGGAGGGGGGGGGCATTGAATCGGTCCCATGGAAGCTGGAGAAAAACTTAAACGCAGCTCTTGAAGCCTCTACACGGTTACGTTTCTTTCGTATTTCTGTAGGGGAATCAGCAATGTGTACACATCGCTCGGTCGTTACGTTATACTGTCGCGGATTCGTGTAGAATTTAAAGTCTCAAGCAGCGACAGCCGTGGAGCGAGTTTAAAATTAAGGCAGTGGCGGTATCGTGGTCGCTGTGCACTCAGGAATTTAATAGCCCCGTGTAAGTACACACTTAGGGGCGTATTACCGCGAGCAGGGAGCTCGAGTGTTCGGCTGCAAAGCGTTGAGAATGAGGAAAGAGTATTGTAATCACTTTGCCGTAGCATCAAGATAATGTTACGCTAACCGAGAACAGATTTCTTACTAATTAACAACCTCGAGATGACAATCTTTGTTTACCTGGCCCATCGTAGCTTCCACCGACGCTTCGCCTCGCTATCTGCACAGTACTCGCCGAAAATTGAATTACTCGAGGCACACGGTTGTCTGGAACAGCCAGTTTATTCGCGACACTCAGGCGGTTTTATTTATTTACTTTTTACGGATTTATTATGCGCGACTCTTGAGCGGAAACAAGGCCATTCATTATTTTCGCTATTTTAAGTGGACAAGTAACTGTCAGGTCTGTATGCTTTTTGGATGTGTCTAACGATGATGAAAAAATTATCTCGAGCTCATTGCGAGTGTCATCTCAATGCTATCGTTACTTTTTTGCATAACGTTGATGCGCGATACAGTGTAGTGCAACGTAACGTAAATGTGATGCTGACGAAATTACTTTTCATGTAGCAACTACACAAAACTTATGGCAAAACGTAAAAGAATAACTACAGCTTGAGAAAAGTGATGACAAATTTTTTATTCATTTCCATACTGCTTTTTGACATATAAATCCATTTTCACACATTTTATTAATTTTTGGTTACATTTAAATGACTCGTCTGATTTATTGAGATTATTTACTGTTATGTGAATGTAAAAGAATTTTTCCTTTAAAGTAACATTTTAAAAAGCAACATAATCAAAAGAACCAGAAATTATTTAAAATATTTACAATTTATTTAGGGGAATAGTTGGACTAAAAACGTGTTATATTTTCAGGGCAGCTGTTCGTGCAGAAAGATCCCCGCTACGAGAATAGTATAAAACGACAGCATGAAACGTTTGTACTATCGAATTTCTCAGTTAGAATCATTCTATTGGATCAACGAGATTAAAATTGCATAACGCAATTACGTCGGGTATTTCTATACACCTGTTCGATCGCATGAATCGAATGCAAAATGTAGTTCTCACGTCCTAGAAAATCGTTTCGTAAATGCCTTGTTTCGAGAACTATACATCTGGTTTTCCCTTGCGTTATATCCACCTGAAAGAGCCACCTTCCCTAGGAATAAAGACATGGTTGCTAAAAATTGTAATGGACATACAACTTTGAAAAGACCAATTGGAAATAGGCCGTCTGCAATTTACACTACAACAAAACAAACAGTAATTGCTGTTTTAATCTTTTATTTCATTTTGGAATTTGGACAAATGGAATTTTTAATTTTAATCTCTTTTCCATGTGCTATAACCACTGGTACACTTTATACATAGATCAATGTGAAACCCATAAATTGAAGACATCGTTCATTCGTAAGAAAAGTGACATAGGTCAGAAAAAGGAAATTTTACAGCAGAACCATTTTTTAAAAAATTACCTAAAATTTCCTACGTTTTTGACTGTATTTCATCAACTTAAAAATGTAAAATAATTTGTTATTACTTAGGCACTGGGTTAATTGTCATGTACATTAGTTATAAAGTACACCACAATTTACATATTAATTATTATACGTTTTTTAAAAGTCTATTTCGGCTTGTGTCACTTTTTTTATGAATGAACGGTATCTCTATAAATAGAGTCAGAATTAAATTTACAGAAGTCAGAATAAAATATAAGTTTGGTTATTAAATGTTGTATCAGTTATCGAAGAAGTTTGAACCACTTTAAATTTCGAATTGACTTCTCAGAACATGTTTAAATCTTTCGTAATATTAAGCTTGTTATTATACTGAGTTCCTGTGCCCATAATAAATGCAAGAAGCCGGGGAGTGTAATCGTCGATTATTCACTTCCATCATTGACTTGGATGATTCACGGTATTAATGCTGAGGATATACGAGCCGCGAAATCCAAAGTTTGTGACACAGGGTCACAACAACACTTCCAAGATTGTTGCAAGATTGTAAAGTCACACTACCCTGGAGAGTCGGATCGTGTAGCACAACTTCGGCCAGATACACCCTACTTGACCATGCTACTAACACAGGCCAGGCCACAGTTACACTGCACTTTATGAGCAGCCATAAAACGGAATGATTTAGTGGTGCATATCCTTGAATTCGTCGCAGGTAAGTTTATCATGTTGCGAATAAAAGAAATACGATATTACGTTTGAAATATAATGTTCGCTTTGAAACTTTAATACTAGGTAATGTAGCTGGTTTCGTTCAATAATGGAGAAAAGAGCAATTTTTTTACGTCTCCATATCAGTTACGAGATATTCCATCTAGGTTAGCAAAATACATGTGTACTTACTGTATTAAAGTCTGCGATCTGGTGTGCATTAACAATGCTTGACAATAATAGTTAACGATTACGAATGAAGAGTAATTTCGGGAGAGATGTACCACATTTTTTTTCTGCTTATAAAAATTTTATTAAAAGGAACTGAAAGTGTAGACAGGCATAGTTTAATTCTTTATTTAAATCTCTTTAATAAAATGTAACGTTACACCAGTAAAACTTTTATATTAATATACTGTTTAAAAAAGGTCGAAAAAGTGCATCTCTCCCTAGGGCCTAGGATGAGATGCACTCCTAATTGGGGATAGACGCACTCCTGTATTTATAGCCTCTTCTCTCTACTTCTATCCTTTTTTTTCGCTGCCACACATGTTACATGAAGTAGTATACGGAATACGGAAAATTCAATTAAGTACTAGCAATAGTTTTTTGCGAATATCTCGAAAACTAAAAGAGATCCCCTCATGTATGGACAGGAAAAAGTTGTTTAAAATCTCGAAATCTACAACAATTTGAAATTTTTTAAAATTTGCGAGCTCCAGAGAGCAGAACTAAATACGTTAATTATGATTATAGGGTGGCACTAGTGTGTAATTATAAAATAGTGTGCTCTATGCTATCAAGGTCTACACAAAGATTTTAAATTAAAAAGATCACAGAGTATGATCAGCAAACATTCTTAAACCAATTTCGTTTAGCACCCAGTTAATTAGTGCAAGTACCACAAAGTGCAACGACAGAATCGCAGACGCCGAGTGAAATCTCGACACAATAGAGTCGCTGTTATTCAAAGTGCGACGCAGTCGATAGAAGGCACGCAGATTAACCGAATATTAATTACAAAGCGAGACGGAGCACGTGCTCCGGGGGACTGTTCAAACGACTTTTTCCGCGGTAACAGGGGAGCAATTTATTTCGCGCGATAACGTTACGCGTCCCCGGCGTTATTGCATGCTGCATCGCATCACACCGGCGACTTGAATTGTGATACGTGCCGTTTACCAGCCGCGCCCCCGCACGCGCGGATCCGCTGCGTATTCATAGAAAAGCGTGTTGTGCGTGCCAAGCAATTTCGAAATTAAGGCGGCGCCGGTAAGCGGGCGGGCTTCCCGTTCATAAATTCACGGCTTCGTGTGAGCCCCTGCATTATGGTCGATGGGTACGGGATCATTAAGACGACTCTCCACCAGAGTTGGGCATTAATCGATTAAAATTTTAATCAAGATTGATTGATTAATGTGTATGATTGAAAAAGGTAATCAATGAAAAATCGACGATTGATTCAATCGATTGATGAAGTTAATCGTCAATCGTTGATTAAAAAAAGAGATCATCGAAAAATTGGAAACTAATTCAATCGATTAATGAAGTTAATCGTCAATCATTGATTTAAAAAAGAAATCATCGAAAAAGAAACATAAATGAACGTAAACAGAGTTTGCATTATAGACCAAATAACAATACACCTACACTCTTTCAGCAGTTAATCATTAATCAATTATCCGATTGACGATTACAATTGAAAGTAATGTAATCATTAATCGCAATTAACGATTAATAAATATTTAATCGTTAACCGCAACTAACGACTAAACTAGGAGATTAATTGTTAATTGCGATTAACGATTGAAGTAGAAATTTATTCGTCAATCGTTGATTAAATTTTCCAATTCAAATTGCCCAACTCTGCTCTCCACTTAGACTGTCAAAAGTGATAAAATCTTCTGGAATTCTTTCATCTACTTGGTCTCTGGTTCTATTTGTAACCAATATGGGTCCGACTCATTTCATTATAAAATCATCAATTGTCGGTTTAATGTCAGACATTTTTATTGGGAAGTATTTTTTCATCAATTTGGTTTCGGTTCACTCCATAAGGGTATGAATCTATTTTTATTGGTAATCAGAATGCGTCTGGTTCACTTCATTAAAAATCCATCAATTACATATTTCAGTATCAGCAATTTTGTTCGAAATTAAATATAAGAAGTCTCTCCGCTTGGACTGTCTAAAAAGTGGTTGAAACTTCGATCATCTTTTAGTCATTTTGGTTTTGTTTCAATTCGTAATCGAAATGTGTCTGGTCCAAAAGGTCATCAAAACAGGTCTGTCTCATTTCTCGACAGATTCGAACTTATTTATAAACTCCAAGAATTTACAAACTGTACCTTGGTATCTACCATGCAAAAATTCTGCCAGATATGAGTCCACAAATGTAAAAACAAAAATCTCTCTCGAGTACCGTCTGTTCCTTCGATTAAAATTTTGTTATAATTTAACTCGTGTTCCTAAATTTGATTTTGCAATATTTTGAGGCAAGAACAAAGTACAATATTGTCGCCATAAACGCATAAGCCTCGGGGGGTGTGTATGCGTTTATCTGAGACGGGTAGCTATTTTTTTGAGCTTCAAAAGCCGAGCCGAATAAGCCGAGACAATTTATGAGTTTACAAATCGAGCCACCGAGCAAAGAGTTTCATAGCAGAGAGCTTAGAATGTTATGGTACACGGAAAACACGACTGGCATCGCTAGATACGAGTGGCGGAACATCGCAGGACGCCACAGTGGCGTCAGTGGTCATCGGAGCGTTAAAGGGCGCCGGAACGAATGCACAGCGGCCGTTCCAACGCATGATTCGTGATTGCATGATTTAAGGCGTCCGTGCACGGACAAGGCCGCGCGTGCTATGCGACTTGCGTGTGCATCGTGACGCATCGGGCGCGACGTGACCAATGCGAGAGCGTCGTTCACTGCCCCATAGTTATGCGAAAACGACGCGACGCCAGAAGTTGCGACTCAGGAGCGTAAATCAATACGTGGCCAGACATCGGGGGCGAGTAGCGCAGGAAGGTGATTAGTCAGACACTTGGCGTGCGGCGACATTACGTGATGGATCGAGCATTTTTTTGGAAGTGACATGGTCGCGGGAGCGACAGCCCGGCGCGATCCTTGTATCGAAGAAGTCGTTTTGAGCCTTCTCGGGGTGGAACGTCTAATCCATTCTCTTGATAAATAGCTGATACAGACTGAACTAGGGAATGTTACTTGGCTACCACTTTTTTTCATTATTTGGCTAATATACTTGACTAATTAAGTGGAACTTTCCTTTTCTCGATGATATGTGTGTCAATCTTTGGTAGTTTGTGTGCGACGTATTAGGTGCACAAATTAATTCGTGGCTCTTACAATCAATTATTAATGACTCTGTGTTAAATCTAAATCTTCTACCACACAATTTTTACAAAAAAGAAATCTACCAGCTTGTTTGACCTAACGATTCCTTCACTACTTGTTGTATTAGTACACGATTGTCGGGGAGCAGGAGTTAAATAAACATTTATTAATAATAATTTTCTAATCGTTTACTAAATGCATTTTGATCACACATCTAGTGGTACCGCGTGTCTGACCAAAGGGTCCCTCATACTACTTATCTTATCATAGCACAGGTCGGCTTTCATGTATACTATACGTTCTCAATCACTATACTGCTATGTAGTCCTTATACTACTTGCATAGATAGATATATTCTACCTCTCTGACTCCACAAAACACATTTTTTAAATTTCCAGTGCAGGCTCCGGTAAAAAAGTTATGAAACGCAAATTTTCTACTATATTTCCGTATTCCGGCAAAATGCAATTTTTACCAAATTTTTTGCTGAATTAATTCCTCTCGCTTTAAAAAAGAACTAAACTCGGTTAATTAATAAAAAAATTGTTCTGATTTAAAGTAGGTACCCTTACAGTTGGGCAGATTCTGTAATAATCAATAACTTCAAGTTCTGTCTTCATCCTTTCATGGATGATGGCCGAAAAGAAAAATACCTGTCAAATATTTTGCTGAAAATTGTCTTCCACAGAAATTTTGTACATGATTTTTAAAAGTAACACATCAATCTCATCATTATTCATCTGAGTGATACTTATGTTCGAAAATAATATGAAATCATCATAATGTTTAAACTTTAACGCATGTGAACGGGTTCCCGTTGTTCGATTTCTAAATTTTTCACACATCGTTTCTGACCAAGCCTCACTATTTAGGGGTGCGAGACCAGAAAAAATCGAAAGTCGAAAAATAAGGAGCACCCTACTCCATATCCGTGACAATAAATCAAGAATTGGCACCGCGACCATCGAGCGACCGTCGACGTAACGTGCCCGGCGCTCCTTTGAATTTTATCGAAATAGCAACATTTTGTAGCGATACCCTCGCGGTGCAGCGGGTGGAAAAATATTTCACGGTGTGGGCTGACACGCGTCGGCTAAATTCGTCATTGATCTCGAGCACGTTGCCGGTAAGGTTTTCCGATCGCGTCTCCAGCAAAAGAAGGGTGGCGAACGGGCTCCGGAGGACGTTTTACACCCGGGACCAACGGGGATATCCAGCATCCACACCCCTTCCCGCCTATGGTTCGTGGAACATTTAAAGGCAGGGTCTGCTCACGTACGCCAAAAACGAAAATTGTGGCCGAGCCGTGTGACAGGCGGAAGGAAATGGAATTTTCGCACCTGCAACCCATACTATGAAGCGGCGAAGGGACGCTAATGCCGCCGTCTCATTTCTCACCCTCGGCTCGATGGGGGAAAAAAAGGTTTAGTCACGTTCGCCCCCGGACATCGATCGGCGTGCGGTCACGAGGCATCGAGACCACGACTTGTAAACTTGCCTTGCATTCACAGAGCGAAACCCTTCCCTTAACCCCACCGTTTATGAAATAATAACTTCTATCCAACTATTCGGATGCACCCCTGTATTCTGACCTAAGGGGTCACCTTGAACTTACGAAAAATAAAGGGTTGATACAATTATTTTGTTTATGTAAGTCTGTTCCAAAAATGTCATCTTGTTTGTATGTTCTGGAGGAACAACGTTTCCAAAATGTATTACTCAATCAGTGTTTACAAATTCTCCAAATTGACGAAGTTATAGCGGGTTGAAAGAGGCGGCGCGCTCAGTGCTGATCACCAGAAGAGTATTAAATACCGGAAACTTTAAACACAATTTTCTCGAACTATGTTTTCTAAATTGGCTGCCATGGTTCGCAAGATCTACTCGACCGATTGGCTTCGGACTTAGTGGCAATTAAGTCAAAACTTTCGGTTCCAATTTCACAGTTTGCGAAAGACGAAAAGCAGGTTGAGAAGATCGTGGCTCGATCTTCTAAATGACGTTTAATTTTCTGTTAAAGTGGCGTCAGTTAGAATCGTGCTTACAATTAGGTTTAATAAACGAGAAACTAAATTCGTCCATTCCTCTTCTAATAAGAAAAACTGATATCGTGAATAGTAATCTGAAGTATTTATTATTTAATCTACCCATTGGAAAATTCACAAATTAAATTCTACAATAATCAAAATTGAACAATAAATTTTCTAACAGCTGTGACGCGACTTCAGACGTAAACGGACAAACTCCTTTCCAGATTGTTATTTAAAAGGAAATTGATGAGCTCCTTTTTAACGTACGGCAATAATTGAGAATTTGGTTGGTAGAATTGATAAAACTGTGAAGACAATAGACGAGAGACTGCTAACGCAGGCGCGATGTTAACTTCGTTAATGAACTGCACAATGCTGCATAACCAATTCCGTCGGACTCATCTAATTTATTCCACGCATTTTTAATAGAACTGTTCCGCTGGCGGCGAGTAGGTATATTTGCCGCAATAAGAGCGGTCTGTACTCGCTTATATACGACCGACCTCCGGGGAAATTATTTCAAGTACTCTTTTCTTGGCCCTGCTTAAGAAGCTGTCGGTCAGAAGAACACACTGGCCCGACGCGAAAGTAAAACTTTAATCGCAAAAGTGGCCCGTCGCAACCGGCGCGGCGCGGCGGACTGGAACGAGAGCAACGCGGACGCACGAACGACGACGGAGAGAGTGACAAAATTTCACTCGAATACGCCACTTTCCGTTCCTATGAAACTGTTCCTCTTTGGAACGACTCGTATCAACAATGTACGGGGTAACCGGTAAATGATAGTGAAACCGAAAAGGTGGCGACTCTACACATATAAAAATAAGTCGAAAATTCATAATAAAATTTTTTCACATAAGTCTTTGTTTTCGAGGAAAGCAGGTCTAAAAATTATATTCCATCTGACGTCTCTGTTCATGACCTACTAATTCTAATTACAAATTCTCGAGAACTTGACGGATTTTCTAACTCGATTTTCTCGAAAATATAATATATGAAAAAACATTATTCTACATTTTCAACTTATTTTTTAAATCTAGAGTCATGCCCTTTTCGATTTTAGTATCAATTAACGATCACCCTGTAGATATTGAAACTATTAGGTACTGCAGCAACGTTATTATTAGTCTGCATTAATTGCAAGGTACCAGAACAATTGACACATTTAATTTATTAAATCCATGGAAATACTTAATGGTTTGATAATGATACAACAATGTTTTTTATGTCTTTAAATGATTTCAGTATTTTTTATTTGATCTATTCTTTCTGTCACCATGATGGAGGTTCTATGGCAACCTGAATTCATTAGAGCTCAGATTTCAGGACCGATGATATCGCGAATTCGCCAGGAGTTCGGCGAACAAATTCGGAATCCTTTTTACGAAAATAGTTTCTCGCGAAGCAGTAAATTTGATTCACAAAGAACTGAATGAAATTTAGCGGAAACCCGTAGGTGAACCTACCGAAATTAGAAGGGTGGTTTGAAGCACCTTTTTTTTGCTTTTCCGCCCGGCGCGGCACGAAAAAGAGCTTAAAAATTCAAGAATTCGTTTCAACTTTCGTCGGAAGTTTAATTTAAATTCAATGGCCGCTATTAAGGTAATTCCTTAACGAACCGTGCTCTAAAATGCGTTCAGGGAGGACGCCTCCGTTGTCGCTGCTGGACGTATAGCGAGCGAAAGTAGCTATTAGCCGGGCAGGAGCAAACGGGTCGGTCGGACGTGTACACGCGTGTAGTTTGCGTTACACTTTGTTGTAAATCAACCAACTAAGACGACAAGTAACGCGATGACGTCACCTACGTGATAGGTTTACCGTGCCGAAAACGCAGGATCATTCATCGAACAACCACCAAAAGTACCCAGCCGCAAAATTTTATGCGTTCCCGCAAGCTCTGATTCTAAAGCAATTTGGGAGAATTTTTTAAAAGATAAGTATTGATTATTCCAATTACACAATTGGTAGAATTATAAACTAATATTCGAACAATGTGCTAGAATCTTTTTACGCAATTGGAATAGTTTTTATCAGAGTTATAGCGGTAGGAATAATATTCCACTAAGGGCGTTTAAGAAAAAATGGCAACTTTTGAGAATTTCTTAAAAGCAAGATATTGATCATATTTTAAACTTTGTACACTTTTTTATATGAATTGACATTCGGGCAATGTACTAGAATTTCTTTAACAATATTAACAATTTCTGATAAAGATGAATGAGATGAATAAATTATATTAGAAGACAGTTTTTATTCTACAGCCAATAATCATTCATAATAAGTTCTAAATGAGATAAGAATAGCTACTAGTCCGATGAAATTGCTGAGTTTTTAAGATAAAATAACTTCGAAGGGTTGCAAACAAAATTGTAGAAATTTGATCACCTCTACATTCACAGCGAGAAAACTTCCTCCACTCTTTCAATTATAAATATACCAAATTTTGCGTAAACTCACGCGTTCGCATAAAGTTTCCAGAAACTTTTCTTAGTAACAAAACGGAACAGAATTCATAACGTCCAGAGTTTTAGAGTGAAATTAAAAAGTGGGAAAGTAAATATCCTCTTGATGGAAGAGGAAACACTCGCCGAAGATGCCATATTAAATTTATAACACCAGGAACAGTTCAGAAATCGCGTAGATCCATACATTTGTGATGTGTTTCCACTTGGATTGACTGACGTTAAAATAGAATTGATTTAAAAATAAAATTATACATTTAAATTAAATATAGGTTCTTAAGGATCAGCTGTGTGCCTTAAAGTGATACACAATAAACCTGTAGTCCAGTGCTAGGCCCCTCAAACGCTTGCTTCCCCCTCCAACCAGGCGAAGCATGTCTTTTCTCCATGGTAAAATCTTTAAGAAATGCTAGGAAAAAAAGTGTGACAGATTTTAGGACGATTTTAATTGATTTCAGATCTAAAAAGGCTACTACCGCAGAAAATGAGATTCTATTTTATTCCACCTACTTAAAATTCGTCTACAAAAATTCAAAATTGCATAAACATCCGCAGTCTATTAATGGCTCTTACTGGAAGGGAACAGTGGGCGCTATGGAGATTTTACCCCAATTGAGGCACACAAACGTGCCCAGCCCTGACTGTAATATTGTTTCTCAATCAAAATGCATTACAACATTTCTAAAATCATTTTCAATATTTTCGACTGAACCAGAAAGAATCGTCAACAGTAGTGTGTATATTAAAATATCTTTGTTTCTGGTTAAGAATTGCATCGACCGTTCCGCTGTGCAAAAGGCAAGCCGGTCGTAATTGCGGCAAAAGGCTAGAAACCATAACAGGTATCAATTTTCTACAGGGCAATGCGACGCGTTCGAAAGTTTACACGAGCCATTCTCCAGTTTGCAATTTTACAAATCATTTACCTTTTACGCAAGTGGAAGGAATTTCTGAAATTCCCCCCTTACCCAACCGAAAACCAACGTTCCGCAGGTGCGCGTGTTTGCGATAACGAAATTTGTTATAAGTTCACAGGTTTTTTCATCTGGATTTTATGACAAGGATTAATGAAATTTCGCGGACGGCTTTTGGCGGCGTTCTGCGCGTCGCAACGCGTCGCGGGTCCCCGCCGAAAAAACGCGGTTATTACGGCCGGCGTGCATAAAGTGATTGAACTCCCCGCGCGCGCGCAATTTTAATTCGCGTGCCGTAATAAAGGGGAAACTGAAACGGACGCGTTCCGGCGTGCTCGTAAATGCGCTATCGTAAATTCGATGTGCACCGCGCACTCATCTCCAGCGACTTTAAATTTACGACGCGCGGCACGAATAAATTATAGCAACCAGCAAGCCGGAACGCGGCGGTATCGCGGAAGTTTCGCGGCGCGTTAAGTTATTTGCACTTCGTGAAGTCCCATCTTCGAATGTTCGGTGCATTTCACACCGTTGTTGTCCACGTGACGCACGGCCGCTGATAATTCGACGATGATCATGCTGTGTCCTCATTTGGAGACCTCACTAATGCTACGTTCACCGGAATATTTTGCACAGTTCCGAACACCATGATATATTACAGTAATCATATTATTATTTATTTTATCAATAGCTTTTGGATTAAACATTTGTATTTATATGATTTTCACTAGCTTTAATCCGTATTTCTAAATTTTTAGAAATCGGTATGCACCAGTTTCGCCAGCTGAGGGGAGGGGGCACGAATTGAGGGGAAAAAGTTACCCTCTATCATCATTTTATTATTTACTTTATCGATTTTATAGCGTGCTTGGTTTTTTAACTTTCTAATGCAGCCTTTATACAAGTTCTGACCTTTTGGATTAAACATTTGTATTTAAATGATTTTCACTAGCTTAATCCGTATTTCTAAATTTTTAGAAATCGGTATGTACCAGTGTCGCCAAATGAGGGGAAAAAGTTGCCCTCTCTCTCATAATTTTATTATTTATTTTATCAATTTTATTGCGTGCTTGGGTTAGCTTTTTAATGCTGCCTTTATACAAGTTCTGACCATTTCGATTAAACGTTTTTATTTAAATCATTTTCTTTAAGTGATTTTTAAACGATTTAAATGAATTTAATAAATTTTAAATATATGTACCAGTGTACCAGCTGAGGGGAGGAAGCACGTATTGAGGGGAAAAAGTTACCCTCTCTCTGCCAGTACAGGACACTCGCCCGATAGTGACGAAACGCGTCACATGACCGAGCTCCGGCGGATGCGTGGGGAGTAGCGTCGTAGAAGGGGAAGGTAGCAGAGTGAGGACACAAGTCTCCATCTGGCAACACGGGTATGTACACGCTGATTTAGTTAGTACATGTAATGAACAACAGTCGCATTATTCTTGTCTCGTAAATTAATCTTTATATTAATTCTACGAACCGAAGAATTTATATCGACGTACAAATGTATGTTTTATTTCAATCCGCTCAACTGCATTGTTTGATAATTAGCGAGAATATCGTATTCAATTTGAAAAAATGTATTTGCATGCACAGTTATTACAAGTCGTACACGTTCTTTCTCCTGCAGTTCTGCTCACTGTTAATCCCAATATATGATGTTAGTTTTACAAATCGTGGGACAGATGTATTACGATTTATGAATCGCAATGAAACATTTTATCTCGCATTCCCTTCGTGACGTTCTGTTCGAATTGGCTGAAAAGAAAAAGGAATTAACTGTTGCCATTTAATATATCAGCGCGTATTTACACGGCATTTACATAAACAAAGTGCCTTAAATCAGACAATTATTTTGTTCCATGTAAATCATACGACTTGTCTGCGTTTGGTATTGAACTTGCAAACAGTTTCTTTGATAAATAGCAGTGACCTGTAATTTTCAGTGTTCATTGAAATTGATTTTTCATTATTTACGCAGTATTGGAACAATTCCATTTAATTTAAAATCGACGAAAGAAAAGCTGAATGATATATTTATCGATAATGTAAGTGAAATTTGAAGAAATAGGAGCCATAAGTAATGCAATAACTTTGCTAATACATTTTAACTTATGTTTTTTTAAACCATGATTCGGTTTTACTCTGCCTTCGAAATAGAAGAAAAAGAGGGTGAATGAATGAATCATTCATTGGTTACCATGGTATAGTTTCATCGAACTGTGAAGAAAATTCCGTTTCCATTCCAACTTCCCAAGCAATCAATTTCCACTGCATCAGGTTTCATCAACCTGGACAACAACCTTCTCCGCTTTCAATTATTTTACCATGTTGCAGGTAACGCAAAGACGTTGCGTTCTTAGAACGTAATCTCCGACGCATCCATCATGCGCGCAGCAACCTAGCTGCATGCTTCAGCGAAGGATATTTCTTCCGATTCGCCGAGGATAACGGACGAGTCTCCCATTTTCCTCTATCAGTCTTGGGCTCTTCGCAGTTTCGTAACTTCGACGATGCGTGATCGCTTACAAAGATCTGTCATTCGCGGACGTATAAGCTACTTATTGCGTTCGGATGCGAGAACTGTACAGCCAGAAAAATTCAGTCCCTTAAATGGACGAATAAGGAGGAATTCGCGCAACAGCGAGTCCAAAAAAGAATTATTCATTTTTGTCTGGCTCAATAATTTCGATGACATTTCTATAAATCAATTGATAAAAGCAAAATCTTCTTAGGACTCGTAATGTATAATTTGTATTTTTTGTCTGACTCAATAATTTCAAAGATGACATTTCTATAAATCAATTGATAAAAGCAAAATCTTCTTAGGACTCGTAATGTACAATTTTTTATTTATTGTCTGACTCAATAATTTCGAAAATGACATTTCTATAAATCAATTGATAAAAGCAAACTCATCTTAAAACACAGATTGTTGCAATTTTTATCTTCTGTCTGACAATAGGTACAAAGATAGCATTTTTATGAATCACAAAAAAATATACGAAGTATCAAATAAATTAATTTCATTTTTTTTTCTAATCAAGGTTTAACGTCGCATCAACATCTAGGTCATTATCGATGAACTTCTATGGTGTTTTTAGATTAGGTGGAGGTGGTTGATTTCCTTAAGGAATTCAATAGTGTTTGTCGTATGCTTTTCGGATGTGAAAGCCGTGTTCGGGTTGATTCCAAATTTGAGTCCCTAGGTAGAGAATTTTTGGCAGTCATACAAGAAGTGGTGAACTGTGAGTGGGGTATTATTATAAAATTCATGTGTCATCTTACAATGACCAGTTCTCAGGCGGGAAAGAACGATTCTTCCTTTTCTGCTCATGTGGTCGCGTGGGATGTCTTGAAAAAAGTTTGTGATTATATTATGTATCTTTGACGATTCCGATTTCCATATGTTGTTCCATTCTTCTTTGATTTTTTCTCTTACATGATTGACAATTTCTTGGAGTGAGATTTGGGTTGATTGTTGTTCTGTCTGGAGGGTGATTGTCTCTTTGACTCTTTCATTTTTAATTTGTGTACATAATGTTCAGTACAATTAATTTCTTCTCTTGATAATTTGAACGTGCTCGAAATATCATAAACTCATCTGATGTTTCTGTATACTTAACCCTCATCCGTCCCTCGTGTCAATTTGACACAGTATTCCCGAAATAAGTGACACTGTTCTGTTATTTGTTTTAGGTAAATTCGTTCGAAACTTGATGACTTTTATTTTTTTAATGCGAAACATAACTGCAAAACCATAAATTGTATATGTTAACTCGTCAATTTCAAGGAAAAAATCATCGAAAACTAACTGATTGACTTGTTATTTTATCGATTTTTTGTATCACTGTGTCAATTTGACACCGAGGGACAGATTCAGTTCGTGAAATGAGGGACGGATGAGGGTTAATCAGCTCATTTTTGCCACACATAAATATCGCAATACATAAAATCCATGACACATAAACTTGTCTGACGATAAACGAGCGACGCTTTTTATCGCGAAGAAAAATATGCTCGTAAGATTAATACACATTGGAGGTTAAACATGTTGAATCCTCGCCCATGGTCGTTCGCGTATATGAAACTTGAAGGAAGAGGGAGACAGCAGTCAAACCGAGTGAGACGCATCTTCAAGGGAGTGGAGCGCATGAATTTCTTGCAGCCGGTTCAGCCAACTTCCGGCATTTATACCGGACTCGATCAATAATGCATGATGCTCACGTCGAGACGTCCGGGGACCAAAGTATCGGCCAAATGGAAATGGAAACCGTGCTACGGGCTTTTTTTGCCGTGAAAAATCGGCGCGCTCGCGTTGCGAGCCGATTAATTCAATCGAACAGCCCCGTAGATAATGGTGGATTGATAAAAAATGACCGGCAATAAAAGGACACAGGCAATCGTTATATCGATCGTCCTTTCAGGACAAATTTCGCCGTGTAATGCTGAATCTATTGGTACTGACTCTGATTGTACTATCCTTCAAATTACAATAAATGTATTTAATCCCTTCGTTCGATGTCTACGATTTACATCATACTTATTACATCATTATAACTAGACTGCGGATCTTTATGCAAAATAAAATTGTTGTACATCAGTTGCAAACTATAGGAGCTAAGTAAAAATTTATTTTCATTAACGATTTTTATATGTTAAAATAAAATAAAGTATAGTGTATCGGCATTCTTGAACTCTTTTAATCTTTTTGCTGTTTTTAATTATACCTACTCATTATTGTCATAAATGGATAAAATATAACTCCTCACTGTTGTTATTATCGAATAGAAATAATGATAAAGAGACTACAGACGATCTTGTAAAATAATATTTTCGACAATGAAAATTTTCTTGCGGTTTTTAGACTGCAGAGTTGAAGTACAGTCTCGTGAATTGTAAATGCTCGGGTTTCGCTGTTCCATTTTCATCCTCGGTGCATTGATCGAACCTGTACTCTCGTTTTTAATAACCTTTTTTATTATCAATTTCATGCATTTTATTACAGTCGAGCTACAATTTCGTTTTTAATTGAACGTCGGCTATCATTCAATTCGATTCGCGAAATATGAATGTGAGAATTATTTCAAGTGTCCACTACGTTGAAATATGTTTTCTGTACCCCATTTCTATTTTCATTAGATCGTTTATGTTTTACGACGCGACAGGCTGATTAGTAATAAATCGTAGTCAACGGGAACGGGCTGAATCCTCAAGAAACAAAGAATAGGTCTAAAAGCAGCAAAGCACTGGCAGTAACTTACTCAAGACTCATTGCTAGAAAAGCCCATTCTTAATCATTAACCCCGTTTACTCTGGACACACCGTGCCCGTAAATGCCGCGCCGTTGAAAGTCTTTTTATGAGGCCCATAAAGTATAGTGCCCGGCCGAATACTTCGAAATTATTAATATTATCCGCAACTTTCCGAATCACATCCCCATAGCCGATGGACTCGTTCCAGTTTCGAGGCAGTTTCTTTAACTGCAGGACAGTTGAAGAGGTCTCATTTTCTCGCGACAATCAAGCCGCCGTCGTTCTTGCTTATTTTCCTCGTAATAGCAGAAAGAAGGAAATTCGAGGCTGCAAAAAGATGACATTCTATTCTAGCCGCCATATTTCACGGCCGTTTAACCACTTAACCGCGGGAAATATTAGATGATTCCAAAGTCTCCTCGTAACCACTTTACTTTTCTCTTAAAATATGCAAAATTCAACCATTGCTCCTCACAGTTGACGCATGGAATTTTATTTTATTTTAATCCCGCTATTTTAAATCTCATTTTCAGTTATAACTAGACAGCGGATTTAATGCATTTATGTCAAAAAGGTGAAATTTGAAACAGTAAAAACATTAGAAGAGTTTAAAAGCACTGTTATATTATTTTCAACCTATTAAACATATTAAGAAGGAAAATGAATTTCTATTTTACCACAGTTTGTTGGAAATCAGGTAAAACATTTTTATTTTAAAAATTTAGGTATTTGCGACGTAACATTCTTAAGTTACAATTTTTTACAGAACTAATTAGCCCACCAATTATTTCTGTATTTAACGATAATCGAGTCGCATGTTTTTGCAGTCGAGTAATTAACTTTGGGTGTTATCGATTATACAGACCACGCCACGCTACCACATGACGCGATTAATATTTTGAATTTCATTATTACATTTTGAATCATTAACATGGTCGATACGAATAACTGAAGCGTTTAAATTGTAACGCTTTGCTCTACGTCGATTAATGGCAATAATCAATTCTCGCGAAAGACCTTTGCGCGCATACCATTGTTTAAATCTTCCGATGTAGTAATTTTTCGAATAAATTTTCTTTTATTCTTTCTCAAAATTTTATTCATGTTCTACTTTTAATAATTCTCTTTTATATTTCAACTAATGATCATAGAGTATAGTCTGCGGAAATTTCAAACAGTAGAAGATTAAATGAATTTAAGAATGCAATAATTTCAACTTATTAAGATTATTAATGTAAAAAAATATCTTTTATATGGCTAACGTTTCTTGCAATCGATATAGACAATGTTCATTTTGCATAAAGATCGACATAAATAATGCTCGATAGCAAAAATTGAAAGTTCAATTAAACTGGGATCAAAATAGACCCAGCTACCGTAGTCGGCATGTTAAACGTAGAAAAATATAACTGGACGGACGAGACGGGAACAAGAACGTTCCGTGTCTTCCGTTTATTTCCCGGTCGTCGAAAGTCCGCGCACGTTCTCATCCGTTAAGCTACTTCCTCGACGAGCAAACATCCAATAATTCTGTTCGTGCTTCTTTTCGTGGAACGGAGCGTTACGTTTCAAGGTGGATTCGTAGGACTCAATTACTTCGGACGAGGCGGACCTCGCCACTTTCTAATGGGGACGTTGAAAAACGTCCCAGATGATTATCTTTTACGCCGGGAGATATTCCATTCTACGTTCTATCGTTCATCGCGACGATTACTGCAGTTCAAGTATAAATATTGACACAGCTCCGCGATGTAAAATTGCACCTAGCCCACCTGACATTTCTAATCAGCTGTTGGACCCTGGGGATCACGATTCGAAAATTTTCTTATTTGACGTAGTCATTTCAATCTGATATTTTTAATCAGCCTTAGCCCCCAGAGATAGCCATTTAAAAATTCTCATGCCGAATCGAGGTGTAATCATTTCAAATTCCAGCTGCAATAATAATTATTTTGCGAAAGAGATTACAGACGTAAATATAAATAAATTCATGTGACAAAACATTGTGAACATACTCTAATCGCAGAAAATGCAAAAATTTTCATTCTTCTCCGTTCAAAAAATTGTACGAAGTTTTTCCATTTCGATTGTATGAATGTTTAGATAATTTCAAGTAACACTCGCATAAAAAGCTGCGCACGATAATGAGCAATATTTGTGACGATCGAGGACTGAAATCGCGGATGAGAAAGAAAAAGTAAATTCGATTCAAGTGCTAGGTACACTCGAGGGAGTACAATCTTGATAGCACTTGAACATATCAAGGCTCTAAAACATTTTCACTCAGCAGAGAACTATTCTCTGCTTCGGAACTATTTCGAAGTTCGCCCGGGAACTCTCGCTTGAACTTTAAGTTCACGTGCCGCTCTAGGCTCCGGCGTTCGTAAACTGGAATTTAACATGATTATTCCAATTAATCCACCGTTTCGTAAAATAGGCCGATAAAAATTAACATCAAATCCGGAGACAACTTTCGCTGTGAAATTTGTGTATCGGGTTATTCCATAATCTCTGCATTATTAATCTCTGCTTCAGAGCTTTATTTAAATGATCCTATTAAAAATATCGGTTTGACATTTTATTGCTTTTTCGTTCTTCTAATGCTGTTATTAATCCAATAAAATAAAAAGGAAAACAGGAATCATTTCTTAAAGTGCAATACGATATTATACCTCATTGTTTAGTTAACAATCGTGTTCGACAATATTTTACTTGATCGTGAAAGGCTTCTCATTTCGAGTTATAAATCAAATTGATTGTACGTATGACGTATGGTCGTGACTAGACGTTGACAGAAATAGAAAGCACAGGAACTTCATCAAAGCAGCGAGAGTGCTTATATTTTTCCGGGAAGCGCTCTTGAATTTCGCGTTTGCATGTACGGTTTTCAGTGTTTAAGCACAGAAGTTGAAAATACAACGGTAACTATGCGACAGCTTGATGCCTGCTTTTTTTCTTCTTTTATATTTTCACGTGTTTCCGCATCCGCCGTTCTGTTTCTGCGTGGAATTGTTCGGGATTAACGTTGTATTTCCACGACGACCGGTGGGGGGAATTCTCGTTCTCTTTAGTTCGGGGAAAAACAATCATTTAGATTTATTGGAAATAAAAGTGTTGCAGCCCGGTACCGGCCATGCGAGCCCCGTTGTCCATTAACTTCGAGCCGGTATAAACAATTTGCGTACGGAACGGAAACGTGACAATGCGCGCCGGTTAATCACGTGAGTGGTCCGGTCTATCCGTAAATTGACTATTGATTGATTAGTTTCTTCTGTGTGACGAACAACGGGAGAGAGAGCCATTACGTGCTCTCGATTATTATTTAGACCGGGCACGCTGCGTTCGTGAATTCGCTCGATAACCATTTTTATTTTTGCCTCTCCCCCTCCTCGCACAGGCTGCATTTCCCCGTTTTCATCGCGCAGACCGGATCACACGCTACGAATTAATGCGAATAATAATATTAGGTTTTATCGTGAACTCGTGTCGATTTTCGAATTGATACGAGTATCAATGCCCACGGCAGATATAATTTCGAACGGGCAACACATATATACCTAATAGAGACAGTCACAATTTCCTGCTGATTGTTTAAACAGATAATGCGATCAAATAATATCTCGCATGTGTGTTTGATCATTATACTTTGTCCTCTCCGTCGTGATAGAAATTGTCGCGTTTATTTAATGGACAGTTTTTCCGCGAAATTCTCCGTCTGGGGATTTGCTCGATTCTGATGAAGTACTATGCTGCGAAAAGTAAGAACTTTTCTGTGCACGTGAGCTTATTTTTCATTGAAAATTTATTATATATTTGCTGTACACATTCCATGGTTATCACTGCAATTATATCATTACTCAGTATGAGATAATGTTTTATTGATACTTTATAATTTGTTCTCAATATTTATAGGAAAAAGATTCAGCATTACAATGATGCAATGTATAAAAAATTTACTTGGACTGATTCTCGATTTTTAGAAAAAGTAAAATCTTAAAGGAAAGTAATATATTATTTTTTCCGTTACCGAATAGAAAATCAATAATGTAATGTTCATAAAAATGTAAATAAAAATTTACCGTGAAAATCATTTAATAAATGGAAGCACCCAGAAGAAGCATTGCAATATTTTCTAGTGTTTCTAATAAAATAACATAACAATTCATCTTCACATTAATATTTTCTTTACATTTCTATGTATGCATGAATTTTATTTGTCTGCTCATGGTCGTCCCAATCCACTCGTCTATCTTTGATCGAATACCTTGCCAAGGGTGCACTTTGAAGAAACGAGCGTCCAACTTTCACCATGCTCACGACTTTAATTAGTTCGCGGTCCTCTGGTATTACCTGGAACAGGTTTAAACGATACGCAAGCCACACGCAATAAATAATTTCTTCCCGTTGCTTTTGTTCCGTCTTCCCCGCCGCTCTCTCCGACCGTACAAAGCACCAGGTGTAACCGGCAGACCCGAGCGTTGTTACTTTCATATTAAAAGGATTAATGTAGTTAGGGATCTACTGGTTCCCGTCGAAATATGCCCCGTATATTCACCGAAGGCGAAATTTAGGGGATAGGACAGGCGAATTTACGCCGGTCGCCGCCGCGACTGTATTTATCTATATAATTTATAAGTACCGAAATCTAGGGGCCGCGCTCGCGTTAGTTAATACATTACAACGTTCCAAATTGGTACTAAATGAAAAATATGTAATTATGTGCACGGGGGCCGAGAATGGATCGGTGTTATTGCAAAGACCCGATTCAAATACGGGACATTAAGCAAATTTACATTTCTAATAGTTAGTCTGCGAATTTTCTATATTTATGACAGAAACGAGTAGAAAGAACAGAAAACAGTAAAAACGTTAGAAGAATTAAACACATAATTGTCGTATATGACAATTTATTATAAATTATTTTCAATCCATTAAATCTATTCAGAAAGGAAATCCTTTTCTATTTTACTCAATTTTGTTGCAATCGAGGTAAACAATTTTTATTTTGTATAGTGATCCGCAGTGTACCAATAATAAATCAACAAGGATGAGCATGTAGCATTTGTTATAAACATATGACAACTCCCAGTCTAGCAAGCGTAAACAAAAATTGTCACGCATTTCAATACGGAATTAATTAAACATGTAAACAAAACAGTAAAACTAGATTTTCTGTCGTGACGATATAGTAAGTTCCTCTCTTGTTTATTTATATTGCTCCGCTGCAAACAATGTTTCAGCATTCCATGACACTGTTATTTATTTCCAAGTTGCCTGCTGCAATTCGGCTACGGATATTTATTACAATTAACATTACGCATTCTATAGAAATTCATATGTTTACTAAATGCATTACCGACATTCTACATAAAATAACTTGAAAATGAAAGAAAAGCGATGAGTTTTAGTGGAATATGAATATCACGTTCGTGTGAATTTTTAAAACGTACTATATGTACAATTCGAAATGAAAATTTCAGATGGAATTAATAATCGTTGCAGTTATTGTGAAATAAAGTGAACACGGCCGTAAACAATCATTGACTATTTATTGCTACGCAGCGAACATGTGTCAAGTCTGTCTCGCGTCAAGAGAATGCATAATATTGATTTTGTCTCAAGAAGAGAGAAACAATACCTGCCGGCTGGTTAATCATTTTATTATTGAACGTCTCGGGGATAAATAAACCCCCTTCTGCAACCTTATTTTTATCGACGCCGTCAGCGTACTATATCGTTTATCTGGATTATCTAAGATTCTAGTTTGTTCTATGTTCTATATATTTTTATGAAAAATAAAGAATATTAGTTACAACAGTTAATGTGTTCTTTTTTCCCCACCCTGTACATGAATATTCGATAGTACATAGAATCAGTTTAACATTTCAATTTCATACTACCAAAATTTCGTGCCACCTCCTTCAATATTTTCGACCGTCTGACTTGTCGTTGAGGTGTACTACTGTATTTTCGAACATTTTCGGCTGTCTGGCTTGACGTTAAGTTGTATTACTGAAATTCGTGCCACCTCCATCAATATCATATTCTGCTAATAAAGTGTTCAATTTACGAGGTTTCTGAAAATTTTCGGTTGTCTGGCTTGTCGTTGAGGTGCACCAATGGATTTTCGAAAATTTTCGACTTACTGGCTTGACGTTGAGTTGTACTACTGAATTTTGTGCCACCTCCTTTCGTATCATGTTCTCCTAGTAGATCCCAAAAATTTCGAAAAATTTTCAAAAATCTCGAAAATTGAGTTTTGTATTAGGAGAATATGATATCGAAGGAGGTGGCACGAATTTCAGTAGTACAACTCAACGACAAGCCGGACAGTCGAAAATATTTCGAAAACCTTGAAAATTGAGTTTATTATTAAGAGAATATGATATCGAAGGAGGTGGCATAACATTCAGTAGTACAACTGAACGTCATGCCAGTCGGTCGAAAATGTTTCGAAAGTTCAGTAGCATAATTCAACGACAAGTTGAAAGTTCGGGAAAAATTGGTGGTTCAATAAATAAATACGCAGATATACTTTTTTATTACATTGTCTTTATTTATTCATTGTAGATCCATACATAAAATGTTTGTATTCTATTTTTCATAATATTTGACACGGTAGAATATTCTTCCAGTCATAGTTTCCTGCGACCAAAATGAGACTCTGATTTATGGAAACAATTTTCAAAAAAATGTTCGTGTTCACATCACGGTAAACTGTTCTCTCGCCCTTACGGGGTCTATTAACTCCGCGTCTCAGGCAATAATGAGATCTCAACGAAAACAGTTAGCAGCCGAGCCATTATTTTTGTTTGCGTGATCGTTTCGTCTTATGTGTACCGCAGGCTACCTCCTTCACGTGATTTTGATATGAGTTTTATTGCGGCGGCGTGAAATTTAATCAAGAACTGATGAAACCTTCCATACTTTGTTGTCATCGAGATATTATTTCATAGAAAATATGATGCGTAGACGGTAAATCAATTGTACTTTCATGTTGATCTTACCATAAGGAATCTTGTAAAAAATGGCATATCTTTAATATGGCGCAACCACGAAGATATTAAATCCATTAACATTTACTAGCCAGAACTGTCCGGCTTGAAAACTTCTATTCAAGTAAGTGAAATTTAGTAACAGAATGATGGACTTTTACTGTCCGAATAGTTTGTATCTCGTTATTTCACAAATAGCACGCTTCATTTTATTAATAGATAAATTAATATGCAAAATTTAAATAATATAATATAAATATAAATATATATAAATATATATATAACTATAATATAAAAGAAAATGAAAAGAGAATGGTATTTAGTCATAAGTGAAATTGATATACGTATGCAAATAGCGACACGTAGCACGCGGTGAAAATGTTAAATCTCTCTCAAATGCAAGATACACCGGGTTTATATATAAAATGGAATGAACAAGGTAAAGTAAACCATCCGTTATACGTGGAAACGGATACATACTCCTGAAGACTAATTCCTTTCGATAGAAGGATTAGGTAGGATACCGTGAAACGTGTCCCGACGGATTAACGTGTTATACCTGAATCCAACCCTCGTCACATTTAAACCTCTGACTTTCTTCGCGCCAAATTCGCGAACGCGCTGACATAGACTTCATATAACATGTAAATTACGTATTAAAGATGTTATCTTACACTCAAAGAATATTTTAAGCTTGCTGTTATCGTGTAACACCCACGTATTTATTTTATTTTCAAGCAAGTTGACAGAGTTTAAAGCCATCCAAACGAATCCGTTTATGAATTCCATAATGTAACAAATTTTCCCAGTGTACATTTTAATTCCTGACACAACTATTTCAATTCACATATTTGTATATTGAACGTGTTCAAGCTGTTAAAGCTTTTCATACAATTAAAAAATACAAAGTGACTTATTATCTACTTAAGTGCATTACAGAAATTACGTAGTTTTAATTCATATTTTTAAAGAGCTTTCGATACGGATCTTATGCATTTATAACCAAATTGACTAGCTACAGTTTCTAACAGCGAAATCATTTAAAAAATTGAAGAATGGGGAAAGCAATTTCAAAGTGGCTTCTATTCCAGAAAATTTTTACTTTGGATAAAGATCTGCAGTCTAGTTATCGTTTATGTGTCAAAGTGTCATCTACGAGACGTAAGAAATTCACATCTTCTGTTTGATAAAAGTATCCTTGAAAGAATGATGTTTTTTATGCTATAACAAAATCTGGTCGAGCCCGTGCATTTATTTGGCCGTGAAAGGAAACTAGTCGACAAACAGACCAAAGCAGTAAAAAGGGTATATAAAACATGGGTAAATAAAGGTGGCGAAGAACTTCTGCACGTAATCCCGTGGAAAATTCGGAAAGCAGTGGGGTCGAGAGCGTTTCACATCGGATTAACGTCGTAGTCGTGACCCTAACCCTCCCACGTCTTGCCCTTTAGGACGGGGTTTACGAAGGACACGCGATACAACATTCCTTCCTGTGATTTCCCTTTCTTTTCCTCGGTAACTCTATTCACTACTAATCGCCTTTCAGCTTTCAGTAGTTTTATCAGGCGCCCAGACACGTCGTACGAATCATTCTGGCATGCCAATAATCATTATTCGACTGAGTGGTTCTAACAAGTTCGTTCGACTGCAAATATAAAGATGTTCTGATTTTGACGATTTAGTTATGACTCATTGGAACTGTACATGCTGTACAACTTGCAGTCAGGAATTAAAGAATTGTGTATTTCATTAATAAATAAAAAGAGATACCGAACTGTTGATCTCTGTACACTTATAGCTGACACTTACACAACAAGCAAAATTTTAAAATCTTTTGTTTCACTATGCACTTACATCTAAATAGATATAGTTATATCTCTAAATAGATATAGTTTCTTAAAAATCTTTATAACTATATAGATTGCAGATTTTTATACAAGATTTTCTTAATCATTTTAATGAGTTGGAAAATTCTACATTCTTTAATCGTTTTTACTGTTTTGTACTAATATTTTCGTAAATGCACAAAATTCGCAGTCTATTTATGATACTAAGACTTACTTTTATTGATTCTGTTAGTACACCAAATTTTGTACCAACTTCTATTTTATTTTTTCGAGGTGGTTTCGAGAAGTAAGCAAAGGAACTCTTTTAACAGTTAATTCGATTGATAAAGAGAAAAGCAACAGTGAAATGCAGTCAGCCACTAATCTCTTTATACCATTCCAACGATTCTTCCTGAATTTCGCCAAATAAATGTTCGACATCTGTGTGCGTCATTTTATGAGCAACGTTACACATCCGTTCGCTCGTCGATATCGCCCGCTCTTTTTTGTCTGAAATTCAGTATAGCAGCACAGATCAAAAAACAATACTTCCTGATACGATTACAGGAAAAATTTCATTTTTCAAGCCGGCGTTACGGATTGATGCGACTGAGTACGGCACTGCCAGATTGAAAAACGAGGACAGCTGGAAATGAAATTTTTTCACAAGAGTGCCACTACTAAATTACTTGCCGCAGAAAAGCTTTAGTTTGATAAATTTCCGAATCGACTGTGATTCCGTCATAAGCGGATTTCAGATTATTTGGTATCTGTTCGACTGGATGTACAATTTTTATGTTCTGCCACGTACTATAGTTTCTATTTACGAACGTAATCGGAATTTTATTCTGGCTATTAATTGACTGACGTTTCAACGTTTGACGGATGCTGTTTGAAATTGCATTTAGAAGTCGGAGACATTCGTGGAATATGAAAACCATCCGAAAAAGACTTGTCAATCGACAGTGGTTAAAACCAGGCATAAATAATGTCATATAGCCATAGACACTGACCGAGTGAAGAAATTTTCTGACGTCTCATTGATTATTACTGTCGTTATTTTTGGTATTTTTGATCATCAGCATGGCGAGTTCGAGCAGTAATTTTGTCATTCTCACACATCACATTTACGTTGAGGTTAATTTGACAGTCAATGGCTATTGTCCTTCGTGTTCTTTCAGAACCCCGCCATCATTCTGTGGACATGTTAATAATAAAACGGAGCTTTCCAGCTGGTGTACAAACAACTTTGTCAAGTCATATGTAAATTTTAAAAACATTCGTGAATGAATAACCATTCAAATAATTGTATAAACTTTTATAGACATAATATAGTATTTAAATAATGCATATAATGTTTATGTTACGGTAAATGTGATTAATCCGGTGATTATGCATAACAACCGGTTATTATACAGGGTGAGTTACCTAACGTTGCCACCTCAAATATCTTTGTTGTTTTTAAAGATAGGTCAAATGTCTGAAGGACAAAGTTGAATGGTAAAATGGGGCTCATACGATACCTAAAAACAAAAATTTTGTGGTATCGTATGAGCCCCATTTTACCATTCAACTTTATCCTTCAGACATTTGAAGTATCTTTAAAAACAACAAAGATATTTGAAGTGGCAACCTTAGGTGACTCACCCTGTATAATCACCACTAAGTTTGTCGGTTATTATACATAATCACCAATTTATTACATTTACCGTAACATATAAAAATAATTACATCATAATAATAATGTGTTTTATTTCAAATTCAGAAAGAAAAGATTTTTACGACTCCAGAAGCGGGACATTTTTAGGAATTTATTACAGCGAAACTAACTGACGTACAATTAAAAGACTTTTTGCATGTATTCACGTATAATATATTCCACCGTTGTAGACATTTCTCCAGCATAGTGCAATTAGTGCTGTTTATTAAAAACACAACGTAGACTGAGCTATTGACAAAAAAGAATTGCCAGTATGAATGCAGTCTTACCAAGTCAACTAAAAATGAGTAGGAGTAATTTAAAATATTATTTTCAACCTGTTACACACATAAAGAAAATAGATTCCTATTTCACTCCAGTTTGTTGCGATTCAGGTAGAGAATTTTGGATAAAGATGCGCTGCGTAATGAGTATATTTGGAAAGAGGAAAAAACGTTTAGTGAAATGAAAAATCGTATGAGGTGCCACGTCATGATCTCTAATAAACGCCAGAAGTGCAGGGGTGCAGGAAACAGAGTAGAATGCGACTTACCTTACAGATTGCGGAGCCACGCAACGTTCCTCCGGTGAATTCTCTGCGAAAATTCCAGAGCTGCGAGTTCTCTTCGTGTTGCCCGTCAAATTGCAGCGAGCGAGCGCGAGGCGGAGTAAAACGGAAGGAAAACAGGGCTGGAACGAGCCACGCGAAACACTAACAGTATCACACGTTGTCTTCTCCGGACAAAGTGCGCAAAGAATCGTCCCGCGAAGATGACCATAGCGAGAGTTCGAGGCGCCGCGACGGCAGGAAGTGACAGGGAATAAAAGTCAAAGCGCTGAGTAATTTATTGAAAACGAATCGCTATGTACAAACGTATTAAATACAAGTGTGTGACATTTATACAGGGACAGGTGGTAGGTGTGTTCGAGTGTTAACCACGCACGACAGTCAATATGTCCGCCGATAACAATAGATAACTGGCCCTGTACCTGCGGCCACGAGCGGTCGGCCTATTTGCAACCCATTTCACCGTTTATATTTGCACGTGGAGATTGGCAAGTGCGTCGGGTCCACGAGTCTGCGACATTTATTTGCCGAAACCAGAGTCGACGGGACGCGACCTGCCCAGATCCTCCGCCTTCGCTGCGTTCCCAACGAATTATAGTAATTCTACTGTCGCCGGAAACGATATACTGTGATCCTAAAGTAGATTTAACTCGTAGATTCGCCTGATAGATACACAGGACTCAGACTTAACTCACGGGGGAAACTCGGCGAGATTTGTTGGAAACCTCGATTGAAGTGTCGGGCAATTTTTTCTCTACTCTCCGGTTCCCCTGGGTAGAACCCTTAAAGGTTCACCCTTTTTGCATACCTTGGAAACCAGGGATGAAGAAAAAAATATTAACAAATGACCCGTCACAATTTAAAAGTAATATCTGCAAAATAAATCATCGAGCTTAGGCACTGTCTACCGGAAATTATTTAATAATTTTTAGAAACCTGTGGTACTCGGTTATAAATGTCTTAATAACCGTGACAATTTCCCGTTTTTTAAAGAAATTTTCTAGCCTTCTTTGAGGGAAAATTCTATTAATAAGCTTCTGGTACGTAAAGTGCTAAGTAACATAAAACCATATTATATTTTAATTGTAATAATAAGGCTGAGGATTTCATACATTTATGGTGAAAAGGAATAGCTGAAGCTTGTGAAAGAATGGAAATGTTAAAAGAATCGAAGAGCGTGAACACATTACTTTCAACTAAAATTATTAAAGAAAGAAAAAATTCCTAATTAACAACTGCAGAAAATGTTTATTTCGCAAAGTGATATGCAGTCTAGTAATAATCATATTTATGTGTTGTACTTTCACAGTAAGTGAAGTACACATTAACCATTTGTTTAAGAAGGTTCAAGAAATCTAGAACTATGATTTAACTCGAAATTATTAGAAAGGTAACATTGATTGCTAAAAAATAAATGCAGGGGGTGATTCTACATGTAAATATACTTCGAAAAACGGGAATAACATTTTTTCGTTTGACGCCTCGGTTTCGAGAAAATCGAGTTGAAAGATTAGCTAGGTTCGCGTGCTGTAGTATATGCTGGAAGTAGAATTGGTTTGTTATGATCAGACGCGTCAGCCGATTCCTATCGAGTAGCACGCGTATTCGCTGCATGTTAAAACTCGCTTTTCTCACAAACGAAGCTTCAGATGAAAAAGTGCTCCTTGTACACATTAGGGGAAAGGGAAATGAATTACGAAAATGATGTACTTTTAACATGGAATAGTTAACGAAGCATTGAATCATAATTATAGAAAGAACGTGAATATTATATTGTAAAAACTATTGAATTGAACAGACTTTAAGGATTGCCCACGAGATTAAACGACGCGACGCCTAAAACCCTGCAGCTCCGATATACCTGTCGATAAATGTAGTAGGTCGAATATGTATGTCTCAGCTGTCGATCGGTTTTATGATCGCAGTATATCTGTTCCGGCAGGTTACACGTCTACCTGAAAGTTTCACTGTGGAAAGTAACATTTATGAGTCAACCTAGAAGTAACTTATTGACAGTTATTATTGAACATAACGCACAAGAGTCTCGCGTGGACGCAAACAATCCGGATTGATGCGAACATTTGAACGTCGATGCAAATGATATCGTTCACACTGCACTCTTTTATTATATAAATATTCTTCCGTCTCATACAATGAAGAAGACGCATTGAAATTAAAGACTAATGTTGAAAACATGTACTTTTCCCATTCAACCGAAATATAAATGGAAATTGTTGGTTTCGATGTATGTCCTTATTAATTTATCGTGCACCATGATCGATGGAAATATTTCCGAGGCTGTCAGACAAATCGTGTGGTAGATCGCAAGTATTTTACTTCGAGATATCGCGGTTCAAAGTTTGACGAGTCAACATGCGTTTTCGGAAGAAAAATATTTCTTTAGCGTAGATCCTCTTCTCTGAAAACACAGATTCTACCTCGAGGATATCGATCGCGATGCGAAGGCAAACTTTTCGGAAATATAACTTGCTTCGTTTTGTCTGGCGACCTCAGATTTATGCAGACGAGACAAGAAAGACTTCGCAATACACTGTTTCATAATAAATTGCTTTATAATAAATTATTGTGTTGTAATCCTCGGAAGATTAAATATTGAATTCATATTTTTGTAGAAAATAATAATATAAAAAGAGATAGATTTTTTTTTTCAATTTCTCGAATGATAGAAATAATATGCTCTTATTAGTCTCAATTTTGTTAGGCTCGAGGGATTTTAATCTTTTTAGGATTCTTAAATAATTATTATCAAATGTTGATATATATATAAATGTCGTCAGTATATAAAAAAAGAATACATCCTTATGTTGAATATTAATAGTGGTAATATATATCATTTCATATAGAAATTATTCTTCGAAAACTGATTAAGGTCTAAAATGTTAGACATACTTAGACCACCCTGTGTAGTGACAAATTTCATGAAGAAAGAAGTAGTTTGTCTTCACTGTACGCTTCTAAATGATATAACTTATTTACACTCCTCTAGAGTAGACCATTTATTATATATGACAAACATGGCTGTCATATGATTTCATCAAATTATGTTTTAAGAAAATTATATTCACATTTGCAATTAAAGAATAACTAAACAATGCCGAATTAATATAACAACGCACGACAAATCAGTGTCATTACAAAAATATGTGTAAATACATTAATTAACCGACTGTGAATGTTTATGTATAAAATGTATAAACTCGCTTTATATATACAAATTTAAAAAATAACGATTAAATGCAAAATCGAAGAGAACTTAATTGCAGCTCTTAATTTACTGGCTGCAATGAGGAAGGAGATAAGCTTCCTTCAATTTCAATTCCATTGTATTTGTCGACGTGAGAACAAAACACAAATTTCCGCACACTAGCACAAAGCCTCTACCTTCACGATCCATCATTTATGATTTTCTAAAATATTTTTGCATGATCTAACGAGTGAAAAATATAAAAACTATTTTTCATGACGAGATGGATCATCGATTTAAAGATTAAAGTTACCACTTAACAAAGATCCTCGATTTACAATTTTTTAGGCGTTCTACAAGAAAACAACGAGGAACAAGTTCGGTCATATAAATCCCTCACGGTATAATTTATATTACTGTAAAGTTAGTAGTACACTTTTCATTGACAGCTCAGCAAAACGACCAAAAAAATCATAGATTAAGTTTTCAACGAAGTTTCAATCATCAATGGTAGTTTGAATTCCGAAAAAAATTTTCTAATGTTTTCAGAGACATTTCAATTTGTAGCATTTTCGACAAAGAACGTCTCTTCACTTTCCCGCAGGCTACCATCACGCAAAAATATTTTAGAATGAAACGAATGACGGATAGCGAAAGTAGAGGCTCCGAGTTTTAAAATGAGCCCAGGTTTATTCCTCCACGATTATTTTTAATGAAACTATACCAGTTGAAATTTTTCAAAAATCGAAAATTCAGTGGGTCAACATATTTTAAACCAAACCAAATTACTAAAGCTACAAAATTTGTGATGCTTAATGTGTGTTTGTAGTTGCAGTTACCACACATTAATACTTCATAAGAGACCAATAAAAATTCAGTATAACAAGGATTATAAAATATTAAAAAATTTATTGTTTTACAGTCGTCAATCTATGCAACGGGCTCTAATTGAATCAACGACTGTATAAATGCTTGAACTAAAAATCAGCGGAACGATGGAATATTGAAAAAGGAAATATCAAGCTATCCAAGACAAATGAAGAATTACGGAAACAGGGATGCAAGAGTTAACGGGCCGGAAGTGAGTCGCGACGTCACACAGCGGGTCAGACTCGCAAGAAGCTGAACAAACTTCATGTCATTGTTTATTAATTAATGCATGAACGCTGTTTCAGAGTCTGTTTAAGAACACAAAGTTCATAATTTTGTTTAAGAACATAAGATCTCTTGGCTTTCGATGAAGTAGAGTACTTCACGGGTGTACAAATAAAAAAAACAATACTGAAACCTTATTCTTCAGACCTTTAGCCACGTCGGGCAACAAAAATTGTACGACTTTTCGGGTTGAATACCCCACTGTGCGGTATTTCGTTCTCTATAAGAGTTTTGAAGTATAATACCGGTACAGTAAATCTTCTATAGACGCGACAGCCTCGGGGGGATTTGGTCGCATCTATCGTATAGTGTAGCTACTTTTTATCTCCAGAGGTCGAGCCGAACGTAGACAAGGACAGCGTGTGTAAATAGAGACCACGCGCGGGTTCCCCCTTGGGCGGTCGATCGCGTTACAAAGAAATTAAGGTATTAGGGTGCTTAAATTGGGGTTTTAAGATACTTGATATATCATTCTCAGCTATGGAATAGCATTAGTACAATACAACAATTTCCCGCTTAGCACCGTTGTTTACCTTGTACTAAAGTTGGGGGGATATTCTTAGTCGCATCTATCGTATAGAGATTGTTGCGCCTATAGAGGATTTACTGTATTTCACATTTCGGTGTAAATCCCCGATCTGAAGGCATGAAGATTTTGTTAAGTAATCCGAATTTCGTAGAAACGGCCCACTGTGTGTCATGCGAAAGGAAATTTTCATGCCGGACGAGGGTGGCTCGAACAACGAATCGCGAACGGTGAATCAGACTCGTGAGAGGACATTCGAGTAGTGCTTGGTTCTCGTCTGTATTTGCCGAAATCCGTCAGCCTAGCCGGCGGTGCGGGCGAAGATATCAATTCGGGCTTGTCGCGCCTCTATCGGGTTGCAAAAACGAAAGCTCGCGGCCTGGCCGATGAAAGGGAGAGAAAAAGCGCGATCGCGTTTCATAACGAAGGCAGCGGATATTAAATTCCATCGGCAAACGCGGATTCCCGTGTACGCGGCACTTCCGTGTTCCGACTTTTGTTTGCAAGCACCGGCCCGAACCGGGCGCCGAGAAACCCGGCTGCGCCACAACCGCGTGAATATGAACGGAAAAACAAAGCTCGTTTAGGGACGAGCGATGACTATGCTGCCCCTCGCGGCGGAAGAACGTGTATTCGATGCTCGAGATGAATTAGAAACACGACGAAATTTGGTACCTACTGCACAGCTAACCTGTTCAGTGAATGAACAACCTTCTAGTCACTGGGCATAAATCCTATTAAACGAGAAACCAACATTTATGATGCTCCTTTAATGCTGTTTATATTGTAATTCTATTGTAAGATCACAATTGTCTTGACAAAGAGATTCCTTTTATAACCTATTCGGCACTGCATTAATTTATTTAGCAGTTGTTCTCCATGCAAATTAAGTATTGGTCCTATGATAAGCTTGTTTGTGTAATTATCATTCACTGGGTTAACTCCGTTCATTCGTTAGACATTGATGTTCATTCATTGGTCGTGTGACCGATTTTTCGTTTAATTCCATTTCAGATTTTTAATAGGATCTATAAACATTATTGTTAAAATGGACTTCTGGAATGTTTATCAAAAACACCGTGATTCAATTTGTCACTTTTGAAGTTGTATAATAGAAGTTATTGCTTCAAACGTAGAAAAAGGATTTTATTTGTATAGAATAACGTTTTGTGTAGTTTTTCTCAATATTATAGAATTTTCGTGTACGAATGGCTCAATGACTGAAATAAGTGTAAATTTTCATATCACATAATCTTCTATATAAAATATAATATAAATTGACTTTGAAAATTTGTAGCTGCAGGTATACTTGGTTAGTTTTCCATTAAATACGAAAGGGTAGAAACAGCGGAATACATTTTCACATTGAAATTAAGTAAAAAATATGGAGCAGAATTGTTTCGTGTACATCTCGTTCACGGGAAATGGGAATTTGAAAATTCTGCATTCAAAACCTCGATTTCCTTTTCAACGAAGCCCCAAGCGAGTATTTGTTGATCATTTTTACCTATTTCCCAGCAAAAATAACACACTATCGATTTGCAGTCATATTTTTTGTTAAAAGGTTGATGCACACTTTTATTTCGCTTGGAATCAGCTTCCAATGTTGTATCACAATTTTTAAGATGTACAAGGTACATTTGTTTATAATAAAGTATTTTACGATTTTTAGCTAAGAATTTCAGGAATTTGTTGAAAATGATTCTAGCAACGCTATCGTCGAATTGTCTTTACTATTATATTCGTTCGAATGGATCATAGAATTGAAAAAGAACGCTGACGCTGAAGATAGAGTGACGAAGTAGACACCTATGGTTACTACCTTCAGGTTCTCAAGAGGCCAATCAATTTTGCTGCAACCAAAGTCAAAGTATGATCCACTAGATCCTGCACATAGATACCAATCTTCCTGGTGTGCTGATCAATCATCTTTTTTAAAAAAACTTGTTCAAACTTTGAAGCATATCAGTATAGTGTGAACAGGTACTCAGACCTCGTTCACCTAACTGATTTACTTTTGTATCGAAAGACATGCTTCGATACATAGCATGAATAAAACGAGAACAACAAATTTTACATCGAAGTACTTTTCCAATAAAATGGCTGTTATTCCTGCTATTTTAAAACAACTATATCGAAACACAAAATTTTATAAAATACAGTACAAACTCATTTCACTTTTTGTTCATCCAAATTTTACTTCATCTTTGTAAATTCTTTATATTTCTTTGTAGCATCTTCACAGATGTGACAAAAGAAAGATTATATATAATGCTACTTGAATATAAAATTTATATTTTGAAACTAAACATCGTTCTTCCGCCGATCGCACTCGCTATAGAAAATAAAATTCACGATGGGGACAGTGGGTTAATCGATTTTTCGGTGGGGATGTGAATTGTGCCGCGTATACTTGCGATTACGTTATTACAAACTGTACAAAGTGTTTCTCACGACACGTGAGACATCGCTACGATGGAAACGATTAGTTCAATGAATTCTCTTTGTTCGTTATTCAAAGAAATCTCCGTTCAACGATTATCGATATTATATATATGTATATCTCTTTCTCTATATATCACTCTTGTAAACGTTCTTTCACTCTTTCACTCTAAAACGTTACGAATTCTTCCTACAAAGAGAAACGAGCCAGGGAACCGATCAGGAACGGTTTACGCCGGATATGTTTGGTTTTAATATATTTACAAAATGATGAATTTATTTCTAATGTCCACATCATTCTGACCCTTTAATTAAAACACGATCGATACTCCGGATTATAATTTTCCATACAGACTGCACAACACTGACGAAAAACGAGTAAGATGAAATGATATGGAATCTTTAATTAATTAACGACGAATTCTACTCTACGGAATTTAATTATGATTTACAACGGAACGAAAACTATGCTTCCATCGCCATTCTATGATCTAAATACAAAGCGTCAAAGTATTGATAAATATCATACAAGAGAGGAGCTCGAATTAAAAGAACGAAATTCAAACGCGATGTAATTGGCAGCTGTAAACTTTCTTGAAAAGTCGCGAATGCTTTTACAAGTTCGAATTCGTGCAAAAACACGGATACGTTCCCGATTTCAATTTGTAGGAAGGATTATGTGCACACTTCCCTCTGTCGATCGTTCGATCGTGCAGAAGGCGTCCATTAAGTCGGCCATGTTTGCCGCCGATACGTTTCGTTAAGCTCATCAAAGTGGATATGTACATCGATCCTCTGCGACACAGCATGTCGCGTTCTGTACGATCGACCGTGATCCATTTTCCGCTATTCTTTATTGTTTTCCTTTATTGTTTCCGTGAGATTACAACGGTCGTCGCGCGTGCCATCGAACGAACCGATTGTACAGGACCTCTCAAAAATACTGGGCCACTTACACATAAATTCAACGCGAATTAAAATCACAGAACTTTTCGCGAATTAAAATCCAAGAACTTTTCGATTTTTAGTCACGCTGAAAATACATGTGTTCTTAGCGACTCACTGTTTTTGGAACGTCCGCCATGAGCTGAATAAGAAAGGACCCGAGGTGACATCTCGCTCGATATGATATAGGTTTCCTAATAGAGTGGCAGTACGTCTTACCGCTATCGATCCTTAGCTCCATATATTATTATATTAAATTACCAACATGTCATGTCATAGACAATATAGTAGAATTTTCATATTCAAAATGATATCTCGCGATTAAATTTCCGCAACGGACGTAGTCCCGTAAGAGGACTCTGATGTCTACGTCAGGCCCGGGCAACTTCTTCCCCGAATACGCGTCACGACCCCCACTATCAGTGTACCGGTTCCCCCACTACCAACTATTTCATATTGCCCCTACAGTGCTCTACCTCGCGTCACTGCGAGGATACGGCTACTTATATATACACTCCTAATCTCCTCCTACACTCCACAGGAGTTTGGTGGGGAGGACCCAAGAGTAGGGAGAGGAGTCGTCTGCGGTTCGCGAGCCGCAAGTTGCACAGACCTGATCTACGTCCCGAAACGTTACAATGCTCTCACCGGTTCATGATTTATTATATAGTGCGACGTGAATCGATGACTATTAGATTAACCGATCGTCGATCCTCTTGGTGAACTACCTCCAGTCGCGTGTACTCGTACGTACGTCACTTATGTTTCTTACGGCGATTTACATTTTACAGATTGTTGGAGTGACTGGATTAGTTGAGTAACGTTATAAATTCCAGAACAACGCATTTACCGTGCGATCCAACGCCCCACTCTCGTCCTAACATTTATAAGTTCTTCATTGTTCCACGCTGAACACATAGGATCCAATACCCGATAAATATTGCTTCGTTACTTATGCAGGGAATAGAATTTCCACCCCGAAAAATGGTTGAAAGACAATCTATACTGTCCAATTTTATTTTTGTTCACTGAAGGAATTTTCCACTTTTTAGTCTATTATCTTTTTATCTCGTAACTTTTCTGATGCAATTAAAATGATCGAGCATGCCCAATAAAATAGATAAAACTGTATCGCAACGTACGACGTATCTACTGGCAAACTGAAAATTGTTCTATCAAGTATTTCAGATGACGCGTAAAATAACTATTTAAAGACCTCCAACTTCCTGTCACGTGACCTATCGAGCAATCAGCTAAAGACGAACCTGTAGTGTCCAAATTTAAAAAGCATTAAGAAAGACTTGCTTATAACCGTAAATTGTCCTTGTTCTTTAAAAAAATTGCAGATACAGAAACGATTAAGATAAGAATGCACATCCGGTTATGGAAGCGACCGGAACGTATTCGCGACACAAACGAGAATATCTATCGGGCAAATGGACCGGGTCTGTCTGTTCTGTCCTATAAACTTAACTTCAGGTCACACGACAGCTTCTCTTTCTACCCTGCCCCCTTTCGCCCCAAACCCCCTCCCCGTCTACACCAATACCCTAAAACCAGAATCACGAGTGTATCCGAGCTGGTGCGGTGGTTTCATCGGATTCGGTTCTCGGGACGGCGACCAAGTTTCGCGAATCGATAGGTGGTCTAACGAGCGCAAAACGGTCGCCGGACTGTGCGTCGCCGAGAGGAATGCGAAGCCTTCACGTAAAACGACGTACACTAATCATTTGTTTCGTTATACTATCGATTAACTCGTCAACATTCTTTACACGCTCTATATAATATTTATAATATTTATACGAATTTTTATACTGCAACCTCTAATGGTATTGTCAAACATTTATGCGCTTCAGTTAAGCGCATCCTTAAGCTTATTAGTAGTTTCATGGGAACTGAAACGCAAGCCGGCTGCGCGGCTCCAGGAATCCCTTTTTCTTATCGGGTCGACTACCCTCTTCGTCGTTCGCTTATTCTTTCATTTTTTTTCTCCCTTTCTCTGACAAAGCTGCTCCGTCACGGGACACTGGGCTCACGCTATCGAACTTAATCGGCAATCTTAAGTTCCGAAGCGCCGTCAACTTCCCGCCGATACAAAATCCCGCGCCACGGTACTCTCGGTTTTCCTTCGTCAGCGGAGGTTAATTAAAACGCTGCAAAAAGGCGACTACCGTCGCGCTTCGGCCTCGCGAAGCTAACGAACGCCTTCCTTCCGGTGTCCATTCCGCCATTCTAACTCACTTTAAAGTCGAACCGCCTGAACGCCGACATCGAGAGGCCCTTGGTTATCGCGAGCCTCATCTTCGAATTTACGAAACTGCTACTTCAGACAAGCAGGGCCGTTCTAAATTTGCGACGCGGAGTTTAAGTGAATTTTAACACGGAGCTCCGTCGAGCCTTTGCGCCTGTAGATGCAGATAAGGGACCCTGTAATTTTCCTTTAACCCTTCTGTCAATAACCCATCTCTGACTTCTGTCTAAAGTTTCTTTAAGTTCCTGTCGAGAAATCACAAGAACCACACATTGGGTTCAACTAAAAATAATGTAGGAACGGATTTTGTAAAGTACGTTATTTTTTCTACGAAAAATACTTTTAATAACAACATATATTTAGGAGTCTATTAGAGAAATTTATATTGCCACATTTTGTCAGCCATTTTTATTGAAATTGTGTATGCAGATTTCAAAGCAGAACATTTTTTCATAAATTTGTCTCTCGTCCAACTTTACTTTGAAGTGAAATTTGTTAGCAGCAAAGTAATTTGGAAAAATTTTTCAGTTTCTGCTTCAATATAAAGCTGTAGATTTCATGATACGATGTAGCAATAACTTTATTCATGTGATATGTTGTGGTTAATGAATTTTTACATAATTTTGAAACGAAAAGCGACGCAAATTTAGAATCACCCTCTGCTCAGAGCTTAGAGCTGTTATTGAATCTAGTTCTTTAAAATATCTTTTTCGAATGCAATTATTATACATACATTAGAAACCGTACGTCTTAAAATACATAAAATACAAAAACATACTCATTTGAGATTGTAAACTTATAATAGAGAATATACAACCTCAGGTTTGTAAAATCAGACAATCTAATAATGAGACTAATCAGACAAGGTTAGATTCTTTTCTCTAAAAAATGAGATCACTAAATCAGATAATCGTCTAGCCGTTCCCCCGATAACCAACGATCTAATTTTCGTTCCTCCTGCATTAAAAATCCAAGTATTGAATTCCGTAGCTATCGGACAAGCTTCGTTAATCAAGCGTCGTGTAGAAAATCTTGTGGCCCGACGAAAAGAATCGGTAGCAAAGACGGATGTCCCGTCATTTCTGCGAAATGACTTGGCGGTGTAGAAATCGTCGAGGCCCGTCTTGATCCGCGAAGTCCGGGCCACGTGTGTCCCGAACGTACCGCGTGGCTGTCGTTACGGTGTGTGTCGCGAGCTTGTTTGCTGACAGTATCAATTTCAGGGCAGCGTGTGTGCGATTTATCAAACGTGCTCGTCGACTGTTGGCCCACGATACGAACGTCCCGTTTCGTATCGAGCGCCGCGGCTCGGAATCGTCATCCGACTGACTATAAATACAAATTCCGTGTTCCTAGCATTCGCGGTGAAACGTACGTAATGAACATTGTGCTCGGCGCTCCCGTTGTGGAAAACTGTAAACCCCGTTGATTTCGAACCATCAGGTTAACTTAAGTCTCGAGCGTAATGCGCGCGATTGATACTCGCTGACGAATCTACCTCGATCTGAATAGTAAAATAGTCACCGGAAAATGAATTACACGAGAATGCGGAATCTCCGGATAGAAAACTGACGTCCGAATGTTTGTTGAAGATCGTGCAGTTTGCTGCAATTATGCGAAACGACGGACCCGTGATTAGGTGGCCGTCAGGTTACCTTCGCTTTTGGATGATTCATTGATCGTCGCCTCGTACGATTGGCCATCCTAGGTACTAACTTGGTCTGGTTTGGTGGAGCTTGGTCGTCGAAGGGCTGTGCCACCAATTACCGTTCAGCTCGCCGATCATAGAAAGCCGGATCAGGTTCCAGCCTTCCAGTTCTCTGTATCAGGTGTCGTTCGAGTCGCTGTGCTTGTAGCCGAGGTTCTTCCGTTGCAGAAACAGGTGGATCTCGCGGAAGTTCGGGCGGTCCGCGTCGTTTCTCTGCCAGCATTCGCGCATCAGGTCGTAGATGTCCTTGGGACAGTTCTTCGGCAGTGGTAGGATCATCTGTGAACAAGTGGGGACAATATTGGATTAACAACTTCCTTTGCAATTTAGTTAATGACTGCGTGTGTTCAAGTCGGCGACAGAATCGAAAGCGAAGAGAACAAATATTACATCTTGTAGCTAATTCAATAAATACAAAAAGATATTATTGTTAGTGCATAGGATATATTGGTTATTCTCAGTGTCAGACGTCTGAAATGCATATCATTATAATTTGCAGTAAAAAATTCATTTCTGACCCATAAAATATAAAAATCGATAGATAACATTCATTTCTGGGGGCATAAACTACATCACCTACCACGCGTAGATTCGCTACCATAATTTTCTTAATACTTCTATCATTTAAAATAATTGGAAACTAAAGTTTTATAAAGTTTGTCTCTTAATAAATAATCTAAATATTCAAAAAGGTGATACGGTGGATAAAAAGATTCTTTAAAAATTTTTCATTTAATTTGTTCAGTTTCTGTTGTGAATAAAATAACGATACTTACCCTCCGTTCGTCTTCCTGGTAAAAATATGTTGCATTCTCGACGATCCGATGATCGGGAAGCTCCTCAAACGGTTGCTCTCTCGCGAACGATAAAATCTCCCAGAGCGTCACTGCGAATGCCCAAACGTCGCTCTTCATCGTGTGCCTTCCCTGATTACAACAGATTAATACAACTCATCAAACCATTGTCTTAATTAAATTTATTTAAAGAACTTAGTTTTTTCTAAGTTAAAGAACTTGGATTTATACAATCCAAAATGCTAGATTTACTTTATTCGAAGTTTCGACAAAATATTTGCAATAATTTCGGTCGATAGCAATACACTCGACAATTTTCCCTTGCAATTCCAGATCCAGCCAGAAACAAACGTAACGGGGTAAAACAATAAACAAGCAATTTTCTTTTAAAATATCAGGTGCTAAAATCGTGCGATTTCATTCCAACGTCGCGTCACCTCTATTTCCGTTATAACGGATGCCATTAAAAACGTATCAAACTGAAGCCCGTCGCGACTAGGCGAGGCAAAAACAATTTTATTAACACGCCACGCAACCCTTTCATATCGATACAATTTCCATCAGTATCCGATTCCGATAAAATCGATAGTTAACGGGTAGATTGTCATTGGAAAAAAAATAATAGAGCAGTACCAAAATATTCTGTGTGTTCGGAAACGAGACAAATTGTCAAACAAAGAATTCGATTGATCGAACACTTCGTCACGACAAAAGTAATAAGCAATTCCATAGGAAGTTAAGTATTCAAGTGCATTTTCAGGGAGGTTCTTTATAAATATGTTAAAAACACCATCTGGGCCAGGGCAGGAGTTTTTTGTAAGAGCTGGGGTGGATATAACTTCTTTGAATTGGATGGTGTAATTTAGTGTGGAATTTGAAGTAGTGATTGAAGGCAGAATGTTTACAATTTTGATTTGAGTGTCGTCTTTAAAAATACGAAACGTACTACAGTAATTTGCGTCATTTGAATTTATGGCGAAGGTCTTGGTATCAGGAGTGACGAGTGCAGGAATTTTTAATTGGTTTTTGGAACCATTTATTCTTCTTATTTTGTTCCATATGAGAGGGGTTGGGGTTGACGTGTTCATGGTATTAACGAAGTTAGACCAAGATCATTTTTTAGTGTCCTTTAGGATTCGGCGTGCAGTTGCCCTCATTTTCTTATACTGGATTTTATTTTCGAATGTGGGATGGCGTTTGTAGTGGTGGAATGTTTGTTGGTAGGCATGGACAGCTTTTAGGCATTTGTCATTCCACCATGGAACTTGATTTCTGTGAGGTTTGTTCGATGTATACGGAATGCATTCATTGGCAGATTTCATGATAATGCTTGTGAATGTATTTACTTTGACATTTATATCAAGAGAAGAATAGGAGGCATTTAGAGATATTCGTGTTTCTATTTTATCTGTAAGCTGTTTGGATGTACCAACGAATTACCATTTACTTCGTTCTCTTCAAAATTCTTTAAGGCATCAAAAGTTAACTCAATTTGTTGCTAACAAAAAAACAGGATTTCTTAGAGCACGGGAACAGATCATGAAACAAAATGGTCACTACATCAGCGAATAAAAATTCTAAATAGTGAAAGATCGTCTTGGATTTTCTCTGAAATAAATGAAATTGTTTACCGAACAACCTAATAGTTCAGAATGTGCACACAGCATTTTACCGGTACAAAATAATATCACTTCTAAAAATGGTCAGAGATTACCGTATTTTTTGCGTTTTATATGTACGGGAGCTCTTAAGTCTCGATCGCAGACGGAGTAATTTATACGGGAGCGTGCGGCGCCACGTAGTTCGACGAAGTTGGGGCGCGAATGCACCGCCGTGGAACGGTTACACGTCTTTGCCGTTTCCCTCGCATTGGCAGTGACGCGTCTTGCGGTTTCCCCGGCTGGCACGCGCGTATTTCTCCCGCCGCCGCGAAAAACCCGACCGACCAACCGGGGAAACGGTTTGGAAAATCCAGCGGAATTTCGAGTCGCGTCGCGTCGCTCGTGAAATTCGCCGGAAAATCAACCGTCCGATTCCCGGCGATTAATTAATTCACCTATTCCCGCACCTAATCAATCAGCGGTGCTCGCGTTAAAATGCAACGAAGAGTCATAAATAAAACATTTCGTTCGCCGCGGAGGGCGGAGGGCAGAGAATCGACTCGGTAATGGCGTCGATTTTTCATTATCGTCAGATCCGAAGCGGAAAAATGAAGCGTACGACGGAGGAGCGACGGGAATTGAAGGCGGGGCCGCGAGACGATTTTCTCGTCACCTGGCCGTAAAGGTGCCATTCGAAGTTGAAACCGATTTACGGGGACGTCGAGCGCGCGCGGCAGGTGGTATCGTTGCTTGGCGAGAAATTACTCCCACGTAAGTGCTTTAGTTACGTAATTTCAGGGAACCTACACCATCCGGGGTGAAGACTGTACACGCACCCGGCGAGTTTACGGATCACGCGCTCCCCTGGAACCTTATAAACGTACTTCATTGTGCGGCGGGGCGCGCGCGAGCATACGTCTCGGATACGATTTCTAATTAGCTCGCTAACATACTGCCTTCATACCAACTCGAAATCGACGGAAAACCGTTGAGTGAAATTTCAGAATCGTCTCAGCCCCACCTGTCGAAAGAGTTATGGTTGAAGCTGTTAGGTTACTGGAAACTCGAGCGTTTCTTCTTTTCACTCAAATGATAATGTGAAATGTTACATCTTATTACAGCCATATTTTTTTAAAATAATCTTTTTAGACATTAGTGACTATAAATAAAAGCGTGGAGCGCCCACGGAGATTACGTCAATATAGTTTAGCGCTCCACGCTTTTATTTATGGTCATTAATGTCTAAAAAGATTATTTTCTCCTTTTTAGTGCATTTTAATATAAGCGTGTTTTTTAAAAGATTTTTTTATATAGTTTTTTTTCTTCCCAGATTGTAGAAGTGAGTTAAGCAATGGTTGCCACTTTATCCTGGAAAAATATACAGTCACGTATACAAACTTGTATAGCTCTTATTGGGTGATTCTTTACAACGAATTGTAAATGCAAATGTGAATTTTGTAAGATTTAGAAATAAATTTGCGACAAGTTTTTCGCGAAAAATTGACGTCTTTTCTCTTTGAATTCTCTTTGAATTTACTATTTAACTCTTCCTGAAGGAAAACCGTAAGCTCCTTTGACAACGATCATGATGATAACCTTTTTCTAACTTTTATAATTGTTTTCTCTAATAACATTACAATATCAAAACGTGATTGGACCTTCAGTTATTTGAAAATTGCACTAAAAAACTTTTCGCGAACTAGTTCACATGAAATTACAGCAGGATGGAAAATATACGATGCCATGTCGCATCGTACCGAATCGCAAACATATACTAGAAACACAATGGTACATCGATATGCACCACTACATTCCAATTCAATTTTCAAAAATATTTTTCTCTCGATCACTGCAGTATAGATCTCACGTTACGTCGAATAAAGTTAATTTCTATGTGACGTGAAATAAAGTGGAAACGAAATTATTGATTATAGTTGGATTCAATAGTACAAAATATATTATGAATAAATAGAATCAGAGATTGATATTAGTCGATTTCAGTGGATCGATCGAATTCTGTCGCTTTACAATATCGTCTCGAGAATTAGAAAAGAGAATTCGTTTCGCAGTGAGAAACGCTCCTTTGCTATTTACTTGCCAGCCACGCAACGGGTTTAATATCGAAGTGATTCGAGTCGAGCACTGGCTGTCGTAAAGTTTACGACAGGCCGATCGTGGGACATTAGTTCGCACCGACGTTCAACTTAATAAAGTTGAGCGTTAAATCATTAAATCGACGCTAATTCCGAATAATTCTTGAAACGGCGCAGCGTTTCGCGCGCCGAACTGGCCTCATTTCATTAGCGCGGCACAATGGTGGAGACCCCGATAAACGATGGCAATAATGAAACATTAACGATCGCAGTCAATTTGAAATGACTACGTGAACGACCGGCAAAATACTATATCGACCGCTCGTTTCCCATTTACTCGAATTACCATTTAGCTATCAATTTGCTGCTGCACGGATTTCATTCATACGCGATTTCCGATGGTAATGGCCCCCTGTTGATAAGTCGATCGGCACTCGGATCTAGGAACGGAACCAGCTGAAACTGCGGCGAGATGAACGTTCGAGCGAACTTTGCTTTTAGCGTGATCTACTGTGTTCCCCCTTCGTAAAATATTCGCCTCGCCAAAAAGTCTTTCCGTATTTTTTGTTCTAGCAAGCTGAAATGCAATTCTCACTTTATTTAACAAAATTCGATCTTATTAAACTCGTTACGTAACAGCATTTTGATTTATTTGGCGTTCTATTCAATTTACCCAGTATTCGAAATTTTTTTAAATGCTCTAGATTTTATCTATTCATACTACTATTATTTTCATTACCTTAGGCAACTTAATACTTCACAGCGTTTTTAATACTATTCATCTTACAATCTTAATGCATTAAAACGGTTCAGTATTATCATTCTTATGTTGTGATAAGTCTTATATTGGTAAATTGAATTCAATTTTTAAAAAGTTTCATGCCAACCTCTGGAAATAATATTTCATAAACGTAACTCCCAACGACAGAGAAATATACGACTGCATTTTTTTAGTGAATTATTTAAAATAGATCATGATTATACGAATTGGTTATTCTAATTTGAATATTCTCGTAAGTGAGCAAAAGTGAACAAGATTAAAATGAATAACACAATATCTTTTCATACAACAACATACAACAATTTCTCTAAAATCATGATAAAGTTGTACACATTTAAACTAACCATTTATTTTCCCCAACATAAAATACAGAAGCATTTAATCCTTATAGCGCAACACAATTTCGCGAATTCGTAACGCTTTCAAACGGCCAAAACACCATAAAGTAAACGTATCGAACAGATTTCTAGGTGATCGATTCTCAACAAGTTCAAGTGAACCACAATTCGAGCAAACAACTCGACCACACCGGTCCATTCGGTTTGAAGATACTGCGCCAATTGGAAAGAGTGTATAGAACGACTGTTTATAGTTACGCACCAAAGGATCATATAACTTGATACGTTTTGGAAAACCGTACGTTCAACCGGTTTCAGGGATGCTTGTGGCGTTTGAAGTTAAAGGGAAGCGCAGCTTGAAATCCGTGTCCATGCGCGTTTTAGAGAATACAATGCGCGGTTTCATTTCGAGGATTCCAAGAGGGTTTGTTGTTCCAAAGAGTCAATGTCAAAGGATCAATTTCTTTAACACTTGAAATTCTATCGTACTTGCATTTTTCAATTTATTCGTATACTAGCTTTATTGTGTACCCTATTTTACATATTCAATGGGCAATATTATTTGAATAACTTCGTTGAAGAGTTTTTCAGAGAGGCAAAAACATTTAATTCGCTTTGGTACATTTCTTGTTAATCAAAATCTCACATTGCAGTTCAGTAAATTTTTATGAGAAAACAGGCAACTTCGAAGATATTTAATTCTCCTTCTAACCTGCGTGATATTTCATCAACTAGTTTAATTAAATGTGTTCAATCAGTAATAAATGAAATGAAAATGAAAATATTTCAACACCAAATATTCGTCTGTGGTTCACAACGATTAGACTGTATACCTTGATACATTAATAAAAAAAACAATAATTTTATTTATTACCTCAAAGAGTCTCACTGAATGACAGAAATAATTTCCCTGATCTGTTCATAAAATCAAATATTAAAATGGGAATTTACAACATGATTCACGATGTAGTAATGACATTTACTTGATCCATATTTTCCGAACCAATTCAGCTATAAAGACCAATTAAAACTTCGGAACATCGAAAATACTGGAATAAATTCGAACGAAGTAGCTCATACGTGGATAGAGACGGAGTCTGATGTATTCAAGCGTGCAGCGTCGTGTCTGATCACTAGCCGGCTTATTCCACTTGTCGCGTACGGTTCACTCGCGACCCCGAAACACAGAAGAATCCACATTGTCGGAGGAGTGTCGGTATTCCCTGAGGAATGACTCGAGTTTCCGGGGATTCCCGAAGGATAAACACAGCCAATCTCGTTCTGTTCTTGAAGCATTCGCGGAGAATCACTGGGACTGTCAACTGTATATCCTCTAACAAGAATATGGAGTTAGGAGATGATTAAGAAACACTTCTCTGAACTTAATGTTAGACTCATCATTGCATTTTTTTTTTCATCTAATACTTTTTCCCAGGTAGAAGATATAATCAACAGGTATATTCAACATTCAACATAGTGGAGTATAAAAAATAATTGTCATTTGATTCTATAAATTCCTCTGTGCAACTAAAAATCTTCATAAACAAACACAGTAGAACTTATGACGAGGATAACTTGACTCTCTATTTTCTAACAAAGTAATCAATTGCACGATAGTAAAAATTATGTTACTATTATATTGATTATATTAGGAAAATGATGCCTCATTTTTTGGCTCTTTCACAAACCTGCAAGGGCTTCTTGTAAGTGTAGCACAAAACATCCACAGTAGAATTCACGACAAGGAAACTAGATTCTCAATATTATACAGGGTGTTCCCTTTATCTCGAAAACTTGAAATGTCTCGAGAACTGAACATATCAACAAAATTTTTTCGAGATATTTAAATTTTTCAAGATAAAGGAGACACCCTGTATACGCTTTAATTTCCCAATGAAGCGAAAAATTGCAATAATAAAAATTATATTACAGAAGTGTGAAAAGTTAAGCCAGAATTAAAATTATTTATTGTTTATTACCACCCGAAAATTGTCCCTTGTTTCTGGATTTTTCACAAACCTGCAAGGGTTCCTTGTAAGTGGAGGGACCGTGTCTGGATTGTCGGGCGGTTAAGCAGGAAAAATTTACTCGACATCGAAAACGAATTGCGGGAGTTCTGGAGGGAACGGTGGGTGGGTAACGGACGGGGAAAAAGCCGCACCCTCGTCGGGACTTTTAGGGTTCCGCGATGACACGGGGAATAAGCTCGATTCGCTAATGCCGCTCGACCGCAGACAGTTCTAGCGGGATGAGGCTCCGCGGTTTCGCGGATCGACAGTCCGATGTCGGCCGGCTACGAACGAGAAATTAAAACCAGGATTCGCCGAATAAAATACGTCGGCCGCGGCCCCGTTCGTTACACTGGCATAACAAGCGCTGCCAATAAATCCACCGCGGCCCGGCTCTGCCGAATATGTTTTCTCGCGACTTCATCGCGTGCCACCGGTCCTCGACGCGAACCGCTTCATATTTCTTTCGGAAGAACGACGCGATAACTATCGACTCCTACCGGCCGCGAAAAAATGTTCGACTATGTTTGGCTTTGTGAACTATCGCGCGACATCCGTCTTGCTACTTTGAACATTCCCACGGTGCACATGGCGCAAAGCCATTAGATAAATTTCGACCCGGGGAACTTCGACGGGCGCGATTCGTCTCGATCAGCGTTAAACCTTCTACATATTTACAACGTTACGATTTCTGGGAATTATGGAAAGCTGACAATTTATTTTCAGGGGTGGTCAGTGGTCGATATTCTTGAAGATATTAATTTTTAATTAGACTCGTGACAGCTGATGGTTCACCAGAGGTTTTCCTTCGTCATTACATTGTTTCGTTGTAACGTGAAAATGTTATGTCACAATTTTTTATCAACTAGAAATGTTCAATCAAATGTCAGCTTTTATCGGAACGAGTCTATGTATGTAGAATTCAAAAGGCTAATATTTTATATTAATATTACTATAGAAATTAATAGGAATATTCTTGATAACATAATATTTTACAAATTAAGTGAAAATGTAATAAGTACATCTGTACTGGACCGTGGGATAAAAGAATGAAAACCAAGGGATAATCATTTTTAAAATCACGTACAACGCATAAGGACACTTGCGCAAGCAGTCAAACAATTTACTGTTTTCCGCTCGCACGGAGATAGTACGCAGCAAATTGGTTCCTAAAGATTGGAGTCGCGATCGTGATTAAAAAGCAAATGTTTCAGGTTATTAGCTACTTAATGCACCGTAATCTGTTCGCCCCCGTTCCATCCCGATCCCGACTGTTTGAATCCACTTCGAGTTCCTCCGATCCCCGTGGATCAGCGTGGATGGGTTTCTGAACAAGGAGGAAGGTTAAAATGGCTTCTACCCGGATCGAGGCAGATTCGAAGTCGAATCAGGTCGAGGCGCGCTCGGAAGCCAGCTATTAAACAATGATCGCTGTTGTTTCAGCTTGCTAAAACCGAGATCGACGAATCTTGAGAGCAAATATTGAAAAAAACGCACGCATATACGCGCCCAGAGAAAAAAGCATAAAAACCATTCATCTGTTCGAGTGCGAAAAGCGAGGCTTTGATTTCGAGCGTGCAAAACAACGGACGATAGGCATTCGCGAAAACCAAACCGAGTTTCATCGCGCGGATGCGCAGCCACGGTCCATTTAAACGTCACTGACCGAAACGGTACGAAATAAAACCATTCGATCGCGCTCGCGGTTTTTTTTTCCTTCCCCGACCTCGACTACCGATAGAAATCGTATACAATTCGTCCGTTCGGGTCTATCGTGTCGAAACTTAATTCGGTGATCGTTACCGGGGCGATTCGCATTAGGCTCGAAAGGCTTAAAAACACTACGATACTGAATTGTAGGCTGTGGACTCGATAACTAAAAGAAAAATTTATACTACTTGTGTCTTGAAATAGATGGTTAACTATGTCTTCAGTTCTCTTCTATTTCAGGGAAGAAATCGAATAAGCAACAATCTTATGAACGTTAAATATGTTAAAATAAATACAAATTTTCTTCTTCTCTCTCTTAGTTTTTTAAATTACAATCTTTTTCCATGTGACATGATTGAATAAGTTTCATTACTAACACAGTAAAAACCGTACTGGATCAAGTACGTAAATTCAATGTTCCCATTTCTATAAGTCACTTTCAGGGTAAGGTAGGTTTAATGTTAACAAATATTTCAAGTTGTTCCAGAGTAGTTGAAAATTGATTTAAAGTTATAACGCAACTATAAAGTTAATCGGCATGCTAACTAACATGAAAACGAAATTTGAATGCATTAAGGTGATTACTTGCTGCGGGTACCATCGTGGGTAAGTTTCCTTCTGCTCTAGGTTCGTCGAAAAACTTTCGAACTAATTACGCCACTCTTATATTGACAGAGGAAATACTCCGTGCCAACTAAAATTATTTGCTCGCTTAGTGATACACGTGTTTCGATGTTTAAATCGGAGAAGTTGAAAAATGTAAACATTTCTATAGTAATTGCTGGCTTTTATTAAACGTGGCTAGAAAATTATATTATCACATCTTGCAACGAGTGAATGGAAATATGTCTGAAATTTTGGGATTGGAAATATTTAATCGAATGCATTAAAAATTTCTACAGCTAGGGGAATGCCGAGAAATTAAATATATTTTAATAAAGGATTGAGATAGCAGATGCTAGGGAATTGCGTTTACTTGTTATTAGAAGCACTCTATTATAGTTAGTAGGTCATTAGACATTTAATCGTGGATCGACATTAAGAAGAATGAACATGTTCGTACATCGTCAGATTTCCTTATAGTAAAGTTGCAGCGCCCTGGACACTCGCGACAAGCTCACCCAATAGATCCGTTTGAATTATCGATACGGCTGCTCGAAATTCCGACCGACTGTCCCATCAAAGACTAATTAATTACTTACCATCAGCATGGATTCCCAAGCCATCCACCGAATTGGCAGTGCAGGTCGGCCCTCCACCCGGAAGTAGTCAGCGGCGTAGGCATTCCTTCCGGAGCCCAGATCCGACACTTTCACCGAATAACCACGGCTCACCAAGCAGTTTCTGCAACAAGACCATAACTGGTTCAACATCTCCATTTTTTTCGCAACAGCTGATCCCCGAGCAGCTGCGGCAGTGCTGTACTTTTTATTTCGCCCACATAAGCAGCGCTAACTTTTACAATCTTCACAAACACAAGTCTCTCCGTAACTGTCGCATCGTCTCCCGAGTAACGGTTTTAGTAGAGGTGCTATATTAGGTATAGTTTGCCGAACATAGTGTTTTTAGAGGTATCCTACTGGTGGGGATAAAATTTTAACAGTTACGGTAAAGACCTCTGTGACAGTTACGGAGAGAATACTATATACAAAAAACACTCGCTTGTATTTCTCAGCGGTTAATCCATTTTCCATTTGGCTCTCGTCATTCGTTCGATCCTGCTATCTTTGTAGATACTTCGGGCAGAGCAACTACAGCAGAAGAGGGAGCAGATTTCACGAGACAATCCGTCTGCAAGGCCGAGTAGATTATTTTGGTTCCCCTATCCTGTCAGTCGGAGATACGTGGACAAGTGCTTAGCACACGGTTCACAAATCTCGAGGGGGATCTAACTTCTCCGAAGATCTTGCTTCGGTCGGGGCTTTCAACTCGATGCATCAGGTTTGCCCATAAGCAATGTCGTCTTTCCATTCTAACTTTCTGTAGCGGAGTCAATTCAACGGTTTGCTCAATAGCATCTATCAATTCTCGAATATCGTACCGTCAAACGAATTCCTATCTAACGTGATATGTATATCCAGCATTGCATGGTCAGTGAATGCAATCCCATTTCTTTCTTCAGATACTTTCTAAATCTTTCTTCAGCTTCTTAAATTATACTATTATTTATTGCAGAAGTTCTACGAGTTGCCGTCGAGGCTGTACCTGATCACTACACTGCGGATTTTATGCACTTACGAGGAAACTGAATAGGAGAAACATAAAACACACAGTGAAAATAGAATACCTTTATAATATTGTCATTACTATAATATAAATAAATGTCAATTTTATTCCAGTTTGTTGCGTTTATTATTATTATTTGAGAAGTTCCCCAATGTGCCAAGGTTTATATATTTTATTTGTAAACGAATTTCGTTTAGAACATGAATAATCCTCTACAATGACGGTCTACAAATGATAACTAGATTGCAGAAATTTACCAAAATTTTCCTTTTCATTACTTAATAAAATACAGAATAAAGGAAGAACTGTGTTTCCTCAGGTAAAAAAGTGCTCCCAGTCAAAATAAATTTTAGATCGTCATATATTTGGGTAATATAGTACAGGTTTCCTTGTATTTTATGCATTCGCAAATGCTATAAATGCATAAAGATCCGCAGTCCAGTGATGAATTAAAATAGAATTTTGACTATTTATGATTTTCACAACTAGTTTTTCTACAACTATTTTCGAGCGTTTTTCTCTGAAGTTCGTCCATCCCATCACACCAAATAATTAACAGCTCAGCCAGAAGATGAAAGAGGATGAAGTCTTTTGAACAGAGTCGAGACACCGGCGGCGTCTGAATGTTAAAATCGCGGGAATAGTTACGAGCGGTATAGAGTATATTCGAAGCTCACCACTTTACACGGTGGTAACTATCACGCGGAACGTTTTTCTCTAAAGGAAATCCTTGGTCCCCATCTTGCTCTTTTGCGTTTCCGCGCGCGTTAAAGCCGCGCCTGGCAGAGCGATGCATTCTGGAGGACCATTTGGAGGCTCGCAAAGGGGGCGGCTTTTAAGCGGCTCGCGGCGGAAAGGTTCCGAGCACGTCGGAAGCGATGGTCGTTCGAAGTTTCGCGCTGATTTGCACGTAAAACCGGGCGTTTATCGTATGCCGTGGCGGATGAAGGAACAGTTTAGTAGCTACCGCGACGCTTTTATTTTACGCCAGCCGCGAAGCACTATCGGCTCTCGGATTTCCGACAAGCTTGCTCACAATATTCTACTGCGATCGGTTAAGCTCTCCCCGCACATCCACAATCAAACCTATACAATTCTTGCGAATATTTAGGAACGAATTTAATATATATTTCAACTTCGAAAACATGTGTCTAGATCACTGGTTCTTAACCGGTGTTCCGCGAGCGTTTTGCAAATGCTCTGCGAAATTCCGCGAAATATATTAAATATATTTAATAATATATTTTCTAAAATATATTTATTTCTACGCGGGATGTTTTTGTTCGTTTTTTGGATCAATAACCACTGGTTAGCGAGACTTTAGAAATGTACCTCAAAAGTGCAATGATTCAATGGTAAATAAATGGTAAATTCAAATGATAACTACGTAGAAACGAAATGAGATAGTACAATTTTGGATACATATTATATAATTATTAGTATAAAGAGTGACTGCGTTAACCCCAGTAGTTGATTCAAGGATTAAAGAATACATATAAATATATTAATTTCAAACTCTGCCGTTCGAAATAATGATTTTATCAAAAATTGTATAATAAAAATATGCTTTAATTTGCATAAGAACACCTCATCGACACTAGACTAAATTTTAGAAAGGTACAAAGCCTAATTTTTGAAGTCGTGGAATAAAGAGGTGCTTTAAGCGCGAGTTGGAGGGACGGGTGGATCGTTTTGGAAAATTTTATTGCTTTAATTAATCTCTGAGCGCGACGGAAGGACAGCCGGGGAAATGCGTTTGACGTTCAATTGCACGGTGAAATGACGGAGAGCGCCGCCGGTATAATGTTCACGCTTTGTTCGCGATATTAATTACAAACAATCGTGCTCATTACGCGCGCAAACGAGCTCGACATGATTAGAGTATTCGAAAGGATCGGTCGCGGGTGCACGTTCGGGTTCCGGATACCCGTTTGCGTTAACGGGGCCGTCAAATGTTTTGCCCCTTTCGTAGCAGCGGAATCGCGGGTGTTTTTTTCGTGGCGGGTTTCGCGGCAGGCGATAATGCGTGCAAACTGTTTGCGCGATTTCGATGTTTAATCGCCGGAGAGGACTCAAAGGGTGTGCCAGCTCCACCGTTTCATATACACGGTTTTATTTGCCGTTTGGCCGGCCGATTATTGGCACCGTTCGGCTCAACACTCGTTTCTATAAATCAACAGGCAATTAATTTCAGCGCAGCTCGCGTAGCTACGCGTTTATGCGCGACGACATCCCCCCGCGTCTGCGACACGGCACATTATAATTAAACTTTATGATTAGAGTTAATAATTCGAACACGTGACCCACCCCTGCTATCCCACCAGCGACGTGTACAGTTTTAATGGCGCTGCCACGCCGAAGCAACTGTGTCCCCGACACGGAGTTTCTAAATCAAACCTGCGGCACCGAGGTCTGAACGAACACCGGCGCGCTACAGTCTGGTTAACTTGTACGCAGAATACCTAGGAAATTTCTCTATTCACGCTGGAAACACCCTGCTGGAAAGCTGATCTGTCTAAAATTTCATAGAAAATTCTCAGTAATTCAAGATCTGATTGAATGAATTTCAAAAACGTTCAATGTTTTTATTGGTGTGGAAATAGAAGCTGTCGTTTTTTAGTAGGATTTTACAAGTTCTCTACCTCGGTTTTATCCGTTTGGTGATTTTATAATTAAAATTCACTTGACAGTGTTCTGAAAATTAAGTATTTCTGCCAATTGATTTTTTCTTCCTGCCACATGATTTTCTTCAAAGCTAAAATGACGAAGAAGTTTTAGTTTTCAATGGATTATTAAAAGAAAAAATTAGTCAATATTAAGGTTAATATTTGAAAACACGATTCAAATCATCGTCACTCGTCTGGCACTGATCTGTCTTAAAACAAGTCTAGACCAGAGCCGTTTTATACTGTTTAGATTAACCTTTAAATTTAATGCATGCAAACTCCAGCTCTAAAAGAATCAATATATTTGAAGTAATGGTGACTCGATCTAAGCTCGGTAGAATGTACGGCGAGCACAAAGTTACTTTTATATTTGAAAAGTTTTCTGCTATCGTCTCCGCTAGAGTCATTTACATCTGATAACATAGAAAATATGATATTGCGAGAAAGAAGCAATTTAAGTTTGGCAGTTATATCTGAGATGTACTTCGTTCAATTAAGGCCGGGATAATTTGACAGGTATGCTGACTCGGGTGTCTATTTTTGTTGGATTTATACAAAACGAGACGAAAAATTAGGAAATTCTGGGAAATTCTATTAACGTCCATATTAGAATAACGCTTTAAACTTGCATTTACATTATAAAATTAATTAGAAGGATTAATATCAAAGGTTTAGGAATGCTCATTACTCTATCGAATTATTTAAAAGTGATAAGATAGATACATAAAATACGAATTTTCTAAAATCGTACTTAACTAAACAACATTGTAAAGCAAAAATGAGAACTCATTCTACACCTGAAATTCCATCTTCGAAATTACGAAGTTACTAAACAAAACTCGAACAGCAGTAAATACCTGCAATCCCCTTCTAATATGAACGTGTGTTGCTCGCAAAAGATGCCTGAAAACTAACTAATAGAATTAATGATCCAGGAAACCGACATCGCTTTTCCGGCAAACCCCAATGCCTGCACCGCCACAGATACGAATATCCATCTCCCGATTCGAAGTTCGAACTTTTGGCACGTTAAAATCGTCGACTTCGACGGTAGCCTCGGAACCGTATCAGCTCGCGGTTGTTTTCGCCCTGGAGAAAACGCGTTTTCCGGTTAGCTTTCTCCTCAAAGAGCAGGGGAACCAGGCTGTACCGTTGAACGAATGACTGATCGCCGAAGTTAGTCTTAAAGTAATCTATGAGAGGAGAGACTGTCTGTCGTTACCTTGTGGCGAGATCCCGATGCACGAAGTCCATTTCCTCGAGGTGTTTCATGCCGGATGCTATTTGCGTGGCCATGTAAACCAACGTGCCGAAACTGCAACACGAAGAACCTTGGTGGAGGCGGTTCCATCTTGAAGTTTGCTCCTCGAAACTCTACCCTGTGTCTATGTGTGTACGCGGCTCTCTGCGTGTACGTATCGCGTTATGTACACGACCGGTCGTTTGCATCGGCTCGCAATACCGCAAATGACGACGCTTTAAAGTACAGTCGGACGCACGTCGACCGACCATTTGCATTAACAACAAAAGCCCGGCGCAGATCGATCGTTTCCCCGTTCGTTTCTCTTCACCATAGAAATAAACTTCGACGGGGTTTTTTCTCTTCTCTTTCACCTACCCCTCCCCCTCCCCAACTATCGGCTCCCCTTTTTTTCCGCTGCCTTCATTCGAAACGATAGCAACCGACTAGTCAATGAACCCTTTTTCGGCTAGAATCGGCCGCTCGCGACACCATTATTCTCGAATATCGTCGTTACACGGCACGTCGCCGTTTAAAGGGGGTGCATGCTCTCGGTTTCATGGAAAAAGCACGTTTTTTTCGAAATTTTTGCACCGAAAACTACTAAGCGAATCGATCTTTTTGCTTGGAAGAACGCAATTTGTAAATGCAGTGACTCCAAATAGTAGTTGAACCTATTTTCGAAAAATTGTTTATGCAATGTTTGTGCAATGATACATTTGACTTATTTCAAAGCTTCAAGCTTCCCTAGAAACATTACCAAATTTTGTACCTAAATAAATCTACGATGCATTTTGATTGGTTGGAAAATATATTCATATTGACCATAGAATATCGGCAGGATTTTAAATTTTGAAAAATGATAAAGTTATAACGTTTGAAACGAAAACATTTCAACTGCACTTTTCAATTTCTGTTTTTCTGTTTCATTAAAAAACGGGAAGTGAATCGATGAAACAGTGATCGGGCATATGATACCTTAAACTGAGTTGAGGGACACCAGGGTGACGACTCACCCTTTACAATCACAGACTCTAAGAATTTTTTAGATATATAGAGGATCAAAGATCGACAAGTTTTCTGTTATAATTCAGAGTCTTTTTAATTTTATGGCGAAATGTACTTCGAGATTCGTTTCAAAATTTTATACTCATCCCAGCATGCGCGCCCTAATGGCGGACACTGACGCAACAAGAAAGGCTCCGAGCTGTACAACGTGGCCGACTCTCTTCCGGTTAACATTGTCGTAAGCGGATTACGCGGTGGAACAGATTTATTTGGCCGCGGGATAGCCACGTCAACGGAACCTGCGTAAATATTGTTGGACGCGGGTGTTCATGAAGAGCGCCGATATATTTCATTCGGATTCAGCGAAATTCCCTTTTTTTCACATGCTCCCCCCACCCCGGACCCGAAAAAAACACACCGGAACGCGAGGTTCCATTGTTTTCCTTGGCGGAATATTGGCCGGCAATTTTTGCCGCGACAGGCATTTCGCGGGCAACACGAAATTTCAATTAGTGTGCGTTTATGTAACAGCGGGAGTAATGTTTCCGGCGGAACGTTCCGCTGAAAATTTATCGTTGTCGATGTGGGGTGATTTTCGGCATCGTTGACTGAAAACGGGGCACCCCCGGTTGAAAACTGATCGACGAAAATATGGATCGGAAACCGCTTCAGGAATCCCGAGACCGTGCGTTCCGCAAAACGCGGTCGACCCTCCGCACAATGATCACGCAGACCGAATGGGAAACTGTTTCGTTTGTGTTGGCGGTTTAATTAACAGAATCAAGTAACTTGAACTCGACGCCAGAACAGTAATCTAATTCTGCCTGTTCCAGAATTGATTTGCTTGATGCAGGCCGGTTTGCGACCGGACCGATCCCCGTCAAACCACATGTTTTTTTTGTAATATTGCATAAACTCTTCTCCCGTATCCCGTTCCCTGCGGTAACTCGATCTGGAATTGCATGTTACACCATGTCTTCAATACACAGAGGGGTGGGACACAGGGCACGATTCTACACGTAAAAATAAGTCGATCGGAAGGGACGACATTTTTTCGTCTGACACCTTGTTTTTGATCTCAAATCTTTGACGAAATCTGCATATATTAAGGGTGCGGGATTCGCCTTCTCATTTCTAGATAATACAAACATTGGTGTGGTTTTTCAATAGTCAAAAACGCTAGATAAATGATCGATCTAGGGGGCTATCTCCCTCAAAAGAATTATTTCTTCGTTTACGAGATGTAATTTGCATTACTCGGCAGCAGTAGCAATGAAAATAGCTTCCGATTAATGCAAATTACGCCTCGTAAACGATTGGAGGGAGATAGCGCCCTATATCGATCTTTTAGCTAGCGTTTATGACTACTGAAAAATCCCGTGTTTGTATTATCGAGAAATGAGAAGGCGAATCCCGCACCCTTGCAATCCTAGAAAAAGGAGTTTACGCGAACCCGACGGATCTTCATATTCGATTTTCTCGAAAACGAGGCGTTAAATGAAAAAAATGGTATTCTTTTTTTACATGTAGTATCACCACCCCCGCCTGGTAGCGAGGCCTAGTAGACGTGGGAGATTTCATACAGTTGATACCTCGATAGTTGCTGGCATTTCCAGTTTCGTTTCGCGCCACTACCGAAGCTCTACTGTACTTTGATCATCATCGAGTAACCCACGAAGTTACAAATTCGCGAAAAATACACAGTCTAGCAGTCATTTTGCAATCGTCTCGTGCAACTACCGAGGTTCTACTGTATTTTGGTTTTTTATCAAGGTAAAAAATCGGCAGTCTGGCAATCTGTTTGCAATCGTCTCGTGCAAGTTACTTGAAAGTTGCGTGAAAAGGAGCATCGATCGAAACGTTGATTCGAGTGCGTGATCAATGCCGGCGAAGATAAAGAGCGATCGTTCCTCTTGATGGTAGCTGGAAAAACGAGTCGCGCGGGAAAAACACGGTCCGCCGACAGCTGTCATCAGCACCGATGATCTTCTCTGTCGTTCACCTTTCATTTTCAGCCGATTTCTCGTATTTCGAGCACTTTCGACTGATTCGCGGACACGCCGCATTTCCACACGCGCCTCGAACGTGATTGGAACTGACGTTCCTCGCAACGATAAAATCGAAAAATTGGGTTCATTGTTCTCGGACGGTAGCCATCGTTAGCTGGAATATCATTCGACACGCGCATGATGGAGCGACAAGAAAAATCGCCGTTGTTTCATTTTCGCGATTGGACACGCGCGTTACAAAGGGGAGAACGCCGCCGCTACCTCGATGCCGAATGATTAAAAAGTCAAGCATCATCCGACGGCACGGTTAACTGACGCATTGTAATATATGAAACTAATTTGCCCCGGTGTACGAACACTGCGAAATGCCCGTTGGAAAATTGGCCTGCCTCGATTATCGGTAAAAAGGTTATTTATTTGAAGCTCGACTGTTTTTTGTTCAACCGGCTACCAATCGGCGTCCATTAATTAACATTTTTATTTCGTTCGCATTGCATCACCTGGTCGATTCAATCTTCTTCCACTTAAAATACTATTCGCGTGCTATATTCACTTTCACTAACAATAAATTAAAAGTAAATTTTATTGTTATTATTTGAAAGAATTGTATACTGAGTCTCGGTGTGACAATTCGATTTTTCTGATAATCACCTTTTAATTACTGGATATTTCGGAAGAGTCTGTGTTTTAAATTTTGATTTTTGTATTTTCTACAATTCAGCTCAACGTTGTATAATTCTAGTTTGCTGTATTTTAATGTGAAACATTTAGTGAAGTAGAACGATTGAATTGGGATGAACAATTGATTTCTTGTAATTTCATCTCCGATCATTTCCAAGCACTTGTTGCTTCAAAATAGATATTGTGTTGTGACACATGTTACCTCAGTCACGCGAAATAATGTATTTGTCTGTGGGTTGTATTTTTGAATATTGGATCTTTTATATTGATTACAATTATCCCCCTGCATTCTATACACAATAAACAATAAAAACTGTAATTATGTAAAATATCATTAACGCTAGAACTACCGGATGAGTCAAAATGACTTGTTGCTGACTTGTTCTTTTAGAGATATAAATATAAATAACGTTATAAATATGTTTTTCTGAGACATTTTTTAGCGAACTTCTCTATTGAAATACATATTTCAACAAAACTGGTACGAAATCTAAATAAATACAATTTTGTTACAAGGCAATGTATGCCCATTGCGTTCAGAACTCGGTGGTTCTAGTGTTAAGTACCTTCCATCAACGATGACATGTATTAAAAATCGATTACTTGTGTCATTTCAAGTAAAACACTTCAAATCAATAATACAGATACACGAGATATCTTGTAACACATAGCGTCGTTAGTATGAAATGATGGTGACGAGATATCTCGTCTATATCCTCTTCGACATCGAGGAAACGAGATATCTCGTCCATTGTAGCAAAAGAGATAATCCCCGTTCCCGTCTGGGATGCGATATAAAATTGTTTCTGCGTAGGAGGATTGTAATTAGTCGTACCTGAGGGTCTTAGCAGTGTGCACGGTGGACGTTTCAGCGATGTGGCTCTGCAAATATTGATTTAAATCCCCGTACTCGCCGTTTTCCGATACGATGCACATGGGGTCGTCTTCGAGGCTGGCACCGAGTAGCCGCGCGACATTCCGATCGGCCAGCCGTGCCAGTCTTTTTGCTTCCTGTTGAAATTCTATCCTGGAAAATACACAGGACACTCGGAAGTAATATCTTTATAGTCGGATGCCCTGCCGACCGGCTTGCTATTGAATACGGGCACACGTATACATTTACTCGAAATAATGCAAGCACTTTGTCTGTGTATTGCATCGTCGTGTTCCTCGAGAGCTTGTCCGTCCGTCTCTCCTTCCTTCTCTAACGGAAACGGCAAGCAGCAGAACGAGATAGAGGAGGGTGAAGGAGAACCAGGGAAAAAACAGAAGGATAGGAGAGGGATTGTAGCCGGCAGAAGCTACGTAACGCGCGACCCGCGGATAACAACTACCGAGATTATCGTTTCGAGAACGCTTGTGAGTTTCATGTTTAATAGAGCTCTCCCGTTGTTTCGCTTGTCTAATATTTATGATCCGGATAACAGAAAGCCCGATGGTTCTGAGCCCCCTGAGGACTGCTTATCCCTGAAGCCGAGCATCTTGAATCGATTGACTCGCGAACGCAGCCTGTGCAGTTTTACTTTATGCAATTGACGGCGACCCGTTCGTCATCAGGGAAACTAAAATTTTCTTCAGGAAATTTTAAAAAGCTAGAAAAGTCGACTCCTTTCTTCTCGTTCAATGAATTTGTCTTTCAAAGATAGATTTTCACATTATTCCTTTCCAGCACCCTAATGACTAGACTGTGGATTTTTATGCATTTATGAAGAAATTGGCTGGGTGAAATATAAAACAGTAAATGGCTAGAAAAATGTAAGAATATTGTGATGTTTTTAATGCAACACAATCATTAAAGGATGAAATGAATTTTTACTTTCCTCCTGCTTCCCACAATCAATGCAGAAGATTTTTATTTTGCATAAAGATCCGCAGTATATTAATGACCTATAATTAATCAGACGATAGCGTTACAGCATTCGAAATACTTTCTAAAAAATCTGAAATTCGGTTGCTCTATGCTAGGCTTTTAATTAAGAAACTTTATTACGAGTCGAGCAATTTTGAGCCGCAAAGAAGTTCGCGACTGTAACTGCGCTTGTGGTTCGGCGTGCAAACGGGAAAATGCGCGTCCCTGGAGATCAACGCAGGAGTTTCAGGAAAAGGAAAACGAAATAAAACTTTCCGCCACGCCGGTGCAGAGGAAATTATGATCTTGTAAAGCTTTGCTAGATCTGCTCCCTTAATTTGTTTAGATGCCAAACAAGCGTAACGCCAAAACAGAAACTCCAAGCGCGTTTGAAAAATTATGAGAAACGTCTGACGACAGAGATGAAATACTGACGAATCTATAATTATTATACTGTGGATGAAGCAGTATAAAAACTTTCAATACAAAAAGGTTATATGAAAATGTATTCCTACTTTTTATCATTTTAATAAATTTATGTCTTCACAATTTTGTATTTCTCCCATTCATTTTTATGACGAATGCATCAAATCCGCAGGATAATCATTCCAAAGGGACATAGGCGTTGCCATAAGCGAATGGCATACTCCAGGCTCGTCAAACTTAGCTCATTTATGGATAAGACTATGGACAATATTTCAATATTGATTAGATCGCCGCAGCGCTGTAAAAACGGCAGTAAATAAATCATTTGACCAAGTTTTACTAACAAAGTAGTCGCCTATGGTTTCTCGGACGGCGTCGTTCGACTCTTTGCGTCCGTTTTGCCACGTTTTTCCGCGAAACTGGAGAATTTCTCGTTAACGCGCGACCCGTATGAAAATCCGATGATTATCTCGGCGCAGACACGCGAGGCGTGCACGTCGAACGAGCAGCCGACAACGCGAAGAATACCGGATTTCGGGACGAGATGCTTGTGTGCTCGAGCCGCGTCGCCGCTGGTTCCGCTAATTGCGCCCTTCATTAATTGATATCGTTCGTGACAAAAGCTCGTTTGCGAATTTCGCCTGGTTACACGGTGTCAAAACAATATTGCAAATTACGGCGCGAATTACGGATTCGTTTCTCGGTTTGCGTACACGGCGCGACGGCTCTCTGCGGAAACTTTGACGACGTGTTGCGCAGCTGAACGCGAAACGACTGTGTCGTGTGCGAAGTCTGATGAAAAAGTTATAACCACGCGAATTTCAATTTTCTTTGGTTGGCCTGCCAGCTGGAAAATCGGCGCGGGTATTTATTTCACGTTAATAATAATTTCAACCCTTAAACTGTATCGTAAAATGTAAAATATTTCAGCAAATTATTTGTCGAAATAATTGTCAATCTCAATTTATGTTCGTAGGTGCTATAAGAATTTTTCAGATTTTTTAGGAACTACTGTTCACTAAACATTGCATCAGACCTGAATATCCCGCGTTTACAGCCTAGTAATAGTGGGACATTATCGAAGTATTGAAATAATTTTGTTGCACAGTATTGAAAGTTTTAAGTTTATCTAAAGATCCCCTTCCAAACCATCGCGATACCCAAGAACTTCTTGATCACTGTCCTTTATTCTCCTAAACGTCCCCTGCGACTTTAGTTTATTTCCCTAGACAAAAGACATGATAGCCGCCTATGGATGACGTTGATGTAATAAAACGTGAAACGACTGTTTTGAGCAACGCAAACGCCGCTGAAACGAGTGTGTTCGAAAGGGAACCAGTTTGAAGGGGATAGCATCGACTAGGAAGGGAATCGAAGCAGCGAATTTTGTTGACGTGATTCGACGACGTTCTCGAGCAGACCTTCTGATCCCGCTGTCCTTTTCGAGTACCCGCGCAGACAGCTGCGAGCTGTTGCGTTGAAAATAGAAAAAAAGGGAAAATGAAAAATGGGGAAAGCGATTGTACTTTCGAGGCTCCGGCATCCCGTCACCGAGGTCCTCGCCGAGCGGTACACGTCCCGCGAGCGGAGGAACCTGTAATCCCCGATCTTGTCTACCCGGATCATCCGTTCGCTGTGCCGGAGATAACGCGTCGCCTGTTCGTCCCTGGGACACGCTTTATCATGTACATCCGCTCCTGCTTCCTTGGCTTCGAACGGGAGTTTATGGACATCGGTACGCAAATTGAAGAAGCATAACGGCTGGGGAATTAGCTCATCGTCACCCCCTTCCCCGATTCCTAATAATGAACATATTCTGACAACGAATGACACGTTTCTCGATTACGACAGAAATTGAATTTTCTAATTATTCGCGTTTTTCATTTCAGAGATTGTCTCAATTTTCGATTTTTTTTCAATAGCTTTCCTTTGTATAATATTATTTAATATGGAAATATGGAACTTCATTTTACCATTATTATACTAAAGAAAATGATTAACATTCTGAAATGAAAAGGGAACATATGAAATATTCCATATTTCCATTTATTTGGGAATCTTTTTTATCATACGTAATTGAAATCGTGCTTCTATAGTTCATTTAACAGTTCTTTTTGTCCATTACGTCTCGATAATAAAAATATGTAGTTCCATTAAAACAGAACATCCACGATTATATAAAAAGGACTGTTATAATTTTATTTTAAGTGACTATGTTGAAAAGAATCACATCCATTTATTTTCTAATTTTTCGTATCCAAGCATCAATTAAGTGGCGTTAGGTCTGGATCACAGATCATTGGATCGGTTTTGATCTTCACTATCATATGGAATTCAACATTTGAAAACTACAGCATTGACAAATTTTAAGCCCTCACAATGTTATATGTTCGAAACGAATCATGTTTCCCTGTGACATTTTATTCTATCATTGAAAACAAGTGAAGTATTTAAGCCATTGAACATCGTACGAGTTATACGTATTGAACTCACCTTGTGTTTGATCAATAGATTACGCAAATGTATAGCTCCAATCGTCGATAGAATTGTATGTTCTGTGAATGTATCTCTATACCTAGATCAGTTCTTTTCCAATTTTTTGAGATTGGATGTCGTTATATCGGCAATGCCAAGCAATCAAAAATGCAATCATTTAACCAATTATAAATTAGTAAAAAAAGTCGAAATATTTGGTTCCCAATGGATGAGATTCTATTAACATTTAACCGAGTGACTCTTCAATCATGAACATTTAGAGAGACGTAACTTAAGATGTATAACATTAACATTTTAAAAATGTTGCCATAATCAACGCAAGTTCGATAGAATTTATATCAATGTGGACATCATCGGTTCAATAGACTGAAAGAAGTTTTTGTTTAATTTAGATGGAAATAACAAATTTTCAACAGGTGATAGCAAACACAAATGAAGAGTTGACTTATCCCTAGTCAACTTTTTCGTTTTGGAATAAACTAAACTATAGTACTCCTTTATTCAGTAACTAATAATAATTACTAAAAACTTCGATCGTTTATACGAATGAAATAGACCAGACTCTCGTGTTAAAAGGTCAACTACAGAGATGGATATTTAAAAAATGAAGTGATTGGAAGCTTCACTCAAAACGCCAACATTTCAAGTGCGAATTTTGAAGAACTACGTGAGACGGAAATTTATATTTTCGAATTAATCTAACCGATTGCGCAACGTCCCTAAAAAAGAAAGACCATTGGGTCAAGCCATCGAGATAGTCAATTACTGTTTCGAATAAAACTTCCGGACAGTTCCGGTCCTCTTTTTTTGCGCGCGGGCGGCGCGGGTATTGCCGGGGAAATTTTGACGCGAAATCAATATTGGCATTAGACGTTCGAACTTCCCAGTTCGTTATTGCCTCGTGATTCGCAGGCAGTTTAAATAATTCCCCGGAGAGTTTAGTCGGTTTCAAAGGATATCTAGGTCGAATTGGAAGCTCGATACAGTCAATTACGGAACTGCCGGGGCAATCGTAGGTACACGGTATCGGTGTTGCGTCGTTAAGGCCCGTGTCGGGAAAAATAATAGCGCCGCGGCCCCTCGGAGCTATTCGATTATACGGCGGCAGTCGCTGGCCGTTTAAACACCTTTTGCATTATCGCGTCGCGGCAAATTAATGCGTCGAGCGTGTTATTATATTCGAAATCACTTTGCGCCACATTATCGAATTATCGCGTTAACGTGCCCGCTCTAGATATAATCGATTGGGATAATTTTCTATCGATGTCCTATATTTCCATTATTTCCCTTCTATGTCCCCCCCCCTGCGGCCTCCGGTACCACCGCGGCGCCACCTTCGGTAGCCATTCTACTGCAGATAATAAATGAATCAGGGTAACACTCCATAATCGGTCGGTATAATTCGCCGGCGTCATTCTATAACTCCCACGCTTAATTCTTCCGGCCACTATATTGCACCAATTTAAACGAATGCTTCGATAACGTGTTGCTCCAGTCACTTTTGTCGGCGAATTTAATTATGAACTTTGATTTATCGATTCGCCAGCGAACGGGCTACTGTGTGTTACTGTCCGAACGCACAAATGGGATGAGCGGTATTCAATTTAATCAAATATATCTAGATGGTCTTAGAATAATATAATACTGCTTCTATTTATGCTTTTTGATATAATGACGGGTCCAAATATTTGTGATTATTGATATCGTGAAGATCCATGAGAAATTATTAAACAAATTTATTTCTTTGGCTATACATATCAAAATTTGGATAGACACTTTAGAATGTCATATAAAACAGTCACTTTTATGCTCCCAAAACTAATTTCAACATTTTAAAGCAGTACAACTTGAAACGTGAATTAAAAGAAATCAAACGATTTATAATATTTAACAAAATAAAGAGAGTGAATCTTCACCCTAAAGAATATGTGATTAAGAGATGGAAATTGTACTCAATAACTGCAACTTGACGATGAAATAATTCATTTTAACCAATACTTTCTTGTAGAATCACACCCTCCGCGCTCGTGTCTCCAAACTTTATCACCTCAAATATCTTTGTTGTGTTCAAAGATACATTGCCTTGAGGACAAAGTTGAATGGTAAAATGGGGCTCATACGACACCAAAAGAATTGTTTTTATGTAATTTTTTTAGAGTTGTCAAGGTGACCTTCATTTTTTAAACATCTGCAATGATAGTCCCTTTCATTACGAATTCAGTGACTATAATTACCCAAGGTCATTCAAGGTCACGGACAGTAGTAAACATGCTAAGGTCCTCCAATGTTATGGAATGTTTTCAAACATCCTCTAGCCGATTACGCTGTGATTTGTTTACTAACAGTGTGTGTCCAAACGCGATTCCGCTATGTCCTACTCAATAATTGAAAGGTGTGACATATCAAACTAGCGTAATACGAGTTCCGGCCCAACATAAATTTCATCCGTTTCACATATCGCGACATCAAGAATTCATCAGCGTTTTTTCTGCGTCTGTGACATTGAATGGCCTTGAGTAATTATAGTCACTGAATTCGTAATGAAAGGGACTATCATTAAAGATGTTTAAAAAGGGATGGTTCCATTAAAAAAATGGAGGTGACCTTGATATCTCTAAAACAATTACATAAAAACAATTTTTTGGTGTCGTACGAGCTCCATTTTACCATTCAACATTGTCCTCAAGACATTTAATGCATCTTTAAAAACAACAAAGATATTTAGGTGATAACGTTGGGTAACAGGGTGACTCACCCTGTATAAAACAGCATATCGCCGGTTAATGGAATATTCAAGGTTGAGGAACCGGGAGGCGCCTCGCTTGGCGGCAACTCGTTCGACTTTCGCAATTATTTGCTTAATGCCGGCAAATTTCTGGTTAATACGCGGCGTGGGTTGGCGGCAGTTGATGATAATACAGGATCCTTACCTAAGCGCATCCGAAGATCCGGGTCTCAGAGACTTAACGATCACGAGGTCGCTGCTGGTGTTCCGGAAAACTTCGTCGTATCCAGGAAACCTGTCGACCTCGCAAATGTGAACGTCGCCGAAGTATCCGCAGCCGAGGTTTTCAACGATGTTGAGCTTCTCCCGGGGGAAGTCTAAGATGCACTCGGGCACCTCGTCTTCCTCCTCCGTAAGCATATCCTCGGGACTGTAGCTTGTCATGCTACTGGAGGCTTTCGCGCTCATTGGCGGTGGCGTGCTCGGTGTGGGGGATGGCGGCAACGGCGGCAGAGAATTCTGCAATAAAAGGCAAATGCGCCGATGAAACGGAAAAGTCGAAAATATTTCTGGGGACACCGTCCCCGGGACATTATTCCCTATGTACCCACTTCATTTCGTACTATCTTCCAACAGTTCCGCGGTCGGAATTCATATTTAATCCTCGTACAATCCGCTAAAATATTTCCGCGAAAGACCCTCAACCGATTTTCACCCGTTCTCGTTTTAATTAGACCTATTGTGCACCTAATTATACACTTTCGAATCGTGATTCCACTGCGGATATTACGCATCCATGGTGAAAATGAGCACGTACATTTTTTAAATTTAGAAAGAGAAAAGAATTTAAGAATATCAGTGTATTATTCCCAATTTATCTCAAGAAGCTTTTATTTTGTGTCTATTTTAAATTGGTTTTATTTTTACTTTGAAAATCCACAGTCTAATCGTGGTGTCTTGAGTAATAGAAATTCAATGTCATAAATTTTTAGTTAATAAGTTTTTATTGTCTGTATTGTCTGTATGTTTGTATTGTACAATGTCATAAGTTTTTAGAGTGAAATAAAAAATGATGTATGTTATTTAATGTTTGCCAAATTCTTTCGTGAAGGAAAATACTTCCCGACGAGTGCAAAAACGTTCGAAGTTTCAAAAGAAACGACATTCGAAAGTATTTTCATGAAAAATTATGGAAGTTTTTCATTAGAGCTTAATGGCCTTGATAAGAAAATGGGGATAAGTTAAGCGACAACGGTATCAATTACTCTTCCTCCTGGAACTTAACGGAACTTATGAAATGCTGATAGATGACTTGGAAAATAAAAATGAATTTATTGAACGACTTTAACCTCGAAATAAAAAGAAAGTAAACAATCTGTTCGTATTACTAATATAAACTATTTGAAATATACGATGTACGACTTAATACAATGCTATATGATACAATTCATTTTGTGGAAGATCTATGCAATTCGTTTTGCATTTTAGAAGACACGGCCAGCCACAGGAGCCCATTTAGCCCCACTAAATGCCGCGTTGCGTTAACCCCAACGAATCCCCCAAGTATTTAATTACCACGTTCGTATTATTCATGAGCCCGTTATCGGTATACCCCTCCATTCAATTATTTTTGCGTTACCCTCGGCGTAAGAGCAATTAGAAAGCAAATGTCGAAAAATCATGGACGATCTTTCTTCGGTAAATGCGCCGGCGATTAGCAATATTCAACTGAAAGGTCTTGAACGGTCAGAAAATACGCACAAGGCCACGGGGAACTTAAGTAATCAATAAACACACCCTTTACAGTATCGCTTGGTAATCTGCGTGTGCCCACGAAAGACGTTTCCCTCGGACGTCTCGCATTAGTTATGATTGATAGTGCCCTCTGGTTGCCATGTTTTTCATCCATTAAGCTTCATTATTCTTCGTTCGAAGTGTTTCAACGTCACCCGGCAAATTTCGAACGTGGGAAAAATTGATTGTTATCCTGTTTCTATCGGCGAAAAAACGCACATTTCCACCGCGGCGATGAAACGGATTTATTGGCTTTGAATCGTGTTACGCGAGTACATAGTCGTCTGAATAAAACAATGTTTTTTAATAGTTCACGAAGACGTGTTAAAGACGAAGTACCTACTTTCAGCAAGCTTGATAACTAATTATTTTGTGAATGGAAAAGTTATAAAAATCACTTCATATAATATTCTACATATAATAAAAATTTGAAAACAAAAGTTTTAATGTATCTGTAGCAAACATGTGAGAAGGTGAAACATAAAACACTAAAACGTTTGAACAATTTAAAAATACTGTCATATTGCTTCCAATCTAATAAATAGACTAGGTGACTAGGTGGTTAAAAATTGATTAGGTGTAATTTAAAACAGTAAAAACATTAGAATTAAAAAATTCTGTTATATAATTTTCAACCTATTAAACATATTAAGAAGGTAAATTAATTTCCATTGCGCTCCAGTTGCAAATCAGGTAGAAAGTTTTTATTTTGCATAAAGAAGATCCGCTGTCTACTAATAAATTATTAGACAAGGAAACAAATCTCTATCGAACTCCTATGTCTTTAAATTAGTTAATTGATCGAACCGACAGTAGGAAGTCCTAAAGAACTGGCAAAATAAGAAATATATATATTATATAAAAGAAACTCAGAATTTTACTGAAAAATGTTTACTTCTCGCTCCCCAGAAGAATAGTAATTTAGAAGTATACTTGTAGGTTATACAAAATCAACGCACTCGATTGGACAGCCTCTACTTGTTAATAACTCCCACAATTGTTAATATACTGCCTCACAAAAAATTTGTGCTATTACTTTAAAAATGTGTAAATACATGCACAAAATTTGAACTTCCTAAGTTACATTGTTTTCTTAAAATTTCAAGATATATTCCGGACATCTCTCGCATGTTTGAATGCATCTAATCACGACCGTCAGAAAAATGTCAAGAACGTGGTAAGAACAAACATTGAAACAAGCATAATGCACAAGGACTTGTATTCGGAGCCCTTGATGAAGATCGTCCAAGAATATCAATTACTTTTTCACGGAGAAGCTCGGGGAGGGAAACAACACGACCTCGGCGGGACAAAGTTGAGCGAAATGAAATTAAAGCAGAAGCCGGAACAGCGTGGCAGCGAAACAACATGGAATTAAGAGGAGGCCGTTGGATAAGCTCGCGGGGCCAGCAACCCTCGAAAGGGAAACGATTCAAGTGGCTTGCCGCGTGCTGCGATCGCGTTGTAAGATCCTAGAGTCACGAAGTGGTGTTTGACACAGTTCCGAGCGGTCCGAAGTGGCCTGCATTAATGCCTCGAGAAGGACTAATCGTCACGGATCGCATGTCTGCCGTACATTTTTGATACTCACCTTGCAGATCTCCGTACTGGCGTAATACTTTTCCGGCGGCGGTGGTATGGGCGGCGGATTAGATGGATATTCTTGAACCGGGGGAATTGGCCTGGCAAGATTGATCGCCGTGTTCAGCAGCAACGGAATAACCGGCTGCACCTCCGTGATACCTGTCCGGTGATACCGTGAACGGAAAAAAGAATTTTTTGACAAGGTTAGAGACACACGATCGCCACCCTGCACGGAAACGAATTCGCACGAAATCCCGGATTTTTCAAATCGCAATTCGCAAATCTCAAGTACAAATTACTGCAGCCATACTGCGGATTTTGAAAACTTATTATAACAATGAATAGATCAAATGAAAAACAGGAAAAACAGTCGAACAATATGCAAATCTCAAGTACAAATTACTACAGATACTCATGCTCATGCTGCGGATTTTGTGCGCTTATGTTATGGTAACAATGAATAGACCAAATGCAAAACAGGAAAAACAGTCAAACAATTTGCAAATCTCAAGTACAAATTACTACAGATATGCTTACACTGCGGATTTTGTGCATTTAGGATAACAATGAGCAAATGTGTAACAGGAAAACCATTTAAACAGATTAAAAACACTGTATTATTTTTAATCGTTTAAGACTAGATGAGAATGTTTCCTCCCTCTTTCGATGCACCGTGCCGTTGCATGCATCGAGAAAGCTTTTTTCCTCAGCGAGCTTCCGGCGGCTTTTTCCATCGCCGTTTCGCGACGCGGATTTGTTTTATTGCGACAGGCTGGCGCGTCTCCCAGCGCGTTCCCTTTATCTTTATGGGCCGTCGATCGTGCCAGCCGATTAGGAGCCACGTGAGTTTGCAATTAAACCTTTTTCTCGTCGGGAATGGTTTTTAAACGTTGCGCCAGTTTTAAGGAAGCCCGCCGGCAATTATTAATGTAAACCGAGTGAGAAGCAGTTTCGCGCGCGCTACCAGTCGACGAATGACAAATAGTTCTGCTGGTTACTATCCGCCGCGATCATTTTCAGCGAGCGTTTTAAATTTTCCGTTGCATGATCGCATAGCGAAGTTATTGTGAAGTTGTAGAATTGCTCTAAAATTTTGCGTACGTTGCTCGCGTTTGACCGAGGTTGTAAAATGAACTCGAGATAGAGCTCTCTGGAAGTTCGTTCAAGCTCGCGATGGAGATTATACATCGAAGAATCGTTTAGCTCACGCCACAGTTCAAATTGTTTTTTGCTGAAATCGTTCCAAGTTTACGAAACTCCTTGCCAACATGCTTGACCACGATTCGGTGAAATACGAAGTACGGATTGTTTCGAAATTCACTGTTGCGCGTCGAATGTCACGGAACATTGCAAGCTCTGCGCAATAATGTACTACATGGACAATTCTATTGGTGACATGCAACAGAACACGGACATAGTAGAATAGAAATCGTAAAAATTACTACGTTTTACGGATCGATTTTATAAAAAGGTTATACACGCATGAATAAAATCTTTTATTTTAAATATTTTAATTTTAAATATTAAAGCGTCCACTAAAGTGTTCTTTGTGTTGCATTCGTAAAAATGACGATTTCATGTAGCATAAACCGCATTCGAAACTTGAAACGTGTTTCCAAAATACCGGACGGGTTCCGACAATCACCGTATCGATTCGACTGAAATTTTGCACCGTTCTATGCGAAATTGTCGGATTCCTGTCAACACATTTTTCATACGCAGTTTATCACTTTTTATAAATAGAAAAACCGTTTCGGCTATGAAAACATTTTTCGAACAATTTTTGCCCGCCATTTTTTTACTGATTTTCTACATAAAATTGTCAACGCGTTTGCTTTGTCATGCACTGAAAATTTTGTCCTTGAATGCCTCTTGAAGAGAGAAGTATGTGCGAGAACACTTATAAATAGACTGCGGATTTAATGAATTTATGATAAAAATAGATAATAACAACATTTCTTCTAAATATCATTCTTAAATTCCTTTTGAAGTTACTATATCATTTCCGACTTACTAAAATGAATAATCTGTTATTTCTCTTTTCATTCACACCGTTACAAATCGAAGAAATACTGAAATAAATTTGAAGTGGCAAAATATCAAAGAAATCCATTGTTATACATAAGAATATTAATCCTTCATTATAAAGTGCTAATGTAAAGTAAACTTACTTTGTAAAAATCTTCTGTTCCTCCGCAGGATTCACAACACTAAATACTATTTACGCGAAGACGTTTTAACAACTCCGCCTGCCAATTACTAAACACTATGCAACACTTTCCGAAATAGTAACAGCGAACGAGAAGAAGTGACTCCGACCACGATCAAAACAGTTCTGCGATTGTATACGAAGGCAGAAGAGTTGGGCAAAAATTTTATTTCAATAAAAACTTTTAATAAAGTGGTTTTTTCCCAAGTGGGTTTTAAACCCACCTTATTCGAAATTTTGATTTAAATAAAATTTTTGCCCAACTCTGGAAGGCAGTAATAGAACAGTTATTGAATTATTGACCTCTCTCAGTATGCACCAAGTGAAACTGAGCACCTTGGTTATGCAACAAATGATATTCGTTCGGAGGAGACATACCTGAAAAGGATGTTATAGCAGGCAAATATTATTTAGAGACACTGCGCTCCAGCAACATCAACCCCGACAGATGAACAACACGTGTGACAGACTCACCGAAGCGGCGAGCGGATATACGCTCATAAATCACGTCATTGACGACCGAAGACAATAGGAAAATTTCCTTGACAGTTTCCCACTCGTCAACATAAAGTCCTTTCGAGACACCCGCGTCCAATTAACAAACGCTACATTTCCCCACCCTTAACCAATCACGAGAAAACCGGTGACAATCGCAGAACTATTTTGATCGTGGTCGGAGTCACAACTTCTCGTTCGCTGTCACGATTTCGGAAAGTGTGTTTGTGTGGTGGTTTGTGCTTCGAAAATAGGCTTCGGAAGACGAGCACAGTTATAATATAATAAATAATAGTCTCCTGTGGATCCGACGGAGGAACAAAAGATTCTGAAAAATGTGTAAGTACACTTTACATTAGTATTTTATAATGTATAATTAATATTCTTATGTGTAACAGTGGATACAAGGTGTTCGTTCATATTTTTCGTTCAAAGTATCGATATTTAAACAGTGATAATTTCGTTAAAGAAAAAACGATACAGCAACATACCTGGAGTCATTTTACATATTAAGGTATCAAGATATTTTTGCATGATTCAGCGACTGGGATACTGGAGACACTTTTTGGTCGAAAATGTTACAAATTGGAACGATTCTTTTTAATGAAAGGAGAATTTAAAGAATCGGAAATTTAGTGAAATTTCGTTGAAATACTTGTTGGATCCAATGTATTTCGCCGCGTTGTAGAAACTTCAATATCCATCAGAGTCACGAGACGGCCGTCGAGATATTTAAAATCGATTAAGGACATACACGGCCGGCACACAAAGCGCCAATAAATCACGTGGAAGTTTCTAATGATTTGTGTCCATGTAAGGATTGGGTTAAGTGCCGCGAACTCTATAATAATCTGTCGACCATTAGCCTGTAATTTAATTCGAGCGCTGCCCGGCTGCATATCGCGGTAGGTGTTGCGTTTATCGTCGCGGCTAGTGCCTATAGTCCACCACGGTTTTACGTAATTTTAGCCGAACGCAAACTCGATAATGCGCCGCAGCGCAAACCTGCTCGTTTCGAGTTTTCCCCACTATTTAATTAAAACACACAACGCTGTGATAAATATCGGGGAAAGCGGCCGATCCCGGGCTCGAATTTCTCCGGCAAATAACGAACGACATTGGCGTCCGCGGAAACTGCGAATTGATAATCGTTAGGGTCGAACCGAACTCCTTTGTTCGCCGATTTAAAGCGATTTTACGCGTTCCGTTCCAAGGGTTCAATGCTCGGCTCATTCAGTCGGGTTTCAACGACTTAATGTTCTATAGAACCACGTGGCGCGATTAACAGACTGCGGAACTTTGTGTTCTCATCGCGCACCGGAGCTATTGAAAAATTTATAAAATACAGCTTCAATAATATTTTGTACAGTTTCGGTTTAATTTAATTTGCTGGGGCCAGTTGACAAAAAATCGTGGTTGAAGTGAGTGATCTGTAAACTGCTCTGTGGAAAGTTTAGTAATTAATTTTATTTAGGTCAGCTTTGTTGAATCACTCCATGGAAACTCGTTGGACTTCATTTACTCGTACGACTTCATTTCAATTTACCGGAACAAAAACATTCTATATTCTTGTATGCTGTTTACTTACATCAACTAAAAGACGTGCACACACAGTATACGTAATCAATCTATGTCTACATCTACAATAAATGCCTATGTAAATACATAGAACATGAAAGAAGGACCCTTGAATGGCAATTTGTTTCGTTATCGGTCCTTCTCATGCTGCAAGGGCAAGAAAGGCTGCCGTTAAATAAACTACGCGGAATGAAAAAGTAATAATAATAGGAATCGTTCGAATCTTTATGGGGCTTAATAATATCGTGCAATATTTGATGAGGCGTGGCGCTGATAATCGCGGCCGACTCCAGCCGCCGCTGTTTGAATTAATTTAAATCGGCCTAACGGCGCATGCACCGGCAGAGTTCGAAAGGCTTAAGTATCGCACTTAACGTCGCTACCAACCGCTGTAATCCGTGATAGTTTTGTGTAGCTGCGGTGTCGTCGTGGTGTAGGCAGCCGCGTGGTACTGCGCCGGAAGCGGAGGGCAAATTGGTCCCTTGTCCTCGCCCTCCTCCTGCACGGAGACCTGCGGCCGAATATCGAACGTTGCCGTTAATAAACCTGACATTTATGCACACGCGATAGTCGAACGGGAACTTTCCGTCACTTTGTGCCCTCGGCTTTCCTCACCCTCACTCTTCTTCATCGAAACAGACGTTCATACACCCCCTCGTCACGTTCCTTTTTCGCATGAACCGTTGGTTTTGAAAATTATATAAGCTCATTTATTTATTAATTTTTTTAAATTTTATATTTGTATCTTACTAAAACTACCATTAACTCATTTTTTCCAAAAATGGACTTGCACCACTTTCAAAAACAGCGGCTGATATATTCAATTGATTGCTGATAGATTCAATTACGCAAATGGTAAGTCAAGATTGATTAGGTTGTTGCATATGAAATGTCCGATCCGTGCACAAGGTGATTCCTTATGAGTAAACAAGAAAAAAATATACAGGGTGTCTCGGCTGAAGGAGGCCACCTAAATATCTCCTTTATTTTTAATGACACAAAAAAGTATTTATGGCATAATTTAAATGGTATCGAAGGAGGAATATCATGGAACAATTTTTTTGTCCAGTTATTTTTATAAAAATTGTTCTATGATATTCCTCCTTCGATACCATTTCAATTATGCCACAAATATTTTTTGTGCCATTAATAATAAAGGAGATATGGTGGCTTCCTTCAGCCGAGACACCCACTGTAGAATAAAATTTGTTCATTCAAAGCTTTGTTTTCGAGAAAATCGAGTTTGAAAATGCAGAGGAACAGATGCATCGGACGTCGGCCAAATCGGCCGATATCGGAGCCACTGTGACCGCGGCCTAAGAATTGTCTGACGTGTCTGATCATGATCAACCAATACTACTTCCTGATATAGTGAAACTGGGGGTCTTTAAACTCGATTTTTTTTAAAACGGGGCGTCAAACGAAAAATGTTATTCCTGTTTTTGAATTTAGACACATGTAGAAACCCCCTTTGTCCGCTTGAACATGTTCACTGCGTCATTCTAGACAAATTTTTTTATATGTGTTTAAACTGTGTTTTTGCTGATAAATTATGCATTTATTAATTATGATGTTTTGGCGCTTCACGAATTTCTAAATGCTGTTGGCTGCCATTATTTGCTGTCGTCGTGAAATGTGCAAGTTTTATCTCACCAAATGGATCGGAGAGTCTCGCTATCGTGGCGTTGCCAATAATTTTATGGGACATAATTATCTGCACAATGCATCGATACGCATTCATCAGGGTATGGTAATTTCAGCGAATAAAATTTATCATATCATGGAGTAATTATTAGTTACGGTTCGGTCTGATGGTCGTGGCAATTTGACCGTTACAAACGAGATATACGAATAGACCGATCAGCATACGGGGTTTCGTGTCACACGGTTTGAAATATCTCCAAAAACCAGTAGTTTTCTGTCTAGGTGAAACAATCGACTAATGGTATATGTATACGAGATTGCTACACAAAAAGTTAGTTTCCAAGGGGGCACAGTTTGTTGGGTCAGAGTTGTTGGCTCTGAAGTACAATGTTCCAGCGTGAACTTGAGACTTTCCAGCTCGTTGAAATTTCTTCCTCGTCTCTGCTGTCAAATAGTTTCAGCGATTTGTGGCTGCAAGAAGTGGTGCTAACTACAAAATTTGCGAAGGAAGTTATTCTTGCCGGCACGGTACGTAAAATAAGAAAGACAGTAAGAATTATCTATAGCTGGACTTGTAAATGTTTTAACAATTTTTACTGAGGTCGCATTTTATCGTTTTCGCAAAACGATTTCGTATTTCTTCTTAAACCAAAAGTGTCATAAAGGGCGAGCCCTGCTTTCAACTTAAGCCCTCGGAAGTTCGAAAATTCCTGTGGAACTACATCCTAAAATTGACACGAATAATCCTCTTAAATCGTATGAATTTTATCCGAGCTGGTGGTCGCATTTAATCGATTTTTCGACATAATTTCGCATTTATTTTCAAACCAAAGTACTCCAATTCTAAAGAGCGACCGTTCATTTTTAATTTCCCCGAAACTTTTAGAATTTCCACGGCAATACGTTCTAAAATCGACTCGAGCAATCCGCTAAAATTTTGGATGCACACATTTTTCTTATTTTTGTAAACTAATATAAAACAGCCACTTTTAGTGCTCCGTAAACCTAAAAAGCGCCATCTTCCACCTCCAATTCAAGCCCGCAGAAGTTCAAAAATTCCTAAAGACATAAATCCTATTTAAAAAACGGTCGAACGTAAAACTAGGAAGTGTTATGCCTGATATTATCGAACGTACGATATCGTCAAGACTCGCGTGGCTGAAAAAGTGGGATTTCTGTGTAGGTTCGACGCGCGTCGCAGGAAATTAAGGCTGTTACCCCAACAAACAATCCCAGGCCGATCTTGCTCAGCTCTTCCCTTCTTGAGGTTGATAGGAGGATCATGTCGAGGCACGAGTCGCAACCGTAGCGAGATAATATCCATTGATTCTTTTTTCCTTACCCTCGGCTCGAATGTCAGACACAGTCTGGCCAGAAGGGCACAAGAGGACTGGTCTGGGGTGGAGGGGAGGTGTTAATTTCCGTTTAGGAAGCGTTAGGGTGCCATGCTGGCGAGACGCTGCGCCGCCACTGTTAAGATAAGATAACCACTTAGCCATCGGGATTCTACTCGAATCTCTTTCCCTCTCGTTCGCCGCCCTCTATCCACTGTCTTCTCGCCGCCACTGTTCTCCGCTTTTTCTTTTTGCTTGTGCACCGTTTCTGATACGTTGCTCGTCTTCCTGTCATCTAGCCTTCCATCCAATCCCCCACCTCTCTTTCTCTCTTACTATTAGGGCTATCTGAACTTCTGTCGCGACTTCCGCCGCCCTCGCGATATTCAAAGCGACTTTACCAGCTCGTGAACGTTGATGGCTCGATCACGAACCTCTTCAACCGCGTCGTCGTGGTTGCTCGGTTGCTCGACCACGCTGGATGTTACGAGGACACCAACGGCTTCAAAAGGACACGCGTTACGATCTTTTATCGCTTCTCGAACCGGTCGTAATAAAGCTCAACTGCCGGGGTAGGACCGGCTTCGACGAACGTCGTTATCCTCTAACGTGGCCGTTTAATATGTTTCTTGCTGTGCGAAAGCGTACGTTCGCGGTATCGCCACGATAAACGATCGGAAAGTCACCCCACGCCGTTTTGTCGCCTTCGAGGTTTAGAGCTCTCTAACATCAGCAAATTATTGCAGTCAGGTAATGTGCAGATAGAAAACTTTTTACGATATACTCGGCGTGGATTCGATATTGTGGACAAATTTCTGTTGCATACTGTATTTAATGGTGCTCATTGTCGGTGGAAAGTACTTGCTGATAATAGAACGTACCCCGTCTGCTAACCATACAAAGTTAAACTTTTCTGCATTATTTTCAAGTCACAGGAGCTTCGTATTAATTGATCTATTTTTGTTCAATCATTTTGATTTATTTTTTTTTGTTATTACTTCTCAATCTGTCCATGGTATGCGGGAGACCCTGTACATTAAACTTGAAGATAGAGAAGTACTGCTCGATCAAGACGCTTCATAATGTTTATACTCTAGAATTGGACATTCCATATGCAACAACTTAACCCTTTGCACTCTTTTGTCGAGTGTGACTTGACATCAGATAAAGAAAGATGTAAATAAAACTGGATCTTATATATGTATTTGGTTCTTCCTTTATTTATATTTTTTAGAGAGAGTGGAAAACAAATATAAGTTCCACAAATGTAAATAACAACAAAGTTAGAGAGCTATATTTAATATAGTTAGTAAACAAAATTGTTTAAAATAAGTCTGTTCGCAACAAATTTGAAAAATAATTCGGAGTGCTAGGGATTAATACTATCAATACATCTCTCTTTATTTGTCATTGTGTTACGAGTTCGCAGTCTCAAATGGTGTCTCAATCGCCACTAAAGATTGCTATATCATCATTCACAATATTTTTTACATTATTAAATATGTGATCTCATCAATTAGTACACATTTAAGTATTGTATGAGGTATTAGACCAATTTCATATCCATAAAATCAGAATAATCATATACAATGGAATTATTCTAGGTCGGAAGAAATGTTTAATTTTCGAGTTAAAATAGCTCCGACTGCAAAGGGTTAATATTCTGATCGAAATAAAAAATGGTCAAGCTACAGTGACTCGATCCGAGTAGTTTGCACAGATAGGTCGCCACTATAGTAACAAATACGCTTATATGAGATGTGATTCGACGTGTTAATACGTACTGGGATCTCGTTTGTTTGATACTTCGATCCCGACGGACAACGTTCCCGCGCGTGCACATGCACAAACACAGAGGCTAATAATTGGCAATATGAAAATCTTCAGGCGGCGGCGCGGCGCGGCGGGCCGAGCGTGTTTCGGTGATCGAGGCTCAACGGCGCGAATGATTTAATACGCGAGGAAAAATTAATTACAGAGAAACCAATCAGCAAGCGAAATTTCGACTGATCACACGGCAATCTTCGTTTAAGCGAAAAATAATCGATCGAACGAACGTTAATTGAAAATAGTAATTACTCGATAAACACCGGTCGCCGGGGAAGAATCTCGCCCGACGCGGCGCGGCGCTCCGCTTCTCGCGGACGCGTTTTCCACCGGCCGGCTAACAGGTCCTCATTATAACGGTCGACTTATTTTCGTGAACGTTCGCCGATCCAATTCGCAAAACGCCCGGCTCGTCAAGCGACTGAAAAACACGTTTATTTCATTGTTCGTTCGCGTGTCCATATGACGAGCGGAAATATCTGCTCGCACTGTAAACACTCGCCCCTGACAAATTCAATCACTACGATCATTAGGAAAATTGTTTCTAGATTCAACTTGCGTCACGCGGCGGTCTCGTACACGATTGTGATAACAAAGCGCGGCAGACTGAAAAAATTACTATTTCGTAAACAAATTTGTCTACGTACTCCATACTTAGACAACTTCATCTTGATTTTAATTTGTTGAAATCTCTCTTTCTGTTTAATATTTTCCGACGAAAATATTTTACAGTCCACTAACGAGTTACAAAATGGCCAATTTTTATTCCAGAATTTAATTAGAGTTTTTATCATAAAATGTAATTCTGGGTGAAAAGTTTTGATTAAAAGAGGTAGTTTTACTATAGCACAGCATTTGTTGGACGTACTACGTGAAATATAATTATCCAATTTTTGTGAAAACAAACAAATGGCATAGATAGAACTAGTTTTCTGTATAATATTGCCAATTATAGCCAGTGTCTACTAGCCAGCCATCATTAATTAGTCCTCTTGGTTATCAGAGAATATTAAATAATATATAAAGTGAATCTGGACAGGCTGAGAGAATCTACAAGAAAACAATTTTCCAGTTAACGAAAGATGCTGTAGAAACAGTCTGGGGGATTTGAAAGATTTACAATAATCACCGAGAAAAATGGAAGAAGCATAATCGCCAGTGGTAAGTGGTAAAGGTAATTTCGGAAAACGGCTGGCAAGCTCGTACATTACTCCTAAATAATTATAGTGGAAATTACATATTTGAGTCTCATTGTCTGGAAATACTCGGAAACCATTACGGCTCCGCAAGAATTTTACTATCCAACATCATTGTGGAACACGCCAGACATATCTTCCATTTTTATGATCTCATAAGGACGGGTATAGATTATGGGAGTGTCTCTTCTATATTTAGTCTCGTATCCCTCGCAATAAGTTCTTAATGGGGCAACCAATCACCTATGAAGGAGTGGTTTCCCTATTATCTTGAACGGTCAAATTTTTGCGATCTTAATAGTCGCTGTTACTGCGATGTTAGCATAATCGAAGCGATACTCACATTTCATGCAACATAAAATTAATTGATTTATTAACTCTCCTATTTTTCCATCTGAATTTCTATCAAATAGATCAACTAAACTTTTACAATCTTGTATGAATGAAAAATGGATGATATAGTGATCGTATAAAACATTTTTAATTGATTTACGGTGGGTGATAATTTCGTGCGACATACCATAAAACTAATTGGTTTATTAATTCTCCTATCTTTCCATTTAAATTTCTGGCGTATCAGATCTATTAACTAATCTTTTACAATCTTGTATGAATGAAAAATGGATGACATATTGATCCTATAAAACATTTTTAATTAATTTACGGTGGTTGATCAAATCGTTAAAGCCACATTGACGTGTTTATGTTGCAACAAATTAACTCTCGTTGCGACATTGAAATGATTCACAATGAATGCACACTTTTTCGTAATACTTAATTTTATTGACACAAAATAAACATTCTTAATGTGGCAAGGAATTATACACACTTCCATCCTTTCAATCTCTATCAATTCTTAAATAAAAATCTGGCTATACTAAATTTTCCTAATTCTTTAGGTAATTCTGATATCGCAAAATAGTAAATATTCATCGTACAGTGGCACTAATAATTTCATCACTATTATACATATATCTAGGATCAGGAATTGTCTGTCATTATTGTTTTTATATTGAAATATTTTTGATTTATTCATGTATATTTTTATTATCCTTCTGTACATCTGTTGTATCTATTCGATATTGTGTACTCTGTCTCTAATCATATTCGTTTTTAGCTGTACGACGATACCGCGTGTTCAGAGTTTCACCGGAAATGCAGTCGACTGAAGTGCCCTGAAAATGAGACCAGATATCGCGGTTGATGTATCATTAGTGTAAGTATTGTCCACTTTCAATGAACTAGCCTGTACAACGTGCGCAGGACGATAACACGCCCCCTTTCGGTTGACCAGTGTTTGCTGTGGTCGTAAGTATATCAATCGGTTGCACAAAAGGACCCTTTCGACCGATACATCGCTGACCCCTTTCGTGGATACAGACAGGTTCGACTGACCCGTGTCGCTTTTATTGAGGAATATCGCACGGTGTGTAGTTCTGCCGTATTCCGTTGCTGACGTACAGCGTGTATCTGAATTTATGACATACTAGGAAAATAGATCACTCCCTCGTAGAACACGAAACAAAATTCTCTTATAAAACAACGATAATCTCGGAAAAATCTGTTTTGAAAATTCATCGGATGATATTGCTGCATGTTTATGCGAATATTGATTTTCATACTGGCTAAAATTAAACGGAAATCTATCGGCTTTATTAAAATTTAAATCATTTCATATCGTTCATTCGTAAGAAAAGTGATATAAGTCAGAAAAACAAGGAAATTTTACAGGAGAGCCATTTGAAAATTACATGAAAATTGCCAATTTTTTAATTGTATATCACCAACTTAGAAATGTTAAATAATTTGTTATTTAGATACTGGGTTAATTGTCATTTACGTTAATTATAAAGTACACCACAATCTATATACATATTTATTATTATTATACTTTTTTTGGAAATATATTTTCAGTTATGTCACTTTTCTTATGAATGAACAATATATTGTCTGTTACATGCCCTATTGATTGTTTTTTGCAGCGGTGTAAATTTTTGTTAGTGGACATTATTTTTGAAACAGAAATCGATAAGTGAACAATGGAAGATTTTAAGTACCAGATTGTTTTATGCTATTTCGTTCTAAATTGTGTAATGAAAACCAGTCGTTGCACAATGTGAACTAATGTCTGCACAAGGAACCGTATTCGATTACTGGAATTTCCGATACACTGTTCTATCCTCAGAGTCTCACGATACAACGACGGCGAAATAAATAATAGATAATACTTGGTAGACCAGGTCCTGCGCAAGCGTTTCACCGTACTTATTATCATGCTGTATTTGTTCAGAGACGTAGAACGTTCCGCTGCATACTAATGGCCGCATCCAGTTTATCACGAGCCGGACGATCGATGGCTCGCTATTAAATAATCTCCGGCCGTCGCGGTTAAATTAAAAGTTCCTTCGGAGCGGCGCCGTGGAAATTTAAGAACAACCGGTGACAGTTTTAAATGCTGGCGACAACTGATGCTTCTAAATTTTACATCGGATCTGGGCTAATTTTGGCACTTGAGTTTCTTACATTGTTCTAAGACGAAGTCATGTAACGAACAATTCAAAGAAATACTAAACTGGAAGAAGACGATTTTGTCATTTACTTAGTAATATTATATACTGCTCTTAAAAATTGAATTTTAATGTCGATTATTTCATCATTTATCTGGCAAGTAAGACGATACATTCTTTCTATAAATTTAATTTTTACTTCTATCCTTTCATCATTTTTCTGGAAAGTAAAAACATTGTGATTGTAATTTGTATTCTTGAGTGCAAGTAAGTATGAGTACTGCAGGAGAATTAGTATAGTATAGAAACGTTTTATGCAAATTATATTATAAAATATTTAAGTCAAGTATTTCAAAATTTCGATCAAGATACAGACCGTGATGGCCACCTGAATAGAATAGTAATTAATAAATAAAAAAAAGATGTTTTACCAGGATATATGGTACAAGTTAGATAAATTATTATGGATTTAAAGAATCCGTAAGAATATAATACTGGTGAGAATATCCGTGGAACAGTTTGAAATAAAAATGTGTGCCTTTGCTGTGGGGACAAAGCGATTTTAGGTAAAGCGGCAGCAGCTGACGGCTCTAAATCGCGACAGATAATCGTCGCAGATCCAATTTGTCGTGGACGTGGCTGAAAAACACAAATCGAAATAGAGAGGCGCTCAACGTTGATGAAATCCCAGACGTGCAAAGAAGAGGATTTCAGGAACGACCTGAACGATCTTCCATTAATTAGCAGTGGAGTGCTTTTTGCCATTTTCATTACCATGGGTACATTTCCGCCCTTTTCTCGTGAAAGCTGCTCAACCTGTCGGATGTTTGCACATTTTCTGCCTTCGTCGACATCTGCACCCTTTACCCAGTGTCCTTTACTCTTTCCTTTATTCCGCGCTTTCTGTCCCCTCGACCCGCCGCGACCCGACCCGACGGAACATTCCGGATTTCCGCGTTCGATCTTTGGTCACGTATCACCTAATCCGCGAAAACCACAAAAATTATAAATGCAAATAATATCCGGCTCGATATTATCATTTAATTACCCCGCTCGCGGCCACGCGAATGAATGTACCGAATGATCCTCATAAGCCGGACCGCGCGCGCTCGTGATTATCACCGCACGAGAAATATTTGATCTCGAAGTGGACATTAATTTTCGATGTTCCTTCTTCCCGATGATATTCGTCCTATTTCCCCAATCCGCATGCATATGCGTAAAATCATTCCCACGATATTTGTGCCGGTCGCATAATTTAGCGCGGCTTTTATTCAAACTTGAATTATGAACTACCGAAATTGATGGAATCAATTTTACAGTTCGCTTAAGCAACTCTGCCCGTGTTCTGCTTAATAAGATTAACTCAATCAGCAGTTTACCGTGGATTGTTCGAGTTGTCAATAAATTATATTAACATTTACAGAAAATTGCTTTCATCGCACGAGTCAAATCGTATTTCATACTGTGTTTCCGGAACATTTACTTTTATATATAATACATCTCTGCTTTTGCAACTGTAAATGATATCACGTTTTCGAACTTGCCAACCAGAGATTCTCAACGAAATTAATTAGTTCTTTACTTAATATATATAGTTTATTTAACCATACATGATCGACACAAATTTTTTACATTATAAAAATGCTGTTGCATTACATTCAGCCTATAAAACGTACAAAAAAGAGAATAGCTTTCTATTTCACTCTAGTTTGTTGCAATTCAGTTATAAAATTTTTATTCTACACAAAGAACTGGAGTATGGTTGTGGCAAACCTTGTCTCTTCTATTCTTCTATTATCAAACAAATACTTTATAGACGTTCAACGTCTTAAACAAAGAAAGGACTTCCTACTTGCTTCTCATTTCTTATCATCGATTCACAAAATTTTTATTTCGTCTGCTTCTTAATATTCCAACGAAATGTGCAGAATGCATAGCCCAAAGTATCGTTTGTTCAAAAAAACCATCAAAGTTGATTCCCCTCAGCAAAATAGCATAATTCCTCCCTCGCGGTGTCGATTTCGCATTCCGATTCCAGTTACGTTTGCCAAAAACCAGCGTCCACTTCCAAAAAAAACGTCGGAATCGCGCTAATCGCGTCGCGCGAATAATAAAAAGCAGCTCGGAGAAAGAGCCGGCAAAACGTGGACGACCATTATTCGGTTCTATTTCTTTACCCGGCTGGCATACTCGATAATTTCCCTTCATTCCAGCAATTCATGGGAGCAACGTTTTTGCTCGGTTCATTTTTCTTCGGAATCGGCCATCAGCTAATTCGCCGGTTGACGTTGACGAAAAGTTGAACAGAGAGAAAGAAGCTGCGAGATTCTCGCGAACTTTCTGTTTGATTTCCATCAAGATGCCCGTCGCCGGAAATGGCGGCCTCTCTGCCGACGCTTAATCCGGAATACGCTGGCCGGGACAATGCGGATACACGCGTACGTCAAATTTGCGGGAGGTGGGATTAGAGTATACGGGGAATCGGAGAGTTTGTTGCTTCAAATTAAAATAATCTGTTTTCGCTCGGCCGGGCCCCTCGTATCGCGACGAGCCCTAGAGCTAAAGTCGGTAATCGCATTACCTTACTTTTGAACGCCTCCCCTCGCCGATCCTCGTCCGCCCCCGCGTTTCGTTTTCGCACACCCCCTCGACGGCGTTACTATGAAAGCGTTTCTCGGTGTACGCGTGCTCCGATCGGACCGGGCCGATCATAATAAAATCGATGAAATTTAATGAATTCACGCGCGCCCCACTGTTCTTTCAATTATACGACATTCCTTCGCCGATGTTCTACCGTCAGAGGAGGATCATCGGAAATTAGTAAATTTCTTCTAGTAGGAAGGCCTCGCGGAGATCTCTATAATGTCGCTGATTTTTGCTACTTTTTAACTACCCCCGCGGCGTCGGTCCCTCACTTATTAGTAATCATTGCGCATACTTGTTCCGGGAAAATCGATATTACGAAATTGGAAAGCTATAATTAATTTCAATCGAGGAAAGAGCCGGGAATGAATAAAACTGTGGCTAATATATATAATGTAAAAGAAAAAATTAGCATCGGGAAGCTCTTGTATCGCATCACTTTTATTAATTTCGTTAATGAAATAATGTGAGTTGAGGGGTTTATTTGTTTGGCACTTAATTTATTACTGCTGGACAGAGTTGGGCATTAATCGATTAAAATTTTATTCAAGTTAAAAAAGTAATCATCGAAAAATCGGCGATTGATTCAATCGATTGATGAAGTTAATCGTCAATCGTTGATTAAAAGAAGAAATCATCGAAAAATCGGAGACTGATTCAATCGATTGATGAAGTTAATCGCCATACGGTCTATCCATAAATTGTAATAAGGAGGGAGATAGAGACAGAGAGCGAAGATGAAGAATTGACAGAAATATATCTCAACAATAACTCAGTTTACATATTTTTCAGTATTCATGCAGTTTTGATTCCGTATTTCATTTCGAAGTTTCAGCAGTTAATCGTTAATTAATTATTGACGATTACATTTGAAAGGAATGTAATCGTTAACCGCAATTAACGACTAAAGTAGAAATTTAACCATTATTCCCAATTAACGATTAATAAGGACCTATTTAATCGTTAACCGCAATTAGCGATCATAAGTATTTAATCGTTAACCACAATTAACGACTAAACTAGGAGATTAATTGTTAATTGTGATTGACGATTGTAGTAGAAATTTATTCGTCAATCGGTGATTAAATTTTTGCCCAACTCTGCTGTTGGAATAATTAGAAATTAATGCACACTGTTTCAAATCCCCTTTGTGTCAGTTTCATGTGAAATGAGTTCGAGATTATTAAGATATAAACCTGTTTTTGTATCGTAAAGACAACAATTACAATTTTAGACAAGGACTGAACGTTTATATGCAAAACTGGGCTCAGGCGAGCCGCGTATACCGAGAAATAAGTATTCGACAATTTATTTATATTTGTTATGCTTCTGCCGGGATGAATATGAAATAAACGGCCGCGCCGGGATGATGTGCGAATCGATATTAATAATTTTATAGGGACATCTCGCATGAATTTATGGGACGGAGAATTCGGAAATTTTAAATCACTGCCTGCATGGTGTCGACCATATTTTTCATTCGCGATTTATGGTCACGGGCTGGAATTATATTTAAATAATTTCACGGGCAAACGAGTCGAAACAAATCTGTCTCGGCTGTCGGATAGAGACCGAAGGGAACGCCTGTATGTACGATTCAATTAAATAAAAAGCTTGATAGGCGTAATGAGATACAAGGCTCAGAATTTGATTTACATATCGTCATGTTTCATAATTCTCCATTTAAACGTGCACGGTATACACTTTTCTGGTAATAAACATGAAACTCACCGTTGCCGGTTGTTCAGTGCAATTCTAGAATGCAACCAGGAAAATCCGAGAGATGGTGATCAAAAATGCATTGCATGTCCGATCTGTCATGCCACTCGTCAGTGATAATAGCTATTACTTTATCTTGCAAAAAATATCTGTAGAATTTCAATGAGCTTCTGCATATAAGAATTTTCCTACATACAAATTGGCATTTCAACCGTCTGCATAGGTATGTCAATGAAAATTCTTGACATTCTTCCTTGAAAATACAGAACGCATAGAATCACGATATTATTGCATCGCTAAGGTCGAAAAGGGGCATGGAATTTGTGATTTCAAGTAGCAGATTTTTCTTCGGTATCTTTTGGTTACTGAAATGGTCAGAATAATAATATTTTATATTAAAGCATTAGTATTGTATTTACATTTTATATCCTTTGAACTCGTAGCAATTTTAACACCGAAATCAAGACATTTCTTCCAACCTAGAATATTTTTATGTAATATTTTTTACACTATTCACATGAAATTGAACTTTCTTATTTTCTCGTACAACGTTCAGATTTTTGGCCATTTCTAGAATACAGAAGAATTTAATAATTTAAAAACTTTCAAATAATGATATGGCAATTCTGATTGACGCCCTGGGTCACCATTCGAGTGCAAAGGGTTAACGCATTTATTTAATTTATTTAGATAGAGATTTTTTATTAAGACTTTTACGTAAAATGAGATTTTCACAAAAATCATTTACAAAGTCTCGAGTTAAATAAACTATAACTACGATATTGTAACTGGGTCGAAGAAATCCTTTTGCACCCATATTCTACAGTACTTATACGTTGAGAAAGTGCAAAAAGTTTGGCTTACTGAAAATGAAAAATCATAATATACACTCTTAATTCGAACAGTGCGCGGAGGGTTAGAGCGTGACAATAGCATTGGCACCCGCATGCTAAATCCAATCCATATTGCGACCCTCACTGCCGATCCCGTCTCCGGATAAATAGTCTCGAGAGCAGTGTAAGCCTATCGAGTGGTCGATGTCCGGGTGAACTCTCTCGAACGAGGGGTGGCTGCCAGTCTGCAGGAAGTGCAACGGGGTCAGCCGAAGAAAAAAGGGAAATCGTGACACTCGACGGCTTTAGAATGTCGGGACGAGACAAGTAGCAGGTGGCTAATGCAGAGGGTGGCGTGTGCGAGCGGACCCTGGTACACTAGATGCTACACTAGATGCTACACTAGAGGATGCCTACGTGTGTACACAGGCTTCCTTACGGATGGGTGAACGAGCTAGATAACGCACGTCTTCTCGCGCCGACAATACGCCCGTGCGACCGGCTCTTTTAATTAAGTGGAGTCAGCTCGATTGCGTGCCAACCCTCGGCCCATCCACCGTGCAGTCCCGATCGCAGCTGGTAAAAATTTACTCGGCGAGAATTATATTGGTTTCAACGGCGCGAGACTCGAACGCGAACAACGAAACTGAAACTGCCTCTTGCGGAGGCTCTCTTCGAGAGTGCTTTGTAATAAATGCAACCTCCGGAAGCTAACATTCGATTCACAGAAGAACAAAGAGAATTTTTTAGAATTATATAGACTATTTGTCATCAATTTTCTCTATTTTATAGTATATCCGCTGTGGTTTCTTTTTATTGTTTGAGCTGTTTAGGGGCCAAAGAGTTAACAATTTTTCGAGTTCTTTTTGTATTTTGGTGCCAAGTCACTTGGCTGATGCTTCACATTTTTCTATTTAAAATAATTGCTTCTTACTATAGAATAACAACCCTTAGAGAATTTTTAAAAATTAATATATACCCTTTCATCAATTTTCTCTACTTTTTATTATGTCCCCTGTAGACTCTTTTTGTTGTTCGAGCTGTTTAGGTGCCAAAGAATTCAGCAGCTCGTGATGAAGATTCTGAACAGAGTCTAATAAATAAGTATGTTATTAATTTTTTTTAAATGTAATCCTATTTTGTTGCAGTCAATATCAAACAAGAATAATTATAGCAAAATAATTCAAAGTTCGGTGTGTGTTTAAAAATTGCTCAAACATTATTTCATAAACATAGTTTCTTTTGAAGTTCAAATTTTACTGGAAAATATCGTATTACCATTACCTTATATTACCAAATACTTTAAACTAGTTTTGATAAACATATTTCCAAGAGTTCGACTATTTTATGCAGTATAAATATTAAACTCAGTTTGGTTTTGGTATCAAGTATTGCTGTGACGTTCCATAAATATCTTTGGAAACATATTTGCACTAACATACATAGAACAACGACGGTTTTAGCACTCCCCAGTGATTACTAGAATTAGTGCGCAGTGGCACGAGCATTAGTACAGTTATGCAAACGGCAGAAATTTAATTAATGTTTATAGCTTGTTTTAATATAGCGAGCATCACGTTCCTGTCGGACAATTGTTTTGCGCCTGTCTTAAGTTGAACTCGTTGGCGCAAACAGGTTTGAAGAGAAAGCTTCTGGAGCGAATTGAGCTTCGCCGTCTGGTTCCCATTATTTCCCATCGCTCAGCAACCTGTTAATTACTGTCTTCCGTACATTTCGCAGAAGGGTCGAAGTCTCGGCGCTTGTCCATTGACGAGAACAAAGTTCAGCTTATTATTAATCCAGTTACAACGAGTTCAGGACATCGACACAATTTTCATGCCCTTTATTTTCGAGCGTCTTTCATCATATTTCTTTAATAGAATAAATATTATCAGAAAAATTAAATGAAAATACGAACGTTAATTCAGATTCTCTCTTACTCTTCGTGCTCTATTATAATATTACCATATTTCGTTGAATTCATATTTATTTCTTTGGAGTCTCCTCATTTAGACGCTAAAATATCAATGCTTTCATAAGTCATTAATTGCTCCCCAGTTATATACGACAAAAATATAAAGTAAGGTTTATGGTTTTTGCTTGATTCACTTTTATTAAAAGAAAACGTACCGCAGAGCGTGTTACTAGTATCACACACAAATTCATTTTTAAAGAATCTGAACGCACCACAATGAAAGTACACTTTTCACAGCACGCGAAGATCAAAAATATGACAAAGATAAAATTTTGTAATTCCAGTTGCGGATTGCAATCTATGTTCAACTATCCCCGCCTAATTAAAAGAAACGCGATGGAAGACGGTCGACTAGATGTTTATGCAAATTCGCAATTTTATACAAACCAGAACAATAGAAAAATTTATTCTACTAATCAAGAGCCTGCTCGAATTTATTCTGCGCCATTTCTTTCGAAATTCGTGAATGCTTCAGAAATTTATTTAAACTAATAATTGGACCAGGGAGGGGACTGCTCGAATTTATTCTAAGCTACGTCGTTGCCTTCGAAATTCACGGATACTACAGAAATTTATTTAAACTGTAATTGGATAGTGGATGTTACACGTTAAACGAGAATCAAATTTCGCGCATTATTGAATTCCCCGTAAGAATTCCAGCTCGCGGAAAAGTTCGCGACCGGTTCGAACTGGTGGCGCCTCGCTTTCCCTACGGCCTCGTGCTTCGTTAAATACCAATTTTCCAAGGGACCGTGCATTTACATATTTCCATGCTCTCCATCGCGTCTCGTTTCTTTTGTTCAATACAAAGGGGAAGTTGGAATGCCTTGGCAGCGTCCGTCTCTTTATTTTTTCCTTTGTGCTGCGCCGCTTCTTCTTTTTTCCTCGGCCTCGCGTTTCAACGCTCGCTGTCCGCCGTGCTAACAGCGGTAATTAATTTTTCGTCTTGAAGCACGCGGCTCTCATTACCAGGCCCCGCGTGTACAGAGAGAACGCTGGCCTTTTCGGCCGGTGGTCAACGGCACAGCGCTCTCGGATGACAACAAATATAAAACTTTAATAATTCCGGCCCCGGAGCCCGACTCTTTACGAGCAGGATAGACATTCCTCTTTCCGAAGCGAAACGTCGAATACGCTGCTTTAAACCGTCTCTCTGCGGCCTGGATATCGCGAGCAACTCGCCACCTCAATATTTGTTCATCCGATGCTACGAAGGAATTACGTTATAAAAGTTAGACGACTCCGGGATGATAATACGACGCGGTGAAAATTTCTTCGCATTTTTTCGTCTAACAATGTCGCTTGCATCGTCTGAGCAAGCTTATATAAGCTGCGGAAAGTTAGCGGTTCTAATGGAATCATCGACGTGGGCTTTCGGGGCAGTGTTCGCTGATGAGAGTTTGCTGATATCAGTATTTACAGATCATGGTTTTCAACGTGTAAGTGAAACACATGTGTACCCGTGTACGTATAATGACACGTTATACTGGGAAAATGTGTAGAAGGTTATGGTAAGATCATCACTAGACTGCGGATCTTTATGCAAAATAAAAATGATTTACATTGGTTGTGGGAACCAGCAAACGAATAAAAATTAATTTCACTCCTTGATGACTTTCTTACATTAAAAACAACGTTTCAATGTTCTTAAATTATTCTAATCTATTACTGTTTTATATTTCACCCAACCAATTTCTACATAAGTGCATAAAGCTCTGCAGACTAATCATCACTATGGGTTTCTTCGAACAGTGTGTTCAGTGTGAAGAGTTTGCTGGCTGCAGTATTGATTGAGAACATGGAGGGGTGTTAAGTTAAATTCGATACCTGTTGCACATTTGAATTTGAAGTAAGGGTTCCATCAGGATTTCAAAAGAAAATGTCATACTTAGTGTCTAAATTATTTGGTACGAATAACGTGTTCTTTGTATATACCTTTCAATGCCAACATATTAGCATAACTCTAAGGGTGAGAAGGACAAATAAATGTACATGTACCAATTTTGCATATTTATTTCCACACAAACTCTCATCATAATTTACGCAACCTAACGTAACGTTACCACAAGATCGAAACAACTGAGAACATTCAAACTTTTTCTCCCTAAAATCGTAACTTTTTAATCCCTATATTTTTTATCGACAAAGTAAAAAAAGTGTGAGGGACCATTTTCAAATTATAGGAACTGGTAATTCCTGATTTCCGAGTGGACGTCCTAGTTCCATCGAGGCCTCGCTTCCACGATGGACGCACGATCAAGCTAGTCCTTTAGCAGTATGAAGAAAAATATTTGATCAGCTCCCATCCTGGCCTCGACTTCCATGGCCAGCATCCAAGCCACCGTGTCGAACACGGCTGAGACGTTTTCCATGATTGCTCAAAAGCCTGGGAGTGCAAATAGGTGGCGCCTATCCCTTCGGTTCGGAGGTTTATTAGGGACAAAACGAATCTTGTCGGTGAAAGAGAAAGAGAGAGAGAGAGCCGCCATCGAGTCCCGGGTCCGAGAAAAATTGTGGCCCCTTGACAAGTGTGGGGGAAACAAGATCGTCGTCATTTACCAAATTGGCAGCGTCAAGTTAAAGCATTAGCCAGGACGGTAACGAGACGGCATTCAACGCTTCGGCTTCCGACTGCGAGTCCTTCGCTTGTTACGAATCGAGATGCCTCGCGTTGCTGACAATTTCTGACATTCCTCGAGCCTCTCGTTCAGGACCACAGTCATTCAAACTATTTATTAGACCGTGAACCGTTAGACAAATTCCCATTTCGATGCAACAGTTCATAAGAACTGGAATAAGAGATTGAAGACAGTTCTATACGAATTCCTATTTTCATGCGATATTTTATAACAACCAGAATAAGAGCTTGGAATACAAGTTTGTTGAATATCTCCGATCCGATAGGGGATTTTGTAAGAGTGTTTTCTATATGTATAGAATATGGGAAAATTTTGAACTGAACTGAAAAATCCTGATCTTTATACACCATAAAAATTACCTATGCTAATTGCAAGGGAAAGAGTGGAATTGGTTTATTTGATGATTATAATAAGTACAAAATAATGTATCGATAGCCTTATCAGTAGAACTACCGAACCAGTAAAAATGATTGTTTCATAACTTTTCCTTACACAATTACTGAAATTATCGAACTGTTCCATTCAAAGGTTCACTGAATGTTTAAACTTGAATCATGTCTGAATATAAACCAGTGTACTTACATACAAGCTATACAAATAGAAATTTGTCTAGATGTTAATGTTTTTGAATATAAATATTTTTCTTGATGTTACTCACATATGTACAAATGCTCTTTGCAATGCAAACCTTGATAATTTGTTAGCCTTATCACTGTTGGTGCTAGTGGTATTGTTATACCGTTTGATATTCCCATGTTTTCTATGATTATTCTGTTTGGCTGTCGCTGTTAGAGGGAGCGTTTCAATAATAAATTGGTAATGATAATAATAGTAATTTCTTCGATGGCTGACGTGTCGTGAGAAGATCGTCGGGGATGAAGCGTTTGACGGTGAACTGGGTTCAAATAAATGCACCCGGCTAGAGGATTTTAAATGAGACCCTGGGCAATGTAAACTTCAACAACGAAGGTAATTCGAAAGTTTTAAACGATGGATTCCACCGGCTGATTGAATTCCAGGGAAAATTCTACGACCCCTACTGTTTGTTCACCTTTTATTTAGGTTCCGTATGTTTATGTTGCAATTTCGTTTAAATCGCGCGGACGGCGAGTGCTTTAAATCAACTAAGATGGAAAGGAACGAATAAAGACCGTGTCCTAACGATGCCATTTTTTGATAACCGTTGTAATCTAATATTATTAAAAATAGTAAGAGCTCCAGACTGTCAAATACTACAGAAAATCTTCTTGAGGCTGAGATAAAGAAGAAGAAGATATTTAATTATTAAAGCGTCATGAACTGTGTGTAATAAATTATTTCAGTCCTAACAATGCCATCGTTGTAATTCAGGAAATTTTTTAAGGAGTCGGAGAAACAAATCGATTTTGAAATATTAAAGTGTCAAGTGAACTTGACACATCCAATTAATAACTGTATTCATTCCGAACAGTGTGTTGTAATGGACATATAAATTTATGTGATAAATTATTTCAGTCGAACAAAAGTAATTTATGGACACGGAAGCGGAGGCGTATGTACGTATAAATAATATAGTAGAATTTCGGTAATCCAATATGCTCGGAACTTTGCGAATGACGGAGTATCAAATGTGTCGTTCATTGGATTAAACATATTTCTAAAGCCATAAAAACGGGACAAATAATTTATAAAACATACACACGGTTAGTAACAGCAATTTATTTTATCATAAAATGTATTACTGTATATCATATACTGAAACCGACCCCTGTTTCACTCTATTGTCGCGCGTCAATTACAATTACCGCTTATTAATTAAATTATATTTTATATTTAAAACGTCGCTCATGAACAAACCACTTTGGACAATTTCACATTGATTTATACTGTGCTGATTATGACGTCAAAATTATTCAACGCTTTACCGAAATTTAATTGCTGACATAAGGTTCAAGGAAAATTAAATTGTTTAAAATATTCAACTTCAAAAAAATTGGATTTTGATTATAGAAAAATATTTTATGTGGCTGTAAATTTTAAGTGAATGTATGGAAAGTTGTTTAAAAAGGCTTTACACTTACTACCACCAAAGATTCGTATGTCTTTTTTAAATAATTTTCTGTAATATATTTGAAGTGTTTTTATATGTTTTGTCTTACCTTAAGATCGCCGTGTTGATCGTAGAATGTGGATGGTGCAAGGGCCGCTTTGAGTCTTCTGTTTCTATAGAAAATGAACATGATGGCCGCCAGTAGCATCACTATCACTGTCGTTAGAATCCCGATCACCAGACCAACGAACTGCCTCGCTTCTGGCTCCTTGCTCTTCTCTGGAACTAAGAGGAGTAAGTAACAATTAGTAGAAGTAACACAGCACTAGTTTACTTGTGTGACTTTTGTTTAATTTGTTGACAGCATCTCATTATTCAAATACTGATGATTCAAGCAGCATTAAAAGGAGTTTACTAAACTGGTAAGCATGCAAAGAGTACTCAACTGGTAGCAAATAATACAAATATCCATTTGCGAATATACAGGGTGAACCATTTAAATTAGAAGTAAAACATCTCTGTTGTTTATGATTTTATGGAAAAAGTCCTCGGGGTATGTAAGTTGCACAATCTTACATGGAATGATATCTAGTAATAAAGTATTTAGCAGGTCGAATCGAATAGAGCGGCGTATGACAGGTACCAAAATTTATTTTCTATTGTAATTGGCCTTAAATGACCTTGAGTGACCTTCATAATAGATCATTGTATTCGTAAAAAAATCGAACTTACAAATTCAGTGATGGAATAAATGAGCTAACTAACAACGAAGAGGTTGCGATCGGTATCGGTGAGAGATGTTACCAGCGTTACTTTTCCATTTTGTTTCGCGAGTTACAGGGGAATCCCCTGCAACGGTGCTCAATAGCATCCAATTAGTAGAGGTGGCGAAGAGTGAAACGACGGTCTTGTGGTTCAATTCGGACGTGCGTTTGAGGCCCCATGAAATGAACAATCGTACGTGATCCGAGACTCGCACGTAGTATACACGTCTCCAGCGTCTAGCATCCCGTCCGCCGGATACACCAATGTACATCACCTATCACGGTGGATATTATCGTGAAGGCAGGCCTCGCATAATGCACGATGGGGCGATAATGATGATTGCGTTCATCATGCTCGTCATAATTGGATCACCGTCGATCACCTTCATCGACTGGCTGCTTTTACTCGACCGTCAAATCATCGAACCATCGATGATCCAATCAAGGAAAAAAAGAATATGAAACATTTTTTTTACCGAATTAAAAACAGAACGCTATAGCACCTCTTGCAACCAAGGTATTAATTATCCTTGTTTGTTCAGAAATATTGCATGCACAATAAATTAATATACACAGTTTTTTGGTCATCAAACAGAACGGGTTTTCAATTTTCTCTTTGTATACTCGTTCACGAAATTTTTTATCAACGTCCAGTGTAGACAATAGTAACAAAAACGATGGAAGAATAAATTCGGAATATTTGTGCGTTTGAGAACGGAGGTTAGCATCGTCGTTGAAAAATGATAAAACGATGCGGATGGCTGATTCTATTGCAACGTGCAACGTGGCACGAGGAAAATGTGTCAAACTGACACAAGGGACGGATGAGAATTAAATATTAACAGTTTCCTTGATCTGTATCTAAAGAAACGTGTACATACATACACATCCGCGTCGGTTCGCTAACTCTCTATTCAAATAAAAGAAATTCAGCGTGTCCGCTTCCATCGTTCGTTTCGTTCGCAGTTACAATATTTTATTGAACGTAATTTTTCAAAAACACGGAAGAAAATTCCAGCAACGAAACTCGTAGATTCATCAGATATTATATTGTGTGTTCAAACAGTGATTGGAAGTTTTATACAGATAGAATGAATAGATCGAATGTAGAGAGACATCTAAAAAATTTGGAAATGCTTTTTCGTTTTTCGCAACCCGATAAAATTATTGAAAAAAATATAAATATCTATGAAGCTGCTTTATCTTGCAGTTTAGTGGTTATTCTCATAGAATAACATTTATAGAATTTTAACGATTTTCAGTAGTATCTTTGTTACTTCGATTATAGAACCCTCAATTTACCACTGAAATTAAATTGAATTTAATTGTGTTTCGACACTCTTTTGAGGGCCACTGTTCGCCTAATAGTTCGGATACGGGAAGGTCTGCTGTAGTTACTTTCTCGTTCGAAAGAGCGTCGTTTTATTGCTGCTGTTTCCCTTTCCGAAAGAAAGTTTCGTGTAATTTCGAGCTGTTTCGCGCTTCACTTGAGATTGCTATGGACCAGGCTCATTCTGTTTCTGTTCGAACGCGTGTCGTAACGCTTCACGCGAATATACTTCAGGAAAGACAACGTGTTACGCTCAGTTTCTTGCTAGGTTCTTACTTCGATTTCCTTCTGAACTGAAGATTATTGCTCAGAAAACGGAATATCGTACGTGACGGACCAAATGTAACGAGCTCTACGCACAAGCGCGGGGACTTCTAATTTTCTTTGGAGCATCTACCCTGAAAACACTATAGCTAAACAGTTGGACAGAGTAGACTAAAGTCACTCGACAAAATTGCTTTCGATAAGCTTTGCATTTTTCTCTTATGCAGAAATAAAGTGTAACCTGAAAAATTAATAATGGGTATTGATCAAACAGCACATTTATTACATTGATAACAGATAATATATTTAAGTACATTTTTAAAGCAATTCATCATTTAGCTTTTAATTAAAAATGTTATTCCATCGTGTCACTTTAATTTAATTAAAAAGAAGTTATTGCAAATAATAATTAATTTTCTAAATTTGGTTTGTTCTGCATAGGTAGTGGAATTGTTGATATTTCTTGCATCACTCTCTTTCCAATTCGAAGATTATTTTTATTTTTGAACAGCAATAACTTTCTAATAAAATTGTTATTGTTTACAACATTTTCTTGTCTCTTTATTTTTCTGTGCTACTTTTACAGGTATATTGAATACTTTCTATTAAAAAAGAACACTTAGGAAGTCCCTTGATAATTCCAAGTACACACTGACAAACAATAGCAATTAAGGGAGCAATACTTTACGTGACCCTTTGTGGCACATTTTTAATGAGAAGCAACATAGAAGAAAAGAAAACGACCTTATGCGACTTATAGTATCTTCATGAAACTTTGAAACAGGTCAAGTGACGTGTCTGCTAGCACACAATGCGGAAGAATTCAATAAATTCAGCCTATTTGCATTACAGGAAGTAAAACAAGTTCCGCGGAACTCGGCCATAAAACCGGTCGATTAAACTGTATATCGTACGGATCACTCAAAGAAGGTGTGCTGGATAACAATTAGATCGTTTATCAGGCAATACGACGACACGAAGACGTCGGTCAGTAGTGCTTTAGGTTTACTCCTCCTAACACTTCGGCTCAAAGTGAAGTACTATCCGGAGGGCAGAGCCGGAAGAAAGGAAATTAATTAGATTTTCGCTTCTCCTCGGCGAAGCTGAAAGAAAAGAACGGCTCCGGTACATTATCGGTATATAGAATTCTCGGTCCTCCATTTGATCGTGAACCGAGAATTTTAAAGTATGACCGGAAACCAGTATATTGCCTCGCAGGAAAAAGGAATATGTAAAAATACTACAGACCGAATACTAAAAATAGTAAAATCTATCAGAAATATCAGAATCACTCGAATTCTTTACTTTCGCAAATAACAATACGATGGAGATTTTAGCTCGAATTGCATAAAAACATTCACAAAATTAGCTCGATTAGAAATATCAATTAATATATTAGATGATCGAGAGAGCGTTTCTAAATATGTAACATATCTGCAGCTGTGTATCGTGCATCCAACCAAACAATGGGATGGAACGGTGGGTCGAATTTTATCGGAATAAACAGCAATTCTGAAAAGTGTAATTAAAGCATCCGATATTAATCGCACCGGGCCGTTCCATTGAAAAGCGGCCGACAATCATGGAGCGGGGAATCAAATGTTTTTCAAAATCTCGTTATACGCTCCCTTTCAACCCCATTGTACCCAATCAACATTGTATGTACAAGTGAACAGAGGAGAAAACAACGCGAAAAAAACGAGAAAGCGAGTAGGGAAAAAGGAAAAAAGCGATGGTGAAAAAAAAGGGACTGTTCGTGATCGGCATTCAATTTTCGTGCAGCATCGAAGCACAAAAAAGGTCGGCCGGGAAAAATAGGGGGTGGAAGGCGAAGGGAGGAGGTTGAATTGGGGGAGGGAGGGGGGATAAAGAAGAGTGGAAATCGTGCGGAAAATTACGAAGGGAACCCTTCAATGCAACAATACCAGAAACCAGGCGGGCAGACTTACGGGCATTATCGTTGTTTTCCTCCTTATTAAAAGTGGCCTTCACTTCGTCTCTCTGCAGTGGACCCTCGTTATTCTGATAGGGGCTGCCGGTCGCCAATACAATGCCGCTCTTGTTCCTCGGCTCCTCGTCCTCGGTGTTGTTCCATTCGGAGATTACTGCGCATCACGGATAGAAGACTAATGAAATTTCTGGCTGGCAAAGAAACCGACTGGCGGATCTTTTAAACGCGCCATACCACATTAATGAGACGACAAATTAATACAGCCGCGGTCGTATAGTTCGTGCTCGTCCCATCAATGCTAACTTTGTGTACGACTCCTTTAGCTTCGCACGAACTGAACCGCGCTCGCCTTTTTAAATCGCTCCACGCCCGCGCCTCTGAGGATTCTTTATCTTGGGGCAATGACAGTTCCATAAAACCAGAGTAATTTATCTCGCGAGAAAGCTGCGGAGTTCAGATTCGAGACGACAATTAATTCGTGGATTTTTAAAACACAAAGTTTAACTCGTCAAAATGACGGATTTCGAATTTATTTGGTAATTACGGTAGAACCTCGCTCGTTGAACGAAACGGGACGTCGAATACGTCGAAAGCCGTTCGAGCCATTGTCTACTGGATTAAGATTGTAAAGATTTGTAGACATTTACTGGGTACATTTCTTTACTCGAACGTGTTTCGTAAGGGAAGCTGTAAAATGTCTCGTATTAAAAAGTAGTATTAAAAACATCGTTCATAAATGTTTCTACAATTTTCTGAAAATTAAATACATCCCGTGTACTACAAGCAAAAGAAGTTTGAAATTGCATATCAGCCTTGCCAGGAAAATATTGGAAAATTGAAAACATTTGTATTTTCAGCTCTCCCAGCGGATCTCTTACCGTTTCATCTGTTCTATACAATATGCAACCGTACATCCCGGATCACATTTAGATTACAGTTGCCCGTCTTTATTGACCTAGCGGAATATTCGCGAATTATATACTTCGAGCACACTGGACGAGTTATCTTCCGCAATCTCCAAATTCCAAAGTAAATATAAATTGAGCGGGAAGCTGAAAACCCCAGGGCAGACAATTAAAAGACGGTTGACGGTCCATGCGGGCTTCATCGGGAGCTCAAAGGACCGTTTCATCTTTCTAATTAAAAGTAAATCGGGCCTGGGTAAGTTGAAAAACTGCGATCGAAGCGATCGCCCGAGCGCGCACGCGAGTAGTGTCAATAATATGAGAAACGAAAATAACGAAGATGGGGAAAATGGTTTTCTACGGGAGCCCATACACCGAAGGCCGTTCGCGGAACGAGCAATTTCACGATGCAAAATACTCGTATTTCAAACTTTCACCTCATTGCGATAAATTGCCAGCGTAGCCGGGTTTTAGCCGTGAAGCCTCGCGCCGAGTACATCGGGGGCGAACATTTAATTTACGGTCAGTTCAATGAGCGTCGGGCTTGAAAAGAGCACAGCACACCGGTTCGAGAATTGTTAATTGCGCCTCGGCTCGCCTGTTAAGTGTAGACATTAATTACGGCTCGCGAAATTGCTGTCGACGATTTTCTTCTCGCGGCGAGGAGTCCGGGCTGGACCAATATATTTTCCTATCGATGACGGGCCCGTAAATGCGAGGTAAGCCAGCGACGAGAAGCCTGCGGCAACCAAATGACCCGGATCGAACGATTTAGTCAGATTTTGGTCCAACTTTCTAACCACGCTGGACACCACCACCAAACTTTCCCGAAAATCTCTCTATGTTATTGCTTTACCATAACAAGCTATTAATCTTCGAAAATTTCAATATTTATTATTTCGGCGCTCTGACAATTATAGAATTAAAATGGAGACTTCAATAAGAAGTACAGAATTTCTTAGATTTTTTGAAAGCCTAGAACAGTGAAAAAATTAATAGTGGACATAAATGAGCCAGGTTGCCCACAGAAGAGATGCAAAAAATATACTTGTTCATTAAAATGTATTTTTATATTTACTTTCTCCTATGGTAATTTCTCCAACACGTGATTAATCTCGCATTAATCAACACATTTTTAACAAACGGGTTCTAATTGTACCAGTTACGATAAATTTCAACTTTCCCATTCCGGTTTCATTGAATTAAATTAAAAACACGGAATTCGCGACAAAATAAGCCTATTAATCATCGGAACGACATTTCCATCGAGTTTCTTTGATTCGTTCGGTTTTGAAGTTGGCGGACGCAGTAGGTGTCGACTAGAAATCGACGCGGGAGAGAGTCGATTTTTCGCCGAAGTATCACTAAATCTTTGGATCAGTGTGCGGCAGCGCCGGTTACCGACCGATGGAAGTTAACGCTCGTAGCAAGAGACCACGGGCCACTGTCGAATGATTAACGACGGTCTCGGTCTCTTGGCCGGTGCAACGAACCGGCGCCGAACTTTTCGAGGGCTCCCGCTTCGAGGACCGCAGAAGGAAGTTTCGTTCCGGTTCGTTTCACAGGAACCGCAGGAACGTGCATGTTACCGATCCATCGTGAGAATGGACCCGGCGATTCGACGGTTTTGCGCGCGGAATTCGTATCGGTTATGTGTGCGTTTTACGATCGAGAAATCTGCTTGCTCGATTTATGAACGACCCTGCCCATTTTCGCCCAGTGATTGTATTCTATCGTCACGGTTTTGCAAGAACGCTTTCTGTACATCATGATACACTCGTACGTTAAATTACGATGATAGACACAAGTTTCACAATTCGTGTACAAATATAAGACAACCTCTTTTGTTTCAATACCGCACAATTTTGTCGTACAATTATAGAACGAAATAAATCTTAGGGTTGGACAACAGAGTTTGACTACTTTGCAAGACTTTTATTAGCCAGAGAAAATTTAAATGTAAACCCTTACGTTTTCTAAGTCCATATCATATGTACGTTTCATTAAGATGGGAAAAGATCTCTTAATAGAAACGGATAAATTATTCATCACACAAAGCGAACAGGTTGCCTCCAATAAAATATTACAACTATAAAGCCCGTGAGGGGAACAAATGGCGCTATCGAGCATGTTAACGAAACCATCGTAAGCGATCTTGTGAACTACTTTAGCGGCATCGGAAAGATGGCGGCCGGCAAAGATCGCAAGTATCCGCGGCACGTTGCTCGAACGAGAGCACGTGGTCGCGAACCAGAAGCGAAACTTACTCGTTGGAAACACACGCCCTGAAAAAGTTTTCACTCGGCGAAGTCGGCACGAGCCCCAGCACGCCGATAGAGCGAAACCATCGTTAATCATTCCCTCAGTGCGCCGGTGTTTTCTCGTTCCGCGAAAGATAACTTCGATTGCTTAGCGCCGAAGTGGTTGGAATTCCACGCCATCCGGGCACCATATAATTCACGTTCGCTTTCCCGTGAACGTGGCGCGAATCGCTTTCCTTCGATTTTTATTTAACTTCCCCTCCCAGAGTTATTCTTTCGCCCATGCATGCTTAATCGAGGTCAATGAAAACCGATACATATTTCGACGTGAAATATGATTTGCGGGGTTCCTTTCGAGACGCAGGTATGGTAATGTCTGGATCAATGGAGCGAGGAGAAACTGCTTTTATGCACTAGTTATAAGGATGACGATAAAATAGAATTTTACCGTTTCGATTGTGGCTCTTTATTAGATTTGTGAAGTAGTTTGTGTATTATTCAAATGTTGATTGCGTTCATGTAGTCGCGCATGTAACACTTTTTAAAATCGCCTACTGTTCATATTTGCAATTCGGCTAAAAATATATTGGGTTGGCAAGGAAGTAATTTCGGTATTTTAAGGTGAAATAAAAGTCAATTTTTTTATTCAAGCAATGAACTTTAATGAATAAGATATTTTCCCTTTTGTTAGATGATCTTCGAAAAGAATAAACAAGAAAATATTTTATTGATTAAAGTTCATCGCTTGGATAAAGATATTCGGTTTTATTTCATCTTAAAATACCGAAATTACTTTCCAGCCAACCCAATATAACAGAAGAGTTGAGGATGTTTCAAGATTGCATTAGTGGCTCGTCATTAGAAGGCAAAGGGTTAAAGACGTTTCATGCTATGCTGTTACACACTACGCTTTAAAGAGCGACTACAATTTTACTTCAATAATAAAAACTTCATCTTTCATCAAAAAAACATCTTTCCAAACTTCGAGTTCTACGACCTTCCAAGTTCAAAACCGCGACGCGATTCAAAGCTCACTCTCTCCATCGACATCAGCGCGGTGATTCGAAGTTTATAGACGTTCGAGCTAAGCATTTTCCATTTAACGATCGCGCCGGAAAAATTCCGTCTTGTTCGGGGGCGTCGAGGAATCCATTGTTCCGTCGTCGCGAATACGTCGGTGATCTGACGTATCAACCAGAGCGCAGAGCGTCGCCTGATTATCCTTCATCTTCCTCAATAATTCTATCGTTTCGACGGCGGAACGACGGGAGCGTGTCACCGAAAATTGGAAATCGAATCTGCCGGGGGATCCCGAAGAAAGAGGACTCCGAAACTCGTCCATCCCTTGATCCCGGAGTCCGCGGGACTTTCTACGGCTGGTGGTAAACGAACAAGTTGCGCCGGCAGCCTCGAAATCCGCGAGAAGTTATTTCGTTCGTGATATCTTGGTGTTCCCTCGCGCTGTTCCCATTTTTCACATCGCTCGCGTAACTTTTCTTCTTCTCTCTTATATATTTTTTTTTTACGGGAACGCGGTTTACGAGGGAAAAGGGCGGAATAGATTTTTATCGAGGGCGTCCCTCCCGAGGTTGTTGTTGCGTGCTCCCGTCCCGCTTACCTGATTCGAAGATTACTTCGCTGAGCATGATCCAACGGGCCGCGAAATACAGCTGCAGCTTTAGAAACCGACCGGCTCGCGAGTGCAGCTTTATGGTTACGTCCCGAGCCTGCTCCAACACCAGGTCCGGGATGTAGGAAAACTGAACAGGTTCGCCGTTGAACTGGTTCCCACCGGCGCCAAGATAAACCTTCGCGTACGAAAAGACCTGCCGAGAAATCACGTGTATGCTCGCAAACTGTGTGCTCGGCTCTGTGTACACTTCGGCCGTTCGACTGCACGTGGCCCGCCTTTTAGGCGATGATTCGACGGCCGAAATGAGTCGGAAATCAACAGTGATGTCGCCATAGCTGCCTTTTCAGTTATTCTATACTAGCACGCAAGGTAGCACTGAATTTTTGTGATGCTCAAGACTAGATAACTAAGCTTCCGTAAATATAGCGATTGGAAAATTTGAAAAACATCTTCAGAAACACTATCTATCAATTTCATTTGGTATTAGGTACATATATGTATAGTATTGTGTCGTTTGGTATTACGAATGGTATTATGAATTATTAAAAATTCTATTAATACAGGCTTCTATTCGATAGTGTTAAGAGGTGGATTTTTTGCTTCCATGTTACGAGCCGAATTACTTAAATAATATGTGATTGTATTAATCCTGAAACTGTCTATCCAAATGCATATAAAAAACCATGTCATTGCATTTTAAAAACACCAGTTTTCCTAAGATCTCGGAAAATATAACATTGAGACTTTAAAATCCCAAAGAAAAGTGATTCTTTTCATACCAAAGTCTGCCTTTAAAAAACAAATATTCTTTATAAATTTCCTGGAGCTATTCGAAACGGCGGCAACATTTTCGCTTGCGGATTAAAGGGACTCATCCTGTACATCGGCGCGCGCGAGCAGGATGAAGCGATCGGTAAACAGGGAGGAAATCGTCGGGCATGATGGAAACGCTTCGTCTTCTTCTTCATCGTCGCGAGATATGTACACGGAATAGAGCATTAACTATCGGCCACTCCCCGGTAATCTCGTCTCCCGGTAGAGGTGTAGGAGAAACGCTGTTTCGCTGTCGCGTCTCGATCGAATTAAAAATTTAATCCCTCGGCGATAGAGTCGCTCCAGATTCTACGACACGTTTTTCGCTCGATAAATAAACCGTGTTCCGCGACAGGATGAATTTCTCGTCGACCTTATACTCGAAAAGCGGAACATGATTTTTGGATTTAAATGATTCAGCCGCGAGACCGGGCATGGCGTTCTTTAAATATTCAAATCTCGGTGTACGCCACGATTTACAGTTTTCCTGCGGCTTTGAATGGTTAAAAACGCCGTTCAAGTTACAAATATCAATGTTGTCGCGACCCGGTACACTGCTTTCAGCTCCTTTTTTAAAACAAATATTTGCAATCCGTGAGAACGAACAGGAATTACAAGTGAGTGTGCATGGAGGTTACAATGCCTAATTCAAAAACCAAATTCAATCATTTTTGGTTGTGAAAGCACAATACCTACCCTTTTGAATCAGTTTTTTATAGAGAGGTAGAACAATTATAACGTTTGTGTTTCGACTTTAAACGGATACAGTCAAATCTGTTTAAACGGAGTTCGTGTTTAACAAAAAGGAGAAATTGTGGATAAATAAATTACAGATGAGTGAGATAGGGACAGTATCAATTCTGGATACGTAAATTATTTACAGAAGAGTGAGATCAGGATAGTTTTCTAACATCCCTCGATGTAAATAGTGTAAAAGTTTACTTTCAACATAGAAGAAGTCTTGGTTTAGATCGTCATAATCTTCACTAGAAAGCTCTTTATATTCGTGCATACTTTGAATACCATTATGTGCAAAGAAAGTATTTTCTCTTTCATTTCCCCTATTTCTATACAATTTACTAACCATTGAAGAAAACTATAGCGTACCTGAACATCTTTGGTGAAGTAATTGTTCGTGTGCAGGTGTATGGCAGTGAAATTACGCGAGTAATCGAATTCGAAGGTGATCTCTACAGGTCGTCCAAGCATATTGGGTGTGTCATTTCTCCAACCGACCCATTCGTATCCTGGAACAGAAAGAAAAAGTAATACATCAATTACAAAATTATTTTTAGATTGTTCGCATTTGCATCAAATACGAGTGTGTAGTCAAACAATATTTTAAGCTATCGGTATACAGTAAACTTGGAGATTATCTAGTACCGCGTGTCAATGCTAACTGACAAGGAGCATTATTGGATTCACACCAATTTTGATGAAGTTCTGTATACGCGTAAAGTACACGAAAACAATTTGCATGCATTTCCTTCACCGGTCGATACACGCGTTCCAGTAGAGGAATGCTACACGAGAGTTGGAAGCTTGAAAGCTATCGAATCGAATATCTAGAAAACAAAAGGAGTTATGCAAACAGATAAATTGCTGCTTTTCGATCACATTTCAGTATTTCGATGTTCGGTTTATTGCGCGTATATATATATATCAGTTCCTGTTTGTTGATTTTTTAAATTAATTACTTCGATTCGAGAATTGCTCTCAGACTCTCAGCCGGTGATTTATTTGTCTTTGTTCTCTCGACCATTGTTTACGGTTTATCAACATTGGACCGATGCACTTTGTGTAATCTCAGATCATTGTAATCCAAGTTTCTAGATTCTTCGATTTAGTTTCTATATCTTGAAGTTGATCGAGTTCCTGCGTTTCGTAACCTCAAATGTTATGATGGATTACAATCTCCCATAAATTGGAAATCCACTGGAAACATACCTTCATTAGTAATTTATTTATTACAATATTTCTAATATCAATGGACAAAATGTATCTGTTCTCGTCAGAGAACGTTTTTTAAAAACATTCGACGGTGCACGGTTTTAAATAGAATCTTTTTAAAAGTCCCACAACTCTCTCTCTCTCTCTCGATCTCTGCTAGAAACAACGGCTGAATAACTACTGTACGAGTGTAAAGTTTCGTCTGAAATATTCTTCTAACACCGAGCGATTACTGTCGCGAAAACATGTGCAGATATTTTATTATTCCGCGTCCTGTTTGCAACAATAAGCCTCCGGACCAACCGGACGGGCAGACAGTTTCGCGACTCGAATTTCGGACAATTCGGTACGAAACGTTTCATTCACAGTCGCCGGGAGTGTTTCTGCTCGCAGTTGGCGGATCTGAAAAATGACATTTTACATTGTCGGATCCGATTACTCCATCGACACGCGCCGGCCCTCCCGCCCCTTCCCCCCACCATCCGATAAACGGGACAATAAAATCTGCAACATAAATAATCCACGCGGTTCGCGCGTGACGCGAAATTTGTTTGCGCGTGGCACGAACAGCGCGGGAAGCGTTCACATCAAACGAACAAATTGTTTCAACAGGGTCGCATTTGTTGCAAATTGCGCGAGGCTCTTTTAGCAGAAAGTTCCGGCCTGCAACCTATTTTCAGCCGAACGACAGCTGGTCTTTGAATGTTACCTTAATTAATTGCCAGCTGAATGCGAAATAGTAGGCGTTTCGCGCAATCTGTGACTGCATTGAATTCCGGAGCTTTCTCTCTACAAATGAAGGAAAAAATACAGGTCATCCATTCCGGCATTCCCTCGACCCCGCGCGCCTGAATCATTCGGTTTCATTCTCCGCTCGCCCTGTCGAGCTTCTCGCGAATCGCATAACCGTATTTTCAATTAATGCGTTACCAAGCTAAGTTCCTCGAGTTTCACCTACAACACTCTCTCGTTATCCCAATTTGATACGCGTCACGTGCCAGCATTTAATTTTAAGTGTAAGCAACCAACAGGTGCAGTGCGCTAAGGAGTGTTTGAACACCGAACTGTGCGGTTTTTGTGCAAACTTTTAGATACAATGATTATAAAACAAATCGCAATTCAGTTTTAACAAATATTGAACTATTTTAACTAATTGCATAGACATCTAAGAGTACTTTTGAAGCTTTTTCTCTAACAATAAGCAATATTACTTTTATATCCTAATTCAGATTACAGTTCCTACTTCTACTGCTGTACAGAACAATATTTTCGAGACACTCTATCAGTATAACTCTGGATGGCATGAACATATTTATTTCTAAAAAATTGTATGTATTCTCAAAGTAGACTTTAATAAATCCAAAAAGTTCGCATTTAATAAGTTCAGTAATTTCCCTTTAAAAAATCCTTTCCTCAAGCCAGTCTGTCAATTTTCTAAAATAAATTATTGTATAAGTTAATTTTTGGAATTTACCATTTCTCTTAAAGGATCTGATGTACTGTTGCCAAATAAGAAATATTGCAGTCTATTGCAGTCTATTGCAGTAGCAACAGGTCGTTTTTCATGTACATAGAAAATTGATAAAAAGTTGATAAAAATAGTTTCTATCGTCACTGTCGCTCAGAGAACTCTGGTTGAACGTTTAATATAGAATTTCCTGGGTAGTTCTACCTTATGAGTTCACGCTCCTAGCCGTTATGAGATCGATGAATATTATAGTCGTCGGTTTGGTTCGAACTGTCGACACGTTAATAGTGGAAGGTAGTTTCGAGATGGTTGGCAATTCAAGTTGCTGACTCTGTCCAGCGTCGTGGAACTCCGTAACTTTGCGATAGTATGATAAAAGTTTAATCACCCAAGGTATCTGGAGGTGCTACAATGTCTCTCAACTATGAATTACTATCTGATCGATATAACAAAGTGGAATCACTGTGTAGCAGGAAAATTGGTGAACAACAAAGTCTTAGGAGCAGCAACCACTTCGTTTTGCTGCTTTTATTTTGTCCATATTCCTCTATGTATATTCTCAATATTGAATACTCGCAATATTCAGTATTTTCAATATTCTTCTATAGTCTCAATATTCAGTATTTTCAATAGTCTCTAGATTCTCAATATTCTTCTACATTCTTAATATTTAATATTCTCAATATTTTTCTATATTCTTCATATTCTTCTATGTTCTTAATATATATTCAATATTCTCAATAGTCACCCAATATTTTGTATTCGCAATATACACTCAATATTCAGTATTGGGAATATTTTCTAATTAATCGTTCTGTGTATTCAGTTATTATGGCTTAGCTAGATTGTATTTATTTAGTTTCAGAAATCACAGTAGCTCTCAAATTAACAATATGTTGTGCACTTAAGCTATTTCTACTTCTTCAAGAAATATTTTAGAGTAATATTATATAATATTCCCCATGCATATGATATCGTAATAAAAAACGATCGCAGTCAATTAAAACTGCTTCGTTTCATACTCAATAAACCTGCGAATAAATCAAACAAATTTCTCTGCACATCTGGTTCTCGTGAAGTCCACAAGATATTGAATTTTCCCCGACCGTCATTAACTATTCATTAAATTGCAAACCACAAAACGCAATAAAATATAAAGAGAAATGAAATTCAATGTGGATTGCGTTTTAATGTTACCTGTTGAGTTTCAAACCATTGATGCGGAAAATAAATATTTATTCAACTCCAGCGTTTGCAAATTGCGCGGAACACTAATCGCCATTCGAGCGGAATTACGAAAATCAATTTCAGTGGGAAAAAGCTGTTGCGATTCAACTTTTACCGCCATATTTGTGACTTTTTCTGACTGAAACGAGACCAATCACGGCACCATTCGCAGCATATTTGCTTGTGTAATTGACAATTTAGCAGAACCTCGATTATCCGAACCGATATCTGAATATTTAATTTACACAATTAATTATACAAATCTGTAAAGATTTAATCGAGGTAACACTGTATCGTGGATTAAACAAGGATGTATGATACAAATTGTGTCGTGTCACCAATATGATGATTAAAATTTCATAAAAAAATAATTAAAGTCAAAGGAATTTTATCGCAGAATAAGTACTGTCTCATGTTTTCTGCGTTCAGCAAGAGATCAAGGAATATCGACTGTCATAAACGGATCTTTGGGCATCTGGTTGACCTTTGACGGGCACTTTCGACGTGTCTCTCCATTTCCCACGTCCCGATCGGTCCCGGTTTTCCGAATGCACGCCGGTGGCCGCAAGAGTAACGAAACGCGCCGCGGGAACAGGAAGAGTTCTGTGGCAGTGAGCCGCAACGGCATTTATTCGACGAATTCTGCCATTAGATTTCACGGTACAGTCAGGCGCGCTGGCACACGCGTCCCGTGGGATCGCGCGGATTGAAAATGGACTGCAATAACCCTAAAGCCGAGCGGCCTCGCGAGTTACGCGTTTTTCCGAAGCCGGTGGCTCTGTTACTTTTCGCGGTCCACTTCGAATTTCCGCCTTTAAACTAGACGCTCGCTGCGGTTTCCTGGCCAAACTTTCGTCCGCATGCGCGAATTCGGAAATTCTACGGTTGCCTCGCATTCCCGGGATGAACCGCCGGAAGTTTAGTTAAGTCTGGATGGTGGAGCTGCAGCGCGCGAAACGTCAGCAACCTGACAGCTGTGTTTTTTGTTTACGCTCGCTGACACACGGGTTAGGGATGATTGCTCTTACTATCTTGGAATTCACAAGTTTAATTACTGATCCGCGGACGTTACGGCGCGTCTAGTTCTAATTAACTGGAACGCACGGTTACTCGAAAAATAACTAGTATAGAACCTCGCTCGTTGCACGGAACGGCATAAATCGAGGTTCTGCAACGAAAGAGGTAACCAAAGTGATTCATAGTGACGACCTTCTTTTGTTTCTACGCACAATCTCCACCAAGAGTTCCAGAACCTTGAACACCTCGTGGTAGGAGTCGCTAGTAGGCAACGAACGAGGAATCCATGCAATAGAAGTGAATGCAACTAGCGAGGTTCCACTGTTCCTTAGAATTAAGGAGTTCCACTCGTTCGACGTTCTGATTATAAGGCAACATTTAGGAATTTTTTCAAAGAATTCAGTAGGGATTCAGTATTTTCAGTTTCAAGAACATCCTCGATTTTTTGTAAGCAAAAATAATAATTTTCTTCGTAATCACAGTGATATTATTATGAAACCTATTAAGAATATTTATTAAAGTGGCACATTTTTTTCATTTAATATATATATCATTTAAGACTTCCTTTTATATGGAAACGTTGAAAGGAATGTGGGAAAAAATGTTTCAAACTCTGTAGAATCGTTTACAAAATTTCGAAAGAAAAAGCGGAACCTCGATTTCCCACTTTCTTTTACTACAAAAAAAATCTTCGAGGGAAGTAAGTTCTCCACTTAGTACTTTGTAAAAGTAGAGACTTTATCCATTAAAATAAGCACAGGTAGAATATTATAAAATTTTTTTACATGACGTTACAGGAGTTGGAAGAACACTTTTAAAAAATCAACTTTTCGATAAAAAGAAAAACTCTCCAGGTGTTTTTAAATAATACAACGTTCGCTGAAACTGTTTCATTTTGCTTGCATATTTACAAACAACATAAATATTTGTTTTTATTTAAACGTTGCATCCTGTGCACACGAACCGTGAAAATAATTTTATTGTAAATTGATTTTATTATAGCTCTCCTTTTCCGGAACAAACAATATTCGCGTTTATTGAATTCGATTAAAAAATTAATTAAAGAACAATCAATGATGGATGGTATTTGTGAAATCAATTTTCACCGGAATGGTACACTACCATTGAGTTGTATTATTTTTATATACATCGCACTCGTAAAAAATCTGTTACATATACGTAAAGAGAAAAATAATTTTCCAAAAATGTGTGATGAAAGTTATAGTAACCAAAGGGAGGTACAAAAAATATTAAAAATAAAGTTCCACGTGGATGCTAAATTACACGTTGACATTTCGTTTGACAAAATTCCACCTACTTTTTTGGCAGCAACGCAAAATAAAATACAAATAATGAGTGACAACATTTTTATTTCATCACGGTTTTAAAATTCGAAATCCTGTGAGAGAATCTAACAATAGCAAGATTTGTAACGTACCGTGTAAGAAACTGACACGATATTAAATATACTATTATTCTCTTATTAAAGTTATTATAAAAGGAAATGCGTTTGCATTTAATTCCTGTTTCTTACAACTGACTTGGACAATTTCTACTTTAAATAAAGATCCACAGTCTGGCTATTACTAGACCAAAGTAAACAAACGTTGCGTGTAATTCCGTCAATATTTTCGGCAACGCAAAGCGGATCCTCTGCGCGTTACTGCCGCTCTATTTACGATTCAATTTCTCGCAGCATCGTCGGTTCATAAGGTAGCGAGAAGTTGATACACAGTATACACCGTGGTCGTGCCGCCTCGCACACAAAGATCTGTTCTTCACGCTATAAATCCTGCACACTTTTATCTCTCGTTCTCGACGAATTCTCCAAGGAAAGCGGGATGAAAGAAGGCGAAGGGGTGGGCGTAGGTTGGAAGAAAAACGAGGGTTCGTTGAGCACGCCGGGACAGGCCGACTCCGATTCGACATTGTCGTAAGGGAATCGAAGGAACGGGCTGTGTGCTGGGCTCTGCCGGGTTCTGCTGGGCTGTTGCAGAAGGCGCTGCGCTGGCGAGGGACCGTAGCAGCTTATTAAAACTTAGGAGGGTCTGAATCGTTCCGTTTCAATTCGGTATCTGTGCTATACTCCTTTGGCTTCGGATTTTCCTGCGACACAGTCCCTTCCGGTGGCCCTCAACAATGTTCGAGAGACCCGCGTGCACCGGCATTATATCGGTCTGATCTATCCGCTTTCATATAAGCCCCACCCTTAATATCGTCCCCCGAGTAAATAGTTTCCAGTTTCCTGTCACCGCCGCGCCGCGCCACCTTTGGCCGCTATCTACCATCAATTCTGAACATTCAGAAGGGTCGTAAGATAAACACCGTCGCACGTATATCGTCGCTGGAACTCGCCGCCTGATGATTTTCTCACTTAAACCGTCCTGAAACTATACGACCGGCCGAATGGCGCTCGTAAAGAGGGTTGCACGCCCGTCGATGCCCCGCCGATGTCACTTGCATACCTCGATCTCGACGAATTCCGGCAATTTCGAAGCAACAGTGTGATTTTAGACAACTTTCCGGTCCGACAGTTAAAGCAAATGCGTCTGATCGCCACCCCGTCCCTCTTACCCACCATTTTCCGGTTGACGTTAAGGGGTGGTCACCCCGATACGCGTACAAATAAGTTTTCGTCGCAGATAATTACTGGAAAATTTTATCTTTGCATGGAGAGAGTCTCAGAATAGTCGTAAATGGATGAATGACGCGTAGTGTGATGAACGTGTTGCACAAATATAGATATTGTACGAAACTTTTCCGTACATTCTCCGAGGGTCGTGTCCCAAGTGAAAGTCTCTCATTTTCTGTTTTAGATACCATGGAATTTTATTTAGTATAAGATCATGATAAAAAGAAAATGATTTTAATCTATTATTTCCGTTTGGTAACTTTTTTAATTGTTATAAAAAGGGCACTCGCGCGAAATATAATAATTTGTTAAAATGTATCGTCATGGAAGTTGAACGATTCCCATTGGTCGAACGACACAGTGCGCCGATCGAAAGAAAGATTGCATTAAAGTCCGATTTCGCGAGCACCTCGAGAATTACCATCGGGTAACTCCAAGCATTTTAGAGCGGAATCAAATTCAGCTGGCGGAACAGCGGGGAGACTCTCTCGATTCGAAGGAAACCGAACTATAGCACCGGTATAAAGAGAGTTGGGAGAGAGAGGCTGCACGCAGTCTCGGCGGGGTTTAAAAGTTTAAGAAGCTGGAGTACGTAGCTGGGTAGTGTGCCGGCCGCGTAAATGGAAAGACACAAATGTATCCTGGGGAGCCGGTAAACAGCCGTGTGGCTCGTAGTATAGCGAGCGCCGCGGTTCAATATAAATGTAAATTGGAACAGATTCGAGTGCAGCGTGGAACACGTTTGCCTCCGAGAGTCCGAGCTTCCAGTCCACCGACGCTCCTACGACGATTCTCTTATCTCTGGCCTGGCCTACACACCTGGATTCGACACAACCAGGAATTTTATTTTCGTTTGAAACAACGAAAAAGGAAGACGACGCGCCGATGAATATGCCACCCGCGAGTTCAACGCTGTCCGACCCCCGCGCTCTGTAGATTATCTGGCGTTGGTTCAAGAAGTTCCACAATTTCCCTGCACCCTAAACTTCCAACATAATTTTTCGGGTTCGGCTTTGCCTATTTACCTGTGCCAACTCATTGTTGCACGGGGATTTGGACTGCAAACTGATTAGCCGGGCTCCACTGTCTTCCATAGTTTAACTGTTTTGTTAAATCGGAATTAAGCTGCCTAAGTTTTTTGGGGAGGAATTGTTAGAGACGCTGAAGTGAAATTTTGTACCCTTGTTATTTATATCTTCCTCTGTGTTGTTGATTTTTTTGGTGGTCAAATACGGTATGGTTCTTATATTAGGTGGAGATGTTTCTACGAGTAACTTTTGGTTCTATCCAAAATTTATGGTAACATATTATTATCTTATATGAAACATAAATGAAAATGAAATATTGCTACTTATTTCGATCCCATTTGCGAAGTTAATACTCCTCAAAAATGGTCGTACGAAATATTCTTGATTAATAGCCATTTTCGTTTCACTCTTCTCTTCTCTCCGTTTCAATCTTTCTTCGAGAAAAATTTTACAGTTCATGTAATATCCAAAATATCAATAGTGTACATTTTTTTTGTACGCCTTGCAGATGGAAATAAAACATTGACAAGAAGACAACATTCATTATTGATGAGGTAAACAGTACAACTCTGTTTCTGAGTTATGGATTGCGGTGAACGAAGCGTGGACATCCATCGAAGCAGAAACTCTTCGTACTATGATTTCAAGAAATGGCAATTATACTAAGTATTAATTTGTAAATATAGAAGAAACTTTCGTTAATTTTCATGTCATCCACTTAAGAAACGTGTGGCTTTATGGAAATTTCGCAGTTCGTTTTTGTTAAACTATATAACTTTACGTTTTTCTGTAAATTAATAAATCTATGAATGTAATCATGCAAGTGGTTCCTTTTATGAATCCTAAAATGCTATCGTGCGTCAGTTTCTCATTACTACGACATAATTACAAGATTTCGCCAAAACATCAGGTGGCTTTATGGTAATTTCAGGCAGTGTATACTGAAATAAAAAACAACTGAGTCAAGCTAGGAGCATCTAATATTCGCGAGCAACGTGTTCAGAGAAGTTTGAGCAATTAAAGCACACACACACACACATCGAGGGCGCCGAATCGTTTCAAAGGGCGAAAATTCACGGTGCAAAAGAAGTAGATGGAGCACGAAGGAAGAGAGGAGAACAACATAAGTCGGCCAACGAGCGGGTAACTCGCGAGCGTAGACGGCTCTATCACGCTAATCTAGACACGATCGGGCTCTAGCGCTAATCTCATTCCAGCACGAAGCAGCTCACCTTTCCCGTTACCACCGACGTCCAATCTGAAGTTGTCAGGACCCTTTTGCCCGTCGACAAGTTGACCGAGTCCCCCGGAGAGGTAACCTGCTTCTTCCCTGCCGTCGTACGTTCTGTCGGAAAGGTCAACCTCCGAGCCTCTCTTGATTCCTTGGGGCATCGAGTACGACACCAAACCCTCTGCAACAAAAACAAAACGCACGGTCACGTTTCCTGCATCTACGCACAGCATGCTCCGCGACTATGCATCATCGTGACGTGGCACGTGGCGATGCCACGGACATTTTATTTCCGACGATACGTGATAAGATTCCGGCCGGATAACGCAAGACTGCCACCGAGCTTCAACCCTCTACTCGGGGGCTGTTTAGGGGTGGACTGGCAACTCGAAGCTCGGTTAATAGATCGATAACGGGTTTGAACACTGAGAAAGAAATTGTGGCAGTCAGACTGCTCCGCAAAATTGTTTATAAGCTACTCCAGAAAATTAAAGCAGTGAATTAGAGCGAAAGAATTGTTCATCTTTGAACTCCTAGAAGTTCGTGTAAAAAAATCTTAGAATATTCTGCCAGTGCTTATTTTAAGGCGAATTTCACGTACCTGAACTCAAAGCTTTTTTGAAACATTTTAATCTGTTCTCTTTTTTACCATGAAAGGAAGTGGGAAATTGAAGTTCCTTTTTTACGAATTTTCACGAATTCGAGTGTCTCTGCGGAATTTAGAAAACTTTTTCTACATTTCTTTCAATGCGGTTTTATCAAGGGAAATCTCCCTTTCACAAAGAGTTCTCAGAGGTAGATTTGTGATTTTTCGTAGCAATTATATTGTATTTTAAATATAATGAATTTGTCGTGAATTTTGGGTCTCAAGAAAGACATTGTAGAAATATTTGAAGTATAAAAGCAAAAATAATGGAGAAATTAATTTCACTCACTGGAAGAGACCTTATCCTAAGGATTTTGTTATAAATAATATAAAATTTGTATACAAATAATATGCAATAATTGCAATAATCGCAAGCAACTGTCACTGAACCACAAACCGTCCGCACCAGCGCGCCATAATTTAATCTTTATACATCTTCATCAATGCCAGAATCGTGGCCAATAAAAAGATACCATTTCTGGCTAGCTCTTTCCCATAGGACCAACGAGAAATGATTTATTGGACGTCGAAACGATGGCTGGGAGAAGTGGCAGACATTACTAAAGACGGCCGCCGAACAAGTTTCAACACTTTCCGCGAATGAATATCCGTAATCATTCCGTTGCTTCTGCAAGGCTCGGGAACCGGGATGAATTTAATCAAGAGTCGGAGAAGGAACGAGTATTTCTTATTTATATAACTGGATTATTCCTACAGGGAAGTACCACCTAATTCTAATTAAAAAGTGTCGTATGCTAAACTACGAACAGCAATTCTTTTTGCAGTTGCATAAGAGCACAAACTCTGTTAAAATCTTCTAGCTTTTTCAGTATTTGTTACATCTAGAAATAATATACTAGCTTAGAAAGGTAAAATTTTAACACGCATGAATTTTCTATTGCTTTTTTATAATGTGACGCTGTTGCAGTGTACCACTATATTTTTTAACTTTATTTGTTGAAGATTACACTACGGATTTTGCGTGAAAGAAAAATTGTTTGCATCGATTCCCAGAAATAGAAACCAAATGGGAAGTCTATTCTGTTTTGATAATTTTAATAGACTCAAAATAATATATGCACCTTCTTAAATTCTGTCAGTCTTCCTACTACTTTACATTTCACATACTTGATTATCTCATAAATCCTGCAATCTATTCTGGACAAGTTATTAGCTCTTCCAAACCTGTACATTACTCTCCTATATTAAGTAATCTAGTTTGTATCAATACGCTGCTTTTTAATTTCTAATGAAAAAACAGAGTATGTCAATATTTTTTTGATCGACTGTTGTGGCCGTTCGGGTACAAAGAGCTCAATTAATCGATCGACATGAATAGCTACCATAAGGAGAACGGAATATCCACTTGCGGGTGAACAACAGGCGCGTTTTCCAAATGGCGGCGGCCAATTCACTTCTCGGCGGCCCCTTTTCCCGATAACAGTATAAACGATAAATTTCATGCGCCATAAAAACGCCATCTCCGTATTTATCATGGTGTTATTCGCTGCGTACACGGCGCGGAGCAACGGGGGAAGAAAAAATGCGCCAAGAAATATATGCCGACCACGTGTGCCGGGCCGTTCTGTGTCGCATGCACGGTAATATCCAGTAATTCCAACTACAATCACTAAGAGACCAGCATATGGAAAATATTTTCGTTCTTGTTACGGTAATTGCTCGCTGCCGGGATTGAATATATAATACCGAAGTCGTTTACGCTCTTGCCATTGTTCGACATGACAAGGCGGGAATGAAAACGCCATTTATTTAATAAATCTATTGATGGTTTACAGAAACAATGTACACAGCAGATCAAACTTGGAACATTCATAGAATCTTTAATTGGACGTGATTTTTTTTATGGAGAAAAGTGTAACATAGTGAGACAATACTAATTCAGTGGCAAAACTTTGTTTGTTTTGTATTATTTTTTTATGGAACCTTTGCCAGATATTTCTGACATTTTTCTGATTGAAATGATACCAAACACGGCATAATTCGCCACATATTTACTCGTATAATCCGTAGTACAGCAGAACCTCGACTATCCGAACCGATGTTGCCTGAAATCTCTATTGTCCAAAAATAAATAATTTAATTTAAGACAATTGATGTACGATTCATTTACAAATCTGTAAATATTTATTTGAACATTGCAGGTATTTCCTGAATTAAACAGGTATGAATGATCTAAATTGTGTCGTTTTGGTGTCATTTTAATCAGAAAAGTGTATCGAATGTGTTGGTAAAGTGATTCTTTAGTAAATTTTGGAGGTAAATTCACTTTTGTATAATTATGATTTTTTCTGTGAAAGATGATGCCGAATTAGTATTTCCGACGTGGATAAGCATCCTCGACGTAAATTATATTTTGCTAGGCAAGCGATTACAACGTCGATAGCATCGCAATATCGATACTTATAACCATGATTTCGACTACGCGCATACCGGAACTGGGCTCGTTGAACCGTTTCGGGGTTGGATTAACGCAAACACACCTGTACACTATCTCTCGAATCGTGCTACTAAATCTGCGTTGATGCCGGTCTCGAGCCGGCGAAGTTGTTGCTGTTCGATCGGAGTTTAAGAATACGAATACGGCCCGACACTGAGCAGAAGATCCACTTAACGCGAGCTCTGTTTTCAACTAGGTATTTCCTTTAGTGAATTTTAATCGAGGACACGTAGCTCGGCATGCAAATGAAAAAGAGCGAAATTCCGAATCAATTGGATATTTATTGTTTCGTCTGACTACGAATTCGATTATTGAAACGTAATATGAAATGCTACTTGCGTGGAGTGCGGAATCAAATTTATCAATTTCAATGTAACAGATGTATTTATTTTAAATATTTTCGGACAATCGTTCATTCGACCCTTTGAATGTGTCGAGCACAATACAAATTTTATTAAAACGCCTTTTGTTTTGTTTCTAGTCGTTCCTTTGGTACATGCAACCAGTTTCTCTCTCACACAATTTTTGTCGAAATATTCTTTGTTTTATTTCTAGTCGCTTCTTTGATATATTATTTAAAAAGTACAAATTCTTTTCTTTTTCGTCAGTAGAATATGGATATGTTGTTACATTAATTGCTTCTGTCACTAATTTTAAACATTTCGAATTTGATCTGTTCCTTTCTATAATGAATGCATAAAATCTGCAGTCTTCTCATTACATAGATTAATTTAATTAATGCAATACAAGTAAAAGTTTCTAGAGTACGAGAAAAATACCAAAATTTAATAGTTTTTTAAAAAGCTACAAAAAATCACTTGTTTTAAAAATGTGAAAAAATGAATATACGTTTCATATTTTTATTATAAAATTTTCAGAAATGATCTGATGAAAGAGTTGCCATGCATTTCAAATATAAAGTAGAAATATTTTACACTGTAAGGAATTTCTTGATTGCAGAAAACTCTGAAATATCGCAACACCGATAAAAATGCGTGAGAACTATATCTGCTCGTCCTTTTCAATCCTTCTCGGCGGACAGTTTGTCGCGGATAAGTGCGGCTGGAAGGAGGAGTGGCTTTAAATTTCACTCACCGGTCCATGGACAGCCATAAAGCTCCACTCGGATGCATACCATGCGCATGTGGGAGGTGTACGGGATGAAACGGACTTTTGTTGCCACGATGGCTGGATCGAAGACTTGCTCCTTCTCCGTGTACGGATTATTGTTACCCGCTAGAAGCTGCAAAACATAAAATTGTCATGTATTTTATCACTCGGCATATTCACGCATCTACCAATAAAATACGGAAAATACAATGCTGAAAGTTTCTACACATACTTCCATCGCATTTGAATTTACTCTGGGAAAGATGTGCGACCATCCTTTGCCACAGAAATGTGTCGGTCATCTTCAGGACAAACTAATTGAAATAAAAAGGTGTGTACAAATTGTACAACTTTATAAAAGCAGTACATACATACGTAGTCCTTGTTTAATAAGACACTTAACATCTCAATTTTCCTCGTCACTCTCCAGAAATCGAGAAAAATTATGGACCCAGAAAGAGAATAGGTTTTTGGGACTATCATACGTCAATTAATGTTAAAATTGTAATAAGGATGGCTGAAAATTGGGAGCGATTTCTTCACAGTTCAATTTAAACTACTCTAAATATGTTTTTAAAAATTACAAAATGAAACTGTAAAACTATCCAAGGATTGAGGATTAAGATCGCCAGCTAGGACACTTTTTTAAAATCAATTTTAAAGAGATCGTGACCAACTAATTGCACACGCAGTTTATCGACAAAATTCAGCAATGTTTTCAAGAGTTGGGACAACGTCTTCAGTATCGTTTGCTCAAGAAACTTCTTTACACCAGCCGAAGTTAGTGTACAGATAAATTGGCGATAAAAATGACCACGTTATCGGTCTGTTCGGTTCGCGAGCACGCGAAGTGTAAAACAGCAGAGGGGAAAGGTAGAAGGATGTTTGGTAAAGGAAAGAGAAGCAACATCGGTGGCGCAGACGGTGGTTCGGTTAAGCTCAAACCATAGACGGAGCATCGAGCGGTCATTGGATCGTGTTTACAGCGTTAAGAACGAATCTCACGGCTCTCGAGCACCATTTTCCGGATCCGATTAGTAAACAACAGCTCGGCGAGGAGCTCTTCTAAATGTAAATGCCAGCGTTAAATCTGGATGGAACCAGCGGTCGTCGTTCGTTTCCTCAACGGCCCCCCTGTCTCTCATCCGATCGATGGCCGCAGAGTAGAACCACATCGTTGCCTCGCGAAGGTTATGGGGTTCCGGCTGAAATATGAACGTCCAGGTCGAGAATCAAACCTCGAACGACGATTCCAATCCTGAGCGAATCGCCTTCCGTGTACAGGACCATCCAAAAATGTGGGGACGCAGAAACGTGAACTGTCGCAAATGCTGATCGAAGTGTCCTTTGCTATTTTTCTTCGTTTTATAATTTGTAATAACTTCTACTCCTGTTTTGTTGCTGGCAATATTTATCGATTTATTTCTACATATCACATGCATCGTTTTTATAGAGGGTGTCCCAAAATAGTTGTAGTTGCTTGGAAAGGGTGATTCCTGTAGCAATTTGAATGAAACACAACTGCATGTAAGTAGACCAATTATTTCCGTAAATAATGAATAGATTCAGTTATGTATTTATGGAAGGCACTGTATGAGGTCGGATACGTGATTTTGCGAGCGCAATTCGCATGTGAACGCACATAGACACTAGACACGTGATGGAATAAGCTCGTGATGATCGGGTTCGTTTCGTTTGCGTTTCCGTCGGATTAGAATTTCTAACCGGGTATCTGTTATTCGATCTCAAAAATATATGAGATCTGTAATTCGATCGCAACGACGCGCGACGCGGCGTTCCTCCCTACGGAAACCCGACGTATTCATGGTCGCACATCACTTTGAAGAATAAGCTATACAGTCAACAGGATGCTTAAATGTTCTTTTCGTTGGAAGTACCGAAAGAAAATTGTATTTCCAAGATCGGTACGAGGATCTTCGACGATTCCCTAAATGGAACCTTTATTTTCGTCTCTGTACTGTTACTCTTGATGGAGAGACATCGAAAGACAACATATATGTAATTGAAAAACTTTCAATTACAAAATGATACACGTCGACGTCCTTTTGTTTTATTCTTTATCTAAATTTCCATTGCCGTAAATGATCAAATATATTTTATAAAATTCAATACATGCTAGGTACAAATATTAACTATAATACTTTACTATAATATTCAAATTATTGTATATCAATGCAAGATATTGGGAATGATGAAAATATTGACATGGAAACAATTAAACACCGAATAAACATTTATGAAATGACGACAGAAATAAATTGAATATATGATGATATATGTATACATACATCATCACACGAAGAAATATAGCGATTCATTTTTTGAATTGTAACCTCTAATAAATAAGTAAAATCATGAAGCTTTCATCGCGAACTTTTAACAATCAGTGAAAGTTTCATTAATATTATTAATGCAAGCAGACTTTTCGTGTTTGCATTCTCGGTTTACAGATGCGATAATCAACTGACCTAATTAATAGCCACTTAACACACCGCCAATAGAGCAGCAAATTTCTAGAAGAAATAATATTTCCGTGACGTCTACACTATTTAAATATGGCATCGTTCGCTGCAATCACTTCAGCCTAGCCTCAAGTTACTTCGAAATTACCTACTTGGATTCACTTTGCCCTCGCAGTTTAATACTCTATTACTTTCAAGACTATGTAAGTCAAATTCCTACTTCGTGAATTCGTATCAAACTTCGCGCAAACTTCAGGCGTTCGTAAAACTCAGTAATCTAAAATACGCTGATCCAACATAAAGCTCCCCTGTACCTTGTCAGACTCCAGTAATTGAAATTCAACGTCAACTGTGACATTGGTGGTTTCCCCACAGTTTTGTGGTTAGCTGCATCGTATCTATATTTTCATTATTCGAAGATCCGTTCGTTCTCTACTTTTTTTTGTCTGTATATGAACTGTCTTTATTTTCGTCTGTTAGCCGGATCAATAACGACAGAAGCAGCAACCCCCGCGGAGCTCGAATTGCCGAGAACGATGCGACGGTGCTTGAAAAGCGATTTTCGTCAAGACTTTTCGCATAGATCGAACGATTTTCTAGCGTACCCCATGTTAACAGCACGGCGGCTGATATATTAAATGGATTCGTGCCGTTTCCATGAAATCCGACGATGTGCTTGTCGCATCTGCGAGACGGGGAAAAGCGGTGGAAGCGGAAGAATTTCGAGACGCTTTATTCGCATCGCAGTATGTATCACGCCCGGGAATCGACGACAAAGCTCCAATCGCTTCTCTGAGCTGGATATTGTACTAAAAAAAGATTATTTGAGGATACTAGCCGGGATCAGAGCGCGGTATCAAGAATCCTGCGGAAGAAAAAGAATACCAGAATTCGAAGAAAAGAAGTTCCTTCTGTTACTACCGTTTTTTACAGAATATTCCGCCGGGATCGTTAACAAAGTTTAGAAATAAATTGAGTTCAATCACCTTTCGTGTAGGAAGGAATTTATAGGAATTTAAGTCGGGAAAATGTGAGTGGAATAGAGTGAAAGTATTCGATGTCCTGTCGACAGTAGTAGAAGTCGATTTTATCAACATACAAGTAAAATTCAACGTCACAATAAATTAATTAAAAATGAATAAGATAAAAGAATGAATACACGTGTATTAATATTTTGACGCAGATCGTAAAACAAGGATGAGGCCAGTGAGGTTACACACAGTAGTATCAGTCGTTGACTTTACGGACATCCAACTCAACATCACATCAAATAAATTGAAAAAGGAATGCAACAGAAATCAAATATAAATTTTAAAATTTTTTAAATAATTTTTTAATGAGAAAAAGACGTCGGTGAAATTACGAACAGTAGTACAAGTCAATGACTCTTCCACCGTTCATTTCAGAATGGTGGCAAATAAATTCAAGAATAACCTAGTTAAAACCTGAATCAAGTTTCAATTAATAGAATACATACATTAATATTTTAAAGTAGATCGTAAAACACGGGAATGAGATTAGTGTGGTTACAGACAGTAGCATAAGTCAACGACTTGACGGACATCCAATTAAATAATACACAAATTAAATTCAAAAACGGATACAGTAAAACCAATGTACACCAAAATTACGTCGTATATAAGTCAATGACTTTGTCGACGTCCAACTCAACGTTGTGGCAAGAAAAATTGAGCAACAAGGTAAATAAAAATTGAATCAACTTCGAAACAAAAGATATGTCGGCACTTGAATTTCGATTGTAAAATAAAAGAAAGAGATTGACAAGATTCCGGACAGTGGTTCATGTCAACGATTCCGTCGGCCGCTGATAATTTCAAGTTCATCGGTCATAACGCCCACGGACTCAGGGTCACGGGATCCAATATATATCACGCCAGTCGAATTGATGGAGCCAATACCGGTGAACTCGAGGTCACAAAGATCCAATATCGACGACTCCCGCCGTGAAGGCAGATTCCAGCGACCCCGGGAGTCGCGGAATTGACTACAAGAGATCCCCCAGGAGATCTGACCTCGACGGGAATGAAAATTAGGTATTATGATGTCGATGTTGCTGATCGTGTCCTTGTACAGCTTCGTTACTCGTTAACACTACCACAAACCCTTACCCTTCATTCCATAATCTAATAATTGTCCACGCATTTCTCAAACTCCTTATCTGACCATATGTACTTAGGCATATACACGTACGTATGAAACTCTCTTGAGGTTTTAAAAATCGAATAAAAAGCATCCTTTCATGTAAAATGACTTCTCAAAGACATCGTACGTTCCATATGCCGAACTTTAATCTTTATAATTTCAAAGCTGGGGGGACAGTTAGGGGGTCCTCTTTTAAATGTGCGAGTCGGGAGGATTGAACGTCAAAGATTCGAGTCTCCAGTATCGCATACAGGCACGCATCGACGTACCATGAAATTATAGTGACATGTGGGTGTGGGACACGTTGAACTTGACGGAGGCGAAGGGTGCAGCGGACAGAGAGCTGTAAACGGGCAACCGAGTTGTAAACGGCACGCAAATGGAACGCGCCCCTTAAATCGTTGCGCGTGCAACCCGGTAAAGGGTGAGAAGGGTAGGTTGTCGGAGGTGGAGAGGAGAGGTTATATCGGCCAGGCTCGGAACGACCGACCGCGGATGCATTACAACTGCAACTGCAGCGCGCTCGAATACAAGCCAGCACCCGAGGTATACGCGATAGGAATAATTAATACAGCCATAAACAAGAGCGGGGACGGGCCAGCGGTGGGCAGACCGATATCGTCCTACCGACACATAAAATTGATATCCGTGCTTGAAGGAGGGAGGATCATTCTGGAGGGTGACCATATATCTTGCCGCTCAGATGGATCGCTCTTGTGCTGCTGGCAGTCGAATAGGCTGGCAATTGTACAAAGATTCCCCTGTATATTTTACTGGTTATTTATCACTTCGTTTATTGCGATTATCCGTGTGGCGGTGGACCGAAGATGTCGTCAGGGCTTTGCTCTCGCGATTACGATAAGGGTCCGCTGATAACGCTCAGAACGTGCTTAGGATCAATGACCCAAGTAATGGTTTCCATATTGTAAAATTCACAGGTTTTCTGTTTGCTGATGGCATTCTGTTAAGTGCGTTAGCACTAGACCTACCGAACATTGAAAGTAGCTTTGCGTAATACAGAACATAAGATTCAATATGTATCATTGCATTTATAATGTTACATATATAGAATTTGAATGAAAGAAATTTTAATTCGTACGTGAAAGCACAATTCGAACAAATAATTGATTACAAAAACACGTCCCGAAACAAAAACTTTGCTTTGAATTTCTCTCCCTTAATTTGCATACATTTTCGTAACCCGTCAAACAATGAATTTCCAAACAGCACAAAATTATTCATAAATTGATTACGAGATACAGGAGGCAAGCACATCGTAACCAGCAAAGAACATCTGTGCCTGCTCGCGCGTAAGAGATATTCGATAATCGTGATAAACTTTCGTGCCCAGCTGTTTTAAAAATTCATACGTGAAGCCAATTATTGGATATTAATAATTTGTTAAAATATCGACGATTAATAGTGGTTACGGGAATAATGGTTCTTTTCTGGCTGGTGGGCGTTCCAGATACGTTTGTGCACGATGTTTACGAGGTGTACTCGATTCGCATGCACCGGTCGAAGCTTTATCTTGCCAGCGAACACAGAAACCGCGCACACCTAATATTGTTCCAGCGGTGTGTGTAATCTGTATTTTCAAGCCAGTTTCGTTCGTTCTGGACAATCACGGTGCAATCGACCTTTGCCGGGCTAGCTCGTGGCCGGGGATGACGGTGAATCAGACGATGCCGGAAATGTCGTCTATTCATCCCTCCGACGGGCAAACTCGAGATTTACTCAATTTGCTGAAATTGTAATTCGAATACAAACACCGACTTGTCGCGCGATTGTTCCGGGCTGTGTGAACTCTATCGATCGCCATGAATAATACTGGAACGATTATTTGCCATCAATATTATCACCGGATCTGCAATTTGGTAATTGATTTCAGGAAGGCGCTAGAAATCTTTGTGAAACGTCCAGATATTGGTATACGATGATTGAACTTCGAATCTTTACGCGATATAAAAAATTTCTCCATCAATTGTAAGATATGGGGGTCACATAAAAATTTATTTCCCCTCTTATTAACTTTATTTGTATCAAAATAACATTATTGTATTGTTAAATTATTTTGAGGTTCTCAATAGGCTCTCAACAGGTTCTCAATAGGCAGTCTAACGATGATAAAAAATAAAAGAAAAGGTTAATGCAAAATTTTACCTTTATGTCAATAACCGAGCACCTACTTTCAATTTTTTTTACAACCTCTTTAAGATTTCTGAATTATTCACTTTGTTTATTTCGTAACGCATTTGTAATATGTCTGTAAAAAATCGCAATGGCTATTGCAATAAAATGTTTTTATTTGTAACATTGAAAAAGCCAGTTCATATTTAATTTCATTTTTCTATTCAGATCTCCAACGTCGTAAATATTCCCGATGAATTTAACTGCGTATCCGAAAATCGATGTATTTGGAACGTCAATTGTCAAGGGTGTAATTGATGGGAGATGGCGAAAAACAATTTGCGTATTGATTCCATTAAACAGATGTAATCAGTGGATTACGGATTTTACACATTTATACCGTGTTGCACCGTGGAAATACAACAAACGAATAATTACAGTAACGTTTTCCAAATTGAAATTTGTGACAGCAGAAATTAATTTATTTGTACTGTTCATAAAACCATAAAATTACACAATGAATCACAATCTAGTACTACGATAAAAATCAAATCTATAGGTACATAAATAATTTTTAAAAATTCCACTTAAACAGAAATCTGGATGCATAAAAAAAATTGTAAACCTGATAATTAACAACTGTGTATGTAATGTACTATAAAGAAACTAAAGTGTAGTATAAAAATTGAAGAATATGGCCAAGAAACAAGGAATTCGAACGTGTTGCTATCGCTAGTGGTTTCAGACGTTGATCCTTGCAAACCAAGAAAGATAATTAGAATGCAGCTGGATCCAGACGAGGGTCGAGTATTTTTTCCAGCGGACAGGTTCATAAAATGGATTCTCGGCTAACATGAAGTTTTCTAAAACTCCTCGAACCGTTTCGTTCCGCGCGATGTTTAAAGAGGGGCAAATTGGAATTGCCTGGGGATGGTAGTGTACTGATGGAATTAAAGCCACCGGCGGAACGTCTTCCGCCGAGTTTCATTATCTCGACGAGGTTAGGAGGTCGAAGTCAGGTAACCCGAGCAGGTGGTAGCGGTGGCTCGTCTTATGGAGCCGAAAAACCAGAATGAGCTTACGCGGCGCGTCCCATTTCCGACCGCTCGTCCTGGCGCCGTGTAGGCAATTACTTTCAAGGAGCAATGTGCTGGAAAGGAGCACGCTTCTAATCTGTTTGCGGCCGAATTCGGGTTCCCCGGACTCCGCTAATGAAGAACTGTTTCATTTTAACGTCCTTAATCCCGTGGCGACGCCGCCGCGTCGGCCTCGGGACACTCGATCTTTTTCGTTCGGCGAACGGCGGATTTTTATATTAATGGAAAGATCACGATAATATTGTACGACCACGGTTTTTATGTGTCTCTTTGTCGGAACACAAAGGAGCGCTCCCATTATGCAGAGAGGGCCAATGAAATCTTCTATGGAACTACGGGAGAAATGTTTTAACCCTGTCGAGGTCGGCGTCTTAAAATTTTCTTATTGTTCGTGACGTGGCCTGATTTAACTGATATTCAAGTTTGTGCACTGATTACCATTTTTACAAGGAAAATCGTGTATAAAAGATACTCATTTTATGATACAGATACTAAATATTTATAATCATTAACGCATTAAATGCCACATAGGTCACATATGGTTGACACTAATTTTTGGCCAGGTTCAAAAAAATTCTTCTGATCTATTCGAGTAAACTAAAGCTTGTCAGGATTTTTAGGATGTAAAAATCTGAACTTTCCATGAGGTATTTCCTTGCGACGAAGTGAGCATACTATTAGAATATTTATTGAAACCATAGGCACAATTATTTTTATTCTATAAAATAGAAAACGAACGTTAAGTTTTCGCATTGAAATTTTCAGTCACCCAAATGCAATATAATTTTCTGGGATACGATTATAAAATGTCAAATGGTCTTGATACGTGCAAAAAATCTACTTCTTGGTCCTGTTACATTAGAATACTGCCATAAAGCCGCAGCTTTGACTGCACACCATGAATATCAACGGAGACGCCACGAATTTCGATTTTCGCGAGAAATTACGGCCAACTGGAGTGTTCGCGAGCTGTAACTATTCGTTTACGGCGAAATGGATTTCCGCGATCGTCGCACGGGGCTGATATTTCGAAAATCGAGATCGGTCTGGGTGTATCTGTTAAAAAGGAACAAAATTCTGGCCGCTCCTTTCCTCGCCTCGGGGCGAGAGTCCTCTCGTCCGGATTGAAGCACTCAACAATCGAGCCTGCGCCCTGATGGCGCCGCGAAAAGAGAACAGAGAAGAATCGGGAAAAAAGACGAGCCAGACCTGTCCGCCGGAAAAAAGATTGGACAGACGAAAGAGCGGGATGCGGAGAGAACGGGTGGGCAGAAGAGTGGGGGAGAGAGAGGTAGGAAGTGTGGCCGTAGAAAATTGTTTCCAGGCCGCGCGGTAATCTGCTAATAGGGTGTCCACGCTCCGGCCGGTAATCCGTAATCCATCAATACCGGCTCGATCCTGTACCGGTGCTCACATACTTAACAAGCCTGGCCTATCGACGATAATTTCTACACGTTCGCATGTGTTTTGTCACATAATATTGTACGAGGCCTGTCCGACCTCTCTGAAAATATTCTGATCCGTCAGAACGTGCAGCAATAAAATGATGGCTTTTACACAGCTTTTTCTCATTGGAAGCAATGTGATCTTTCAGTTGATGTAAAGACAAATTTGTTACAACTAATAGTGAAAATTATTTGACTTATACTTTCCTAAATTGATACAGGGCTTGAAAGAACAAAAAGAGATATAATATTATTAAATGATCACACAGTTTCTACATCTCTCAAAACGAGTACCGAATATAAAATAAACAGAATTGCAAATGACGCAGTAATAGCAGCAGGGGCTTAAATATTTGTAACATTTTTCTTTTGCACCAACTTACTTATTATAACTATCACTAACCTTACACCAAGTCTAAAAACATAAAATGAAATCATATAGAATATAGAATAATATATGTATACACTGTGAATTGCGAATGACGTAAAAAGTAATTTACCGAGAACCAGAACACAGAAGAACAGAATAAAAATTTCCGACCAGTGATAATTTCATAGCCGGCGTTGCGGTAAATTGCGTTAAACAGAACCCTAAGTGCATCCCGTTAAACATCATGACAGCGGGACACTCGAAAAACTGGAATCAGCCACTCGCTCCTCGCCGGGGCTAATAAAAATGAAGCAGCCCATCACAAACATAAATGTAAATAGGATCTCGAGAAGACTATTCAATTTCCCCTGAATAACTTTAAATAAAAAACACCGTTGGCCTACTTTCCCGGGGGCGCATTATTCATTTGCACGAGGCATTTGAAACCTGTCGTAAATAGCCCACTCCGGGTCTGAATGCCGTTTTTTCGTGCGGACCGACTGCAGAAATTAAAGTTGTTTAATTTCATGGTAGAAAGCGTGACTTCGGCCCTGCACGGGCAGCCCTCTCCAGGGGCGAACAGAGAATTTTCACGAGACAGTACGCGGCGTTTTGTGTGTTCGAGCGGGTCGAAGGAAAATTTCTAGTTTTCCTCCTTGTCCCCCCGCCTCGTCACGCGCATTGAATTTCCCGTGAATAAGGTTCCCGAGGTGGTGGAGGATGGAAACGTCTGTCGGCTCGGTCGCGTATAACTTTATTTCTCTCCTTAATTCCGCCCCGGGATGAAACAAGAGGGTCTAACGGGATTTCCTTCGAGGCCGGGAGATCTCGTTGATTTTTCAAACGCGCCGCGAGATTCAACCGGCTGAAGGAATGGTAACTGCGTTGCTGAAGCGCGATGCCGCGACGGATAGCTTGTCTTCAGAAAATGTATCTCCATTTTTGACGGCTCGGCTTCCACGTTTTTACACGCGAACTGTCGGCAAACTTACTGATAACGATGCTGCAAAATTTAAATTTTCACTTGGTGTTGATTCTCAGAAAAATTAACTCAACTTTTTAACCAACTCATATGTCTAACTCTTAAAACAACTATTACATCTAGACTGCAAAATCAATGTTCTGCATCGTGTGTGGGAAGCAGTACCAATGTTCATAGATTTTTTTAACCTTCTACTGTTTAACGCGTTGAACGCCGCACGAATTCCGTGATAATAATCATTTTTAAGAATAGCATTCAACGTGTTAATACCTCATCCAGCCAATTTTTGTTTAATGCATAAAAGTCCACAATCCAATTATAACATATCTGAAAATAAATCGAACCAAAAGTTGATTTGAAGACAGTTTGGAGAATCTAAAAGTGTATGTAAATTACCTCGTGAGCAACAAATGCGGGAGCAGAATATGAAAAAGATTAAGGAAAAATTTCGTTCATCGCGTCAAACAAATTGGCGTACTCGCCGTCTGACTATAGGAGGTCTCTACTGCCAGTGATATAGCGCCGGTTCGATCAGCCCCTGTTTGAACCGAGCTCCCATTGAATTTCCATTTATGATATCGAGCCGCCGATACGGTTGCTTATTTTTGCGCATTAAATCCTCGTTTTGGCAATTACTCTGGCCAGTCACCCCCGGCTCCGTCCAGCCGCACCTCGTTAGAAGGTGAAACGTACCCCCGGGGCCGATGGTTCTCAAAGTTTTCTTGTTGTAGTTCCACAGATTCGTTCGAGCGAGCCGGCCCGTTGTTCCCGCAAGTTCTGGCCCCCAATTTTTGCGAACGGGATTTCACATTTTAATTGCCACTCGAGAGCCAAGATTCCCGACGGGCGAATTTTATTCGCGATTAAACCCGAGCGTAAACGGTCGTCGAAATTTGGCGACTCCCGGAAACTGAAGGAATTTAAATGGAGCTTCCGCGCGCCTGTTTGAGAACCGTTTTAATAACGCGATACTATCAAAATTCACTTCGTCAGGCGAGTTTTAACCGATGGACTCACTCCCCAGGCGTAATAGAAGCCACCGTTTTTCACCGATTCTCTTTCTCCGCCAGCGATTTTTTCCCCGCGTTCGTTCGTTCTTCCGTTTATCCTATTTTTCCGTTTTCCATTTTTTTTTTAATTCCGCAGACTCGAGCAATATTATCGCGAACGAACGCGCCCAGTAATGACTGCCGCGTAATGACCGGCCCCGGCCACTAGGCTTCGTAATGGCGTCTCTCGCCATATTGCAATTTGAATTCCGCTGAAATCAGTGGAAAAATGGTGGCGGGTCTCGCAGAATGAATATGTTAATTGGCTTTGGAATTGGCTGTCCCTATCGGTGATTGATTAAAATTCGATACGTGCCGCGCGGCGCCGCGCTGGCCCCGCGACGATCGCCTGAGGGGCGGTACGGCGGTGCGAGGGATCACTGCGACGGACGGGGGATCACGGAAGTTACTTTACGGATAAACGAGATTGAAATTTCGATGGAAATTACCGTCGGTATCTGTGGACTTAAGCGGTCGGTCGTCAAGTCAAACAAAAGTCGAGGACTCGTCATCCACGGATGAACGCACGCTTCGCGACGTTATTCGATGCAGCAATAACCTTCACCGAGCTCACAGTGAGCCACTATCGCAAGAAGCTGGACAAAATTCGTGTCATTGTTAACCCTCGGACAGCGATCTATTCTTACAACTGGACTGCAGATCATCATGTAATTTATTTTGAAAATTAAATTTTTATCTGGCACCTGTTTGTTGCAATCGACGAATGAAATTTCTATTTTGCACAAAGATCCACGTTTAAGGAGAAATGTTATTACTAGCATTTAGAGAACAAATTTTGTTTTGAATAAGATGCGCAGTCTAATTAGGAGACATGCGAGATACGCACGAAATGAAAAATAACTGCAGAACTGTACAGTTCGTTGAACAATTTTAGAAATTTTATTGGTCCACCAATCCTCGTCCACGTTTGAAACACACGAATTTCACAGTCTGCCAATTATTTAGGTTACAAAACTCACCGACCTCGGAGCGATGTGTTAATCCATGGTGCACAAGAGTTACAAATTGGAACGGTTAATGATACTGGCAGGAAAAAAATGTTGCGCATCCAGGCGAATGAAATTCGAGTACCGTGAAAACGACTCGACAGATGTTGTAAGGTTACGAGACGACTCTGTTCCGGGTCTCGAGGAACACGGGTGTGCTTGCATGTGTATTTCAGCCCTGCCGGGGAACACTCGTACATGTTGACTTTCACCTGCGGATTTATCGCGACGCACCTCTGGGAATGTTATCATTGGGGAACAACCGTGTCTTGTTTCTCGCGTGTAGTGTCCTGCTTTCGCTAGAATCCCGGCTGCGCGACCGATAAATTCCGCGCACGAAAATTACCCCACTATAGACATATTTATTTGAAAGCTCGTTTGCCGTTAGTGCGCCATTTCTCAGTACAGAAATTGAACAATTGCTATTGAATTGGAATTGTACAGGTTGAATTGCTCACGCAAAGCATAATTGACCGAGCTCTTTCGATATTTTCATACGTACATTATACATGTAATAACGAAAATCGAATAAAGAGATAATTACACTGCTTTTGTGATTTTATGCACTAATGAGAAAAATGAGTACATGAAATACAACACAGTAGAAACATGAGAAAGGTACACGGATCTGGTAATTTTTAAATAATCGAAAATTATTGAAAGGAAAATGGATTTTTATGTGAAACCCGTATCTTGTAATTGATGCAGTAAATATTTATTTCGCATGAAAATCTGCAGCCTGGCAATAATATTAATCATGATATTAGACGTTGTAAGATGATCCACAGGAGCTGCTATTTACTTCACCAGCAATGATTTTCTCGAAACATTTTTCCCCGGGGATAATTCAATTTCCCGATAGTCATTTTATAATGAAGGTAAGTGGAAAGACGCCGTAAATGAAGGCGGTTCAGAGAGTTCCGTTGTTGGCGACGGTACGCCGACGTTAATGAAACACGTCCACCGTTGGCAATTGTCCCACCGCAGCAACGACAACGAGCACCCTAACGCAGAAGGAAGAACCGGTATCTAACCGGACTGCCCTGTTTCGTCCCGTTTCCATTAGAATGCATCTATATACGTCGCCAGTCCAGATCTTTCACTGTTCCCCTCTGAATTCAAATGAGACCTTTCTTTTCGATTTAATTCTTTCGCATCTCTCGGGCGTGAAGTCCTGATGCATTTCTCTTTCTGTGTCCAAGCTGATTATTACAGAACACCGGCCATATGAAAAGGGACTATATTAATTATTAATGTTCACAAACTTGACAGTTTCTTCAAATCAGCGTAAATGTTAATTCCCCGGGAATATACTTTATGCACATAGCGATGGAGAAACAATTTTTCTTGTGAAAACTATTTTTATTTTATTTTTGTAAAGATGTTCAATTTTCTTTTTTCTTCATCTAGGTTCAGTTTCATATTTTTAGATTGGGTTGTAGGCATCGTTGAAGATCACGGTTATTTTCTTCTGGTGATGTCGCCAGATTATTTGTCAGCTTTGTTGTATGTTAAAATATAGAGATTTCGTTTGGGCAAGATAAGAAGCAATACTTCTTCAGCGCGAACTTCAGCCCAGATTTAAGAACGACGCAGGATCCAAGTGGAACAGATCCACGTATGATCGATCTCGAGTCTGCCTCTCTGGAGAGGCTTTCCGAGGGCCGTTCTTTTTTCTTATTTAATATAGTTCGCGAGACGAGATCGTGACAGGTTGGAAATTCGCCGCCGGTCGATCGGGAACGTGGAGAACGGTTCGCGATCCTTTCCCGGCGTTAGTGGCGACTACGTCTGGCGTGGAAAAATGCCTGGGGTCACGTAGAACGTGGCGATAACACAATCGTTTCGCTTTTTCCACACGTTCGTGGCTGCTCGTCGCGCTCTCTCGCTTTCCGCCCACGCCTCTTGGCCGTCGACTGGCTCTTTCGTTCGTCCTGGCCGTATTCAAAGTGCAAGGAGCAAAAGGGGAAAGAGCGTGTGCACAAAGATCACATACCGGCCAGATTGAGGCTGCAGGGTAAACGCTCGTGTTCTCTCTTATACTCCGCCAACTTCCGTTTCCTCTTAAATTTCTCCCCGCCGCGTCGCGCCATCCCGTCTTCGTCGTCCTTCCACACCTTTGCCTCGAAGCCACCAACCTGCTCCCTCGCTTTGAGCAAATCTGCGTGAAAATGGGAAGAACGTCTGGGCACGAAGGCCGCGCGAGGGTGCATGTGTTATGTGTGTGCACTTGGAACCAGCCATCTCGACCTCTCTTTCTCTCGTTCTTCCGTTCTCTCTCTTTCTCTCGCTCTCCGACTTCCCGTATTTAAGAAGGACAACGACAGGGGACAGGGTATTCGCCAGGGCGTCGCTGAGAATATCAGGCGCGTCCCGATGACAACCAGCACCCCCGTTGAATAACGAGTACCCGACGATAGAGCTCTTGGCACCGAGTTCGGAATTACTTTTGCACCACGCTGGTTTTCTTTGGCGAGCCGCTCCAGTCGTGATGGATTAATAGAGAAGCGACGCTGCGAGGATTTCAATTCCGCGTCAGGCGCTTGATGAAGCCTCGCGTTGGTCCCTTCGAAATCATCTTTTTATAGGCCTTTGTTGCTGCGGTGCATAATGTCGCGTGATAGAGTCGCATGTCCCGTGCTCGTAACTTTTTTCACGAGGTTCTGTACTATTTTGTATCGCGGCCCGTCAACAGAACGTTTTATTCATGGAAACTTTACTCACGTTCATTTACTGTAATTCATAGTAAAGTCTTGTCGTCTCGATCGTGCGTCCGTTTGGGCTGCTTTTCGCTGATCGACTTCTCCGACTGTCAGTTGATACAACAGTTTCTCGACAACCGCTTTTATTTTCTCAACCCCATTTCTTAGCGGATGTTCGTCGCTGGGCCATTTTGCATAGCGACAACTTTACATTGAACATGTCAATATTTTTGCCGGAAATGTTGTGCAATATTTTAGTTACTCATATAGTCGACGTTAAGTACGCCCACTTTGTGCTGCTTGGAGGTCCACTTTTGACGAATTTCTCTTCCGAATTTGGTGGTTGTAAATTTCACAATTCTAATTCTTCAACAATCGTGTTTCTACCAATAACGTATAAAGTATTAGGTTCGTTATTTTCATTAACAATTGTTTTATTCTTCTATAAATAAAAATACACTTCTTGATTATGGTGTGGCCGAATAACATTTACAAGCGGGCAGGGGGTGATTCTGCATATAAGAACCCGTGGCGCGTTAAGTCCATCCCAACGAAGTATTAGCTTTCGAAAAGACCTAATTTCAACCTATTTCGTGGCACTAAAATTTCCGGATGAGTTCCGCCTATTTCATAGAAACGATCTACTGTGCGTGGGCTCTTCCCGAGTAAATGAAGTTTAGTGGACAGTGCCGATCGAAACCTCGTTTATAAGTACGATCTGTCGATCGCGCGTGCGTCGCATCGTCGTCCGCCCCGGAATCCCCTATCGCCGTTCATTCTTCTCGTTTATCCCGATTTTTCGTACCTACGTTCACGGACCGGCGCTTCCGGCGGGTTGTTAGACGAGCCAATTGTAAAGCAATTTCCGCGGCGAAACCCGAACCGGTCGAATTAATGCGGTGCCACTCTTTATAATTGTTCTCGTCAAGGAAATCGGATTACGGATTTAGCCGGGGCTCGCCGGGACAAAGCGTCGCTGCTGTAATTCCATTCTTTTGAACGGGGAAATCTGCGCGTATCGCGCGCGGAAGCTTCGCCCCGATAGCCCCCGAGGCCGTCCACCATTTGTATTCCCCGATCGTCCCCCGTTTCTCCACCCACCGCGCACCCCCGAACCGTCCAACAACCATGTCCCATCCCTTTTACTACACCCGTGGTCTGGGCGGACGGGGGTGTGTAACCATACACTGCGAACCAGAAACCCGTGACCAGTGTAAGCGGCCGTTACAACGGGCGACGTGTTAATTAACGTCTCTTTAGCATGATAATCTGTACGCGATATCCATTAGCTCGTCAAAATACATCATGCACGGTAAAGCGATTTACCTGGCGCCGATGAAATTACCGGGAACAGGCTCTTGGTCGCGTCGCCTTAAATTATTATCGCTGACGCGAACCTTGTTCTCTCCCTCTCTCGTGCACCGATGCTACCGAGACGGTCACTCGCGATAATGATCCTGGTGAAATTCATCTCTGCGAGCCGGCACAGGGTCGCGTTTGATGACACGCGCGGTAAAGTTTATCCCCAGCCAATGGCCGAAGGGAAATCGACCAGGAAATCGGGTTAAAACAAACGCCAAGCAGTTTTCCAGAGAGAATCGTTGACACCTTCAGGGACACGGTGGCTGGCATTACTTACTTACAAGTAGTATGTATTTTAATTTTCACGAACCTCAGATACATGAACTCTTAACCGAACCTCTATTATACGAATCTACAGCGCACGGGTGTTATTATTGTTATTATTATTATATTATGCTCAAGTACAGTAGATCCAATGATATCTGAAGTCTATATTATTTCAACTAGCTTCTTTAAATAGCTCGATCTAAGGCGATCTATGTATATGTGTAAAAGTGCAAATACAGTAGCAAGTAGCTTGATATTTATTACATTTCTAATTAACATTTTTAAGCATTAAAAATTTGCCTGCATGCGTAACGCGAGTCCGTGACTGTCGCGGACTAGCCACTTAATGGGTTACAAGTGAGATGTCGGAGATCTTCCCGTGGATGAACTATGCAATAACTGAAGCGGTCACACATACTATTTAGCGTGTGTGGGATCAGGACCTACCACACCAAGTACGTATATAGATTAGGAAAAGTCCGAGGATTATCTGGGTGTGCGCGTTAGTTGCTCAACTACAAGCAGTATTTTTACACCTATTTTTCCTGAAATCCTACACGTGTGACATCAAACCCTAAATTGGAAGTACGGGAGAGTCAACGGTGTCCTGGGAGACTTCTTGTGAGGCACGGGCAGTAGCTGAAAAGAAGTCACTTGGAAGGACACGCCCCTAATCACACGTATTCCCGGCTCCAGCGAAATATTGGCAAAGATTGGGACAAGCATCGATGGTGGGGACAGGTGTACCGAGCGGCCCTCCTTGCCCCTGTGCCATCGCAGGTCACATCTTTTCAGCTACCAATAATAATACGAGAGGCGTGCACGTGGCTCAACGATCGATCGGAGCCGGTCCAGCCGAATCCGAGGACACCACGAATTCCTCGTGCATCGCATTCAAAACGAATGTAAAAGAGGCAGTCAGTCACGAACGGGAGACCTGGTTCACCAGGTGAGGGGTGAAAAAAGGTCCGACGCGGATCGATCGTCGGCAGCCAGCAGTCAGACGACGGTGTGTACGTACCTCCATGCCACGTCGATTCCTCCATCGCACCCACTTGTTGAACCCCGGCCGCCAATACTCGACGAAGTACTCCTCGGTGTACTCGACCCCGTGGCCGTTCCCGAACCTGCCCTGGGTCTTGGTGGACGTCAGCAATCGTGGACTGTGCAGGTTCACCTCGAGGTACTCCCTGCCCTCCTTCGTAACCATATTTTTCGGACACCATGCGCCGCCGCCTTTGTCCTGTCTCAGCCTGAGAAACCGAGGAATTATAGCAAGAATTATTACCGGCGCTCTCCACAGGCCCACACGGAATATTCTCGTGCACGAACATATTCCACGTTTACGAGGGAATCACGTGCGTTACATACATATGGGAATCTACACCGACGCGCTCGAAAGTAGTCGGACATTTATACCATCGCTTTGAAATATTCACGGGGCACCGTAGCGCGGGGGCGGTTCTTTCGGTGATGAATTCGGCGAACGGTGACCCTTTCGGTGATAATGGAAATTGAGAAGTGTAATAGAAAGGATATTTATTTCTTAATTTATATCTTTCAGACAGGGTGTCCCAACCCTGGAGGGGGTGATTTTACGTGAGAAAACCAGTCGAAAATGCGCAATAAATATTTTTGAAATTTAAATCATGGCCTACCGATTCTACTTCTTACAATTACAAAATATAGTCTGTCCTACGAGACTATCTCAGAAGTCTAACTCTATCGCACTGAAGTGGTTATGTTTACCTTTACTGTCTTGTTGGACAGACTATAGGCAGTGAACTTGTGACGGATTTTCAGCAATCTATTAATTATTTCATGAAGATTGCAGATTTCTAAGAATAGCGAAACGCAACAGCACGCCTCGAGATTCAGCCACGTTTCTGAATCGCGTAACATCCCCCTAGTTAGCGTACATCCCCCTCGACCATATTCTTTGTCGGATACGAGAGCGATGGGAAAAAAAATAATTAATGGTCTCTGTCTTTTTCTCCCTCTTTCTCATTTTCTGCGCGCTGGTTCCACACTGGCATCGACGGGTGTTCGCGTATAAATTAATGACGCCTGGATTGATTTACGAGCGACCGTTTAACCGGAGGTTTTTTCAGTATCGATTTTGAGTTATTTATAATCATTTATATGTATCGAACAGCTTTTTGCTATAATGGCTTTCAACGCGGGCGCGCGGTGGGAAGAAGAGAGGCGAATGGAAGAACAGAGAGAGAGAGAGAGAGAGGGAGGGAGGAGCAATCGGTGTTTAATCATCGCGCACGGTTCTGACCCATTTACATCGTCGCCGAGAACAACAGGAAAGCAGTTTCGATTGCAGGCTGCATCGCCGCACCCGGAACAGCATTGTTATGGATGTTCCACGCCGTACACCTGTACAGCTTGACGAGCGTAACGCGTTCAATCTGCGACGAGTGTTTCCAAGCTGAAAAAATTCTCCGGGGAACACTCGTGTGCAAGATTTCAACGAGCCGACATCGTCGTATCGATTTTTCGCGAGGAGCGCCGCGGCGCCGCCGTCGCGCCGCGTTCAAAAGCGTCATTCAACGGCGAACACGATCGGGAGCATTGATTGCGAAATCAAATCCAATATATACTCGTGAACGCGAAACAGCTTCCACGCTCACGGCTTGATTAATATATACTTATAGGAACAAATCACTCGGATCGGGAACTACCATTCGGTCAAGTTGCAGCATTCATTCCGTGCTATCGCGAGCTAATGTGATTATACAAGCCAATATACGCGCGAAAGATTGCACGATCGTTTCACTTGATGGCTGCACAAGTCTAACTCAGTTTATTTTCCACTTGCCAGAGGTGGGCGTGTCTGACGATGAACACTCCCACGTGGTGGGGGTTGAACGCGCTCTTACGGAGGGAAAGCGAGATTATATCCGGTGGGACGAATCAAGTTAGTGTACAAAATGAATTAATATATTTGTTGTTTTTAAGCAGGCAGCACTTCCCCTTGGTCTTACTCATTTAATTAAAAGTAATTGAAGACGCTACCTGTTGCGATTTTTAGAGGAAATAGTTTAAAATTATTAACACTTTGAGTACCAACAAAGTAACCTCAAAAACTTCATGAAAATCAACGTGATTTATTTAAGGAAACAAAAATGAATCCTGAGTACTCTTTTAGCATTTCTACATTTCTCAGATACCAATTAAATATGATGCACTGAATATTTAGCTCCTGTGTCGCAATTAATGCACAACAATACGAATATAAATGAACAAGATGTGTCCATCGGTGTCTCTGTTACATTATCATGCTTGCACTGTTCACTTTTCGTGGGCATCGCCATGGGGAAGCGTCTTTTTCTCGGCCGGCGAAATCGTAGACCATAATTTCGGCCACAAAAAGTGTTTTTAATTTACCCAAGGGGATGATCGTGGCCCAGATGCATACGGGATACTTACTGACGGCTACAGGGGCTTGCCACCTGTGCACGTTCCATAGACACAGATTATTGTGTACGTGTGCACGTGTAATTCCGGCTAAAAATAGCGCTCGGCCGATAACAAGATCGCATTATGTACAGCTCGGAGATCCTCCGCGCGATAAGAAAGCCGGTTGAGTTTAATTTTAAGCTCTATTTACCCTGCAACGAGCTTTCGGAATTAAGGATATCGGCGAGCGGGCACCGGCTCGCTCCGAGTGGCTTATTATCACTAGCAACGGTAAGTTACTGCCAACGAGCAAGCGGCGAAGGCGAGGCGGATGTCGAGTCACTCACTGGCCGCGTCCCTGATACAATTTTCTTGATTTTTAAAACTCGTTATCCACGTAATCGCTTCGAAATGAAATTTTATCCCCCTGCCAACCTCTCCACGGAGAAACATTTTTTCCCACCGATATCGCGCGGATTCTCTTTGTCAATTAAAATTAATGAAACCTGACCCGACACGATGAGCCTCGGGCGAGTCTTGGCTCTGACAGATTGTAATTCTTTGTTTCGCTTTGAGGGAGATTTATTTGTCATCCTGCTGAGATATTAGCGTTAAGTATTCTTGGAAATAACCGTTCGTTAAAGGCCTGTTGCAGGGGTTTGCGATTTTAGAAATACTCTTATGACAAGCTGTATTTTTTGGTGTCATTACTTTCGAAGCGTTGATTTAACATTAGTTCTATTAGAGGACTAAAAGACTATTTTACCTTACTTTGTTAAGATTTTTATTATACACCAAGGGAAATCAATTTACTGAACAATCCCCCACAAATGCATCTTTACAGTCTCAGTAATCATAATTGAAGAAATTTAGAACCCGCCATTTTGTCGGAAGCTGTAGTTCTAGTGTTAAATATGACACCCTGTATAGTTGGGTCTTCAAAGGGAAACAAGTCAAATTTTTAAAAATGAAATCACAATATGGCTTTTATAAGATAGAAATGCATGATAAAGGTGAAAGTACCTTCGGATTGTTTTATGCATTACTAAGTGCATTAAATTTGTCGACTTAGATTTGTCAGAAAGGAATACTGCACAATGCTTACGATACTGCATGTCATTTAATGTGATGAGATTTTAAAGAATCAATGCCACTATCCCCTTAAATACCACTGATTCTTATACATTTAAAGATCGACGTATTTCATTGTTAAATAACTGGCATGCTGCCTCATATTATGTAATCAGAGTCTCATATCATGTAATAAGGCATACAGTCAAATGATGAGGAATTAAAATAAACACGAAGCAGAAACTACATATGTAGCAAGAGGACGTTACGTATGCTATTGAACCTGTTTAAATCTTCTTCATTACGAACCTCATTAAATCTTCTCATTAATTTCAGACGAATCTACAAGTTTACTTGTAGCCGAGCTATAGAGTGCATGAGTCTACATTAGATCGAGTGAAAGATAGAACGATGAAATCTGTCTGGCGAGTGCAATATGTATTTGCAGTCTACTTTTCACGTTGATTATCACGTTGGTTCCAAGTGTTGCATATTCAGTTCAGTTTGAATAATTAAAAACACATCTACAGATTCAGAAAACTATAAAAAATGTCCGTACGTGAGAGAGGACCACGATCTCGTACATCTTTGGCGGTTTTAATTGAGTTACAAAAAGGGGCGATGAATAGGTGGGATATAATACTTCAATAGATATAGCATATCCCATTTTTTTTAGATAAAAGAGGTTGAAAACAAAAGAGCTTAAGGCGGACTTACACCACTCGGATCCCAAATGGTTCGTTCCATTGGTTTACTGACAAAAGCTACCATTTTTCAGTAAAGAATGAAATTCTGCATCAATTAATGCTGTATATAAATGATGCCTTCAAGATTCGAAGAACAGTATTAACTAAAATCTTCAGAATTTGGACCTACACCACTATGATTCTTGGCCGACCATACTACGGTGTTTCTTTCTTAACAAGCTGAAGCGGTTGGCGCAGTTTGAATAAATGTTCGCGACAGGCCAATATCGATCAGCGGGAAGTTCGGGCAAAAGCGAGGCATCTCCCACGAGTGAACGTAACTTCTAGCGTAGCCCATTCTGCAGGATCCACTACTCCGATCTAAATAGATGCGTGCATGCGCGACACAAAGCGACAGAGAATCTCCATGGAAATATTTCAGCTGGTTCGGTCGTCGAGCACTATCATACAGGCGGCATGCCCGCATGTAAACAATAGACCAGGCGAAACCCACTGAAAGCGTTTGCGGTTAATTAGGCAGCAATGCTGTTAACAATGTCCTGGCTTCATCCCTGCCCACCTCTTCAACCCGTTTTCGTCTATCCGCAGACCTACGTCGCGCAGCCGAAATTCCCCGCAACGCAGGCACAGCCTCGGTCAGGATTCTGCCCCAAATAAAGTTATCACCGAACCCTCCTTCAACCGGTCTGATTCCGTGATCGCCTCGAGGTCGCTAATTGTCTGTCGTTCCTGCGGGCCAATTACGCGAACTAGGAAATTAGCCACGGCCAGGGACGCCGCCGACGAAAATTTCGACAACACTCGTTGCACCGCGCAGCTAACACGCGACCGGTCCAGGAATCCCAACCATCTTTTCCGTCAGAAATCACCCTAACACCTCGACAGATCTATCGTGAATTACACGTACCTCGATTTCCATCCGCGTCATTCGCTGAAAGAGAAATTAATTCAATAATGCGCAATTTACCGTGAACTTTAAATATTTCATTTTAAAGATACAAACAATTTAAGAACACGGAGAATAATTTATTCCACTGTACAACCAGAAGGGATGTGAACTTGCAATTTTTGTCATTGTAAACAATGTGAGCCGTTTTATGAACTACCGTTAATAAAAAAACATGCTGTATTTAACTGTATTAACGCGTTAACTGCAACGTCATTCATATGTGGATGACACAATTATTTATCTAGCTTCAACAATTAATTTTCTACATAATATAGTTGTGAAACCGAACATTATTGGGTTTCCAGAAGTATTCATTGTGATAATTAGACTGTGGATCTTTATGCAAAATAAGAAATTTGTGCATCAATTGCAAGATTATAGGGACTAAATAGAAACGGACATTTTACCGCAATTTTTCATTTCAAATACAAATTCCTCTAACAGTTAATTGAATTACTTTAAACTGTTCACAAATTCTCTGTTACCAAATCTGAACTTCGAAAGCTTCAATTCTACTTTCCCCGATACTGAGTCTTAAACAATCGTCTCCACTGGAATGCACGAAATTCTCATTGTAATTAGTAGACTGGGTTGTTTCCGACCACAGAGAATGATAATGATGATTGTACTGGAGGAAACAAGACTGAATCAAGCAGCCAGCCAATGGACACGACCACAGGATCGTATTTGCAGCTCTCTGCGACCACATTGTTGATCTTGAATGGTGCGAGAACAAAAAGCTTATTCTAGGACGGGAGATTAGATTTCCTATATACTAATAGATCGCTAATTCTTGGTTCTACGTTTGCGGTCTATTAGGGAAATCGTTTTATTAGGTAGCGATTGCGAAAACATAAGGCGCAAGAGGCGAAAACAGTAATCGTTCCTTGAAGAGCACGTTCGGTCGCATTTACGTAATCGGATCATGGTCGGGCAAACAAGTTTGAAGTGTCTACCATGATACCGGCTGTGTAACAGCAGTTCCTTTCGTTAATAGCGCCATCAACGTGGGCCGGATGCCCCGTAAGTTGGTCGTAATAACAAAAGAAAATGGCGCTCGAGGAATCGCAGGAATTCCCTTACGTGCCTTCCCCGAACCGGAAAAATTTGTACTGCCGGAAATGCCGGAATCGCCTCGTTTCGCCGCGGAAACACATAAAAGAAGTTCGAAACGTACTGCTTAAGATCCGCCGAACCCACCACCGCGTTTTTAATCATAAACTTTTACAAGCCACCGTAAACTGCGACCGTAACAACTGCGGGAAACTTCATCATGACACTGCGTCATCGAGGAAAACTCTTTGGGGCGGCTTAATAACGGCATCTGGAAAATTGGATTGGTCGTTGCTGTCGTTTCGAAAACGTCCTCGGTCATCTTTCAATAAGTAGTTCTCGTGTCCTGAATTAAAAACTGAAAAGTTCGGACAAACTATTATGGTACTCCATTGTAAAAGTAACGTTTATAAACGATTTTTATAGCTACTTTAATATGTTCGTTGAACTTATTAAATGCAACTCGCATAAAATATGGAACAAAATATTCTCAGAGAATATATAGATTCCTTAAATTTCTTTACAAAATTGTGGTCGCCTGTTGCATTATGAGTGACGATGGTAACGAACGTATTGAAATAGTGACGCAATAAGATGTCATTTTTTCTTGACAACGACCAGGTAAACTGGTGGCAATTAAGTGAGTGTAGATCCGTCTTTGACGGCAAGCACTGGCGGGACACTCGGTATTTATTCGCGAAAGTTTCAGGCGTCGACGGTAGCGTCGGTTTCACGCGCAATTAGGAGCAGCTCTTCTGTTTCACAGTGAATTTCGTTATCGGGGAATTCTAATTTCTTGGGAATTAGTTACGGACTTCGATCCTAATAGGAAGCCAATAGTCCCGACGAAATGTGCGGTAGCGGGCTGGGCAAGCAGCGTGCCGAGCAACCAGGCCTTATGGGTTCGGTGCTCCAAAGTAGCTTCGCTGAGAAATGCGGCAAAGTGGAAGCCCGGTCGGCCAGCGGCATTACGGTGCCTCATCAGTCGAAAGGTGCATTAGCATTGCTAATGACCTGCGATCATTACCGGCACACGCCGTACGAGCCATCTTCGGGCCGTGCCACGACTGCGGCGCGTTTGCTATGCGAAAATAGGCCGCCTGCGTCCGTGAAAGTACCAGCCCAAACGACTACAATGATCTACCCGATGACAATAGACAGGGAAACCGTCAGCGCAGTGCATCAAGATGATTAAGCTAGCTCGGTTCAGTACCATTTCTCTCGTGCAAAGTTCAAGATCGTGGTTTTCCGAAGATTTTGGAATCAATTGTTCAACTAAAAATAATTCAAGACGACGCCTCTCGAGATTCTTAAAGGAAGAAATTTGTAATCATTTGTTTCATTAATCCTGAAGAGATGGATTTTCATCGGGCAAAGTAAATTATGTTTACAGAAATGTACAGGTCTTTCTTGTACATGTACACGCTTTTACAAGATTTCTTTTTCTTTGTGATCGGAATATGAATACAGTAATGTAATAATGTGCAATGAATACTTCGATTATTACTTTGTAATATTTTAGACATGGTAACACGTGGTTTAATACAGGTGTATCAAGATGATTAAGCCCGGCAGGTTCATTAACACATAATGTATCAAAGTTCAAGACTGAGGCTCTCCGAAGATTTTGGGATAATTATCCGTAATTATTCATGTGCTCTATTTTGTCACGAATGTTCATCGTGTTTAAAAGAACCATTTACGATACGCGGCAGTTCATGAATTCACGGGAATGCACGGTCCAGATAGCATAGCGCGGATAATGAACATGTTCATAAACCGTGTGCTGTACAAAAATCAACCAGAAAATAATTCATCGGCGCGATCCAATGCAATCAGCGGTTCTTTTTTTGTTTTAAAGCGAGGAAAATCGACGACACGGTCACTTTCATCGACTTACTCTAGTCGAGGAAGGCCGATATTCAGGACACGCCCGCAGACCACTCGCTTTCTTTTATTATCTCCGGGCGTACGTGCGGCTCGACCGCTCATCGCGGCGACGATGAATCCGCCCGTCCGCGCCGCTCGTCGGGTCCGGTAAAAACTAATTAAATTTTTCCATAATACGGCAATTTCGATGATAACGCGGCCGCCGGTCCCGGGAATTGTGAGGAACGGTTGAAAAGTCGGCCGAGACCCCGTCGGCGATACCGGGTGCAACGTTACAGGACATTATGCGCCGCCGCGCGAGTATTTTGGCGGGAATTAATGCTCTCGCTAATTAGACGCGAAACGACCGACGATTACGTTACCCGCGGCTTGCCGGGGAAGACGAACTGCCCCCTGTTGCGGAAATTTCACTCAAAAATATGTATTTCGGGCTAACAAGCTGCCCCGTCCCGCTGATACCAACGTGGTACTTGTTCTCGCGGAACTTGTTCAGAGAAAGCTTGGAATAAACGACTTCCGAAGGAGTTTCGGGAATTTGTGAAAAATTTATTCTCGTTATGTGTGAGACGACACTAATCTTGTGACATTTATTTACTTTGAGTTATTCCCCCACGAAACTTTTATCAATATATTGGTGACATTATTCCGATTAAAATGAGTCTAAACATGATACGATTCGGGCTACAGTTGCTTGTTCAATTCACGATTTAGTGGAAACCCCGTTATCCGAACTGATATCTGAATTCAATTTGATTCGTATTGTGTGCGACGTCATTTCAATCAGAAAAATGTTACAGATACATCAGTAAATGTTGTACAAAAAATCATTATAAGTAAATTATAGTAAAATATAAAATTGAATTTTCTTCCTGAAACTTCGCAAAATTAAATTGGAATGCAGCGTCGCGTCGTTGATGTATGGCCACTTTGCAGAGTGTATTTGTGTTCGGTACATTACAGAAACTTCAATTTGGTAGAACAAGACATTTAGTGCTTCTTGATTACATTTGAATACCCCTCGAAGTTTGAGGAGTTGAATGAATAATAAACGGGGGGCGAAGGAATACGAAACTGAAATTGAAGCACGGCCCGAAACAAAATCTGATCGATTAATGATCAAGAAGATCAAATGGGGCCAACCGAAGACTACGACATTCAAATGAGATCAGCCGGGGGCCAAGATACACAGATAAGATCAACTCAAGTTCGAGAGACCATTACCAGACGGGAAGATCGAAGTTGGACCAACCAAGGATCGAGAGTTTGGAATCAGACCAACATAGAATCGAGGTATTCGAATAAAACGATCTTCTGACTGGGGAAACTCGAAGTGAACCAATACAAAACCTACAGACCCAAATAGGACTACATATCTAGGTGCATCGACAATCAATCGATCTTGAGGTAGTTCAGAAATAAGGATTCAAGCTCAAGACCGTAACCCAGATCCTGACATGTTCAGTTCGGTGATCTAAATTTAGAAGACAGACCACAGTGAGATACTAATACTAACGATCGAGTAACCTTAAATTAATTCAGAAATAGAGATTATGATCACAGTCATAATATAGATCTTGATATCTACCCAATGTCAAATCATATAGTCATTAATAGATTTATTAACTAATTTGAATTGGATGTATTTCAGCATCAATAGGATTTAGGAGCATGTTTAGAACTGCGTGGGGTTTTATTTGCAATTATGCAATTATCCTTTATTAAAAGGGTGTATCGATTTTTCGACGGGACTTCCCTTTAAATGTAGATGGTGCTGTCATAAACTGCGATCCTTCAGCTTTAAGTTGCTCCTAAAAAGTTCATAAATTGTCTCGGGAATACATTTTAAAATAGACTTTGAGCAAGCACATAAAATCCAATCATTTCTCCTCGAGCCTTTCTCCAACCGGGATGTATCGATTCGTTTTAATCATCTCGGTTCTTTTTACAAAGCTAAATGATCCTATCATAAAGTCTAATCTGTCAGCTTTCATTTAAGCTCAGGAAAGTTGAATTATTCCTACAGAAATTCAAATACATTTGCATTATACATTACCGATCTACCGAATTTTTCTTTACACCTGAGGTGTGTAGTAAAGTGTGCTCCTCCAGCATTCATGTGATCCCCTGTAGATTTGAAAATCCTCGCGCCGGGAAGGCATTCTAAACTCGATTCGAAACAACCCTAATGCTATTTCTCCGAGCTGTCAGGATCAATCCATTTTTCGACGTGCCATCTCCAAATTAAGAACCCATAGTAAAAGCAAGGTATACAAAATACTCCACTTTTACTAATAGATTTCCACCAAATCCGTGAGCTGTCGATAACGTTGTGCGCCTCACAGAAACACCAAAACATCCGGGTCAGAAGAATACACACTCGTCAGTGCTATAGAAACACAGCCATTTATCGCATACTCAACAAGACACATCGTAGCGTTAGTGACACGTGTTGCTCTCAACGGTTTCCGCCCCCGCAATCCCTGCCATCGATACCAACCAGCGTCGTATACCACCAGGAATCGCCTAATTCCAGCTACCCCAGGGTTTTCACTCGCAAGAAAAGAAAGGGGCGAGGGTTACAAAAGAGGGTCCGAAGAAAACAGCCTATTACCGTAACCGTCACCGTTCCCCTAACTTTTCCAATCTCGGTCGGTTGTTTCCCAGGTCAACGAGTCTTTGCAGTTTGCTCGGTCGATCGAATATTTTCGATGGGCCATTGGCGGCAGCGGCGGCGGGGGAGCGGGTTGCATACGCGGCGACACGGATTTATACAGAAACGGCCGGTTATGGCGTGTGCCGCGTTCTTTCGCGAGCCTGTCCCTCGTTCCAGGCTCCTCCTGCCGGGAAAACGGTTATCGAATATGCCGGGAATGTTGCCGGCGAATACGCCATCAGCCAAATGATCCGTGAAAATTCCGGTCGCGATTTTACGCGAGCCCGATCGCGCGCAACCTTTTTTGTGCCGTTTCGAAGGGCGTTGCGAAAACGGAAACAGGAGCGCCCTCCATCACACGCCGAGCGTGGAAAGCACGGTCTCGGTCGAAGAACGACGAGGAAAAAGCTCCCCCGGTGCGCGCCGTAGCCATCGATATTAAAGCTTATACTGAATGACAGCGATGCTCGATGGAACGGCACGGATTGATTCCGCCTCCATTCCGAAGCGATCCGCGGATCCCGATACCCGAACACTTGTCAATAAATAGAGCCATTCCTTCCCGCCGCCCCAGTCGCTGCCTACATCCGACGGGCCCTTTCCTTTTTGCAGATCGTCTTGAAAATTCGCGATGCGTCAATCACGGAAGTCCCCGCGACACCGCTGATACGACAGGTGGAAACGTTTTAAGCCGGCCGGTGACAGACAAACGGAAAATAAGATTCCTCGGGATGGAGGAGAAGATATTGTGTTATCATGGTTGTGGAATGGAGTTTCATAAAAGCTGGGAAATAATTCGAGGTGTGGGTGCTGTACCGTTTGGAATTGCGGGATGCATGGGGTAGTGATTTTCTTTGAAATGATAAGGGTCTGAGATATTAGCAGTGGTCTTACAATGCCATATACAGACAGTCGCAGCATCTTGTGCAAAGCGCTGAATCTACGTGAAAAGATAAGTTGGAAGGACAGAATAATGTTTTTTCGGTTAATCCTTGGTTTTCGAGAAAAATGAGTTTGAAGGATCGTTGGGTTCGCGTGCTTCAGTATTTGCAGGAAGTAGAACCAGTACGTCATGAACAGACAGCTATTCTAATCTATAATAGTGTTCGTTATATTAATAAATTGTAAAAAGTGTAAAATCGTGTAAACAGAGCTTACGTAATTCCATCTGTGCACATTTTAAACCGTCAAGTTCCTACTTTCAGTTGAACTCCATTTTTTTCAAAGGCCCTCATTTGCTATAAAAGAATGTGGAATACACAGGTTTCCCTTTTCTCTTTTGAACTTTGAAAATGAGCACAGGCAGAGTGTTGTGCGACTTTTTATATCAGATTACAGGAGTTCAAAGGTCTACATTTTTGCGATGAAATTTAATGATAGGCTGTGGATTGACCTCTCGATTTTGTGGAGAAATGTATTTTAAATGATTATTTGAAATACAAAATACCCCATTGTAATTAAGCAATAGGGTATTTTTCTCAAGAATAACTTATGACTTAATAACTCTGAAACCAGTCTTTATTTTTAGTATAGTTATTAAATGTGACGAAATTTTTCTGGGGAAGTAAAATTTTTCTGAAGAAAACATTGTCGACACATGTAATACCACCCTAACGTGAACTAAAAATTATCTTTGAAGAGTATAAATCTTCTTCTTGAGCCCATTCAAAGGATATAACTCGATTTTTCGCCGTCATAGGTGTTCGACCCTTTGAGCTTCCGTGGGAAAGCGACTCTGATAGCAATGGCAAAGGGATATCGACGTCATTCCTGGGTTGGGGGGGGGGTCCTTTTTCAAAGTCCACCGTTAAGAACGATAAACGGGATAAAAATGTGCCGGCTTATACATTTATAATACCACATCACCTTATCTCGACCCCGGGTACCCTCGCCGCCAGTTGCAGATGGCGGGACACATCCGGGTTGATCTCGAGGGAGAGCTTCCGCAAGTCAAACTCAATCTGCAAATGGGACGATCCTATTTTCAGCGTCTCGATGCCGCTTGATCATTCTCTTGCTGGCCGTGCCTTTCATGCGGGCAGGGGTAAACTTCTCTTCAGTACAACCCGCTCGGTGTTTCATTGGTCTTTCGTGAACCGTGTCTCTTTGTGTTGTCGAGTTTTTGGCGCGCGAAAATTCGTAAGCCGATTCCCAGGCCGACACTGACAAACTGCACGAAACTAATAGTCCAAGGTGCACCGGAAGTGGACCGCCAGTCAAACTAACAATTTATTCATTGTGAATTCTAAACCGGTTTACTCAAACCTGGCCATTCTCGCAATATTATTTATACCGCCGCGCCGTGCAAAATTAATGTAGCATCAAATTTTCATCGACGAATTGTTGATATATTTAACCCTTGAATAACGGACCAATTTCATAATTATATAATTGGTAATATTTATAGTGGTCATTCTCATATTTTATAGAAGACTGATAATCTAGCTTCAAACATGTATTTATCTTTAATTCACTGCATAATTAATATATTTCCTATAATAATGGCGCACATATGTTGCCTACTTTATAATATTAGATCATTCTTGCGAAAATGAGAACAAATACGTAGATGTTAGTTTACTGTAACGAATAATATGTTTTCAACAGAATTACTACTTACGTATATATTTTCCTTGTATATTTCAATACAATTCATTGGATATACTTCAGGGACCTCATTATTACTAAAAATCTCATTTCACTTGATTTCTGAAGAAATCATTCATTTTTAAAATCTCTCGTATTGTTCGTGAATTAAACTTCCAGGTAATTTCTCGCTAACACGGAGAGTGACATCAAAATTGCATGAGCCCCCCCGTTTCAGAGAGTAGCATTATCTTGAACACGGCGGTACATTTTTAATAATACTTCGTTTAATTTCCCCAGCGACCGAAACGACTAAGGAGCCCATCCATGACACTTAAACGCGACCCGGATCGGTTACAACGTCCGCATGTCGACTCGACAATAGAAACGGAACAATCGAAACGCGAAATACCCGCACAACTGACCGAGATACCGAAACTGTTCCCGCAAATTTGAGCAATGGAATTCGCAGCAGCAGTAGCAGCGGGCCGATGGCTCGCGCGACTCTCGCTTCCCGTAATTTATGTGACCGATTTAAATAAATTTTAAGGAAACTTTCACGCGGCACCGGGGCCCCGTTGAATAATTGCAGTTTAATCGATGCTTCGACTGTTCCAGTTTCGCCCCGGAAAACAAAGGCAGTCCGCCCCGGTGTCCGCGGAAATGCGGAAACTTTCCGTGCAAAACCCGGCGCGGATCCGCCGCTCGGAACACCGATGAAAATTGCGTGGCCGGGCATATTTCAGCCGGGGACAGTTCGCGAAATACGTCGTTGACTTTGTCCCGGCGACTGTGTTCCCGATGAATATTTCCCTCCCGGGCGCCATGTTAAGCGCTTCGCCGCGCTTTTTTTTCACCACCCACACGCCGTTCTACTCCGTACACATGACCGAAATTCGTCGTTAGAAACTTACACTTCCGATCCGCCGATATCGAGGATAAAGCGCGACATCGTTCCCGTTCGCCGGGGATTTCCCGTTCCCGCAGGATTTCCCGAAAAGGACGCGAAATGCATCGATGAAAAAAAATGTATGCATAACCGGTTACAACGTCGACAAACTAGGGTATTTCGCGGAGAATGCACGCCGCGCGCGCGCTACATTTTTACGGTACGCGGCAACCTGGACTCACGGTTTTGAAATATTGGTCTCGGCAAAAAGTCTTGTCGAACTTTTTCGGACGGATTATGAAGGAGCTTCGTCTAATTAATCTTTGTCAAAGTTCGTCGTTCTGTTGGACAATCATTTCTCTACTTTATGCGACGGCAAAAAGTTTGTTTCATTACCAGACTGTGGATCTTTATGCAAAATGAAAATTGTACAATTCAAAGTTGATCATCCTAAAACTTCGAAAATAATGTAACACTATTATTAAATTCTTTTGATGTCTTTTCATTATAAATGACTAAAATCCGTGTATTCGTTGCGTACAAAAATTTTCATTTAACTTATCTTTGACTAAGTAAATCTGTGCAATTCCATTCTGATCAAAACATTTTTACAAGTCTTCCGTATACATTTTTACAAATCTTCGAATATCCAAAAATGTTATTGCTAAACCTACGTATTTCGTTCATGCTAAACTTTTTATTCGTTGCATGGCATAAGCTTTCGAATAAAACTGGAAGAGCTCCTGACACATTTCAATCCAATAATTTAATAATAAATTCTCCAACGATATTTATGAAATTCAGCACAAAGAGGTATTATTTGTAAAATCATGTAGAAGTATTCCCTGTAAAAATATCGCAACTGCGAATTACATTTTCATTATTCTTGAACGGAGATATTCCATAGTATGCGAATGTTATTCAGTGAAATGCGGGTGAAATGAATTTTGACTGAGATCCATCGTGGAAAATCACGGGAACGATAGCATCAATTAACAGAAAGAAGGTCAGCGGAGATTCACAAAGCCATGATAAATCGAGTGTTCTATTCTCGGTAGCTTCGGCCGTGTTTACAAAGAGAAATTGCCAAAGTACAAAGCCCCCGGCGAAAGCTCGAGGATAATGAAAGCTTCCATAAACTAAAACGGGAACAAAGTTCCGGCTCGTCATACATTAGAAACGACAATCCGCAAAAGTCGTCCCCGTCACGACCGGAAACTCTTTCGCCCGGTATCTCGTACGTCGAGATACGTGATTCCCCTTTCATGAGACGACAACTCGCTGCAGCAACTTCGGGCCTCGTTGTACCGACTTAAAGTTCGCGCGCGTTATCGTGCAAAGCCTAAATTCAATCCCGTGAAACAAAGTTGCATGGGATGCCCGTGCTAGGTCAGTAATGACGTCAGGCGAGATTCGTCCTTGCGCGTGCTCGAAATAAGGATCCCGGAAACAGCTCGCTTACTTTGGTCCAATTTGTTGCTCAAGGCTACTCGTTTCCAGAAAAAGAGACACTAAATTCTCTGCTAATTTATTTTAACACTAAAAATTTAGTTGAAAATACCTGGCAGGCACCTACTTATAAAAATGACGGCATCGAGTTTATCCACCGTGATTTTTATCATAATATGGTAGAATAAGGAAATTTATAATAATTTCCAAATAAAAAACCGATATGTTTAATGTTGCTGGTAGTTTCTTTATAATTTTGCCTATTTTTATCTGTTTATTTATCATTTCTCTTAATGTCGTTGCATTAGCTGCGAAATCATGAGCGAGCACATAAACTTACTATGTTGATCTCTCATGATGCTTCAAAAGTTTCAGATTCAAAATTAAAGATTGTAAAAAATTAAATTGTTCATATGAAATTTACTTTATTGGAAATTCGAATTACCCTAAAAAAGTGCTATTGATTCTACGAGAAAGACTGATAATAGTCTCTATGTAACAGATGACTTCGGTACTGTTGTAAAAGTAGACGGCGCGGCGCTAGAAGTGAATCTTGACTTCCGAAGAAATTCTAATCGTTTCGAAAACCTGTGCGATGAGAATTTGCAGCGACCCCTCAATCCGAAACGATTGGCTTCAATTTTGCGGGCGAGGTACTCCAAGGGAAATCAAATTTCGATCGGATCGATAAAATCGACTTCAAAACCCAATATCCCCTTCGAACAGACACAAATCTGCGATCATGGCGCGACGCCATGCGTCGTCGACGTCGTCGTTGATGGCAGAGGTAGCACTCTAAACGTACACAGCGTGAAGAAGATAGATTCGAGGACGCTAAATTCCCGGAGTTCGAAAACTCGCGGAAGAGGGTGGCGAAACTCGATAAGGCAGACGCGCCGCGTCACCGATGATTGCAAATACAATTTCGCGTTATCGCTAACGAGAATTTCGTCTCGGTTGCTCACGGTTTCGCTGCGACAGGAAGTAGAATAAAGAGAAACGCGGCGTGCAGGCCTGATACGTAGTCGATATACTATGCGAAATCGGGACTGCGAATCAGAGAACGTGCACATCGGCCTCGTCCTTGTCATCGTCGAGCATATACGCGGTGTCGGGGAATAATAGTCATCTGTGCCAAGAGTGTTTTCAGACATCTTGAACGAAATACTTGCTAAACAACTCCGTTCTTAAAGCGATATTCTGGTTTTCGAGGTCGTTCTACAATTTTTAGGAATTTTTCGAAAGAACTATTATATTACACTACACTGATTTTTAAAAGTAAAAATAATCAAGATTACTTGAGTTATATATTTGTCTACATATGGTGTCAAAAAGATGACTGTTGCCATGATTTCAATCCTAACCAAGAGAAAAATAAGGTACATATGAATTAGTATGAATGTGGCTGTAAAATCTGCAAAATTGTTCCGAACTATTCGAAGAAAATGGTACTGTGATATGTGTTCTATAGAAATTATCACCGGCTTGATGACTAGAATATATTTATACAAATAAGTTCGACATTAATGTTCATAGCAATCCACAGTTATGTTGAACAAACAAATGATTTTGTCTCAATGGAAACAATCTCTATAATGTACACAATAGGTTATGGAAAATTATCCTGAACACAGGTCTTAATTACTTACGTGACACCGTGTACACGCTCACCGGTACATACGAGAACACGTGTATACAAGCATATGAACCAAAGACGCGTTTCGTACGCTCGTCGCGGAACGCGGAAGCGACGAAATAGATTTTCGTTATCGCCAGCGCGTCCACCACGCGACGGAATAATGCCAGCCCGAGGCGGATCGACTGTCGAACTCCTTCGCGGGAACTCGATGCTCTGATACGGTTTTCGCTCGTTACCCTAAATCAAAAAATATCACCGTCAGAAAGCCACGGTTACGGGCTTTGTGGAATGAGTGTATCAAGGTATCAAGTCGAACGATTCGCGTATTATTTTCCATAGTCACTTGAAAATATCAAGTAAGCATTGTGATGTATTTATTATATATCGCCAGTTACTATTCTTTAATAGAAACTTTTTAATCTGCTCATTATAAACTGACAGAGAAATCATGACTGATGAAACAAAACGTCAGTAATCCAAAAAACCAATGAATTGAATAATATTTCAAAATATACAACCACCGACAAAACGTGCTCAATCATCGTTTCTGAATACAAAACGATTTGTAATTGTTTTTTAATTACACTGTGTACTTACACTACATATCGCACAATCTTCGCAATTTTCCTTGTAAAACAGCAAGAATTATTTTCCTTGCGTAACCAGACATGTTTGTCTTTCTCCTATCAATTTTTGTCTTTTTCCTGTTATGCAGGAGAAATGCAAGCTTCGATCCTGGAAGATCAATGATTCCGAAATTATAAATGTTTAAAGTGTGGACTAATGTTTCCAACTCCAACAGGTTAGCGCCGCCATGTTGTGTGTAGCCACGTAGTCACGCTTGTACGCCGCTTATCGAGCGGTGCCGCTAGGTGGCATCACAAGCTCGCGGTAATGCTGACATGCTGTTACTTAGGTTGTTGGATTTTTCAAAAGTAAGTTGTGAGAAAATAAATACAAATCAATTTATAAGTATATATGGTCTAAGGTTCCTAATCAGGGTGATTTTTCACAGTGATTCGTGGTTTTCGTGATCGCTTCTGATTGGCGGAGGCGGAGAGCATAACTGTTCTTCGCGCAAGTCACAGCGACATAACCTGTATGTTTTATATTAACGACATCAAAAGAAAGTTGCGAGTTATATCGCATAAAGTAAAGTTTAGTAAAGGAATAATGAGGAACAATGAGGAAACATGAATAAACTCATTGAGAATTAGGATAACAGTGAGCAGATTCACTCGAGATTAAAAAATCACGATCACGGTGTGAATGAAGTTAAAATCACCACCGTGATCATGAGTCTGCGATCAGTGTGATAAATCATGGTTCGTGATTTTGTACGCCATCACTAGAGTAGTGATTCTTAAGATTTCGATACTTGAAATTATCGATATGTCGATGTATTGTAACTGTATCATTACCTGACTTACCAACGCGAATTCTGCGGTTTCGAAAGAAAGGATTCGCCAGGGCAGAGGCGGCCGCTGAATATGCAATCGATATTCATTAGCGTCATCGAAATTTCGAAGGTAATTTCTGCGACCGCGGTCCGAGCACTCGATTTCGAGAGCAAACCGAGTTAGTCGCGCATTATACTTGCAAACGTTTCCCGCGAAAGAGAACAAACCGCGGCTGGTCGACTTCCTTCGATCGATCGCATCTCGAGGTACGCGAATGGCTTCAACGTCGCAATTTATTGTAAGTATTGATATTCAATAACGGCCGGTGATCTGCGTTCCTCGGCGGTCTTAAATCAATCCGAAAGTATGTGAACCCCGCCTTTCATGGGAACTTTATGCAGCCGTTGAGGCTCCTACGTCCTATCCGCCGATATGTCGACGGAATTTCCTTCCCGGGCCGATTTTCAATTCTAATTCCGGGCTCCGAGGAGCCGTGGCACTAATCTCCGTGGCGGAGCTGCTCCGCGATATTATAGTACTCTTCGGGGATTATTAAAGATAGCAAAATGCAACGGCGCGCACCGCTGTTCCGTTCTGTTCTGTTCTATCGGAAAATCGGTCTATCGTTGATTCCTGTCGGGCCTGACCTACATGTCGTGGCCAGAATTTTCTGTAATTTTGCAAGACGAAGTTGAAGTTTGTTTCAGCGTTGTGCGAACTTTCGGAAGTGCACGTCAATATTTGAGGGAAAGGGAACGCCGGCGAAATGCAAATCGAGGCTGTTGCGGCAGTGTGCGATGTGCAGTGTGCAGCAGGCTGCTACACTCGACCAATGGATGGATTATAATAGAAGGAATGGGACACTTTTTACTTCTACCGGATGCAGCGGACTCCTTCCATCGGAAAAATATCGCTTCATCGAACTTTTCCGGTTTGGCTGCGGTATCGTCTGGTTAGACGCGAATCTTTGGATTTTGAAAAGGTATCAGTCCTATACGTTAAAAATGATTATTCAGACAATTTTATTGTGCTTCTCATGTGTTATTTTTACAGTGTTTGTTAACATAGGTCGTATTAACATCGCTTTGGGTGCGGCTTTGCCTAGTTAGACGCGCATCTTTGGATTTTGAACAGGTATGAAGTCTCATATGTTAAAAATAATTATTTACGAGATTCTATACGTTGTTATTCTCACCTATTTTAAAAAATTTTTTTAACATTGTTTATTGAAATAGGTTGTATTAGCTGTTAGGGTTATAATCAATTAGCTTACATGAAATTAAATGTAAGACTGAATGCACTACAGTTCAAAGTTGCAAAGATCAGCAATACATTGTTGTACAAATATCGAGGCGATACATACACTTATGTGCCAAATCTGAAAGTCTCGCATTCGTGTGCTTTTAAAAAATAGATGCACAAATCCACGGCCCGTTAGCGATATTTCTAGCGTCCACTTAAAAGCCGGAAAAAATTTATTCGTGGACGTCTGAATAAACAAATATGATACGGGTCAGAATGGGGCTGACTACCCATCTCGTCCCGCTGTCAGACTGCAAAAGGAGGCGAACTGCCACAGTTGAAATGCGGTGGAATATTAAACGGACTGACTACACGATCTTCCTCGAAATGAATCATTTCACATGAATTCTAGCCGGATACGGTTAAAAAGTATTGGTCTTCTGAATGGACAGGGGTCAGGTAAAATTCGGAAAGAGGTATTGAGAATGCAAAGCGAATCTGAATCCTGAAAATCGCAAGTCAACTGATGCTGCTTGTTAATATCAATTCTATTCATCGCATTAAATTGTATTCAATACATACATATAATCAAATGTTGTGACTGAACTGCAGATTTTATAAAAAGAAGAGATAAAGCACGAAACACGGTACAAATATTGATAGTATTTAAGAGTACCATTGTACATATTATTGTCGACTTCATAATATTATCAAGACAAGAAATAGACCTTTAGAATAGATCTTTATGCAAAATAAAAATTGTTTAATTAATTGCAAAACGTAGGAACCAAATAGATATTTAATTTCGCCTTGAATGGTTTTATTAAGTCGTAAGAAATGTTTTGATATTCATAAATTATTTTAATCTTTCTACTATTTCCAATTGCACTCACTAATTTTTGCTGTAAATGCATCAACCCCTACTTACGACTCACGATCTACAGCCCGCCTATATTCGCAAACGCATTTAATTGCTTTATTTCGTTCGTTAGTGCCTATGTTCACTATCCCTCCGTTTATTTCTAACATCTCTTGGAATCAGCTATTCGAAGCAATCGGATGAACAATTTCACGAGACAGACAGTGGCAGCAACGGAGAGCCTTTTCCACGAATACTCTTAACTAAAGAGTTAAGATCAAGTCGGTGTATCGGTGATCCGTCAGAGGGGTAAAACGGTTCGCAATTATTTGCAAACAATTTTCTTGTCCGGAGTTTTAACCGCGATGCTTTCGCTGCGAACCGGATCTGTGTCGAGGGGCGTAATTACGATAAAAATGTCACCGGGTTTTCGGAGCGAATCATATCGGATAAAAGAGTGCTCTCGTGCGATGAAACGGGGAGTCAGAGACCGGATGCAGGAATAGACCCAGGGAAACAAAGAGACTCGGGGGGATTAACGTTGAAAGCGGCGGCGGCTTTTACGGATAAAGCATTTTTAAGGGTCGACCAAGTTAATAGTTACCGATTGATCTCCAAGATATAGCGGGTCGGAGGGCCGTATATTTTATTTTCGCGGGACGTTGAAACGGACGGGGAATCGTGGAACGGCCGCTGCGTTGCCCTGGCTTTATTAAAATAGAGTTCGCCTATTAAAACGGTGTTCTCTTCGAGTGGCGAAGTCGGCCGCGCGGACTTTAAGACCGGCAGGACGTTCGTTTATCAGATTTGTTCGTCCACCTATTCTCCGGGCACGTTCGAGCGGAATTTATTAAAAGTAACTTCCACTGTAAATCCTTGCAAGCACTCCCGAACAAAGAACTCCCCTTAAAATTATGTTCCCGTCTCTGCCCTCTTACTCCTCCGCCCTCTATGGCGATTACGTCGTTCTCATTTCGTGTGGCAATAAACTTTACATTTGAGGATACTTTTGGCAAGCTGTATCAAAGAATCATTTGAAGAAACTTGAACTGTTGAATGAAAATTTTACTGGTTTGCGTAAAACTGTGACGGCCGCGGGATTTTAAATGTCCGGGTATAGTGTTATCGAAGCTGCGCAGCTAGGATCTTATAATACTGTCGTCGTAAATAGCCGTCCATTTTTGAGATAGTAAGGTGCCCGTAAATCGGAGATAGGCAGAGTGAATGGTTGAATGAAGAAGATGTAATAGATGGGGGAAAGTAGAGCACATCTTTAAGTTTAGCTCTTATATGTACCAAAATTTTTTATGGAAACATTGTCAAATTGTCTCGAAGTATCCCTTTAAAATCGAGTTAATTTTGTATGAGGTGATACTCAGGTTACATTGATTTTTCCATACGCTCTCGTGTTTCATCTTCAACCTACGCACACATATAACAAAGTACTATCCTCCCCCTTTTATTTGAGTCCTCATACGTCCCAAAATTCCAACGAGAATACATTCTAAAATTGACTCGAAAATTTCTCTTAAAATCGTGCGTCGCCGCGTACGCGTTGGTCCCAATTCGGAGACAATCGTGGTCAAAGTTTTTATAAGTGACCACAGTTCGGGCCTCTTGCCCCCCCCTTCCAACCCTCACGATCCCATGGAACCGACCGTGGTTCATTACAATCACGAAAACTCAAGTGAACGCACGCGTGTTTCGTTATCTCCGAGCCTTCCTCTGACCTTGTCAACCGCGTCGCTTGACACCGAGACGCAGAAAGCGTACGACGCAAAACAAAGACCTTTAAGTTGTCTCTGTATTTCATTATTCGATAGAAAACAAGATTATTTATCATAATTTTTATTTAAATTAATGCTGTGTTCAAGCGAATCAATTATTTTTCATTGATTTCAATTTATTCTCGAATCGCATTGCCTTCTCGCGATAATTTACTCTTGTGTCGTGACGGCCACTCGTATTTAAATTCGTGTCGTGCGATAGGACTCAAGTTTATTTAATTTTGGTTCAAATTGATTCTATGTTCAACTTGAATTATTTATTTCCTATTAATTCAGATTTATTCTTTGATGGTTAGTCGATTGAAATGAAACGAATTTGTTCTCTCTGCTACAGATCTTGAGCTAACAGAAGCCATCGATCCAGAGACGATATCAACAACCGAGATCGAGACGGAATGTGTCGTGCTTTCTTCATGCAGGAGTGGACGTGAGTACCAATATATCATCCCAATTAAACTTTGTCATTGAACATTTTCTTCAAACTAGTATTAATGAACAATTAATAATAATTAGTCATGTCGTTGTGCAAGCCAACTGCAGTTAGGAATTACATAATTGATTGAATATAGTCCAGACTGAACTTAACCGAACGTATTAATAACGCATACTTAAATTCTTCAATTTCTTCTGCTGTTTTATACTCCACCCGAAAATTGTTTTCCCACATGCATAAAATTCAGTGTATTTATTACACATGCTCAGATTATTATGTGTGACACATTTTCACCTAACATCGCCCACTTCCTATAATTCGTAGACAGCTATGAATAACACCATAAGCCTAAATCACATTGGTAACGTCTACAGCGTGATACACCATCGATCATCACAGAAAGAAACCAGCAATCGGCGGTAGTCCCCGATCGACTAATTGTAAGAGTAAAGCAATTGTTTCGCGATCTGGCGACACGGGCGGCTTTCGGATCACGTTTAATGATCGTTATCGGGTCAGTCGGGTTCCCGAGGGACGTTGGGACACCCCTAAATTCCGTTTGCGAGAAGACTCGAGCGATCTTGGCTCGGGTCCCGGGAACAGACTTGGGACACTCGTTGAATTCTGGCCTGAGAGAATGGTGGCAGCTAGTGGTTCGCATTGATACACAGGCCGGGTTCGCGCACCTGTCCAAGATTTATGGTCGGTACGTCGTCACGCGAGGCACAGGGGTAACCACGGTTTTCCGGGGACATAATATGACGTATCGGGGCTCGTCGTGCCAGCGGGAACCAACGGGAACCAACGGTACCATACCTGGTTCCCGTAGACGACGTGGGCGACGAACTTGCGGCGAATAGAAGACGAAAAAAAGAAGCCGAATACACGAACCATTGGACGCGAGGAGAGCACAGAGAGGCGCGGGGGTGTAGTTGTCGGTCCATAAATCACTGGAACGAGAGAGGTAGCAGAGCCAGCGGGGTTTTCGAATCGTAACAAAGTGGAAGATAGCCCGGCTGGAAGGTCGGGAGAATATGGCCACCATTTTTCGTTGGCTTCGCTCGCTGAAAGCACACGTAACGGCGCAGGACGTTTTATGTCTGCGTGATTCCGCCTTTTCACCCCCACCCTCTGCCCTATGTCCTTCCTACCATCGTCGAAGATTTTGGCCTGTCATGCTCCGAACTTCCATTCTTATTTTTTTTCCTTCGGCGCCATTCGTTTCTATCTTTCCTGGTCCGATGCTATACAGGCCGGGTTACCGGCGAGGGAAAGTGAAAATGTCCCCGATATTTATGGCCCTGCGGTAATGCTCTTCGGAACAACGTTACGCGGTTTTAAGGTGTAATGATACGGGAAATTTTGTTGGGAGACCCTCCTTTCACGGGGCTTTGAGGTGTCGGTGAATTCTTTTTAAATAGGATGACGTATCTTTACTGTTGTAATAGTAATCCTGCAGTGGTACAGTGTATTTCAGAACACGAGTATCATACCAGAAACTTTCTAAAATCATAAAATTCTAAAATGTGTAAAGTACATTTAAGTATATAAAACTATTATCGTACAATACACGTCTTTTTATTTGTTTTAATGTCGCTTCAATGAAAGAATTACTCCGATGCACTTTTCGTATTTTGAGTATTTTAGTATTTAAAATATCGTATTAAATCTTTGGTATTCTTCAAATATAGTTTTTCAATTGAAATTGTAATGTTCAGCATACTGATATGCTTCGAAATTTTTAATTTCTGTTTTCCGACATTTTCTCATAGTACGACTTCAGAACATTTTCTGAGTTTCATGTCGGCATGCTTCATGACGTTGTAAACGAAGTTCACAGCATGTTCCTAAAAGCGTGCTTCATTCAGCTCCGAGTGCTTTAAAAGCGTATTTTTCGATATCGAATTTCCCGAAACTATTAAATCGATTCATTTCAAACTTTGTAAGCTTATTTTAGACATAAAAATCTAGGTGCTCTCGGCTATCAGACATTTTTCATTTCGTTTTCAGAAAAATTGACGACCTTTTGGAGGAAAATCGATACTGTAGAAACCTATTGACAAATACTTCTCTTACTGTAATAAATTTTAAGGGAAGTAAATTAGATTTTGACAAAGTAGAAATAAAGCAAGGGTGAATATAAGAAAGAATATAATTCACGATCTTCCTTTAACATATTCATGTAATAATAGGAATAATCCAGAGTTTTCGATTACGAGACTGCGGATTTTATGAATTTATAACGAAACTGAATGCATTAGGTACGAAAGAGTCAAACTTTTTGAAGATTTTCTAGATCCAATTACGTTATCGTAGATTTATTAAAATTATTAAGAGATAAACTAAACATGCACCTGAGTACGTTTTAAAATTTTCGGAACAGATTTTATAATGACACTGTTAAATATGTCGAATCAGGCTCACTGACACCACCATAATTCTTAGTATAATATATTATACTCCAGTTTGTGAACAGGAATATTGTTCTTCTTGTATAATTTCCTTCTGTACTACATCAATTAATTATTCACAAGATCTTAAATATCAATTACCATAGAAATATGAATCGCTGAGCCAATCATCACCATGTTCTTATATCATAGAATGTTTTGTACCATTCTCAGATATATAGTCTAAATATTGAATATACAATAAATATTTTTTGCTGAAATTTTTTATATGATGTTCATAGATTATTAGATCAGCCAGGATCTTTAAGTGTGATTCCAAGTCATCAGAGTATTTAAATATTACAAGAATGGGTCAACCAGCATCTTTCCGTTTCATCATTCTCCCAGTTGGCATCGGCCCTGAACTCGACATGACCATTCCACGCATGCTGTTTTTCGAGGCGGTATTAAAAACGATACGAGCAAAGCGGCCACGAAAACGAAAACTTTTCTCCTAGCCCACGTCCTCATGATACTCGCGGGCCCTTATCGATCGCAGCTTTTTGCCAGCGAATGTGTCCTATCGCGTCTAACCCGTTTCGCCCCCCTTGTATCACGCTCGACGTCCGTCTAGCCGCGTTCCCGTTAAAATGACGTACACACGGGTTCTTTTTTCGCAGAAAGTCTCCGTCGGTCGATGGATTTGCTTTTTTTTCGCGAGCGTAGCCGCGAGGCACAGCCGAATGTTCTTCGTGTCTGGCATTTTAAGCACACGCGATGTAATACCGGGCACGTTCCCCGGCCATGGGACTGGAAATGATCCCACTCCTTCTACTCGCAGCAGCTTTGATTATGTACACGGGGAACTGCAAAACGAACTGCTTTGATTAGTTGCGGAACCGTGGAGTTCGGATGTATCTTTAGGGTATTCTATAATGAATACCATAACCGAGGAGGTGTTTCCGCTGCCAGGTTTATTGTGATAACCGAAACACGTTGCAGGAAACTGTTTGCACTTCCAAAGCGCAGTTCCAGTTGTGTTTTTTTTAATGCTACCGTTGCGGCTCTTGCACAAATGGGTTTCCAGGTGTCGAGTAAATTGTCGAGCTTCCAGCGACCCGTGGGCGATTTATGCGTGCGATTGATTCGATGAATCGATTTATGTAAAAACGTGATGCAGCGCGACCGCGTTTTGCAGGTGTGCCTTTGCACGTGCGGAAACAATCGATTCTGGAATAATAGAGGGAAGAGTAATAGTTTGCCTAAATAGTGTAACAGTTTTCTTTGTGAGCTTTGTCGCAGGTTCATTCGGAACGGATCTATGGATCTATGTGCTTTTATAGAAGCTTGTATATTATAAATAGGAATTCAGGATGTGGAATGTGTGTCCGAGCACATTTGATGTTGTTTTTTTATTGAGTTTCTGATTGCTATTTCTGATGATTTCAATTTCGTTTTGTTGAAGACAGAGGACGATCCTATATAGGCTATCTGGAAAAGTTTTCAGATCGATTTATCGTCAAACAAAAATATCACTTTCGTCGTTGAATCTTTAATTGAAACCGATATCTTGTAGCTGTTCGAATAGACTATGAATGTAGGTCAGTACCAAAGATAGTTGAAGAATTTCAGAACAAAGAACCGCAGCACCCGAGATGAACATCGACCGGAATTGCTGTAAAGTTTCTCCAAGATATTCTATAATTACATTGCCGGTTTATCATCTTTATTGCTCAACAATTATTCTCCAAACAATTTATGGTAAATCATTACCGTCGCTTTCAAACTATGAGATAGCTTATCAGCATGTTTAATAACTAGACAGCGGATTTTAACGTTTATCACAAAAGTGAGTAGCTGTTATTCAAATCAGTATTTTAAAAATTGATTGCGTATGTACACAGACACTTTCGTAAAATATAAAAAGTCTTGAATTCCTATTTCTTTAAACTATACAAATTTCAATTTGCAGACAACCATACAGGTTTCACAATAAAGATTTTATTTAACCAATAAATCAAAACCTAAGAAATATGAGAATAATCCGAATGATCTTCTTTTGTACAGCTGCTAACCGAGATTTCTCTATATTCAACACACCAGCACAAAAACGGTCATATGGAACGCTTAATACTATAATAAAACTTGCTTAACACATTGTTTGAAGGAGACGCTTAAACGCGTCTTTTGCGTACTGTTGGTAGAGAACGGGAGATGCTTTGTAAACGCGTAGAACGCGTTGTACATTAAAAATTAAGCGCCAGCCGTTGTGAGACATGCCGTTGGTAAGTCATAATTATATTATTAATCGTTTCGCGACTGTAAGCACGAATCTGAAAAAATTGCTCGCTTTACGGGGTGGATTGATGCAAAAACCGCCCGCAAACTGAACGAAAATCGAACGATTTCATTCAACGATCTCCCTACGCTTCTGCACAGAGAGTAAAAATTTAATGGAAAAAGAATAATGGCGTGGTTCCATCGACTGAGACCGAGGAATTTCGTGGCTGTGACATGTTGTCGTTGCCAGCGAGGGTTGACTCACTATACTGCACGGGCATAAAGCCGTTTACACGCCCAGTGGTCCACAAACGCTCTTCTCGCGCTCGCGTTCTTACGATACACATTTTTTTTGCTCTCTCTCTCTCTCGCGCCGATTACAAAACCGTCTGTACGAAACTCCCGGACCTTTGTGCGGCAACAATGCGATGGAAATGCGCTGCATATTTCAAGCCGAGGAAAATCGAGAACGCCCGGGCGCTAAGCCGAATATAGGTCGGCGTTGTAACGCTCGAACGAGACACGACAGTGTTTGTTACGGAAGACAAAAGCCGGGTTGCTTAAAGTTGCAGATGCATACTCACCCGGAAATCATGCTCTCGCTTCGAAAATCGCCGCGCGGCCAATCGGCCGAATTATTCCAGAACGATAATGTTTTGATTAACTTCGCCGGCGAATCTTTATTAAATTCGCGGCTCGGGGAACGGGGACACGGGAAGTTAATTAAAAAATTTCATTACTCGCTGATTGGTTCAGACACGTTACCGTTCGAAAATATGGAGTCCAGCTTCATGGTTAATGAAAGAATAAAATATTGACTAAGCCTTTGGAGATTGGGATTAAATAAAGCTTGATTTTACTCCTGAGGGATTTCGATAGATTAAAAGTAATTCGCGCTGTGTTGGATTCGATTGAAGTGTACGAAATTTTTCAAAATGTTCGCTTACTATGGAATGGTCTTGGCAACCGATGTTTGTTTCAATTAAGATATTTTTTAATATCATTCATTGTGGAAGCGAAATAGTTAGTTCCTTTATATGGAGGTTTATTTTAATTGTGCATATCTGTTGCTTTGAAAGTAACGGCTGGTAATAGAAGCTAATATTGGGAACAAATACAAATGAATAGGAGTTGAGTAGTGAATGGAGCTGAACTGGATCGCGAATAGAATACAAGCGGAACAATCGTCGATTCTCGAGGTTCCCTGTATACGTTGGAGTTGTGCTTGGTTTAATCGAGAATGGCGTTATGATGACAAAAGAGACATAGTCTCTTGTTTCCTAGTTTTATTTAGCTGCTCCAAATTGTTAAACGCAAATGAGTGGCGTTCTTTCACGGCATTTAATTGTGGGACGATAGTGATCTGAAAAGTTCTTTAAATAATAAACATAAAACAAAATTCGGAAACAGAAATCAAGGCATCTCAATCAGACACACAGAATAGGTTAATTTAAGTACTATAAGCAATTTTATAAAATATCAATCACGGCGTTTCAGTCAGGTATACAGAATAATTTGAATTAAATACTGAAAGTAATTTTCTAAGGTGCGCAGATTAGTTTAAATTAGGTAATATAAGCAATTATCTCAAAAACCAATCAAAGTATACTGCGCATATCTCCGTTTGTTATTCAGTATTGCTAGTTACAAGGAAAAGAGGATTATTTCCAAGAGGCATTTGAATCCTTAATCGGAACAATAACAATCCACACTTAATTCCACGCGAAAACCTCCCCCACAGCCAACAATTCGCAGTGTAATTTCTCTGCGTGAAGTCGCAGATAAAACGCGCGTCGCCACGGTCGCGTTTACATTTACAATGTAAACCCCTAATCGAACGATATCTCTCTCCAGCTGCCAGACAGTAATGAAAGACCTGGCTCCGCGAAGGAAACGTATCTTCCATCTATAATTATAATCGTGCGTTAGCGTGACGAGTTGCGGGTTATCGGGAATCTTACTGAGATAACGCAGTGCAGAGTCGATGACCGCGAAAGGAATTCGGATCTTGTTAGGGATACGTGAGCTCAGACCAGATTTACGATACACGAGTCACTCCTTTGTTATTCCTGAAATTGAGATTTCAACATGCGTGTTTCCAGCGTTTTCATTTCGTTTTGTTCTTTGTTTCTGCTTGTTCGTTGTTTCTGCTTGTTCGTTGTTTCTGCTTGTTCGTTCTAATTTATGAACATTTCGCGGAGAACAAACACGGCGTGAGAAATGAAAAAAACTTTACTTTGGTTTGAAGAAAATTAATGAACCACATATTTAGTAGAACCTGTTCGAAATTTTCATCTCGAGTCGGACTCGATACATTACATTTAATACAAATTACATTTATGACAAAAATGAGTAGGTGTAACTTAAGACAGTAAAGACATTAAAAGAATTATTAATTTCACTATGTTATTTGCAGCCTATTAAACATATTAAAAAATAAAATAACTTTCGGTTTTACTCTAGTTTGACATCGCAACTCCGAAAATGTTTATTTTCCATAAAGATCCGCACTTTAATGGTAACTATTGCTGAAGTAAATGTTGCTACCGAGCGTCAAATAAATTTCTTCGATTACGTGTGATTTTGATGTGCACTGTCATAGCACACACGCGCCATATACATAGTACGCATACGAAATAAAATAAGACAGACTATCAACTATTTACTATATGAAGTACTATTTTAGCCTGCCCTTTAGTTTCTCGCGCTCATTTCGAAGATAGCAGGTCCTCGTTCGCGATCCCCAGGTGCCACACGGAAATTCTAGGTGGAACATATCTTCGGGAACTCCGAAGAAGGATTAACGGCTTCAGGAACAATCCAAAGCCGCGCCCGGGTCTAATTAACGACCGCGAGCGACTGATTCTTCGCGGATCCGAAGGGACGAGGGTTAGAATCTCGATTATTCGCGATCGAAGCTCGAACGGGGCTGGGATATCGGTGGATGGAGATTATTTCTGAGCCGGGCCGAATCGTATTTGGGCCAATCTCGCCAGACACCGTCGCGAACGGATCGCGGTCGTGAAAAATTAGCTGGCTCCCCAAACCACCCCTTTGCTGGTCTACCCCTTTTACTAAGAGGAGCAACGCCTCGCCCTAATACAGATTTATTGCCGCCTAAGAGCCGAGGCTGGCCGTCCTAATACAGGTATTATGCTGACGCAGGAACGAGGAATTTACACGAAATTGGAGGTAATTTGTAGGGGTCGAGTTCACTTACACCCCCGCGCGCCGCCCCGTACCCAGCTACCCACTCGATTCCATCCCCCGTTACATCGAACCGGACCCGTGTACGGCTGTACGCAGGCTGCTGCCAGAATGTTTGGCCGAACTTTAACAGAATATTCTACTGATTGTACTTGTTGGGCTATGCCGTCTATGCATATATGAAAATTAAGCTAGACTCTTTAACCCCCTCCCCGAGCAATTCTCTTTCGGGTTATAACGACTTTCTTATTACATAGTAACACATTATCTTGAGGTGTTTATTTCCGTATTTTATTTCGTTCTACAAGAACGGTATAACATTTATATTTAGTAGATTCTGTTTGAAGTTTTCATCACGTTACTCTAAACGAGCAGTAAAACCTTATTAAAATGACAAAATGGCAATTGACAAGAACAAACAGTTGCAGAGATTTTGAAGTGCAAATTGAATACTGGTTATTTATAAAATATTTACAGTCCTCCCATAATTTCCATCTTACAAATCTTTCCAACAACATAATCTCTTTTTTCCTCCATCTCTGGTACAGTGCAGCAAAATTTTTCAGTAATAAATCCAGCAAAGAAACGTTCGTTCAAGCACATCCCGCGAGAGCCATTTCGCAGTATTCTTATCACTGCAATCAGTTCAAGTGAGGCAACAACAAAAAGCGCTTCGATTAAAAATGACCAACCGTCTCTGTATTCTAAAATAAACGAAGAGATTCCAAATTAATCCTCTGCTGGCAACGATCGCTTTCCATCCACTCGATTTTGTTCTTTTGACAAAAACTGGATCCCCGAGCAGCGAATAAAACACTTTTCCGATACAACGCGTCGTCGTCTCTTTTACACTGTCCGATAACATTGACGATGACCACGCCTCGCCGATCGGCGAGCCAGCTCTCTCCGTTTTATCTCGGCAGCGTTTTGTTTACATTTGACGAGGGGCTGGCATGACCTACCGTTGAAAAGTGCGAATGAAAAGATACAAGCATCTGCCTTTGCCCCATCCCTTTCTTTATCTTCATCAGGGCATTACTCTTCCCGTCACGAAACGCGGATATCGGAACGCATTATTAACAGATATCGGCCGGTGATTTTCCGCGGCGCGTTACGAGTGACCCTCATAAATTGCCTCGGTTCGTAAATGTGCCGAATCGATTTGGCTGTCAGGCGAACGACGCTCGCTACGAATCAGGGTCGCAATATCGCTAGTAAAAATGTTAGGAAGACGATCCCTCTTCTTGACAAACGATAGACTGCCGGGGAAGTTCACAAAGGCTAATCTGCGTTCGTGATTTTTCTTCGAGGTAAAAGCTCGTTATCAACATCGCGTAATCTTGATCATCAGAATATTGATTTTTTCGGAAAAAGAAGCTCAAACGTTCCCAACTGATTAGAGCCAGTTACAACGTATTCGTGTGTTACTGTGTTCATATTGAAACGATATATAGCAAACAAATGAATAGAATTTTGATCTTGTTTTAAGTTAAATAAATCATCGAAAAGACAACAAAAATGATTTACTTATCCTGGTCTAGTCATGCGTTAAATTCATGTCAAGTTACAAGTATTCAGAAAAACTGTAAAAATAGTTCAAACATTGATGCTTGTATGATGTACATAAATGGGTTAATATTTAACTTGCACAAACATCAGCAAATTTGCATGAGCATCAGCATTCTAACGATAATATAAAGAACAAACAGGGGTCGGAACATGCCAGGACCTTATCAGTGATGCAAGTAAGAAATTCCTCAGACGAAGATTATCCACGAAGATGCTTGGTCGTCTTGATTCTCCCGGTTCTCGTGGAGACTTGGCGATTATTTTCACATTACCAGTTTACAAGCTTCCGTTCTTGTTGCGGCCCCCAATATCTGATATTCACTCGAACACTCGATAACAGAATTTTACAAGCGCGCTTTTCAGGCCGTTTGCATTTTAAAATTTTAATGCAGGCCGAGGCACGGCAAGGAAGACGAGAGAGAGAGAGAGAGAAAGAGAGAGAGAGAGAGAAAGGGGAAAGTCAGCCTCGGGCAGCCTGGAGATTTTAATCTCAGCGTTGTAATAAGAAATAAACTGAACCCGCCTAGTGGACTCGCTAATACACGGCCAGCGGATTGCTGGTGAAACGTTCGTTCGCGTCACGCGACCCAGATTGCGAAATAGAAAGAATTTCGACGCGATTAGAGAGCTTAACGGACGCCGCGGACGTCGAATTATCGAGCTTAACCCTCCTAACGCGAAGATTTATTTTCAACGCCGTACTCCCACAACCATAGCCCAAGCAACCATTCTGTTTACGTATACAGCCGCAAAGTTAGACGCTCGCAGCGATGCGCTATGTTACACCGCGCTAAATAAACCTACTGCAAGTTGAAGTGCATGCAGTGAACTGAAATTTTATTACCAGGTTTATAAAAATGGCCGACGGAAGCCGTTCTTTTACCTTAGTCATTCCATGCTCGAAGGATTACCCGGCTAAACGATTTTCGATATTACCACTCTCGCAAAATGTTTTCTTAATTACGGGGAAATTAGCGTAAATCTGTGTTCCTTGGTCGGCAAATTGTTTGTAGAAGTGATCGTTATCTTTATCGATGAAATATTGTAAGGGATTCCTAATTAATATGTGATACTTGTTTTACTTTTACTATTTTATGTAATAGGTGACCAAGGAAATTGTTTTTCGATACTATCCCTTTCCAATTATGATATAATTAATATACATTATTACTCTTAAATATTGGAACACGTTTATTAATTTTGGAAATTTCGTCTTTATAACAATTTTCGATATTATTAGAATTTGTTAATTATAAGGCAACAGTATTATCCAGGATCGTTCATAAATTGAGGATAATTCTTCGTTTTTTACAACATCTACGCTAAACGTATCACTAAGAAATAACCAGTAGCAGATTATTTATTTCACATTCACTATATATAAAATTATAAAGATGCTTCTACTAGAAATTACTGGATAAACTCCAGCACATATTATTATAAATATCTAAATAAATTCAATCGTGTAATTTTTATAAAACAACATAAATCAATCACTTTTAATACTCGGTAAGTTTAATAAATCTTTATCGTGTGTGCAAGATAGCTGCAAAGCAGGTTCCTTATCAATAAAACAGGTACAGCAAGTAAAAACATCTATGCTCCACTGCCCACCGTAAATGATTTTTATTTCAGAGATTGTGGAGCATTTGAAAATTATATCTTTGCCCCAGCTGTAAGATTTTAGTCTCAAGTAGATGTTAACCCTTTGCGCTCCAATTACCGGCATTGCTGGCACAACAAATAGGCCCGTTCTATTTCAACTGCCAGCAGTGCTGACATAACAGCTAAAGGCGTTCTACTACAGCTACCAGCTCCGCTGGCAACGCTACTCGTTTTTAATTATACAAGTCAAAATGAATGAGTTACACTGTACCATTACTTTGGTCATTTTCCTGGTTGTGTTCTGCGAGTTTCTGTCATTGTATAATTGAATCACTCAAATGTATTAGTTAATTTTATTTTGCTTCGTGAGCACAAAAATGAAATTTAAATTATATTCGAAGATCAATTACTTCCACTTGACGTTTATTTGTATTGTTAAGAAAATATGTAGGGCATTTACTAGGGCGCATAAATAAATTTATTAATCTTGTATAGGCTAACGCATTTTCCTCGAAACAAAGCTATTTGTTAAAGATTTTATATAAATCGCAGGAATTGACAATACCGATAGGAGGTACTGAAAATTATGGGAATCTTTGTGTAGTAATTTTTGCCACTAACGTGGAAGGCACTAGACTCGATAGGACAATTAAAAAACTATGAAAAATTACAATTCATTTATTCGAGAGGCTCAGATGGGCGGCAAGTAACGCCCAGCTTCAAAAATCATCCCGAGCTCTAATTTTCTACTGGAAACGGCACTTCCTGCTAACGAGTTCCCATTGTGCGCCGCCCCCGTGCCCGATAAAGAGTTCCAGTTTTAAACAAGACCGTCGCATTTGTATCAATCCAGTTAAGACTGGCGCAATCAAGCGAAATCGTCCAGAGATTGAGCGTGTACATTGCGGAAAACCGGAAACTCCTGTGTTGAACCGAAATGGCCGACTTGCTCGGCTGCAGCCCGAGCATTCCGCGATATCATTGTTCACTTACCTGGCATGTTTCGGACCAAGACTGGGATCGTACATAGAACTGGCCGATATGTCTTCATCGGGGATTTCGCCATTCTCCATACCCAGCGGCGCGGTACATTGTCCTGAAAGGATTGAAAGCGGTATTAGCCGGAGCCGAATATCCATCTGGGCTTTGTCAACTTCGGGCTTTAAATTGGCTGAGGGACCAGTCGCGAGAAAATGAAACGCTAATGAATGGAAAACGCGAGCCAATTTTCGGCTAGGATTTACCGGCGAGCTCGATCTCGAAGGATCGCCGAACCGGAGTACGTATACTTGTCTCTGTCGGGAAATTCGTTCTCTGTTCTAAGGAATAATGTATGGACACGGAACATGCGGTGAATGATCAAATTATTAGAACGGGTTTAGGTGAAAGTAATTTATCTTTTTTGTGAAAGTGTAGCTACACTGAAATTTTGTTATTTTTATAAAGTATGTGTTCTTATAAGACGCAATGCGAAACTTGCCTCATTTCTTTTGAAATTGTAGAAGTATCTACATTTGTTTTACTGCGATCTTGTAAAGTGAATAAGCTCCCACAAAAAAATGGTAAATACCATTCAAGGTCGTTGTAGATCAATTAAAAACAATAGCTTCATAGAATTAACTTCAAATACCTACTTATCAGTACAGGACAGTAATCAGGTTTTACCAAAAGAATCGAGTTCGGTGCAACAGAACAACTCGCCTCATACAATCGATGACGCTTGCTCGTGAAATTTCGAATTCACTTTGAGCCGGGAAACCGTAACGTCGCCGCAAAATGTGCCACTGTATGTTCGCAACGGTATGGTCCGCGATCACGTGAAAATTCTCCTGCGAAATCCTCGAGAACAGAAGTCGTCACCGACACGTGACTTCGTTTCTGTGCACGCTAGGGACCCAATCGAGGTCCATGGCAAGCTACAATCGAATTTTTCTCTTGATTCTCTTACCGTCGTAAAAGTTTACCATTTCGAAGATAACCACGACCATCGAAACCGACGGGCTCGTCGATATACAGTGAAAGAAGAACGCGATCGGTTATAAAAATTGTACTTGTGCTAATTCTAAACTAGTATACATATTCTAGAAACTACGAGATTGATGTCCACAAACGTGAGGTTGTATGAAAGTCCGTAGTCGATTAATTACGAACAAAATGTGCCAATAAGAAAAATTTTCCTGCAAATGCCGACCATTAGAAGCAGCATTTTATGCAAGTGTTTTCCGGGCACCTTTCATAATTTATAACATATGGACGCATGAATAAGAAGTTCTTTTCATTTGCAATTAGAAAGAAAACATTTTCACCGATATACAGACGATATAAAAATTCATTATTCTGATAAAGTTTAATGGTCGATGTTCTGAAGTTCCTGGGCACAGAACGGCGATTTCGGACACCGTTTGCATTACAGACGATCGTTTCGCAATTCGAGCAAACCATTCACGGTTTCCCTATGAGGGAAGCTGTTCACGGACAGGTAATGCCTCAAAATAACGATGAACACGTAACTAACGTAGGGTAAGCAGCTGTAATAAATTGTCGATCCATAGTGACACGGTGTGGACCACAGGTACAGGCCACGCTACCCCGGTACACTTAAGCTACAACATTGCAGTAACGCTGGAAAGTTTCAAAACTGCAGAATGCAGCGGACGTGGGATTAGCCAGGTTGCGGAGGAGGAAGAGGGCTCTGGTGCACCGGCTATGGTCTTCGCGAAGTGACATTATAACGGACAAAACTTTGCTTGTGTTTGTAACTGTCCCCTAGGTTTCAGCTGTCGTCCATTATAAGGACAAACTTCGTCCGGCGGATCGCGCGGGCATCTTCATTCAATGAGCTATCCTGTCGAATGTGCCTGGGGAAACCCGCGAATATTCGATGGGATTCACGACAGTCGATTAAGATTGCCAAAGTTTTCGTTTCCGTTTCAATAATCTGCGATTGTCGCGGCATTCAGCCCGCGAAACTGCCTTCACAGATGTGAACTCGTACTTGGTCTAGCTGGATAAGCATGGTCCAGCTGCCTCCACGACAATTCCTATTGGATGAAAGCTAACCCCCAAAATTTCAAGTCGCTAACCCTCGTTTAAAAATAATATGAGGATATACACCCTTAACGTTATCATTCTTTTCTTGGTTGTTAATTAAGATATTCATATAAAAAAAAACGAAAATACTCGAAATTACCTCGTGCATTTCATATATTTTTTCACTATTTATGAGCAAATTATTAAGGGTTGAGAAGGAAATTTATTTTTCGTGGTCGGGGTTGCATGCAACCCTTTGAGTTTCACCTACAAAAAATTCAAGAACAATGTTCACTTACCTATCTGTTAGAACAAATAAATGAACACATCCCAGAGAAAATAATGTAGTAAAGAGAAAAAAAACCAGTTCATACAGCATAGTTGCACACGAGCAAAATATTTTATTTATTTATGTCTGTTGCATTGCATCCAGAAGTTCGTACCCTCTCAACTGCTGTGGGGCTTGGGATAGGAAACCAAACGTACAAATTATTATAAAATGAGCAGTAATACATTAATTTCGAGTAGCCAGATTTTTAATGAAATGTCAATTGAAAACACCCCTTATTCAGATTTTAAAAAATAGATTTTTTTTGCAGTTAATCTGCAGCCAGCTGAAATTACGTTTTTTAGAGTTTAATTTTAATCGTATTCGTGTACTCCTTCCGCCATTCGGATAAACCACCGGCAATTAACTATCTGTAGGATCGGATGGCGTTCCATTTATGTTATAATTATACCCGCCTTGCTTGTAGCGATATTAATTTATTTATAATATCATTTACTGCACGCGCGACAAGGAATCGCGTTTCGAATTTGCGCAATTATCTGGTCACGTAATTCCGATTTATCCGTATATGAGCATGCGGTCAAAGCGGGCAATTGTTGCACCAGATGTACCTGTTAATAAGCATATTTAAAGGTGCAACACGTTACATATACACACCGATACATAGAGAACGCAAAGATTCAGTATCATTTTATTTCAGGGAAATAAAAATCGTTTTTACGTAAAGAACTATTTCCATTCATTAAATCAATAAAGAGAACATACGATCAATAACAAGTAAATAAAAGAAATGATGGCAGTCCTTACACGTTTTTTATATTGTGCAGTTTGTTACTGTGTACAAAAAAGGATTGCATATTGCAAAATAGTTTCGAAACTAAAAGAGAAAAATATAAAAGAGTGTTTGTTTTCACGTGTGTATGTTTTGCAATCATTTATCCGTTTCATCCAAAAATGTATCGGTTTCCACGAAATATTTCAAAACAATTTTTATCCTTATCAAGATTGAATACTGTACTGCACTTGCACGGGACAAAAATATGACTTGTTTACGAATAACAAATTATTAGGCTTGAAAACATGTAACCACTGTCGCGATAAACTACAGAACTGGGTCAAAAAATACTGCTATGTCTGCGTCGTTTATATTTGATATACAGGTGGATAATTCATACACGAAACAGCGTGCAGTTCCAGCATCAAAACATATAATACGCGAATAGTAATAAAAAGTATGAACAATGAGGACCACCATGATTAAATAAAACCGTAGTACGAGTTTTCTGTCATTTGTAATTAGCTTCATATGATTAAATATGAACAAGAGAGAGAGGAAATTGACCGATGTACTCGCTGGATTTCCACGGTAAAACCAAAGCTTTTCAGACGCTTCTATGCCGGGGGACAAGTTGCTCTAAACGTAAGCACGCAATATGGCTGCCGATGTACCAGTTACAGCTTAAAGTAATGTCTCCATCAAGTTAAACGAGTCTAGTGCCGTCTGTAGCGGGTTCCTCAAGTTTAATACCGTCTAAATCGAGTACGTAAACCCGCGTCAGACCGCGGGCTTTCTACCGTCTACGTCGAGTCTCTCGATTTTATGATCACTTTAATCATGTATGAGGATTTTATGCTCCGGCTCTGCTACGCCCTCTGTAATCCGTACTATATCCGACAGCTGTTTAATTATGTTATTCTGCGTCATGATCTTAACGCAATTATCCCAACGCATTCAAAATCTGTCTCCGAGTAGATGAAACCCAAAAGTAGAAAGTCGCACAATATCAGAGAAATTTAGTTAACAGCAAGAATAGATTTTAGAACAGATATCACAAGAATGTAAGAACATCTTTTTCTCGGATGTTCAATAAGACTCTTCGGGAATCTGATAGACAACATTGCCAAAATACATGGTCCGAATCATGTTTCTTGCAATTACAATCGCGCCTATCATCATTGTCTACTTGTAAAATCTCCCTTTAGTTTCAGTGACAACGAGAGAACAGTTTTGTCCACCCGGCAAGTGCATTTTGACCGCCGTGGGAAACAGTTGAAAAAAGCGCGAGGGATATCAGCTTAACAGTGTTTGTAAATACGAGATGTAGGTCACACGGAATTAGTGCCTCCTTGAGTTGAATGCGTAGTTTACTTTAACTGTCACACGAACTAATAGCGGAGCAGTTAGTTCCCCTGACTTTGTATGAGTAAGCCAGTGTTACAGCGAGCGAAACTTTGCTCCTGTTTCTTACGTCCCTCAATACTGCAACTTCCCCGCTTCGCCCTTCTATGTTTTGTATACGAATTGTCTGCTGTGTGCAGAGAATAGACTGGTTCGCCGACTGCCGACATGAATTACAATTTTCGCGTGTAGGGCCCTGGTTCGCGAACTTGTTTTCCTTTAAAACGGCGAGCATTGTTCTCGCTTTCCGACTCCGACTGCCGTCGTGTTCAACACCGTACTCCAGCAAAACTGCCGGTTAATATTGTTCAATGGTTTGTTGGACAATTAAGCTTGTTGCTCTTTGTTACCCGAAAACAGTCATTAACTCCTTCTAAACGATTGGGCTGGAGTGAACGTCCACAGTGAGAGATCACGATTCACGATTGATTGAAGATTCTAATGTTATCGTTGTCTGTGACTTCTATTCGTTGTGTGTTCATATATTGTGTACTTTTGGTTAGTCAATCTCGTGTGTATGTAAGCACCAGACATTTTATTTATTTTAGAGCGCGAAGCCTTTATGTTTACAAAAATATTTATAAAGATTTGAAGGTTGATGCTTTTCCTTTAGAGTAATTGAACACAAGTCGCTGTATGATTTTTCTATTTATCATTGTAGAGTATGTGACACGACATGTCTGTATGTATCTTTTTACGAAGCTATAATTGTTTAAACTAATTTATGGGGTGTCTGCGAATAAGAATAAAGAATGTCGGTTGCAACGGTAAAATGGATAAAAATTCTGTGAATCTTAATATCTTTTTGCGTTGGAGGGTATGATGAAAATGGTCGAAAACAGATTCCGCGACAACCGAGCGGTATGATGGATAGATTCCATCCATTAGGCACGCAGAGTCACGCAACTCTCGGTGCTGGTAATCAAGACGAATAGTCGGCGAGCTAGACAAATTCGATGCAAGATAAATGTCCTGGGCCCGGGTTCGTCGCTTCGCGTTGTAACCGGAAGTTGCCGCTCACCGGATCGTCGAGCATCGCGCAGCGAAACTCTAAGTACACTGACATAATTGCTCACTGGAATAAAACATTTGCCGCGCGACATGCTCGCCATTGTTCCACGGACTGCCAATGTGCATGGCCCGTCTACGGAGGGTGGGAGGGAGGGGGTTGCGCAGACTGTACTTCGCCGGATAGGTACCGGCCTAGTTCTCTTTGTAATTCAATCCTTAGAACTGTCGCCATCCTGGCTGCGGCGCAACTTCGATCCCCGCTTTCGCAGAATAGCAGCTGTACCTCTTTATGCAGCATCCATTACTGGGGCAAACTGTGGCCGAGATGAACCGTGCCCGTAATTATCGAAGTCGCAACACACGGACACACGCCCGTCCGTCGACAACTACCTCTGCGAACCCGCGACAGACATCGCGCAGGTGTTCGCCATACGGCCAAAAATTTTCCGGCAAAGCGAACTTCCTTTCAACCCCCTGAACCCCTTCGCTCCCCTATTTCTCGCAACTTCTATTCGACGCGCACACGGTAATTCCACGAACGGGATTCCACGGGCGAGATGCAAAACGCCCGCCTACGATTCTCCGGCTGCGCGAGCAAATCGAAACCCGAAATCGAAGGATTTGCCGCAACGACGGCCTTATCGCGCGTATTCGAGACCCGCTCCGACGTAATTTTCAATTAAACTTCGCGCAGCCGGTCGCCTCCCTGCCTGACGAGCAGCGAAATTCACCTGGTGCGAACTTGGTTGCGAAATCGCTGCACTAGGCTGTTGCGCTACCCTCCACCTCCCTGGAATCCTAGCGAGCACTATTCTAAGATTCGGAAAAGTTTATTTCTATATTATTATGAGAGCAATAGATTTTGGGCTTGAGGTATTTATGCCGTATGGAATAAGAGTCGGCTGACGCTGGTTATGACCAACTCACTTCTACATCTTGCGAATGCTGAGACTAGAATAAAATTCGTTCTTTTTCAAAAACAAACCGAAGTAATGTTACTCTTTTTTACTTATTTCTGTAAATAGAACCTCCTCATACACTGGAACCCCCTAAACTATTTTGAAGACAGCCTGAACGTACACTACGAGTTATAACAACGCTCAGAAAATTTTCGTCGGCCGAGACGCTGTCAATGACACCTGTCCCGGTGATTTTAACCATCGTGGGCGACCCGGGACGGTCCCGTGAACCCGGCGTCACGTAACTCACGGTTCGCGCGAGCCGTTTCGCCAGATAAAGGTGGAAATGGCGAAACGAAGGAAAAATATTGTTCCATTTGTGCCGCGACTATTCCACGAAAATGAATTTACTTTAGTTTTGTCTTTCCCATTGCCTCCCGCCGTAATATCACCGGATGCTAAAGCGGAGAAAAATTATTCTCAAACTTTTTAGCCCCTCTCTTTGTTCTGCCGTGTATAAATACGCACACACGCGAGGCAGGAGGAGGGTAGTGGAAAGAGGATGGTCGGTCGACGGGACATGCGGGGGTGGCTCGGTACACCACGCCGAGTTGCATACACCGCCTCCGGGGATTCCGCGCGGATTTCTCTTCCCTTGATACGATCCGAGCGGAGAGCGCAAAACGCGGACCCGGCCACGACTACGAAACTCGAGCTGTAAAATTTAAATTTTTTTCTGTTGTGCACGCGACGCTCCGATGCAGACACGACGCCCGAAAGCCCGGCCCGCTATTTTGCCCCCGGTAATATACAATTATAACGGTGTCGCGCCCGACCGAATCGGACGTGCTACCGAACGCGATCGAACACCGTGAACGGTTCATCGTGTCTAACGCCTCGTGAATATTTTTTCCGTGAATCAGAACGATTGCAGATTCAGTGAGACTTGGTACTCGCAGAATTTTATTCGACGCTCTGGAAAATTGGAACTGACTGGTCCTAGACATATTAATATTCATATTTTAGCTTAAAGTACAATCGGACAGGGGATGATTCTACATGTAATGATTTGTCAAAATGAAAGGCTAATATTTTTTCGGTTGACGCCTCGGTTTCGAGAAAATCGAGTTTGGAAATGCATCGAATACGTGCGCTAATAAATAAATTCTACTTCTTGCATATACTGAAGCACGTGAATCCGACGGCCTTCAAACTCGATTTTCTCGAAAACGAGGCGACGAACAATAAAATGTTATTCCACTTTTTCGACACATTTTTACATGTAGAATCATCCTCTGCTCGGTCGCGCCACTCACCCGGCCACAGCCCGTGTAAGAACCATTTACATTTACGCAATATTACCAGTAAGACACAAGTCCATTTTTTTCTTGACATGGAATTGTCAGAGTACTGTCAAGTGATAGTAACAATAACTATTGTAGATTGTATGGTGGATCAAGTTTTGTGTTCACCAATGTTTGTCGATCATTCTCTATGATTTCGCTGGAACATTTTTTCCTGACCCGCACCGGCCACCATCTAGAACACCTGCTACAGAACGATGTCCAAACGAGTAAGTTATAGGTGAATCTTTCATCCAGTGACTACGGAACATTTTTTCCCTAGACCGGGCCGGGTCGTGCGCTTTGTTTCATCGTCGACAGATTGAACGTATGGTTGCGCTGTTTGCTCAGTGATATTGATTCTGGACGGAACTATTAATCCTGGTTTCCGTTCGTGTCGCCGAAGATTCGAGTACCGCCGAGGGTTGCAAAGAAATGTTACGAGCTCCGTTCACCTAGTCTAGTTAGGCCATGACAAAGGTGAAATTGAAGTTCTCGAGGATAGTAGGTGAAGTACTTCTTTACGATTAGAACACGGTTGCTATTCTAGTGCTTCGTAGAACGATCGACATTTGCGTGTCCCCTAGTTTTAACTGTTACGACTGAACTGCAGACTATGGGTACTTACTATATGCTCACTGAATATGCTAAGTAGAATAAGCCAGAATGAAGAGAGACCTCTATAGTCCAATTAAATTTTTATTTTCTATCTGAACTTCTAAAACGTATTTCCTTATGAGACACGAGGAGCTATCTATTTCTTGGATTTACTATTTAATATTATTTTCATAATGTTTCAACACACTGAGATTGTTTTCATTTCATTTTTGAAAACTAGCTTTAATCTGTTATATTTAAGTCATCATCTAACTTAATATGTATGTAAATGCAAACCTTAGGGGAATCAGTTTATACCTATTTAGGAAAGTAGATAGTCCCAGCAATTTCGCTATTTAGCAACAAGAGCGTTCGCAAGAATTTACAGAAAAATTAAATGTAAGTAGATGTAATTAAATGTGAGTAGAGCAGTCACAGTAGATTTATGAAGGCATGTGAAAATTATTACTAGACTGCGGATCTTTATGCATTTATAGCAGAACTCTGAGTAGATGAAATTGAAAATTTTAAAAATTGATGTCAGTATACGATTTCTCCTCTATTAAAATCATTAAGCGAAGAAATAATATTAAATTTGGTTTATATTTCTTGCAATCGATACAGACAATTTTTATTTTGCATAAAGATCAGCTGTCTAACAAGTTTGTAAGTATTTCAGTGCAGCCTCGATTATTCGAATCTCTGATACCTGAATTCACTTACATGCTTTCCAAGATTGATTGCACAAATTAGTGAACTTGATATGGCATCTTAACTATCAAAAGTAACCCTTCCAATTAGTTCGAGGTTATTAATGAATCGAGGTCCTATTGTAATTCTTACGTGTGTTTGTTGGTAAATAAGTGTATCGAAATTTTGCGTGGAAAGTTGGCGTTGAAAGGCCGGGATTGCCCTTGGATCGATTTGGTAGAGTAAATAGGGGTCTCGGCTTACCTATGTCATAGCAGTGACACCGTGTCAAGGACGAGAGAAGAAAAGCGCCGATTAGAAGTCCTCGAAGGGAGCCTGGTTCTGGTCTGTGTACGAGAACCGGCATGTTACTGGTGACCTGGGCCATCGGCACGCCGACAACTTGCTCCTCCTCATCACTAACTGTCGACGATCCTGACCGCATCGGTCATCAAGCACGTTCCTAGCATCGTGATGGCCGCAAGGTGGTGAGTGTTCTCGCCGATATCCTGTACATAGAGTAATCCACGTTAATCCTCGACAGACGTCTAGGAAACGTCGCTGATAGACAGTCTCAATTGCTGTCTCATAGAAATCGCATCGATGAGTCAGGAATTGGAAGCAAACGTAAAACAGTAATTCAAATTGACGAAGTAACCAGGACTGTAAAAGCTTCATATAACTTTTTAACACACAGGCAATTTTTCTCTGTTCATCTATATCTGCTGTCCCTTATACTTTATAATTACATATCTTTATAATATTTCGGTAATATTCATCATTAATTTAATATACGAACATTAGTAATTAAGTGGGGAAATGCCTAGTTTTAGTTATGGGGTTGCATAAGGGTTAAAATATGTATCACTTCGAAATTGAGCGATTTAGTTGGATGTACTATGTTTATTGGCAACACTAATTTAACATTCATAAATTCAATTGGGATTTTCAAAAAACACTGTGGTCATATAAATGCATAAAACCCAAACAAATTGTTAACAGTCGTGACGAAAAGTTCCAGCTCATCCTAAATAGTCGCGACTTTCATTTTCTTGGCACAGGAACGATCAAAACAAAAGTCAACTCCGCTGAGCTTTCATTTCTTTAATTAAAAACATAATGTAGTCCAAACAGAGCCGGAAAACGAAAAAGCTGCAACGAGTTTCGCTGGAGCGATTCCGGGATTAGAAGAAACACAAAGATCCATTCGCCGAAGATCGTTCTCCGCAAACAAACATTTCATTATTCAGAGCCGCGTGGTCCGGCAAAACCGGCGTCAAAAAGTCGGAGCATTTGCAGTTCATTCGCTTTCTAGGATATTCAACGGTAACACGGTTAGCTGGAAATCCTCCTGCAGGAGACACTGAATTTTTAAACCGGATATTCGCGCGGTACCATCGCGAGAGTACGGACGGAGACCGTATAGGATCCAGCAAAAGCGACCCGAATACATTTTCCTTTGCGATTCTCCGGGGTAGAAATTAAAAATGCAAAGAAACCGATGGTGTAATTAGCGCCGGCGACGGCGTCAGGGCGTCGTCGTTCCGGTCACATGTGTGTTTCACGATCCTAGACGTAGAACAGAATCACGGGAGACCCGCGCGTGAATATTGCATCGGCTCCGCTGCGTCGAATATAGAATTTTAATTACCGCTTCGTTATTAATGAACGCTCGGAGAGAAAGCGTTAAGAGGCCCGGGGCGGAGCGGCGGTACCGATCGCTGGATCACAGCTTGCAAATTTGTGCAGCCACAAGCGGTGATAGATAGGCAAACGGCATCGCAAACATACCTCACTCGCTCTCCCGTTGCTTTTACAACACTCCGCGTGTTTGGTCTGACGTTGCGCTGTTCCTGCTGCGTACGAACAAACAATTTTTTTTGCATCGCCCCTAGATCCACCGCGATTCGCACACGCGAGATTTTTCAACGACTAAACGCTTACCGAGTGCGAAAAGTTGCCAGAGCTTCGCCCTGTGCTGGGAATTATTAAATTGCGGCTCAGCAAATTAAAATACCTGAACACCGGAAACGCGCGATTAGCGTGTGTACAAAATGTGGTGAGCATGGAGTAAATGATTTGTGAATTTTATGTGGTGTTAGCGAACAGGGGATCTTTTCGAGTCTTAATATTTTGATATTCTTGATACACGAATTATGCCGCTGCTGGTTCGTTCTTGTTTATATAAATTCATGTACACGGAGTTTTTACTTGAACGAATATTAATCGAACGAATTAATTGATTTATTGAACGAACCGATTATACAGAGTGAACATTGTAAAGCTTTACAGACGAATATCTCCAAAAATATTGATTATATATGTTTCAGATGGAAGTTGTTCAGTACCGAGGGCGACATCGTGCAGTGGGGCTTTTAGTTTTACCGGTGGGCACTCCAAGGTGAGGTGAAGGTCAACTTTCTTTTTTTAATGGAATATCCTATTTTTTATAACAGATCGATAGAGAGTATCAAATTCTGGGTATAAAAGTCCTAAACCCATGTCCTAAACATAATAGTTGACGAGATATTATCCAAAGAAGAAAGTAAATTGTTTCGATAATATCTCGTTTTTACTCAGAATTCGATAGTCAATCGATTCATGATGCAGAAAGTAGGTCTTACCATTTAAAAAAATCAAGGTGACCTTCTCCTCACCTTGGGGTGTCCATCGGGAAAAATAAAAATCCCACCACATGATGTTCCCCTCGGTACTGAACAACTTTCATCTCAAACATTTTTGCGTATAATCAATATTTTTGGAGATATTCGTCTGTAACGCTTTCTAATGTTCACCCTGTATATGTATACAGGGCGTGACCAATCTAGTGGTACAAGCCGCAAGGAGGTGAATCTATATGAAAAATTAATTTCATAAAAAGTATGTTTTTTCGTTTGAGGTTTCGTTTTAGTATTTGCAAGTAGAATTGGCCAGTCATGTAGAGACGCACCAACTGATTCCCATCTAATAGCACGCGTATTCGCTGAATTTTCAAACTTTATTTTGTTGTCGAACATGTTAATTGAAATATTGTATCATCCTCTAATATCAATTCTTCTTGGATTTACGTAGTTTAACCTCTTCCTCCCACACCTGTTCCCACGGATTCGTACGCCTAGCTTCCGGCATTCGAAACTCCCAGGTATTCCACCCACGAGGTTCTAGACAACAACTTTCCGGACTATGTACAAACACGTACGCTCGTACCATAGAAGCAAGAACGACAGCACGCACGACAAAGACGTAAACGCTAAACAATCCGGCTCTAGCCTAAGGACAAGGAATAATTAGTGGCCCGTATAACTTTAATCTACTCGACATTTTGGCGGCATTGAAATGCTATGCGATGAATGAAATTTCGCCTCGCCTAACACCGATCTAACTTCCGCTAACAATTTGAACGTTTCAGGTAACTGCTAGGACGTCGAATACATTCTTAAATTGGTTTCGTACTCCAGTATACAATTACAATCTTCTAAATTGGCTTTTTTTGTGTTTTCGAAATAGCAGAAAATTAATCGTCAATTTGATAGAAATTGTCAAAATTGCAATTTTGTGAATTCTAAGTCGAGAAGTCTAAGTGAAATATTTTTTAATTGTTTATTAAATAGTGTATAAAACGAAACGGAAACTTATAAAATGCAGTAGGACTACAACTATCGTGCTGGAAGGGATAGTAAGTAGTATAGACATGTCATTAGTCAGACATACTAGAAGTTCATAAAAACACGGCAACTGTGCAACGCAATAATACTTTTTGAAGAAGCAGGTCGTCTTTTAACGTGTCTAGTCCTGATTATTCAAGAATTAAGTAATTTTTAAAATATACTGGGTGTCCATTTTAAACACACATACATTTCCACGTATATTTAGAACGATGAAGTAAAGCGTGATTTTATTAAAGAATGACTTCAAAGGAGTAACAAAATTCACATAAACGAGAATATATATATGGAAATTTGATGCTATTCTTTAAGTATTTTCAACGACTTTAATCTGGTAGGGAAAGGAAAAAAAAAGTGTTTGTCTCAAAAGAAAAATTCTCGAACATGATTTTCCAATAATATACTCGAACTTACATATCTATTTGTAATAATTTAGTTTGTGTTTTTGAGGTATTGTTCTGTGCAGTGCTTTTTCATTGAGCCGCGATTTAGCAGGCACTGTATACGTGACGGAAAAGTTCGACAGTGTTCAAGCGGGAAGAAGGCATCTCTGTTTTCCGTGTAACGTCTCGAGGATGCTAGGTCGGCCTCGTGTAGCATCTGATGTATAGCTATAGAATACGAAGACGCTCGTAAAGCCGTCAGAAACAAGTGTTACGCCCTGTATTGAGGTTGTAAGATATTGCGGTATGCATGTTCTGGAACCTATAATGGAAGTTTCGGATCGAACGCTTTGAATAGCCGATCACGTGGCCGCTTGCAGAAAATTACATTGCACGTCCCGTCGTTCGACGAAACTGACCTTCGCAAATCCGTACCACGTGGAATGAAGACGAGATTTTCGCTAATGGAAATCACGCAACGGAACGGCACGTTATCTTGGGTATTTCAGTACAACAGAAAATCATTTTCTATAAATACTAGTGTTCACTTCTCCACATACCGCTTGCACTTCTCTAATATTAATCCATTACACATTTAATAGTGACTATTAGTATACGCTATATTTAATATTAGTTAACAGTAACTGATTTATAAGGAAAGTAGGTAAAAGTTTGTTTCGCACACTGTGGCTTTTATTATATTTTATGAAAATTTCCTCACGAGATAAAACTGAGCCCATTATATTGCTCTTTTAATCTTTCTGTAGAAGTTTTAATCTTACAGCAAAAATTTACTGTATGTTCAGTATTTCACATACGAACCGGAAATTTTAATATTTCATATTTAACATACGATTCAATTTGCTAATGGTGCACATTTATACATTCACAAGTTCATTCACGCGCATCGGACGAAAAGCTGCTTAAAAGGTAATATTATAAACTAACATATCTACAGTTGGAATCGGACGAACAAATATTATTAACACCTTGTTCAGTTAGAATACATTAACTACATGCCGCCTGTTACAAATTTCACGGAATTTCAATTAATTTCAATTAATTTTCGCTCGCTTTCCGTCGATTTATTGGATTTATATCGGTCTACACATGTAATTTAACTAGATTAACACAAATAATACTAACTGCGCGTACTACTAATATGAGCTCTTATTACTTACACAACCAGGGAGTGATACCTATTCGCATTACTCTCTAATTATTAGCAATGAACGATCGTTAGTGGGGAGCGAGCGCGGAAGCGATCGAATTACACGCGTCCGTTAACCGCGTTGTTACAACAGTACTTGACCAGAAACTTCTGCTGGAACCATTGCCCTTAATGCACACAAATTAGGAGACATTGTGCAAAATTTGCTGCCTGTTACATTTTCACAATCTGTCAATCAGTGACCGTCGGATAAAAGGAAGGACTAACAGTTTACATAAAGAAACCCAACAGATTTTGAACTTTAAGAATTGTTTGTGATCTATCTGTGAAAAGAATGATAATGTTGTTTCCATAGAATAATTCTACAGACTCTCCTAATCTATTCATCAATTTTGCTAGTCAATCTGTATACAAAAATCATGAGGGAATAATAACACACATGTCGTCTTCGATTAAGAAAATGAAATACCCGAGAAATGAGTCAACGAGTCTCAACGCCAACGCTCGTTCCACAAACGTTACATCACAACGCAATCGGTTACAGTAAATTATAACACGTTTCAACATTACAGAATAATTTGTTACTTGAAATAACAGAGACGCCTCGCAGCTGTATTTATGGACCACAATTTACAAAGCCGTGCGCGCTGAAGATTGGTTCTCGGAGGAACCAATTCTCCAAGACCGAAGCCACTGTCGAGTGTTCTAGGACAGCGACGCGACACTATGATAGTTCGTTGAAGTAGTTGTCGTCAACGTTGTTTCGCGAACAACATTTTTGTCGCGTCTTTGCTCCGAGCGTGCTGGAGTACACGAGCAGAATAAATCGTGTGACTGGAAAGTGAGTCGCGCGCCGTTTAGAGGGGGCGACTTGTTCGATTAACATTTCAACGAAGCCGAGATTTATTGCAAACAGGAAAGACCGGATGGTGAATTACGAGCTCGAATAAATTTTCCGCTAATACACCGGCGGAATAAATTTTAGATAAACAGCGACCGCTTTAAATGGTCGGCGGGGCAGGCGACATTATACCGCACACTGGGACGATGTAATAATGATTACGGGAAGGAGCGGCGAACTTGAAAAACGGGGCAGATAGGAATAAATTCGGATCGGAATGCAACTGGGTCAGTCTAGGCGAAGGATTTCGAAGATAATCGCTTTCTGCACGTTCCACGAGAATTTTACCGCAACATTGGCTTTTCATCACTTGCAAAATATTGTAATTTCCCTGCAAAATCTGAATCACACTCAAATTAGCCACTAGATAATTAAAAAAATTATCTCTCGCTTCTCACACTAGCTTTACACAGCACTAAAACTGAATATTTTTTATTATTTTATAAAAATAACAAGAAAGGGTCTATGCAAACGTTCAGCCAATTTTTTATAATACAGAAACTTGATGAAACATGATAATGCAGAACTTGGGTATGCTATACGGAAAGCATGTGTATCTTCGAGTAATTTGTTCATTTTTATTCGTCACGGAATTGGTTAAAGTCGGTTAAGTTCAATTCCATTACCAGAATAGAATCCGATACGTTCCCAAAGTCGATTTCTGATTGACTTTTGGAAAAGCAGTTACGAGTTCTCTTTTTTTCATCGCATGCGAAAGGAATCGAATATGGTCGCTGTTTGCCGGAATGAGTTTCGTGCCGAGCGTTTTGGAATTTTTTGAAATGGTCCTCCAAAGGGACCACTTCAAAAAAAGACAAAAATGTAGAATTCTCTTGGTGTATATTCGATTTTGCCATGTGTCCGTTTGTCTTTGATCCTTTTGTTTGCAGGTGTTTGTTGTTCTCCTTTCGTGTAGTTCAAAATGAATTTATATCAGCGCCCCCGATGTAATAAAATTAGTGAGACAGAATTAAAATGATTTAAAAGATTTCAGTTTTGGCATTGGATTTATTCAAAATTGATTTCACATAGAATTTAAGGTTCTAAATAAAATAACAACTTTATAACTAAAACGAACTGAATTTTCTCTTATCACATGTTAAAGAGAGAGCAAAAGATAATTAAAAATATAAAATGATGTTGCTATGAAAGAAAAGTAGGTGAACAATTATAATTAGCAAATCAATATATGTTAATGTCAGTAAACATTGACAGTGGTATAATGTTACCTATTTTCAGTAATGACTTCACATAAATTTATAACTAGACAATAGAACCGGTGAAAGGTACTGCACAATGGACAAATGTTTACAAGTGGTATTAGTGAACAATAGATAGACGCATTATTCATGTTACATATATTTAATTACTGACATGTCCTATAAATTTGCTATTTTGATATACAATGAATTTCACTCGAAATGCTTGATTTACTTCAACACAAACCCACAGGCATTTTGCAATTAATCAAATCATACCTTGAAAAAGTTGCTTTTCATATCCACTAAAAGTGAACAGCAGCATTCTTCTCAACTGAAATTACCAGTGAACCTTGCAAAATAAAAATACCTTCCACCAATTGTAAAAAAAAACAATAGCCAAACAAAAATTTCGTTTCTTCCTTAATAATTTCAATAAGAAAAAAACGACACGTCGACATCCTCAAATTCTGTGAATCCCTTCACCGATGTGCTAACCACGAGAGCCCTTACTGATTTCCACCCACGTACTACCATTAACACGAACTTTCAGATCAATCGTCCATCGGAGGCACTCGAAGTTTGCAGTCGCCAATTTTTCACCTAAGATTCCGCCGAAAATAGTGTTTCAGTGAACGGGACACCTAGTAGACAGTGTAGTTTAACTAGATACACAGCTGGCCAACTGCTTCCCCGAAAGATCCTCGGTTCCACTTATTTTCCAGGATCGACGATTGTCTCCGGAAGACAGAGTCGTTTCGTTGGTCCCAGCGGGCGGGTCGAGGATCGGAAATCTTTCTTGATCCCGGATGTATTCGTCGGTGTCCGGGGATCCGGGGATGGGCGGGTTACCCGTCGGAATTCATTAGCCGCCGCGATGTCGCGTTTTTCCCGCAGCGACAAGGATCCGCGAGCCCCGGTTAGCGAAAAACAGTCCACGATAACTCTGTCGGATTGGCCCGGCGACGCGTGAAGGCTCCTGCGGGATCGAAAAAGGAGCCCGCGGGGTTAAAGGAACTCGCAAGTCGGAAGGACGGAAAAAGCCGGGGGCGGGAAGAAAGGCTGACTGGATGGAAGGAAGACGATTCTTCGGTGGCGGCGGAAGGTGCGGCCGCTCGGGAAAGAAACGGAATAAAATTTGCATCCGAAAATCCTTCCGTTCGGCTCGTCTCCTTTGCGTACCTATTCCTTGGTCTCTGTCTGTGTTTCTATTCTATCTACCACGGTGTTCCTACGGCCGGCTCGTCTGCATACGACGTAATGACGGTGCTCGACATCCCGTGAACGGATGGAGGAAAGTCCATTGGACGGAACCCCGGACTCGCTTCCGCATCGTAGACCCTGTTTTGTGTCCCGTAGGCTTGTTTGCCCGGCACGGGCTATCGAGCCCGCACAAAAGCTGCGACGATACACCCCGGAGTTCGGTCCACGAGCCTGCTTCACGGCGCCGTTCTTTTGCCGACTTGCTTTTTCTTTTGAAATTGCCATGCTCCGGGATTTAGATTTATGATGGAATCCGGGATCGGATGGGTAGGAAAGTTTGCTCCCGAGCGAGGCTCCGTGCGTCAAAACGGCTGGGGATGCTGCTCGGACATGTTTGGACTAATGGTGCTTCGCCGTGAACCAAATTGGTGATTTCTAGGCTGTGGGCTTTATGCATTCTTATGGTGGACGATCAATTTGTCGGAATTATTTATTGTGTAATGTTGCCTACAGCGATACTGAATGTATACTTGCAAACACCAGTGGTTTATGAAAAGACTAATAGGAAATTAGTGTCTGATAGGTGTTGTTGCTTCCATTCGTGAATTTCTTGTTTAACCCTTTGCGACATTGTATCGCTCCTATAGCAATAAAAAAATCATTATTCTCATGTGATATCCAACAAGTTTTTATACAATCATGTTTACTGTCCATGCGACAGGGATGTTGCGTAAAGTGTTGCTAAATATATACTACAAATATCGATGGTTCATCAAAAAACTATTATCTCTTTGACTCATTAGAATAATTAAATAAACAAATTTTTATGGGGGTTTTGTTTGTTGAAATTGATGTAGAACATTTTTATTTTGCATAAAGATTCGCAGCTTGCTTGCCAATTTTGTTAAACTGGGCTTGCATTAGCTAGACTACGCTAGTTACATTAAGTTTGGGTTACTTAGTTTGCGTTAATTAGATCGTGCTAGATACAAGTAAGTTTGCGTTGTTCAGGTTCGGTTGGTTAGGCTGCATTAATTATGTCTTGTTATGTCTGTGTAAACCGATGTAGGTAAAGTCTGGTTTTCATAGAAAGAAATGAGATAGAGCGAAGATTTTTTAAGAATTAAAACTGAACTGTTGCAGAACGTTTTTTAACTTTGAAAATCTGTGTTAAACTTGAAGTATTACAAGATAATTGTGAGTTATCCAATACCACGTTTCGGTTAGATTTTTTTCTTGACATCATTTCCCGTCAACAAAATCGATTTGTGTGAAAAAAACTACTACTGAAATCATAATTTTTCTCATATTCTGCAATATTTCAGCTTTAGGTAAAAAAAATCATCGCTCTATCTCATTTCTATCGAAAGTGTTTGGATTTGGGCACAAAATTCATCACTTTGCCCCACTGTGCGTCGCCGCAGATAAATTATCAACTCCTTCGACAAACCTGCAGCACGCCGAGCAAGAAGACAATGGTCTTCTGTATTTTCTTTTCGTTTGTTTCGGGGTAGTGTGCGTTGTCTCGACGGGATGAATGCAATATTCCCGCGGCAGCTTTCGCGAATTCCATTCCGACGGAAAGTTTGCCGGTCCGGTGTGCTTCTATTCTCGATTTATTTCAGTTTATGAAACCGAGAAACCGATAAGGGAACATGCATTCGACGGTAATGTGTATGGAACGTTGACCAAAGTGCACCATTTATCGTCGTTTGTCTGCCCAGGAAATTGTAAAGTTTCCGAGGAGGTGGCCGTTCGATTTCAATATAGAATTTCGCGTACGGCGATTCCCGTGCTCGGGAGGTAGTCGACATCGATTTCTCTCGTCGAAAATTCCGTGGCCGCAGCTTCGACTCTTCTCGACGGGAAAGACGTTCAAGGGTACTCACGAGGCAATCAGAATTCTCGTGGAATCGAGCGACTTCCTTATACACCGGCATCTCGCGGACGTCGTGACGTCGCGCGATATCATCTCCCCAGTACGTTTGACCACCGGCCGACCGTTCCCCGACCAAATCCTGATAAAGCCCGTCGACTGCGTAACGAGCTACAAAAGGCACACTTTGTCAGGGATATTTTTCAGCGTACACAGTATAACCTCTTGCTCGGCATTTTATACTTCGCCGCTTTATTCCGGTTAAATACGCCGTTCACGGAACGGGAATATGATTTATTGAACGGATCTGTCACGCGAAGCTTTTAGTGGATATTTTATGACCCGCTGTATGTATCGGGAATCCTGGCATAATGAAACCCACGGTATTCTTGCGCCCTCGAAATCCTACTTGACCCTTGTCCTTCTGTTGTCATGATTTGACACAGTTTTCTTAGGCGGAGTACGCCAATAGGCGAAAGAGGACAGTCTGATGTTCTTCCAGTGTCTGTGTAGGTTGCTTTTATTTTTAATACCAGAACCTAGAGACCTAACTGAACCTAATTTTTTGACTCGACCCTTCAGGGACGACGTTTGTACACGCGATACATTTTCATCCATTATAGGTTACTTTCTAAAGATTGAACATAGTTGGAAGAAATATTAAGAAGTTTATTTTTTAGACATTACTTGTGAAGACTGCGGATCGTTATATCAGGTCACTAGGTATGAAACTTGACAAATGTGTTTGAAATTTGTGTTTCATTTGTCAAGTTTCATACTTAATGACCTGATACAACATAAAAATGTGGTGCATTGATTCGAAGAAATGTTAATTTTTTCATCCAATAATTTTGATAGGTGGCGAACAAAAGAATTCTTGAAACCTCGTGTGACATTTTCAATATTTTGTATTTCGTGTGTTCATTTTTTTATAAATGCTAAAATTCACACGTGACTAGCTTGTCTTTTACCGTTCCGTAAATTCAGGCATTGTTTCCGAGATATTAACAGGTGAAAATTGATGGTTTAACTTCCGGCAAGTGCTGTTTAAATCATAGCCAGTTGAGCGGTAGTTTAAACAGCGCGTCGGAAGTCGAACCATCAATTTTCAGCAGGTAATATCTTGAAAATGTAGCTTCAGCTTGCAAAATGATACGAACCGTGTTTCGATTTGTGTTTGCATTAAGATAGGCGTGTTTTCTCGTCGTTCGCGTGTGCTCTCATGATTTTGGGACACCCTGTACAGGATATGGGCCATCGGGAATCACAGTTTACATTGACAGCGCCTGGAGTGTTTGTTTCTCGAATACACACGTCTGAACGTTGATGGCGGTAATAATTAGTCTGTGAAATGTTGACTAGAACCGATGCTCATTTTTACGTGATAATATGCTCTGTGTGTTGATACTGAATGCATATTCCCTTAATAATTTTGTAAATTGTATCTGTTACGGAAATGTAAGTTTATTCAGTGGAAAATGATTCCATTTATTTATTTATGAAGGTCTTTCACAGATCCATTGCCAAAGAGAGGATTATTTAAATAATTTATTTCACTGAGTTCAATAAAAGATTAAAGATTTTGTGTAACTGTTAAAAGAAACACAGTCTAACTTTTATTTTACATAGAATTGAATTAAATCTAACGAGAACGTATAGATTGCGGATTTTATTCTATTGTGACAAAAATGGGTACGTGCAATTTGAAACAGTAGACAGATGGAAAGGACTTAGAAACATTTACATCTTACTTTGAAGTTATGAAAATTATTAGAAAGGTTCTTGGACTTTGCAATTGACGATGAACATTTTTAATCTGCACAAAGATGACTTTCAATGAAGAAACATGCACTATCTGTTACTACGAATGAAAAACAGACTCGCATACCATTCCATCATCGAAAATCACCTCTCCATTAAAGAGCAAGTAGATCTATTCAAAAACCCCGTATCATTCTTATTTATCCGAGTCATTAGACGAAAGTTAGACAGTCCAAAAGAATGTGCCCCATTTTATCTCGCGTTTATCACGAAGAACCGGTAGAATGATGCGTTAAGCTTGTTAGTTTTAGGGTCGCGGCTAATGTACCGTGGATTACACGGGAATGAAGAAGGGCGAGAAAGGAGCAGCCCTCGTAGGTACAAAAAGGCGCGCGCGAACGCGGAGCTAAGGAAAAAGTGCCCTGGAACGTTCGGACTTTGCCAAGTCGTTGGTCGTTAGGTAAGGATTTACCGATACGTGGGAGCGGAGTACATTTATGCAGGCTATCCCGAGGCATTGTTGCACACGGGATCGATCCGGTTGCTTCTTTCCCAGAGACCCCGGTTCGCCTTACCTAGACAGAGGAAGATCAATCGATAAAGCGCGCGCCGCGCCGTCGCGCGTCTCGATTACGCCTGATTCAAGTGGGAATTCTGTCGGAATTATTCGGTTTGTACCAATTCCAGTCTGATCTCACTGAGTCTTTTCTACTCCCCGGCTCTGCCTTCTTCCCTGATTCCGCCACACTCGAATAATCGCGTTTGCTCCTTACAGCGGCCAAAGGATTTGAGAAAACACGGTTATCGGGACTGAGGCACAGTGGCACTTTTTTGCCGCGGGAAAAATGCCGAATCACGGATCCAACGCTTACGCGAAAAATTTTTGGAACAGATCTCGCGATCCGATCAACGCGAATTCGCCTAACCACGCTGTAATTTATTTACAGTTATGTCCAGGCTGACGAATCGAGTTTTCTTACAAAGTATGCTACTGAAGTACAACGCGCCGATTTAATTAAAGGGTCTATGTGGAGTTGTTACGAAAAAATTGGTTTCTCTTTTGTTGAACTACTGTGCACCAGAGTGGACCAGACTACTAAAATTTCGGAGCCTCCCCTAACTGCCAGTCACCCCGTTTTTAGCCCCGAGTCAGGATGGCGTCGAAACGACAGGCAGCGCGGTGGTTATCGACACGACCCCGACATGTGTACGTCGCAATGCCGAAACGTTCTACTTAGGTGGATGTTCATACACGTCCAGAGCCGGGCTGTACCAGCATGATAGAACTGGCCCGGTACAGGACACCCCTACAGGACATACTGTACACGCGTGTGTACACATACGGGGGTGCGGCAGGGTCCTGTATTATACAGGACGTCGCGCCAGTCACGGAAACGTGGTCGGCGACACTCGTTGCGTTAGTCAAACGGAAATTAACCAGCGCCCGCGGCCGTATTCGGCCTCGGGCGTGTCCGTTCTTTCGTCGGCTCGCGTCCGTTTTACCGCGACTCGTGATCGCGAAGCGCTATGATAAATACACCATCGGCTGATTTTCATACGGCTGCTGCTCCTACGGTCGCCCCTACCCTCGCGCCAGATTTATGTGAACGCGACCGTGGACACGACGGATCCCGGGATTTATGCTGATTGTATTTAGTTATTGAATACCACCCTTTATTACGACCGACTGCGGTAATGGCTGCGGGATCCAGTTCGATATACACTCGCACTGGCAATTTTAATACACTGCCTCTGCCTCTGTGGACTTCGAATGTTGTAGTCGCCGATAGAATTATTTATTAGAGTCACAAAAATCTACTTTCCAGCAGCTTGCACGGGAATATCGAGTAAGAAAATATTCACATGTAACATGAATTTCGATAACAGTCAGCATAACCCTATTTTAGTTTGAACTTATTGAAATCATTCAGCCGAAGATGCGTAATTTTTAAGATTGCACAATTTTTAAAACTAAAATGAGTTTTATGTTGTAAATACTGAAATATCTGTCTTTTTTTACAATACACAAGAATTCGATCAATTTCATCTATGTTTTAAAATCCTAATTGCTCTAAAATTGATTTAACGTGAATGATATTAATCATTAAATAATACACGTCGATACACAGCTACATTATCAGCTTTTAATTGGCAGAGAGTGACTTAATGAAGCTCAATCAGTGTTCAATACATCGATGCAACATTAAAAATGTAAAAGGTTTTCACGTTTTCAGTTGCATGAAATCACAAATTCGGATCGTATAAACACTATTATCCGATTTATGAAAAGATTAACGTTTTGATTTAAACATCAGCCTTCACCACTAACACACATTTTAAATGTGACGTACAGAATAATACAGGAGTGAAGCACAAAAGTTGCGATGAATTCGCAATAGCATTAATTAATTATTTTAATTTCATTGGGATCGAGCGCCGCGCCGGGGCATCTCTGATAAAAAATTCATACTATCGAACACCGAATGAAGAACCTAGTGAGAGTCCTTATGAGAGGAGGTTATGATTAAACAAATTTAATATTGCCCGCGATTCTATAGGGACTGTGAGGGCGCGTTGAAAGATAAATGGGGAATTTAATATTGCGAAATTGGTGACCCTTAATGTCCTGTGTATGATGAATTTGGTGAATATTCGATATCGGTGGACGTATTACCGGTTGATCGCCGTATTCTGTCTGGTAATTCCTTTCGATCGGATAGCTCTAATTTTAAACGGTATATTTATTAAGACCAAAAATCTGCCAGTTGGCCGTCAGATCGTTTCACCCAATTGCCGAACAAGCACGTTCGGTGAATTTCGCTAATTGCTGTGCTGATTGGCGGAAATCCAACGTATCCAGCCGGACAGAGTGAATGCCGGTCATTAACGCGTTTAAAAGTCCTCGAAATTTTCGAGTCCCACCGGTACTCGTTTTACGGCGCGGCGCGACGCGGAATTCTCAAAATATATCAATCGACTGCTCCGATCGCGATACACTGCTCTTCTGTCTCAACACGCCTATTTTCATCCTTCTCGTTTGTCATCCCAATCGTTTCAATCGTGCAATTTGTTAGCTATGGTCAACAAAGCTTCATTCCATTAATTCAATCGCGTTCTACCTTTAAAGCATCCTCATTTCACTGTGGGTATTAGCGTCATCTCACGATTGCCTCTCTCTCTCTCGCTCTTGCTCTTTTTCTTCTTCTGTCTTCCTTTCTCCTTCTTATTCGCTTCAGTTTATTTCGTTAAGGAACACCCGTTTGCGACACTGTAGTTTGTATAGCAATTTAATTAAGCAAAGCTGGCAGGTGGATATCTACTTCTCCGGCTAATGAAAAATATAAATTAAGCTGCTTTAACAACGATCGTCCGGAGTATATTTTGAGGAATAATCAGCGTACAAGAAACTCCATTTATTTGTCCCCGTCCCGCATTAACTTCTCGCTATTTAAGACCGAGAGAGTCATCTTTGTCTTCCGGATTTCGCTATATATCTTCATTTCTTCATTTTCTCCATTTTTATAATCCCCCGGTCGTTGTCTTAGGAGCACGGTAATGTTATTGTCTGGGGGCAGTGATGATATTGCTATCTCAATATGCTCGGAGGGATTGTAAAATTTTATTTCCGACCAGTACAAAATATTTGTTTATTTCCTCTTTAAATGCTAAAGTAATTATCAAGTTTTTTCAGAGATCATCACTAACTAAAGTAATCAAAGCTCCAATTAATTAGAAAAAAAGTAAGAGTTGATAGTAATTGTGGTTGGACTACTTGATTGTAGATATTTATTTATTTGTCTTCAAATGCAAAATACAAGAAGCAATATATTATAGAGAAATTAATTTTTATTTTTTTCTTACCAGAAGACACGATCCAGTCAGCAAAATATGTTTTCCCTTTGTCTGATTTTTGTAAATGGAAATTTGTATAAAGGTGTAAATTGATTACTAATCGTAGAATGAATTATTGCAAAAGTTTTGGAACATTTTCTGCAAAGACTATGTGATTTGTCCGCCATACAATTTTTCATACTTCCGCAGTGAAAGCTCTTAATTATCTTTTCAACATATCGGGTCCCACATGCTCAGTATTGTCAGTATACCACGCATTCACTCTCAGCTATCACAGCCAACCGACTTGCAATGTATGCGCACGTGTGCAAACTAGCTCGTGTGTAGACATACGCGCAAATAGGCGCGATCGTGCACACACGCATTGTAAGACACACCTTTACCCGTCCATGGACACATACACCGGCGTAGTGTGGCATAATGTGCGCGACAATGCGAGCAGTCGCCATTCTGCGGCATTTTACAATAGCTTCACTTTGATAAGTACAATCTAAATGGTTTCGGGCAATTTAAAATGAATAACATTATAGAATTATAATCTGAATTGCTGAAATTATAGTCGGAATAGTATCAAAAACAATTCTATTTGCGGACGTACAAGAAGTTTACTGAGAACGATAGTAATTAACAAAGAGTTCACAAGAGTTCAAATACAAAAAAGTATAAGTTTACAATGATCAAAAAATACTATGCTAGTTATAGCAGTAATACAAAATACACCTATACCTCGCTTTACGGCCTAGATACACTGACCCGAATTATTAATATTCGGACACACTAAAAAAGACGATAACTTTTTTAATATTATACTATACGATTTGAACTTTTTTGGGAAGCTAGAGCAATTAGTTTACTACTGGATGTGAAAAGAAATGTTTTCAGAAATTGCAATAGATCGGAATTGTAGAAAAAATACTAAAAGTTGCAGTTCACAACTTTTTTATGTGGGCCTATATTGAAAATTTAAAAAATACGTTTTGTAGATCTGTGTCAATTAAACATATTCTGAAAATTTCGTCAAAATCAAAAGATGATGAAAATTAAAATTTTCACGATTTTCAGCCTGTGACTGCAATAAATCTAAGGATTCCCCGCATCAATCGATTTCGATGAAATTTTCACAGCGCATATGTTACGGTAAATGTAACAAATTGGTGATCATGTATAATAACCGGTTATTATGCATAATCACCGGATTAATAACATTTATTGTAACACATATAATTGACACAGATCTACAAAACGTATTTTTAGAATTTTCGATATAGGCCCACATAAAAAAGTTGTAAAATACAACTTTTAGTATTTTCTCTATAATTCCGAATTGCATTTTTTGAAAAAATTTCTTTTCACATCCTGTAGTAAACTAATTGCTCTAGCATCCCAAAAAAGTTCAAATTAGAGCGTCCGAATATTAATTCGGGTCACTGTACTTACGTTCCGGAAAAATTGTATAACGACTCAATTATTTTGATACAAACCTATACAAATTTAATTGGATATGTTCCAATTTTTTACAAAATAATATACAATAGTTTTTAGTTCAGTTTTTAATTAGGTGGAACTCTCGCGGAGCGAGTAAATAGGAGGTGGCTAACAGTACAGCATTCTTTTTCGTAGCATAACGAAACATTATGGGCCGTGAAACGAAAAAGTGCCATAATTTAAAAAATGCCGTTATAGCGAAATGCCGTATAAAGAGCAGCCGTATAGCGGGGTATGGGTGCACTAGAATATACCCAGAATATAAGTACCATGAATTGGTATTTATTAATTATAAATGATATACATGAGATCCAAACTAGGAACAATTCCAAATTATTTTTGGGTACAGGAATGGATTCAATATTTAAGTTGTATATTTTAAGTTCAAGCCCTAGATTAAGTTTGCCCAGTCAAAAGGGTTGGGACAAAAAACTTAATTCCAGTTTGCTTTTCCTGTAATAAATTCAGTTGCTGGTTCGGTAGCGAACATTTTCCCACCTTTTCTCAGCTGTTACTCAGCGTATCGACATTGTCTCAGAGAAATAGTGGCGCAGGTGAATCATGCCGGTAGTTCAAAACGTCCCGTTGTCTAGCAGGCTCGCTAGAGAATCTAGTTCGTTACTAAATGAATGTTTCTCCGCCCGACAGACTCGAGTCGGTTGAGTTGCTACTGAAAAACTGCTTTGACGGCACAGCATGCTGTTCCCAGACCTCAATTGTTCTTTCTCATCCGGACACAACGTTGATCTCTGTAAGAGGGAATAATGGCCCCTGCGCTAGCGAACAGTGCTTGTTAGGCAACTCGTGTCTTCTGTAAGATTCGAGTGTAAAGAAGCCTCGAGGACACGGGAAATTAGTGGTTTGTGGTAATTTATGCAGCCCTATTGTTAGATTCTTATCGACAAATGTATCTTGACAAAAATTCAAATAAAATACTTTTCACTTGGCTGATTCATACATTTCATTCATCAAATGCATTGATACTAGAACTTTTAGTAGGATTAAAATTTTAGTAGCAACTTTTAAAGTTTTACAATTGCTAAAGATATAAAAGTTCTTCGAGAATAAAGGATAAAAGTATTGTACAATTCTGATCGACGCAATTTTATCGAGGAACCCTCCACCAATATGACGAGAATGCCAATAAACCTAGCGAAACTATAGAATATTGTTTCTCGTCGTTGTAAATCACTTTGCATGGTTTGTCTGCAGAAGATATTGGCATTTTAGTTACACATCTTATTCTCCAGCGCGATCTCGTCCTGATCAGGATACACCATTTGACAGCGACGTAAAAGCGATCTGACACACTGCCAAAAAAATCAAACAGGACGCGTCATGCATATTGATTTCAGGTTTTCATATCTGCGATCGCTCGGCCGTGAAACTGACAGTGGTTCTTCTTAATTAAGCAACAATGCTTGCATTATCCCGTCGCGCAATTCAAAGTTCGATCATTAACTTGATTATTAGACTGTAGATTTAATTTTATATTTCGTTTGAATATTATTAGACTGGTTAAAAAATATAATTGATGGAATTTAAGATAGTCCAAAGATTTAATGGATTTGGTCTATATATATGGCTGTTGATTCTTGTAATTGATGCAGACAATTTGGATTTTGCATAAATATCCGAAGTCTGTTCACCATTATCATCGTAATTCCAAAAATCAACAAAAATCGAGATATTCAAAAAAATAAATCTATACGTCGCTGTGTACGCGACATTAAAAAAAGCTTAGCTTTGTAAATGTTGAGGCTACGGGAAAGGTAAATTAATAATAAGAAAACAACAATGGACGTATGATCAACTTGAAGACACGCCACAGCACTTGATGGTTTCATTAGACGAGCCACTCTCAGGAGTCTGGTTCCCGCGGAGACTTAGCAACGACATGAACTTTAATCGAACCGATATTATCCTGCCAATTCAAAAGCATGTTGTGTCTATTGGGAATTTCGAACTTGTTTCCAAGTTTTAATGCGTTTCGTGGTTCAGTAATTTAATTAATTAACTATTAATGAGGTAAAGTACAAAGTCCGACTGGTTATTGTTATTGTCGGTAATCAGGAACCAATTGCAAGACTGTATTGATATTCAAAGTGGATATGTCAAGAGTTTTCCGTGAAAATCGTTGTTTCTGCTTGAGAGCTTTTGTTATTTAACACAATAAAAGGTGCAAGACATAAAACGTACTTGAAATATGAGGTAGAAAACTGGAGAAGAAAAAAGGAAGATGTTGTACATTTCAATAGAAAATCAATAAGAAGGAACTGAATATGGAGTAAGAAAAAAATATAAAAACCATTAACAAATCAAAATTGTGTCAAGTATCCATAGCTAGTTTTTGGTAGTTTTTAGAGAAAGAATTGTTTTCAAACATCACTCTCAAGAAATAATTTTTAATCGCCCCCAAGGAGAGCAAGAAGTAGAAAATAGTGCTAGTGTCCGAGTTAAGGGCCAATAGTAAGCGTGGCAAGGACAGTAGCGGCAGAAAAGAGCAACTCCCTCCAGTCGCAGCCAATAACAAATCTTCTGAATGTGGAAGGGGTATTGGCCCGCCCACCATTATCACGTGACTCGGTGTGCATGCCTGTGGCAGTCGTACTCTCGATCGGTCGTACTCTATACACGATTACAAGTTTCCATGCAGGTTTCTATGCAGCGGGAAACGTCGAAACTCCGGGGAACAAGTTCAAATTACACATATATGCACCCGAAACCTTTCTAATTGCTTTTCAGTTCCGAGTTCTGGATAGAACGGTCAGTCGAGCTCTCAAGGACGTTCCAAACGGCCGTCCTCGCAGTTTATCGTGACTTTCGTTCCTCGCAAATCGCATAATCTCCCAGACATCTCGTTCCGGTTCTTTTCCCGCGGCAGTCACGCTCACCGCGAATGGAATCCGGGGCGAGCGTGATTGGCGCGTTCGTCGTACTCGCGAAAAGCGCATTTGCTCGCAGATTTCACCTCGGTCGCGCCTATCACGGACGAAAACGGCAACAGGGAGAACAATAAACGCCCGCGGAGACTGCGGGAAATATTTTAACGCGAACCGCACCGCACCGTACCGCGTCGTTGCTGTCTCTCAACAGAGTGAGCAATTATGATCCACCCCTTACCGAGGGGTGGACTCCAGTTTACGACGGGATGCTGTAGCGTTTTTTATCGCCGCTTCAACGCCTGCCACTTCACGACAGCAAGTGCCCATTCATTATGGAAAACGGAATCCCGTGGGGACGTAAAAAATCCGGCCTGGTCCGAATTAAATGCAGCCACTTCCGATACTCGCGATCGAAGACTGCGCTTCGAGATAAAGCGAGTACTGATTTATGTCCCTATTTCTTTCGAAGTGGGGTTACTTTATCAATTTTAAATGAGCCGGCTTGCACACTCCATCCATCGAACTCGCTAGACTATAGATTTTTATGTAAAATAAAAATTGTCTGCATTAATTTCCAGATACTGGAACTACGTAGACGTTCACTGAATTTTAGAATGGTTTTCGTGGGTTGAAAATAGTGCAATAATACAATCCGCAGTACTGATTTATTTCATAGAAGATCTTGAGTAAGGGAGGAAATAATTTACGAATCATAAAATTGGATCTTCTATAATACAATCCGTAGTACTGATTAATTCATAGAAGATCTTCGATAAGGGAGGAAATAATTTACGAATGATAAAATTGGATCTTCTAGAGATCAGTTGCTCTAAGACATCGAAGAAACTAAAACAAGAATTTATTTTTAAAATGGCATTTTAAGGTATTCTTGTATTATTAACTAGACATAATAACATCTAGTGCTGCCTGACTCTCACAATCACAGGTACAGGAAATAAGTTAAATAATCTAGAAGACACGAACCTTATTCCAGCATAAGGATACGTGGTTTGTTAATTATAATCTGCAGATGGCTACATTGTAAGGCAAACTATCCCGGAAGATACTTTAAGTTCGGAGGGGGACAACTCGGGATACTCGCGTGGCACAAGTTACTCAAATTTCCTGTGATGGCGAACCGAATAATAAATGGCAGACTTTGATGAAACCAATCAGTCTCGCCTTTACCTAGCTCCTGGCCCAGACCGGTTCACAATAAGTTGGTAACCCGCAGGTTCTCGATTCTCGGTAAGCATGTTCATCGTTACAGGAAGACAAGACGGAGAGAGGCTCATGGAAGTCAAGGAACCGTGAGGAGTTAACGCGGGAAGAGAATAGGAGGCCCTTCAAAGAATAGGCTATGGTTAGCCAAACGGTCGAGAGTAGACCGTCTCGAAATAATCTCTTTAAGAGCTACCGCTATCCGGGAGGGCTGAAACTCAAGTTACGTACTTCAACGGTAGCTCTGTTCAATGAGCGGCCGCCATCTCATACGCGATCGGGCTCTTGACTTCATAATAAACGTTATTCTCGGCGGCCAATAACGATGAAGATCTAATTTATTTCTCTATCCCTCCGGAGCCAAGTTGAAACTTGTTCTTCTTCATCGAACGAATTTCTGTTACGTATTTTCGAAAAAGAATTAGTTCGCTTTATCATGATTAAATTAAAAGAAAATCATAATTAAATTGTTTAATGTTGAATACCAAAATTAGGTATCCAGATGGAAAGGATATTTTTATCCGATTCCTGTTTCATGCAATTGAGATGTTTGTTTTCCATAAAGATACGTAGTCCAATGATTACTTTAATTCGAGTAAAGAGTGATGAAGTTTTTAAAAAACGGTTCTGGACTTTTTTTTCAAATATTGCAACATTAAAAGTGACTGTATATGTACACATTTAAGTAGGTGTACAGCGATAGAAATAGATAAATGCTGATAAAAGAATTTTTAAAAATATTTATTGAATAGACAACCATTTCAAAAAATATTTAAAAGCACTATAAAATAATATAAAATGAGAGCATTATCGAAGTTAACCAGGAAAAATTCAATTTCGTTAAATATCAGTTTCCCCGAATCCACTGGCAGAAATGTTAATCCGCACGAAAATCCGCAGTCCATTTGTTACGGGATTTTACAAAATGAATTTTATTATGTATTTAAACAAAATAAAATCATGTTTTATTCGAGAAACGTCGGTAATTTGATGTATTCGATACGTCAATGACGTTTCCAATGTACCGTGAAACTTTTCGAGCAAATCGTATAAAATTTCATCCTCTTCTATATACCAGATATTTACACGAGAACTGCAATCAAATAAAAGTGTCCGTACATTTCAATAAAGCTTTCACTGCATGCTTATTTAAGTAGAATGCGTACACGTGTACGTGCGTTTGCGTTCAATACTGGTATTTCGAATTAATCTACGAAAATGTGTAATCGCATAAAGGCCTGCAGCTTACTGTAATCCTACATAAAAAGCACGACGAGTGAAGCGTTTTTATATGACAATTTTGTGAAGCTATTCTTTTCACCAACTTCAGGAATCATGAGAACTTTGTTAATGCTCCAGCACACTTTTTAATTACATACATATCTAAATAATCGTTTAATCTACTTTTAGAATACTTCTTTTTTAAGGTTCATTAAGCAATTAACTAGGCACAGCTAAAAATTAGTCTGGCAATCTAATCAAATGCTGGTGGGACACTACCGTAAGACTCTTTTCCAGGCGGAATTGTACATTCTATTAAACTCTAATCCGCAGTTTCTTTGTGCGGGCGAACTCCGTGGCGCTCATTAAGCAATTAACTCGGGATAAGCAAAATAAGAACGCCCCGTTAATTGGCGGAAGGAAAACACATTCTTTTTGCTTGTGGCCCGTTAAAAAGTGTTGTACACGTGGCCCCTTATCGGCGGTCCGGCAATTTCGAGTTAATTGCACGAAAAGGACACCCGTTACATTGTGCTGGGCGGAGCTAGCCAGCGTAATTTGGTGGATGATGGGCCTATTAAGGGCTACCTGAAACGTTGCGCTATTTCTGCACGATATATGGCCGCTTTTGTCTTTCGCCTGACGTCGGCATTTCGCGAAAAATATTAAAAGCATTACACGTAAATAATTACCGACCCGCTGCGCTGGGGCGAGCGTCGCGATTCCCATGAAAAGGATCCAATTATGTCAGGAATCGGGGGAGTGAATAGACGTGTTTCGGGCCGGTTTCAGATTAATTAAACAAAACTGAGACGAAGAAAAAAACACAACCATGGTCGTTCCCATGGATCGATCCAGTTTCGCTTGCTTTTGTCCGCGTCAGGACAACGAACGGGAAAACGACAGTCTATCCTTTAATCGTAACTTTTACCTACGGTGCGTTGTAATTCTATTAGATACTTCTGAGCAGCGAAAATGGCACTTTATGACGACAGTCTGGAAACTTCGGTAGCGTCCGCGGGACCGGCGCAACTCACCCTATAAAGCCAGCTTTATGGGGGAAACTGGCGTGACCTTTTCTATCCGGTATGTTTCTTCTTTTAAGGCAGTTCGCAAAGCAGTCTGAGCAGCCAGCTGAGGAACACCGGGAAACAGAAGTCCGCCGGCGAAAGTTGTTCATTAAGTATTCCTTAAAGTACTCGAACTTCTTCGACGCGCAGTTTCCGTGACACGGAAATGGTTTTAATTGTATCCACCAGCGGATAAAGGACAAGCAAACGGACGTGTGCGACTGCTGCTTCCGTTATACGTTCGAGAAACGTCAAATGTCCGGCTGGAATTGGAAAACGGTCCTGACAGGTGAGGTTGTAAATGTTTAAAGAGTGGTGGTGCCTTTGGTAATTCGATTTTAAGGGGTGGTGTCATTCCTTTAAAAACATTTGTAATTTTCTTGTTCATAAAATGTCTCAAGGATATAATGCACCTGAATATAGTGCACCTCATGCTAGTGTTCCATATTTGGTACCATTTAACGCTATACCTACCACTGCCGGTCAAATAACCGGTTTTATACTTTTTAGTTTACAATTATACATTTATACATACTAATAACAATTTATACAATTATACATACAACGATACATTTTTTACCAAGCTAACTAAATAGAGCCTTGTCATTTTTATAAGTTAAAACATTTTAATCGCTGTTAGTGCTAGTTGTTTTAGTTAGAGTTAAACTTCTTAGATGTCAGTTCAATATTCAAAATTCTTTGGAACGTTAGAAATCTAGGACTGCTCTTTACATGAGTTCTTTCTAGTACCCACAAGATCTATCATTTGGTGCGATTGATTTCTGAGACTAACGAGAAACAAAATGGCGCGTTATATTCGGCTACTTAGCCCAGCAGTATGTGTAAGCAATTCAGCGAATGGTGCGGGAAGAAAAGGTCCCCAATTTGAATCCGCTGCCCGCTAAACATTTAACTACGCTCTGTCCGGGCAAGGAATCGTCCTTTTCATCGATAACAAGCGCAGTCCCTATCCGGCGAACCACATAGTAGGACTTCCCCTTGAAGACAACAATAACTTCCGACGATAAAGCGGCCGGCCTGGATTTCCTGGGGACGAACCGATCACGGCCACGAGCATCCCCATTCAATTTGACTTCGGAAGTTCCGTGGACGGCATTCCGGGCTCCTTTTATTCGGCAAACTCTTCGGAAGCTGTGCACTTTGGATAGGAAAACTAGGGTGGCGGAGAATGGGAGTACAGAGAGTACCAGCGACGGGGAACAGAGAGCGAACGGTGGCGGAGTTAGAAGAGGAAAGTGGTATGGAATGAGGGAGTAGGGAGGGGAGTTGCGAGCCAAACAGAGTGAAAGAAGAAGGCAAGGTAAATAAAAGGGGGACCGGGAGGGACGAAGATGGAAGTCATTGAGACGGTGACGTAAGAACGAGAGGGAGAAAAGGGGTTCCCGAGTGGCCGGTTAAACGACACTTCATACATGAGAGGTTATCGTGTCTGGTTCGCGCTGATATCAGGCTGTTTCACCGAGACGTACTCTTCGAGAAGACTCGCGTCAACGCCGACGCCTTCAGGGTGCCTGCTATACCATCTTTAGTCCCATCATGCCAGGTTCATTACTCACATGCAAATACCGAGCACCTTCCTAGCTGGGAATTCTCGGTATAAACGAGCACCGGCGCCTCTGGAAGCCTGTGATTCCCTCTTGTCGCCTTTTTTCACCTGTCCTCTGAGCACTGGCCCGTTCAATCTGATATCCAACGTGTCACACCGTCTACCTTTTGCCGCGTGCTATAAACATTGTTTCAGTATGTATTCCACACATGATCATCAGACTTTATCCCTGGAATGGTACTCCTTTTATTTATCTACATCATTTTGGAGGACCGCTCCATCAGTTACTTTCTTTATAACTATTATTTTTTAATGAGACGTTAACGAATCTGCATAATAAAGTAGTTGCAAAGATAATTTTTAGAAAATTCACTAACGTGTTTTATTATAATTTATAGAAGCTTAAGGGGTCGAACGAGTAATTATAGTGTTAAATTTTAACTCATCAGTTCTAGGTTCGTCAATCAAATTTGGAGTGTTCAAAAGTACCTGTTTTAGATGGTAGTTCAGCACTGGTGTTAAAATTGGTAGAAAAAAAAATAATTTTAAAATAAACGTACAATAATTGGGTTTCTATTACATATGTCAGTTTATGATGGAAAGTTAAAAATAAGTAAATTTGTAATTTTTCGTAACTTTAAAGCGAGGGGTGCACCATCGAGTATTTTATAATTTTGAGAGAGGCAACAGCCACTAAATAATCCCTGTAGCGAGCCACTCCGCAACGTTTTCTGCCCGAACAGGGACCGGAGAGTATCGGATGTGTTTCTCAAGCGCGAAGGCGAACGAAGTTAACTCTTTACCGGGCGAGCTCCTAAAGAGGAAAGAGAAACGTCGTCGTAACGCGACGTTGTAACGCGACACCGACAGAACTCAATTTTCCCCCCGTAACCGGTCTCCGGGAATGGGGGCAAACAAGCCCCGCGAAAAAAGGGGAACTTGTAAACCAATTTGAAATTCCTCTTTATACAGAGGAAAGTTCCGGCTTTTTTTCTTTTACCCGGCCGAGGATCTATTGTTCGTGGGAGTCGCGAACGCGACAACGCTGCGCGAGTGTACGCGAGCCCTCGAAACCCCATCAGGAAATTCTCTCTGCCGGGATTCAATATATCGTATAACCGTGCCCGTCATATCCGATTCTCTTTCAGTCCGCGCGACTCCCTTGGAAGGTGTGCACCTGAAAGCAGGCGAGAGCCAGCTCCAGCCGCTCGAGAAAGAAGAGGAAAGTTCTCTTCGAGGTGAGGATACCGAGGCAGGAAAGTTCAGCCTTCATGTCGTTTTCACGGCTCCCACATTAGCCGAGGAAACGCTCGAGTATGCGAGTCACGTAAACGCGGGGGTGCGATTCGTCGTTTGCTTCCGGTGACGAGGTTCTGTCGACGCGCGTTACGTACTTGTGCGTGAACCGTTCAGAGACGCTGCCAAAAACGTATTGGGGCACTATTGGATCGTTCAACTGCGCTTATGGTCGCGCAATGTGGCGAGGCACCGTCTATTACCTCGAAGGACCGTCGAAATTTAAGTAGACACAACACTTTTATAACTGAACGGCGGATTTATGAGAAAAATCGGTAGGACATAAAACAGTAGAAGCATTAGAAGAATTAGTAACAGTTTTAATTTTGCATAACGATTCCATTTCGTTTCCTTGTGACCTTGAGGGATTATAGTTTCTAAATTTCTAATAAAAGGAACTACCTTCGTGGGTGTTTAAAGGAGACTGGTTCCGTTTAAAAAAATGAAAGTGATCTTGATATCTCTAAAAAAGAAATGACATAAAAACAATAATGTTTATGACGTCGTGTGAGCTCATACGACCATTCGTCCTCAAGACATTTGCCGCATCTTTAAAAATGACAAACATATTAAAGAATGTACAAATGTTCAATGAAGACATCGGTGCCGTTGAAATCTAGCAATCCACGAGACTAATCTCCTGTATGCCACGAAACCCTTTAAAAATAAACGAAATACACAAACTGGTCGACTTTTGCACCCTGCACACCATCGGACAGATCTACGAGAATAAGAGGGAGAATGGTAGGGAGGGTGAGCCGCAGGCAAGAGAAAATTTGATAAGTGGAAGAGGGAGAAAAGAAGCAATCGAAGACAACCATGGTAAAACTGCGAGACACCGGGCGAGGGTGAAAAATGTAAAAGACTGGGGAAAAGGTGGCGAAGGGCCCCGAGGGATGTCTCGCACGGCCCTGCGCTACAGGGAGAGAGAGATCTCTGTATTCCCGGCAGGAGTCCGAACACTCGATAGTGTGCTTTAGAAAAATTCGTGACGAAACTGCTAAAGCGAGCCGCGCACAATTTACGTTATTAAATCGGCGGAACGGCTCGAAGCACCGGACGAGTGCTGCCTATTCGACGCTATTCCGCATTTAAGTTCTCCTTTCGGCCTCCTCTCTCCTCATCCACTTACGCCCCCATGCCTCCTTCGTCCTCTTCGCGTGTACCGGTACCAGACCCAACAGACCAGACCTGGCCAGCCCTTTTCCTCGATTTACGGATTTCCACGTAGACCGATAAGATTCTTCGGAGATCCGGGCTGATCATAAGGCGACCTAGATTCGACCGAGGACTGTCCCGCTTGTATATCGTCCAAGGTGATCACATTCCGCGCACCAGGAATTCGAAATGATACCTCGCGTTCGGAGGACGATGGCCATCTTCTCCGGGGGGAACACGTCGACGATCGGGATTCACGGATTTTCATTCTGACGGGCGAATGGAGTTTTAATGGCGGCTTGATTACGATCGATTGGGAAGGTAGACTGGTTCTAGGAGTTTTGCAAAGAAAGAACAAGGTATAATTAACCCTTTGAGGACGGGGATTTTATCATATTTTCTAAACATGTGTTTCTAAAAACCTCCCAGTTAATTCATTTTTGTTCGAATTGAACTTGTGAACTTCTAAAACAACGTTGAAGACCACTGTTAGGCGTCTGGTTTATTAATACAACGTGTATTTCGTGATTGCTTGGGAAAATATACCTAGAATGAATTTTAAACATCAAACTTACTAACTAAAAATTGTTGTTCAGTTTCGCGGAGCATTTTCGAACGAGGAAAAATCTAGACAGTGGGGTTGCGTGAAGGCGTCCTATCTCGTTTAACAATGTTACGCGTTTTTCATGGTCGGTCGGGACCGTAAATCTCGAATAAATTTCATTGATAATGTTCGAACGTAAAAAATCTACGAAACGTCGGCGGCCTGTTGTTTCGTAAATCGTCTACCACGAAGAGGGGTCCTCCGCCAGAGTAGATGAGAAACGATGTCGGCCAGGTAGCCAGGTGCTGGTAACGCTCGAGCAGGAACGACGGAAGCGTGGTCCGGCGTTCTCTCCAGGTACCACTTACCTGGAATCGTTGTGTACGCCGTTCGCGCAACGTCCAGCTGTTCCTTTTAATCGTATTACCCTCCCCCATACTTTGAACCGGTCGGAAATTAAATTAACCAATCCCAGCACTCGCTTTGAAATGGTAACGTCGCTCCGAAAAGAGTGAGAACGAAAAGCAGCGTGCTGACGCATCTGTATGGAACGACATCTTCCACCGAATGGGAAAATTCATCGGCGAGCTTCCTCGAAAACGGACGAAATTCAGTGTCGATGTTTTCTGCGATTTCTGACGCATTCCTTCGAGATATTGACAAACTGTTTGGCATCACTTGCAGGTGTTCTAATGGATTAATTAACGCCATTTTTTGATGTCGAGATGGGAGCGATTTTCAAAGTGATGATTTTCGTACATATATCCTCAGAAATGCCAACATATTTACTTTAAAACAGAATGGATATTTTAGCATGTTAAGTTTATTAGATTTAACATTAAACCGACCGACCATCAGAAGTGATTAATGTGTATAGTATTATAAAAATAACAAGATTAAATCTATTTTCTATTTTGTGCGATTTTTGCTATAATATATACTGAGGTCAGAAAATATATTCAATAAATTCCCATGAAAACACCTTTACAATTTCAATAAAATTGTCAAATAAAATATCGAAAGTGGGTCACCTGACCCCTCATCGTAGGTTTAGTGTTAAAAAATTATTCGACACTTATCTGGCTCATTTCATGTCCCATTTTTGTAAAAGTGACGATCTACTGACCTCAATTTAATTAAATATAGAACTTATAAATACGTGAAAGAAATTTTTAGCAATAGGTTGGATACGAGTCTCAAGTACTTGGAGTTTAGAAATTCAGCCCTCAAGAGACAGTGTACATTTTTAAAACCACTTAATAGCTCGACGAATTTACCGGCAATCTTTATAAAACATTTTCCTTGCTGCTCAGACGGGGAAGATAGAAGTGCTGTTGCACCTTGAAATACAGTCGCGAGAAAATAAGTTACTGCTTCCATAAAATTGTTCCAAAAAATTATTACGGTGACGCGATAATATGTTGTAATGTTAACACGTGAAATTGACACGAACGAATTTATTTAACGCTCTGAATAAATTTCGATTCACACTTATTGTTAGCTAAGTAGGTTTGGAACAGTCTTTATTCAGACAGCCGGAATAGGAAACGTTCCTAGGCAGACAAGTGGAATGAGCAACGCTCAAGTCAGACAAGTAGAATAGGCTCTGTTACCTGTCAGATAAGTGGAATAGGAATCTTTACGTGTCGAGGACGTACTGCTGGCGCTGTTCCTGTTCAGACAAGTAGAATAAATACGGTATCTGGTCAGACGAGTAATACAATGGGAAATGTTTTTCATCAAAGTAACGGAACGAACTCGATCCTTGGCAAGACAAACAGAATACAACAGAAGCTATTCCTGGTAAGACAAATAAGGCTGATTCCATTTTTATTTCGAGAAGAATGTGAGCGCGAATGCTATACGGACTACGTAATGATCGTCTTTAGTGACCTAAATAAAACAGAAATGGCTCCTGGGCAGATAGATGGAATAAATAATGACCCGCGTCAACAAGTGAAACAGGATTGTATGTGGCCCGACGTAATCTTCATCTCTATTGATCTTTGCTCACTGTGCGTGTAATGTCAGGCTTATTGTTGGTACATTTCCGAAAGCAAATATGTATTGAAGGTTTCTGTACATTTATTTATTATTTCTATATACTGTGGCTCCTGATACGAGGAAATCTGTATCTCTGAAAAATTATTTGGTGTACAATTCGTGGCTTTCACAGTTAATCAATTGCAACTTTATTTTGATATCAAATCTTCCATTTGTAAAATGAAGTAATCTATTAAAAAGCGATAGAGAGTATTTTAAAGAGTAGCATATATTGTAGTTGTTTGGAAACAATCAATAAATCTACGAAGGAAGTGCTACAAATTAATATGTATACATATCGCATATACAGTGAGTGTACAAAGTATTCGTACACCTTTCAAAAACTAATAACTTCTTTATAATTCTACCAAATGACCAAATTAAAAAGTTTTAAGAAATGCTTTTTTTATTTTTGCATGCAACCTTGTAAATTGTAATTTTTTGAAAATCTTTTTTGCATTTCATTTCGTAAACCAATGCTTCTAATTGATTATAAAAAATCAGCTCGTTTGGTAGAATTGAAAATTACAAATGAACTATATTGCAATATTTAATTATTATATTATGCGACAAGCTTTAGGCTCGAAAAGCTCGAGTCTCGAGCTCTCCGAGGTTAATCCACGAGCAGAGCGGAGTCAAGGGACGAAGCAAACAAAGTGGAATTTGATAAGAATGTAGAAACGACGAGGTTAAGGGTCAGGGATAAAGTGGGGTGAAACAAATAAGGTTCGCTAACGCGGGTGTAGAGGCGGCTTTTTTTCCAGCCCTTTCCCTCCGTGAAACATTATTCCGGGTAGAAAAAGCTCTCCGGTGGTGTATATATCAGAGACGGCGGGCCTGTACACGTCTTTATCTCGAAGTATTTCGCGCGAGTAGATAGCTGGCATCCTATATGGGGAATCGTGACTTCGTTTTAAATTCTCCTGGCGCGGGGTTAACGTCGTTGCGAAGAGAAATCGCCCTTTGCACTGACAATGAGGAACAGAAGGCCGGAGGGGGCTAAGGGCGCGCGAGCACCATACAAGCGAAAAGAAGCCGTGAATGCGTGTCGGTGCTTGTACTTGACGGTTTCCCCTGTGAGCATACGGCTCGCGGCATCCAGATCGATCTCATCGATCGTTTTTTGGGCCGATTTACGGCGCCATCGTCAAACTTTATGTCCCACGGACGTAATGCAACCTCGGGCTGCATACACGCCGTGCCGACAGAATTTTTATACGATTTTGCGGATCGCTGCGTGATTTTTTTACGGCGTGTAATACCGGGATACGCCATCGCGCAACTTCTTTATATTTATGTATTTTCATTTTACTGCAAATTTTGGCCCGAGTGAATTTCAAATGCGCGCTTGCGGATTGCGCGGCATACTGATCACGGGATATACTGTCGGTCGGTGAAGTCTCCATACGCCCTTTAAATCAAGTACCTCTTTAAAAATGTGGACTTGAAAAATTTTTTTAAGTGTTTTAAAAAACTTAGGAAGGTTGATTTTCTACATGACGTAGAAATATTGTTTGAGGAAATTCCAGTTGGCTTCGCGAAGAAAATAAATATTGATTTGACAGACATCTCACGCGAGCCTGAGTGAAAATTTAAAAATACTTTCTGTAGATTTTTGTCAGTAATGTTATTAGATTTATATTATATTAGAAATAAAAAATAATACTACGAAAACATCTCGCGAATAGTTTTGTTTGACAAGTTCATTGCACGGTTTGACCCGACTCCTTTTTTCCGATATTTTGCCTAACCAGAGAAAGGCGCTCTCGAACGTTTAGTTTTTCCACGCCGTGAACGCAGCCGACTCTAGTAGTCGCTCCCTATCTCTGCCTGCTATGGGCGAAAATATTTGCCGACAGTTTTGCAAAGTCAACATCTAATTCATCTGTTATAAGCAGATTGCGATTTTTACGCATTCGCAACTCCATCAGACGCGATGAGGTAATCAATTCTACTGAGGATTGTTTTGGAATAAATAGATTTATTGACATTGGGAATTAAATCACTTATCAAAGTAACGAGATAAAAATCTGCAGTGTTAATGTAATTAGACTGCGAATTTTATACCTTTATTGCCAAACGGAATTTCTGTTTGTTTCAAGTGACTCAGAAAATTTGTATCTACTTCACAGAAGGATCTCCACTCTAGTTATGATAGAAGACAGTCAATATAAACTATTTAACAATTTAATGTTAATTATAATCGATATCCCGAATAGAAGTTATTTGGAACATCATTAAAATTATTTTCACTTGAAAGTACAGTTTCAAATGACCGCATTAGGAAATTTACGTCGACCTCAAGAAACCATTCTTTTATAAATTATTCCCTGTGATTCGTCTAAGATAACATTATTTTGGGAGATGCAGTTTAAAAAGTTCTATTTACATATTAATTAACCATTTTGAGACAGACAACTTCATAACATAACCGGATCCGCTATAAGCATCCTATTTTGAATAATTCAACGGTGGTGAAAAATTGTTTTGAAGAATGTGATAGAAGTCGTGTATATTTTGAGAGGAACGAACGACATTATCGTTCAGCCAGCAAGTTTAATAACGTAACACATGGCCGGCCATACAAAACGAACGGAAGCTATCTTCTTACTTCCGGTTCATGCCAAATATCGCTCAGAACCGGCGATATTTTTCTCCGGGTGACTCTTCCAGGTGACTGTGGACCAGGATGCGCTCGACGGTTTTCATCTTGGATCCTGAATCGTTTTCCAATACGTACATCAATACCTATGTACGTGTACCAGCCGCCGATTTCACATTCCTGCCCATTTTATTCCAAATATCTAGCGGGCGGCATTAAATCGAACTAAAAAAGGAACGCGGAGCGGGTCCAGAAAAATGCCGGATATGCCTGAAAATCGTATAGAGGGCGATAGACATGATCTTCTCCGCCGTATACAGCGGAAAACACATCCGTTAGTGCTTCTCTCAATTCTAAATTTCTTTACAGAAATGCGAGTAACGACATTTCTCTCATAATTTTAATACGCTTTACATTCATAGTTGTTAAACTATGGAAGTTTATGCAATTTATAAGCCAGTTTTCGAAGGTTAAAACAAATCGTGTCTCCCTCATTAGGATTTCACAGTTTCTTGAGACATTTTATGCATAATTTTGAACGTTTATGATAAATAATTCCTTAATCTGATCGAATCTTTCAGAATTATTTTGTGAACGAAGATCTTTAAGTTTTTTTTTTATATATAACGCAAACATTGAGAATAAAAAAAATTGAACTGCGGTAAATAATGTAATTTTCACCTTTTTACAAAATTTAAAGAAATTTTATTTAATATATTTTATGTTTGAAATACGAATGATTTCTTAAGGCTTACGCCATAATTGATGTGTCTGACTAGCACGGACTACTTCTACTTATTGGCGTTAACCGTATTGCTTTGTATTGATTCATACAAAATCCCCGTGACTCGGTAACGTCGTATTAACATGAAAATCAACGAATATAATACAAAATGAACAGACAGGTTATCGAATATAATGATTAAAACATTTTACAGGTACATTTGAAGTCATCCGAATTTATATTCGTCTAGGTAACGCAGAATCCGCGTATATCGATTTTATGATAAAATTTAATCGTACCATGCTCTGCATTCGCTATTATAAAACGTCAGTGACCTACAAGCAAAATTGTGCATTCTATAAAATCCTATAAAATTCCCCGAAATTTTTGAGTCGTTTAAAACACGCCCCAGCACGAATACATAACTTGTAATGAAACAGAAAAATTTCTTACGCGAGCGGGAGATATTTCATGGAATAATATTTTATGTAACCACAGAGTTACTTATCGTTCCCAGCGATAAAACCGGGAAACAAGGTCGAATATTCTTCTAGCCGGGGAAAACCGTTCATTCAGCAACGTTTAAAGGTAAAATAACCGAACGACGTATCGAGAACGCATATGGATGCGTTCACATATTACCCAGTAATCCAGAAAATTAAGAGATGGGTTGCCGGTCGGATGGAAATGAATGAGGCTTCGCGTCGCTGTTACAGATACAGCTCTGGAATTCAATTATCTTTCTCTTCGATTGTACTAATTAAATACTCGATCTCATCACGGACACGTTCGGCGTTCTGTCGTCCGTACAATGAAAATCCCGGCCGAGTTTTGCGTCAGTGGTGCGCGAGATCGGTGCCAGAAAAAAAACCGGCATCGATGAAAATTCGTTTACTTCTCGCGCGAACTCGATATCAAAATCGAGATAGGAATCCCGTATCGCGAGAGCTCGTCATCTTTTCATCAGTTTTTTTTTCATTGAAGATAATATACTTTCTACACATTGCTCGATATTAATTAATTTGTATTTTAAGCAGCGGCGAAACTGAATGTGGTGGGAATATTTTTATTTGTTCCGTTGATGGAATTTTTTTTTAATATTGTAATAAGTTTTTTTGTGGCGTGTCCGTTATACAATTCCCTTTATCGAATGAATAGAAACGCAGTTGTATACAATTCACTTGCCAATCTGTAGTGTCCGGTTTCTCGCTTTGAATCAGCTTTCCTGGGTTCGAGCACGCAAAATATTTCCATTGATGAAACACTGTTTGAAAGATATCCGATAATTGGAGGAACTGATAGGTGTGTTTTTAATTCCGATTTTTGCTGGTTTAAGGGTCTGACGCTGATGAGCTCTGATGGGATTATTTAAAAGTTTCATAATGGCTATCGACGAGGCACAGTGAAACAGCGTACGTTAAGCTCATTATCGGTGCAAAAATGTTAATACCTTAATACGAAATCCTGTTGACTTTAAACACATTAATTGTTTAAACACAGTAATCATTTATTCAATAATGTAGGATTAGTATTCGTATATATAAAAACCGATAAAAATTTGTTATAAACCATTTTGCGTCACGTTTCTTTTACTAATGTCTACCGATTGGTGGTTAAAATGCATATTTCCAAACTAATAGATATTTCGGCATTTGTAGAGGGGCCTCGCGTGATGTTTCAAACTAACTGTTCTATTTTCTAAAAAAAAAAAAACAAAGTCGCATGGTCCAATATTAGAAAAGTTATCGTCTTTTAAATCGTGAAAACTTGGAATCTGATTTTTGATCTCGCGGTCACTTCTGCGTGCGGTGGTTCGCGAGTGTTTGAAGTATCGCCGCGAACGTTATCAAAACCGCGTAACCATGGGATTCGGAAATAATGTCGGACAGCCGCCGGGGCGACGGTGGACAAACTTTCCCCGAAGTGAATTGAATTCGTAACGGCGCGGCGCGGCGGGAACAGTCGCGAACGAAACAAAACCGTGGGCGAAATCAAGCGCGACGAGTGCGGCCATCGCTTCACTGTTCCTTGGGGATTTTTACACCGCGCCGCGGCACGACACGTAGCCGCCGCCGCCACCGTAATATCGCCCGAATTTTTCGAGCATGGCTATACGAATAGTATATACAACGCGGGACAGCACGACGCCAGGATATTGATCGAACGACTGTTCACCAACACCGATCTCTCCTGCACGACGCACGGTCAGGAGGAACCGTCCCGATGCGCGAGTTAACCTGATTGCGAGTACCGATCTCGATCCGGTTCGGCATATCGTTAGCTCGAAGGTCGCCACTCGAGCGTCTTTGATATCAAATACGTGACGAGTCAAAGGATGCTGAAGGAAGAGCGAGCAACGACGCGGAATCTGCTTCACGGATGATCGACGTGTAGTTTGATTATAACGGGTGGCTCCGAGATCTCCACCGTTGGCAATTTATTATACCGAGAACGGCGAAATTAAAATTTGGGCTCATACGATCGAAGTTTCCCATTTTTCAATAATTCTTGACATTTAATCCTCGTCCACTCTCTATGGGATACTAAATAAGTAGTACGTTTTCTGGATCATTTTTTAAAGTGTGCACGATACGAGATATTTTACTCTGAACTAATGTACGTAATCTTAGTGCTTCATTCTTAAAGAAAAGGATGAGGCACAAATCATAATTTTATAAAAAAAAGGTGCGACAATAAATCTTATTCTAAAGGACCTTTTTTAAAGTTTCAAGTCTCTACTTTCGAAGTCCTTCGTTTATCTTCTTCAAAGATGTTTTCGCACGATGGAGTAGTTGGAAAACTAAAGACGATATTTTTTAAAATTTTTCTAGTATGCTTAAAATTTAAACAGCTCTAACATCATTAAGAAATAATTTCATGATTGAATCTCTATCTCGAACAAAATTTATGTTCATGAAACATGAACTAGTATACAATGACGTTGTTTAAAAATTCTTTATTTAATTCTACTATGCTTATATATTTGCTATACCTATTCTATGGAGCCTACTATGAACCCGAACGACACCAGTACCGTTTGGCATCCGGAAATCGAAAGAGATCGTGCCGGGGCCGCTGGAAAAAACCCTCCGGATGTAACGGAACGTTGTTTAATTATGCGAATAAGAGGGTGGAGGGGAGAGTAGGCGGCAGAGGATCGGAAGGATAGCTAGGTCGTTAATTTCAGCCCGTTACCCATGGCGACCGACAATCGCGATTCGACGAGCAATTCCGAATGCAAGATTACAGCTGTCGAAGCCCCGAACGGGCGTTGCAAGTTGCATGCGCGAAGATTGCCAGCGGATTTAATGCTCGCCGTCCGTCCGGCCCGATGGGATATTCCATCATGCCGCGTATTCCCTCTTATGGCTTTCGTTTTGTTTAATAGCCGACGAGAGCGACCATAATCCGTAATGATAAATAATTCCTGGTGCCCGGTAAAATCCTTTCCAGCTTATTCGCCGCTTACGCGCGCGCGCGCGCACACGCTCGCGCCGATTATCATTTCTCCCGTCGGCCGTTCCTCGTTGTTAAATGTGTTTTGCTCGGCGCGGCGCGGCCGGAGCTGGGGCGCGTGCACGTTCATGTGTCATCTCTGCATTAGTTATTTCCCGTTCTCCTCGATAATTCCCTCAGAACGGCCGGGGTATTAATGCGTTTCCCCGGTTCGTTGATACTTTTCCCCCGGTTTCATAACGCGGGAACCGGCCGCGCGCGGCCCGCCGAGAGTCCCGGCGGACTTGTATCCCGTCGGAAACATACGAGCGAGGATTACGGGACCCATGAATCTGCGAGCCAACGCCATGCCGCTTGAAAAGTGGCATGCTTTCGCCGCCGTAACGTATCGTTACACCAGTTTTAGGAATGCGGTCGTTAAGGCCGCTCGCCAGACGATACCGTGTCGAACCTGCTCCGGACAAACGAAAACAATAAGATGAATTAACGCGGTCGTGCCAATTCTGCATGGCCGTTGATCATGAATTTTTGGGAACTAGGATATGGTCTAAACCACTAAATTTAGGAATACGGACGTTAAGGCTGCAAGCGAGACGATGTCAAACTGTTTATAAATTGTTAGGGTGAATTGAAAACTTGGAGGAATAATACTATGAAATAATATTTAATAAAATGGTAATAATAACTTAATTGATGCAATAGAAACAGTAAGTGATAGTAAAACGAGGAAGCTTTCTAGAGAATATTTTAAACAAATTTCAATGAGAATATCCATCCATTCAAAGTTACCGTTGAATAACAAGAGACAATCCTAACATTGGAAATTGAAATTTCGAAAAATCGATTCGTGGATTCTTGACAGCTCGTGAAATAATTTCAATACTTAATTTATCCAATTTCCATTTGTTTACGTCCGTGTTAATACAGACCGTACAGGATGACGTCACGCGTTTGTTCCAAGATATTGATGAATTTCAATCTACGAAAATGTATTGTTCGCACAGACACTGGCCATCAACGTGCATTAATGATTCCGCATTTTCCGCAAGGGATTAGCCGGTGGTAATCCGTTATTTCGAGCCGGACTGAATCGGTGAATCGATAGTACGAACTTTCGAGATAAATGTGTGCGTTCGAGAGTACTTTTGGTAGCTTCGTGTCGTGGTTGAATTTGAATAATGGACAGATGATTTCTTTGTATCTCCAAATACACGAAAATATCACCGGAATTATTCGTGGAACATATTGAAAGGTTTAATTATGTAAAATTTCATTAACGTTACAGAATATTACGAACACTGCCGATATTAACTTCCTCTGAAATTTTAAAAGCCAGATACAATATTCAATACAATTGTTTTTCTCAACATTATTTATATAATATATGTTCTTTTTAATTTTTATGCATTTTCTGACTTTTTTACCTACTCTGTAAATTATGGAAAAGAAGAGCAAGGTGTGTCATTTGCCTTTTTGGTGATTTAGTTTCTATTGACATTGACGCTCTGTGTAAGTCAAGAGTTACAAAATTCCAGCAGAGGCCCGGTTACAAAGTTACTGCCACTGAAACTATCCCCGAAGTATAGCAACCCGCCAGCAGACGCGCATTAGCAGGTCAATAGGGGCACAAACAGAATTTCTCTAAAAATAAACGTCTACTTGAAAATGATTACTTAAACTCACAACTAGAACAGTGTAGAGTCTGAAATAAATTGCTGCGCTTCCCTTTAAACTTTTAAATAAAAAGAGCATATACACACAAGCAAAGTCCCTCAAACACGAATCTAACAAGATCGCCACAATCTGCACAGTTCTCACTATCGAATTTCCAGGTGTATCAGGTGAATCTCAGGTGTGCAGCTAATTTTCTTTATTGTAAACACAAACAAACATTATACAACAATGTTGAAAAATATGCCGGGACCACCCCGGAAGTATAACATAATTACTCATGAAGTGTTACAATCGTAACTAATATTATTTAAATACTAATCATGTTGAACTGCAAATAAAACAATAAGCAAGCAATAAAAAATTTTACACTTCAGGTAAAATTTCCGGAATCGATTTTCGGCAAGCTAAATCAATGAAGACGAAGAAAACGATCACGGTGCGTCGCCGACAATATCGAAATCAAAGCGCGTTGACAAAAGAGAAAAGGAAACGAGCGATCAAGAGGCCGCGTTCGCACGCGCGAAATTTTGTTCCTTCTTCGAAAGCGAAATGAGCACGTCCATGACGTTTCTATGCTCTCTCCAAAGTATATTGGAGTGCGCAGTTTTTTTTCCCTCTCCTCGCCGACAGCCTTCTCGCGTTGATTGATTGTGACGAATAGCCGGTGTTGCGAGGTCGTTCTCCGGCCTGCGCGCATTTCGAACACACTCAGGACGAGCACCAATTTAATCAGTCGTATATGCCACTGCCTTGTCACGGTGCAACCACTCATACCGGCTCGGCGGCTTTTACAGGGCACATCCACCCGGTGTATTCTGCGATAATTCATTTCGAGAGTTAGCCGCTTTTTCCATTTCCTCCGCGGCTGAATATTCCTTTGCCAGCCGTGAAAACACTGGCCAATGATGCCGGGTAATATCGCTCATCGGGAAGCGGGGCCGATATCAAAGGGATGCTTTCCACGGACGGTTTCCAAGTAACCACGAGTTTACGGATGTTTCATGCGTGCCCGCGAAGATACAAAGCAGTATAAGATGCGTAAATGTTGGTATTAATGTAATGCGTGATATTGAAAATTACGTTATTAATGAAATGTACGTTATTAATAACGAGATGCTGAAGCATTGAGGAATGACGGATTCGATGAATCGACGATCATCTTGAACACGATGCTCGGTTTTGAATAAAGATTCTTGCATTACCAATGCAACGTCTGCTATTGGTATTGAGTTATTAATAGAGATCACGAGTTTGAACATGTATTGAAAATTCACGTGTACGCGTGTAGTAAATAATATACGAACATCCGAACTACACGTGTGCACGTGCATTTCAGGTACACGTGAAATCGAGATCTCGAGTTATTAATGTAATGTGTAATATTAGTAATGAGTAGACTGCAGATTTTATGCATTTATTATAAAATTGAATAGGCGAAATACCAAACTGCGAACTACTTGATATTAAAATTACTAAAAAAAAAGAGTTTAGTTCTATCTAATTTCTGATTCATAAAATTGATTTAGAAAAGCCGTAGCCTATATTACTCCTTAAAATATTTTCCAAAATCCAGTGAATAAGGGAAAAGGGGTCAAAATGTAAGGGGTTTCGTACGGCTACCGGAAAACGCCCTTTCAAAAAGTAGGTACAATTACCAAAACGTGAAAATCCTAGCAACACGATAGCGCTTAAGTCGACGAATATGGTAACCATTTAGAGAGGGGTGGGTTTGGAGGGGTGAATAACGTAAGAAAAATTCTGCTCGTACGCTCGAAGCGTGGGAAGATTGCTAAGAGAGGGCAGGGGAAAGGGAAAAAGAAAGAAGAAAAAAGAGCGGCCGTTCGAAACGCAGGGAATGCTTGAACTTTCTGGCAAGTTTCAAGCACCCGGCCACTTGAGAAGTTTTCAGCTGGCTGCTTTTCTCCCTACTCCATGGGTTTCCTGCCGGTTTGCTCATCGGCGGTGGGTCGCTGCAATTTGCGCTCGCAACATCGCTTCAATTATGGGACAGTCAGATTCACCGCTCATTAAAACCGCTGGAAATCCTTCTTTCATTTCTTCGCTCATCCCGAGGCTCCTTTCTTTATTCCCGTGGAACTTTCTTCTTTAACTTCGTTTACCTCCACCGATACAGAAAACCGATCGAAAATCGAACTTAACGAAAAACTGCGACGAGAGATACTCTCGAACAATCAGCACTGGTTCTGATCCGCCCTCTGGCCAAGAGTCGCCCTATTAATTTCTAATTGATTCGATCGGAGTATCTCTGTTTTAATAGGCGAAATTTGCTGAATCGTATTCAACGAGACGCTCTTGACCTAACTGAAGGACGGTTATTATTAGGTCGTGCCAGTTACTGCTTTGTAATGTAGATTAACATTTGAGACGTACCTTAAGCAATTGAGGCAGAATTTAATCACTGTTGTTCCACAATCTTTATCCCACCTTTAACAAAGACAATGCTCGATGCCTGTTTTTATACATTTGATACATTCAAATGTTCTTTTTCCTCGTTAAAAATGGCGCAGTGTCCACAGGATAGGGAGGATCTGGCAAAATTTTTTAGCTGAGTTAACCTAATTTCTTGCGACACGTTTCGTTGCAACACTATCAAGATCATACTTCCAACTCTGGTACCATTCCAATTTTCTCCAACTGCCTATTAGTTGATTTCATTTTGCTAAAAACTACACTGAAACATAATATTGTTTCGTTAATTTAGTGAAGTGATCCTAGACTCCACATAAACAGTTCCATTATCCGAATATTTCACCGATTCGAGTTCGGATAATCGGGGTTCTACTATATCGCATGTTAATCAGGAAAATTTGACCAATATATTAGTCAAAGTTTCATAAAAATATTAATATTGTTCTAGCGACCTCAACGATTACTGTCCTTTTTCACGATCGACACCAGCAACAATAGATCGACGATAAATCACTCTCTCTACACGATATAAGTGACATTTCAGACTCGAAGTTTTCACGGGACCACAATTGAAAAACCCGCCGATTCTTCTGGCATCGGTGACCACCAAAATCTTCGAACGGGCCTAGAGAAAGATAACGACGAGGTTGAACGCGGACGCGGAGACGGCGCGGCGTCGTGATGTACGGCGTCGCGGCCGAAATATCGATCGAGCAATTATTCTCGTGTGAGTTACGACGGGCAACGATCGTGAGTTAGATTAAGCCGGTGACACATGGTGATATGAGTTACGGGATAGTGTCCAACGTAGACCGAACCAGCGCGAAGATAATATGGGAAACGAGGAGTGTACCGACCTATCTCATCCTTTCTCTCTCTTTCACAGCCACCTTCTCTCTCCCCCTCTCTCTCTCTCTCATCCACTCGCCCACTCACACTGTTTCTCTCTCACTCGCCCCTCGTTCACTGTTTCTGTCGTTGAACGAGCAGTAGGGCTATAAGCGGAGGCCTCAGTCGGGTCAGCCAGATTAGCCGAATCATCATGGAAGCACGAAACGGTTACGATATCCGTGATCTGTTTTGAATACGAATTAACGATTGCTTTCGTAAAACGTCACAGTTGTTCCCGATGGCTGTTCCCCGTCGTGGTTCGCCGCATTGCCAGGCTCGCGGGACTTCTTTCGATTTGTGTACCGGCTCCCTGACCGTAAAACACAACTGGGTCAATAGGATTGGCAGAATCACGGAAGAAACACAGAACGGCGTCGAAGCAATCCCGTCTATTTTTTACGGTCACTGAAGCGTACTCAATGGAATATTAGATCGGCCCAGCGACAAAGCGACCGGTTTCCTCGGCGCCGAACTTTCCGTCGCATTATCGAGCAAGGTCTTGGGAAATTTCTAAGCGTTTTTTCTCGAGCACCCCCTTCGAACCGATTTAGTTTTGGTTGCTTAATTACGTGCAGTCCACCCGTTAAATATAACAATCGCGTACTCCCAGGAGGACCATTTTTGGTTCAGGGAATTGATTTGTCAAAGGCAATGAACATTTTGGGAGCAAAGTCCTAGTAGTTACACTATTTATAATTTTTGTACAAGTCTGTTTGCTTCTCATAACGATCTGTGTTTAATGTATTGTGAGTGTCTGACGGCCCATTTAAATTACTCTTGAATTTCTATGGTTTGTTTATGTATATGAACATAGTTTCCTAAGTCTCACTGTGAAATTCTTCATACCATTGTGAACCATGCAATGGTTCCTTGAGGTCTGTCGTGATTAGGTTGGGGACCTTCATGCAAAATAAAAATTGTCAACATGTACTGCAGCAAACAGGAGCCATTTATAATTTTCTTGCTGTCTTTAATGATCGCAGTATGTCGAAATTAGTATGTTGACACTCTTCAATTCATTTAATCTTTCTTCTGTCCCAAACTGTAGTTAGACATTTGCGTCATAAATGCATAAAACCCGCAGTCTGGTCATGACTCCAGTAAAATTTTCTGTGCACTGATTTTCGTGTCAATCTTGCAAGATAAATGCAAATACTAACTTCTTTCAAATTTTTGGATTTTGTAATATCAACTATATGCCTGGAAGTATTTTAGTAAATTTTTAATTCGAGGAAACAGAACATCACTTCAGGGTTAAATGAAATAGTTGATCGAACGAAGAAATCATGGGAACGAGAGATTCTATAATTGGTCATTATTTCTGGTAGTATGTTGAAAGAAAGTATATGTGTCTCTTGGAGTTGGTAAACGGATCACAGTCGCCGACATCTCGGTATAAAAATGCCGGATAAAATTTCTCGTCATGACCCAACCAAGACCAGCGTTGATTGGTGCCCCGTAGGTTGTGACGAGCTGATTGTGGAATAGCTCGCGGCTGCTCGTATCCGTAACTCGCGGAACCACCGGCGGGTTACGTAAATTGAAAGAGCGAGTCGGCGGATCGTCCCTCTCGTTGAAATGATTCCCGTTGGAAATCAGAATTCACGTTCGGCAGATTGAAATCCACAGTTTGAACCACTTTCGCGACAAGCCGAGCATGAAACGCCGGTAACTTTAAAATAAACTGGCAACACGGTCATCCTGAACTTCATTAATTACTGGTCTCTCCGAGCATCGTCCACCACAGATTTGCCAAAAGGGCCGCCGGAACGATATCGATCCGAAGAAAGGACTTATGCTGCTACCCGATTCGGAAATTCTAGTTGCGAAACGAAAAACCAGAAGCGGAATGCGACATTTCAATTAACGCTCGGACAGCGAACATTCTCTGCACTTGTACTATTAACGATGCTCACGGACATTAACAGCTTTATTTAACCATTTTTTAAAACATTTGGAGACACTTTCTTGTGGGCTCGTTAATATTTATGTTGTTTCCAAGGTAACAGCTTTAATTCGCGTATGTTAATTATCAGAAATCAAATAGTTATTGAATTAAATTTGCTACTTGAAAAGCTAGGGAAAGGAAAGTGTGTTTGATCGTAAATTATCTTGAGTTATTTTCAAAGAATTTGTCATTTTGTGAATAAGCAACACCTCTAGCTGTCGGAAAAAATATATATAATCATCATATTAAAAATCAAATGTCATCTCAAAATCTAGATGGCACGAGACAATCTGCAAATATCCCGGAATGATCCTAACACCGTTGGCAATCGATTCATAAATCGAATAAAAGCAGGGCTTTCATAAGCCGCCATTAGAATTGCAGGCACTAACGTCAAAATCTCATGAATTATGCGAGTATATTTTCCGAATCGGCTGCGCAGAAGACCTGCTGCAAACACGGCGTTCTTCCAGAGGATTAGGACGAGGCAAAACTGGAAAGAAAATATGCAGTCAGCATAGCAGGAGGTAGAGGATCGAAAAAGCTAAGATCGGGCCTAACCCCATCGTAAGTAGCACGATCGATGGAGCCAAGTTTCTTCGGCGGATTCTATCGACTAGGCATCGAGTCAGGCCAATTACGGCCGATCTGGCTCGGCTATATTATCAAATGGCGTCCGAAAGTTAGCTTTTCATCTTTTCTATCTCTCGGCAGGTACTCCTCTTGAACCGGAGTTCTTTTTTTCTCCGGCTCGATCCCTCCTCCCGCGGCCCTCATCTCTCTACTCTGAATCCTGCGCGTGTTTCTCATTCCCGTTTCCCGCTCTCCGACGGAAGTTCGAAGAGGAACAGAGAGTGAGAGGGAGAGGAGAGAGAGAGAGAGAGAGAGAGAGAGAGAGAGCCGTATGGTCGGATAGTTAAACGAACATCGGAAGAAGGTGGCGAAGGAGATTGGAAGGAGGAAAGTTCGGCAACTTTCGACCGACGAGTCTAATCGTTGAAGTCCTCCTCGGTTTACTCGGGCCGAAGTCGGGTCTGATTTATGACGCAAGTACGAAGGAACGGCTCCCGGTCGGGTTGCTGTCCGTTTCCTTCGGGTCGATAGATCAGAGCGAATTATCAGCGGTGATTCCGCCGAACTCTGATTGGGTCTTAGATTCTTCGCGGGGAACTACTCAATGCCGAATGGAGATTGTAAGAAATTACACGACCGATGAAATAACGGTAGAAAGTTACTCTTCGCTGACGTCTTTCTACGGCTGTTCGCGCCTTAAGATGCCGTTTGGATAAGATGTCCACGTCCTTTCTTGTCGCAATCGATCTCTCAATGTAAGGAATCCTTGAGCTTCCTTGGGAAAGCCGACTGGGAAAAGTGTCCTTTAATCCATTCAGACTCAACGCTGCGGAACGTTTCAGCACTCAACATTTTCTCGGTGAATTTACATTATTGAGTTCTGTTGCTCATGTTGCAGTTGTAAACGAAGAATTCGAAGATTTACTTAACCCCTTGCCGTACCTTTTTTTTACGGTTACAGTGATTAGAACGTCTTTATGCACAAAAATGTCGTAGATGGGAAAGGAAAATGTATATTTTTTGTGTGGCTACATTTATTTGAATGCTTAAATATTGATTACAAACGAATCAAATTTTATTTCATATCCGTTATATTTATATCCATCACGAGACTGGCTCGTCAAAGTACGGCAAGGGGTTAATGATTTCACCCCGTGGATTTTATGCATTTATGACGAAAATGTGTGGGTGGCATTTGTAACAGTGTAAAAGTAACAACATAATGATGGATACAATTAATAGAGCAAATAACAAGTTGTTCAACTTTCGCGTTCATAAATATGTAAGTACGCAAAGAACATTACATCGGAATTTCCAGTCATTTTAATTGCTTTCTTCCTTCACACCGAATGCATAATTATATACATATATGTATTTCCCTCGCAATTGCACTTGAAACGTTTTCTCTTTTGGGTGTAATGTTCTCCGCATTGTTCAGCGAAACTGTTATTTCCCCGGGAAGAATTGAAATTAGAACAAACAGCTTTTGTTTGCGTTTGAGTACGACAGAGTGTAGTCCGCGCAATGTAATTGCGTTGCGAAGAGGCTGCTGCGGCGTTGAAGAAGAGCGAAGAATTTTCGACAAACGTTCTCCGGATAGGGTCTCTCGTTGTATAGGTTTCACGGTAATTCAGCTGCGAAGTCGATTAGGAATATTAAATGACATTCTTTCGAATTACAGCGCGCCGGGCGCTGTCAGGCTGCTTTTACTTTGTCCCCGTTTGGTCCGCAGCGGCTCGAACAATCTCCAGAACGACGTTGCAAGCTCTTCCTTTCAGTTTTCTACGCTTTGTGCCGCCGGTATTGTTTGCCGCTTTGTAGCGAATTCTGCACGCAGCAGTTGACGTTCCAGAAAAATGGTCGGCGAGAGCGCGCGCCTACTTGGAAAAAAAGATATAACGGGCCGGCTACAGAGGAAAAATTGCTCGTACAACTTGTTGTGCGGCTTAAATCGCGCGGTTTCAAGGATCCTGATACAATCAAAATTAGATTAAAACGGAATCGCGCGCGCCCGTGCTCACGCCTACGGACAACGTTTAGCTGGCTCGAATTAATATTCATCATTAATCGGATTCCGTTTTCCATCGGGCCGCCATTTTATATTTTCGCCGGGCCACCTCGGGATTATTCGATGTCACGATATTTGCAGATGACTGAAGATGAATCGGTGCTCGTAGATCAATGCCGGCCTTTTACGAAATCACCGATCAGTGAAAATATACAGCGAATCAATTTTTTTAGAAATTTTGGTACATTAATCGAAACCTTAAGAGAGCTGCTCAAATTTGCGTTTAATCCGTATAAATAATTTTTCGAAGTTTTATATTAGTTACTATAAAATATTAGATAATTAAAACACTTTTGTGTATGTGCCAGTGATTCAGAGATTTACTGTGACTGTCGGTGTTGATAAACTTATCTAGTTTAATCGAGCCATTGCAGTGGTTATTGTTAAATTCTGGATTTTTATGTGCAGTAAAATAGATTGCAGATAAACACTTCGATTCACAGTTCGAGAAACAGTTCGATTCATTCAAAAATGATTTTCGTGTATTAGTTTTAAAGAACGGGAATATTGAAATTAATTGTACTTTGTGTTTCAGCATATTATTTTATTATTTACTATACTTTGTTTCCCACATTTGGATTTTGTAGAATAAATGCTTTTATATTCTTGTCGTACTGCCCATTATTCGCCAGAACAAAATGAAAGGACGAGGTCACGGAGTAGTTTTGCCGAAAGTGCAGAACGCATTCTGCAGTAATCTTTCACAGCTTTACGTGCAATATTAAAAATGACGTAAACATTTGTACGTGGGTACAACACGCACCCTTACTTAAGAGAGCTAAAACAGTGCACACACCACTCAACCTTTGTAGTATATCGCGACAATCCTTTCCCTTAACACGTTGTACCTTGGAGGGCATTTTGAAACCAGCAACCTCAAAAATTCCATAACATCAAAATAATTCACTTAATGATTTAAGAATGACTTTTTAATTTTTATTTTTAATTCTGATTTCTTCGTGACAGATTAGTTACATAAATTTCAGACAGAGATTACTAAATGTGGATATAATTTGTGTCTGTTGAACAGAAATGAAATTATATGTTTTCAATGTCGATATTTTTGATCAATTAATATTTTATATATATTAATTCAATTTAAGGGTTGGAGGAAGAATATACTTACAATTTTATTTGTAGCCACTTTAATTTAAGAGCAGGTATGAAAACAAATCGAAAGATTGATAAAATCCGATCTTCGCGCGTCGGTTCGGTTAAAATTGACTCAATTTTGAGATGATTCTCCGAGTCACATTTTTAGAATGTATTTCAGTAAGAATTTTTTGAACTTTTGCTAGTTTAAATTAAAGATAGAAGGTGGCACTCTATAATAGGAAACTTTAGCTTTAAAAATAGTACGAAATCCTGTCGAAAAATAGATAAAACCCGACTGTTATGTCAGCACGATCAAAATTGACTGAGCTTTGAGGCGATTATTTGCGTACTTTTTAGATGATAGCAAGGATCACTTTGATTAAAAATAGTAAATGTATTTCTGTAAAAATTTTCGAACTTCCAAGGGCTTAAATTGAAGCTAGAAGATGACATTTCACGACAGAGCTACATTGGTTTAAAAAGAAATGCGAAGTCACGTAAAAATATTGACAAAGCCCGCCAAGAACATAGAGTTATCAGTGGCTCGAATTGACAACGATTTGCAAATATTCCAGCTGAAATTGAAACAACACCGGCGTACGTCCAGCCAGAAAGAAAACAATTAGGAGACGCCGGGGGCGGCGGAAACCAAGAACAAATTCAATCTCCTTCAATTGTCCTTCCGCGAAATAACGAGCGCCCGCGTTTAAACGGAACGTACGGGTCCAAGAAACGCGAGAGGGTCGCCGAGCGAGCCGGGGGCGGGTCTCGAGTCGTGGAAAATGAAAATCACGGGTAAAGCTCGTTCCGCGTGTAGCTCGATTAAAGCGAATTAAAACGAAAGCAACACCGCGTTTATTCTCGTGCGAGAATGCTTTCCACGCTCAGTTTCCGCGGATGGCTGTTTTACATTTTAATTGACCAAACAAATTACGCGGGCCGGCGCGGCGATGTCAAAGCAGAAATTTCGCGACCGCCGTTCCCGGCCCTAGGCCGAAATCGAGGCTGCCGCCGCCGGTCACGCCGGTCACCACGGATTTCCTGAATCCTATTTCGACCATCGCGGGTCGTGTCGCGTCAGGTCGCCTCGCTGGGCCGAAAATAAATTCTATAACTTATGCGTCCGTGGGCCGTTCGAGCGAATTTCGAAGTACGGAATGGAATCGGCGTTATTGTCGGCTGATTGTCGTTCGCGATCAACAGCCTATGGAGAGAGAGCAGCTCGTAAAATCGTCGAGAGATCCGAACGATAACCAATGTTTTCCAATTTCCGCCGGCGGCACGGCCAGACTGCCGATCTAGATCGCGGTGATGCGCGCCGATAACTCGGAATCACCGCTTCATAAAGGAGCTGTTTCGATTTCGACCCCGACACGTCGCGTGCTCCCCTACAACTGTGCGACCGGTTATTCCACTTGCCGCTGATTTCTATTATTTTAGTGGGTGCAGCGATATCGGATTGCCGCTTGCTCACCCCGTTTTTCTATTCTTGCACCCCTTCAATATGTAGACTACGCCGCGCGCTCGTGCCGTCGAAAAGAGTCCGAATAACAAATCGAATGTCATTCTCCTTCGCCTGGCACACGGTTTATTCAAGTAAACTTCCGTCCACTTTCCAGTGTTCGTCGTTAAATTTTTACACTCTTGAGTTTGTATAATGTCCCACGGTGACGACCGAATTAACTCTCTGATGGAGAACCATTTTCTTAACTATACGATTCATAATCCTCAAGACCACAGCGTTGTTTAGCAATTTTTAAAATTTTTTTTTCAAGGTACTTTTTGTATACTGCCAATTTTAATGATCTAATCTAAACTTAAATAGGAGATTTTCAGTATCTGGATCAAATTGGACCCAAGCTCCGCATTCTGAAGGTTAAACCTTGAATGTATATTTTCACAGAGAACTCGTAACTAACTCATTGAAAAATTAGGTTTACCAATTTAATCTGCAATTATCTGTTTTTTAAATTCTGAAGACAATGGCATAAAAATATTTCACATCGAGTCAACAAACAATGAAACTGCATTGAAACAGTGAAAACTTTAATGAAACTTACTTTCATGAAAATCGTGCACTCCATTTAAGTTTCCATACTTAATAAAGATTCTCATATTTCAAATGCACCTTTTGCACAGTCTCGGTGTTCCGCTGATAAATGTTTATATAAAGGGAATGGTATAAGGAGAAATGTAAAAGGAATTGACGTCAAGAGATTCACAAAGATTTCCAAGTTCCTTTTGCCATGAAATTGTTGGTTCTCAAGATTCTCGCTTTGAAAAGTTGAAGTTGGTAGCATCGAAAAACGCTCGGGGCACAGAGAGTAAATATTATACTAACATTGTACTGCACAAAATATTGTACCACGAGCATACACGGTCCTCTTCGTGGATTCACTCAGAAAAAGATTCTATAAATCTAACAAGAAGGATAATTCAGGTGCAAACCATGCCAGGCAAGTTTCAGATAAGAGCCAGTAGAACAATGGTCGTCGAAGTTCCGGATCGAAAAAAATTCCGGGCCAAGATACAAAAGTTATGAAGACAGCCGTAAAAGAAACTCCGGCGAAAGTTGTGCCATTCTTATCGAGCGTCGATGAAACTCGGCGTGGTCCGAATACAAATCGAGTCTAATCAAACCTGATCGTGATTCTTCGCGGAAATTAATCGAAGCGAGGCAGCGGGGATGAAAAGGCGAAGAGGACGTACCAAGATGGAAGACAGTTCGCGCGCATCGTAAACATATCCGGCGAGAGATAACGAGGACAGGCTCTCGCGACTCAAGCGGCGACCGTAAACGAAGCCGAGGAGTTGCTGCGGACGAAGTCGTTTTCGTGGTACGACTTGAAAATTAACAATAACACCGGCAAAGAGCTGTGTGGTTTGTTGCGAGTGCTCGTTACGTGTTCTCCACGACGACGACGACGACGTCTGCGCGACCGGCAAACGTTTCGTTGTGGAAGAAAGCGGGCTAAAGAGAGGCTAGGTTAAGGTGTCGAGTAAAGTTGAAGAGGAAATTAACGCTGCGTTTGCGACGACACCTACACACCAATTGTTTTCGGGTCGCTATTTAAAGTGGACTCTTGGAAAACCGACATTTTTTACAGTTATACAGATGTCTTCTAAGTCTAGTCGCAGGCTTAAGCATTTTTTTAGATGCGTCCATATAGGTGTTTCTTGAAGACGATTTTTGTGCTGTGCTTGTAGTAAGTGATGGAATGATTCTAATATTATACTACTTTATTCGAAAAAATTATAGGAACACTGAATTACCATCGAAAAATTGATATTTATTTTATACGAAGATACAGGAGTTCGCAATCTTGAAATATTCTGTCTACATTAATTTTAATGGGTGGGTACTTTACTTTTTTATATAAAACCAGAGAAAAACTAAAATTGTTTTCTTTCATTGACAAATTTTTTGATAGGTTTGTTAAGTGGAATTAATGAAATAGATCCTCTAGCGATTATTCGCTAACTTTTTGACAGTTATGAACTTGAACATTGATAAAATAGTGCGAAAAGAACATTTAAGGTAAACGTCAATTTTTATTCAAAATGTGAACGTGAAGAAGAATGTCATCTTCGACTTAAATTATGAAATCCTTTTTTATGTTGCTTATTCCCTTGTTTGATAGTAGTGAAGAAGTTACAAATTTTTGTTATCGAAATCAAATCTTTTAAATAAATACTGTGAAGCATTCTTTCGAAAACCGATCCACAAATTAGTATCTAATTTCAACTTTAAGTTTATAGTATTTGTTTTTGAGACACACGTTTCCGAATTAGTGAGAGCAGTGTAAGTTTCGTCACGAGTGAAGTAAGAACTGCTTCCTGTACTGCAACCGGTTCCGCGGGAGCCATAAATCATCACATTACGTGCAATATGTTCCGTTTTACATGACCTGTACACTTCTATTCTACCGAAACCATAGAGTTTCATTGTAGGGAAAATCTGAATTCAGTTTCCAAAGATATCTTGAGCATAGTTGAATCTATGTTTCGTAATAATCGTAAAATCGTGACCTATTTCGCAGAGATGTAGATTTGAGTTTCATTACTACTGCGATATACACCGTGCAACAGTATTTTAGACAGTTACGTACTTGTTCTACCGACGACTTTAGTTCTGGAGAATGAAGATCTGCAGAAACTTTTCCATCTCGATCAACGAGAACGAAATAGCCCATCGATTTATTTCTCCATGTTTTTGCAATGTTATTTATAAAATATATTAGTGCACGAATAACTAAAACTTTAATTGTGTTTTATTTAAAAGTATAATACATAATATTTTATATATAAAATATTTTATATATTATATAACATATTTTAGTTATATATAATATTTTATTTTATTTATTATTTTATTATATATAATATTTTATATATTATATAACATATTTTAGTTAAAAGACTGTATTTTTCTAACATTATTTATACATGACTCTTGAACAAAACAAATGTACATATGAAAATTCGGTATTATATGTGTTACACAACAAAATTTCTTCAGAATTTATTTTAAAAGGTTCTCTGTGTCTGTGGAAATAAGATATTTAATGCACGTTCAAGGTTTGTTAATCGTCACTTCTAATAAACTTTGCCAATATAATAAACAATTTTATGAAAAATTGACTTCTCTGAATCACAGGGGATTACTGATTAATGGGCAGCAAGCCTTCGTAAAGAATGAAAATGTTCTCTCTTTCTTAATAATTTTAATAGGCTGAAATTAATGTAGCAGTATTTTCTAATTAATGTAACAGTTTTTTGAAATTGCTTTAATGTCTTTCCTATTTTGTGTATTAACTACTCGCTTCCGCCATAAACGTATAAATCCGCAGACTGATTAGAATGCCAGCTGGAATGATGAAATTTTTCCGAGATGAGACAATATTTGCGAGAAACGAATTATCTATGAGTAGAATGTGTGGTTTTTTTCCAGAAATGGAACTATGCACACACTTTCGTCGCAATTAGCTTTGACGTTCAGGTGACGCAGGAGGATCTGCACCGAATCAGCGTTGCGCTTGGACGAGACACTCGCTCAGATGGATGCACAAATCTGCATCGGAGCGATGCGCGCGGTTCTGTACAAGTTTATAGGGTAGTATCAGAGCGTACCGCGCCGAGAGGGGTCACCAAATCAAACAATGCTCACGAATCAAGGGGAACACACCGGGCGGAATTAGATAGCGCTACCTTACTGGCACACGGCGTTCGGGGCAGAAATATTATTGGCAGCCAGTGAATCAAAAGTTACGTCGTTGCAGCGTGTTTCCATGGGATACGCTGCAGCTGACTTAGGGGCTCGTTTGAAACGCAAATGTGGCTGATCAGGGGGGTAGCACGCGGCGGATAACCGTTTGCTTCGAAATGAATTTTCCTCGGAAGTGTCATCAGCTGACTTCGTTTTATTGCCGCCAACGAAATTGGAAGCCGCGAATCTACAAATTTATTCGGATCTTTCGAGAATAATATCATTTGTTTTGCTGGCACTGCCGGATCACGATTTGTTTAGCACACACTACTGTTTCAGTCTTTTTCAATCGTTCTTACAGAAGGACTTGTAAAATTGTGTCGAATATTTACAATACGGACCGTAACGTCACAAGTCACCCTGTCTGTTGGTACGTTAAGGGGCCTCTTCACGATCAAGCATTTTGTGCAACATGATTGATCGTGAATGATAGTGATTGCCTAATGCGCAACCTGTTGTGCAAAATCAGAATTTCCTGATATTTTGTCGACAACAAACGGGTTGCACAAATATTGTCAGACGAGTCTCATCATTACGGAGTGAAAAACTGAACGATTGCTCAAATTATGTGTCAACGTGAATACTGTACAATAATTGTTGCGCAAAATGCTTGATCGTGAATAGGCCCCTTTAGTGGAACAGGTCTCGGAACGTGGCGTTATGAATTGTCTCGAAGGGAATTTTTGGTGCAACGCAGTATGAACCCGCGTTGTCGATCGTTCGCAAGGTCCCGCCATATTTAATCGACGAGGAAATGAACCAATCGCTGAGCCCCACTCCGCGCTGGTCACACTTCGGGAGCAATCGCCGATCTTCGGAGACTCTATTCGGGTCTCCTGCCCCTCTCCATCAGTGAAAATTTCGCGAGGGTATCCACCCCCGCGCCACGCCGCGCCGAATGTGCGACCCTCGCGGACCCAAGGTTTTGGCCTTGCTGTCATTAGTATGATAACAGTGAAAGTGAACACATGTGAGTTTCGTGATCCCCGAGTGTGACCCTGTGACTGTCAGCCGCGCGTCATTTGTTATCGAGACGCAGAAAGTGTACCAGTGTACGACGCAACACGCGGTGACCGTCACGCGGTGACCGTCACGTGGTGAGTAACGTTTTCTTACTTCATCTTCTCGATATGTATCAAGATTATTTATTTGGATTTGTATTATTTTGACAATTAATTCTGTGTTTAAGTGAATTATGTATTTTTCGCCGATTTAATTTTTTTATAAAATCGTGTCGTTGCCTTCTCGCGATAATTCCCTCTTGTGTCACGACGATCGATCGATTTTAAACGGGATTTGTTATATATTGGAAATCAAATTTATTTAATTCTAGTTCAAATTAATTCAACCTGAATGATTTATTTTCTATTTTCTATCAGTTCGGTTTATTTGTTGTTTGTTTTATCGTGCAATAGAAATCAAGTTTATTTAATTTTGACTTTACATTCAACTAGAATGATTTATTTTCTATTTTATATTAGTTCGGATTTATTGTTTGATATTGTTCGATAGGATTCTATTGTTTTTTCCAGGTGTTCTCGTGTTCTTTTTAAACCAAAGTGCCCCTATTAGTAGACAGAAAAAATTCATTGCATGCAACGTCTGTACGGACCGATTTCGATGAAACTTTCATAATGCATATAATTGACAGATCTACAAAACGTATTTTTTAAATCTTCAATATAGGCCCACATAAAAAGTTGTAAAATGCAACTTTTAGTATTTTAGTATTTAAAATTTCTTTTCGCGTTGTGCAGTAAACTTCTGAAACAAGTTCAAATCGTATAGTCCAATATTAAAAGAGAACCCGTGAACATGTAAGCGTATAACGTCGACGAAGGAAATTGAGTGCGGACCGTGCTCACATAATTCGAGCGGAAAAAACATACCGGTGAAAGTCGATGCTGGTCATTGGACAATGGTGTCCTTGAGTGGCATAGCTGCGGAACGTGATGCACCCCGAAGAGAAGCGTATTCTTGATTGTGGTAGAAAGCCACCACTTAGTCGGCGACTTCTGCGACTAGGTCGAGGGAAACGACTATCCTCCGGGGCACGGCACGCAATCACGATCTCGAAAAACGGGAAGGGCGTAAACTCGGTGGTAATAAACGTAGATTAACGGCCAGTTTGTTCGCGAAATTGTAATAACGTCGAAACAGCTGCAAAGTGATTGCACCTGATATACGTGATACATAAGTAGACAGAATTTTATACTACCGCATACAGACTGGAATGAACCATAAATTTTTTCAGGGCACTAAAAGACACGTTGTTTAGTTTCAACTGATATAAAAAATTTAATTTCACTTTATCCACGCGTTCCACGTATGCTCTGCGTGGACGTAAGCTCACTACTCCCCGTCATACTTCGCGTACACATTAATTCTTCGGTGGTGTTTCTATTACAGCAGAAATCTATTTTAAGCAAGCTTTGTATCTCTGGGTTACAATAAAAAGACTACCAGCGAACGTTTCTAAGGATTAAACGACGAAGTATTAAAACTGTACGATATTCTCGATTTAATTAAAAGTTGTACAACGTGTATGGAAATGAAAATCTTTCGGAAAATATTTTCAGAACTTACGGCAAATATCTGCACGCGAATTCATACACCGGTAGTTGAAATTTCTAAAGTAAAATTAAACACAAATTCATATATCCCTGATGAAACGTTTCATCAAATTGAAGCTACAATAAACCGCTTCGATATATTACTTTCGTTTTACTGGGAGCCGTGTGTGCCCGCAGCTCTACATAAATTCATAAAATCCTCTTTAAATAACTATAAAATAATGCACAGCGGGAAATCAACTCCGCCTCGAATAATAATAAACTGTTATTCCTCATCGAATTCTCTGCCGGCGACACGGATTTCTAGTCAAAATTTCACCGTGGAAAATCAACAAACCGTCAGTTAAAAAACATTCAACCGCGCGCGAGTCAGGTTTCAACTACGCGTTGCTTGCGATACGAATCCCCCAGTTTCCAGCGAGACCAAGGGAGCAATTTCGTAGCGTATAAACATAATGATTGTCGACAGAAAAAAATTAATATTCGTGCTGTTGCGGCGGCTT